>SRSE01000613.1:5447869-6700738 GCA_005024645.1 Planiliza haematocheilus
ATGGTTTGGTTTTGGTGGATTTGATTAAAACGCCCTCGGCAATCTGGAAGATGACTGCCGAGGTTTCTCAAGGGGTCCACAGATCAGGCAGAGCACCAGCTCCCCGCTCCGGCCCCAGTCAATTTGAACCTGACTTCAAAAGGAAAGTTTATATTCTCTATGACCTTGAGCAAACATGTGCGGCACATCCTGTATAATGAAGGAACCGATTTTCATTAAGGAAAAAAGGAAAAATAAAAAAAAAATATTGAAGATTTCAGGCTGCCCCATTCAACTTCTGAGGCTCTGTAACTAAAGACACAGCGGCGTTTAACATTTGATTCAGAGAGTTTACAGAGCTAGAACAGAGTCAAAGCAAATATGAATATA
Organism: Planiliza haematocheilus; assembly: GCA_005024645.1. Taxonomy (NCBI): domain Eukaryota; kingdom Metazoa; phylum Chordata; class Actinopteri; order Mugiliformes; family Mugilidae; genus Planiliza; species Planiliza haematocheilus. The sequence goes on from SRSE01000613.1 coordinate 5,448,239, forward strand.
CACTGCCTGGTCAAAGGAATAGTCACCACCTATATTTAACTAAGCAAATAGGTATGAACCACCTATTGTTAGTTACTTAAACCCTACTGATGCAGTGACAAGCTTCTCATTTTTTAAACAACCATGGCTAAAGACACATCCTGTGGTCGTGAAAAAGGTGTTCATCTATTTGAGAAGGGTCAAATCATTGGCATGCATCAAGCACAGAAAACATCTAAGGAGATTGCAGAAATGACTAAAATTGAAGAACTGTCCAACGCATTATTAAAAACTGGAAGGATAGTGGGGAACCATCGGCTTCGAGGAAGAAATGTGGTCAGAAAGAAATCCTGACTGATCGTGATTGGTGATCATTTAAATGTTAAATCAAATCAAAGAAGAACAACAGTAGAACACAGGGCCATGTTAAATGGTGAAAGAAAGAGCATTTTCACACATGGATTGGCCACCACAGAGTCCAGACCTTAACCCCATTGAGAACATTTGGATGTGCTGGAGAAGGCTTTGCTCAGTGGTCAGACTCTCCCATCATCAATACAAGATCTTGGTGAAAAATTGATGCAACACTGGATGGAAATAAATCTTGTGGCATTGCGGAAGCTTGTCGAAACACTGCCACAGCGACTGCGTGCTGTAATCAGAGCTAAGGGCGGTCCAACGAAATATAAGTTGTCATTCAGCCTACCAGTTAAAATGATAAACATATAAATCAATAGTATACTGTTGGAGGATTAATAATACTGCGTCGTGCTTGATCGCAAACAAATACAGATGGGCTGCAATGCATCATGGATGTTAGATGGATACGATTATTGACTGGTCATTAGTTAGACAGCAGAGGATGCTATTCCTGCTACTCATGAACTACTCCAGTACTGCAGCCATTGAAGCTTTTTATTAGCTGTATATTGGTATCAGCTGATCGACTGGCATTGGACCAATCAATATAATATCATATAATATTCACAACTCACTAAGTCAAAGACCCCCGGAGCAAGCACTGTGGCAAGGAACGTTTTTAAGCATGGAACCTTGGAATAGGACAGGATTCAGCCTATAAATTAAAACAAAATAGACAAATTCAGAATTCATACAACATGGTACAAGCATAATGATGGCAAGACATGCGTATGCGACCTTTTATATAGGTAAGTCTAGTGAATAATATAGATATTCAGCAATTAACTGAGTGACAGAGTGGTAAAGAGACCGAGCCGGATTTAAATGCAATAAAACTGTACATCCAAGCTGAGACATCTGTTTTTGCTGTATGCCAACCCACACTAAAGACTTTTATCTAAAGAGTTACTTTGGCCCGTCTTTGTTTGATCTGTTTGCTGTGATTCAGTTGTTCACTGCTCAGCTTTGATTAAAATGTAAAACAACATTTATTTTTTATTTGAAATGATAACAGCAAATGAAAATTTGCTTACCAACACACAAACCGTTCAAAATTAGTTAGTTAGGACACAATAGAAGGCTCAGGGTGAAACTAAATGAATTTGGGAGCCGTTTGGGAGCCATAGGAGCTGGTTCTTCTAAGAGAGCCGAACTAAAAGTGACGAATCTTTGAGCTGGACATCCCATCACTACAAAAAACGCTTTCAAGTTGAAAAGTTAATCAGTTGTATAGCATATATTTTACACAAAAGTAATTTGTTATAAGGTTATATTAGTTATATAAGGCTGAAAGACTTTTAAATAAATTGATTCTTTTTTTTCTTGTTTTTATATCAAATAAAATATTAAATATTTGACCAACTACACAGAAATGAATAAAAACGGGAAATACAGTATACGATTGCTTATTCACTGTTAATGTTTTTATATACTAGGGTAGCTTGGCAGTTTTTTTCAAAGATAACATCACAATGCTGGCTGGGGTGGAGAAGCAAAAATGATTTATGGTTTGCATACAGCTGAGAAGCTGAAAATTCTTGCCATCTATATGTTCGAGTGAGATGTGAACCACAGTGATTTATACAACAGCTCCTTGTGGGTCTCAATAAATCAGGACATCTAATTTGTACAGGAGTGAAAAATGTACAGTACACTCAGCCATTTCCCGTAACGGAGCCATGTGGCTACTGCAGCTATAAAGAGATTACAATGACATCCTTTAAACTTTGGTGACAGCTAACCCGGACACAGCCTTGATGCTCCTCTAAGAAGGTGTCAATGTCGACATAAGAAATACTTTATGAAGGTGAAAACATTACTTGACAGCTACTGAAAAAAAAAAGAAAAAGAAAAGTCTTCAGGGGGACAGTGTGATCTCAGCAGCGTTCTGAATGGCGGTTTTGCATACAAGGTTTTGGGGACACCGAGAAAACGGCAGCTCTCATATATCACAGTCAGGGATTACTGGCAATAAACATTCATCTTCTTACCCTCTTAAAGTGATATTTTAAAGTCAATGGATTAGGGCAGTGCATGCTTGTAATCACTAGTAGGAGATAAAAAGAGTCACATCTTCCAATGCCTCCAATTAGAGGAGATATACTACCTGTCAGGCGTTTAGTTGCACTTATCATATCATTTATATTCAAGAGTAAGGAAATCCAAATAATGGGGTCATTTCATTAAAGTATACCGAGGAACTTTAATGAAAGTTATCGCCGCCCGTGAAAAGATGGGAAGAATTTCAAACGGGGCCGCATGTATTATGAGGAATTAACCAAGAATCTTTCTCGAGATCTAGCGGGTGCATAATTACCCAAAACGCGGCGATTCAATACGGCCTGACAAAGAAAAACAACGACCAGTGTTGCATTATAAATACGTGTGGTTTATCATGTCTGAGCAGCTGATGATTATCGCACTGTTATCAATCTCGCCGTTATCAGGTAAAAAACCCCCGCTGTGGCGCGGCGCCCGCTGAAGGAACCGTGTTTCTTCTCATTCCGAACAGCGTCGACTACAAGCCTTTAAAGATAACCAGCAAGGTCTGAAGCACACGTTTTCATTTTTTTCCTCTGATGTTATTTACACAGTTTGATATAGAAAACGCAGACTGAAATCCCTCAATCTGATAAACCCCGAGGCTGTGAATTATTATTCCGGATTGGTACAGTTTGCCGTCTCAGTTAAAAGTCACACAGTGTTCGTAGTTGAGGTGTAGATTTTTATACTTAATTTTCATTTTGTCGGTTTGGTTGACTGTAACTTCTAATAGTTCTTGTTATTTAAGGCTCATTTAGGACCGTTATACTTAAGCACTCACCACTCTGGTTTCCTTTGGTTAAAACACCACCCTGACTCTAGATGGTGGTGTGTCTTTTCTACCAGTTGGGTTCATTTTTGTTCCTTGCTTCGCTTTCAACAACGGCGACTTAAACTTCCGCCGGAATTTCAGCCAAGACGAGTCGTACAAATGTTTGCATCTCTGACCCTCCTCGGTTAACCGTTCCTCGATGTGCTCCGTCTTTATTGATTCAAAACAATCACTTCAAAAATTGAGGAGCTGGAGAAGCAGAGAAGGGGAAATAGTAAAATTGAAACACATTACTACCAAGTGGAACAATCACAGCTCTTGCAGTGTGCGACGCTGCGCCACAGTTACATTTCCGGGGAGGAAAGGTAAAGTAAAGGCAAGGTCAGGAGGGTCAGTCCTGAGGGTTGGGTGAGCGTTAGGCTACGGTGTTAAGAGTCTGAGTCGATGCAACAGCTATTGAATAAACCATGCATTAATGGAAAATAAATACTCATCGCAGTTCATTTTTATTAATTATGCCGACATCAGCCACAGTGCAGATCTCTACCACTACCCCTTCGTGCTCCCTGTACGGAACCTCCGTTGCTGAAAATGCACAAACATCTGAAAAAGAAACAACAATTCTCTGAACAGGTGGAGTAGCAGTCCAGCAATAATCCCTGCATCTGGCATCTGTATGTTAAGCAAACTGCCAGAGTTCCGATACAGATGGAAGCAATGAGGTGTGCGGAGTATTTCTGCTGACTGAACAGTTTTCAAAGGGGGCATCAGTCATCTAATGCTGCATGCAGCACATACAATAAACGGGGAGGCTTCTACTGTGGTTTGTATGTAGAGAATGATGACTTATTGATTTAGACTAATTTCAAATGTCATTATTGCACAAAGAGAAACGAACACATCAACAATCAGCTGTTAATTGAAGAATCTTCAATCTGGGTCTCTATAGACGGCAAAATGATTTATACCGTTTTCCTTATGCGTAGCATGTTATAAGCTAAGAACAACAAGAGAGCATTTACTTATCCATTTTTCATTCTTCTTTCATGTACTATGTATGTGAAATGTGAACATATGAGCAAAAAAAGTCTAATTTATGTAGAAAATGATGAGTAATGTGGATTGGATAACAAAACTGTCAGTAGAATGTATTCCTTCACACTGGCTCAGATGCTTTTTTTTTAATCGCTAATATGTAGCTAGCTAATAGTTGAGCTATATTGGTTATTATCACAAAGCTCGGTTATTATCAAATGGCAGTCAGGGTTGTTTTGCCCTGTGCCACCAAACACCCAGCTGTTGTGCAATTATCTGCGTTCCGTATCCAAAGATATTCACAGTGTAACCCGGCCAACACTAACTTGTGGCTTAAACGCGGGCAAATGGAAAGAATCAGCGCCAGGTAGTTAGGCGCCATTATTTGTGATCCCGTTCGACAGAGTTTGACAAAGAATTATTCATTAGTCCTACAAAAAAGGCCAAAACTCAAAACGTTCTAAACGGTGGAAAGTTTTCTCAGTAATTCCACTTTCAGCAGTAACACGACTTTGAGCTTGAGGTTACGACGTGGCAAGGCGTTGCAGTTCGGATGGTAACGCGAGCCATGAGGACACTGCTGCTAGATGACTTTTGGTGTCTAGAAAGCTCCAAGGCTAAAGCCTCTCCGCTGTGCTTTGTAGCTCACAGCTGTAAAATCCAGACTCTCCGTTTGAACAGACGGTCACGGATGGTGTTTCCTTTCAGTAGATGTTTGGCGAAGTCTATGATTGCATCATATGTCAATCAATATTGTGATACACCGATCAGGCAGAACATAACCATCTGTCTAATATTTTGTAGGTCTCCCTCGTGCTTTCTGAGTTTGGATCCTATGGGTTCTGTGCATCCCACAGATACTGGATTAGTATGGGATCTAAGGAATTTGGAGGCTAGGTCATCACCTTGTGTCGTTCTTCATGTTTTTTGAGTTGTTTGCCTAAAATTTTTTTGTGTGTCAAGGTGTGTCATTGCTATGGGGTTGGGGTGCCTGGTCTGGTCTAGGTGGGTGGTACATGTCTAAGTAACATCCACACAAATGCCAGGTCCAAACATTTCCCAGAAGAAGAACAGAAGAACACTGTTCATTGCTTGCTGTTCATTGTAGCAAGCTGGTCAATGTTTTTCACTTTTCCTGTCAGTGGTTTGGATGTTGTGGCTGACTGGTGTATGCTCAAAATGGTCAGCAGCTCAATAATGTTGCCTTGCTGTTGAGTTGAGTTGATTATTTATAGTTTGTGCCCCTCCACTTTGCATTAAATGTTGTGGGGCTCTTTTGCTCATCAACGCTACAACTCGGTAAACTGTACTCATTAAGTTAAACATGTCACAACTCTTAAAGTCCGAAGATTCCCACTAGTGAGGTTGTGAATACCATAAGTGGGCGTGAACGTTTGCGAACTCAGAAAAACACAACCAAGCAGCATGAGAGGAGCGCAACGCCTGTAGATGACGGCTCAGTTGCCCCCGTCTTTAATACGTCTGTTCTTTTGGCCCCGTGACAAAAAGTGTCTGCTGTGAAAAACTCCCATAAAGCCTAAATAGGTGTGTAAATAGGTCTCTCTCTCTCTCCTAATCAAGTTATGTAATTCATTTTTGCACTTACTTTTTGTTGCATCCATTTTCCCCTGTGCACTTCCACACATTACAATGATGAACCGCACACATGGTTACATTATCCCTGCGCCCTAATGAAGCTGAGGTGTTGGTTGTTTTGACTAGTGTTTAGCGTGGTACAATCAAGCACTGACAGGCCTTAAATTAATGTAATGAAATGGATGGAAAGCTTAATCACATCTTGTGAGAGCGCTCTAATAGACCAACCAAGAGGACTAGGTTCTGTTGACTGTATCTCCCAAGCAATGCAACTTTACAATAAATAAATGCATATATAATGCCTTCACTTGTATGAACTGAAGTCAATTAGACAACCTGACATGATAAATAAAAATCTGCTCAACAGCGAGGGCTTAGCAGTGTATTTGCAAATGCGAATTAAATGCATTTTAAATCTAAGTTTCTAATTTTACAGGACCCAAATGTAACGCAGCACCATCCTCTTTTCAATGTCCAATCATTATCCCGTCTAAGAAAACAAATCCTCGGGCAGTTCACAGCATCCCAGTCTTAATGTGCTCTCTCATGAACGAACACATTAGTCGAGCAGCAGACAGGCCATTTATATTTGATGTGCTGTCAGTGGCGCTCTCCTTTCGGTGAATATTTACACACATTTCTGCCTTATTACTGTGGCCGCATCTCCCCCGGGAGATTGTTTTACGGGGCTGCAACTGCAAGGTGGCCGACAGGGCCATTAGAGCAGCAGCGAGGGGTCTGGAGGTTGGCCGACAGCTGCCTTGCCCACACTCTCAGCTGTTTCTGCAGGCCCTTCCACAGCGGGGGGTTTGAAGTGTCCCTTATATAATTGAGGCAGACCTTTCAAGGCTAATGGACTCGAGATATGATCGTAATTGTGGAAGAAACTCTGTTGAGATGAAGACTTTAATATGTTTCACAAATGGATCGCCATTGTCACAGTGATACACAAATATGATTATAAGGGTCTATGCAGGTAAAAACAGGGAATAGGTTTTCTAGTCTTGATCACAGAAGCAGCCCTGTGACAGACTGGCGACCTGTCCAAGGATGTACCCTGCCTTGACAGCTGGGATAGGCTCCTGCCACCCCGCAACCCTCTGTTACAGGAAATGAATGAATGAATGAATGAACCACAGAAGCTAGCATTAGTACCAAAGTAGCCAAAGTATTGTCCATACTATTTTAAATCCAGGGCTATTTTCTACACAAGATAATTCTAAAAGTTTGTGTCAGTAATCACATATGGCCACCTGCAAGAAATACATTATGATGCCCCAGATGTTATTAAATCCACAGATCAGTCCTCCTATCTCCTAGAATATAAAAAAGGGCATATATTGGACAATATAAATACATCACATTGGATCTAATCGAAACTGAAAATCTCAAAGCAACTCCTGACAGGATATTGCATTGCAAGTTCTTTCACCCCAAGATGGAGCTTCCTGGATTTTATTGGCCAGGAGGGAAGGTTTATTTAGATCCAGGTTACGGTCGAGTTTGACAAAAAAGAAGGCAGTACACAACAAGGCGCTCATCCATCACTGAGATGTCCCCCGGCACTTTCCTATTAGAAGCTGTCAGGTGGGCAGGGCTCATTATTACATCATCATAATGGTGTCATCCTTGAACTTCATCAGAGTAATTGTGGCAATTTGTCACAGTGAGAAAGATGTGCCTCTGGACGAGCGCTTGTAGACATGCGAGACACAGCGCGACGCAAAGTTAGACAAATAAAAAAAGACTCTGAAGTCGTATGATCATTTCTAAAGCCGTACTGGTGAATATGGAAAGAAATAAACTGCCTGCATAGACACCACGCCGACACATAGGGGTTCCCGGAATTACTTTTTTTTGGTTCTGTTGTGTTCCCATTTTCTGTTCCCATCACGGTCTTTATCCACCAAATACACAACTGGTTTGTATATATTTGTTCTAGCACGTAAGGCAGAGAGAACAAGATTGTGACTGGTCAGAAATTGGAAGTGGAAATGCTAGCGGACACTCCGCGAGCTCCCGGATGCTAATATTTACAGTGTGACCGCGAATCTCTCTTGGGTAGAGATCGGCATATTGTGTGCGCGCGTATCCTGAATGAAGGCCGTGATCGGACTGGCCAACATCGGAAAATTATAAGAAAATTGCCTCTCGTCATCTATCTCCTGGATTTCCCACAATTCTTAGCGTGTGTAATGTCTGCTGTAGTGGGAGGACCCTACGAGGACTTCCCCGGAGTTCGACACTTGAGTTTCTCGTAAACAAACTGGCCAGAACTAACTTTGTTCTTGTTCTTACAGCCCAAGGAGCTTCTCACGGAGTATGTTAGAAGCTTAACTCTGGTTATGGGAAGTTAGGATACAGTAGTTTTTATCCCTTCTCTCTGCTACTGACTTGTAGCACCCATCTGATTACACATATGGGCTTGATCAGTTTTAATTCCCCCATTGAGCAGCAGGAGAAAATATATACAGTACCCAAATTAGTAGGGATGCACCGAAAAACTTCGTCCAAAAAGCCGTAAATGCTAATTTCAAAAATTCATTAAAATCATTAAAGAAGTCCCTTCCCTTTTAGCCAAATATACAGCATCATTTTTATTTTACTTATTTTGCAGACGGTCATATATAAACATCGATTTGTGCAAAATGTCAAGTCTATTACGGCATATTCGAACATGCAGACTCTCACAGTTGCAGAGATTAATACTGCACCATCAGTGATTCTAACAGACGAACAAAGAGTAAACGGAGCAACCAATAACTGTCACAAAGGGACCAATGCACAGCTTTAAACAAATCTACACTGACAGGAGGCCGTGAAGTGTGCAAAGGGAAAACCGGGGTTAGATGCACTCAAAGAACCCATTTAGATATTGCCCCCTGTCACCAAAAACACTTTTGTGCTCTCAAAGAAGAATAAATAATGAATGCCACCGGACACAGACAGACGCGGAGCCCCCCTCACTCGCCCTCCCCTCCTGCCTTAAATGGCCACGCAGAATTGAATGCACACACCTAATACGGTTAATGCACTTCAGCCCTCACGCTCCAGCCGTGGCTTTCAAAATGAGAATGTGAAATATAAATCGGACAGTTGAACAACTGCATGAAGGTGGGCATGGCAACAATTCTGAAATGTGCCAGCCTCTATGAAAATACTTTCAATTGGTAAATGTGGCTTTTGTGTTTAGTATACTGACCAATGTTGTTAACAAAAAATGCATGATTTTAACTGAGTGTGCTCTATGTTTAGACTTAATTACCTTCTTACAGGCTTTACGCAATGATCTGTTCTATGCTGGACCACCAAGCAAATTCCACATCACAGGGAGCAACATGAAACTTTTATTTGGTATTATGTCACAGAGTTCAGCAGCAGCAGTGGCCACTACTCAGGCTCCTTGTGGACCAGCAAAACACAGGCCGATCAAAGGAAACCTCAAAGCAACCTACGTCACTACAGGGAACTAGCCACTAACTAAAAAGGTCCAAATAATAACATTTTGGTGAATTAAAAACAAAAAGTCAGTCTAATCAATGATGTATTGCCCAAATATCGAAATATATAAATATACATAACGTGTATAAATAATGATGGATGAATTGACAGCTGTTCCATGGTCTCTGAAAGTAACATGAGCTTGAATTGCACCGGACACTTGTTTTCTAAACAAACTGTTATTCCTGAGATGGAAGATGCAGTCTGCAAGACGAGTCACAAATGTTTTTTTTTTATTTGTTTTTTATTTTCCCAGACAGGAAAGTTTCTCCATGCTTGGACAGGTTGACGTAAGTTACTGTGACAGGAGGGACAAGCCAAACTGGAGGCGTGCGCTTAAGCTCGCCATTATGCCACTGAGAGGAGCATCTGAGTGGTGTTATGTTGTCCAAACCCAAAGCTCTAACTGCTGGTCTCATTTTAAGCAGAACGTCCAAAAGTCTCCGGTAAGGACATGCTTTAGATGTCTAAGGGCTTTACTCGGTTAAACAACATCCTGATGGTTTTGGATATTAAAACGCGCGCTCGTTATTGAAAGCCAAGTCTGTACCTCAGTTAACATCTCCAAAGGAGATGACCTGTCTCACACTATGCTTGTCGCCGATCCCTAAGTGAAAATGAAAAACCCAGTGAGACAAAAGTTTAAATTGCTTCTCACAATGACTCTTTGAAAATGTGTAGACGGGGGAGGCAGCAAAGCGCCGGACCGGCTTGGCTCGCTCAAGCGGCCAATATTGTAAGCACGCCAGCACATTTACAGCATTAGTCACATGACTGCTCGTGCGTCTGCCTGACGGAGGAAACCTGCAGAGAAGAACGCAGCCGACCCATTTCTTTTCTCCACCCCCTCCATCTCCCTCCCTCGCCATGACTCTCACCCTTTATAATAAGGTCAGCGGGGAAGCAATCATCCATTCAGAACAAAACAGGTAAATACATGTTGGAGTTGCAGGTAAATGGAAATCGTCAAGTTGTACGGCGCAATGAAAGATGGGAGGATTTTTTTTTCTCCATTCGTTTATTTTGTGGTTTTGGCGCCGTCATGACATCTGTTATTTACTTTGTGAGTACAAGAGTCACTGTCCTCTATCAAACATTTCAATAAAACATCAGTTTCCATCAGAAACTGGTATTACTTTCTATTCTTGGCTCGCCGTGCAGATATTTCATTGCGTTCTGTGGTATGTCTACTACATGGCTGCCAGTCATACATTTTCAGATCTTGGTTTAAAAATTAAAACCATACTCTTAATAATTAATTCCATTTGTATGCGGTTTTGGCTGCTGCTGCGAGACGTGCGATGTTGTGTTTGCGTGTACGGAGTCGGACAAGAGATTAAACAGCTCACAGCTGAATATCCATAACAGCGTAGTGAGCATAAATCCAAATGACAGCGGTTAAGAACTGCAATCTGTGATAGAATAGCAAATGAAGAAACATCCTCATAGGAAGGTTCACTTACACAGAGTCAACTTTTGGCTTTGCTCTCCCAAAAACTTGGTTTTACGCCAATTACCTAGCTGTGCAAGCGTCAACCTCGCCCAGCAAGACATTCACAAAGTCAAACGCGCGAAATTCTCATGGTCCCTCATTAAACACTTACAACAGCCAGAGCCGGAACAGCAACAAACAATAGAAAGAAGATGCCTATTCCAGTTGATTAAAATGAACGGTTGAAACAGCAGTTCGGTCTGATTGTACGGTGGCTGATGAACAGACGATTCGGGAAAAACAAACCGAGCACGCTTAATTAAATCTTTGCTCTGGGAATTACCTCATGAAAGCGTTTGCTTTGAAGCATTTATACTTTCAACAGTAAAGGAATTGGCAGAAGGCAAGGTGCTTGTTCAGCAAAGGCCTCGAGCAGAGAAACAGTAGAGGTGTAGGAAGACCAAACGGCAGAAGTGGGCATTGGATTTACAGCGTGGCACAGGCCGCATTAAATCAAGAGCTCCAAGTTCCCATCCCAAAGCGAACCAGACGTACGGTATGTTTCCTGGTCAACTAGAAAGGAAGAGAGGGTTCAAAGTAAGTGGGCTTTATGAATACTGAAATCAAATTTTCAAATAATATTGATTTGCATCCATTATACACCGATCAGCCGTAACATTAAAACCAATGACAGGTGAAGTAGATAACACTGACCATCGTGTGGCAATTCAATGTTCGGCTGGGAAACTTTTGGCCCTGACACTTGTGTGGATGTTGCACACTACCATGGTAATTGAAGTGTTGCCTCCACAGACGCGCCTCCCCTCAACCCACAGGACCCAAATGCCCCCCACTAACAACATTCTGTTGCCAGACACCACAGGACGCCCTCAGAAGGACCATTCTCTGACGACTCACAGCTGTTTTGGAGGCACAAGGCAGACCTACACAATATTAGACAGGTGGTTTTAAAGCTGTGGCTGATCAGAGTGCGTATACTTGAGGAGGCACATCTATAATTGCGAGGGGTTGTGTGGAAAGACTTTCGAGCAGCTCTGGGCAATTCAAAAAAAGAGAAATAACGGTGGTCAAAGCCATCACATGCGTACAATAGAATACAAATGACGGTATCGATTAACTCCCACCAACCTACGTCAGACGGACCATCTTGGATGACCCGATGACAAGTAGATGAACGTGTGAAAGTACACGTTAGGCACTAATGAAACACAGAGATCCGACCACTCAGACAGCCGCTAAGCAACGTGAGCCCTACGCACCCAGGGCAAGTTTTTCCTCATTGATTTTATTCTACAATTTCAAATCTCGCTCTAAAGTATGTCTGGGACAACATCAAATTATCGCCACCTAAAATAATATACGTCGTCCTTGTGGCCACACAAAGTAATAATAAATAAATGAACAAATACAATGATTAAATGTGAGTAATCTGTGTGTAATTCCATGGCAAAGACAGCATTTAGGTTTAATCAGCCACATGTTCATGTCTATGTATGTAAAGTAGTGATTAGGGTTGTACCGATCCGATCACGTGACTCGGAAATCGGGGCCGATCACGCAACTGAAGACTCGATCGGGACTCGGACGTTACGACCCGATCAGAGATCGGTTTTATATATATTTATTTAGTCATTATTTGTATTAGATTGTTGATATATGGGCTATTGGTGATTCAAAAAAATAAAATGAGTATTTACTACCACCGTTTACGGCATGCGCATGTGCAGAAGACCAGCATGCTAGTTTGTTTTGAAGCGGAGTGGCGAGTTGTGGCGCACCATGTCTGCTGTGTGGAAGTATTTTAAAGTATGTGAGGAGAACGATGCAGTCGCAAACTGTCAAATTTGCAAAGTTGGAATATCGAGGGGTGGTAAGGACAAAGCGTCGTTTAATACCACAAACTTAATTCGGCACTTAAAAAACAAACACAGAGTATCGGATCGGGACTCGGTATCGGCAGATACTCAAAAGTCAAAGGACTCGGACTCGGATCGGGGGCAAAAAACCCTGATCGGAGCATCCCTAGTAGTGATGCAGACTTACGTTATGTTACCATTCTTCCTCAACAGCGACCACTTTTCCTCCGTTTTCTTTTTCCAGAATCGATAAAGAACATTAATGTCGCTGCTGCCGACAAAGGCCTGATGTCACTACTGTGTTCATTGATTCTTGGAGCTCTAATCAAAGCTTTGTGCGCGTCTCTAAACGAAGCCAGGCAAAGTTAATGGTGGAGACAAATTACTAAATATTATCTTGCGCTCTTCCCGCGTGCTCATTACATGTTCCGCGCTTTCCACCGGCGCTTACTCTAAAGGCAACAGGGCCTGGCCGTAACTCTAGCTGGCAAATTGATCAAAACGATTGAAATGCACGCCTGATAGTAAGCGGCTGGGCCAACTTTGCAAACACTGCAGGGTAACGGCAGGAAAATAACACCGGCGAGCAATGATCTAAAGAATGGGTTGCACTTCTGGTTGAACATTCGCAGGATAAACAAAGACGAAGAGAGGGAATCTGGAAAGAGCATTCATTTTGTAAAAACCTCCGGCTACTGCACTTCAAGCCAGCGTGAAATAAAAAAGAAATAAACGAATACGAAAACATGCAATCTGATAATGGCAGAACATGAAGGCGTACTTCACGAACAAAGAAGCCATTAAGAGGGAAAAAAATTAAATAAAAAATTAGAAAAAAACACCTTCTTTCCCTGTCTGTCTTCGGTCCCCGCGGTGATGTGCAAGAGCACTTAACCTGCCAGCAGGGCGCTCGGCAGGGTTTCCACCCAAACACGGGGCCTGTCACGAGAGGGAGGTCCGCGGGGACTTAAAACAAAAGGCCACGGGCACGCTAGGCCGGGCACAATCTGTCCACCTCTGCACTTACACGAGTAGACAACGGTGACAGGCGAAGGGAGTACGCGTCCGTAAAGAGTGCTGAGCTGCACAAGAGATATGCCAGTGGCACATATAAACATCTGACCACTGCTCTGGCTCTTCTATGCTTCTTTTTTTTTTAAATGTCGCACAACGCGCACACACACTACTGCTATTGTGTGGGTGGTGAATGATGAAGGAAAAAAAAAAGGTTAAATGCCACAGACTCTTGACGGAGGATACAAGAATTAATATTCTGGCCCTTGTAAGTATGCTAGAGGAATATTCAGGGAGGAAATTAGAGCCCGAGAGAAAATGTTTAAGATAAAAAAGACCCAAAAGGGAAAGCGTGCATCGCCTGGGGTGATGGTACCAGCAGTTACGACTTTCTAGAAATAGTTTAATCTCAATGCAAATGTATAAATTGTTAAATTAAAGTAAAGCACATGATTCTTTTTATTCTGGCTTTGTTAACAAGTTTTAAATACGAGACGGTTCAAACACCTAAATTTAAGACTTGCGATTGCGTCTTTGCAATAAACAATGCAGCGGCGACGTTGCGCAGCGCTCGTACATCACACTCCTCCAAACGGAGCCCGACGCCATCCAGATCTGTAAATATGGACGATCACACCCGGGCCAAGCAGCAGGTATCACGACGTCGTAACAATGACTTAACCGGCTCGGCCCCCGGTAAACGCTCCCCCACGTGAAAGTGTCCGCCGGGAAACGAGATACCGGGCCGGCTGAAGTGGCAGCATTTCTCAGCGCGAGGCAGAGATAGGCGACGTCAACTGCTCCCCTCCTGCCAAGACTGCAGCAGAGCAAGGGGACTCTGGGGAGGCCCGACGAGGCCATTCAATCGCCGAGGCAGACAAGTGACAATGAGGATCATGTCCAGAGGATAGAAATAGAAATTAGAACAAAGGAAATAAAGGCAGAGCACAGCCGGCTGTCTGTGCCCCCCCCGTCCCGTCCCTTCCCCAATAAGCCGGGGCCGTTAAGATGGCATACTGCCTCAGAAATTACAACAACCTTATGATTCATCGCACATTCAAGGTTATTGACACAGCAGACAAGCTCTCTCTCTTTCTGGTATACTCGTGTATATACCCGTCCATAGAGACTACCAAGCCTTATGCAACATGCCGTGACTCATACTGACACATTGCCGCTTTTGCCATTAGCAGCTGGGATTATGTCCATTTTAAGTACACATTGTTATCTTGTGTCGGCAATATATCATTCCTCTCCTTTCTGTGGCTACAAAGGGGAATAAACGAGCGCTTATCAGAGTTCAAGGGGTCAAGCGATCTGTAATATGCCTTGACTTGGTAATAGGAGTAATTAGAACAACAACAAACATCAGAAAAATATGCCGAGCACAGCCTCCTCCCATCTTACCCCTGTGGGTTATGGTAGCCTGTAATTGACACTTTTGTTTTTCAGCGCAAGTAAGAGATGAGTGATATAAACTAATTAGTCATTATACTTTTTTTTTTATTGGAATTGGTGTCTAAGTATCATATGATGCAAAGTACTGCAATAATGCTTGGTTAAGTACCTTTCAGAGCTTGAAGAAATTGCTGCAAAGGCTTTCTGTGAAATCAGTTGTTTGCTCATTGTGTTATAGTTGTACAAATGAAAAACAAGCACAATGAAAGAACGGATGGAGCTTGAGGAAATGTATTGCAATGCGCTGTGTTACAGGTTACTGAACTGCAAATTACACAGATCAACCACAACATTATGACCACTGGCAGGATAAGTGAATAATATTGTCGCATTTTGTGACGATGCAATGGGCATTGCACCACACGCCTAGACCAGACCAAGTGTTGACCTGGCCTCCAGGTTCCCTAAATCCCAAACTGATCAAATATCTGTGGGATGCACTGGCACGAGCCCAATCCACAGAGGCTCCTCCCCTCAACCGATAGGACCCAAAAGCGCCCATTACCAACATTCTGTTGCCAGACACCACAGGACATCCTCAGAAGACCCAGGTACATTCCCTGAGGAGTCCCAACTGTTTTGGAGGCACAAAAGAGACCTATACAATATTGGGATATGGCATAATGTTATGCCTGATCAGTGTATATCCCCAAGTGATGGAAATGTATTTTTTGTGATGATGTTATAGTCACTTCTATTGACCATACCAGAAAAAAACAAAATTTATAACATAAATATATACATATATATATATTGATAAAATACTACTGCATGGCTTATTTTGCTTGGTACTGGGTGTTTCTGCATCTTTTTTTAATGTGCTGCATAATTCCCAAACCATCTTAAGATACCTCATATATTTGAACGTTATGCCATAATTTTATGTCATCCATCACCTAGTATCAAGTACTCTTCGTTGTATCATGTTTATATGCCACATGGATGCTTTACCGAGATCCATGTATGACTGTATGTGATTCCTCCTCCTCTCTTCCCTTTCGCTTCTCGCTGCCTCCTTGCCCTAGCCTGCCTCAAGCTAATAGGTTGTCCCCATTTGAGCTGGGTTCATAGTTTTCCTTCTGTTAAAAGGGAGTCCTTCCTTACTACTGTTGCACTGCCTTGGTGCCTGTTCTAGGAGTTTCAGGCTGTGGGACCAATCTTGACACTGATCAGTTGAATAGTTTTGTGTCCCTGCCTGTCTTGGCTACAACTCGCTGATGTCATTAAAACCGGCCTCTTTTCATCACGTCGCTGCTAGCCACGTCCTGTGCGTGCGCCCCTTTAGATGCAGCCCTAATTTTATTGTGGAACCAAACGACTCCGGCTAACACGGCGGGGAAGGCACGACAAAGCTTTAGGATGGCTTTGAGTGCATTTTCACTAGCCTGCACAGGCACGTGTTAGCCATTACGAACAAAGTGCAATCAGTTTTAAAGGCACTACGGCGAGGGAACGAGATTTCCATTCTTTGTGGTTCAAATGACAGAACCGAACGCTCCGTGCACATGTTGAAGGGTAGCATATTGGAGGGCATTGTGCCCTAATAGAATGGATAAGGCACACAAATCTTGGCTGAGCAACAGACAAATGGGAGAGGGCTAGAGGGCTCGTAAGTGTGCAGCCAAGTCTGATTCATCAACTTTTACAGTTCAAATAAAAGTGAGCGCAGCTTGCCAGCTTGATTATCAGATGGCTCCTGCTGCATTAGGGAAGATGACATGGTACATTTTCTCTGATGTCTC
Source organism: Planiliza haematocheilus (assembly GCA_005024645.1). NCBI lineage: Eukaryota > Metazoa > Chordata > Actinopteri > Mugiliformes > Mugilidae > Planiliza > Planiliza haematocheilus. The sequence continues at coordinate 5,465,108 of SRSE01000613.1, forward strand.
CGCGCTGCCTTGGAAGCGCTGGTCTTTTTGAAGATGGGCAGCCTCCCAGATTATAATGCACTCCCTGTCACGGTTTGCAAATATACAGTATACTCACTGCTAACCTCGCAGTGGAGTGCAGTTTTCTATAGGCTCCCGGTTTGACATGAAGGGCTTCTTCGTGCTTCATTCTGAGACGCTTTAATGCGACGAGAATCTTTCGTTCGGTCTAGGGGGTCGACATTGTGGTGAATATTAAAATCTGAGTAACCATCAATCACAATGTTGTCTCATTTTAGATGTGGACAGGTGTGTGCGTAGATTTGCATAACCAAACAAGTGAAATCATCAGACCAAAATCAGGGTGTGCCACTTAAAGTGTGGAAAACGCTCCCGCAAACTCGCGCAAGCTTTTAGTAACGTTAAAAACACAATAACATATTCCTCCGAAAAGAGCCCCGGCTTAAAGGACAGCAGGTAAACATAAGCTTTTCTTAAAATCACATCCCTTGACCGCCTTTCCGCAGCTGCCTTGTTGCAGTGACAGCACTTATGGAAACATAAAAACATTAACTTGACACGAGACCATTACGGCATCCTTAAGCGCATCACTTGGTATAGATCACTGCCATATATGGCCTACTGTGACTTAGCATCAACTAGGCGTATTGACTTGGTAAATGACTATTTATACTGGAGCAAAAAGGCCCGCAGGGCATTTAGAGCAATAAACGAGACTAAAGGTATGAAGACAAATAACGCCAAGCACGCGCATACACGAGTGCCCTTTTTAAGGTAAGTGGTCTCGGTTTCTGCGCTTCAAGTTTTACGACTGACACCTTCGCTTCATGAAAGAAAGAAAAAAAAAAAAGTAGCGGCTTGAAGACTGTTCAAGTGTCTCCAGAAGGGTGAAGGTTGAATTGAAGAGGATTCTCAACACCTGCTCAAGGTACCATATTAAAGTTCTGCACTATGGTTTGTATTAGTGTCTCCACAGGCATCCGCACCAAACACAGTGGGGACCTGAAAATCACAGCCCTGAAACCAATGCTTGTCCAGTGAAGGTCATGGAGCGGAGAGTATATCTGCTCCAAAGGAGGCAGGATTACCTGAATAGATGAATCACAAGTGGGCCGACCAAAATATATATATGTGTGTATGGGTGTGTACAGTTTTTGGACACGGGTAAAGTTTGGGATTAGAGAACAAACAAGTATTTTATTTATGTGTGAAAGAAAGTACACCTTTCCTGTATGTGAAATTGTATTTTTTAATATATTATTTGTTTGATTTACTGAAATTATATAGCTCATACTAAATATAATCATATTTCCTCTTGCTTTTTTCTCCAAACATTTGCTCAGCACAACTAAAATGCATTTCTATCAAGTAAACTTAAACATCAGGTAAAAGGTTCAACTGTCAAACGCACATCAGACGTCATGCATTCAGCAGAAAATCTTTTTAAGTTGGGAGGATAACGGCAAACTTTTGTAGATGCTGTCAGCAGAGTTGGTGATATTCTAAGGTCGCCTTTGAAGGAGTGGTCTTTTGAGTATTAGATTGTGTGATAAGTGACAGGGTAAATTTATTTTATTTTGACCCAGTTCTGTATTGGATTCAAAAATACTTACTTGAGACAATAATAATAAGAAGAAAAATAAGGCATTAAAAAGTATACACACGCACCGTCCAAAATACACACTTCTTTCTTGTTCATTATACAGTATCTGACATTTTGTAGGTCACATCATATTGAAGATTCATATATTTACATATTTACAGTCTGCCTGCTTTAGACCCAAGAAAAGGACCCGAGGGTGCTTTTTCACTTCGTGAGTGTTGAGCGGATCAGGCAGTCCTCTGATCTAAAATCTCCAAAAATCCGAGACTGACTGAAATCCAACTGTTCAAATCCTCCTACAGAGGTAGTCTGTTGAGACATTCTCAGGTTGTTGGGGGCAAGCACGGTATCTCATGTCATTTTCACTGCAAAAATAGGATGCGATGTGCACTCCAGTCATGCCTGGACCAACACAAACAACCATTGGCTCCCCAAAATCACATATATTAGCGTTTGCAAACATGCAGACAGGTGAGGTAGTGTGAAAAGCGCCAAAGTGAGCATGGTGGTGGTTATAAATCAAGTACAAGACTTTGACCTAAGAGACTGGGGCTGGTCTCCCATCTCATCCCATCTATTTATTTTATTTATTTATTTTTTAATATACTCATTATTCCAACAACCATGGCCGGAGGCATTATGTTCTCAAGTTATCTTTCCGGTCGTTAGCTTTTTCATGGTCTAAACCCAGCTCACGTTCTACATTAGTGGGTGAACAACCCAACGATACGACGGGAATGCTTTGACGTAATTTCTTGAAATCTGGCACACATTTTCAATTGGACTCAAGGATCAACTGACCCTAATTTGGTGATCGAAGGTCACTGTGACCTGGCACATATTTGGCCATAACTTGACATACAGTACCGTCTGATAATGAAATGACTGTATACCTAAAACGTTGTGTGAAAAAACTCAATTGGACTTCTAGAGATTTTTGAAGATGGTTCACCACTCATCCGGGTAGCTTCTTCAGTTCAAAAGAACCGTCGGGGAGTTGGGTTTTACACAGACATATTAAAAATCCGCTTGTCTAGTATCTGTTAATGACTAGATACTTATTCCCCAGAAGATCTTCAGAACTGAAGAAGCTACATGGACAGGCGGTGAAGAAACTCTACAAAGTCCACTTTGCATTCTTTTTTCAATATCCAGAAAAATTGATTTTTCTTGGCTACTAAGAGTCCCACCCCGCCCAGGGGAACTTAATACTATCTAAGCCAGTACTCTGTATCCATGCCATACCATGGCCTAGAGGACTGAGAACCTTCAGATATACTAGCACTCTGTAGCATCTGTGAGCCGTCTGTATGTAGTTCAAGTGGATGCTACATATTGAAACTACTGCCATTTATTTATATTTCACTGTGCGTTTTGAAGAGGCACTTGGAAAGGTAATGAAAAAAGGTAACTGAAACCTCAATAAGTGGCAAACCGATAATGAAGGGTGAAGGCATTGCACTATAATTCAGGTAAGAACTCCCCATTACGGTTTATTTGTATGGGCCAGATAACCATGTCATATTGACACTAATGTGCTCCCTGAGAGCCAAAACCATTTGACAATTGAGCAAATAAACACTGTTTTATGATTCCTCAAATTCCAAGCAGCTCCACATGGGGCAGACCAATCATAAACAAATAAAAAAATAAAAAAATACATGAACCACAGCGTGAGCACTCTTGCTCAGGCAGCACAGGAGTACATGCACTGCTATCTTGTCACCTTAATAATTGCAGGACAAACACAATTGGAACCAAGACACCAATGGTCCCCAATCTCAGCAGCTCGTTATTAGAAAGAAGCCCAGTGGAGCTCGTTAGAGGATGAGGGGAGATGCGGTAAATAAGGTTAATTGGCTGATCTGTCAGACCCAGGAAGATGCTCACGCTGACACGGAACAACCGGAACATGATTTCACCCTCGGTGCACCAAACCCCCCTCCCTCCCGTTTGTGTTCATTAGCATTTTGAGGGGGTGATGCGGTAGCCGTAGTGGTGGAGATTGTAGCCAAGGTGTGCTGTGTTGAAACCACAGGTGATCATCCTGAGAGCTCAAACCGTCTGTAAAACCAGCAGTCACATCCACTTAGATAATGGTCTGTTTAGAATACAGAAAAGATTTGCCTCTGAGCTCGTTAGCATTAGCAGCCAAGCAGTATTTACACCAAAGTATAAAGAAAATCAACTTGTTGCAGAACAACACTTATACTGTTGTTTAGGATTTAAGTTGGTTTTGTTTTTACTCACCTTTACCCAGTATATCAATGAACTGCGTAAAGACTGTGGGTGCTTTAAAACTCTTAGAGCAGTGACACAACTGCAAAAGAGTTCAGAGGGCAAGCGCACTTGAAAGAAGTGGCCCCGGGGTTAACGAGGCCGATATGACAATTACTACCAAGAGTGACCCATTAGTATAGAGCGAAAAAAAGGAGGACAAGACAGTGCTGGGCTGAACAGTTCAATATGCATAACATCAGCATTCTCCACTCTCTTTCCCCACCATGCTCCCTTTTATTCCCACTCTCACTGTTGCATGGTTATGCCATTGCTCCAGCTAATGGAGGCCATGCAGTAGTTTTGGATGTCCTCATCAGGCAGCACTTTTTTTTTCTTTTTTCTTTTTTTTTTTGGCTGCTCCCTTCCTGTTAATGACAATAGACAGTTAATTAAAGGTCTTGTCTTGAGGGAAATGTATCCATCATCAGGTTTGCTGAACCAATCATGGCCCTCCAAGGGAAAAGGAATTCTAAAGGAAAAAAAAAGGGCACTGCAGCTCATATGTCTTGATTAGCTGGATGTAGCTGTAACAAGATGGTGATTGCACAAAAACCTCTGAGAAAATCGTCCACTGTGGATTGTTAGTAAAATAGAAAAAAGGAAAAAAAGAAAAAAAAAAATGACCTAATGAAAATTACCAGTGTTAGACATAGTGAATTACTGCAAAACTGATTTACAACTCACGCTCAAAGACATTTAATTATATAAGGACGAAAGCATCATGTTAAACTTGCAACTGTCATCTGTTGCGATATTTTGTTTAGGTTTTATTTATCCCCTGTGCAGGTTTTTCTGACAACTTAAAATTTAAAGGGGTACTACTGTTTTTTTTTTTCCCACAACCTGGGCCTTATTTCTGGCATAAAATACTATCAAGGATTCAAGGATTCAAGGATTCTTTATTGTCATTTCTACACATGTTGGTACATATGAAGGAACGAAAATGGTTTCTCTGGTCCCGTTTTCAAGCCACAGTAAGAAAAGACACGTATAAATATAAAAAAAGTATAAATATAGAGAATAAAATTAGCTAACTGTACAAACTGTATAACTGTATAAATAAAAACTATGAAATTGACTGTGATGGTCCTGTGCAATTGAGGTAGTGTGCAAATGCAGTTAAAGTGACAGTGCAGTGCAAATGCAGTCTGTCCATGGGGGTGACTATTGTTCACTCTTGGGGGGTGGGGGGGGGGGGGGGCTACGAAGATCCTCCAGCGTTTGACAGTCTCACAGCCTCCGGGAAGAAGCTGTTCCTCAGTCTGGTGGTCCTGCTTTTAATGCTCCGTCCAACATAAATTCAGTGTCATTTGTAGTTGTTATGGACAAAATTAGATCAGTGTATATTAATATAGCGGGAGTGACTGGGGCACCGAAATGAAGCCTCTAAATAACTCATTGTCCGCCGAGAAGCTCGTTAATTTCACCAATACTTTGTTATGGTACAGTAGTGCTATTCCCCGTTGAGTTAGGCTTGTTTACCTGTAATTTGCTACTGCTAAGGTTTGTTCACGAACTCAAAATCGGAAAAATATTCAGCCATGTTGCAAAAAACTATTGGTAGCAAATTACAGGTAAACAAGCCGACCATTGGGGGTATGATGATAACAGCTAACTTCGGACTCAACGGGGAATAGCACTAGCGTACAATAACAAAATATTGGTGAAATGAACGAGTTTCGCGGCGGACAATGTGTTATTTAACGGCTGCGTTTGGGTGCCCCAGTCACTCCCACTATACGCAGATCTAATTATCTCCCGAAAGAATACAAATTACACAAAAGTTATATGGGTGAGTAAACGATCGGATTTTAAGCCAGAAATAAGGTCCAGTTCGTAACAAAAAAACGACAAAAAACAGTAGTTCTCCTTTAATAGTGTTCTGGCCCGTAAGCAATGTTAAGGTTTTCATCATTTGCATTTCCCTGAAATTTAATGTTATGAATTATACAAGTTACCATGCAATGTTTCAAATGAGCCCTACAAGTTATGTATCAAATCATAATACATGCTCACAAAATATAAACTGGTGCATGAAACACAGAGAGGAATCTTAACTTTTAATTCTTTGTAGGTCCAAGTGTATATTTAAACCTCTAGAAACCATTGGTATTACACATTATTTACACAGAACACCACAGTGCGTGCTCCTTTCCTTGTAAATATGATTAAAAATCACACTAAAGCTAAATAATTCAGAGGAAAAGAAACATTAAATTTGCTGAATTTTAACAGTAGCTTCAAGCCATGTTCTTGAATTTTGCAGAATAATTAAAGTAGTGCTGGTACAGTATTTTACTTCCTCTTGGTATGGCGCAAGCAGACCTCTCCCTATTAACTCATCTGCTCTTGATGTTAATTTATACTGCTGGATCCCCTTGTCTCCGCTGAGCCAAAGTAATGGATTTTGAACCTGCGATCAAAGCACCCTCAAGAATTATTTTTCTCTCCCTCCAGCCGGTAATCCTTGCGCATTTGAGCGGTCTATGTTGAACAAACCACTTGGTCGAATTCTAAACTCTGTGCTTTAGTTTCAATCTTCGGAAACCGGGGGCAAATATCGTTTTCAGATGTAGCGTCGGGCACCTGATAGAACAAGCTCCTCTCGGTTTACTGGCAAAAAACAAACAAAAGAAAAGATATTGTGAGATGCAGGGATGGATGCATGTCAGAGAAAATAAAAGCTGGCATGCCTATGTCGAACAGAAACACTCTCACCACTTCAGCAGACGTCGTAATCAGACGCTGTGAAACATGCACCTGAAGGCTGCTACACTGACCTCTAAAATGATGACTCCTAATTGATGAGAAGCAATTCACGTGTCGGCATGAGGTTTCTAAGCTATACGGTTGTGTCACCACAGCAAGGCCTGACAAATGCATTCACCTCCAACAGGACCTCGGCGTTTTAATACCTCCCATTATGTTCCGTTGCAGTAATGAGCCAAGCAAAATGTCCCTCATCTCAGATCCCAATCTAAATCATATTTTAATCAAGCGAGTGCCCTCTCTAATAAACACTTGTGCGGAGAAGTGGTAGACCGCCTTTGACCTTGAGCACCGATGCATCAGTCAATGGTTTTATTTATGCGCTCATCTTATGACGGCGCCTCAATAAATTCTTGGCGAAACCTTAGACACACTTGCGTTCAAAAGGCTAAGCTGTCACCTGACAAGGGAGGGGGTGACTTTATGAGCGTGGGGAACAAAGCCACATAAAACAGGCCCTCGTAGTCAATCGAGGGGGGTGCATCAATTGGCCTATTATGGCCGCCCCAATGCCGGAGCTGCACGGCTGAAAATAAATCAGCTCTTTGCCGTAAAACAAGCTTGTGCCAGTTATTCCAAGTTTAGTATTCAATGTTTTATGTTCCGAGGCTGCTAACGCCCAAAGCTTGAGATTTCAGGGAAAAGACAAACACACTGATGTTGGATATTGCTGCAGAGTGGTTTACATCGAATCTCTAACAAGGGTCACAATCACAAACACTAACCTCCACTGCTGTTCAGTTATAATCAAACACCTTTATGTTTGCCTCTTTGTTGTGTTTTCAAAATCACATGTTACTAATAATTAAAGGGGCCGTCTCGTGTCAGTCTTTTCATCTTGTGGGGAAAGAGACTGAAGACGGAATGGCTCGGCGCAAGCGTCATGTTGCCCATCACAAAAAATAACACTTGACTGATAATCCATCACCACGCCGCCCGACCGTTTTGGCACGGTTTGCCGTTCAAAAGGTCACCCTCAAAAGGTGTAAAAGGTCTTGGCTCGGTTAAATGACAGGAAGACAGTCAGGGTCGGGTGTAAAATTCTGGCACATAATGAATCTCACACTTCCTTATTGGAGGCTATTAAGATTTTTTTTTTTTCAATGGAATTTTAATATTCTTGCACAGAATTGTTTACCACCCATCAAACCTACTTTGTACTCAATTGGAGCATTTGGTTTTTCTATTGGAGGCAAGATTGTTGAAGATATGGTTCTGATGAGCGTCAAGCAGAGAAAAGACAGGTGATATTATACACTCTAATATTTCGCCTTTAGCTTTGATCACAGCACTCATTCGCTGTGGCACTGATAAGCTTCTGCAATGATACAAGATTTATTTCCATCCAGTGTTGCATTTATTTTTCACCAACATCTTGTATTGATGATGGGTGAGTATGACCACTGTACAAAGCCTTCTCCAGCACATCCCAAAGATTATCAATGGGGTTAAGGTCTGGACTCTGTGGTGGCCAATCCATGTGTGAAACTGATGTCTCCTGCTCCCTCAACCACTCTTTCACAAGTTGAGCCCCATGAATCCTGACATTGTCATCTTGGAATTTGCCCATGCCATCAGGGAAGAAGGATCATAGCACTGCCCCCAGAGGCTTGTACAGTAGACACTAGGCATGATGTTTGCATCACTTCATCTGCCTCTCTTCTTACCCTGATGCCCCATCACTCTGGAACAGGTTAAATCTGGACTCATCAGACCACATGACCTTCTTCCATTGCTCCAGAGTCCAATCTTTATGCTCCCAAGCAAACTGAAGCCTTTTTTTTCTGGTCAGCCTCACTGATTAGTGGTTTTCTTAAGGCTGCACAACTGTTCAGTCCCAATCCCTTGAGTTTCCTTCACATTGTACGTGTAGAAATGCTCTTACTTTCACTATTAAACATAGCCCTGAGTTCTATTATCGTTTTTTTCTGTTGTTTTCGATTTCACCAAATGTTTAAGTTTAAGTTCAAGTTAACTACCTTGTTGCCAGGAGAAATGCAGTAGTTATTCAGGTGGCGACTAAACTGAAAGAGTCGAGAGAGAAATAACACACAAGCTTCTGAAAAATAAAATCCTTAATCCTCCAGAGAAGAAACGTTTGGGGTAAAAATCTATGTGAAACAATACAGTTAATATAATATAATATAATATAATATATAATATAATATAAGATAAGGTTTCTTCATTGATCCCAAACTGGGAAATTTCTCAAGATAAATATTATACATTATATTATATATAGATTCTGGGATTCATGTGGATGTTACTTAAAAATAACAATAGCTTCCACAATTAACCTTGTAGATTTATTTTTTATTTTTTTCCCCCTGAAGATGGAGAAGACACCCCCAAGATGTTTTTTGCTGAGATGTACATGCATAGCAGTTGTGCTGCTGTTGAATTCCTACACGTTGATGACTGAATAGGTTTTCTTTGGATACAGGTATTTTAAAGTATTATCAATAATTCTACATGCTTTAGTAGGCAATCACTCCACAAACACTGAAAGTGTACATTTTCAATTTAAATGTCACCGATTTCAACCTAAAGTTCTAAAACCATGTATTCACACAAACAAACAACTGGACAAGTCAGGGGATGTGACACATTATTCAGCATCTACACAGCGCTATGATACAAATGGTGGTCATGCTGCTATAACATGTGCATTCCAACTAAAGCACCATCTGTTGAAAATTGTATTCCGTATTGAGTTATGTGGAGCCTGATCGCTGGAAGAAAGCATCGGCTCCTTGCAGATCCTGCCACTGTTTTCCAGTCAGCCTAAAATGGAACACCCTTGTGCTATTCATCATATGCTACTCAATTATGAATGTCTGAAAACTTGAACGTGCTGCAGTAATATATTTGCGAGGGATAAGAGGAGAAAGAGCTGTGCTCGGAAAGCCAGGGCGAGTCATGGCACTATTAGAATGCAGAAAAGGGCTTCCTTGGAAACTCGACTTTGAAATAAAACCCCTTTCTCATCTCGGAGACAGAGCTCGATTCACAGTAAATACAAATCACACACTCGTTTACGGCATCTCATGTTATTGATTCTTGAAAATGTTTGCCATGAAATACTGCTGAGCCGGTGGGTGTGACTAATGGAGCATTTAAAAGCTGGTTAATTTCATTTTTGACACCATACCATACGGCTGAGGAATCAGGGCAAAGTTATTATTCCGGCCTTTGTCCTTCTTGCGAGCCTAACTAGCAACAGTGAATCAGCCAAAGCCACTGGAGCTGCCGGACTTAATTACCCAAGCTCTCTTTGTCTAGGAGCTCAATAGAAGATCTAAAGGAGCCTTAGATGTGTCCAATCTGATCTGCTAACTGTGATGAGATTCTACTTCCTTTATGGCTCTAATTACTGAAATTAGATCTCCAACAGAGAAGTCTACTGTATAGATGTGCAATAGGCAGGCCCTTTATCTCTGTGTTTGCAGCCAAGTCTTTGTTCAGAAGCCTTTGCTTCTTTGGAGCACGCCCATTTTTACAGACACATTCACACACACACACACACAAAAGCATCTCAATCCTCAGTCATAACACAAGCTGTAAAATGATGAATCGCAGTTGATATATATATATATATATATATATATATATATATATATATATCTTCTACTGAGCATTTTGGCTCCTCACCGGCTCCGCTTTGTCCTACTTTCCGATTTGAATAATAAGAGAGAAGGGCCGGCACTTGGATGTGAACAGTTGTACTAGTCCTTGACCCGAGGAAGCAGAACCTTGCCATAAGCTCAATCATAGGGTCTCGTTATCTACTACATGCATAATTAAAACCCCAAAAACGGCTGCTTCAGAATGGGCTTGTCCTTGGAGGTTTAACACTTTAATAACACACTCATAGGCCCATCCAGGGGCTTACTCCCTGCTGACTGGCGCGCAGGAATGACAATGCTAACATTTGATTTAAGACTGTTTTTTTTTAGCATTTCAACATTTTTTCCCCAATCATTAATCAGAGTTCAGTAATACTGTGAGATTTCACTTGAGTTAAACTGCTTGGTAAACTGTGAGAGAATTCTACATCCAACGGAACATGTTGAAGTTGCACTAAAAGCACACTTTACTTTCTGGAAGGGTATAATGTGCATTAATGGAAACATTCTTTATCGAGCAAATTTTTCTGAGGCCGACTCACGAGGTACCTCGATCAGATTACAATTTCAAATGGAATTTACCGCAGGCGTTTGAGAAAACAGCCACTAGCTTTGCCGTCGGCCAACACTGTAACGCGCTTGGCAAAGGCAGCGGAGAGATTCGCGTTTTCTTTGAGGGCGCTCTAATTAGAATTACTCCTGCAACGGCAGAGAATGGCAAACATTAACAATTAACTGTCAAAACGCACACAGATGTCCGGTTTAAATGCGTATTCTTCGTTCTTGGATGCATTTATAGACGAGCTAAACAGCGCTCCCTCTGGGGGGAAAAAATAAATAAAAATCATCAATCTTTATTTAAATGCAGGCTGAAATACTATTTTATTATCTGATAATTGATTAAATGCAGCTCTCATTGCTCCACAGAAGCTCAAGCTGCTATAGATGGTTCATTATTCACAGACACACTTGATTCTGTACTGGAACTGTAGTGATGCTTGGAGGGAGCTGGTGGAATATACTAGGCATATACTTGATTAATAATTTAAAAAGCGGGTTCTGAGAATTAGTTTAAGTCCAGTTTGGGATCGCTTTTGAGAAGTAATGGCAGCGAGAGGCAGGTAGCGGCAAACAAAGCGGAAAGGTGGAGATTTGGATTATACAGCTCATAACAATAAGGAGGCATCTGAAGCGGAGGTAGCGCACTGCACCAAAAATGTCAGGTTTTATTAGAAAGAGACTGTGACTGTTAAACTGATGTCAGATGTGGTAATAAACTGAGCACATGCACCAAATGATGGAACTGTTTCCACTATCGTTTTGACAAAAAAAAAAGAAAAATTAAAACCGAAACAAGCAAAACTATATTCGACTCGACCAGGCTTCTTAAAGACGGCTGGTGTTAGGAGTTGTGTAATTAGTCAGACCAATCCTTGAGCTATGCTTGGAGTCCTGTGCAGGGAAATTTAAATACGAGTACAGGCTCTGGGCTGAAGAGCTTTGTCGGGTCTGGATACATTTGTAAACTAAAATTATGTAAATCAGTCAAGAGGCTTTTCAACAGGAGCCTTCTGGAGAAAATGTATTGCTTTCTTATTTTCTCTCCACACACAGGAAAAAAAAAAGATTTATTTATTTACCTATTTATTACTACACTGGGTAGATATATTTGCAATATAAATGTGTCATTGATGCATGTTTACCACGGCTGACTTTGCAATGCAGATCCCAATGATGTCTTCCTCTGTGGAACAATTCTGAAAATTGATAGTACCAATATTAGAACACCACCACCCCTCCTTTAGTTCCACTTTTCCACTAGGAACAAGACAACACTAGCCCTTCTTGTGCAAACACTGTAGGTATGAATGAAATGAAAGTGTCCTCTGCGAAGGAGCGTCGGTGGGAATGACACGGCCTGCCGCTAGTCCTCTTTCAGCTCTCTTCAACAGCCTGACCAAACACCAGTGACCCGCATGACACCGCAGTGTCCCAGATCTTCTGGTGTAAGCTGCCGGCTGACTTTGCACAGAGATTACATTACGTTGTTTGGGTTTTGCTGTTGACATGTTCAGAGGATTACTGCCGTTAGCAGTCAACGGGCCCTCAAAGACAGGCTAACCAAGACTCTACGGTGGGATTACGACCCTCACACTCACTGTGATTATCAGGTCGTGCAATCACGTGGCACGTTCTTATTAGTGGTAAATGAGAAGAAAAAAAATATATCACAAAAGCAACCTACACGTTTTACTGGATTGAAAAGACTCCAATACTTCAGGCCGCCATCTGCGGCCAGAGATGACGAACCGCATTTAAAGCCTTTTTGATTGTAGGCCCATATCGACGGCAGGAGACAAAGTGACTGATTGCATTCTATTTGGAATGAGCGCTGAGACACGGGGGCAATATATAAGAGCAGAGGCGCAAAGAGATTGCCGGCAACAATAAGTAACCCTGTCACCTGATGGCTAAACAACAACAGGAAGTCCGAGGTGGAGGTCGAGCAGTAATTACAACTTTTATTGCAGAGGGAGCTATGAAAAAGAAAATTAGTTTACGCATTTGGCTTCCATGCACTTTGTAGGTAACACAGCCCCCAAAACAATATCCAAGATCAGTGTCCAAAAAAAATACAGCCTACAGCCAATTGCTACAAGAAAAAGAAGAATTTAGTTTAAAAAATGTTAATGTGGAATTTAATATTTCAAAGTATTTCATTGGAAATACTAAAGCGCAACCTACAGCAGTAGGTGCAACAGACTGAAATCCACATTAGGCAGTACATGTTCATGAAAAAAACATTAGCTCAATGGGTTTTACTCTCTATACTACATTCGTAGAAAAAGGCCATTAGATGTAAAACAGCAATCTGTTGCAGGAAATGGTGGCATGAGTTGTATTTTCTTATTTAATTAAATACACACAGTGGATAAGCTGAATAATGGAACACAATCTGGCAAAGGTTGCCGTTGAGCTTGTCGAGCAATTAAAAAACTGTTGCGCTCACGGGAGGTAATTGAAAGGGTGTTGCTGTGCTCAGTAGTCAGGCCTTTTTGTCTGCAGCTTCCAAAGATAACTGGTGCGGTGTGATTCCTTTCAGTTTCACTACACATCAAAGCAGTCAAAAATATTTGAGGAGTTTAGAACCGGTGTTATGAAGTAGCAGAGCTCCAAAACGCATTCACTGGAGAGTCAATGAAAAGCACTAAAGAAACTGAAACATAAAGCAACACCAATGATTCATGTATGGCACAGAAAAAGAAGCTATTATAAGTAGTGTTTAAGACAGTCAATGGCCTCTGAAACTGCGCCAAGACTAATTATGCTATATCACTGCAAAGCTTGCCTTAATTTTAAAAAGGCCACAAGGGAAAAACAGGTGTAGTTGGAAGGTTTGAATAAAATGCTATTTATACGGAGGAAATGCTGTCATTGTCTGCCTCCATGAACAAATACAGACAGCTCTGGAAGAGCTCATTACTTTGCTGCCGTGCCACTTGAAGAAAAACCATGAGGTTGTCCACAGTGGCGCTGATGGATGAATTACTTCTTCATCTGCATCGCGGTATGAACACGCACAACAAACACATCACAAAAGGACTGTCTGAAGCACTGCATTCAGACTCGGTATGCAAACAACTGGACGTGAAGTGGCTATGCATTCACGCAATTATGCCGTATCAGATCAAGGCCCAGCTCTGCACCCAGATTTGGTGGCGTGGTTAGCCAGCACGATGTCTGAGGGAACTTGAGAAGATGCCATATCGTTGATGGCCAGCCGGAACTAAACATCCAGATAATCTTTATAGGGGAAGGTTGGTCTGGAGTCAGCCCAACTGGGAACTGATTATCTTCCAGACGTAGATCTGCTGGGTCAATCAATGGAACCCATCAATGGGCGGGGTGTAATGGGCAGTAATTAAACAGTTTGCCCCCAAAGTTGATGTGTTAGATGCAGGGAACATGGAATAGCGCAAGGTTTTGAGACAGTCTGACAAGGGCTAAATTGTGATGGCTAGGGAACTGGGTTAGATCATTTCCAAAAACTGCAAGTCTCGTGGTGTATACCTGGTATGCAGTGGTCAGTATCTATTAAAAGTTGTAAAAAGGAACAGTGGTGAACCGGCAACAAGGCTCATTGATGCACGAGGGAAATGAAGGCTGGCCTGTGTGGTTTGATCCAAAAGACGATGTACTGAAAATTGAATTGCAGAAAAAGTTAATGCTGGTTCTGAGGCTGTGGCCCCTTTCAGCAGGATAATGCGTCCTCCAAGAAAGCAAAAATGGTTCAGGAATGATTTGAGGAGCACAACGACGAGTTTGAGGTGCTGACTTTGCCACCAAAGTCCCCAGATCTCAGTCCCCGATCTATGGAGGCCCGGTTTTGCAACTTACAAGACTTAAAGTACATGCTGCTAACACCTTGGTGCAAAGTACCACAGCACACCTTCAGGGATGTAACGGAGTCCATGCCTCGACAGGTCAGGGCTGTTTTTGCAGTATTTGTTCAGGCAAGTTGTGAGAGGTGAAATCTGTTCATCCTTTGCTCAATCGTGTTATACTGTTCCAGGTCAATCAATGATGATGACGGAGACTACGGCACTGAAGAAAGGCTAGTTCACCACAGACTGCCTAGGGTCCTTGGGTTCATTCTTTGGATGAATGGCAAACACTGTCAAGCCCTTTAGACAGTTCTACACAAGCGCTTACCCTCGTTTCTCAGGCGCATTACATGGAATCACTCTCGTCTAATGCTTCATGCCAACTACCACAAACCCTGTTACAACCTTCTATGTTGCCGTTGCTTCCCATGCAGTGTACACAAACAGAACATTGTATATTTACAGTTGCGAAAACATATCCATTGTAATCATAATGTGCTTTGGGGTCCAAACTTTCTTGGAAGCGCTCAGTGACTTCCGAGTGTCAAGCAGCACGACGGGGTCGCAAGATAATGCCCCATCTTCTCAAACGCTGTTTCTCCAGTAAAACTTCACTTTGAAGTCCAGTCAAGGGATCAAGCAGAACATTTTAAGTCCTTAATCCCTCATTTCTAGTCAAACACACACTATCCGCTTAATATTTACCGCAGAGGTTTCTAATTGTCCTGCTTACCAGTTCAAACTTAAAGTGTCATACTGATATTTTATGCGACCACGCGAGAGCTTTTAGCTGCATGTCAAAAAAGGAAGAGGAAAAAAAAAGATGATGAAAGGGTCCAAAATATTTTCAAATGATATAATTAGCATACCTTTGAAATACGAGGAAAAAAAAATAGCACCTCCTCTTTTCTTTTCTATTTGCCGCAAGGTCATGGTGTGCAAGTATGGTAATTTAATTAAATTTGCTGTCCATAAAGTTTTTGAGGAACATTATGCAAATAGGATTTTAATTATTGCCCGTTCCGAGTGCCATCAAAGTGCTCGTTGAGAAGGGACTGGAACCAGTCCTCTGTGATTTCACTCCCCATATTTCCTGTCACAGAACAGAGTTAAAGAAATGAAGTTGTTGCAGAACTTTTTTTTTTTTTAAATATATATATATCCCAGTTATGACAATCTCCTGAAAATAATTGTAAATCCTTTAAATGCTCACAGCCTCACTAAACTGAAAAATGACCATCCATTTGGTTTGGTTCATTAGCACTTTGAATGTGCTTACGCAAATTAACATATATGAAAGAGTCCCATCTGTAAAGTTTTTAAAACGAGTGCTACTTTCACAAAGCACAAAGGCCATTAAAAGGAATATTAAATTTGACACACTGACAAATATTTGTTTTCATCAGTGCTGGCCAGTTTCAATATTACTTCCACCAATCGGCTTCCTTCTCCACATGGCATATGTGTGGGAACATGGCTTGAATATATTTATAGATTACAATCTGTGGTCAATTCAAACTAAAGGGAAGGTACTCAGGCCTGAAATTATGCAGTTCAAAGGGCACCGACTGTGGCCGCACACTTAGAAAATCAAATATTGGCAAACGCTGCCATCCCAGTGTGAGGGAATTACACATCTGTGTAGGGAATTGAAAGTCAAAATAGAGATGCATAGACTCTGATGACTTGGGACCTTGATCAAATATTGATCGCGCGGCACAGTGGGGAAGGTGAAACTGCTGAGAAATCTCGAATCCATAGTGTGGAATTTGTGAGACGTGGGCCTCCATTATTTAATTATCATTTCCTTGAGTGAGATCAGCTCTCCAGTCAAGCCCTGTCAGCTCCTCTTGAAAAGAACCTGCCAGAGGAAGCAAGACTTTAATTTGCAACTTTTCGCTTTTCTTTCATTTCCGCATTACTGGTTCAGCCTGAAAGCAGAGTCAATTGAATCCCTCCGCAGTGAAGAAAACAGACCTATTCCGGCATGAGTAATAGGCACTGGTATTGGGATTTATCATCAGAGACAGAGTGTAAAGAGTAGGGAAATGCCTACTTCAGAAACTCTAAGGAAACCGTTTAAGGAAATCTTGATACAAAAAAGAACCTTTTATTGCTAGCCAAGGTTGATGCACCTCTTTGTATTAGTGTGAGTCCATGTAGTGGGTTGCATGCGTAAATCATTTTTCTTATGACAATGACTTTAGAGTATGATATATCAACTCATAATCAGTTGCATAGTCACATAGAAGTTCTGGAAGGAAACCCCAAACAAAGAGTTCCTTGAGATCACAAGGCATTACTACCACGCTCTCTCAGCTACGCAAACTCAGAGTCAGTGGAAACTAATGATTGCCTCAGCCACATGTTTTTCGAGAGAGGTCTAATAAAGTTGTTACGTGCGCTACAAGTGCTGCTGGAGTCTTGACCTTTCTACAATTTATTTTCCTCCTCCATGTACCTTGGTAGCTGGTGAAGTTGCACCTGAAGTACTCTTCTAAAACAGATGGACAGAAAACAGTTCCGTTCACCCTTTGATGACACCGCAGATCAGATCAGGAAAATTTGTGGATTAAAAAAAAAAAATAAGGTTTGAGTGAGGAAGACATCATCTGCTCCTCCTTTAATACCCAAGCTGCAAACAGACTTTACATCAGCTGCTCAGCTTAATATGAAACTCGCTTCTTCAGTGGCGGTTGTGAATGAGGAGAGCCAATTGAGATATTTTGTATTCTCGATGTGTATTGCATCTCCATATGTCAGAGAAATATATCTACGGAAGTACGCCTTAAGCCCTGTTCTCGTGAGGCCTTCATTATGTGGGGACCTCAGGTAATTAATGAACTATGAACAACCTCTGCGGGTTGTGAATTATACAATCTCATAAGAAAAACTCACTGAAACTGCCAGTGCCCTGGATAGATCAGCAATGATTTAGCAGAACAAAGTGCCAAGATTGTCCTGCAAATACATTCAAAAGCTTCCTTTATTTCACCTTGGCCTAAATTTGTTTTGTATCAAGTGAATTGAGACAATTAGGACGAGAATAAATAAATCTTTTGCAAGCAATGACTTTTGTCGGGATTCAAGCCGGTTGTGCGGATGTTCCTCCTTTGTGATGCTTTGCAAGCCTTTGTATGCACAGTTTTGTCTTCAGTCAGTGACATACATGTTTGAAAGAGTTGAGATCAGGAGACTGATTGTCCTGTATACATGTTCACTTATTGACCTTAAAAGCTAACTCCTGGGTTGTATTCACACCGTGTCACCATTGTCCACCTGCACCGACCAATCTGTCCAACTCCTCTACGAACCACCGTCCAACCAAAGTTGCTACATTTGATTGAATCCCTATGCACTTTAGTATTCATCCAGCTACCCCTGTCAAATCGCCAATCCATTAGATGCCCACGCTGCCCACCTTGTCGTATGCTTTGAAACATGAGTTGTTTTCTTCATTCTCGTGCAGGTTGATCTGAGTTTTATCCACCCAGCTACTTATTCAGAAAAACTCTGGACTTTCTACTCTTGTGGTGAATTGTCTGTGGGAAGCCTTCTTTTTATGGCATCCTTAGATAATTGGATACACCATCCTCCTGGAGAGTGTCCATTGTTTGTCTTTATGATGTGAATGAATCCTGCGATCATCCAACTCTGTCGTCCTCTGTGAACATTCAGGTCTATTTATCTTGCTGGCTTTCTCAGAATGTACCACATTTCATGTTATTGTAAAGCTTGTTACATACGAGGCGAGACAGGAGAAATGTGTTCCAGTTCCTGGGGTTCTGAGAACAACAGGTTATTTATACTTCATGAGAAACTCAAGTGCCAAACTCCGGGGGAAGTCCTCATAGGGCAATACCCCTACATACATCACACATGCTAAGCACTGTGGGAGATGCGGGAGATAGACATTATCGAATGTCGGCAAGTGGTTTTGACCACCTTGTCCATTGGATCCGGCATGCAATCTCTACCCAGGAGAATGTGAATATTAGCATCCAGGAGCTCACAGAGTAGCCATAAGGCATTTCTACTTTTCCGCATTAAACGCATCCAGTTCTTGACCAATCACAGAATAGTTGCTGAACACAATACAGGAAAAAAGTTCTGCTCGGTTGATGTGTTGAGAACAAGCGGTGAGAACTCACAAACGAGGGCTGCAAGAACTGTTCTTGCAGTCTGAGGAGGATTTCTTGCTTTTCACGGAGTGTCTAACAGCCTGTATTTGTCCTTTTCTAACATTCCTGCCATCTCTCTGGTTGAAACCTTAGGATGGCCTGTTTTAATGCATTGAGCGCTCTCATTGAAAGCACACTGTAAAATAACAGCATGCAAATGCCAATGCCACACTTTGATTTAACTCCAGACCTTTTAACTGCTTCACTGATGTTAATGATGATACTGATAATGAGAATATGTCCATACCAGCTTTTGAGTCGGTTGTCTAATTAGCTGTAGTCCTTTGAAAAAGATGGGCCTACATTTTAAAGAGCTGTAGTAGTAGCATCGCACCATAATCCTAAACATTTCACATTTCACCTTGAATATCCTCAAACTGAAGCTAAAAGTTTGAAACTTCAACAAAACTGTGACATTAACCAAACCACTTATGGTCTAAAATAACTTAAATTGTGCCAGTGGCCAGATATTTATGGGCCTAAGTGCATTCGGATAAAAATGGCAGCATAAAACGAGGCTGTGTCAAATGAGCACAATAATCGATATCATGGGGGTAGAGCTTAGGGGCCAATACTATGGAGGGAAAAAGTCAGCCAATACCTTTTTTTTTTTTTCTCCTTCTTTGTGGTGGATGCAATCTTCAGAGTCAGCTTGTCAATCAAGACAAAGGTCAGGAGAGAGCCAATAAAACAATAAGGATGTCTCGAGGCCTTTGGATGTTTGAAGTTGGAGACCAACTCAGGAGGAACTCTCAATGTGTAAACACACACATAGAAGATGCATTACCTCACTGCCATCAGTTATTAACTTTTCTATTGTAGTCCTATTGCATTGTGGGTTTTAGAAAGTTTGTAACTTTAGTCATTATTTCCATAGTAACCCACATTTGACACCAGCCCCCATTCCATATGTGGATAGGACAGAAAAAGTAATATGTTAACTCCCAAAGGAGTTCTGAATTGTCGTCCGAGAGAAAGAAGTTACCGCTGGCACACAACACTTATTGCAGTTTATGAAATATCCTTACCCAAAAGGCTCAGATGTCCATCGTGCACTTCCTGTGAACTGAGCCCTAAAAGACTAAATGCATGAAACAGATAAATAAGTAAACACACACTCAGCTTGATATTCTCAGTACACACCCACCTCCTTTCATATTGTTGGGACCGGCTTCAAACAAGGTGAAAAGATATACCCCTTCAAGACTTCAAAAGTGCATTTGATATCCCAAGCTGGACATTTGGCGCATAAATAATAGATTGTGTGATTTTATTATTTAAAAATGAACGGATGTCTCTTCTTCTAGGACCGTTTCCTTTTCATCATCTTTACGTGCGAGCCGGCCGAACACCAAGAAGGCAACATGGAGTGTAATAAAAGGGGAAGCTGTCAAAACGGCACAAACTGACCTTCTTTATTTTTTTCAAAGGCTCTCCTGCGCTATATGCTGCGAGAGGCGTAATGCATTTGTTCCCCGCTACTGTGGAAGGGGGAGGAGAATAAAGGGCAGAGTGACTCACACAGCAACTCACCCCTAACTCTGCACATGAGTAACCATTCACCTGTCTCACCCACAGGATTGAGGGGTAGTTAAGATTTATTTTCTTATTATTGAGACTGCTTGCCCATTTTTGTCATGCACACCTTAGGACAAGGAGTCAAAAACAAAACAAAAACAAGCTACAAGGAGAATTAGACATTTGAATTTTTTGCATTCCGCTACACAATTGTCCCCCAAATCCTCATTTCTTCCCACTCGACTCCTTTCACGTGGACTCTTGCATTATTGATTTATTTTTATTATTGATTGCTCGCTTTCTCTCCCTCCACTTCCCCGAAGAGGGGCGGGGGGTGTGACTGCCCAGTTTGCAGCCTCCACTCAAGAGAACCACAAGAAATTAATCAAATGGAGATGTATGCCGATGACAAGAACGACACAATCAGCCAAGAATAATAGCTATTGGCTGCACAAACGTCACTGAAAGATTTTAAATTGAAGTTGTTTATTCTGAGGTTCAGACAAAAGAGAAAATGGGATGTTTTCTTTCTAGCAGAGCAGAACGAGACCGCCCAGCATCAGTACCAATTGTACTTTTGTTAACATACAGCATGTCAAGCTAAGTGTTGTTCACTAATAAAAATTGACATTATTGCCACTTTTTAAAACCCAATGTTTGTCGGCTAGTTTTTTTTTTTTTTTTTTCTTCCCCTCAGACCATAGAGATTTACAGTTGAGATTTGGTCAAAATCTAACTGGAATGACTCCAGACGTAACGCCATAGCTTAACGTAGCAGCGCAAGCTAGCAAAGTCAGATTGAAAATGAAGTGTTGACTATAAATTGGATTTGTTTGCTAATATTATTGCAACCTGAAGTTTGTGTGCTAGTTGCTTTTAGACCATGCAGATTTAGAGTTGAGAGCTGGTCAAAACCCGAAGGGAAAGACTCCAGACGTAACGTGGACTAGCTTAATTTAGCGGCGCAAGCTAACAAAGTCAGACTGAAAGTCAAATGACTATAAATTGGATTTATTCGCTGATATTTAATCTTACATACATTTTCCCATTGAATGTCATGTCTCAACAACATTATGTTTAACATTCATATATGAACTGCACAGAGTGCTGCCATTTGTCGCTAAATCCAATATTCCCATTAATACAGTAATTTAAAGATGGACCCCCTCATTCTCCCACCAAAATAAAATCAATAAAAAAAAAAAAAACAAACACCAGTGTCTCATGAAATTGTGTGGGAAACACAAATTGTCTTCTATCATAGTAAACTTAATTTTCTTGATATGCATTATTTCAAGTAACTGTGGAACTTATTAATATTTTCATTAATACAGGAAGTACTCATCTGTGTAACCATATTCACGGTCACATTTGGTGGGCAAAGATATCACAAATAATGTTTTGTGGTTCATTAATAGTCCATATTGCTCATGTCCACTAACACGGACCCCACACTTCTTTCCGCTTCTTAAATGAGTTTCATTACCGGAGTTCCTCCCTGAGCTTTGAACACTGTCGAGCCGACACATTCTGGCCTTCTTGACAGAGAGCAATTAGTGAGCGTAAGGTTGAACAGCTTGAGGCCTGAGGCTGCCAACACCACTCTTTGCCTGTGCCTGGTGCAAGAAACCATTTGATAGCGGTGTAGCACTCAACATTACTGTAATTTGAGTCCGATAATGACCAGACCCCTTACCAGGCAGGCAGCACCTGCTCTTGACATGTCACAGGAAAGTATGTGTTAGGTTACTATAAAAATGACAACTATGCTTTAAAGATGTTGCACAATGCCACATAATAAGCCCCCAGCAGAGTCTGCAAGTATTCACAGCAATTTATTTGGTCTACTTCAGATGTAGTGTGCGGCTTTTTTTTTTTTGGATTTGACTAAATAGAACATGCAGATTTAAATCTCAAAGAGCATTCAAGCGGGAACAGCATTATTTGTCCCGTACAAGCACGTTGACATCAGTGAAGAATGCCTTGTGATTTCCCCCTTCCAAGAACACATAAAATGCGGAACATCTGAAAACCTAATTTCCTTTGGTAAAAGGAGAAAATTCAAAAAAAAGGATTTGCATGTAAGAAGAAGATCACACACTGTATTGCCTCAAAGAGCCTGATTCCAATAACCAAAGCTTGTATCCTCCTTACCACGATGCACAAATGTGCGTCAGAAAAGAAGAGTACTATGAACTACGAATTATGTTCACAGCCGAGGACCATGTCAAAAGATATTCCGTTATTAGCTTACATATTCAGAGGCAGCAGCAAGTCCCGGTAGCCCCTGGTGGAGATTACAGAAAGAAATGCGGTGCCATTTTTAGCAAGCACCCACTCCAATTGTAGCATGTTTTTTTTTTTCCAGATTTCCCAGCAGAAATTATATAAACAGGGAATATCCCTTCATTTAATTTACTACACATGTTGACCACTGATAAACCCATGTATGCCTAATGGATCTCGTGTATCCAATCTCCTAAATGACACAGTTAAACATAGACCACATGATACCGTGCAATTCGAGGAATTTGAAATGCTACCACCGCGTTTTATGGTCACAGGATACGGCTCGATATAAAACACAAGCAACAGCTGGCGGATTCATGCACTAATATAACTAGCTGCACGCAATCTGATGAGTTTATGAGTCGCACTAATGAAATACAGCAGGTGATAATGCGTTTATGATGTTTATGTATGTATGTATGTATGTATTCCTGGGATTTTAGGATCCCTTATTATTCACGGTGGAAGCAGTCCCTGAAGGAGAAGGTTGAAGGGAGTCATTTGCTCGTGCCAGTGCTATAATTTTTAAATAATCTGTGTGTCTCCTGCTCGCTTTATCTGCCTCTCCCTGTGTGTACCCGCTTGTGCGCATCCAAACCAATCCGGCCAAATATTAATTTAAGCCCCGCTTGCCAAGAGTGGCGGATGCAGCAGCGCTACAGCAGCATCATTTTGGCTTTAATGACACAGCGCCAAATGAATTAGACTGACAGCAATTTATTGACCCAATTTTGAAACAGGAATTGCTGGAATCATCATTAAACTGCCGCAGAGCTAATGCTTGCGTTCGTAAATGGCCAAGCTACGAAGGGATCGCATGCATCATTTTCTTATTTCTATGTTATTTTTGAAACAAACAAACTGGAAAAATAACTGGGGCACTAGTAGCCAATTAGTCTAAGAGGCACGTAGCCACAGCATCTTAGGTTCAAATAATCAGTAACTTGTCCGTTTATTTTGAGCCTATCTTGAAGAGGACACCATTTTCACTTTAGTAGAAAACAGTTTGGTCGCTGCAATAAATGCAGATTAGCCCTCTGAG
The DNA here is from genome assembly GCA_005024645.1 of Planiliza haematocheilus. Lineage (NCBI taxonomy): Eukaryota > Metazoa > Chordata > Actinopteri > Mugiliformes > Mugilidae > Planiliza > Planiliza haematocheilus. The sequence goes on from SRSE01000613.1 coordinate 5,488,801, forward strand.
GTCTATAGCATAACTTGCCATTTTTGACTACTTGTGGTTTTACCTTACCAGTTTACGTTGCCTTGTTTGGTGTCTTTCTTTTCACCACAACCTCACGTGTGACTTTACAGTTATTTATTTATTTATTTTTTTTGTTGTTGTTTCATTTTGACATACTGTATTAAGCTAAAACCATACTAAAAACAACAACAAAAAAAAGAAATAGGAAAAAGTTCCGTTTTTATATGAACCATGTTCACTGTCAAATTCAAATCTAAACTATAAATTTAAAGTTATTTACAACTATTTACATTAAAATGTAGGGAAATGCGTCATAAATGCAGATTTTTTGTACAACTATTTCCAACCATTTCCAAAACTATCAGGCGCCACAAGGTCTAAACGCCACAGATCTCTCAAATCTTGCTTCTCTCTTTCACCGTTGTCACATAATTGACTGTACAGCAAAGTAGTAGTGAATATAGCGTCACTCCTACAACTTTTCCCTCTTCCCTAGCAACCATTGCCATATAATTTTCTGACTGGTCAATGTGATGCATTTTTCCACCAATAGCAAAGCAGGTGTCTTTTTTTTGTTTGTTTGTTTTTGATTTCGCACTTGAAGCCAGCTAGCGCTCTCCACTTGCTAGCGTTTTCTTTTTCATCATTTTTCCCCACACTAAACGCGCACCATACGTGACAAAAACATTCAGGAAAAGCATGGCGTAAATTATTTATAAGTTTATAGTTTCACTTGGCTTATCATGACAGTTTAATAACTGGTATATAGGTTGAAGTTAGCACTTTCTACAGAAGTTAAGAGTCAGTGAGACTGCGTCTTAAACGGGTCATGTGGTCGATTCCGCTCAACCCTAACCCCCCCTTTCAAACTCTTCCCCCTAGTTGCCAGATTCATTCCCCTAGGGTCACATGGAATTGTAGCAATGTTTCCAACAAATTGTACAGACGTTTGAAGGTTGCCAGGCCTGGTATACTGTGTTTGTTTTATGGAATGTATTCTTTCTAGAACTATGCAACTACATTATTGCATTTTAAGCATTCTGGGAGTATCTCTACATCAGACGGGTGTAATACTAATATATGACTTTGTGTTTAACAGTCTTTCTAGCTTGAAGTGATTTTTGAATATCGGTTCAATTGCTTATACAATAGTATAATTAAATGTTCGAAAATTGTACACCACAAGCTATAATCAATTTGTACCATGGTTTCATTTTAGAACAGACAAGATACCCCTCAATTACGGTTCCTACAGCCACACTGCACGCACACTCCCACTTGTTGTAGTTGTCACAGTCACAAACTAATAATTATCCATTATTGATTCATCCAAAGGCTTTCTAAGACCACAAGGGAACTCAGATATTGCCATTTTCTGAAATCCCATACGATTTGTGTTTATTCATGCTGCAAAAGACCAGTGTCACTGCATAAAATTACACACTGGCAGTCTATAAGTGGTTGATCAAAAACAATGTGGACCAGCTGACCAATCAGATTTATTTATTTATTTATTTTCTAGATCCCAAACTGATCAAGTATCTGAGGGATGATCCACAGAGGTCCCTACCCACAACCAATTGGACCCAAAGGCCCCCATTAACAACACACTGTCATCAGACACCACAGGACGCAAGGGAGACCTACACAAACTTCATAATGCTATGCCCGATGTGTACAACTAAAGAAACGGACTACGGTCTCAAAGACAACAGCAGTGTCATGAATCGTGCCTCACCAGCTTTGATTTTGACACAAATGTCTCCACAGACACCCACTTAATATTACAATAAGCAAGAACTTTCATTCAGTTTCACCAGTGGGCTGTAGACTCTATCACCATTGTGTTACTTCACTTTGCGACCAACGCCGACACTTATTTAAACATAAATCTGCGAGATTGCAACTTTAATGTGCCTTTTAGAATAATTAGAACACCACTGCTTTACTTGTCCAAAGAGCTAAATCCTCCACTTGATATTTCAGCAGGGGATTAAGGATTTACTTACTGTCAGGTGTACACAAACCTAATTTGGAAATCTTGACAATCCTGACAAATTTGTTCCGTTAGACGAGATATATATATATATAAAAATAAAAACTAGCTGAGGCGTTGTACCGAGGGAAGACAAACTCTACATTAAAACACATCTGTTGATTGGCTACACCATGGGAATTCAGAATAGTAACCCCGCGAAGGCAGTGGAAGAGAGCTGGGATGAGGGGATCTAAATCTGTGCCGTGGACAGGCAGGCAGGAAAGCCGTTCCTCTGGCATCGGCCTTCCCTCTGAGATTACATGTCTCTCGTTTTCATCATAACATCCAAGTTGGCTCGCCACCATTAACAGGACGGACCTCAGCACTTATCCCATCGCATCGGACTGAACGGGAAAAACTGTGGCGCAACTGTGTCATGTATAAACCACCGGGTCTTTACAAATGCACAGCATCCCAGTACAAATACGTGATGAGACGTGCAAGCATTGAACTTCTTTTCAAATGAGAAAACAATACAAAATCCTTTTCTCAGCACCGGACTGGAGGCACAATTATCCTATACTAAAATGCTCTCAATAGGCTTCAGTGTGAGGCTGCAGGCTGCATTCAGGTGGACAGCAAGAAAACGTAATATACTGTAGCTGCAGAGCACAATTCAGAGCCTGCGGTGAGCCGAGGCAGTTTCTGCACCACGGCCCTCCCGGCTGTTCAGCCCCGTCCTCCTTCGCTCGCTCAATATACCTCCAGCTCTGCAGGCTGGAGCCCATATACCGGCCGCTTCATCTCTCCACAGTATTTAATGTGTTCCTTCCATCCCACTCTTACTTCAAACCCCGGCCAAATGCTTGCCTGACAACACATCCCCCAGCCTTTGCAGCAGACAAGTAATATGGGCTCATTCTGCAGCAGCCCGTGGAGCTGACAGGAGTGGGCTTGTGTCTGCCAGAACTGATTACTTGCTAAGATTGCTGATCAAATTGTCAAATCGTCCAAACTTTGAGACAGTTTTCACTCCTACCTGCTGAAAATGTGACCCCATTTTATTTGTAGGGCAATTTCCGTGACATCCACATTTGGAGATAGAGCCTGATGTGACTCTAAACCAAATTGCATGTGGGTTTTTCTCCTATATATATATATTTTTATTATTATTATTATTTTTTTCTATGAAAATGAATTCCATTTTCAGTATCTTAAACCTTGGTCGAGAATAATTCATCTTGTGTTATTACCTTGCTTTTATCTTCATCTGGAGGAAGCAAAACATCATCATCAGGGAAACATGCTTCAGCCTCTCTCAAATAAGCATTTTTAATCTCTTTCATTAGGCCGGCATTACAGCTTTGAGAAACTGATTAGATGTCTCATTCCTAGTGCCTGCGCTGATTGTTGTTAACGGCAACCTGTATTGCAGGGGCATTGTCAGACCGAGTGCCTGGCTCGCTGCGTTTCGAGCAACTCTCTGGAACACATGGCTGTTTTAATTACCGCTCCATTCAGATCAATGCGGCATTGGTACCGTGATCAGTATTCAGTATTCCCTTATAAACGCCTTCGTTGTGCCTCGGGGTCTTGATTGTGAAGGGCCTGTTTACGTGAAAAGGGGGAAAAAAATAAAGGATTAATGAAAGATTATTCTGCTCTGATTTAACACTTTGAAATGCAACTCTGAAAGCAAAGCACTTAAAGGACTGAGAAAGGAGATGTAAATCGAAATGTTTTTCCACTAATTTCCAGTTGATTTCCTTGAACAAACAAAGTCAGGTGCTCACCGATAGGAAGAATGAAATGTTACCCTTGGAAAGCATTACATATAATGAATAGGAATAGCTGTGCAGCAACAATACATAATACATTCACATATGCAATCAGTGTCATACAAAGACGTGGCATGTTATATATTCTTCTGGAATATAATGAAGCCGATGAACAGATATATACCGTGTAAAGAAAACCCTATTTTATTTAGCTTCATTCTCATCTTGTAACTGTGTAACAAAGAATCGCCTAAAAGTAGAAATCGCACTTGGGTGGATTTGTGTTCTTCCTCTGCCCCACTAGTGAATGCGGCGAGCCAGAGAGAGAGCGGATGCAGGCCGAGGCTCCAGATGCCCACTTCTGGGCCAGACCTCCCTCAGGACAGAGTCGTCTCGTCTTGAGCCGCGTGATCCAGCGAGAGGCAGACTGGTGATTCCATTAGCTTAGCCCCTAATAAGAGCTACACCTGGGTCCTTGTTGTCCCGCAACACTTCCCCTTTCCATCTGCCCCCACGCCCCTCCCCTCTGTCTTCACAGCCATGCTCCAGGAGGGAACAGTACAAAAGAGTAGAAACAAATGATGTGTAAATAATCAGTGCATTTTGCAGACATTTCTTAAGCACCAAAAGGTCACAGCAGCCATGTTTGGTTCAGTTTATTAAAACAGCTTCCCCTTCTCCTGTTTAATTTTATTACTTTAGTTGATAAAAGGCACAGTTCACACATATACACATAACATTATGACCACCTTCTGTAGATTGTGTAGGTTCCCTCTTGCGCCTCGAAAACAGTTGTGACTCATTAGAGAATGGACATGTTCCTTCTGAGGGTGTCCTGTGGTGTCTGTCAACAGGATGTTGTTAGTGGGGACCTTTGGGTCCTATGAGTTGAGGGAAGGGGCCTCTGTGCATCATCATCGGTTTGGGATCTTGTGACTATGGACCTTGTGCTGTTAGTCCATGTCTTTGAGTTGTTCCTAAACCATTTATGTGTGTGTCAGGCTGCACTTTGGTGGGGATGGCCGATAGTCTTTGTCCTCTAAGTGGTTTTGGTACAAATTTAAACCGGTGCAGCTTTCTTGGTGCAGCATTCAGTTTTCCGCATCAGCTGCTCCAGTTGACCCACGCAATGCTAAAGAAGAGGAAAATGAGCTAATGCACTCCACCGGTGGCCAATTAAAGTTAACAGATAAACCAGACGCAATTAATTCGGCATTATTAATGTGCAGCAGTTTTACAGTGCGTGCACTCCACTAGCTTATTAACAATTCGCAGATATTAGTCACCGCCGCGGTGTTCGTACAGAGCCATTCAATAAATGCGTTTCTGACCCCCACACTGTTAACCGCGAAGGCCTCGGCTCAGATTGTTCTCCATCAAAACATTCATTCATTCATTCATTCATTCATTCATCTTCTTATCCACTTAATCCTGTTAAAAGCCACGGGGCCATCAAAAACATGTAAAAATAAATAAAAAAATAAACACCACAGAATAAAAGTCCCATGGGAGTTGTGAAATAGTGAAATAGCAAGTGGTGATTTGCGTCCTTGGACAGGAAATGGCTTTTTTTTTTTTTTTTTGGTCACTTGAAGGACAACTTTTAAATGAATATATTTCAATTTCCAATAACATTTGTGCCCGACTCTCTTCTTTGAAACTGTATTTTAACGCAAGTCGTGATCTTTAGCAGCGATGGAAAGGACACAGAAATCTTTTCTTTTTTTTTTCGGATTTTTTGATCAAGGCTAAGGTATTGTTATTGAGTAACCATTGTTATTGCAGGCCATGAAGTGGGTCTGCCACCATGCCACCCTGCTGAGGTTACCTACACAGATTGTCATCATGCACAGCCTTGCACACTTCCTTAAATCCCTGATAACTTTTTGGTAACTAATAAAGCAGCTACGCTCAGTGTTCATGCAGAGTTGGACCTTGCAGACCACATTTCACCTGAGAATGCTGCCTCCAATCATTGTTGTGCAACTGTGTAATTGTTGTTCGTCTCAGATTTGATCTTCCTTTCGCCAAATTCAAGAGTTGCGTTGCTCATTTTTGCCGTCGAGCCAACGCGTGCTTAAAATTGACAATGCATTTCACAGTTCTTTGCAGAAATGAGCTGCAGTTGAAAGCCGAGGTCGAAACGTTCTCCATTTGCTCCAGAACGCTTTCACTGCTGGAACCTCCAATCATATCAACAGTGACATGCCAGTGACAATGTATCATGACCTTCAATTAAATGTCAGTCAATCTTTTGTGCAGAGCCATGCCAGCTTCCTTTCTTTTCCTTTTTTTTCTTTTCGCTCTGTCATACGCTGCATGCATGCCAGTGTGGGGGCACTTCTGTGGCCCGTACAGCAGCGGGCCGGTCTGAAATGCCCTGATTGACGCCTGACTCCGAGCATCCGTTCCACCTCTTGCTTAGCAAAGCAGCTGCCAAGAGGATTAAAAATGGAGTCCTCCAGGGCCGTGCCACGCCATCTGGACAGAGTTGATCTGGGAGCGGGGTTGTCAGCCAGGACGGCTGAGTGAATAATATACCGCATAACTACATTTAAATACAGCTTTTGGGTTTTTAGAATGCCTTTTTTTTTGTCTCTTTTTCTATTACAGCGCTTCATCTGAGCAGTGGAGGAAGATTATTTGATTTGATTTTGGCCGTCGTATTAAAAGACAATGAAAGGGAAATGGGATGGCTGACAAATTATCAGAGGAGCCTCGACTCAAACCACTGTTCTTTTACATTTTGTGGCCCATCACCAATACTCTCAAGTATACACCTAAATTATCTGAACGAGAGGAAAATTGTGTATTCACAGATAATATTAGTTTCATTTGTACCGCCTTTCTTGGAGTGAAATTAAAAGTAGAGGTTTTCTGCCGAAAGAAAAAAAGTGAAAAGGGTAAGAAAGGGAATTTAGTTTTACCGAGAGTCCTGTCCATCTCCAAGACAGTCAAGAATGAAATATGGTGAGGACTAAATGCTAATGCCTCAATAACCTTTTCCATAGAGTGATGTGTGCCACCGCTGATTCCCCCACGGTATCAAGGTCTAATTTTAAAGGTTAAAGCAGGTGGTTGTTCTTCAATATGCCAGAGAGGGGTGAGATGACATCAATGATCTGTGCATGACCAAGAAAGGCAACTGGCAGCATATTAAAATCATGCACAACATGAAAATAAGAGAATTTAGGTCACCACCAGTGACAACTGCCAGACTTCAGAGGAACGCCTAAAGTTTTGATGTTCAGATGATGTAATTCTCTTTCTGTGCTGTTCTCTGTTGGGAATAGAGTGGGGGGGAGCTGTTGGGTTTCTTTATTAGCTCCTTCTCTTTGAGAGGTTATGGGTATTATCAAGAACCAGCTGATGCCTCCTCTTCAACCGGGCTTCCCGACCTCCGATCCACCCATCCCCCCCCCACAGACCATTCCCCTCACCCATGTGCCGTATAATCTTTTTATAGATCCGTGTAAAGACAGATTTCACAACGCCAACAGTTTCCACCTGCACACGACTCACACATTGGAATCCTCCATTAGCAAACCATCAGCTAGCGTTAGCCACGTTCACCTTAAAGGGGAACTACTGTTTATTTTTTACATTCTGGACCTTATTTCTGGCATAAAATACAAATGTTTACTCACCTATAGATATTTAGATCAGCTTATATCCATATAGTGGGAGTGACTGGGGCACCGAAACGCAGCCTCTAAATAACCCATTATCTGCCTTGAAACGTGTTAATTTCACCAATATTTTGTTATGATACGCTAGTCCTATTCCCCGCTGAGACTGCAGTTACCCATCACTCACACTATATGAATATACCTGGCTCTAAAAACCTGACGTATGACTCCAAATTACACGAGTTATATGGGTGAGTAAATGTATTTTATGCCGCAAATAATGTCCAGGGTTGTAACAAACTGTAGTTCAAGTTTAATCCAAATAATTACTTTAAAATTAAAACCAAAACATGGCCTTGAATTAGTCCTAACCTGTAAAGTTTTGGCTTTAGAGTTAAGAATTTTTCATTTGGATTTCTTATCCAATATTGACAAGGACACCTCTGCATTAATTGAATAGTCCTACAGCCAATCAGAGTCATTGAGCTGTGCCAAACAATTCGATTGGTCTGGCAGATCTTTGCCAGAGCATAATCAGTTCCCAACTGAGCAACTCCAGACCAAAATTTTGTGGGCTGGGAACTTTGGGCCGGCTCCCAGGCTGTATAACATTTCAGTCTAGCGGGAAACTAAGATTGGTTTCTCTGCAACTACACTATGCTGTATAAATGGCGTTACTGGTGAAAAATGGTCTGACAGTAGAGCTGGCCTATGCCCAAACAAAGACGAGGAACAATATGAAACACAAGAATGGCTAATCAGATGGACAAATAAAAAGAAAGCAAAATGCCCATTGCTTACTGCAATGTCTATATTTGGCAAACTGACAGCATATTCGACAGCTAAACAAATGTCCAGAGGGTTGAAAGGCACTTGTTAATGTCATTAGGTTGGATACACAGTTAATGGGAAGTCAACTGTGGCAGCTTTAACAAGGACTGGCTCATTCTCAGCTTTTACTGCCGCACGGCGAACAACGTTGCAGCATATACTGCCGTGCCACCTCTTCGGCCAAACCGTAAAAATCGCAGGCAGAACCGCAGTCCCTTCGATTTTTGCCCAAACCGCCTTGGTTTGAGAGTTGCAGTTAGCGGAGCACGTTTTTGTTTGCATTTCATCCCCTCCCCTCCTTCACCTTCCTGCCTCAGCCGTCAGTCAGTCAAGAATAACGGACCCCCCCGACACCGCGCCCGTCACTCCGATGTCCAGCAGCCCTTCTGCGCCGATTGCTGCTGAATATGTTCCAAAAGAATAATCCTTTCCAAGAAGAGAGTCATTAACTCACTTCTGGCCGCAAAGAGGGACAAGTTGTCTAATTTCAGCTGGACCTTAAAGGATCAGCAGCCACATGAGCTCTTGACAAAAGAAGCACCTCCAAGCGCCTCTGATTAGAATATCCCCAGTGACCATAGCACACACCACTGGCTCTGTGTGTGTCGCCTGCAGGGTGGGGGGGGATTGGGAGTAAGGGGGAAGGGGGGGCTGCTAGATGGCTCTAATCTGCTTGATGATGAAGATCCCAAGTGCTCAGGGGACCTAATGGGGGGGTGGGGGCTTCAGGGCAGTGGTGGTGGGGTGTTGCGCTACTGTCTCACGCCAATGCAATCACGACTGCCGCTCTCCACTGAGCCAGCAGCGCTCACAATCACATTCTCTCTCTCTCTCTCTCTCCGTTTCACACACACACACTTCCTCTCTTGCTCACTCCCTCCGCTGCACACACGCGCACACACACAAGCTTCTTTCTCTCACTTGAGCGCTCGCTCCCTCGCTCTCCCTCCCTCACTCAGTCTTCGCTCTGCAGCCGCACGGACGCACTCCACTTTTGGTACCAGCTCTCGTGCATTCTCCAGCTATTCCAAACCGCCGCCGCCGCCGCCGCCGCCGCCGCCGCCGCCACAGCCGCCTGGGCACCCCGTGCAGCGCGCGCACGCACTCCCAGGCATCTGCTCCGTTCCAGCGTGGGCTCAAAGTGTGCACGGAGAGCAGGATAATGAAAGACACGCACCAAAGAGGAAAGCAGGGTGAGAGAGGGAACTGAAAAAAGGAGTAAGAGGAGAGAGCTTGCAGTTTGATCCGGTGAATATTTGGATTAAAGTGGCTTCGCCTGTGCCCTAAAGTTACCACTGAAGGTAAGTGCATCTGCACCTTTACTCTGCCTCTACGCTTTCACATCCGGCCGCACGGAAACCAAACAGATTTCCAGCAACTCCTCTGTCACTTGGATCGTGTTTGTTTTATAGCTTGTTGATGGGGCTCCGCGGAAAGGAAGGCGGCCTCGTTCAATTAAGTAATCGGTATCGTTCCCTTGGCAAACACGGTGAAAAGATTTCCGTCTAGCAGCTGGTTAAGAGCGGGGATATGTGGATCGGCTGTGCCCTTGACAACGTTGTGACGCTGTTTAAGTCAGAGGACCGGAGACACTTCAGCGGTTATGCTCCTCGCTTCTGCTTTCTGTCATGACTTGTGGGATGAAATGGGAATTCAGTTAAGAGTCAATTAGACACATGTCAGGGAACACTACGCTTTGAATGTGCTGACCTCATTTGTAGCTTCCTTTTTTTTCTTTTTTTTTAAGTTCATCTGCATTTGAAAGGCTATGTAGGCTTTCAACTCTGCTGGAGAGTGTTCAGCACCGATTATCGCACCAGTGGTTTTGGCAAGTTGATCTGAGCTGTGCCACCAAAAAAATAAATAAATCCTAGCGTAATTCTCATGAAAAGGGTAGAAATCACCGGCTCATTCTACATGGAAATCATGTCATCAAAGACGAGGCTTTGCATTTAATGTAACAGATGCATCACATCTGTTTACACAGCGCAGCGCTATTAAAAAATAAAATAAAAAGTGTCTTCAGTCGAAAGGAAGAGCGCACGAGGTCTGACGGCTCAATCACAGGCTTGAGATTATTCCTTTTGTTTGCCCACAGTGTATATCTGCGATATTATCAGCGGCTAAGGCCATTCTTGCAGCGTGGAAAGGGATTAGAGGGAACAATCTGAGAGGCTTGACGGGATCTGATTTGCAGAGAAACACGAGAGCACAGACGCAACTTTGCCCCCGTTCCGCAGAAGCAGATGCTTACTGGGATGAGCTAGAGAGGACGCACGGGGGGACTGGGAACGCAGACATGCACCTTCAAGCAGCGTCACATCCACATCTGTGGCGAACATATACGTTTGACTGTTACATCAGCCCCCCCCCGGTGAGATCCAACCACGTCAAATTTGCATCTCTTGAAAGCGTGAGCTGCTGGCAGCCAGATGGACGGGCAAAGTACTGGACTTTTGAGGGAACGTGCCTCATTACTGCCGCAACGGGATTAATCCAGATCACTCACTCCTCATTCTCTGTATGCATCTAATATCATTCCAGTTTGACTAAAGAAATGCCGTGTGAATTCCAGCAGAGCATTTCAAAGTCAACTCAATCTTCACGTACAGATTAGATTTAAAAAAATAAATGAATAAAAATAATAATAAGCTCTGTCCTTCCACTACTTTAAGCACATCTAATGTAACTCACTTTAGCGTCAGAGGCACTGAGCGTTCTTATCAGCATTCCGCTGAAAACACCTGCTTTGGAATAATCAAATTACGCTCCGAGGACTCCACTTCCAGGGGAAAAGAGGAGCTGGACCCTTTGAGTACACAGAGGCGACTGTGCAGGAAAAAAAATGAGCATTCAGGGCATGCAGCCACCAACCACTCAGGTATTATAACTGCATTAGAGGGGATAAATGAAGAGACACGCAATATACCCGCACTATATTAAGCGATGACAGCGATACCAGCTGACTCAGTCGCCTATCGTGACCGTAAATTCCAACAATCCGGTGCCGCGGCAAGGTGAGAGAAAACATTTCTCTGAACGCGGTTAACCTGCACGCCGCCGACTTTTTTATAGGTTCGTGTAATTCGTCCACAGAGTATTTTCAGCGCTGCCCTTGACAGATGAAAGTTCTCTGCAAAGACAGGAAGCAGCATCCTATCACAATGCGTTAGGCTGAATAGCATTACATCAGATTGCGTTGTTTCACATGGCCCGTCTTATTCACACGGACTTAAACAAGTTTAAACGCTTGTTGAGCACCCTCTGCTTCAACACTTAAATGCACCGCCACTTATTTTTGATGAATTAAGGGTGTTGCGCGATCATGAGGTGCATGAAGATATTCAAAATGACAGCGTGTGACCTGAAAGACATGTGCCACAGACAGGCAACACGCACAGGTTCAACCTGCTCTTTATAGCTGCACTGTGTCCATGTAAATTTAATGGTAAGGCTGAGTGCTTTGCGGTAAATTACGGCATGCATCCACCAAGCTGTCATCATGTCTTCAGATCCGCTCGCTCTGTTTGATTAGAGCGCAGCGGTTATTCATGGGCGGTCTGCAACCTTTACCGTAAGCACAACTTCAGTGATCAGTCATAGCGATATGCCACCTATCGCAGCATTTTAAAGTGAGTGTCCATCAAGGGCCCTGGGCTTAAAAAGAATCAATACTTGAGATTATTTGGAGTCTCCAGACTCTCTTTACCTTGGGCTCTTCAATCTCCGCCCCCCACTCAATGGACTCATTCTGACATCATTCTGCTCTAAATGAGGTGTGTCCGAGTGTGTGCACGCGTGAGCCTATGCGCACGTGTGTCTGCCTGTAGCGGCGTAAGGTGTAATAAGGCAACTGCCTAGAAATTTGCCTGCATGGTTTAAAGCATTTGGATGCAAATAGACGGTGGGTTTGTTTGTTCCGTCTGTAGTCCCAAGGCCAGTCTCAGGCGAAACTATTGCACTCGTCTGAACAGGTTCTTGCACGGCGAGATACACTCGGCAAAGACCCCCGCAGACCTCATAGTCCGGGCTCTCCCTGGCTCTCAGACAATCATCAGCAAGACTCCTAAACATCTCAAATTAAAGTCTTGCAGTGATGGATGACCCTCGGTTTCCAGGAGATATTGCTCTGAATGATGGGCAACTCCTCTTCCCTCCTCTTAGCAATTATTTATATAGATTTGTCTGGGTTCATTTGTCAGATTTTGAGAGACAGCGCATCTTTCCCTCCGCGGTAGAAACACCCCGCGGAGGTAAAACCACACGGTTTCTGCAGCCCACTGACGCCAAGGCTTTTTCTGGAAAAATATAACCATCCTCGGTGGTACGCGCACGTTGTCTGAAGCAGCGGTGAAAATAGAAGTAGGAAGGATGCCGTTCCGTTACTACGGCATTTTACATCGAGGCCACAACTGTCTTGGCTTACGAAAATACAAAACAGAGAGCTCTGTGTGGTGTTGTGTGGGAGATAAAAGGTGAAGCAGATCCAGTGGGAACCGACTGTGCCGAGTTTGGACATTGATTATTACTCATATCTTAGCACTGCTGTGTCTTATCTTGGAACGGCCACAGTTGGAGGCTGTCAAGGAAAACGGCGTTTTTTCTTTTAAACATCGTTGACATTATTAAACTGGTTTTAATTCCAAAGCTAGGTCAGTTAATTAGTCTCTCCTTTTGTAATTACGAACATTTCTTATTTCCAACCCTGCACGGCAGAGTCTTAAAATATCCCAAAGAGACCCTCAGGCCTTTGCGTCTTTGAATATATTAGTGCCATCCCTTTGAGGAATACACCACAGACTCCAAGCCGACAGTAGGCCAGAACAGTGGCGGTCATAAAAACGACTGGAGGCTATGCACAGGCACAAGTACAAGTGGATGATGGAGGGTGTCTCTTCGCCAAGGCATTCACTCCACTATTTATAAAGTTGTTCTTTGTTGCATGTCCATATTTGGCGAGCACTGAATAACAGGTTTTCATAGCTTGCCAGGTTCGGAAAGGCAGGCAATTAGCAGGTTATATATGTAATCGCCATCCTTTGCATTCGGGATGAAATACTTTCGATCCGACGCACATTTAATCATCGGGATCCGTCCAAACAATAAACAGACTTCTGTGGCCGGACTCGACTCCATAACCTTAAACACAACCTCACCGGCCCCCAATGGCAACTTGGGAAAGATTTTCTGTCACACAGGTGAATGACTATTAGTTTACTGACCCTAGAGGTAGAGGGAGATTGTAATGATTTCTAGAGAGGGTGCTGGGGGGGGGCTTTCATTATAAGGGCAGAGCAGTGGTGTAGTGCTCCTGCAGGAAAATGTGCGGGAAAAACACACATGAAAAGATCCATCCTTGCCATCGTTGGCATCAAAATGTTAGTATTTTCATTAGAGATGTGATGTACGCAAACGAACCGAATCTACTGACCAGCTCTCTAAAACAAACGAGAGGAACTGAATCGCGAGCCATTCTTTTTTGTTGTGTCGTTGTTGTTGTTGCTGTGTTTCACACAGATGTCTGTGAAGGTTCTCAGTCCTCCATGTGATGGTATATCCAAAAACTTTAAAAGAAGGCAACCTGTAGAATCCACACAGATGCACAAAGAAGCTCCTCCGATGCTAGAATTGAGACAGTGTTGGTGATGGAGATGGTATAGAGGTGAGCATAGCAATGGACCAGGGTCTGATTCCTGGTCGGTGCAAAGATGTTTACCGAATTTGTCACTCAGTAAATACAGCATCTTTCTATATAGAATCTATACTTCAGACACAGATAAACTAGTATAGGTGGGATGTCCAAGTTTGAATGATTCTGATACAATTTTTACTCTGTTACAGTAAAATAAATAAATATCAAAATGAGCCAGTCTTTTGGAATGGCTCCTTGAAAGGAACTGATCCACAAGATTCAGCTCCCTTCAAATATCCCTTAATCCCATCTCCAATTTTCGCTGTTTGTAACGATAAGACGACCACAAAGTTCCAACACTATTTACCGAGTCTGCATCTAATTATTATTATTTGGATATCAGTTTTTCAGCTTGTTTAAAATGTAACATATTAAATTTCTTAGATGTCTTCGGTGTGACGTCTCCCTCATATCCCAGCATCTTTCTATCACAGTGTGATAGAGTAGGTGGAGGGAGACTTTGAACCTCCTTAATGTTTAACACAACACCATATGGTCACAACTCATCACTGCTAAAAATACACCGAAGTCAGAAACACACACAAGTCTGTGATCCAAAGCAAAAAGCAACGTCAGTGCTGATCGCTGCTACATTTAAAAAAAAGAAGATGCTCCCCTTTTTTTCCACCATTTTCAAGAACCCTCTGCAATTAATTCCGTCCTCGACTATATGCCACATAAAATTTTCCCTTTTATTCATCCACGTCAAAACTCATCTTCGTTTCATTAAAGGAAGAATGTGCTCCTTAAATTAAATCTTTCCCCCGATGCCTTAGACACCACCTTCTTGTGAAGTACCTCTCGCAGAATACAACATTTCACATTTTGCTTAACATACTCAAGCAAGCAACCCTCCCTGGCATACACGCTGCTATAAATGCAACCAGTGCAGCGTGAATGTTTCAGTCTATTCCCCATCTCTTCACAGTATCTTATATCAAACTCGGGTACCGACAATATTGGACAACGCTGATTAAGATTTCTGGAGAACTGGCAGAACAAAGAGGGCACCCGCAGCCATTCGCCGCTCCGAATGATTTACAATATACGAGGTGTAATTCTAAGTCCGTGTGCACAGGACGGGCCGTGTCTGTGTGCTCCAGGTGGAGCTGAAATATTTACCCGCGGAAGTCGCTCCTGCCCGGTATCTCCTCCTCTTATCGTTATCGCAGCAGAGAGGAAAATTACATCATAACTTAGTGAAGTAGAACAGAGGCTGAGCTAGCACGGCAGCAGGCGCCTGTTTGATATGGGAGCTACCCGCAAAACTCACTTACACTTATCCACAAAACATCAGCCGGCTCGTTTATATTATTATCACGCCCCGGAGCGTACGCGGGGTTTAGACGCATATGCCAGTCTTGTCGCCTGCTGCTGATATAATGGAGGTTCCGCTCTGTGACCACAGCTACAGTACAACACAGGCCTTTAATTGTACTTTATTATATTTTCTTTATGCCTTTTATTTTTTGGGGGATTAATTGATTAAAATACAGATTTTTCTTCAAATTAATAATAATGTTTTACTTAAAAACCAAACTGCAGCAGTAACTTCCCAAATTCAAAGCTGGGAATGTTGGCGACACGACAACAAAGGAGGCAGCTGGATGTTTGTAAAATGTTAAAACTCAATCAGCATCCGTTCACTTTGCTAAATCACTACTGCTTTTAAAAAGCCGACAGGGGTTGAGAAGAAAACGAGTAAGCAAAGTCGACGTGATCCTGCCAATCGAAATATTTCATTGCAGCAAAAAAAAAAATCTGAAGTATGCCTAAGCTGAGAGCGTAACGACAAAGAAAAACTTCCCTTTGTATTCATTCATGCTTATCTCCCACCAAGTGCCTCTGTGGAAAATGTCACAGAGGAGATAGGACGGGTACTGTCGCCCATTTCTTAGTTTACTCCTCAAAGTTGTGCCAGTTTTAAAAATAAAATTACCCATTCACTCCTCCCCACGCACAAACCTAAATCACTCTGACTCTTTAAGGACATCCTTTTTTTGCATGCCACATTTTTGACTTAACAGCTTACCATTTCAAATAGGTGGGGGCCCTCACGCCTTATATAAACCATGAACCTGGGGAGTGATAAAGCGCCGCACTACTTCCATTAAATAGAATAAGAAATCATCCTGACAGACCCCAGATCTTGGCCTAGGTGAGCCTTCTCATGAGCGAGACTTCCTCAAGGTCAGCCGCGATCGCACTTTCTCCAGTGCGCAGCAGCGGCGGCTGTGATGAATAGACCGCAGCCTCAACGGGGGGGGGGGGAGAGGATGTGAGGGATGACAACCCGGGCGGTTAATGTATAGTGTTTACGTGTAAATAGAGGCCATGGAGAGCCGCGCGCCTCTTTGTGACTAAGATTAAAACGACAGAGCGTCCCGTTAAAACTAATCCATAGCGGCGATCAGTCATTCAGGTCAAATGACAAAGGAAAAGTGATCTCTGTTGTGATTTCTCCACTGACATAAAAGTTCATTGACAAGACTAAAGGCTGGTCAACTAATGAATTAATCATATGCAATGATTAGAGATGTCAACACGATTTAAGGTTACGGCCGAGCCATGCCATCAAGGAGACTAGGGCAGCTAAATAAAGTAGGTTTTCAATCAATGAATCGATTGATCACCCTGTGAGTAGACTATTGAGGCTTTGGTGAACTTACCTCCACATGAGAATCATAACTACCACTATTAAACTTTTGTTTAGACGTATTCATTCATTAACATGAAATCTACAGATGAATGAACCGCTTTATATTTTCCTAATGACACTATGCATCACAAAAGTTATGATTTATGCAGGGCAGGCATAGTTAGGAAAGCCACTGTTTACCATACTCTGTCATTAATTTGCATACGTAGTGTTGAGTATGGGCAGATTGCAATTAGACATGCAGGTTTCTTACATTAACTGCAATTGTAAAGGATATGGAAATTGAGTTTGTGTGGTTTTAAAGGTTTGAATTTACAGAAAGTAACCACTTACAACTTCTGCCTTATGGGTTTCTGCTGAGTTGTCTGTAAAACAACAGATGAGGACACAATAATGAGTCCCAATCACTCACCACCAACCAATAATCAGCCCGGATTCACTGTAGTAGTCCAAATATTGATGTCTTGTTGTTGTTCTGAAGTCGGAAAGCCAGCAGATCTTCTTGGTTAGAGTTTGGATCGTAGTTCATTTCCATCTGTTTAAAGAATTCCCAGACTTCTTACGATTGGGTTA
This sequence comes from Planiliza haematocheilus, assembly GCA_005024645.1. Lineage (NCBI taxonomy): Eukaryota > Metazoa > Chordata > Actinopteri > Mugiliformes > Mugilidae > Planiliza > Planiliza haematocheilus. Next base: position 5,505,941 of record SRSE01000613.1, read on the forward strand.
GACAGTAGGAGCCTCAATAATTGGGAGTGTTCGCGAATCAGCATAATCACATAATGGAGGTCATCGATTACGTTGATGCACGGTTGCACCCCCAGAGGAGACCAGTTGTTTAAGCGTGGTTTGGAATTCAGCACAGTGAAATGTGAAGAAAAAAATGTGATGCTTTACTTGTGTTTACATGGTCCACATCCTGAGTGTAGGCTTACCACTGGGAGTCTGGTCGGCTCACTGGAATTTAAGTCGAGTACCAGCGCTGTAAAAACAGAGTTTTTAGAGTGCCACGAGACGGCAGTCTGACTACGGAAGACCGAGATGTAGCTCTAGTGTGCTTCAAAGAAAATAAGAAGGAGAGAACAGCATTTGAAAATGAGAGGATATGAACAGAGTGTGGATTTTGAAAATCAAATGCCACAGACAGATGAAACTGTGGCAGCAGCATCAAACGGTCCCTCCTGCCTTGAACTGGTTGTTGTAACTTGTGCCAAGAACTGAACACAACCAAAAGGAGAACTCTGCTGGACAAATTTTAGTCGTAGTTTTGTTGTCGGACGCGAACACAGCATTTAATCCAGCATTTTGTGGAAGAAAACTAAAAATGTCTATTTTTAATAATATTCATGGTCGTTTAGTTTGGTGTAAAGTTGATCAAAGCAGGTATCAGTCACTGTATAGTTTTGCTGTTTTTACAAGACATTAAGTACTTTAAATCAAATCGAAGCAACATCTCATGAGCGACACGTCTTATTACTAAACTTCCAACAGACCAGACAAGAACACAATTTCAAACAAAGCCGGGCAGCCTTGCGGCTCTGTATCCAACAGCTGTGACCTCGCCTGCTGAGTGCTCCTGATGAGCAAGGGTCCGTTGACTTCATTGCGTAGAAGATAAACAACAATGTGCTCAGTCACCCTTCTGCAAGAAAGGCCTCCTCCAGCTCAATTTCTGATCGTCTCCACAATCCGGCAGACTGACAGATCTATCATCTTTCTCATATAGAGCGATAAATCATTTGGGGAATGTTTTCGGTAAACATCTTAACTTCAAATTGGATAAGTTTTTGATACAACAGCATGCAGTGAAACCTCAGAGCTGCACTGTGTTATTGAATTATAAAAGGGTCCATGCCGCAACGGGGTATGTAGGGTTGGGGACCAAAAGATTGTGATTGCATGACAAAACATGACTTATTAATAGTTTTTTGTTTTTTATTTTTTTTATTAAGAGTCCTTACGAATAGTGCAAGAAGTAGGTTTATATGACTGCGTATATGACAAGGAAAGTAAAGCAGCACAAGCAAGGATAATACACCATCAGCACAGTTTAATCTGCAGGGATGTCTGCAGACTAAAAGGGTCTTCTTTTGCTGCCAAAGCGGAAACAACTTCATTAGGTGTTAAAATCAAGACCATTTGAAGTCGGACATTTCCGATGTCTTTAGCTACTGTTGCCTTCATTAAAGTGTATGTGACTGGTAGATGTGCACTTATTTTCAGAAGACAAACACAACACCTTAGGTTACTAGATGGTCTCCGTAGATCGGTTAGGATTTTATGATAATTGGGAGTTTTAACGTAGCCAAATTCAATTCTTGTGAGAATGTGAGTCTGGTAACACGCCATTGGGATTTCATTATGGGCCGTGTTTTAACCAATACAAAGGAGAAGGGAAAAAAAACACATCTGCACACAATTGGATAGTCCAACAAGTAATTTAGTTGTTAACAATGAGTGTGTTCTTGTTCTTATGGACTTTTGAAACAGGTGAATCAGTCGTTGCCCAAGAGCTTTTCCAACTGAACTATCCACTATCCACTAGGAGTTGAATGACTTCAGATATTTATCTAGTTGCCAATGCCCTCACTAATAAAAACAGAGTAGAAAATAATGCTTTGCAACAATGAAATCTATATCTGTGACCTGAATACATAATATAGCACCTCACAAGCACGGAGCTACGAAGGCTTTTCTGCAAGTTTAGTGAAGCTCGAACACAGGCTACTGTTGGCCATAGCCCATGGCAACGCCAGAAAAACACCATCAGTCTGACACGTCTAATATGCATCTCTCACTCAGCAAACTATCAGCTCTACCATAACTTCCGTCTCTCGCATGGTGCGTTTACTGACATTAAGGACAAAAAGCACTCTCTGCAACAAACAGCAAAAATGTCCACTAATAGAACACAACAGAGCTGAACGTAAACATCTAAGCTGCAGATATGTATAGCCTACGGATACCGTAGCATTTAACAATATTTCACAGCGTGTTGTAAGTTGGGACACTATAACCAAGATACAGTATTCCTTGTCCTTGTAAATTTCTTTGTCAGTCTCCTTCTCTCTGTCACGGCAGGGCATTTGGTGACTTTGTTAACTGACTGCTGTCGAGAGGGTTTCAACCGTCCTGCATTAGCAGATGCCTTTTCAGATGAGCATGCAGCACAGTAGTACTTTGGTTGTATTTCAAGCCTGCCTTACATATGTTGCATGTCACAGTAGTATGGACAGCATCAACGTTTACCTTATGCTTTAAGCGTCACAGCACAGCAGTAAAGTCGACTAATCATGGATGCATACATGGTGGAGCAACTTGCGTGGACTTGGGACAGCCAGACATCCAAGGATTACATTTAGCGGGCACCATCAAGTACACTTCTGTTCCAGTTAGTCTCACCTCCAGATTACAACTTGTCAAGTTGGAACTGAGAACAAAAGTCCAAGGTTTGCGTACCTGGCATTAATAAATGCCCAAATTGAACTTAGCAGTGCTCAGACTTGCATTACCACCTCGTTGCTAACCTTGTTACTCCTTTGTTCATCACCTCATAACGCCTGCCAAAAAGATCTGAATTGCCCAGCAGATCGTTGCTGGGGCGTAATCACTTCTGAGACAAAAAAATGTTGTGGGGGTGGGAAGTTTGAGCTTGCTTACAGGCTCGAGCAGTTTTGGAGCGAACACAGTGACTCACATATTAAATGTGTTTCGCCAGAAGCCTTTGTATCTTAAAGGTCAAAAACTGTTTTATAAATGCATTACCTTCCCTATTCCCTCATTAGTCTTAATCTATGCATGTTTACATTCTAGTAGCCGTCTTCTACATTTCCTGGTTCCTTCCACTTGTAGATCAGTGGAGTTGATATTACCATGCTCTTCTGACTGCTAATGCATTCCGCCATGTGGCACATTTACTTTGAATCTGCAATGCATTCATAATACACACTCTGCAAGTATCACATCTGTGTGGTGCACTGATATTTTGAGATGAAGCTAACAAGACAAGGTCACCATGGTTATGCTGCACTGGTTGCATCGCCACCACGGTGCACATGATAAAATGTGGACTTAAACTTCAGTTTAATAATAGAAAAAAAAGAGATCGATGTAGCGTAGGTAGAATAAAAGACAACAGCTCTTCTAAAATGCCTTTTTATATCTGGGTGAAACATTCCTGCAGGAGGGAAACAAGCAGATGTTTTGGAGAGAGTGACGATCACGCACATGGCATGATAGCGGCGCAGAAGATAAAAAAAGGCAAATAACTTCTACATGTGACCCATTCAAGAAACACATGGGTGATCTGTTATCTTATCACATGGGCACAAAGTACATAATTAACAGTTGCTCAGGGGAAATCACAATTTGACGGCTGAAGCTGCTGGAAATGAAAGAAAAAGAAAAAAGGAGCAGCTCTGTGGCATCACATTAAACAGATGATGCCTCCCAGTAGCTTCATATCAGCCCTTAATCATTTTTTTCCTCGCGTTAAAAAATCAATTTTAAGACTCGTTTCTTCACGTGAGCAGCACATGGGTGTCTTACGCTTAATGTATTCTCAAGAATTTTTTTATGGATGCTATTTTTAGTCTTTAATAACCTAAATCCACCTTATACATGCTGGGGATTTTTTTCAGAGGATGATTGATCATAAAACATGTTTAACATTGGGGATCTTCTATTGAATTATCATTGCGCACGTTGAGATTGGGGTCAGAGTAATGCAGCCGGAAGCAAAGAAGGATTTTCCCCCGTTTCAACACCTGTGCATATGTTACAGTCTACGGTGAGAGCAAGCGTCGGAAGAGAAACAACGTATAGGAAGGCTTAATATTCACTGCAGCTTGCAGAATTATGGATGAACAGTGTGTATTGTCTGGGGAAGATTTTCCCATTTTTTAAGAAATTCACTTTAACCTGAACCAGCCTGAACACATGGCAAGAGCTTTTCAAAGTTTACTCGCTAACTGGGGCTGAATAATGTAGAGGAGATGAAATGTGGTATGTGAAGTTATTCATAAGCCTTTTACAGCCATTGTCAGCATTAGACTCCGTCTATTCAATATTTCAATACGGCTTGCAAAGAATAAAGTACAAATAGAATGAGAGCGAGAGAGAGCTCCTCCCGATGGGACTTTTAAGGCCAGCACTGTTGCCACACAGACCAAAGATGATATTCTGTCTGAAGTACTGAATAATCCTTTTCTAAAATTTAGCCCGTGCAGCACGAGGGAGGTTTGCATTTCTAAGATGCATTTCTTTCATTCAGGAGTTAATATATGTGACTTCCTGCTGGCAAAGATTAACCTATTAACAATGCAAAAGACACACTGATCCATCTGAGAATTTCCACTACTGTTTGCACCGACATCAAGGCACACAAGGTACACCAACTGTCCCTCTTTCTAGCAATGTTTTCTAGTTCCTTATGAGGGAACCGGGCCATATAAGACACGTAATCCCACCAGCAGTTTCTGGGTCAACCCCCTGATCTCGGGCCGGGCCGATCTACTCTGACCTCCCTCCGAATGTCCGAGCTTTTCAACTCCTCTAAGGCTCAGCCCAGCCGCTCTGTGGAAGAAAACAAATTGCGACCGTTTCCACAACGTCATTCTTTCAGGCGCCACGTGAAGTTCGTGACCCTAGGTGAGGGCTGAAAGGTGGACGGAGTGATAAATCGAAAGCTTTCCCTTCCGGCTCAGCTCCTCCTCGGCCTCGACGGTCCGCCACTGTGCTCGCATTACAGCTGACGCACCAGTCCGCCTGTCCATCTGTCGCTCCGGTTTACCATCCCTTCGCGGAGAACGCCACACTCGAACTGCACACAGATGCGGTGGCAAATACAGCTTTTAAAAGCCGAGGAAACCAAAGTGACACAGACAGACCATCAGGCGAGGTAAACTGTTGCGTCTGCAGGAAAACATTCAGCTCCTGTGCTCTCTCTTTGCTTTTGCACACGGTGCCCAGGACAAATCAGATCCACTCTCTTCCCATCAGTGCGAGTCGGGAACGGTCAGGGCAGCATCCTCAGATCTTCTTCAGCACAGTTTTGTATGCCATACCATTACGCACCATTGACCCAGTGAGACTGAGCCATTACAGAAAAGACTAATTCTTAATCTAGGATATTGCTTTCTCATTATTCCCTCTCCCTCTGGCCTCTTACGTGATAACTGTTTGATTAAGGCAGTTATGTCACTTGAGAGCCTGGAAGAGCACACCTTTTAATATTACCTGGCTGACTGATTATGCCAGCACTGCTTGAGGCTAATAATGTTGAACTGTGACGCTCGATTACGAATGCTGATGAGCCCTCTGTGACAGCATTCAGGGTAACCCCTTGAATTCTCAAATATTAATCAATAAACAATACGGATTCATTTCCCAGACTCCACAACTTCGGTGTGGAGTCTGCCATTCGGTGCCATTCCCTTTTTGACGGTCCAGCCATGTGTTTGTTTTAACTCCAGGGTAGGCTATGTACAGTAGGTGGCAATTTATGCTGCGGCCTTTCAATCCTCATCAGCTCCTAAAACTAAAACGGGGAAAACACCTTCAAGAATGCTCTGATTAAACACTTTGGGAATACTGCTGCTTGTTGCTTTAATTAAGTGCTGAAAAACACTGGTGCTTCAGAAGCTTTCTGAATGTCTTGAGGTCGGACCACTCTGCTTTAATAGGGAGCGTCCATTATCCATTAGGTTAACTGTGATTTGAGATGGGGGGCTTGACAGGCTGCAAAAGGATTCTCGGGAAGGGGGAGAGGCATGGCAGTCAAACCAGAAATGGAAGACTCTCAGAGGAGCAGATTACCAGACAATGAATAAAGACGCATGCGGCATTGTGTTATTTACTTATAAACCCGTTTTCGATTTCAGACAAGCATCCGCCCACTGAGCCATGCCGCCGCACAGAGCGAGAGCGCTCCAGTGTGCCGAATACATATATATATATAAAACACTTCCTCTTTTAATTGAAAGCGCATCACCCCTGCCTGTCCTAATGCGCTCTGTCAGCTTTGTGCCACATATTGTTTTCAGCAATCAGAGCCAGATGACAGCAGGCAAAGGGAAGTGGCAAATAAATGGGATCACAAAGATAATCCCGTGTAACAGCCACCTCAAAGTCAGCGACCCTCAAAGTGGCTCCTCTCCTGTTTGCACAAAAGGCAGCACGGGTTAAAGTGGACCTTTTTGCCGCCGCTTATCTGAGAGTAATATCAGCCAGCAGTGCCGAGTGCGAAGCTGCAAACATCAATAGCTCGCAGTGCAAATTGCTAAAGGGGAGGAAGATGAGATTCCACGAGGCGTATCGTTTATATCACATACGGCGGTCACCGAGGGCCGCCCAAGGCAAAAATCCTAAACGCATTTTTTTTTTTTTTGCTATTGCTTGCTTTCCTTTGATCGTCATTAATTAATTAGATAATTATTGCGCCGAGTTTCCAGTGTGGGAAATGTGCGTAATGGCCCATTAGTCTGAGGCGATGGGTCTGGACAGTTGGGAAGTCGGTGCAGAGCTTTAAGGGAGTGTTTACTGCTTTGTTTGCCTGCCGCTGTACATTAACACTCAAATGGTCATACACGGCCCTGCACACACATGTGCAGCACACAAATGTGCGCACTGATGGGCACGACCGTTAGCATGTAAACACGCGTAGAACACAGGCAGCCATTAGCATAAGCAATGTGATGAGCATACCCATACATGAGTGAGTTCCAGCCCTAATGCTTTTTGAGTTTATCTTTGCCCCGGTAATGAGACTCATCTTAATGTGACTCTGTTTGTCTAATAACCCATAACGCCATGAAAAATATATTTGCTTTTGTCTCTCCTTCTCTGTTTTTCACTTTGCAGCACAGTTGAGCAGAAAATGCACAACATGCAAGAAAAAAAAAAGAGACAAGAATTAAAAAGCAAGGTTAAAGCAAGTTAGATGAGGAGTTGAGGTTGACTGAAGGCCACGGCATGGTAACCCGGTGTATCGGGGATTCGCTACCACCCCCCGCCCCCGCCTTCCTCACCCTTTTTGACAGAGACTGGAGACCGGAGAGTTCAACTGCATCATTTTAGGTTCACTGACTTGGCAAAACCTAGCGTTTAATGAAATTAGGTGCAGAGTGCTTCGTCTGGAGGTTTCATTTCAAGGACATGAAGAATTACGATAAAGGAGAAATCGGCCGTGCTGCACTCCTGATATGATATTCGTGAACATGTTTCCGGCTCGTGCTTTTGGACTTATTTTTCCATTTAAAATATAATAAAAAAAATAAAAAAATGTGTGCATGGAAGGGTTTACTGCATCCAAATAAGCCATAACACATACCAGTATAGTGGACAGTAAGGAGATTAATAACTGAATGTAAACCAGCTTTGAGTCTTTCATATCAGCGTATATGCCACTAAAAATCTTTTTTAATTTTGCGCTAGACAACAGTATAGTAAAAGCCGATGACTCAGCTCATGAATGTAACTTTCTGGGGTTGACGGATGCGCCAACGCGTCCAAATCACAGGAACATTTTAAGTCAGCGTAGCAACAAGACTCAGTCTCACTGGCTCTCAGTTTCAGCTTGTGTAGAAAGTGCTAAAATCAGTTTGTGTTGCTAGGCCAAGTATTACTAGACCAATTAGAAATAATTTATGCCATGCTTTTTCCTATGTCATGTCGAAAACTGCTGCGGTTGCTGCTTGCATCATCACAACATCCTGTTTCGGCCGTGTTGGTTCGGCGATAAATATTCGGCCGAAGTTTTTCGGTGCATCCTGACTTTTTCCCTGAATGTTGTCGTCATGTTTGGTACACGTTTAGTGGAGGAAGAAACGGTCAAAAGTCACGTAAACCAATCAGAAAATTATATGGCAATGGCTGCTGGGAATATATGTTTTTAGTGTGGTTTGATGTCCAATGTCTTAATACTGCATGTCAAAATGAAAAGAATAAATGTAAAGTCACACATGGCATGGTAAAGTGTTTTTAAGATGAAATATAAAGGTAAAACCAAACAAACAGATCTGAATTAATGTCATTAAAATTATCTGTGATATGGACAAATCCAGCGCAAACAAAGACAACAACAACAGGTCCCTAGGTGGATCTAGAAGAATTTAGTGACGAACACGAGGAAATCAATTAGGTCGAATCGAGACGCATCTGTAAACTGCTTGAGGCATACACGGTGGGAAAGACCTGCCTGATAACACTGTTCAAGCTGAAACCTACCAACAAAAAGCCTAACTATCTCATCTATGTGAGAAGGTGTAGAGGGTACCTCAATTTCGCCTATTGTCCACACCTTCCACCACAACATTTATATACAAAGAACACAACTGCTGTCAAGTTTTGAGGTGATTTCATTTGACTCCTTTTGGAAACAAATGAGTTACTTAGGGTTAGGGTTCACTCTGATGCTTTACGCTGAAGGAAATATTGATCTCCAGACAGAAGGGACATTTGATTATCTGTCCACAGTGCATCCTCCTCTCCCTCTCCAACACATATCAACACGTGTGGAGCGGAAAATGCATCCATTTCACATGATTAAAGGAAGGCTAGCAGAGCTGTCTACTTCTGTCAGACACCGGCCCATTACTGCCTTTATTAAGGCCAAGGGATGTCATCCACCGCACATTCAGTGGAATGTTTACTACATAAAATCATCCGGCTGAATCTTCACATTACATTTTATACCAGCCTATAAGCGTGATTTTTTTTTATTAACTTGTCATTAGTGCTCATAATGTATAGCTGTGCTCTCCCAACCGAGGAATGGATGCTGTGTGCATCCCTTGCCATTTCTTTCCTTGCACTGTGGGGCTTTGTTCTCAGTTTGAGGCATTGCTTGTTGTAATTAGTGTAAAGTAGGACAAGCAATTGCTGGCGACTTAAAGTACTGTATAGGTTGAGCACGACACGCAGCAGCCCTTCAGAGCTGGGTCATGACCTCAGGTCCACAGTGACTATTTCAATGGAAAATCCAAACAAAACTGAATCGATCATTCCATATTTGCATAGCTATTAGGTGCTGGCATTTCCTACTCACCATCGTTCTGAGTCCAACTGTATGTTGTGATCGCGCCAGATCGTGCCATCTGTCTGTTTTCACTGACCTGGTCGCAGGAGATGTTTTTTATTCTGATTATTAGTGGACTTCTACCACCGATGGTAAAGCAATAAGTAATGACTCGCCAGGAAAACTCTGCATATCCTGATAAAGGTGTGACATGCCCGATAGCTTCGATCCATATTCATCTAAAATGACAGTAATCCACCTCAGCGAATCTTTGCATGAGGGGATGTGGTCAAGATCAATACTCTTAAACTATTCCTCATGTTGGAGGTCGCGCCTTGCCGAAATAAAATGTCAAACATTCGATCCGCGCAAAAGAACCCGTCAATACTTCACTTCTGAGTCACGCAAGGCCATAAAACAGCACACTGAACCAGTGTACACAATGGTTCTGCATAATAAATCTAAATGTTAATGCGCTGCTCTCTGCGAAAGGATTATCGTGGACTCCCTGCAGTTACAGTGCATCTTCGTCACCATTTGCGTTGACATAGGTAGGCCAACAACACCCGCCTCGTCTTAAATCTGCAAAAATATGCAAAGACTCAAACGTAATCACAGCTTCTGTTGAATTCGCAGGAGTACTTTTGTGTAGTTCTGGTCAGCACAACATTTCAATTCCTCTCTCTGCAGTCACGGCGGCCGTATTTTTCAAATTACTTTCTGTGTACGGGCAGTTCTGTGGTGAAATAATTGTCCTCTCCTTATCCTCCCTTTGATGGCCGTCCATTTATTGTAGGCGGCTACTGAATCCATTTGTGCCATTAAATAATTAAGCAGACCTTTCATTGCGATAAAATACTCTAAATGCGCGTCGGGCTACGTTAGATGTGAGATTAGAAATGATTAAAATGCTTGTAAAAACCCATATCTCCCCATATGAAAACACAACATGGGGACATCTATAAAGATTATTGCAATATTGTTAAATCCAGACTAATACGTTTGATGTGGGACCGGGTGGTCAATACATTTAAGGAGGTAATCTTTTAATTCAGTGTTTCATGTTTAATACTTAATGTAATAATTCTCATACCTTATATAACTGTAAATACATTTTATTAGCCATTTCTAGCTAACCTTAAGTGTACACTGATCAGGCATAACATTATGACCATCATCCTAACATTGTGTAGGTCTCCTTTGTCCCTCCAAAACTGTTGGGATTCATCAGAGAATGGACATGGGCCTTCTGAGGGTGTCCTGTAGTGTCTGGCAACAAAATGTTGTTAGTGGGGCCTTTGGGTCCGATTGGTTGAAGAGAGGGGCCTCTGTGGATCATCCCACAGATACTTGATCAGTTTGGCATTTTGGGTTTTTGGAGGCCAGGTCAACACCTTGGGCTAGGTCCAAAGGTTTCCCAGCAGAACACTGCATTGTCACAAGATGGTCGATGTTATTCACTTCTGAAGTCAGGCTGAACAGAGGCTAGAACAAAGTGGTTCTGCCCACTGCGGAACATGGAATCTGCCAAACGTATAACAGAAGAAACAGCCCTTTTTTCTTTTCCCACCAATCTTTTTGACAGCACAGCATCTTTGAATTCCTTTGAGGACAGAAGAAGATGAATCTAGGTTTCCAATGGCGCCTGCAACGAATTCAGCTTTGTTTGACAAACTGTTGTTTTGCAACTTCCATGTTTCTGTTCCTCGCCTGATGCTCACCCCATGCGAGCAGAAGAGATCGGATCAAGGGTCTGCATGGTTATTAGGTGCTGACATTTTCCTATTTAGTAGATTATGAAATGTTTACAGGGTTAGGGTTACCCCTCTCGGTCTGATCTCATGTTCTGATTATTCGTGAACTACTAATATCCACGCAAACGCCACCAATGTCACTTTGTGGTAAAACCGCTACAGGAACATTTAAAAACAAGACAAGCTGCATGGCTATGCTTGCTTTCATCCACGATGCCAGTTCAAACCCCAGACTTTCGGCAATTCATCCCTTTCACAAAACATGTGCCGCACCAGAACTCTAACGTCAGACCCCCTCCAGCTACTTCTTCTGCTGTCACTGGTCACGCAGCGGTAGCAGAATGCAACAAGGAGGGAGTCCACAGGAAGCCTGAAACGTCCCTCTCAAATGATTTATTAGAAAACACCTTTTTTTTTCCTAATCCTCACTAGCACTTTTACTAAACATTGGATCGTGTGATCCATTCTCCCCGTACTTCTGAGTTATAGTTCCGAGTCTGTTCAGCATTATACCACTAAATGGCAGAATGTTAATTGAAACATTAAATCCTCCTTTACGTTCCGACAACAACGCTCAGGCGGCACAGTGTGTCAGCACAGGCGGTAAAACGTATAATTAGCTTCAACTGAGAGAGCACTCACGCCCGCACTCATCAGTCTCTTATCAGGTGCTTCTTCCAGCGCCCACGGGGCTGGCATTACTCTGGTCTTTGTCTCTCCCTTTTCTTTTCTTTTCTTTTTGTTTTAACGAAAAATGTCAAGGCGTATTGGGAAGTCTCCTTTTTCCGAAGCCCCTCGGAAGACCGAAATTGAATTTCACAACAAAAACCAAAATGTACCCCCTCTATGCACACACTGTTTTCCTGCCACATGCTGGGCTATTCAGTCACGTATTCTTTGATTGGGGCAGCTCAGACCCCCTGGTGACAACAGACAAAAAAAATAAAAATGTAATATGAAATATGAAAAGAGCTGTGTTGATATTTTGGGGGTGGGGGAGTCAACAAAATTGACAATGTGACGTTGAGCAAAATGGGTTCCGACTGGCCAGTAACATGCGCAAGATATATATATATATATAAAAAATGGAGGTTTTGTGAGATGGGACAGGAATCCTTTGTGAAAACCAAAGATTGTAAACAAGAAGAAATGCACTGTCTCTTTTAAAGCCATTTGAATATCCCAGCTCTTTGCCGGTCTCGGGTTATGATCTGGCATTTTGTTCCGACCTACGCTTAAACTTCAGCGCTGCCTGTCGCGCAACTCTTGACAGCTAAAAATTATTGCTACGAACAGAGGAATCTAAATTAATTAGCATGGACAGGGCACCATTTCTAAAGTGCAGGGTAACTTCGTGACTCAAGAGGCAGATGTATCTCCTTTCAGGCAACAGCAGCCCAGTGAAAGACGGTGGACAAACAAATGATATGGAGTCAGATATTACATAGCCTGAACATCTATCTTCAAAAACGATAAGAAAAGGCCACGGCGAGTGTCCATGACCACGATGACTGACTACAACTGAGTGGCATTTCCAAAGCAGCAACGTGCCGAGGAAGATTACTGGTATCAGACCACCAGCACATGGGTTTTAAAGTTACACAAGGACAGGCACGTTCGACTCCGGAGCTATGGATGTATTTACGGCGCCACGGAAGAGGACAGATAGGAGGAAGCAACTCGCCAGGTGTCATTCAGGACCATATCCATGCAGGGAAAATTGATGACTGGGCAAGAAGGGAGGCAGGAATGATGAAGACTTTCACTGCCACCGGCCCGTATCAGTGCACCTAGGACGTCTGTGGCTTCACACCGAGTGTGCGCGTAGTGTGTGTGTTCCCAACTCCAAATGGCACCTTCACTGAGGTGTCCACGTGAAAAATAGAGAATATTCCCTTAGGATGTGACGAGATTTAAAATCAACATCATGCATCCTTGACTCAGCTCATTCTAGAGACGTTCTACTCTTCAGGTGACCCTGTGCGCACAGCTCTTGGCATCACGTGTGCAGATCTGGATGCGAGGTATCGCGATTTTTGTTTTGTTGTTGTTCAATTAGTGACATGTCTTCTTTCACATCATGTCAACACGATAGGCAGTCTTCACTGGAAGTTAAACTCTCGTGTAACAGAGGTAGGGCGGGAGGGGAAAGGCACGTCTCAATTCGAGCGCACACGCTGTGCCAGAAGCATCATCCTGGTGGAAAAAGGGACAGTCGGAATTTGCATTTAGATTACGGCGGTAATAGAAAAACCATGGTGATGAATCTTGTTTTGAAAAAGAGACTAATGCGGCTGTATTTTGAACGGAACTGTAAAGTTAAACACTCGGATGCATTATGACGAATCCATTACATGCCGTTTCATACAGATTCACCCCCACCGTGGTTAAACAGCAGCAGTTAAGCCGCTTATTAGTATGTGGGGGAAGAAATAAAACATGTTGCACAAAAAAAACAAAAAAAAACGATGACGATGACCCCTAAATGCAGTTAAGATTAACCCGATCAGTGGTCATGAACTCTGTCATTTATGCAGCAACGCCATCATTTCAAGTGTGCTACAGTTGCTGTCGAAAGTGGTTCTGCTCACCTAAATGTGCTTCTGGAGCTATAATGCCACACTTATAAAATCTGGATTTTTATGCATTTAAATTCAGGTCGCTGAATTTACATACAAAAAGAACATTAACATCTTCTTCCACTTACGCTGCCTCAGCTCAAAGAGCCGTCTCTCTCTGTGTCACCATTTTACAGGTGAATAAGGCCAAAATCACAGCATAACCATCGTCTGTGGCTCACAGTGCGGAGTGACTAGGCTCGATGACGCCATGGTTATAAAAAACATGTTTCCAGCAGTGCAGAGCAGCAGCTTGAAAACGGCTCTGAATATGCTCGCTGCTTATCATGAGACTTAATTGGCTGTGTTTCAGTCTCTATTTCATGCTCATCCAGTTGTCTGACAAAAGAAACTGACAAACATGTGAATGACAGCAGCTTTGCCTTGGAATTCAGGTGCATAAAACAAACAAACAATAAATTACGTTATGTGTCTGCAGAGAGAGTAGGAGCAAACCGGTGCAAAAAGCCGACGCCGTCTCACACATCCGTGCCCTCCAGTTTAACTTTACCCACAGACTAGATAAAAAAAAAAAAAAAAGGTGCTTCCAGCGGTAGTTTTTCTATAGAGTGGTTTTGAAGTGAGGCGTCTCGAAGCGAGGGGTTTTCAAGTGTGGCGGCCGCCGCCATCAACCGAATGACAGGCTCAATTCAGGGTTGACTCGAAAGTGGGCAAATGGGTAGAGAGCGTGAGTGGAGTCGACTCCATTTGATTCAATTATCCCCATTTAGAGAAATATCAGCTCATTCGCAAAGCTAATGCTGCAGTGCAGTATTTCTACAAAATCTTCCGTCTAGTTGGCCTGGTCAAACGACGACACTTTAGCTTGTAAGCCCGACTAAACTTGCCTAATAACATTGAAATGAGCAAGAAGAAAAAAATTCAGCCCTGTTGACTTGACGTGAATGGGGAATTTAGCTGTAGAGACTCGCTTCTGGAGCCACCCTCAAGTGGCCATTCATGGAACTACAGCTTTTCTGCTCCAAAATTTGGCACTTCCTTTTACTATGTGTAATCCTTCACTGACTTAAACTATGGCAAACTGGAAAAGATGGAAGATATGGGTCAATATTTCTTCTACCTTCACTCTCTGCTTACGATCTCTCCACAAGGAAAAATAACATCACTTTTGTACAGTATAGCTACACGAGCCGTGCTTAATCTATTGTTCTTCAGTCATTTCGGGAATTCGCCTCCCACCAAATCAAAATGCTGATTTTCGTATTCATGAGCGCTGTATTGTTTATCAATAGTGCACAGCAAAGGGGACTTAATTTGTTTTCAGTTCGCACCCGTCCTCCGCTCCCAAAAAGTGACGGATCCGCTGCATCGGAGCCACTTAATTAAGCATCACCAGGCCTTGACACACACACGCACACACTTTTTAGAGCTGTCTGGAATAATCAAATAATAAGGCGTTCATCGGGTGAGAATTCCCCCGGCTGACTGTAGTCATTACCGCGGAAGGGAAAATGTAAACAAAAGGCAAAGAACACTAGTGGGAGAAGACGTATTCGTCGTGAACTTATTTTAAACTTCCAAGTTGAGAGAGGAGTTTATATTCTTGGCCCAGCATGGCAGCGAGCCGGCTGCTTCTCTGCGCCGTCTTTATTGCTGACTGCGGGCGCCGAACGGGAGTTGCGGTTTGTGATTTCACCGTCTCGTCGCGGTGTCGGGCGCGTTTCGGTTGACTGCAGAGTTGAAGACGACGGCTGCGTTTGAGTGAATGACACTGCTGAGGAGCGAGGAACGCATTCGCACTTCCCTAAATACTCAAAATGATACAGTACACGCTTACATGCTTGCTTCCTCTCTTCTTT
This sequence comes from Planiliza haematocheilus, assembly GCA_005024645.1. Classification (NCBI taxonomy): domain Eukaryota; kingdom Metazoa; phylum Chordata; class Actinopteri; order Mugiliformes; family Mugilidae; genus Planiliza; species Planiliza haematocheilus. Next base: position 5,521,419 of record SRSE01000613.1, read on the forward strand.
ACTTGAACCGCCGCAGAACCCTTTTTTAACTTTGTGAGAAATCTCAGTTATCTATGAACTGGATCAATGTAAAAAGCACAACGAGGCTGTTGTTTGAATTCGAGGCCATTGTTAGGCAAAAACTTTTTAATCTTTATGTTCTGAATATAAGAGCTGTGCTTTTTAAGTGTGTATTCTGACCATCAGTTGAAAAACAACGGTAAAAAAACCAACAAAAAACGATAGCATAGGTGTGGTAAGATGTGGAGTTGTTCACAATCTACTACCGTTGATTAGAACAGACGCGACCACGTTCAAATATCCCTCAAACCGGAGCGCGGCTGGCTCTTTTTCCAACGCCATTAAACAGGAGTTCAGAAATCGTTTAGGCCGGTTCTCCCTCTCTCTCTCATACCTAATTTATTGCCATCTGCTCGGCCCGGGTATAAATCTGAACGCAGACTGACTTGCTCGCCCAAGCTTTATCTGTTAACATTTAGCACTGTCTAATTAAGCAAAAATGAGAAGCGCGCCTGCTGAAAAATGCCACGGCCGGGTAATGACAGTCATAACAGTTTGGGATATGTGTCTGTCACAGCAAGCAAATGCACTTATTAGATCAGGGTAATTAGAAGGAGACAACAGCCATAATAGGCAAACGCTGCTCTGCTGTGATTAAAGAGGCAGGCTCACAGTAAATCAGTAGTTTTTTTTTGTTAATAAAGTTCAGAAAATGACCAATAAAGGTCACAAAAGTCAATACATTTGTCAATTTAACATATCTACTGAAGGACTGATCAACATTTACTCAAACTGTACTTGATCTGACGAAGACAGCGCTAATTAGCCGCGCAGGAGCCGCTACGCGACACTGAATCAGCACCTAAGCGGGAATAAAGGGATTTACGGTGATGTAACGCCCGCAAAGCAGGCGGAATTGAGCGACCGAGTCGTTCTTTTCGACTCGAAAATGATAGATTAATTGAAGATTCATTTTCCTGGCATGTCTGCGACTGCTAACTGCACACTCCGCCGCTAATGCGCAGGATCAAGTGCCGCCATTATGTCTGCCAAATAACGGGATTATCTGGTCGCTCGTAAGAAATTCCGTTGCATATTTAAAATCCTGTAAATTGCGCAGATTAAGTTGCTGCCAAGTCGAATGTGACACTGAAGTTGAGAAAAAACATCGGGAAATAATTAACCCAACATTTACTACCCAGTTTATCAAAATGATGTTGCAAGCAGGGCTAACAGAAGGTTCTGGAAACTTTGAAATGACCAATTTTACTGGTTCATTGATATCATTTCTTCATATGTTGCATTTTAGTATTTTATTATAGCAAAGTGGAAGTTGTCTACAGGGGTTGAGAAACAGGAACACTTCATTTTATACACTAACAGGGAAATTTAATGTTTAAAATATGCTGAAGTTGCCTTGCTAATCATCTAGCATCTATATGGCAAGTTTCGTACTACAAATTTATGACACAAGCTTAGATAGTGAGCCGATGCAACATCTTGCTTTCAGTCCAGATTGAGAGGAGGAAGAAGTAGCACGGCACAGACAGCTTATTTTTCTTTTTACAGTCTTACGACTCTAACCCTTTGTCAAGGGCAGGTAGTCAATGAGCGAAACAGTAAATGCAACCATGACCGAAGCTCCCCGCAAGAGACCTGGATAGTAGGTCGATAGTAGGTCAGCTGGAGTACGTTTTTAGCCTTGCATGGATCTCCATCCCCTCTGCATGCCTCCGCTTTCCCGCGCAGCAAATTGCCTCCCTCGCCTATCGGAGTCGGGCAACACCGAGGCCTGGGGGGTGGGGTTCCCGCAGGAAGCCGAGATCACGTAGCTCATGCGGGGAGATCATCATGCAAGCTGCTTGGTGGATGATTTATATGCTGCGGCAGTGTCTGACGACGGTGGGCGCAAACACCAGTTGCTACAAGCGTCCGTGTGCAGCAGGAATGGCATGAGGTCATTGCTGTTGCAGTGATTTCACATATGCATGGCACGCAGTTTGTCAGCAATTTCAAGTTTTGCACATAATCATAACTTGCAACGTACTTTTCTTATATAAGTAAGCATTGTAGTGGAAGTGGCTGCAATATTTCAGGAGTATGTGACAGAAGCTACCCTTTTTTTCTCATTATATTATTATTTTTATTTCATTTTTTTTTTTAAACCCATCTAATAAATTGCGCTTTTAAAACTCCACTGAGCTTGGAGAACGATAACGGTGAATTGCTTCAAAAGGGGTTTTTTAAGGGAACTAACAGCTAAATGGTGCCTAATGACTGAGCCTCGATGTCATCAAGGGGTTTACTCCATGACTGACTTTAATGCACTATATTTAAGGGACAAGTCGCCCGCCTCACAAAGTATGGGGGACTCTTCATTTATGTGGCATTAGGGACAATAAAGGCAGCTCAGACCGTCTTTTTTCGCAGGAATGAGCGGCCCTCCACCGAAAACTTTGCGGGTCTCACTTTTTAAACAACTCTCCCGAGGGCGGTTCGAGATCTGTGAAACCAACCAACCATGTCTATAGCGCGGGACATCAATGCACATCCACCACACTTGTGACAGCAGAAAAAAGGCAAATTATTACAATATTTGACTGTCTAAGTTGTTCACAGCCTGGCAACCTGGTTAAATCGTTCATTGTGTGGAATAAAGCAGTAAAAAATAACACTTTTCAAAAGATGCCTTTTTTTCTGTCTCTCAAAAAACCCCGGCTTACTGCGCACACAAAAGAAAAGTGTTTATTTTTGCAAAAGAGTTTTTTAAGCATATTGTTTACAACCTAATAATGTTAAGTCTTAAGTCTTTTTGGAGAAGCACTTATGATAAGGACAGCGGTTACAATAATAAAAAGAAAGACAGCTATAATTTAGGGTTGATTATGTATCTTTCTTTAGAACCACAAACCGTTTTCTTGCTTCTTTTTTTCCCCACCTGGTGGAGACCACTTGCCTGATGCCGTCTATCTCTACAATCTGACTTGCCTTCTATAAGCTTGTCCGTCAATACCTGGCATTGCCTTCAGTGAAATTTAACGGCACACTCTGTGACAACATTCAGCGTTCAGCCTCGGAATCTTTCTTTCCCGAGTTCAAACTGAAGCAGCAGGGGCTGAAACACTATCTGAGCTTGCAGTGCATGCCCCGTAGTCAGTTTGGCTTCTGGGTTTGCATTCATGCTGAGTACTAACAGACCTGCACAGTCACACCTTTTATTTTAATGTACATTCATTCAGTTCAGATCAGAGAACAGCAGCAGCTGTGACACACACACACAACGGGAACCGGGTGTTAGTTTTGAGCTGCTCTACCTTCAAGGGTTTTATTTTTTGGGGGGTGGGGGCATGCACATATGTGTGCAGCATGCCGCAAATTGTCCACAGCATCCAAGTTAAAGGAAGAACATTTTTAATTCTGATCTTGAGTGCATACCTAAAGTTTTATATATACTTCCCTTTTAATCATAACCTTTCACTGGAGGAATATCGGTTGCATCATAGATTTTGTTGGATGGGGATCCAGACGTGCTCACGCTGGGGAGAGCTGAGTCAGTGTGGAGCTTCTTTATTGCCTGAGGCCAGTTTTGTCTGTACAGCTAAGCCTTCCATAACTTCAGGGGGGAAAAGTTCAGTTTCTAACAGAGAGGCAACCTTCGTTCAGTAGAACACGTAGCTAATTTATTTTTCATAAGCACTGGATTATAGTCAAGGTGATATACCATCAGAGGGAGCATTCAATGTGAACCTCCTAAGACGACAGCGCTGAACTCGTGAAACTAAATATCCTTGATCTATTGTCATGTCTGCTTTTTCCTGAATGACAGAAAAAAGGAAAACACTTTATTTAACCTCCGCTTACTGCAGGATTCATAAAGCGGACACAGGCTGGAAGTGATGGTGCTTCTCCAAATGGGTTTTGGTGCGCCTGAGACAAAAGCCACAGCGGATTTTTATTCCCACTCCACCTCTGTGGCGTTGCGACCCCAAAATGGTACAAATCATAGACTGTATAAAGATTTTAGATGGTCAATATAATACTAATGTATGTTCAAGTGTCCATTTTTCTGATAAGTTTTGTTTTAGTTAGTTATTTGATGCTATAGAAACAGGATGTGATCTCATGATGACAACCAGTTGGTCCTGTAGGACCGTGAGGGCTGGAAAAAACAAACAAATAAATAAGTACAGTGTATAATTCATCATTTCCTTGTAACTGGTGGAGGTAGAGCTCCAAAGTCACAAGGTGGAGCTGCCTGTGTCCATATTTATATACAGTCTATGCTACAAAGAGCCTTACTTGGACTAAACTAGTGCAACACTGTCCCCCATATGAGGTAATCATTACTTTTGCAATCTATCGGGGCCGCTTGAACCTCGATCGAATTCAAAATCAGATCCATATGAGTTGTTTAAAGAAAACACAAGGATGTGACAGGATGAAAGTCAGAGTCCCTCCTTATGAGAAGAGCCCCAATGAATCGCTTTGAAGCAGCATGAGTAATAGGGTCAACAAAAAGTGTCTGCCTGCACTGTAGCTGTTGCCTGTGCACCAGTTGCCTTGGGGCAACAGGGCTGTTTTGTTTCATCTCACTAGCTGCCTGTCTTTCAGTGCTCCAGAATAAGAACAGGCATCTCTCCTGACTCCGAATATTTGTATCTGTCAAAACTTCACATGTCAAAGACATGACAAAAGACAGAAAAGCTGCTTTATCAGGATATAGGGAACTTAGGGGAAAACAAATACGCATCGTTTGGATTCTTTACTCTTCATGAGCGTACATAATAGTTTGCCAAGTCAGTTTTCTTCACTTTGATTGATGATTACCCCTAGATGTACCTACAGTAAGATGGGAGTGTATTCATTAGTTCAGTTTGAATTAGATGCAACAGCAAAGTTAATGTTGTTCTCCCCCTTCAATATTTTCTGTTCATTTCAAACAGGCCACTCATTTGTTTTGGGTTTAGATCTGACACTACCGTCTCTGGCAGGACTGTCAAAGTGTAAAGCAGAGTGGCAGTCACTCCATATGAAAGCAACATTTGACATCAATAGCTATTCTTGCTGTGACGAACCTCACCACGGCTTTTATTTCCAGACGCTGCTTTGTGACAGTCGCTGTCAGGTGGTTTCAGTGCACAATCCTAAAAAGAAAATAAAAAATAGGGATTCGATAAAGATTCCAGTCAGATCGTGATCAAATGGCTTTTTAAAATAAAAACATATATATATTTTACCTAAAATATGGATCCGACATGTTGAAATAAGTGCTATTTAATATGGCACACATTGTTTTTAACAAGCTGCTTCAACAAAATATCGAAGGTCAAGGTTAAAAGCTATTAAGCTGATAAGCAGTTTGAAAGCTTCAGTGATATCTCACTCTGCTGGAGTTATGAGACCCACAAAAACACTTAGGGCTGTAAAATAATGTGGAGATCCTTGCGGCACACAAGATCTTTGGTTGAGAAAAGACGCCGTCCTGCTGAGTGCACCTTGACACCAGAGGTTCAATCTGGACCGGCATCGAGTTTCCTACAGAGTTTAATTAAAGACAGCAGCTATGAGCGGTTGATTATGTATGAAGTTATTTTGCCTGTCCAGGTGTCAGAGATGAGACTTATTGGAATTGGCGCCTACAACTCCACATATATGCAAATAGGCTGCAGCACTGCAAAACCTGGCAGACTGAAGTGGGCAAGACACGGCATAATGCAATTAAAAACAAACACAATCTGAACAGCGTTATCGTATCTGTGAGCGATCCCTTTTTAAAAACAAAAGTTGAGCCGTCACGGCCGCGACGACAGCAGGCACAGAGCAGCGCGCATTCCGCACAGCAGCAGCAGCAGCAGCAGCCTCCCCCTCTACTCGGCAGTGTCACATCTCCGCCGTGCCGACGCTGGAAACAACGGAGGCAGCGGTGGCAACTGCTCGCTGCCTCGAAAGTACCTAAGAAGTTCTCAGCTTCCCCAAACACCACAAAAACACCCTGCAATGTCTCTTTCCAGCGATGACTTCTTGGTTTTGCCGACGTAGCGCTTTAGTAAGCATCAAAGCACATTTATCACAGAAATGGTGTTGGCAACGAGAGCGGTTGCCATTTGTCACTATTAAAGGAATGTGTTTTGGCCCACTGTCTTGGTGTTCTAATGAACTCAATGAAAGATAGAGGTATTCTTCAAGAGTCCAAATCTATAGTTCAGAAGTAGCACTACTGGCATTTAATAGTGGTATCATCTCTTTTAAATGGCCGGGGTTATTTATGGCTGCATCAGTTTGCTGGCAGCGCATCTAATTCAAAGTGCTGTGCTGGTGGTCAAAAACCGAGATGCATGCAGAGGGGGTGGATAAATAGGAGAAACACTTGTCTTCATACGCTACTACCCTGCAAGTGCTGAGTGAACTTTTTATTAATGACTTCTAATGGCTGGAAAATTGCGCTCACGTAGATGGAACACCGCGGGCGCCGTAGAGGGGCAACTTTGTCTAAGAAAAAGAACAACCTGCTACGGCTGCCTGCAGCATTTCACGTCCGCCGCAAACTTTAACAACTGCTCAGCCTTGGTATGAGCTGAAAGCGGCCTTTTGGCTTCCCCCTAAACGCAGTGAGCACGGGCTGCAGTAAACACGGGGGCACGTCATGCTAGAATTTCCACCGTTAATGAATCCATAAAAGAAAAGATGGCTGTGGCCAGAATTATTTCTTTTCTGCACATCAACAAGGGCGCTTTGCATCAAACAGCACCTGTTATTTCAGGCACAAATAAAGCCCCTTCCAAGAGAATGGCTAAAGCCAAATTGCGCCGCAAATGAGGAAACGTATCCGAGTAACTAACCCAGCCATTTTATTCACTATTCATTACTTTGGTTGTGCTATAACCTACGCATGAGGTGCTCTTTGATAATTTAGCTCGACTGGCCAGCTGTGTTGTTACTCCCATTTTCATTACACGGCTTCCACCTACACTCCTTTCCTCCTACTCTTTCCCCGAAGGCTTTCAATGATATTACCGTCTTCTTCCGCCCCAGCCATCGCAAAAACAATGTCCTCGCAGTGATTTCCCCTCACCGACGCTTTCTCCCCACATCACCTCGGCCTTGGCGCACATATTTTCTCATCAGTCAGGGCTATAGTTCAATCGAGGTTGCTATCTTGACTATTGTGGTGACAGTCCAAAGAGAGAGAGAGGCCTTCTGTTGCAATTACACGCCGGAAACAATGTTATCTTTACTAGTATGCCTCAGGTCCTTTGGCGTACAGTATGCGCCGTGTAATGTATTTCGCCAGCCTTTTGTTTTTCCTTTTTCAATTTAATTGCATGGACCGGATTCATATTTTAATAGGCTTCCCACTCTACCTTGACACTAACCATTATGGAGAGCTGAATGACTCAACACAGTGGGGAAACATTTAAAATATATATTCACTGACAGTCACATTTAAAAAGGGCCAGGCGTAGGAAACTGAAGTAATTGTGAAGGAACTGCCAACTGAGGACCAGGCTCGCTAACATCCCAGTGCAATCAAATTACAACAACATTCTTGAAGTGTTACTTCTTGGGGAATAAATTGACAAATGTAGACAAGGATATTCTGAGTTGGCAAAGTGTGCAAAGGATATCAACAAAGAATTCAGCGTTTGTTCAAATGGACTAAAATCATTCTGGTGCAAGATTTTGATTTTAACTGTTTGTATGGATGTAAAACAATATCCAATAAGATACACTGATCAGACGTAACATTATGACCAAATTCCTAATATTGTGCCTCCAAAACAGTTGTGATTCATCAGAGAAAGGACATGGGCCTTCTGAGGGTGTCCTGTGGTGTCTGCCAACAGAATGGTTTTCAGTGTTGGGCCTCTTGGAGCCTCTGTGGATCATCCCACAGGTACTTGATCAGTTTGGGAACTAGTGAATTTGGAGGCCAGGTCAACACCTTGTGCTGTTCTTCATGTTTTTTTTTAGTTGTTCCTAAACCATTTTTGTGTGTGTGCCTGTGTCAGGCTGCATCCTTCTGAGGATGGCTGCTACCATCAATGAGTGTCTTTGCTATGCCTGGGTGCTCAGCGGAACACTGCATTGTCACAAGATGGACAGTGTTATTTGCTTCTACCATCATAATGTTTTGCCTGATCGGTGTATATGCATTTACATTCCCCCAAATACTTTTTGACAAGTGAAAGCGGTTCTTCTCTCTGTGAACCATCAAATCTGATGGAAATAAAAGAGAAGAACGCATTTCTTTCCCCCAGCCCTATTGGAAAAATACAACTAAGAAAAATACAACCCCCCTTTGAGAAATTTACAGCTCATTTCATCTAGCTCATTGGACTTTGCACTAATTGCCGTCGTCCGAGTTACAGTAAGCCATTAAAATGTTCTTCACAAGGAAGACATCAGTCCCGGGTGAGTTCCAGCCAGAGTTCAAGAAGCCAACTGAGATGCCATTGTTCCTTTGCTGCAGAGAATGCTTCCTGACACCATGGCATATTCAGTATGTCTAACTGTAAAGTATGAACTGCACCACTGTAGGCCCAAGGTCAAATCTGGACTGGCGAAACAAGCACCCATCGCAGAAGTCTTGCTCAACTATCACCATTCATTCCAACTGATATCCATACACTCAACTGCAGCTTTTTTTCCGGTTATTAAATGCATACTGTTTGACATAGTTTACTGAATTATCTGTGCGATATTCCCATATTGCACGGCCATGATGCATTAATGCATCATCTACTTTACATTTGAAATTACACCCAGTTTTATATTCCTTTCTGAGTCATGAGTAGGCAGTTCCTGAACCTTATTAAACAACTTCTCCTGTGTCTCTGAATGATAATGCCGGTTCCTAATGCAAAACACCACAGTTGTTCAAGCAGGAAATACAAGAATCTCTGCCCACTTACCTATCAGGAAATGAAAGTGCGTGCAAAACAACAACTTGATCCAGGTGACTCATTTCTCCCCTCCATTCCAGAAGTCAATGCCTACTTATTTGCTTGCCATGTTTATGGCAGCCTTGACGACTAATAACTTTCTGTGGGAGTTTCTTGTGGGTGGTAATCTGCAGCAGCAGATCGGCTAGCCATATGTTCTTTGATTATTGAAGGTGATGTGTGAGAACACTGTCAGCCTACCGCGTTGTGTTATCTGAAGTAGACAACCCAGGTCAAGGCTCGCAACCGAAGCCCGACATATGCTAATGAACTCATCTCATAAAATATGCATCAGGCCTTCCGTGGACCATACAGTGGCAGAGACGTGATTTTGCAGGAATTATGGGAACAGTCATTTTCCATTATGTCAACGCTAAATGAGGAGTGACCTGCGGGAGAGGCATGTCTGACCCATGTCAAGGCAGTTCCTGCCAATTTTGCGCCGGGAACTTTGCAGATCAGTTTTGACTTTTAAGATACTGCCGTGACAGTGAGAATAAATGGATCTGGGAGTACACCATAACCTTGTTGAAGCAATCTTCCTCTGAAGCCCATGTTCCAAGTCTGTATAATTAATCAAAGACAATGATGTCAATGAGGGCTCCGGTTATGAAATTAGACACGCTGTCTTCCATTACTGTACAGCTTCTAAGTGCATTAGGGGGGGAGAGACGAACAATAAACCAGGTGTGGAAACCATTAGCTCCATTCTTCATCCCAACCATTTGGAGGTCCCTCTCTCTTGTTTTCAGTGCAATTAGGGTCTTGTAACAAGGCCAAAGCTGAATGCTCGAGTGTTGATATGGTAGTCAAGAGCATAAACAATATGGGAACGGTAACAGTGGCGTGCTGGTTTGCTCAATAATGAATGAAGTTGAACAAATTAGGACGGTAATGTAATATTTCAAACTGTTCTATGGAATGGTTTGTGCAATGATTGATTGTTCAATAACTGACAGGGTTTCTTGATGAAAGTTCACCTAACATCAGTAAATAAGGTAAATAACATACTTATCATGGGGCTTCAAAGCCATCATAACTGATGTCTTTCTGAAAGCAAATTGGTTATATACAAGGTGATAAATCTATATCGGAGCCAACTTCCATTCATAAGCTTGTGTTTTTTATGAATGCAGTCAGGTAGACATAAACAGGGGTGGACTGTGAAGACGGAAAAAACAAGCAATCGTTTGGGGACCCATGAAAGAAATGAGACAGAACCTTTCGCTATATTGTGCAATGACAACGGTAAACACCCTAAAACGTATGAAGGCCCTAAAGTGCATCAATAACACTTGTATAGAGTATTGTCGTGTAGAAAGATAAATCATGTTTTGTTTTTTTCTTTTTATTTATCTGGAGGTATAGCACTAGGGGTATAGCGCACGTATATCTTTGCCAGAGGCCCCTAAGAACCTAGGGTTGCCATACAAGCTTTGTTAATTTCAAGACCGATGGACAGAGTGTATTAGGTCTCACGTCTACTACAAAAAGCTTGCTTAGAAGACTGGAAGATCATTGAAAGTATTCATAAATAATAGATGATAGAAAATCAGTTGAAAAATAAGCCTTTGATATGCTATTTTAGTTTACACTACCAATGTGCTTTACCCTGTCATACAAAATCAGACTCAGCGCTGTGACAGGATAATGTTGTAACATGCTGTATTCTGGCGATGCTCAGGGCTCATTCTATTGAATTATGTGTCCAAAGCATAGTGGAAATAAAAAACAATGGAAATATTCAATTATGTGTCTGTGGGCTGGATCAAATATTGGTTATCCTCTGTACGAGGTGCCACTTTCAAAGAATGCATGTCTATCAGATGACATGCTACAGCAATAGACTCCATCTCCCGTGGCCACCGGCTGTCAAATTGCGCTCCTCAGCAGAGTGATGTCTGAGAGAAAGCAACGCATCTTAAAGAAATCACCATGAACATGCCGCTTTGCTTTGACATTTCATACAGTACACATGTCAACGGGATATATGAACTGCCAATGCATCACGCTTTATCTTCAGACGATTGCCTGCAATGGAACGGCCGCGCGTCTTGTTTGAAAAGGGTTAACCACTACTCTCGGGATCTTTCTGATAGGTTTGATCAAAAATACTAAGACAAAATTTGTGAAGCAAACCATGAAGCTCACCGGCACCCCCTTATTAAAGTGTCATTAAATAATACATGACTTTCAACTTCTATGGGCAATCAAGGAACTGCCAAGACTGTGGAACAGTGTGCGGTGGCCTGTAATTGACAGCAAAAATAAAGTCTCAATTTTCGCTACTGAGACAAGTAATCTAACCAATTAGAGCATGCATCCATGGGAACCGCCCGGTGTAGCGGTAATCTATCACCAGGCAAATAATTACTACACTTATTTTCATGCTTGAAAACTAAAATACTATCATTTATCATTTGAGCAGTTAAAGCAGGTGGGCAGGTGGTGGAAACAATGCAGGTCACAAAGTGGCTGCACGGCAAGCTATTATACCAACTGTATGATCTGGGGTGGGTACCATTCATGTTTGAACCAATACTGCCACTTGGAATTAGAACAAAATGGTACATTCCTTTGCTACTTTAATCTTTCTGTAAATGAAGGTGTGAAAATAAAGGATCAAAACTATAGATATTACGCCAACCAAGTGTTATTGCTTTGGTTGATGACAACCACTGTTTTTCATTGTCATCATCACTTTTGCAGTGCTTGCATACTGTAATATTTCCCTGTAAATAAGTTGCAATTTGTGTACTACAGTTTTCATTCATACTAAGAAAAATAAATAGCAATAGTAAATGGCATATTCTGGATAAGGATATTGTGATGTAGCCAGAGTGTTTGCCATGGTACAATATATGTATGTACGCCCTGGCATGTCATCGGTATATGCCGTAGCATGCCATTAGCCACTTTTAAATCTTGGTGCTAGCACTTGGATTTCAAGCGTTCAAATAAGGCCTGCATTTTATAAGATATATCCTGTGGTCGGCCACATATTTCCTCTGGTCAGATGCATTGTCCTGGCTTGCTATTGAAGCAATTGTTGTCTGCATTAAGTGTATCAACGCTGATTACTTTCAACTCTCACCCTTACGGATATGATGTCAGATACTCGCTCCGGTAGCATCAACACAATTAGGACGACAACCTTAAAAGCACAGAGTTGGGTATGATCACAGGTCTTGTGAGATGAGAGCAGCCTCTAATCAGAATAATATTGCTGTAATGTAGGTTTAGGTATCACAAGCAATAGGGAATCGGGGAGAAAAAGAAGACCTTTCTAACTATGCTTTTGTGTTCTTTCCTTCAGGTGATGAGCTCTACAAATCTCTGAGTGGATATCCTGACAGATCCGGGAAATCTCCTTTTGGGTTTACTACACCCAGTGCAGCCCCAGACCTCACCCATTCCCCATACGCCCTGTCACAAATCGTTTCACTGTGGCTCAGTTCTCGTCACTGGACTTTAACTTGGGGACCTGAACCTCACAGATCGCCAATGCTAACAAGGAACTGCCTGCTGCTGTTCCTGTGGATTCTTGTCAACGAGGGTTCAGTCTCTTCTTTGCGTCCGCCTTCACAGCCACTGGGACGGAGCAGGGCGGGGAGGGAGCACGCCAGGAGCTTGGTGGGCCCGATGAAGAATGGGGCAGCTGGATTTCAGCGGGTCAAAAGGGGCTGGGTGTGGAACCAGTTCTTTGTGCTGGAGGAGTACATGGGGTCAGACCCGCAGTATGTGGGCAAGGTAAAAAGCCCTTTATTTTATTTTTTTATTTTTTTTGCAGTTATTTATGGTCCAGCAGAAGTCATAAATCACATTGTAAGGAGCTCGGGAGAAATTGAATTGGTGGTAAATGGAGGGAGCAATGGAACGTGAGGGAGATAAAATGGGAGAAAGGGAAAAGAACAGAACACTAATGCGGATTAAGTTTAAAAGTGTTGAACAATCTTTTGGGTATAGCAGTCCTTTACCACAAACTACTCTTAAATAAAACAACAATTTACATAAAAGTTGTGCATGTAATTACATCTTGCACTTTAATAACGCCGTTATTGTAAAACTGGGGCGAAAGTACATACACGCTAGTGGAAATGTACAACATTTCTATGTCAGAGCAGCCAGAAACACATGACACTGTTGCGGTGGGAGAATCGATGGTGCGGTGGAAATAAATTTGAATTACAGTCCTTGTAAAGCTGTCAGGACATCATAGTTATGAGCCAGGGAAGATGCTGACAGCAATAAAAAGACAGGAGAGTCCCAACAGCTCAAACTAAATCCAGAGATATATATACACACATACACACATCATATCAGACTCCTTTTTGTACATCTTCAAACCCCGGCCATGTCTCTTTTTAGTATAGAATACTTTATTCACTGCTGTGGCTCAAGACATTCGTAAGCAAACTCCGTGGGGGTTTATGGCTAAAGTTGTAATTTGGCACTCCGAGCTTACATAGGATAATGGTAAGACTGACTTATCTGCCCCAGTGCCACTGCAATCAGCCCTGACATGCCATGCTGTTTGTGGAAGTCTCTGAGGCTCAAGCAGGAGGAGGGAGGAGGGCTGCTGTCTGCTGCACTCGTAAGTCACTTAATCCTGGGCTGCTGCACTGCTTCAAAATAATTGACAGATACTCCCAACATATGAAAAGCATTCGGAGATCCTCGGACTTTCGCCGAGACCCTCTTAAGGGAAAAGATTTTGCCTCTTAATGACTGTAGCAGTGACATGATCAAAAGTTAAAAGAGATCATGCCTAGATGCTGTGAGGACAGGGTGTGTGGTATATCTACACAAAGTGCCATCACAGAGACCTTAGGTACGAGTTTTGTTTCCGAGGCTCATGAATGGATCGTAATGAGCGGTGAGGCCGCAATAAATGCCTGCTCTTATGATACATCAATGCCTTATTGTGGTAATGTATTCGTTCTAGAGCGTAAACACGATTTCCATTCACTGACCTGCAGAGCACTGGGGCAACAGTGGCTCATGAGATAGTTACTTTCTCATGAGTGGCAGAAGTGCCCTTCTGGACCAATTGAAGGAGTAATTATCTGACAGCAGCCGCTAAAGAGATGCAGCAGAGCCAAAGAAAAAAAAAAAGAAATGATGGAGGCAGTGATAGGACCTCTTTTTTCCCCCTTTTTTTTTTTAGTAACGCTGTAACATTAGCCGGTGTTTAGCATTAGTTAAACATCTTCAGCCCAAATAACCGTGTCAGGGTTTACTATAACACATTATACATTACATTTATTTCAAGAAAGTTTGTCAAAAAAAACAAAACAGGAAGAAGCGAATCCAGACGTAACGTTAGCTAGCTTAACTTTGTAAGCGCTAGCTAGCAAAGTTCGACTGAAAGTCAACCGTTTACTATATATTAGATTTATTCGCCGATACTGTATTTAATATATTATTTAATTTTAGATACATCTGTCCATAGAACACAAGGTCTCAACAGTATTATTTTTAGTATTCATGTACATTAACTGCACAGACTGCTGCTATTTGTCGCTAAATCTAATATTTGCACTATACAACGGTAATTTAAAGACGGAGTGATACAAAATGCATATTTTATGTGTAGACATGTAAATAGTTCTTAATACTTGGGATAACATCATCATTTAGGGGCTTTTATTAAGACCGTAGAATCAAACCAGGAACTTTTGAAGACATTTTCACCCATGTCCTGTGTCCCCTCTCCCCCACCACTGTGCAGTCTTTGCATCTTTCTGCTTCAATACATTGATAACAGCCTATTATCTAAGACCTCTGCTTATAGGTCATTCTTAGCACCCCTAATAGCGACTGTAATATCATCTGTGTAGCTGCTGGAAATATGAATAACTCATTTAATCATTGACCTGATCACCTTAGACGCATACATTTATGCTTGCAATCAAACGGCATTATGCTTCTATTTAACGGTTAAATAAACGCTGACAATTAAAATCATCAGTCATTTAGCTCCGATAGCCAAATCACAGCTCATCCCTTCTGCTTCACACACACGCAGAGCAACACAGGGTAACAGCATAAGAACAAGCCGGGGAGACTGAAGTGGCTTCAGGGCCGCTGGTGAAGCAAACCAATTTGTCTGGAAAATCCAAAACTCTGCAAATACACGGCCTATTATCCCACCAGTTCGTCAGCTTTTCTGCTATTACCAGCATCCTGCTAACCTTGTTATCGTTTTTAGCATAACGACTTTGGGCGTTTTTTTTTTTTTCTCTTCTTTTTACGAAGCTGAGGACATTTTCATATTAAAAGCTCAAGAAGAAACAGAATCACCACTGTGACAGTTAATCAACTGTAAAGGTGAAACAGTTGGCCGTTATCCAGTTGTAATAGCAAAGTTGTGATGGCTGCTAGATTTGAGGTCTCTGGATATATGAAAATAAAAAAAGTTTCAAGCTTTTACGTTGGTTTCCATTTTGCCAATTTAACTAGCTAAGAAAATTAAATAATATTACTCACAAATGTGTAATCCTTCACAAGTTTTCACCAAAATCTGACCTTGTCAGCAATAATAAAATTCTGTCCCAAGAACGTAGCATTAAATGCATCACTGCCAACTGTAATTGTAATCGCAAAGTCTCTACTAATTAGTGCTAGCCATTAAAACCATAATTCACACTACTAACAACATGTGGTTAGTTTGTCAGTCCTGACAGCATACAGAATTCAAGACAAGGAGGAGGAGGAGGAGGAGGAGGAGAGGGGACAGCCACTGATGATGGAGCACACAGTCAGTACCGGTGTTACGGATCAACTCGTCCGCCTATTAACTAGCAACTTTCGCCTGAATGCACCAGCGGTTGTTTGTGGAGGAGGCAGATGTTTCAAAACAGCGAGATAACATTTGGTTGTCCTTGTGAATGCTTTACTGCTTTCTTTTTATTAAAATGTCAAAACATCCCGAGTCTCGGAGACTTCACTGAACCTATATCAAGCACAGAAACAGTATTCATAAGACGTAATGACACCGGCACCAGTTCATTTCACCACTCAACTCCAGTGCGTATCCTAGTTTTAAAGGCACCTATCTTGTATAAACAAATAAATCATTCTGAATGTCCCACTTCTTGGAAAGTGGATGCAATTTCAATAGCATATTTTTATCCCAAATCCATAGAACAAACCCTAGTTTGAGATCTTTGTACAGAGTTGACACACATACAAAGATGCTCCTGCAATAAATCTATCAGTCAGTGTATCCGTTCAACCAATCTAGTTCTAATTTATTGCAGTTTCAGTGGAGTGAATTGGTGTTACTGTTACTTGGCCGTGACACGCCAAGCTAACAGTCAGTGTTTGGGCAAGCGTGAGCGTTTGTGGACCCAGTTTTGGCGGTATGTCCTGCACCGTTGGCGCCAGTTCAGCCGCCACTGGCAGCTTTGTGACAGCATGTTGAATCAGTGGTTGAATGAGTTCACGCAGAAAGGCATCTTTGACTGGCTGATGAGCCTTGTGAACCAGCGCATCTCATCAGAACATTACAATTTTCAAAAGATTTCACAACAACTTGATGGGAGAAAAAGTTCCTTTCATTCAGGCACACTGGACATTGGTTGTAGCCTCTGCAGTGTGTCAAAGTGCAACCCTCTGGTCCAGACACCGACGACGTGAGGTGGCTTCGAAATCTACCTTTCACGGTTTGGCGTGTCCAGGCCTTTACTGAAGGTGATATGATTTTTAGTGCCTACTTATTTCATTTGCAAATTACAGACATTTAAAAGTCAAATGTGTGTAATCAACTAATAGAGTCCACAGAACTTATTTAAGTCCTAGTTAGGGCCTTTCCAGACTAACAACCTGGTGCGTGTGTTGAGGTAAATATTAGTACTGTGCAGCGAATTGTGAAGGGAAATAAACAAGAGCAAACCGTAATACACTACAGAAAACACTACTTGCCTGGACTGGTCTATTTTGGATTAATGAGTGCAAGCAAAGCAACATTTCTTTTCTTCTGCTACACAAGTAGAAAGATATGCAATGTTTGCATTTCCACTTAGGAAATAAACAAAGGTAATTAATTCTTACTGAGGATTTTATTACCATTTATTGCATGCAAGCTAATTTGAGAACAGTGGAAAACAAAAAGTACAATAATATATCTGCATTGATTCTTAATATTCATGTCAGAATGAATATATGTTCTTGTTGGGACTGCCTCATGGTCGGGAATGTCGAGGTGGCAGACGTGGAACGTGAAGGGAATGTTAGAAATGCTACGGTCACAACTCGGAGCTCCTGCTCACACAACTTACTTAATTATCCCCGTTGCTCCCTGAGGTGCAAATAAGGTCACGACCAGATTCACCGTTGTCTTCTGCACTAACTAGTCCCTTCTGCCAGCACTGATATGAGAACAAATGCTCTTCTCTCTTGCTCAAGGCCAGCAAGAACTGTATTTAGAGACAACATTTTTCACATACAATACAATCACAGTTTCTCAAGAGTCACTACATCACTAAGAAACCTCTGTGGGAGATGCACACTATTGATTCACACTGAATCAAATTTCCTTTTCAAATAGCACAATGAAGGTATTATTACCACATTTGACTCACACTGTATATGAATAAAAGCCGTCTGCCAAGGACATAAAAAAGAGAAGAAAAAGAGGCTGCTCTTCTGAGTGAAAAGAAATGTGAAACTCCCAAGCTCCAAAGACATTAAGAAAACCCAAAAGAAAATAACATACCGTTGAAATTGTAATATTCCCATTGCGGTTTAAAAATATAAATACAAATTTTCTGGCAATTACAACACTTTACAAGCCTTGGTAAGGAGTGTTTTCTCTGCAGGACCATTCCATACTGCTATCACTTTCTGAAAATAATTCATTTGTATGCTTAACGTTGAGTGTTTATGTTCTCTTCCTGGTATAATTGTCAGCTAACGATTATGCGCTCATTGAAGTTACGCATCCACACCACCACGGTGTATACATTCTCTGGAATGTGACATAAAATGCTGCGAACAAAGCTAAAAGAAAGCCGCAAGCCAACGCTAGCAGAACAATTACGTATAATGGTATTAAGTGAAGCTTATTATTATTATTATTATTATAATAGGGTAGTGCGGTTAGATTGCATGCCATTGAAAAAAAAATGCACCTCCAAAACAAACAGCAAGACACGTTATCTTTTACTTCATATTTGCAGCATGCCCTCAGTTCAGCGGCACACATGCACGGCCACGCACAACAACAACTCGAGACTACCGTCTTTCTTAAAGAGACAGCGCTCCAATCGATACCACCAATTTTTCGATGAATGGAGCTTTTAACATAGTAGCAACCATATATACTGTATATGGGCGAGTCATGTCTTCACTATCTACTTGCGTGCAGTAGGTAACTGGCAACCATTGGGACTTTAAAAAGGGGCATGTTATCAGACAACACACAGCTAATTACCTCTAGAAGGTACAACATTTACAGATGCTGGCTTTGGTAGTCCCATCATCTTCCCACTGTCAACACTGTACAACCTTTTCATCTGAAATATATGACGTGCATCCCAAAGGCTTTCTGACATGTAATGTTATGCCCGTCTTGAAGCATCTACGATACCTGTGCACATGTGTTAGCTCAACTAAATAAGCCCCAGGTCCCCCCTTTTCCCATAACATCCATATGTAAAACAGTCGTTGGCAGCTTTCACACAATAAATGTCTCAAGAACAACCATACGCCCTTTAGAGCTCTCAACCCATCATTAAATGATAGAAAGCCAAGCTCACTTAGCTTCTTTTTCTTTTATAGAAAATAAATGGCCAGGAAGGAACTCAAGCAGTTGTTCACGTACTTATAAATTTGAATCCCATAAGCTGCAGCTCTATTGACACAGGTAATGATAGTGATAAAATCCTAATAACCATCACCACACTTAATTCAAGAATTGATGTCAAGAAACTTAAGAGATTCTCCTTATGAGAATGACATTATTGCAGTTCAGCGAGTAAAACCCGCAGGTTTAAAGGGGGTTAATGTAACAACCCTCAGCACTCACAATTAGATAATGCTGAAGCCTTTCCTGTGCTCAGCAGTGATTATCTGGGGGGGAAAAAAAGAAAAAGACAACCGCCATTAACGGCACGGCGGTATATCAAGCCAAGCTGCTTCCTCTCACTCTGTAGTAAACTCTGCAGTGAGTTCAACAACTATTTTCCAAGATGTGGTCTCACGTCGTTGATTCTGATTTTCTCTCTTTTTGCATATAAGGGTCACAAAATGATGTCTGAGATGTTGTTTTTTGTTTTTTTTCCCAAAGTGACGCAAGCCACTTCGAAGAAAAAAAAAATACGGTGATCACTTCCTATCAGTGGAGGTGTAAGGAAAACCAATACATCTCTGAGGCCTGTCAACTTCTGACTGGTCTGTATTGACAACATACTACAATACCAAAAAAGGCTCCAATTTATGAGTTAAAGTACATCTTTTAAGGATGGTACACAGCAAAGAGGGACTGCTAGGTTTGCACAGAGCACAACTCATTCAGAAAAAATTTGGCATCTAAATCTTCACGAAACATAATGAAAAAAAAAAAAAAAAACTTTGCGCGCCAGAAGGACTCTGCTGTTTTACCTCCCACAGGAAGTAACACTAAAGAGAACCGTGATTTGTTTTTGTGTAAGTCATGGAAACATGACAGCAAAGCAATGTGCAAGATGCTCTCGAAGGATATTAAACAAATTATACACTTGGCAAGAGAATGCAGATGGGGAATAGTTGCATACAAAAAAAAAACTCTACAGCTATTAAGCTTAGAAAGCAAATATGTCACCCACGACGGCACAGGCACGGAAGGAAGAAAAAGACAATCAATTAAGGGTTAAGTCGAAGTGTAGAACCTACAGAAAGCAAGGGTACCCTTCATTGCAACACAGAACATGCAATGGCATGCTCCAACGCCCCGTTTCTCACACTTGCAGACAAAAGGTCACCTATTTACATACAAGTCAATAAGCCACTTTTGCTGGAAAGGGCAGCCCAGGTTTCTCCTACAGCTTGTTTATTCCCTTGCTTCCAGCCTGACAAGGAATGGCCATCCTTCTTTTTATTGATGGCTCTACCTCCCAGTCCCACCCCACACCTGGCTGAGATTTATTACTGACGGAGAGCCCGCAATTTAATCTTTCAATGAGGACCTATAAGAAGGACATAAAACCCTTTTCAACAAGACTTATACACCAGGCCCAACAAAGACAGATTCCATCAGCTGACTGTAGGAAATTTACAAGAGTTCCCGGCGATGGTGCGTTAAGTATGATTCAGTTTAAATGCTCAGGAATTTAGCTGTAAAGCGAAAACCCAAGAGGAACCTCCTCGTGTGCACGCATCAAACCTGTTTACATGCCACGATGATGACAGCCACAGTTGTAATACACTTCAGCGGGACCGACTGCGGGATAAGACGGCAGTTAATTAACTCCGACTCCAACATCACAGGCGTCGTTGCTTGATTGTTCTGCAGCGAATTACGCTCAGTGACCTGCAGCTAAGCGAGGCCACAGCACGCAGAGTCCGAGCAGGGCTCCGAACGGTAATCCTGTTGGTTTATCGCGGCATCCTTAAATCACGTCCAGTGCAGTGAATAATTGCCTGATACCACAAACACAGATAATTACAGAACATATGTTCAATAACTCGAGATTCTAGCATTATATAATTCCAAAAAAATATGTAATTATAAATACTTCATCCAACAGCCCCTAAACGCATCTAAAAATCTGTTGCCTATATTTCACTGTCATATGCAAAGTAATTTGAAAGGATCGCCCTCCTGAAGTTTATGCATGAAGTGCATTGGTGATCCAGCTGCTCGTTAGAACATATTAAGAGGCTGAGAGCATTTACAATCGTAATGTGCGCTCGTGATGAATGTCGCGGGGAAATTCCGGCAAAGAACAGCCGAAATAAAAGCTAATGACGCCATTCGTCTGTCCTGCCAACGCAATATTTTTCATATATTTCGTCCTCGCGGGTAATGGACTTTTCTCCTGAATTGCCTGGATCATATTTCCAAATGGTGTGCTAATGCCCCAATCGGTATCACTTATGACCACGGTCAACATCGTACGTTCGTCCGCTGACATTGATGGGCAATACTGTTGTGATTCTGGGTGGAAAATTGCATTCTGTATGTTGTATCAATATCACTGTGTTGCTTAATCAAGTGTGATATAGGGAAAGGGAATCAAACCTTAGCTCTGGGCTCCGAGATCAATAACAATCATGTGCATTAATGCGATATGTCACCATCTGTCTTGCATCATGATACGTGCTTTAAAGTAATGCATCATCAAGCTGCTGCTGATCACGTCTTATTATTTCTCAGACTGTTGACCTATAGGCACCATTTACATCAACAGTGCAGCTCATTGACTTCTTTCTGTTGTCATACAGTCAAGCTTTTATCTATTAGTCTCTCTCTCCACATGCATGTTCTGAGGTTGCATATCTACGAGTAGGGCGTCACGTGTGCATTTCTGCATTTTTCCCTCCATCCCCATTACCTGACTGAGGCATGACACAACCCTGATAGGTAGCTCGGAGCTGTCAGCGGCAAAGAAATGGCTCGCAAGCCAATATCGATCAGCTATAATAAGCCTGCAGCATTTGACAGTGTTGTGTGTTTTTTCCCCTCCTCCCCATCAGCTGCTCACCGCTACGCCAACTGCCCGTAGAAACTTACCATGCCACCAGCAACCGTGGTATAGTGTGACATGGCAAGCGAACATGTCAACGTACTGCCACTATGTCATCATGCTACTGAGCTGGTGCAAGGGTTGTTTCAGACTTAATAATGAATAGCAGCGTAAAAAAATATATATAAAATCAGGACAGCGGTAGTTCAGGGACGCGTACAAAGTGCTGATGGATACTGAGCGGTTTACGCTCATTAAATGTCGCACGCTGTGAATTCTGACGGGCGGCATGCTGTACATGCCCTGGTCTTGCTCATAGCAAAATACGCCATTCAGTGGCACATGTCTATGAGGACAGGCAAAGCAAGCATTTGTTGGTGGCCATGTGGAAAGAAAATGTGAAAGGAGACCCTCAGATGATTACCTTTTGGCACATCAACAATGCTCCACAATGCCAATTAAGCCCCGCCCCCTTCAATCTACCCTATGGCAGATTTCAGTCATTTGGATTGGGGGGTCTAGCAGCCATACGTCTTTGCCACACATTCAGTTGTATTACTCACAAACTGAATTGAATCTAAAGACAAGCAGTAGGTCCTAACTCTTCTCCAAATGTTTCCGGATTTGTAAGAATGCACCTGCTGGTGCGGATTGCTGGACCACTCGAGGAACAACGTTGGCTCGGTATCAGCAAAGAGTCGCAGCTTTGATATGCATTCCTGAGAGGAGCTACACATAATCCTGGTTGCAGAAATCCAATTACAGCAATTTCTACAGAGGTTGGCTACGTTCTCCTCTGAAATCACTCAAATTAATCAATATGAGGCTTTACTGCATAGCCAATGAGGAGGCTGTGTGCTGCAAATCCTGAAAGTAACTCCGAACACCACACTCCCTCGGAGTCGAGAAATCCCTGTAAAGCATAAGCACTGTCCTTAAGAGAGGAGGAGTAAGAGGAGTTACCATTCCCACCTGCTCTACCTTGGGTGAGTAGCTTCAGTCAATAAAAGTATTTAGCACCGATGATTAATAGTTGAGGAATAATGGAACTGCCAGCAGCCGTTTTGACAACACTGCCGATGCAGATGTGACCATCTGCATTGCCACATTGGTTCAGAGAGGGCAAGGTGGTGTAATGGTTAGAGAGATCTTCAGAAGGATTCTAAATCAGCTTTTAATTTGTATCCATCAAAAGCTATGTGTCCCGCAAAAGTAAGCCTGACCGAGCATCTGAACCGCGTCACGATCACTGAAAAATCTGCTTCACAACGCAACTATCTCAAATCAAAAGTAAAATGAGTGACGGCCCTCGTTTCTGGCTTTTGTCATCCGGTCCAGTCAGCAGTGATGGAAACAGGCCACACTCACGCGGCTGTGAGAATTTACCTTTTTCCTCATATTGAGCGTTGCCATGGTGCACACAGGAGTTCTGGACGTTAGCGGCTAAATTACCTAGGACATTTACGTCTGTTTTTACGGTATGGGAACAACGTGTAAAGGCAATTTTCTCCGTTGCATGTGGTTGAAGAGAAAGAAAAGAAAGAAAACCACAGTTACATTGTCATTGTCCTCCATGCTGCTTGTCCTTTATTCCAGAACATCTGTGATGTTGATCAAGAAAAAATAAAATGAATGATCAAACTCACCTCCTGGTAATAAGAAAGCATATTTAACTGGTTTACCCATGTTCTAAATTAATCACTGAAACAAATGGTCAGTTTGGAGGGTTTTGAAATGTTTCGTCTATGTAAGGTCTGCCATGTCGAATGATTTTAATCCCAAAAACAAACTAATACGCTAAAAAAAATATAAATAAATATGAAGATTAGGGATGTACTGAAACTTTTCCTCCGAAAATGCACTTATGGGCCATTTTCGGCTGAAAGTTGCTGCGGTTGTTGCTTGCACGTGTTGTTTCGGCGATAAAAATCAGAAAATGTTCGGCCGAAAAAACGAAAATGCACTTTCGGGCCATTATCGGACAAAATTTTAGCGCTGAAACAGGATGTTCTGATGATGCAACCACCAACCGCAACTATTTTTAACTAAATGTTCTCTAATGCATCCCTAATGAAGAGGAAGGACATTCTTACCATAAAATGCTAAGTACATATCACCATACAGTCACTACGAGGCAGCTCTTATTCATTCATTCTTCACATGCAGGTTTACTCAGAGCTATCAGTAAAGCCATAATTTGAATTCTGCACACACTGACCGTTTTGTTGACTCATCAATCGGAAACATTATTGCATAAAAGGAGACTATTTTTCCCCTTTCTCAACCTATTTTCTTTGGACATAATGTTAAGAAGGTTCCGGCAACAATTTTTGCCTCTTGTCTATCGAGAGCAAAGGGTGGTTTGTAGTTTAAACAAAGCCCTTGTCTGCCTCCTTAATGAATCTTTTTCATATAATTGATTTCTATTGTAAGCATAATGGAATTTTTAATTAATATCAGTCAAGTTTCAGTTATAATTAATGAGGCAATGCGCCCGTTCATTTTAGATTTGCATTTCTTTCTCATCTCTAATTGCGCAGCTCTGAATCAAAGTGCAGGTGCCTCCCCTGAGTGCCCGTATTGAATCAACTGCAAATGCGGAGGCGAGAAAAAAAAAAAAAAAATCAACATGCTAAGGAGGCTTCTTTTTCTTCTCTCGTCTGTCAAAGGAAGACAGCCGCAAGTTAAGTCCCCATCAATCATAAAGAAAACAACAAACACGATGATCATTGACTCAAAATGCGGATGCTGTGCATCACGTGCCTGCTGATTATTATTTGGAGTGAACGCGCCGTTAAAAAGAACAGCATTCTGCCTTGTAGTAATCAGTAATCCGTGTCATTTTCCCCCCTGCGTTTGCCTTTAAAACGCCCGTGCGCAGCAATGGAGGACACTGTAAACTATCTCATCCATCTTACGCAATCCGAGACGACTGCACGGCAAGAGATACCGCTGTGAAGCTCATAACGCTTACGTTTTGAGAGTGTGTCAAAAGATGCCGATTCAGCTCCACAAAGTATAGACATCATTATAAAGTGCTTGTTATTTCGCCCAAACCTATATTAAGATGAACTTGTAATACAGTGCAAACCCAATCACAAACGCTACGACATCGAAAATTCGACAGAAAAAAATGATCTTTATATTTTTTTTAAAACATTTTGTTGCAAGCATTTTGGATTGGATTGCATAAGACTGGCGTTTATGTTGGTGTATGCACCTCTGGTATGTGTTCTGTCAGCAGTGTGTTTTGATTGGCAAGGTTTAACTAGCAAAAGACTACCATGACTGCAATGTTGCAACCGTCCACCTGACACTATACCCTCACCGGTAGATCACAAGCAAAAGGAGCAACTATTTTACCAATGACTAGAAATGGTATCACGAGTTTAGTATTCCCAATCTCATAAAATTGGTGCGGTAGATCGTGTGATTGAATATTACGGGTTAAGACATGGGAAACGAGACATGGGACAGTTACACAACACAGCCAAAGATTCTCCTTTTTTATCTGAGGGGATACACGCAACATATTAAGTATGTCATTAAAGAATGGAAAACCTTGAAGCTCAAGTTTCTTGGCAGCACTTGAGGGCAACAAGACTCGTAAACCATTCTACCAAGAGCTACAACGCCCTCAGTGTAAACACTCACCATCGTCCTTGTTTGCATTATATAAAGCCATGAAAAACAAACCATACCCGAGAGTATTTGAGGTAAAGTTAAAGGTTACAGATAAAAACACTGTTGTTTTTAAAGGTTTAAACCAGCGAGGCTCCAATCTTTGTGGTTTTGTGCTCGTAATTACTATCCTGCCATGCTACACGTGCCATCTCAAACAATCACAGAATGATAGGGAACCATGATCATTACAGCTCAAATAAGTAATTTTTTTTTTTTTCCTGTGACGGGGACGGTTTAATTAGAGTGGGAGCTCTCTCCGTGGACGAGATTTGACAGGAGTCCGCATCCAGCGATGTCAGACGTGAAAAGCAAGCAACCGCAGCCAACAAACACCGCAGCAAGTCGACAATTCATACGCACACGGGCGAGCGCACGTGCAAGTGCAGTGGCCAAGATACACAACGGCATCAATCGAAGCAGAATTGAAAGAGAACAGAAAGGACCACATCGGTAAAATGATGAATGTGTGGATTAAGAAGACAGGCAAACAGAACAGTCAAGTCAAATCCATGTGCACTTCACAATCGAGAGTCCCAATCCAAGAGAAAATATCACTAAACCACATCATCACAATTCAGCTTTGTGCCTCATGTCTCATGGGATGCTACATTTACTATTAATTTGCATAGCCCAATCACAACAAATCATGTAACAGCCTCTCTTCTTCTAGAAAACACAATGAAAAGAAATTTCTAATTTAATTAAGAGGGGTGGGAACAAAACTAGAGCCTAATAACAAGACGGGCAAAACTATGATTTGTTCAAACAAACACAACTTCAATATCACAAATTTCCAATAAAGCTTATGAAAGAAACCTGTCATCATCTGTTATATTTTAGACCCAGAACTACTTTGCTATCCCGATTTATGTTTTGAGGCATGTAAACACGTATCAGCTGTCTTTACGTACCATCCATGTAAACAGCTATTTGGGAATCTGATGAGCACCACTGCCGCCAACGTCTACAGAAAATGATTCCAGAAATAAGCCACCCACCAGCCCAGCAACAGGTGGAACAAGACGACACATCCAGAATCCAGATACCTTCGGCTGACAGGGATGTCAAAACAAAATACAAGTGCAAATAATCACAAATTTCACTTTTTTCCCCCCCCTCTCTGCTCCCACAACAAACAAATCTGTGTGTGTTCACACAAACACACAAGCACAGTGAGGAGGACAACGGATGAGCATAGCGGCACAGCGGCCTGCAGCCAAACAGCACAGCACAGCACAGAATAAAATGACACCAGCCTGTGCACACATGGTTAGTGATACATTAGAAATAACATTTTTATCATCAGATGTATTCAAAGCCGCTTTCAACTGAGCCCAACTGGAATCAGCCATTTTGACTTAATAATAATAATGACTTGCCATTTGTCCACTGACAATGGAAGCCAGACAAATCAGCCAGCCTAGGCACTCAACACACTCACACAAGAACTCAAACATGTAAAACAGCAGCCAGCATTAGAATAAAGAACACTGCAGACCAACAAACAAATACATAAGCGGCAAATAAAAGTAACTGGATTGCATCCCTACCTTTTTTCTGTCATCTGGCACCTCGGGTTTGTGTTTCCATCCGCTCCCTGATAACTTCATGGCAATCCAAACTGTGACAGGATTACAGCTTCCAACCTCCGAGCCATCAGGGTATTTGGTCATGTTGCATCGAGACTGAGCTCCCGGCTCGAGTTCTTCAAGCGTCCAAGTGGAGGATAAGCAACGCGTTTTCGGAACCATAGTTCGTGTCACGGAATAGTGAACACTGCTTATCAGAAATGTGTGGCCAGATGCATATCGTTGACGTACGATGTTGCTAGCAAACACGGTCTTGTGATTTGCGTACTGTCTTTTACCCCACTGTTCGAAGAGGCTCATATTCCGTGCTCAATATTCTGTAAGCCCTCAAATAAATGGTAATTTAAAGTGATGCATTTACCTTTTAATTACCTGACACCAGGCTGCTTCACCTGCGGCGCCTGTCAGATGACCACTTTGCCCCGCCCCCTTTTGGCGCAAGTGTCCAAATTAAGTGACGCACTTTCAAACACCTTTGAGTTTACCGCCTTAAAAGACATAATTAGTGCTATATTTGATTTATTTTTTACCATTCTGCCAACATAAACGAATAAAAACATGAACCTTAGTAATTATCATAAAAATGAAAAGACCGAGGTGGAAATCAAACATATTTGTCACGTATTTGCATTAAGGACATTGTAGGTCATGGACAAGTTATGTATGTCACACAAACTAGGCCCATACACCTGATTCAAATAATCCTGTGCATTATTATCGTTTTCTTCTTGTTCTGTTGTATCTACCATTAAGATCAAGATGGTGCAGTGCACGCCGGTTGTCAGTCATTTAAGTGGCATGTCACAACTCATTTGGCCTCAGCATGTAACACTGTTAACAACATAATAGATCCGGTAATCTTTTGCTCAACCAAAGAAACATTTGCAGAGTATTCAAATTAAAATAATTAAAAAAACATAACGCAAACCACAAATAAGCAAAACGTTTAAATGCATAACTTTAGCAGGTGTTCAACTGTAACTGATGATAAAACTGAGTTCTACTGTCAGACTGTCTGAGAGAAACACATTGTCTGCCCAATTTAAACAGACAATAAATAATCTACATTTCAGATTTCCTGCTCTATGCAAAAAATAATAAGAGGTCTAGCTGTCACCCAACAAGGGTCATGCACTAAAAATATTTTTCATTCATTTGAATAGGGATGCATAATGCGCCGTGGTTGACAACATTATAATGCCATGCTGTGCTTGTGTGAACTTGACAATTTGCACTGAATCACCAATTACTCCCACTGTGTTTGTGAGCATGCGTGGGCGTGTGTGTGTGTGCTGGGTTCTGTTTTGAAACCGCAGCCTACAGAGAGTTCCTATATTTCTTCCTGTTCTCCCCGGCTGGCACCGCCATGGAAGTTCGCTGGAAAACTGTCTATGTGCAAATGAGAGCTTAATATTTACCAGTGGGATGGAGGGGGAACGAAATTACGAAAAAAGTCAGCGTCAGGAGTGTGAACCCCGTTCAGCTCATTAGTCGGTGCACAAATAAGAACGTGATTACAGCACAGTAATCAGCCCATATGGAAATTAAATAATAATAAAAAAAGATAATAATGTCCTATTACCTGCAATAGCAAATGTTGTACATTGCATTGTGTGAGGCTTGTTTGCGTTCCACATGCGCTTCATATCGTGTTTGGGAATAATAAAAATAATACAATGAATTTTTTTAATTGAATGTTTAAAATGGTCGTAGCCACGAAGATAAATGCTTTTTACATATTTCATTACATGCATGGCAAATGGTCTGCACTCGTACAGCAGCTCTACAAAGCTCAATCTAGAATGTTTGTCATGCACCCATTCAGTGAGTGTGAACTAGCTGAACCAATAGTCAAGTTCATTTAAAAATGTAAGCTTATGAACTGCTGTTTAATCAGAGTTGCAAAAGCCATAGAACTGCACAGTAAAAACAGAGCCAGTGTAGAGGAACAAACCGAAACTACTAATTTAAAAGAGCACACACAATCAAAAAAGAAATAAAAATGAATGCAGCTTTCATATTGAGTTAAACACCAAGGAATAAATTCTTCTTTATTTTAAGAAAGAAAAAAAGAAAGAAAGTGTCAGGGCCAGCTTAACGTAGAAAGGCAAATTGTGTTTGTGGACGGCAACCGGAGGCGATTCTAGAGTCTAGTGGGGCCCTTGGGCAAAAATCTCCACACAAGACTTGGTCAAGGGAGATGGAGTTGGACATGCCGCTCTTACGAGATGACGTTAACCACTAATGTTAACCATCAGCGAAAGAAAAAACACTCTCATGCAAGCAGAAGTTGTTTTATTTAAATGTATTTCACAGTTAAAGCTACACTAGCGTTTTAGTATTATTCATTCATTCATTCATTCATCTTCTGTAAACGTTTGTCCTGTGAAGGGTTGTCATCAGGCTAGCCTAACACAGGAGACAGCCAACCTTTCACAATCACATGCACACCTATGGCCAGTTAGAATCACCAAGAACCCACAGAGACATGAAGAACATTCAAACTCCCGGAACTCCCGGTGTGAGGCATGAGCACTACCCACCACGCCACTGTGCCGCCCCCAAAGTCCATACTGACTTATAGAATTATAGGTTGCTCAGTGCAACTTAGAGAAGACTTTTTTGGGCAGGAGAAACTAAATCATTGTTGCTGCATGGCAGCAGGTAACCCAGTAGACCAGATCTACCCTATGCCTCTCCTTTAGTGCTTATCTGCTTTTGTCTGCTGGAAAAAGACTGCTGTGTTGGTGGAAATCCCATGCGATTGATAAGAAGGCAAAAATCCATATCCATGTATGGTGATGATTACACTGCATTAGAGCCCTTAAATATTTAAAGAGCTTCGAACTGTA
Source organism: Planiliza haematocheilus (assembly GCA_005024645.1). Classification (NCBI taxonomy): domain Eukaryota; kingdom Metazoa; phylum Chordata; class Actinopteri; order Mugiliformes; family Mugilidae; genus Planiliza; species Planiliza haematocheilus. The sequence goes on from SRSE01000613.1 coordinate 5,551,154, forward strand.
TGACTGATCTCCCGCAGCAGGGCACACACAAGCCCGTCAATAAGCTCCCCACCACCGGCCCAAATTTGTTTGCCTTGTACGAAGAGAGCTGGATCTATATTAGCAAAGACGTTCTCTGGAGTCGGGATATTTCACAGTTATGCCGAGGGTACTGTAGTCACTGTCAGGTGAAGGTGTTACGCATTTCTCTCTTGTGGAAAACAAGTGTTTACGGCGCTCACGTCGGCGCAGCCTGATCTTCAGTTTTTTCCTCAAAGAGGCAAAGAAAAGATTTTGAGTTCGAATAGAAGTGGTTCCATGATGTTGAAGAGTTATCACTGGGCTGTAATTGCACCGAGAGAGAATACATTATTTATGAGAGATTTAGCCTCATTAATCTGTGAAATGTTCTGAAAGCGCGACCATTTTAGTTTTCTCATGACTTAGTGTTTTGCAGATCTTCGCAGAGAAATGAGTTTGCTCTTTGATGCGCAGTCAGTTTCCTTGACTGTCTTCGTGAAATAGTCCTCCCTGACAGCTCCTCCCCAGCGCTTTCAATGAATCATTATCTGTGCCAATGTTTGCACTCAACCTGTCTTTCCCCTCTTTTGTCTTGCAGCTGCACACTGACCTCGATCAGGGGGACAGTGCGGTGAAGTACACTCTCTCGGGGGAAGGGGCTGGCTCCATTTTCACAATTGACCAAACAACGGGGGACATCCATGCCTTAAGGAGTCTTGACAGGGAGGAGAAGCCTTACTACACCCTGCGCGCCCAGGCTGTTGACATCAACTCCAATAGGCCCCTAGAGCCTGAATCAGAATTCGTAATCAAGGTCCAGGATATCAATGACAATGAGCCAAAGTTCCTGGAGGGACCCTACACGGCCAGTGTTCCTGAGATGTCACCAGTCGGTAAGTGACCATCCACTAAAGATAGAGAAGTCAATAGTCCCCTTAATGGACTAGAGTTCTGTGCAGCCAGAACTTTGTTTTCTCTTTTTGAACTATTGAACGCAAAAAGTTCACTTTCAGGACCATCGCGGGTTCTACCAGAGGGGTAGGGTTGCTGCCTCCGACAGATTTTTGACATCTCAGAGAAGCATTTATTCTTGGCGTGCCCTGAGTATATCACAGCTTTGTTTTTACACGTTTCCCCCCACCACCACCCGAGGGAAAACAGATCAAGTTGATTCACGGGGAGAATACTTCCTCTTGATGTGAATTGCAATGAAGCCCTCAAAACTCCAAAATCAGCAGTCTCTGGAGTACGGTTGGGAAGCGGCGCCAACGCTGCGTCGCCCCGGTGAACGCCCTAAATCACGGGCTGCAGCGTAGCCGTTTGCGAGAGACGGGATTTCGAGTTCATCAAAAGACATCTGCGCGTGACCGTGGGATAATCTACATGAGTCACAGACAACCAATTAGCTTTCAGATGGAAAATCATTGTCATTATGCGTCTGTTGGAAACGGTTGCCTCCCTTTGATTTATTATAATTTTAGCATTTTTTTGCAGGATAGTCCACAAAAGACAATTTGAAATGTCCCTCTCGTCCCCTATCAAAGACATTTTAAAGACATAATCCAGGGATTTAGTGAGTTCTAATATGACTTTCATTAAATTGTTGGACATGAAGGAAATGGTGCAATATAACTTATTTTCCTTTATGGCCACAATCTACCTCTTCTGCATGAATCTGACAGTTTTAGTTGCACGTTTGTTTACAAATTAAGATGTTTGCACTCGAAAACTGATCAGCTAATTGATCAGTTAGTCGACTGAAGGACAATAATCAACTATTTAACCAATTATTTAAAGTCTTGTCAATGCCAACACCAACTGTTGTCAATGCCAACGGCCATTACATTAATGCATAAGCAAAATAACATGGTCATCACTTGTGCATTCACTCATTTAACCCATTTTTTTGCACTTTTCTTCAAATGCTTTAAGCACATTTTCATGATTTCATGACTTTTATTTAAATTTCCCATGCAAGAGTTTTCCTTTTAACTGTTATACACTGCAATTTGAGTACTTTTACTTCAATAAAAGATTTCTATTGGATTTATCCTTCACTACTTGTAAGAGACAAAAAGGAAGAAAATGAATGGCCTAACTCAAACCAGAGGAGGTGGTGAAATCATGGCTTTTATTCAGCAAGTAGGAGTCATGCCCCCAAAACTCCTACGCTGCCCATAAAGCAGATGGATAGCATCTCGTATTGGTAAATGAGACAAATGGCTACATCTACAACACACCCACCGGTTTGTAACGCTGGCTTCCCGCCACAAGTGTAGCTCGAGCCGAAGTATCAAAATGTCATCGTCTGGGCTGAGAAGACCTTTTTGCGGCCGTTTTTTGCACGCTCCGGCCGTTCTCCTTACGGTCCGACGAGTGCAATGAACTTGTCGCGTAAATAAGCTGGAATGGCCCTTTAACCGGTGAAGGAGTTATTTGCATAGTATCTAACAAAACTGAACCAGTTCCAAAGACATTTACGATGCCTGTAATAGTCACTTGCGTGCCAAAACATTAGGCACACCAGTGAAAATGAATGCAATTTAACTGCTCCATGCTAAAACCTCCTTTTATAACTGTCACAGAGTTCAGCTAAAGGTGAAACAGAGTGAGAATGTGAATGAACAAATGACTGTTTTTGGAGTTTGTGGTGCTGTCAAACAAACACAACTAAAATAAGCTTGTCAATACAAACAGGAACGTACACAATGCAATTCAATACATATCACGGCCTTCAAAGTGAAAGCACAGTTGAATCGACGTCTCTCTCAGCTACTTAAACTATGCTGTAAACCACAACCTCCATCAAGATAAGATATAGCGAAGGACTGTTTTCAGAGAAGAGTTAGTGAGTGTATTTTTAATGCTGCAACTACTCTGCCACAGCAACTGAAATAACATTCATCCTGCCACCCTTTGACGCCACAAAAAATATCAGTTAAACTATTATTTGTCGCCAAATTATGCATAGCAGCACCCCCTAAATTAGCATGTCAGAGTTTTCTTTACCTCCGGTGCAAACAACACAAAATTTGCCCATAATGAGACGTAACCATTATACTAACATCAAACCAGCTAATGCCATTATCAATATTTACACCAGCAAGTGATGTGTGATCGATGTGCTAATTAACTGCTACATCCTGCCCGTTTTCTCTGCTCACATTAAAAAAACAAAAACTAAAAAGATAAATGTGCAATGATAGTCAGTAAAGGCAGCTAATCTATCGCTAAACGTAACACAAAATCGCTCGCAGCAATAATCCCCTGCTGATGGCGAATGTCTTGTCTCGGAATAATTTAAAGAAAGCGACAGAAAACTGTTTACGAGGTATGGCCGGGAAAGATGTGTAATTACCACGAAATGCCTTCATGAATTTGCCGATTTCACTCGCTGTCAACAAACTTGCATTCCAGGTTGCTAATATCAGTTGCTAATGCCTAATCGGATCAGCGTTTGGGTTGCACTAATTCTCATCTGTTCCGCTTCATATTTTCAATATAAAATCTGTGCACATTGTTCTGTCACACATAGTTCTCTTTTAATAGGTTTTTTTTTGTTTGTTTTTTTGTTTTTTTATGGACACCGATCAGCCACAACATTAAAATCACTGACGGGAAGAGAATAGCATTGTCCGTCTTGCGACAATGCAGTGTTCTTCTGGGAAAGCTTAAACTGGGATGCTGCCAGACACAGGCAAACACGCAAAAAAGCAGGTGTTGACCTGGCCTCCAAATTCACTAGATCCCAGACTGATCAAGTATCTGTGGGATGATCCACAGAGGCCCCTCCCCTCAACCCATAGGACCCAAAGGCCCCCACTAACAACATCCTGTTGTCAGACACCACAGGACACCCTCAGAAGACCCATGTTCATTCTCTGATGAGTCACAACTGTATTTGAGGCACAAGGGAGACCTACACAATATTAGGTCATAATGTTATGGCTTATATGTATTTCTTGTTAAGAATGTTGAACATATGGACTTAGTGAAGCTGAAGAAGGTTAAAGACAGATTTTTTTTTTCAAACTTTTTCCTTTTCTTTATCCATTTGAATTTCTATAATTGTGTATAATTTGTTGAACTTGTCTTCAGCCCCGCTCCTATATAAAATATGTCTCCTTTGTTGCCTGGAGACGCGTAGGTGTCGTCTGCGCTTAAAGCCCTTTAAACTTTCACCACATCTGAGCTCTCGCGGCTGCGGATTTCCTATCCTCGGATGAACGGAAACCGAGTCGACGTTTTATCTCGCCCATTGTGCTTCGCGCGCTGCGGCCCTTCTCTGGCTTTGTCTAATCGGGGATGTGTGACTTTGCTGGGGAGGATTGAAACACTAATCTGTCTCACCTAACGTTTTAATTGCATTGTTGCCGTCTGCTCGGAGTGGAAAGCCTGTTTAATATACAGCTGGTTCCTTTACAGGCAACAAGGAGCTTACCGGAATTTAAAATGACCGTGTAAAAGGCGTCCCTCTGGTCAGTGGCTGGTGATCAAACTCACATATGCTGCTGTTGTGTTTTACACAGGATAGTTTTAGGCTAGCCAGATGTGGGTATGTGGCTGATACATGGACATATGTGCACTGAGCTGCGTGCCTGCAAAGGCATCCATGTCAACATGTCTGCAAGTAGTATTTTTAAATGCCATCTGCCCAAGAAACCCCGGGCTTGTGTTTTTAAGTGTGTAAATAGTGCATCTAGTTTTTTTTCTTATATAAACTGGGAATAACACAGCGATTGAATCTGCTGTATTAGAGCTGTGTTAGTGAAATAGTGTTTTCACCGCCAGCTAGTTAAGAGGGATGCACTAAACCTCCAACAAGTAATTATTCTGTCCTTTGTACTGCATGACTTTGGAAGAATGCCATCTTAATACTATTCTTCCCGTGGCTTTGTTTTCCTAATGGTAGAATTGTGGGAATAAATGGTCGCACCAGAGCTTTTTACCACTCCTCTGTTTTGTTTTTTCCTCCAAATAATAGCCAACTTCTAATGGTGCAAATGTGCAAATCCAAACGTACAAATGGGCAGCTGAACGACTTCCCCGCACATTATTTCCCCCCTCCGCGCTCCTCTTCGGTGCAATCTGTCTGAGTGATTAGCGTTAGCTCTAGTAGCTTCTTCAGTTGCGATTCGCCATTCATTAGTGTCAGGTGAGGATCGTTTAGTAAACTGATGAAGTTCAGAGAGTTTGGATTTCAGTCTCACGGGACGGAGGCGATTAAGTCGAAGTCAATATGTCTTCCCACTCTTTTCCGCAGGGACGTATGTGACGCAAGTCACAGCCACGGATGCAGATGACCCGACCTATGGAAACAGTGCTAGAGTGGTGTACAGTATCCTCCATGGCCAGCCGTACTTCTCTGTGGATCCCAAAACAGGTAAACTAAAAAAAAAACATATTAAAGATGGTAAAAAGAGTGGTATGGTGTAAAAGAAAGGGAATACTGTATCAGTAAACATACACGTATTAATATATAATTTGCAATTGTAAAATAAATACATAAATAACTGTGTATCACAGAATATACTGTTGCAAGACATAGCATGTTGGAAAAAAACTTAAAATCACCTTATATTGCATCTTAATCTTGACAGGTTTCCATATTCCTGTTTACTTTTTTGATTTCAATAAGACGCTTCAGAAGCCTTCACTTTAAGTGTACCTGGTATTTGGAGTGAGGCCGTCTTGCGGTTAAAAGAGGTCATCTAGGTCATTTGGACTGAATGAGACGCCTGATAAGTATGCACGACCTAATGTAGAACGACGCGAGCGTGTAGGAGAAGAAGAAAATAGGGCTCAGAACTGACCCCTGGGGCACTCCACAAATCAGTGTGCTCGAGCACGACACGTGTTCTCCTTTCAAGGCTCTGAATTATTTATTTGACAGGTATAAAAGAAAGGGTTATTTGGAGCAAACGCCGTGCTTAAATCAAGCAGCGCTAATATCAAGCATCCGCCAGCATCAACAGGCGCTACGATCGACTGCGATACACTCAGAATGTCGTTTTATTTTCCGAGAAAGGAGCTGTATTTCAGAAATGCCGTATGTGCAGTTTCTTTCAAGTGCGGCTTTAAATAATGTAAAAACAAATGAAACATTTCCTGCTGAAATATTAACAGTGTTGGTAATCTCCACCTTATTTATACGTGCACTTTCTTGTAGAAGGTAGAAGGTGTCATAGGAGGGAAATGACACTAAAAAGGTTGTGGAGTGGCAGCAGGGGTGGCATGTCGGATGACTGCTCAAAATCTGAAATACCTTCACGCCGCCTGTGTTTGCTGGTAGTGGGCCGCTGCTGGCTCACTATCTGGGGCAGTTCAAAGTGTATGAAAATAGGTTCATACATATCACACAGCCAGATACGGAGGAATCCGTCGCTGATTATGCCGCTCATGCCGGAGCTTTGCTGAGCGCACACTGCGACTGTATTTCAAACTGACGCGGGGAGGGGGAAATAAAAAAAAAACATACAAAAATCGAACTGTTAAAGCAAATGTTTGCCCCGCTGGATGTGCAGCTATCTCCAAACGCACATAAACAAGGGGAACAGACGGCGAGATGTAAAAGGTGAGCGAGGGGAGGGAGGCAACAGCTACGTACACAAATCGCTGCGAATGTCACGGACACATGTGAGGGGGGGGGGATAAAGATGACAGCATTTTTTGAAAATAATCACAGTCTTTGATTTCTGGATTCGCACATTTGAGGAGTTTGTGGATGAAATGGAACATCCTCACCATATTTAATGGAATGGGAGAAGGGGCGGGGGCGGGGGGAGAGCGGATCCACCTATGCTGCCTGCTCCTTTTTAGCCTGCCAACCTCCCACTGACCTAGCTATTAATCTGCAGTACAAACGCTCTCTGATCTCAGGGTCTCTGATCCTCAAGTGAATCATTATATGGCTTCACCAGAGCTCCCTATTGAATGTCAAGTGTTTCAAGTTTGTGAGATGACCTCTATTTCAGGCCCCGGCCAGAAGCACATGTGCAGCTTTTTACCAGCGAGCGAGCTCCTTAGCTGGAGAACGTATAGCGCGTTTTGAAGTAAATTGCACACGTGGCATCGGGCGTATTTCCAGATATTTTATGTTTACCTCCGTTTCTTTTGTGCTTTATCTCGCCATTTCTGTCTCTCCCCATCTCTCCCCCTCTTCCTATTTTTCTCCCTTCTTTACTATCTGTATGTCTCATCAATCTTCTTTCCGCCAGGGGTTATAAAGACAGCCTTGCCCAATATGGACAGAGAGGTGAAGGAACAATACCAGGTATTAATCCAGGCCAAGGACATGGGGGGCCAACTGGGGGGGCTGGCCGGGACCACCACCGTCAACATCACCCTCAGCGACGTCAACGACAACCCACCCAGGTTCTCTAAAAGTGAGTAGGCAATAAAAATTTTGAACATGATAGCTGTTTAGCAGCGTTCACTTTCTGTAAATGAATAAATACACGTCATGCACATTATTATTATTTTTTTATATAATGAACTAAACAAAGTGCAATTACAACAGGGCAGGGGGCATTCATCATATCTACTCTTTGTAATTGGTTTTCATTATTTGTTATTATGCGCTGTCGTAAGTGATGGCCTGTTTATCTAGCATGATTGCATCTACAGATACCGCTCCTGGCAAATAAACTAGGGTTGGTGTTATTACGCTCACGGGGGCTTCCTACTATATTTAGATCAGATTTGAGCACGCTTGGTGCTGCATCAGGAACTGAGTCAGTGTATTTAAACCCTGCGTTTTTATGCCGTATTTCATATAAGCTGCTAAACCAGATTAATTCAATAGCGCCGTTCACCAGGTCATGTAAGAAGCCGAGCTGGAAGTAAATACACGGAATCATTGATCTGTGAAAGCTCCTCTACATACGCCGAAGCATAAATATTAAACTCAGAACGCATTCCCCTCCAAAAACAGCGGGCGTACGACAGGAAAGCAAAAATCCTGTTCCGTATTGATTCGGTCTCTCCGGGTATTTCGAGGTGACTCCGAGTGGTCCCCGCTGAATGTAAATACAGGCAGTCAGACGGTCAAGCTCCTTCGGCTGCGAGGAAAAGATGATATTTCCATAATGCTGTCACAGCACAGAGGTTTGGGGCCAAGTATGGCGGCTCCTCTGCCGCGTCCCAAATCCCTCCTTTGTCTTCTTCTCCTTTTTCATCAATAGAGGGCTTACAGGTTTGTAAAAATATGTGGTGGTCATGTGTGTGTGTCGGGGGGGACTCAGTTCCTGTACACACACAGCTGATATAGATTATGCATTTGTGAGCTGTCAATCCTCTGTCTGCAGATGTCATTACCAGCAGTGGTGCATGGTGACTGCACCCGTCTGTCCTAGAATCATGACAGTGCCATATTTGTTAGCTTATAATAAGCTGCTGCTGGGGCTTGGTAATATGGCTGGAGAAAATAAATAAATAAATATTCTTATGTTTTCAGTTTTATGGACAATTTAGAAATGTAATTTTTTGGAAAATTCAATATAATTTGTGAAAAAAAAATTAAAAAATAATCTTAAATAAAACAGTTCTACTGCAAGGCAATTAGTGGGGAACCATTCATAATGAAAATGTTTCAAGAAACCGGTACCTACTGTATGTGTACCAGTGCAACGCCAATTTAAGCCAGTGTCATCGCTCTCTCTCCGATTGGGTCGCTGCAGACAACGGGGCGGTATCTGCGTGACAAACTTTCGATTTTGCGTTTTAAATCATTTTCTCGTCATTCAAAAATGTTCCAATTTCAGTCAGATCCGCTCGTTCCTCATCTCACCCGCTCTTCCGGTTTTGGCGCTGGAGCTAACAGCTCTTTGAAAAAGAGGTGAAAAAAAGCAACAACGAGCAATAAATGTCCTTGAAAGAACCTGATTATTTGATTCAGTTATAGCACCGAGACTGATCTACAGGCATCAGCTCACCTCTCTCAGTTCTCGGATTAACACTGAGGAAAAATCCTACAATCCACAAGAAGGCATGACAAATGAAACAAATGACAACTGAAAGACATTTGCACATCCTGGTCCTAAACACTGCACGCGTTTAGGACCATTTTTGGTTCTAAATCAATAATAACTCCAAATTAGGCTCACATATCTTTTTCTTTTACACCGTTTTGTCTTCCATGTATCAGTTTTTCCGAATTTATTTGTCAAACTGAGGGTAAATAAATGAAATTCAAACAAGTGGTGATTTGTTCATTTTTTCTTGAACTGGTCTCGGATGTCTTTCAGAGGAGTATGACGAGAATTTGCTTAATTAAACGGATAAATCTGTCGAGATCAGAAGGAGAAGCGGGCCCGGCGGTCTCACCCTCGCGGAATTTGGCTCATTCGGTCGCTGAGGAATGGACCCAAATAAATACTCGGCAGCCTTTTGAAAAAAAAAAAAAAAACACCGGTTCCAAAGTGAATGCTCGAAATGAATGTTACATTGATGTCCTGACATTTCTTGAACTGACGCGATTGTGAGGACTGAGCCGTAATTACCTGAAAACACGGAGTCCGTCGAATCATTTCAACACCATTATGCTTCAGCTGAATTGCCCACAACGCCGCCGATAGCAGCGGGTGAAGGCGCTATAAGTTTTGGTCTCTGCGGCGTGGGCATAAAGCCGAGTTCAAACCGTTCTCAGAGAGCGAAGAAAGGCGTAGAAATGATTCATTTTCGTCCGCTGTCAGGTGTAAGCGATAATCAATCGGCCTGCTGGTTTGTAGATTTCCTCGGCCGTGGTCTCTGCTGTAAGTGGTATCAAAGCCTTTGGAGTCTCGTGTTTGTTGGTCTTACAGGTTGAGCCAGCCAATTACAAGGAGCTGAGCGGCCTTGATGTCCAGACACGTCAAAATTGAATAATACCATGCCTGTAGCTGCAGTTCTGACTTCATACGGCGAGAATATCGCCTGCTTTGCCCGTGGGTTGATAAGACATCCGCAGCTGGGGGGGAGGAGGGGAGAATACATAAAGGACAGAGGATGTGAGGAGCTCAGGGTTTCCATACGATGTCAAGTGATGATATAAAATATGAGCCTGACTCCCGTGTGATGCCGTTTCCTTGGCAGGTTTCTTTCACCTGAGAGTCCCCGAGTCCTCCGCCGTGGGGTCCGCCGTGGGGAGAATCAAAGCCCACGACCTGGACATCGGGAGGAACGCCGAAGTCGAGTACACCATCGTGCCAGGCGACGGAGGCGCCATGTTTGACATCACCACCAACGAGCACAACCAGGAGGGGATCATCATTCTCAGAAGGGTACTTTGTCTCAGACACACTCATAAAAAGTAATGGCCTAGTCTGAAATAATAAACAAAAAAAATAAATAATAAAAGTCTATAAAGTGCGCTGGAAGTACTGAGCAGCGGGCACGGTAGCTCAGCATCAGTCGGGCTGGAATTAATTGGCTTATGGACACAGAAACACTCTCAGATGAGAAACTGAGAGCAGCAGAGTGAGGAGTACGCTGTAAGTCTCTTATGTGGATACTATGGAAATATGCATAATGCTCACTGCCTTCAAATGGCTTTCTTTCGCGTGTGTTTACTTCACAAGAAGAAATGAACGTCCCACTTCTCTTGGCGGTTTTCACAACTTTGTTAGTGGAAATGTTTGGAAAGGAAAGAGAGAATGCGTTTGCCGATGTTTTCGAAAATGGTTGGCGTTGGGCGGTGAGTTAAAGAGGTACTACTGTTTTTTACAACCTGGACCTTATTTCTGGCATAAAATACGACCGTTTACTCGTCCATATAACTTTGGTGTCATTTGGAGTCATTCGGACGATATTTAGATCAGCGTATATCCATATAGTGGGAGTGACTGGGGCACCGAAACGCAGCCTCTAAATAACGCATCATCTGCCGCGCAACTTCATTTCACCAATATTTTGTTATGATACGCTAGTGCTATTCCCCTTTGAGTCTGGAGTTACCTGTTATCATTCTGAGGTTCTGGATGACATCTTTGTTTATGATGGACGTCCTTACCGTTTTGAGGTGGAGTATACGGATGAGGAGCTTGCTGAAAGGAAGAGAGAGGAACAGCTGGACAAAGAATAACAAACTGCTGCACATCCGCGGACGGGGGAATAGCATTAGTGTATCATAACAAAATATTGGTGAAATGGATGAGTTTCACAGCAGATAATGAGTTATTTAGAGCCTGTGTTTCGGTGCCCCTGTCACTCCCACTATATGGATATACACGGATGTAAATCAAACATCAAATAACACTAAAGTTATATGGGTGAGTAAACAATCGTATTTTATGCCAGAAATAAGGTCCAGGTTGTAAAAAACAGTAGTTCCCCTTTAATTGTTTTGTAATTTTATAATATGTCTGAGGGAAATGTTGATCTACCCGATCAACTCATCTGACCCGATCGTTGCCTACAGTTGCCTAGAAGCTGTGTTCTTTCCACTTACAGTCGACATTAGAACTTGAATGGCCAGTCCATGGCTTGCTATGTCATAACCATTTGAGTGACGCAGCTGGAGGTTCCTGGCTGCATTAACCGCGGTGCAGTCATTATGGCACATAAGAAAGACCTGCTTTTCAAAGTTCTGACTATTTCCTTCATATTCAGGAAATAGCATGTGCGCCAGTGCCATCCAACGCAGGCGCATGCTTTCAGCGTTTTAGCGAGGGAGAGCCGTCGCTCAGGACACTCCGGCATTTTGAAAGTTTCGCTGTCTTTTCTACACCAATTGATCTCCTGCCGTGTCTCTTTCATGTGGAGGTTATCTGAATCCTGTCAAGTGAACTGTACTACGGGGAGCGTCCGTTGGCTTTGCTTCGCAGTGATTTTAAAAATAGCAAAGATATTTGCAGGTGAGCGGGAGAAGTGGGATGTAACACAACGGGGGGAAAAAAAAAATAATGAAGAAATCTTGCAACTGTTCATATATATAAATAAACCGCCTACCTGAGCCACTCGGAGGAGGGACTGCTTGTGAGGGGGGCTGTTGCAGTACCCCTAGCACCCTTGCTTCCCACCATTATCACTGTTATATTTACACCTAGAATCCTCTCACTGCTGCTATTTCAGCTGCACGACTGCTGAAACGTACATTTCGTGGCGGTGGCAGTTAAATTGAAATATGAATACTGATATAAATAAGTGACTATTAGCGTGCAGGGAGCTTCTCCTTGCACAGTGCTGCACGATACCAGCGGGGGACAAGGGGAAGATGCTGAACCTGTGATCCTTCAGCTGTATGATGGAGCTCTTTGTTTAAGTCCTCCCTGCCCATGCCTTGAAGCACAGATCAGAGCTATTGCATAACTCTCTCCTAGCGTCCGGGGCTATATAAAGCACTCACTCAGCATGTCAGGGCTCATTTAGCATGCCACATGTTCTGTTTGCTAAATGGATTAATACATCCACAGCACGGTGACCCGCAGCAGGAGGCCTCCACCTTTTGGCTGCGCCTTTTTTTTAAAGGCGCAGCCGAAGCGTTTCGTTTGATACCAACTTGTGCCACGTATAGCATTTGTGGGGGCCACGGCCACGGTGCACGAAATGCCAAGCGGCTGAAAGGCGGTGGAGATATTAGAGGAATGTATCACTCTCGGGGTGAACCCTTTGAGATCTATCATCTCATTTTCAAGAGGGGGGGAGTGAAGGAGGAGGTTACAGCCAAAGACTAAAATTAGAAGGAGAAACATAGCGGCGCAGCCACTGCAGTGAGGACTAATCTGCTAAAAAGCTCTGCCGTAATAAGACTGATTACAAAACCAGTTATTACCTTTGCCTGTATGTTAAAAAATAAAAAATAAATAAAAACTTTTTTAATTCCACCGCTTCTCTCGAAACAATTCCCGTTATAATCAAACCCATTTGAACTTGGACGAGGAGACAATGGGTGAACTCGCCCCATCAATCTTAACGTCAGCTTTCCTAATGCAGTCATGTCGCTTCGGTTTATGGAGGCAAAAATCTCCCCCATTAAAAGCCTTCCCCGTCCCTCGTTTGCGCCGGCTCTCTGTTGTGACCCTCTCCTCGGGGTATGCCTAGTTAAAGACTTGCAGATCCATCATGTCCGAACGCACTTAATAGAAATAATATCACTCCGTACCCACGGGCTTGACTGAAAGAAGCAAGAGAGAGCGTGATGTTATTTCTCTTTGGACACTGACGGCATTTGGCTCAATGACGGTGGGTGGGTAATGCTCATCTGTGAGTGCTCCACGGGCAGAGGATGAAAGAACCCCGGCATAGAACGTGGATGCTTCAGAGGTGCAGTGGCATAAAGGGCACTGATAGAATTATGTATAAATGAAAAGCAGATTCAATTCAGTTGGATGTTTAAAAATCGGAGTCAGAAAAAGGTCTGTGCAGAGGATGCCGGGCTCCCTGACTTGTTTGTCTTTCTAATCCGTCTGCTGTTGCGACAGAATCCAGCATCATAGGGCAGTCAGGTTAGTAAACAAAACTGTGCAGCATGTTGTTTACAGCCTTTTCTTTCTTTCTTTCTGACTGTTACCTTTCACCGCCATTCGGAAGCCACAGCTGAATAAAAGAAAGCACCTTCCCACGTCGGCCAAAAATACATCATGTCAGCATCACCGGGACAGCTGGCAAACGTCTGGCACACCGGCGTCTTTGAGCGCGCACTGTAACAGTAAAGAAGTGATGTAAAAGTGTTAAAGTGAGCCACGCGCACACACGTACCGTATGGATATTCTCGCGTACTCTCCGTTTCTCGCACAGGCAAACAAATAAAAGCTTTCAACCTGCTACTGCGCTACACTCGCAGTCTGACTTCCTCGCACAAGCCGCCGCCGCCACACGTCGACACCTTCGCATTCTCGTGTGCGTCTCCTTTTGTTAGGATGCAGCAGACCCCTGTGGTGAGTTTAAATGCCATTTGTTGTCAGTGGCGCTGAGATTCAAGTGAAAACTGCAAAGGAATGCTGGGTTTGCATAATGCAGGAGCCACAATGTCTCCGCAATGTGAAAAAGGAAAAAAAAAAGATATAAGGAAAAGAACGAGGATGCTTTCCTGAAAGGAATTTCCTCAGAATGCTGTTTGGGTTTTGGGTAAGTATTGGTGTCAGAGAGTTCTGTTGTTATATTCTCAGAGTACACATGCTTCACAATACTTTGTGAAGGACAGCAGCTTTTCTAGCTTGTTCTGCTCAACCTTCGCGGCGGCCGTGATTGTTTTGTATAGCAGCAACCGAGACAATTAAAAAGATGAAATCCAATAATACTTAAAGCACAAAGCACAAACTGAAATAACAGTAGTCTGTAGTCTACTCCCTGCTTCACATTCAACAACGGCGACTGAAATTGTAGCCCAAAATTCGCTGAAATTGCACCACGTTTTCTCAGAAGACGAGTCATACGAATGCTTTTACCGTCGAACCTCCTCAGTTAATCTTTCTTCAGTGTGTTCCATCCTTATTGAACCAAAACAATCATTTTCAAAATTGCAGAGATGGAGAAATTTGGAAATACTAAAATTTAAGCACGCTACTACCAAGAGGACCAGTCGCAGCTCTTGTGGTCTTGCTGTGGTCTCGCTGTGACGTGAAAGCAGAGCTTATATCTCTTCAGGACTAGACGCCGTAACCTTCGCATGTCGCCTACGCTGGTGCGAGCCATTTATACTTCCCTGTACTTTTTGCTCTGTCACAGCGCTACCCAAATGCTAGCCGGCGCTGTCTTTTTCGCTTCTGCTTCCAGCTTAACTTTCAACAACGGCAACTGAAACTTTCGCTGAAACTTTCGCTTTAAAAGGCAAGCTCGACAAACGTTTGTATGCAATCTTTCCACAGTGTGTTCCGTCTTTATTGGCCCAAAATATTTATTCATTCATCTTCTGTAACCTCTTATTCCTGTTTAGTGTTGTGGGGTCTGCTGGAGCCTATCCCAGCTGTCGAGAGGGGGGATACACCCTGGACAGGTAGCCAGTCCATCGCAGGGCTAACACAGAGAGACAGACAACCATTCACACTCACAGTCACACTTAAGGCTGATTTAGAATCCAGTTAACCTATCAAGCATGTCTTTGGACGGTGGGATCACTTGTGAAGATGGAGAAGAAGCTGGAAATACTAAAGCTGAAATACGCAACTACCAAGCAGACCAATCACGGCTCTTGCGGTCTGCATCATCGTGACATGTCGTTAAATTTCCGGGGATGTGCACAGTACACCACGGTGTTAGGGTTTGCTTAGGGTCCAGGCTGTCGGCAAAGCAATAAAACATCAATGACGCAGCCATGTTGGACATGTTGAGGAGCCAAGACACATGTCTTTCTGAGATATTATGTACTCAAGTCATGTAAAGTGCTGAGTTTTGGCAAAATGTGTACTCAGAGCTGGCTACAAAGGCTAAAAGGAAATAAATACACTGTATGTTATAGATCAGTTGACAAACATGAGATAAGGATTCAAGAGGAACAAGTTGAGTCGAGTGAAATGTGAAAAATGTCATTCTGTGAATTATTTTACTGCTATTACGTGATAAAGTTTGATAAAGGACGTAATCATCAGATCAGATTTTCTTAATATAAATGTTGCTCTGCTACTCAACATGGCAGCCTTGTCTTTTTATATATTTCATCTGATTGCAAAAGTAATAGGAGAACAAAAAAAAAAACATACCTGCAGCCAATTCTTCTCTGTTTTTTGTGCCTTTCAGGGTATTTCTGATGTAAGTGACTAAAACGTTCCCAGGGGGAAATGCAGATGAGCGTTTGTTTTCCCCTGATCTATCGGGCCGAGGCATTCGTTAACCGGGACATTTTTAGCACATGCCCCGACGCACAGGTACACAAAAGGTGCGCCATCCTTTGATCCCCAAAAATATGCAGCTGAGTGAGTAATTGATTCCCTGCTTAGTGTAAGAGCTCCCTCGGTCTGGCGCGTGCGGGAACATGTGCAAACCTTCCTGTGTGATTCATACATGCCAAGGAACACGTGTGTGTGTGTGTGTGTGTGTGTGTGTAGGCTGAATGTGTGTTTAAAGACAGAGCTATGGATCACTCCATAGCGACCTTCTCATTGACAGCAAAGGAATAACAGAATGAGACGGCAAGCAATTGAGATGTAAATGACGACAGTTATTTGTTTACATCATGTATACCCTTGATGGATGGCGAGGATGCGTCTTTCCTCCTATTGTTTTACTTCCTATGTTTGATATGCTGCCACGGCAACAATGAGGCATTGTGTCGTATTCCCTACAGCGGAGGGTGACTGCACAAAGCCGCCGTTGTTGACGGGGGATATTCTGAGCCCCTTCAGCCGACCAAGCCCCCCCATGGTGTCATTTACCAAACAACATGTGCTCCCACCCGTGTGGGATTGCGATATTAGCAGGACACGGACATGGAGTGGTACGGGGAGAGGAGAAAGAAAGAATGAGCTGTGCCTGGGAAAGGTGTGGGGAGTATAGGTAGCCGGAGATGAAGCCTTTATGAGTTGCTCGCTGCGTTCCCAGAATACTGACCCGCCCACCGACTTGTGTTATTTCAGATTGGTAGCATATCCCCAGAGACAGGTGTGCAAAGTGCGCAGGCAACCCCTCTTTCTCTCTTCCTCTCTCACTGTTCTCCCATCCTCCCGCCGCCGCTTTCCTTTCTCTTTCGTCTTGCCTCCCTCGCAAAGCGAGCGAAAACACGGCAGGATGAAGACGAAAGCCGCATTGTGCACCGAGCAGAGTTTGGCAGACCCCAAATTAGAGACTCGGGAAGGTTGCTTATGATAAGAGGATCAGGCTGAGTAATGGGTTCAAAGGATGCTCGTCTGTTCCCCAGTCTGCCGATACAGGGGGAGAGGGGAAAAAAAAAAGAGGCGCAGAGGCACGGAGGGGGTTTGCACATCCCATCTGGAAGACATAAGATTATGGGAGACAATAGGTAAATCCACCAGTAAACTCCCAGGGAAATGCACGAACAGATGTGTGCACGCCGAGGGACGTACTGTACGAAACGTGGACGAAATGTGGGAAGACAAAGCGCCATTAAAATACATATATGTAGACCACCTACGCGCAATCAGATACTCTGCGTGATAGCCCCGTGTTGCAGCGGATGAAATCATTTTCAGCGAGATTAAATGTATATTTCCATCCGCATGTTTATTCAGGAGATGGCAGATATGCGTAATTGAAATGCGCGGGTCTAAGCCTGAAGGAGCGGCATTGTTTCATGACAGCGCGTGTGTCACAATATTTGCTGGCTCGCGTTCAAGGAATCCGCTGTGACGCAGGGCCCATCTCCTCACTGTACAAACGGAGCGCCACCAGCAGCCGCGGTGCACGGAATAAAGAGCATCCGCTGCAGACCTCTGGCACGGCTCCCGAATCTCTTGCCCCTGCAATCTATTGAGTGTCAGAGGGGTTCAGGAAACACTGCAGAGGAGCGACGGGTGACGGGCGAACTGCAGATTCCAGCAGGTGCAGCGAAACTGAACCAGAATATCTCTCATGTTTTTGGAAGCGCGTGCACTTGGCCGTTAAGCTAAAGTCAGTTAATGGTTGCTCCGTCTTCGGCATTTGTGTTTTTTCCTGAAGTGTTTTGTTGCTAAGGTTACGTCGTTGATTGGGGGTGCTTGCTATGATTCGCCACTGCTGATGCCCATGGGTTGCCTGTGACTCAGAAAGCAGAGCAGGTCCGTTAATTGCTGGAGCAGCTCTGCAAGACGCTGGATCCCAGTTGCTTCCAACGGCCAGGCCAACAACTTGTTGAAAGGGTATACGAAAAGGTCGTAAAGAGATTTGTCGTACCCAGGATTTAATACTATAGTCCAATTACAGGGGTGAGTTGTTGCCATGGTTTGCAGAGTTGTCACCTGGATTGGTCGGTTATTATTAGGGTGTTCAGGATGGAGTGCCAGAGGAAGTGTGATTGCGTCAAAAATCGCTCCCTGTTCATTTCACTCTTACCGCACCACAGTTAAGTGTCTGTGTTTCATGTAGGGGATTCGCACAGGATAAGCAAACTCTCTCATACGCCGGTGTACCCCGCCTCTCGCCCGTTGACAGCAGGGATAGGCTCCAGCATCAACCCCCCCCCACGACCCTTCACGGGGACAGAAGATGAATGAATGAATGACGAGGCCATCGATCCCGGGGAAGAATTTACGAACGAGCTGACAGCATTTAAATCAGCCCCACCTTTGTCGATGAACACGTCGACGCTTGATTTAATGATTTCATCCGTCCAAACGGGTGAATGGGTCAGAGGCATCTCAACGCTGCACCCTAACGTCTGTCCAGACTTTGATTTAAAGCAAACCCTTCAGAATTCTTAAGTGACGAAATCAAACAAAAGTCTTGAAAAGGTAAAAAGCGCAACCCCCAAATCACAGAGACACTGATTCACACTGGATTAGTATTATCACAGGACCTTTGTGTTACAGACGGGATTAAGATCACAGACGACCTCCGCTAGTATTACAAATCCCCCCCAGGTAAAACTAGTCCCGTGCGCTTTTGTCACTTTAATTCTAGTCATACAATGTGAATTTGCAAATTTCCACAAGTGAACGGGAGGCGTGGTGTCGGAGACAACCCCACGGTGCATCGCGCCGCGGCTTCGGATGCCAAAATAGCAGCGCCGCGCCGGGTTGGGGGATCTCACTTTATTGCTCGCTCTGAAATAAATTATACGGTTACACGGGGGATAATGAACCGGCGAACAGAGGGCTCGTTTCTGATAGCAAGGAACGAGTGCGAGTGTTCCAGCGCCGCGGACGGAGGCAGGAAAGGAAAAAATAAATAGTTCGAAGGGTTCAGACTGAGCGCACCAGCTTGATGATGTGGTGTATTACAAAGGGATAAACAAATAAGTTACAGACGTACCGCCGCAAACACGTCTCCGTCGAGATGTTGCATTAATCAGGTAAAACTATGAGTCACCCGCTTTGCATAAGGTGGCATTTCTTGTTGCTCTCTTCCACGGCGCATGCAAGGAACAAAACCGCAAACGGCCTGGAAAACAGCCACAGCTCAGACTTTTCCCAAAGTCAGTTGACAGTCTGGAGATAAGAGGTTGTTTTCATCCACTCTGCCATCAATTAAACGCTTAATTTTAGTAAAGCCATGAAGTGAGTTGAGTCTAATTTCTCTGTCAGACATGTCATTACTGGGCTGTTTGAGCGGCGAATAATTTCAGAGGATGAATGCTGTTGCCGCCGCTCGGTCTCGCTGAGAAACTACGGTCAGATGACGGCGTAACGAGGGAACCGCCAGCTCACTCGAAGGCCAGGAAACGGGGAAGAATGACGCTACAGAACGCTACAGATTTCACAAGGGCACAGTCGTAGACGGTAAAATAACAAAATGTCCTCATGATCTCATCTTTAGCTCGCTGTGGGGGGAACCGCGGTCTCCTTTATCCCAGAGCCGAGCCGGCGTTCGTCTCATGCAGTAGCGCGACACCAGCCGAGGTCTGCTCAAAGACAGGAGTTGAAACTAATCTATTGATTATGCTGCTGAATGTTCCAGTGGGAGGTGAAATGAGTTATTTTAGGCCCCGGCGTGAAAGGAGTCGAAAGAAGGAGGGAAGAGGGAAACAATACCTCGGAACAGCGGGACATTCAGGTGCCCAACGCAGACGAATAACACCTCACCGAGCAACCGAGCGGGGAGCAATGTGTGCCTCCCGAGTGTGTGCGTGCGCGCCTTTGTGTCCGTGTGCATGCGCCGTTGCGCGAGTGAATAAGTACAAAGAAAGACACAGAGGAAAGAGAGAGAGAGAGAGAGAGG
Source organism: Planiliza haematocheilus (assembly GCA_005024645.1). Lineage (NCBI taxonomy): Eukaryota > Metazoa > Chordata > Actinopteri > Mugiliformes > Mugilidae > Planiliza > Planiliza haematocheilus. The sequence goes on from SRSE01000613.1 coordinate 5,570,876, forward strand.
GTGACAAAGAGGCGGCCGAGGTGGCGCTAGCAGTCGATGAAGTGCCTTCTCTCCGGTGGCCTGCGGAGGCGTGGGTGTAATAGATTAAACTAGTGTCTCGGGGCTCATCCCATGGCTAACCCCGTCCTATTAAGAGTGGCAGCGCGAGTCTTTCGCAGTCACTCCCCTCGGCTGGCGGCGCGGACAGGGCTGCCGGCGAGGCTCTCGGATGACACGCCACTGTTGTGAAGCACTGGGCAGCCAAGGACACGAGCGGCACAGTGAAGTGAGCAAATCTTCTTCACGGTGGGAAAAGGGAGTTGGAATAGTTGTACGCTGGCTTTTCTTTGCCAGCGATAGTGGTCAGATGGCGGCAGATGGCGCAATAGATCCCTTGGGGGTCTGTTAGTATGCATGCGCATGGCAGCTGTCAGTCAGTGAGAGCGGTGACCTTATGAAGAAGACCCTCATTCAAAACAGATTGGAAAAATGGAGTCTTAATTAGCTCAGAACATCAGTGGAGGTTCTACACAAAAGCGTAACAGCTTACTGCTTAGGACTGTTAGGGGAAATAAATATATATATTTTTTCCAGTAATGGGCGCTGTTATGAGAAGGTCTAGAGCCCACAAAGTATCCAGCATCCAGATGTGAAGAAAAAAAAACAACAACAAAAAAAAACGCCGGCCTCGCGCAGCTGCAGTTGGAGGCACGCGATATTCTCGGCATGTTCGGCTTCCCTTTGATTCGCCCTCAGAGGAGAAATCATGGGAGTGGGGACGTAAATGATTCATAAGCGGTATTGTAAATATATAATACCGCGGTTAAATGGATTTAAGGGCTGCTCTGCATATCGCCGATTTAACAATACCGCAGTATTTCTCGCCCATTTAATCTTTAGCCTCTTCAGGTATTACACGTGTTCAGCACAAACAGGTGAAACCGGCCCGTTAATGACTGGCGGTGCCGCGATAGTGGTTCTTCAATGGAGGGGGGGGGGGGGGGGGGGGGGGCTGGATTCACTCGTTGGCAGAAAACTATCCCTCGTATTAATAGCCAAGGGTGGAGGAGAGTATTGAACTCTGGTATTGTAATACTGAACTGAACACAAAAACAAACTGAGAGCCTATTAAATATGCACATGATCCTTCTTCTCCCATTCCGAAAATAACCGGCAAGATGAAAAAGCAGCTGCAAGTAACACTTTAGATTGTACAGAGAGAAGGCTGCGAGGGAGGGAGCAGACAGAAACAGACAGAAATGACTAACAGGTTCCAGTTTCTGGACTTGCAGTATCTCCGTGTAAATCATCACCCATAATCGCCCATTGTTTTGCATTGGCGCGCGTTAGGACCATACGTAGGGGAATCGTTAATGCGCGCCGAGCACGCCAGCGTACCCCCCCGAGACCGCGATCCCTTGATTAGTCCCCTGTTCTAAATTAACAAATTCCCTTGCAACATAACAGGTTCAATTGGCAAGAAAGCAAAAAAAAAAAAAAGTTCCTTCATTCAGTATCACTGCCAGTGCAATGAAGGTGCACATTTACATATCAAAGGGCGCGGCGCCATGTCTAGAATTTCAAGTGTGTTCTGTTGTGATGTTGAAGAGCAGCAGCACTGACATGAGAGGAACTCGGTCTGTCCTCCTTACAAATTCCACCGTTGATACATTTCCTTGTTGTGTCCGCAGTAACTCATAAAAGGTGCATAACAACCGGAGCCCTAATGAGACACTTCAAACGGGTAACTGAACGTGCACACGCGAATGCGACTTGTTTAAGGATGATATATGTGTGGATGTGGGTAACACTTAGTCATACAGCGCCGGTTCGGAGCGAATAAGTAGGTCATCTTCGAGGAAGGGGTGAAAAGAGTAGTGAAATGAAACATGTAGTCTGACAATGAATGGCCGTTTTTTTTTTTTTTTTTTTTTTTTTTGGGGAAATTTCCCCTATGGCCTGGGGATCTGATTTGATTCTCCCTAAGTCAAGCGCTGACACATTAGCACGTCTTCTCATTAACTCAGAGTTTCTCATTACCCCCTCCTGGTCCCATTTTATTCTAATTTAACCACAGCCATCCCAGACATACTCGGACCATCTTGTGTCTCGGACACATTTAAAAAGCAGCCAAGCTCTTAACATTAATGTTTTGCACCCGAAACATTAAAATCAATCTATGGAACTTGCCTGACAGTTAATCACGCGTTGTTCCATCTCTCTTGTGGTTGTTAGGGAAATGAGCTTCACTTTGTTCCCGCGACGTCATCCCTTTTCAGTGCTCCACTTTCATGACAGCCTTTAAATCCCGATGACGCACCGCGCCACCACGCGCTACGCATGATAAGCGCGCGGGTAACGCTTTTCGGCGAGTGGAGTGTGGTGGAATATTCGGATGAAATCCTTCGGCGCAGACATTTTTTTCAGGTTGTGTAACTCGCCATCTGGTGCACATACTGGCCATCTTGACAGATTTTCCGGGATAATGTCAGTTTGTTAGCAAACTAACCGGAGCATCTGGTTAGCTAAGAATTATTCTCGCAAACAAAGCTGTTGAGGAAGAGAGGGGATCTGATTTGCAAAGCGGCAACAGCAGTGGCATGTTAAAAATGGCCCTGGCCAACGCTGGTAATTGTTTCCATTCGACAGAAGTAACTTCAGGCACATATGAATAAAAAAAGTTCTATGTTTTAGGCCTTTTTCCCCTCGATGCAAAATCTGTTGAACCTTCCCTAAATGAAAACTACAATGTTAGACTAATCGGCTTGTGCAAGAAAATGCAACCTCCTCCTTATTTTTAAGCTTTAGCAACTTAAAATGATCAAATATTTATGCTGCTGGAGGCCGTCAGTCATATGGGCCTCGGTCTATGTAAAGACGAAGCTAAAGCAGAGGAAACTGGACTTCTTGGGCAATCTTGAAAACGGGATCAAGACTTATTCCTCCAAACGCAAGTGAGTAGTGCGTGAGTTTCCAGCGGACACCACACTCAGATGTTATTAGTAAAACACCTAAACCTGGACGAGTAGAAAAGTATCTTCCCCAAAACCAAACAAGTCTAGTTTCCTTAGTTTAAACTTTATATGAATTAAATATGTGGTGAGGGTGTCTGATTTGCAAACTATAAGTTAGTGGCTTTTAGTAACACATTAGAAAGTATAGAAAAAGATTTTAAGATTTTATTTATCTAACAGCAGACACTAGGGGTCAAGGGTCACTGATCAGGCATAACATTAAAACCACTAACAGGTGAAGTAAGTGACATTGACCATCTTGTGGTAATACAATGTTCTGCTGGGAAACATCTGGATCTGGCATTCAAGTGGATGTTACTTAGACATGTAGCACCCACCTAGACCAGACCAGGCACCCCCACCCAATAGAAATGACACTAGCAGCAGCCATCCCCAGCAGGATGCAGCCTGACTAACAAACGGTTTAGGAACAACTCAAAAAAATGTGAAGAACAGCTCTAGGTATTGACCTGTTGACCAAATTCACTAGATCCCAAACTGATCAAGTATCTGTATGATGATCCACAGAGGCCCCTCTCCTCAACCCATAGGACCCAAAGGCCCCCACTAAGAACCCTATTGCCAGACACCACAGGACACTTTCAGAAGGCCCATGTCCAGTCTCTGATGAATCACAACTGTCTTACAAGGGAAACCTACACAATATTAGGTCATAATGTTACGACTGATCGGTGTGTATAACAATGACATTTTTCTAGTTGATAACTTGTGTCAAATGTTAAAATCGACCTTTCTTTAGGGGATGCTATGTGAAAAGTGTTCAAGTCCATCTTACTCTTCTACAACGCAGCTGCACAAGTGTGAATGTGATTCAAGAGCTAAATGTACGACAGGCAAACTCAAACTGAACCAACTGCGTAGCTGCATTTGGGCTTTTTTGATTCCAGATTTAGCCGGCCACAAGCTATGAGTCAAAACAGCAAGTAAACCGTTTGAGACAGACAAAGCTGAACACAAGCAAGTTGCTAAATGTCTAATCACGCGGGCACTTTTAACACTTCTGAAGCCACCTGGACCTAAATGGTATTTCTCATGCTCAGCTGTTTTCAGGCATTATTTACGCAAAGTAATTTGTCAGCTGGAACTGGGAGACGCCAGCTGTGCTTGGTGGGAGATTTGTGTCAAAGCTGTGGCAAAGCGAGGAGCGCATTTTCCCCGGCGCGCTCCACGACGCCGTCTTCGGCTAGTTGAGGATTACACGAAAATTAGACAGTTATAAAGGGTGAGATTCCGGGCCCGCGTCCCCTAATTGTGGCGATGCGGCATGTTGAGATGGAAAGCCGAGCCCCCCTCCCCGTCCCCATCCCCAGCGAGGCTCTGGCTAATGAGGCCTGGTGCACACCTCCTGCTGTCCACCTTCCCAGCATCGCCTTCCCTCCTCCTTCTCCACCTGTGCACGTATTTCCGCTGAGCTATGCACGGCTGTCTGCGGGCGCCGGTACAGGAGCAGTAGAACTCACAGAGCCCGTTTATTAATAGCCATTTGTGTATTAGTATGGCTTTTCAGTTTCCTTTATTTGTGCTGGTTTTGAGTCCAGTAAACTTGAGGGGGATTACTTTATTGAAGCAGAGGGAGTTCCTCTTGAAGCTGATTTCCAGGAACTCACAGGAAGTGGCCGCAAACTGACTGCCGTACGTTCTAGGCTGCTTCGTAGACGCCGCGTTGGCAGCGAGTCTTTTACTTTGATTGCAGGGATCATCATTTGAATGACGGCCGCGGTGGATTCCGTTTTTTTGGTTTGTTTTTTTTCCTCCGCACGCAGGACTGCTGCTTCAGGGAGCTCGCTCTTTTCTCTGTGTTGTCACTTCATGAGAGTGATTGAAAGGGACAGAGTGTATTTCCTGTTAAAGGATCTTATAGCTGCGCCTCGCCAGTTGCATCTGGTGCACTGTAATCAAACCAATCACGGTGGTTGATGGTCAATGATTGCTTTCAGATTGGCTCGCCTTCACATAGCTCCTCTCTCTCTCGCTCTCTTTCTTTTTTTTTTTCCTCTTCTTACGGACACCTGCTGTATAGCTGCAAGACTGCGAAACCATGGAGATGGAGGGGAGACGGAGGGCTCGGGAAGCATCTGCTATCACGGCGAAATCATGCCTCTGATCATTTCTAGTGGCTGGGCTCTAATTAGACGGCTAATTCATGTGCATTTAATTTGGCCAGATGATCGGCCGCATTTATCTCGCGTCGCACGCGAAGAAACGAACAAATAAAATAAATAAAAAGCGCTCCTTTTGTTCTGCATCCCCCCACAGCGCGCCTCCTAGCTCGCGTCCACCCTTCACGCGGGCGCACTTCGCGGGCGCCATTACCAGCTGTTTTCGCTCGGCGCCCTTTCCGAAACAACGCGCCGGAGAAGGCCGAGATCCTGGGGCGGCGAGATAGCGTTTGCTGCCATAGCGGTTACATGTTAGTCAATTTGAAATACACAGAAAAGGAATGTCTCTCATGTGACTCCGGGCCAGCGGAGCGTGACCGGCTGCAAGCTCGCCAAGTATGGTTGGTCACACATGAGAGGGCAGGAGACGGGCAGAGGCGCGAACGCGGGTGTCACTGCTGCTGGATGTGTAGACATCAGCCGCAGACAGGCCGAGGGAAGTTGATCCCTCCCCCCTCCCCTAGCTCTTTTTTTTTTTACTAATTGACCCTGATATGTCAAAGGCTTGAGGAGGGAGAACATATGAACCCCTGAGCTGCTGTTCGGAGAACTCTTGTGAGTGGGCTGAAGCTCAGCTGAACCAAGTAAGTGCAGCTTGACTTTCTCGCTCTGAGGGGGCGAAGCGTTAACCCGGTCAAGGCCCACCGCGCCTCCCCTGCAGATTCAGCGCCTCTTAAACAGGAACCGTTTGTTGCGTCGTATCAGGATGTTTTACAAGTGTTTACTCGTTCAGTCTGCTTTTCCGGGCAGGTGAGAACGACGCCATTTGCATGTGTTCCGAGTGACAACTTAAACACTGGAAATCACCCAAATACTGTTTGATATGAGTGGGCCGCTGTTGACATCTGATAGCGGTTGCTCGTGCTTGAAAATGGCAGAATAACAGAATAAATTGAGGGCAAACTGCTGTCAGCACTGATGCTCATATTGCGTTACAGCATTTCCTCAAGAGCTCTTAGGCGAACGCTACAGGGAAAGCAAATTAGAGGAGGAGTGCTCACACATGACACAATAATGACTTGGAAATAAGCTGCAGGTAGAAGTAACTTTGCTCTTTTTCTGTTTTTTGTTTTTTTTCTCCACAGCCCCTGGACTATGAAACCAAGAAGGCATATACCTTCAAGGTAGACGCCTCAAACGCTCATCTGGATCCACGATTCCAGAGCTTTGGGGCCTTCAAAGACACAGCAACGGTGAAGATTAACGTTTTGGATGTGGATGAGCCCCCGGTGTTCAATAAGCCCTCCTATGTGATGGATGTGTATGAGGACACACCCGCGGGCACCATCATCGGAGCGGTGACGGCGCAGGATTTAGATGCCAGCAGCAGTCCAGTCAGGTGAAGTTAAACTCCTCGGCAGACTCTTTACACATAAATTTCTGTTACGCCACGGCGTTATATCAAAAAGCACTTTGTTAAATCTCTGTCGCAGCGATTTATCAAAGTGAAAGCAAATCTATGTTTGTGGATGGTATTAAACTTTGATAAAATATACGTTTCACTTTCAGTAGGTTTTTTTTGGTTGTTTTTTTATTTAGTTCCACTACAGAGTTTCAAAGACAAGCCAAACATGAAAACAAATTGCTTTTAGTTATTTCAATTAATCATTCTAATCGTTTATACATTCGCCAAAGTGAATATAATTCTTTATTTGCTTAAATACTCAGATAAAGAGACCTGCTAGGAACTAATAAAGTAAGATGTGTTACCTCCAGTTTAGGAGCAATTTTTTAGAAGCACATTATTTATAGTAAGAGCGCGTGCCAAAGTGTGTCATCGTTTGCATATTAAGTTACTTTGCACGATCCATCACGAAAAGCTTTACCACTGAGCCCAACACCCCTTGTTGTTCCCTCGAGGGTAAAAGAACAAAAGAGAGACGCGCCGTGATCCTGCAGCCGCGGATTGAAGGTTTCACGTCCCCGATGCATTCATCAGTGTCTCCGGTCTCCATTCATCAACGTCATCATAGCTTTAATCTTGAGAGTTTTGTCAGTTTCACTCATCATTCTGAGGACTAATCAATCTGCCGCATGTAGAACATGTGATGGCGTCATGTAAAATCCCGCTGACATCATCTGATATTCAGTGACACCGAGGGGATATTCCATTAGTGTCCGCATTATTATTTAAACCAAGAGTGACAGCTTAAGGCTTCTTTTAAGAGTTCACCTTTTATAAGACTGGTAAAACCTTTTCCTGAATTTATCTGACATTTAATGGTCCCTAGTTCAGGTTTACTTTATAGATGATGTATGGGAACAAGGCAATAGAATCCCATTTAAGTTTTTTAAGAAAACAAACAACATTTAAAAAAAATTTTCCTATGTATATAATGTATATTTACTTATATTTCTTGTAGATTCATACATATGCAAATCTTATATATTTTTACTTATAGTGTTGTATTTATTTATTCTTTTTTTTTAACTGTCTTACTCATTTTTTTTTATTATTTTTTTTTTATTATTATTAATATTATTTATGTGCAACTGAGCTACTATGACCGAGCAATTTCCCTTGCGGATCAATAAAGTCTGTCCAAGTCTAAGCCTAAACTGCAGCTTCGGGGGCAAAAGCCTTCCATGATTCACAGGGAATTATTGCGTTGCCTCCATTTCGCATCAAGCGTATCAATGGCACATTTCAAACCGCGCAGTTTCAGAACACCTACGTTAATGAGATCAAGTGTTTAACGCATCACGTGGCGCTCAGGTTAACCCATTTGGCTAAGGGTCAGGAGAATGCTCTGCCTAATTATGGAGTGTATTACGTGGTTATGCTTTCGATAATTAGTTTACAAAGTGGCAAAGTGGTTTGAAGGTAAATCGGGTTTAGTTTCATATAGCTAACATGGTTTAAATGACATTTATTAAGACAATTAGCATTGTTTAATCAGCCGTGATTGTGGATATTTGATAGTTTCGCCAAGTGGTTTAGTTGGTTTGCCTCGACTGAGAGGAGAATTCTGTCGTACATCTTCCATCGTAGTGATTATGTGTTCCACTGAAGAGGCGTTACAGTAATCGTCAGTGCTAAAGTCTTGTCCAGATTGCCCAGCGATTCATTTCCTGCTCCTCTGACAGTGATGGACATTCCTTTCTCTGGTTGCCTAGGTAACACTTTTATAACCTTAAACCGTTCCTCATCGAAACACACAAAGTGGACAGAGCTAGCTCTTTTTGCCATCACCGCTCTGTCCGTGAAAATCCTTGTGGTAAACTTTAAGCTAGCTCTGTGTTTGCGTCATATGTCAATCAACTAGCATGAAAATCTCTCAGTTACATTGCTTCAAAGTTGAGATAAGTTCACCTCGGTACCCACCCACTTCGTGTCGTCAAAGGTTTTTTCACCCATCAGTGTTGTAACTCGCTATATTCCATTAATGTTCAGTCGTCTCTCGCCATCGCAAAGCTCTTAGTCTCTTCCTGTGCGCGCGGCATTCAGAGACACCGGGGTTACAACACATAACCACTTTGATTTAAAGTAGATCAGGAAAGCAAGGGCTGATATTTAAACAAAACTAGTATTTTATTACATAAAGCAATCAAAACACTGCTCAGCAGCAACACACAGAACATGACTGTAGAAAGTTCATGCAGAAGTGCAGCGCAAACATGAAGAAAAAGGCCTGGAGATGAAGGTAAACACTTTCCCTGCGCTGTCTCGCTTTATGCATTAATACGGACTACTTACCATTTTACCTCTCTGAGTGCTTTAATTATCAGGTTGGACATTTTAACATCGCTGTTCAGTTTTATAGATCTTAGATGTCTCGCGCACACTCCTGATTTATACTCAGCGCCAGTCACTCTCCCTTTCTCTCAATTTACATGTAAGAGCAAACCCACACAACGTCACAGCCCTGTTTTCCGTCGTAAAACCTAAGTGGTAGAGAACAATAGACCGCTCCATGCAAAGACAAAAGAAGAGCATTCTTAAAAAATGCATGAGGACCCTTGCGCTTTTTAAAATCTATTAGCTACAGATTGCTTTACAGTAATGGTTCTTAAAAGATGAATCACCGGAGCGAAAAATGGCAAATGGAAACAACAACAACAACAAAAAAAACAACCTGTTGCACGGAGCGTGGTTGTTATACTATGAATATTTCATCCCGTAGAAAACAAACAGAAGAATAGCAGGGGCAGAGATTTGTACAACAAAAAGCTAATGTCCTCCAGCTCTCCACTTTGTCTCCCACACTTTAAATATTCATCAATACCACAGCTGACATTGTTCATTTGTGCGCCTCCACGGAGCAGCCTTGCGTTCCTCCCTTCAAAACAATAGACCCAATGACCCATCATGCATAGGGAATAATGCTTTTAGACTTTTTTTTTTCTTCTTCTTTTAGCGGTATAGTGTCAAGTTATCTCCAGTTGGGGAGACAAAGGCATCATGAATACTGCATTTCCGGCCGATTCTAAAGAGCTTCCTAAAGACTGAACGCGTTCCGAAGAAGGAACTTTTAGCCTCCATCTAAAATGGTAATATCTCACATCACATGAAACTCAAGATTGGCCATGGGCTTTAAAAGGCAACCAAAGGAAAAGCTGTAAACTCTAAAAACCATCGACTGTGGAAAATAAACTAAAACCTACCTCCTTTTTTCCCCCTTAAATCTCCATGTTCATTGTGCGTAATGCTCACTGGAGTGATTTAACATCAGCGCAGTTCAAAGCAGGAGATAAGGCTGTAATTAATTTTCATATCTACAGCTGTCAGTACTGAGTTGGGCTTAAGTAAACGCTTTAGAGCTGTGATTTCTTTCTCTCGCAGCTGTTGGTTCGCTCTGTTGTGTCTGAAGATAACTTAGAGATGCAACTAATTACAAGTAAAACTGATTCGCTTGAATGTAAAATGTATGGGTTTTTTTTTGAGAGAGAGAGACTGTGACTGAGCTGATAAGGAGTTGCTGTCTTGTCGGACTGGATTTCAGCGCCACGTGCTTTATTCTGGAAATGCCGTGGTCTCTTTGACCCCTGGGCCTGTGAAACATATGCTTGACTAGCAGCTTGACTCCAATAAAATTCTTAAAAAAAAAAAAAAAAGCGCTTTTGCCCTGAGGAAAAAATTGCAAGCCATTGATCTTTTGAACTCTTGATAGGAGTTTGGCTGTAATATTTATCAAAGACACTCACGCTAAACTATTCTGACACGATCGTGTTCACTTCAAGGCCGTACGCGGAACCGTGGTAAAGAGGGGACGTGGACAAATCAAAACTGAAACAGAAAATTTGATGGAACCAAAAAAAAGAAAAGAAAGAAAGAAAAAAAAAATACTGAAGGGGTTTTGTTATCATTCTCATTACAGTAAAGACCTCAGGGTGTGAATATACGCTAGGCCTGCTTCTCTTAATGACTGAGTCAAGTCCAGTTTGAAGCTCTGTGGCGTAGAAAACAAGCGTGATTAATATTCATGAGAAATAGCCTTTTAAGATCAAATGGCTTACCACGAGAAAGAAAAAAAAAATGGAAGAAAAAGCAGAATGGTGACACGGAGAGGCTGTCCTTTAATGAAAAGTCCAGCTCAACCCCATGAGAAATTAAGCATCAGGCCTTGAGAGGTGCTCATGAGCAATGCACTAAATCCCTAAGCGCGAACTCCTTGGGAAAAGGGATCCTCTTGCTGGAACTCAGACGACCACAAAATTATTAATGAAAACTGGCTTTTAAAGATCAAAAAGCATTAAGCGATGAACGGCGCCGTCGCTGCCATGCGGAGAAGTTTCACACCTCTTTCGTGCGTCACAGTTTGCCCTCAGAGAATCTGTGTGAGAGCCGCGAGGACACCGTACCGTTGGTCCTCAGACGCCAACATTTTACGCCTTTGTTGTTCGTAGACCGTGAGAGATTGACACGGTTCCAATAGTGCCTCAAATTCATTCATGTTCCGGAGAAAACCATTAGCTCAGCATGGCCCAAGTGTGCCCCATTACTAGATTGGACATTATGTGCAATCCTCAGCACATTTACTGGAAATGACCATTCAGAATGAGTAATGAAGGCTACGGCAACATTACATTACACCTGCCTCACACGGGCCCGGAGGGTAGAATCAAGTGTGGTTTCACTCCCGTGGTTTGCGCCGGAAATGAACAAACATTTTCTTCCAGGTATTCCATCGACTGGAAGAGCGACATGGACAGCTACTTTGACATTGATCCGGTGGAGGGGACGATCTCCACGAACGAACTCCTCGACAGGGAGACCATCGCGCAGCACAACATCTCCATTGTGGCGACCAAACTTAGTAAGTATGACGACCCGATCAATTATGATTCATGCAGGTGTCGCCGTCCTTCCCAAGCCATAATGTCTGTGAAGGATTTAACACACTTTTACTCAAGTCAATACTCAATCCCATTTTGCTGGGAAAGGTTTATGGGTGACTATAAACCATGATGGCTCTCCCGGAGGGATGTATCTTCAGGACATTGTCTCCTCTAGCGCACTTGTCTCGGCTCTGTTTTCATTTTTAACAGCCTTTTTTTATTATATATATTTTTTTTAACACGTTTGATGACATTGGCATTGGAAGGAAGCTTTTCTTGCCAGAGTCAACTTTTACTTAAACCGCAGTTAAAAATGTGAGAGCGACAGACGCGGCGGAACTTCACGGCACGGCACGGCACGGCATGGCGCGGCACGGCTGCACGTTGTGAGCCCGGGCCTCGAGAAAAAAAATAGACGGAACTTGCGGCGTAGCTGTGCCTTTAAGACATGTCATCAAGCTAATTATGTTTTTACCGAGGAAGTGGAGCAAATTTCCGGATAAATAAGCAAATCCATCGTCATCAAGTCATCAAATCTGCTAAGAACCGTCAAAGTCATTATCCCGGAGGCAGGCTGGTGCTCAATCAAAATTACCCACGCTGTATATTCATTAGGACAGACTATGAAATATGGGCTGTTAAAACTTGAGTCAGTGTCGCCTTGGAAACTGATATTACTCACTTCCCCTCAAGGTCATGGAAGTCACATGCTAATTCTGCTTTCAATGTGTGTGCGCGCTCCTTTGAGTGGCTTTTGTGCACAAGAGTCAAGGAATGGGAGTTAGACTGAAAGGATGCAGGAGGAGTAAGGAGATGGAAGTTTTGCATGTTCAGGATGGCAGGCATCATGGAGGGAGGATTTTGGCTTAACTTGACCTCACCTACCTTTGTTTTACTCCTTTACTTTTTTTTTTATCACCTCCCTGCAAGTCGGGCTCTGAAAATCGCTCCTCTGGTGCCCTTCTCAGAGGTCCACTGTTCATCCAGAGACAATTTTACTCTCTGACAGAAAAGAAAAATACTTCCAGAGTCTGTGTTAAAAAATAATAGTTGGACTGGTGCGGCAGGAGAAGAGATAAAGCCGACACTCCAGAGGTTCTGTCCCAGCTCGGGTTCAAATCTGTTTTTGACCTTGAGTTAGATTTGGCAGAACTTTGTGTTCTGGGTATTGGATGGCTGTTATGGCTTCGCTGCACTGCACTCTATTGTCATTGTTGGAAGGCGGGCTTTAAACCATGAAGAACGGCAATAAACTGGGAAGCAAAGATACCTTTAACACCCGGCCAAATAATGCATTTGGTGAGGAGAGGTCACGCGCGCACATAAAAATGTTCTGACTTATCTACAGTCTCTCGTGCACCTACCATGTGCCCTTGCTGCTGGAACTTTTAAGCATTTACCCGCCCGCAACCTTTGTTTTATGTTGCAAAAACATCCAGCGACGTGCTGTTGAGCTAAATTTCCTTGAATACGGGCGCCGTTATTCAAACATCTGACCAGAACAACCAAGGTGGAAGCTGTCGCCCAACCTTGGACATCTGTCCGGTCATCTTCAGACACCGCAGTCATGCAGCAAAATGAGAGCAGTGTGCTGGGATCTCCTGAGACACAGCGCAAAGCAGAAGGCGAGCTAAATAAGAGCCGAGGCTAGATTAACTGTTTGCTTTTTGGCATTCATGCCCAGTGGCAATTTTTATTTTTTTATTTATTTATTTTTTTTAGGAGTCAAGGAGAGAGAAAGATCTATTAAATGCAATAACAACCTTGGCTGGAGGCAATTGGATAGCGCGCTCGCTATCTGTTTCCAGCAAATGAATTTAGCTTCACACTTATCAAGGTTTTTTTTCTGTGTGTGTTGTGAGTTTGCTTGCTTATTCTGCATACAGTTGCACTTTTCTAACGGACCGGTATCCTCGAGGAATCGCTCTGTCCTCGTTCCTCTTGCCACGTTTTTATAGATTTGTGGTTGATTGCTCGCAGAGATTAAACCCGTTTTTATTAAAATGTGTTAATTAAAAAAAAAAAGAAGAAGTAATATACAGCGGAGAAGCGGTATAAGGCACGGCCAGCCACTCAAGCATTCTACAGCATTACAGGATTCTAATTCAGTGAAATAAATAGAGCATGTGTTATTGGGCTGAAACACTGAATCTGCTCAGATTTGAACGTAGCTACCTCTATACCATTGCTCCATCTAGTGGGCAGAAGGATGTATTACTCATTGCAACAGCTATGGAGATTTTGAATTGAGAAGAAACCTGTAAATGTCAGTATCTCTAATTTTGAAATGTCAAAGGCCGATACTAAAATATTTTCTGTTTAGATCTAGATGAATTTTAAGTATTCAGACTTTTTTTTTCTTTGCTGATTTTATTTTTCAGTGGCTGCCACAAATAGCATTTCCCCTGGCTGAGCCTTAACGTTAGCCGTCCGGGCTGCCCAAAGCAGCAAATCCAATGCTCTGTATCATTTTTTCTCCTCGGTGGGAAGATTGCTTTTTTTCCCATCAAGGTCAGAGACAGGTTACTGACTGAGCCGTGGCTGTTCCTCCTATCCCCGTGAGAGGATTTTACAGATCCCCCCCTCCCTGCCCTGCATTCTTCTCGACCACCCACCTACACACAAACCCACGCACCTGTGCACCGGCGCTCCCGCAACAAAGCCTCCCACTGCAAAACCAATTCCCACACTGAATCCATAAAGTTTACCTCACTCTCGCATCCACACAGTTCCCCCATTGTGCCCCTGCAGTGAGGAAACACAGTAACAAACAACCCTGGCTTCAAGTTAGTCCCACTCCAGGGGGCCTTCACAGTATAATTAAAATAGGCTGCGCATCTTATCCTTTCAGAACGGGAGTAAAAGAGGGAATTCTCTCCTTATAGAGCCATACTCCATAATATGAGTTTTATTCCTAGGCACCGCTTGGGATGCATTTGCGCCGTGTATTTATTTAATTCTCCTTTTCATCATCGATCAAAAGCATCATAAAGCAGCCTGCACCCAGGTACGATTCATGCGCCGCCACGTTCCAGACGCATCAGTCCGGCGGATGAGCAGCTAGGCATCCGTTCAAGGACACTCTGGGTGGACACTCGGGCATGGCAGCCTCTTTAACCACTCAGCCATCCTCCTGCAACAGTGATAAGCCTCTGAGCACCAGCTTGTCATAAGATGGCAGTACTTCAGATGTCCACATGGTGTCAGTGTTGTGAACAAAAACAAAAAAAGAATCCTAATCATGTTGTGCTTCTCTCTCTGTCCCCCTCCCCAGACAGTCCGGTTCTGACCAGCCGGGTGGCCGTCACCGTCCACGTGCTGGACATCAACGAGTTCCCCCCTGAACTTGCCAGTCCTTATGAGACCTTTGTGTGTGAAAATGCCAAAGCTGGACAGGTATGTGCACGGCTGCCGTCTTCCCCCGACTCGTCAGCTGCTTGTGACATTAAGCGCGGGACATTTTCCTCTGTTAAGGAGTGCTGATTCTTCATTGAGATGACATCTGCTGATTGGAGCGTTTGCGCTCCCACAGAGCCTGACGCGGCTTTAAGGCGGTTGATGAAACCTATCTGAAGGTGTTAAATTGAATCTGAAAGGTGTAGATTTATATTAAGTCTGGCACAGTGTTGAGCAGAAATACACTCTGAATTTCTGGAGATTAAATTGACTTTTATCTTCTATTTGGAGCACCATGTATAGAAGTAGTAAACACACTCATTTAGCTCTCACACTGATGCCTTTCCGTGGGTCGCTTTCTAGTGTTTTACTCAAGGTCACTTGAATAAAACCTCTTATTTCAAAGGATTCTGCGGAGGACCCTTGAGCACCGCGCATGAATCAAAATCTCAGACCGGCTGTGTCACAGAGTTCGATTCGGCGGGAGGAGCAATCATAAAGCGCCCCGTCGCTTTGCATATCGGCCTCCGAGAGTACATTTCAGATGATGTATTCGAGATGCACCGGAGACTTCGCCTGTGCGCATTGTAAACCACCTGCGCTTGTAAATTAGCCCATTAACCAGCATCTATATGCAGTTAGCGTTGTGAAGGAACGGCTTCTTTGGCAGTCTATCAAATCGCTGTAGACGCCTCATCACATTGAGGATGTCTTGCCGGTCCTCGGGCCTGTTGCTGCAATCAAAACAACGGCTCTGCGCTCCCTTTGAAGGCTTCACTGTCTTCCCTGGCATGTGAGTGCGCCGTGTTTTCTGCCGTCAAGACTAATGCACGGCACTTTGATGGCGGAATCAGACGGCAATTCTCTTAATTGTTGCCTGTTTAATGTCTGTGTAGGTTCTCAGTCATCCAGGTCATGGTAATCCAAAAAAGGTTTCAAAAAAGGCAACTGGACTTGTAGATTTTGGAGAAGACGTTTCACCACTCATCCGAGTAGCTTCTTCAGTTCTGAGGGACTGGTGGGAAGTCTGAGGTTTAAATAGGAACTCTTCCTGAGAAACATTGCTTGTTATGCTAATAACCCGAAACTGGTGCAGCTATTCCCACTAACGACCGGGTACTTACCTTTTGCTTAAGGGGTTACTGTTTTGGTCCTGTTTTGGTCTTACCTATGAATGGTTCTCCAACGACTCTTGTCCGTCTGGGGCTCCAGTGTCAAGGTGTGAAGGAGACTGAAACTTCTTGGGGACAGAAGTTAGCACTGTATTGTAAATAGATGGCAAATTGAATCTCAGTCCACCTCCTCTGTTTAGTGAAGGTTTTTCCAGTCTGACATAGATGGCTTCCTTAACTCCTCTTTCAAACCATCTGTCTTCTCTGGCTAAGATTTGGACGTTGTTATCCTCAAAAGAGTGTCCTTTGTCCTTCAAGTGTAGGTGGACTGCTGAATCGTTACCTGATGAGCTGGCTCTCCTGTGCTGGTACATGCGTTTGTGGATAGGTTGTTTGGTTTCCCCAATGTATAGGTCTGTACACTCCTCACTGCACTGAACGGCGTACACCACATTGCTCTGTTTCTGCCTGGGTGTTTTGTCCTTTGGGTGGACCAGTCTCTGCCTGAGTGTGTTCCCTGGTTTGAAGTACACTGGAATACGGTGGTTCCTGAAAATCCTCCTGAGTTTCTCGGACACTCCAGCCACGTAGGGGATGACGATGTTTTTCCTCCTGTCCTTCTCCTCCTCTCTGTCCCTTTTGGGGTATCTTTTTGAGCCTTTCACAAAGGCCCAATTAGGGTACCCACATGTCTTGAGTGCCCGTTTTATGTGTTTTTGCTCCTTCTCCTGGCCATCCGGTCTTGTGGGTACCGTCTGTGCTCTGTGCTGGAGCGTTCTGATGACCCCTAGTTTGTGCTCCAGGGGGTGGTGGGAGTCAAATAATAAGTGCTGATCGGTGTGGGTGGGTTTCCTATATACGTACTGGGTATATAGGAAACCCACCCACACCGATCAGCACTTATTATTTGACTCCCACCACCCCCTGGAGCACAAACTAGGGGTCATCAGAACGCTCCAGCACAGAGCACAGACGGTACCCACAAGACCGGATGGCCAGGAGAAGGAGCAAAAACACATAAAACGGGCACTCAAGACATGTGGGTACCCTAATTGGGCCTTTGTGAAAGGCTCAAAAAGATACCCCAAAAGGGACAGAGAGGAGGAGAAGGACAGGAGGAAAAACATCGTCATCCCCTACGTGGCTGGAGTGTCCGAGAAACTCAGGAGGATTTTCAGGAACCACCGTATTCCAGTGTACTTCAAACCAGGGAACACACTCAGGCAGAGACTGGTCCACCCAAAGGACAAAACACCCAGGCAGAAACAGAGCAATGTGGTGTACGCCGTTCAGTGCAGTGAGGAGTGTACAGACCTATACATTGGGGAAACCAAACAACCTATCCACAAACGCATGTACCAGCACAGGAGAGCCAGCTCATCAGGTAACGATTCAGCAGTCCACCTACACTTGAAGGACAAAGGACACTCTTTTGAGGATAACAACGTCCAAATCTTAGCCAGAGAAGACAGATGGTTTGAAAGAGGAGTTAAGGAAGCCATCTATGTCAGACTGGAAAAACCTTCACTAAACAGAGGAGGTGGACTGAGATTCAATTTGCCATCTATTTACAATACAGTGCTAACTTCTGTCCCCAAGAAGTTTCAGTCTCCTTCACACCTTGACACTGGAGCCCCAGACGGACAAGAGTCGTTGGAGAACCATTCATAGGTAAGACCAAAACAGGACCAAAACAGTAACCCCTTAAGCAAAATCTTATCAGCCTCCACTCAGAGAGAAGCAGTAGATGCTATTTTAAGAACTTTGAACTGGAAAAATCCACAATAATAATAATTCAAAAGTCACATTCATGACAAGCCATGACAAGTCATGACATAGGCTTAGTTGTAACTTGAAAAACCATCAGTCCTTCATATACTGTTCATAACTGTTACATATGTTTTCCTACTCAGCTTCATGAAAGCATAAAGAATGGAGGTCTATGGTACAGAAAATCACAAATGTTATTCATTCTAATTTGCAAAAAAACAAAGAAAAACAAGAAACCCTTATATATTCAAGCTGTAACCGTCATGCAACATGTTCTCTAAAACGCAACATCTTATCTCCTCTTCCAACGATCTTTATATTCCTTTAGCCTAATCCGCTTCTTTCTACCTTTTCCTCCTCCTCCCTTGCCCTCCATTGCAGAATATACACTTCCCCGCAGTGTTGCCACAGCATGATTCCACCAGGTGCTGCACACAGCTGGGGGATGATAAAGAATTGCAGATCCTCTCTTGTAAAAATCCATCACACCCGTTTCCTCGGATGATTATCCGCACTCGCAGAGCGAATAAATAAATAAATAAAAGCATACAAACCGCTTGTTTTGGAGTGCCTCACACTGTGGCGCGAACCTCTGATTGAAAATAGTCCACAGCCAGGATGAAACCAAGCAAGAGGAGCGGTTGGCTATTTTCATGTAAATGTGTGCGAAGAGCAGGGAGGATAGTGGCCTTTAAGCCTTCGTACATAAAGGAAGATCAGGGTTTTGTCTAACTTATACAGTAGGGTTTCATAATTTTTCAGAGTCAACTGGTCAAGTGTGAAATGGGAAAACTCAACCACAAAAGAAGCATAAAACAAGTTATTTCCTACCGCTGTGCTCTACATATTAAATATATAAGGTGCCGCCAGTGCTGCGATGTGTCCCTGCTGTTTAAAGTGTACGCTAAGGTTTTTTTCATGTAATGCTGAATTGCAATGCCACCCCATTGAATCCATTTGTTATGCTGGAATAATTACATTTACATTGACAGCATTTAGCCGCCGCTCTTATCTCACTTAAGTTACAAGGCAGTCAAGTGCAAAGGCAGAATGCACTTGAAGCCATTTAACATATACAATAGCGCCCAGTAATAAGCAGTCACTGCAGCAACGGCTGCACTTGTCATCGTGAAGAGGCAGGAAGCACTCCTGAGAGTGAAAGGCAGGATTCGTACATGACAGATGCTAATTAGAGTTGGAATTGAAAGAAAATGTAGTAAATGTTATTGTTTTTTAAAAAAGCGGATACCACTTATCACTACAGTTGTGATATTCATATACTGAGATGTAGTATACCCACTGGTTTAGTACTGATAGTGATGCATTTGGAGGATCATGTAAAGAAACAAAAAATCTCAATTTCATATACTAGGTCTTGTAACATGCCTTTGGGATCTCATTATGGGCTGTGATTCAACTAACACAGAGGAAATACATCAGCATGCAACTGGACAGTCCAACAACCAATCAGAGCGATGTTTTAATAACATTAACTTCTTTCAAATGATGTGTATGAGAGCAACCCTAAAAGCCCAACCAAATGATTTGATCAACCCGGCAGATCTTTCTATGGCATGGTCAACTCCGATTGGAGCAGATAAACTTTCGCCCTCAAACATACTGTGGACGGTTGAAGTTCAGACTGGCTCTAGTCGGAATTATTCAGTAAATTGCACATATGATGTTTATAAAGAAAAAAAAATTATGTAGAGGTCATCAAAATTGCAACAAATTTGCATAAAATTTGTCATAAACTGTTGACTAGCTTGGGAGAATGCCTGATCAGACAGACTACGCACTTTCTCCGTCTGCAAGCTACTTAGAGATGCTGATGGTAAAGATAGACAGAGTAGGTTACATTGTTCAAAATAAGGTCCAGTGGAAGGCTGAGATGTAGTATTCTTTAATTAGTTTCCATTAAAGCTGAGGCAGGCAATTGTTGGTTATTTGGTTGATAATTAACTACTGACAGGGTGGTCACAGAAACACACCAGTTTGTGTTTCTGTATAACAAATGACAAATGGCGTTAGCTTGTAAAAGTAGTAGCGACGTGTTGTTTTTCCTCAAACATTTAGCTTTTGGACAAATGCAAAGTTCAGTCAGTTTTCCAAAGACATGTCAGGTTTAGTAACCTGAATTGAATAAAGTGCCAACTCTGTGAACAACTGGTTACCGGTCTGGCAACTGGGAAAGCACTGCAGCCCCTTGTTTTGTTTTTTGGATAATTTCTGGGAGTCTCACCCTGACCTTGACAGGGACTGTAGGGT
Organism: Planiliza haematocheilus; assembly: GCA_005024645.1. Taxonomy (NCBI): domain Eukaryota; kingdom Metazoa; phylum Chordata; class Actinopteri; order Mugiliformes; family Mugilidae; genus Planiliza; species Planiliza haematocheilus. Next base: position 5,590,874 of record SRSE01000613.1, read on the forward strand.
GAGAGAGGCAGGAAAACAAAGTCTTTTTTCAAAGGGATATTGTTATTTTATGGACAAATTGATCTTCTACTGTGATACCCGGTAAAATATTGCTCTGGGCTGGTGTTCTCTTTGATGGCCATTAGCCATTATTTCTGACAAAACTGACAGAAAAAAGGTCAATACATGAAACACTAATGAAAACGACTATTAGCCGGAGCTGGATTTATTCATCACAAAGCTAATTTGACTGCTGGAAATCAATAGTGTGAGCTGTGCATCTGCTGCGGGGAACGCGACAGAACACTCATCACACCTGGTGTCAGGTTTACTCCCCTGGAGGGAATTTTATTCAGACGTTGAGAAGGGGGAGGAGAGACAGCAACATATTCAGGGTGATGTAACAGGGCGGGGGGTGATGATTAGCGCCTCCCGCACGTGTGTGTGTGTGTGTGTGGGGGGGTCTGTGGCCGAGGCACCGTGTCTCCAGCTGGTCAAGTCCAGCGGGTGAGGAAGAGCAGACCGGTTGCACAGCTGGGTTGGCAGGACAGTCAGCTGGTTCCGGGCAAAGCTCTGAGACGTTCGGGGAACAGAGGAAAGTAGGAAGCTGTCAGTAGTCTGGTACATTGGCAGCTGAATCAGGAGTGTCTGTCTAGGAAGGAGGAAGTGGAGACAAGATCACAACTGGCTGGCTAGTGAACCCAACCATTCATTTACACAGTAGTGGGTACACTTGGGCTGCCACTTGGGTTGCAGCCTATGGAGCAATTTGGGGGTTAGGTGCTTGCACAAGGAAACCTTAACCATGGACACAAGGGGATGCAAATCTGTGATCCTTCGGTCCCAAGGTGCATAGTCCCCCCTATACCGGGAGTCGAACCCAGGCTACCTGGGAGAATACCAGGAACCCTAACCCTAAGGCTCATTTAAAGTACTCTGGGACAAGATGCCGTGACCTACGCTCGTAGCCTACGCCGGTGTGAGCCATTTACACCCACCCAAACACTAGTCGGCACTGTGTGTTTTTTGCTACAACGTCAAATTGAAGCAGAAGCATAAACCGCCTATTGACGTAGCAGTAAAAGTACATGTTGGACTTTGTTGCTGTTCTATACTTAGTGCAGACGTGCCGTGATGATATAAGCTCAATGTACATCAGCTGGTCTCTGTTTCTGACCGCTGATAAAAGCTCCAGCGGTTCTGAACAGAGTTAATCCATCATACTATGTGCTGAGGTGATCCAGAAATCTCAACAAGTTTTAAATCAAGTGCTCAGCGACTGTGTCCAGAGGACCGGGAGAACCATTCACCGCCTTGTTTCGGCGCTGACAGTTCTGACAAGTTGTCAGCTGAAGACCGTTCAGTGCTGAATAATTTTAACCTTCCAGTTGTGAAAATCCACACACAGTTTTCTGGGAGTATGCAGATTAACGGGTTACAGTCCTACTAGCAGTGCACTCAAGGCAGGACCATAATACTCCAGAAGTTTAAAACAGATAATAAAAGTACAGTAAATGCCATTTAAAAGGAAGTGTTTTATCTTTGTTTTTCCTGTTTTACCAGGTCATTCAAACCTTCGGCGCAAAAGACCAGGATCTGCCAACTGCTGGACAACAGTTCTCCTTCAGATCACCAAAGGAAGATAACAAGAACAAGAACTTCACCATTCGGGACTTTGGAAGTAAGTATTTATAGTCTTATAATGGCACTATTTGAAGTGTCTTAGCAGAAATAACACCAAAATATAGTAGAATAATGATAAAAATGTTAATTAAGTGATCAAATATTGCAACAAATGGAGCTAGTATTAAGTGTCTCTGGTGTCTGCCTGCAACTTTCTGGTCTTTGAGGAAAAAAAGATTAAAAAATCTCCCTGGAATAAGATCAATTATTGGTTGAAAGGTTTGCTTCTTCAAGCTTCTAAGAGCAAAACGCCTCAGTGCTAAAAATAGCTTTAACACATACAGTGAGACCTAGTCTTATGATAAGGCCACATATGACACTCTGCAGCGTGCACCGGTCGAGCCCTTTGAAGTCCCACCAGAAAGATAGGTAATGAAAAGTGGGGCATGGCAGGATGAGGCCACGGAAACGAAAGCATTTGCCACCCTCGACAAGGCCCCGGTCCGAACCTCTGATCCACTTTTACCTTTTGGACACGCCGCCTCGCGGTTTCCCGCCCGCCAGAAGCCTCGGAAGCGCACACTCCAGACACAGAGTGAGATCTGATAGGCGAGGACAGGAAATGCAAACACCACAGGCGCTGCGGACAGGTTCAGCGAGAGAGAGGGAGAGCGGGCACAAACCAAATCGCAGTTGTGCACCACATGCAAGGTGTGCTAAAACGCCTGACCTCCTGTCAAGAAAAAGTGCTAGGCTTCGTCAGTGGAACAAACCCGGCTTGACAGGGGTCAGACAGTCTAGCTGTAGCAGACAGAACCGTGCAGGTTCAACCTGACACGTTCCCACTCCCCCTGTATGCATTGTCGACCTCTATTCAACTCGCCATCTTTACACCTACGGCTGTCTCCACAAGTTGTTCCCTTTGTGTGTTTTTTATTTATTTATTTAATCTACCATCTGTCAGTGCTTACGTATCGTTTCTCTGGACTGACCTGCTCCCCGCGCAAAGTGATATCAACAACAGCAGATCCCAATAGCTCCCACTCAGTTAGACAGAAAACGCTTTGCAGTGTTTCAAGGGATAGCGTAGTGGGTTTGGTTGGGCTCCTACAGCTTTTAAACTAAGTGGTGTAAAATGAAGAGAGCTTTGATAAGACAAGTCTTTGATATGTTGCAGCTTTTCATTCAGGGAGGCATATTTGGAGAAGATCTGATATCAAGCTTGAAGAGATAACGGTCATAGAAAAAGTTTCACTTTTCTCACACTTGGACCTCCAGACTTATAGTGTGGCTGACAGAATTGTCTGATTGATGTGAAGTTCTACCGGGGGGAATATTTTCTTTTACTTCGGTCAGAACACTTTCTAACCTGTAAGGATCAAGGAATAAGCCGGCGCCTCAGTACTTCAGGCATTTCCATGCAAATTTGCAAGATTCTTTGAATGTCTGTTTTGAGGATTTCTTTGTGCTTTCAATGGGAAGTTTTAAAATTCTCCCCGTTGCTTGTCTTCCAGATAATACTGCCGGGATCGTGACTAAGAGGGGCGGCTTCAGACGACGTCTGCAGGAGATCTACTTCCTCCCGGTGTTGATTGAAGATAATGGCTACCCGCCCAAGAGCGGCACAGGCACCTTGACCATCCGAGTGTGCGGCTGTGAATCGGATGGTTCCCTGTTAACATGCAGCGCAGAGGCCATCTTTCTCCCTGTGGGCCTTAGCACAGGAGCTTTGATTGCCATACTTCTATGTATCATCATCTTGCTAGGTGAGATCTGTTGCCTTTCGGTTGAGACACATTCTCGAGCAGCCTCAGTACATTTTTGACCTTTGAATCTATATTTTGGCAGCTCGAAAACTTGTTAACGACTCCCCATTTTGGGAAATATATGTACTCTGGCAGAGCATTAGATGAGATGATTTATACCATTCTCACATCTAACAACACGGCAAACACAGGGAAACTCCTAGCCTGACTCTGCCACCATTGCCAAACTAACACACGGCACATACCTCATTGCTTAATCCATAAAAGCATACATATGTTTACTTTAGTTGGCGTTTATACAGTGAACTATTTCTTGGCTGCATGCACTGAGGACCTGGCATCTCCTCTGGTTGCTTGGCAAACTTGTAGCGACAAGAAGCTGAGTGGTATCGATCTTGTCTTCTCAACTCTCTTCACAAAGACATGAGTTGACATTTTACGAAATGCCAAATGGTTGACATTTTTCTATAGTACAACTATGCCTTTATTATTGCTAATTTAAGGGTTTCCTGAAGTTGAAAGGATTCACGCTTGAGATTCTCTGCTTTTTAAGAATCCATGATGTCTCTTTAGATCTTAACAATAGTTCTAAACGTCTTACTTCTGCAGCCGCTTGACCCTGCCTGGCTTGTAATATCATAAGAAATTAATATGTGCGCTGGTGTACATCTAAATCCCCTTTCTGACAGTACTGGATTCCACAGAGCTGAAATCAGATGTGCCGTCTCCCCAGGAGTGTCCACAATTAATTATAGCGCTCATATTAATTTTGTCATTCAGTGGGACAATAAAGATTGGAGGGAGGGACGCTCGGCTCCATAAACTACATCCCATCTTGCTGCCGTGTGGCCGCCCACAAAGCTGCAGCTTTTAAACTTCCCACAAGGTCACAGTTGTAAAACTCCCCCCTTAATCCTATACTATTATTGTCCGAACTCATCTGCATGAAGTAAATGCAGGTTTATGGTGTCGTATTCTGAGTTGTAACTCTGAGATGGGCGGTTGTTAAATTGGTTCTCGTTTTACGCTGGATGTCAAGGGTAGCCGTGACCTTTGAATTTAGGTGTATTTACGCTTCTCTATCTCCTTCTAATTTACCGTCCGACATGGAATCCATTGCCGAATTCCAGCGACGCCTCGTCATTAATCCCCTTTCATTACCATCATGAATGTATTCATGTGAAATATGGTCTTGAGTTGCTTTGTCCTACTTGTGATTGAACATAAAAGCACACAGTAGATTGCAGTGGCGTGCTGTAGAGCTGGCTCGGCGGTGTGTTCGCCTCATCTGAGAAGACTGTCTTCAAAGCTCCAAGTCGACTCGCCCCCAAGGCTGAGGCTGACGCCAAACTGTCACGATGTCCCCGGGAAGGGAAGTGGCAGAGAAAATCAGAACTCACACTGAGAACATTTCCATAGAGCCACTTAGTTTCTGTGCAGGATTTGTCAGGATGACCCAGTTGTCCTGTGAGTAAAAGCGATGAGGTAAATTAAACAAACCACCACTGAGACTTTCATCTGAATTGCTATTTCTTCCAAATTGCCGTGCATTTTCTGCAGTTAATGACAAGCTGTGTTCAACCAGCGTGGCCTGTAATAACTGTCTAAAATCTACAAAGGTGCCACTGGGGGGAGCTGGCACACCACGCTAAGGCAGATTAAAATCACTCGGGGAGTGAAGGAAGGCATAAAGGAAGAGAGATACAGAGAGGTTGAAAGGAAGAGAGCTACTTAGGTATTTTTTTTCAGTCTGAATGTATTTATTGAACTCTTTCATTTGAATGATTTCCGTTTTATCCTGGCCGTTACTCTTCCTCCTAGATGCAACCGTATATTAAAAAACCCGGAGGGAAAAAAGCACATATTTTACCGGGTTATTTCACTGAGCAGACAGAGAACGGGACACAGGGGAAGATAGACACAGAGAGACAGATTGCAGTGACAGGAGAGAGGGAGAGTAGGGTATTTACTGCAAAACTATGTGTTGAAAATAAGCCAGTGTTAGTACAGTGTCTAAAATATGCAGAATCCCTCGAGCGTTTGCTGATGGGTTGCGTTTTAAAACAATAAACTATTGCTTTGGGTATGTTCTCAGCAGGGCAATTTTACCCTCGACAATGTGTATAGTACTTATGCTGTCTATTACAAGTATGCATTGTTGTCATTTTAGTTTTTAAGCCATCAAAGCAACAAAAAATCCCAGAAGGCATTGAATTATAGCTAAGGACATTAGGATGAAAACGGGGCTAATATTAAGTGGAATACTGTTTTCAATTGATACGCCAGACTAACTATGTAACTGAAACAATGGATGAGTTAGAGTTGAAATGTCTGAACAGCACTGAGGTCTACAAGCAAGCTAGTGTAGTAGGTTTTACACCTCCTCAAGGAGCTCCACAAGCCATCACACCATTACCATTGCATTTCACAGTTTGTATTGTAAGTTACGCACACTGACATTTTTCCCGCGACAACGAATACGATCGCCATGATAATGAACGGCAATACGATTTACAACGCAGCATACGTACCATTTGTCACACATCTGGCAAATGTCGTACAATAAACTTAAAACTAATATCGCGAGATTGGTGCTGCTTGTAGCGCTAATTTGAAATGATCAAGGTAGCTTTTACTCTACCTGTACAGGTGTTTTGGAAGGAAGCTGACCGTTTTTTGTACACTTAAGCTTCGGCTGTTGATCTAATACTGACATAATACTGACATATTCAATAGCATGTAACTTTAAGTACTTTAATAGAACAGTATAGACTTTAAATGGTAAAAAAAAAGAAAAAAAAAGTTGGGGCTGCCCACACGTCCATACTCGGAATGGGACTGCTAGCGCTAACAGCTCTTAGATGGCACCATAGGGTTGAAGTGCTTCGGTGGTATGCAAACTCTTTAGCCGCGTAGACATAGCTGAGCTCTGACGTGTGGATCAGTGTAATCGGTGTACCAGGAAATACAAACTGCGATTAGAAAATAGACAATTAACAACGTCACTCACCACCAAGTGGCCAGGGGTGTGAATTGCAATCTGTCAGATTTGTCCATCACAATTTTTGGTCAGTGACGGAAAATATTCGGTTAACATAACCCCTGCTTTAGGCACACTGATAACATGACTACACAAATGGTTATTGTTAGTCGGAGATGTTCACTTTTTTTGTGTTTTGCTGCTGTTATTTTCAATTTAGTGTGCTAGCATACTAAAATGATCTAATATGCGAATGAGGACTGATGGGAATGGCATTGGATTTGTCATGAACCAACATCTGAAGCAAAAAACTTTTAGATGCAACAACGTGTGAAGTATTGCCAGCAGGTGACGTTCACCATCTTAGTATGTCCACACCAATTTCAGACAATAACTGTTGAGATATTTGAAGCTTAAGAACTAACAGACGGATCAACCTTGTCAAATTTTTTCGAGCTGCAAATCATCGAAACCTTGCCTCCAGCTGTCTCTTCCTCACAGGTAGAAGTGTTCAAGGTAGTTCAAGCAGTCTGGATCTGTAAAATGACACGTGATTGTCTCTGTTTGCTCCTCCAGTTATTGTTGTTCTCTACATGGGCTTGAGACGGCAGAAGAAAAAGGAGACCCTCATGTCATCCAAAGAGGACATCCGGGACAACGTGATCCACTACGACGACGAAGGAGGAGGGGAAGAGGACACGCACGCGTTTGACATGGGCACACTTCGCAATCCCAAGGTTGTCAAAGAGAACCTGTACCGCAGGGATGTCAAACCTGAGCTGAAGAGAGGTCCCAGGCTGCCTGCCTCGCAGGACAGCTCTGACATCCGAGACTTCATCAACCAGCGACTGAAGGAGCATGACACGGACAACTCAGCCCCGCCCTACGACTCCTTGGCCACGTACGCTTACGAGGGCAATGGCTCCGTGGCCGAGTCGCTTAGCTCCATTGAGTCTCTCGCAATAGACCTCGAGGAGGACTATGATTACCTCAGTGACTGGGGACCCCGCTTTAAGACACTGGCAGGGATATTTGGGGAACAGTCAGAAACTCAGTCGGACTCAACAACAACAGAGAACACACATTGATGTTATTCACTGACTCTAAAAGCAAATATGTAACAACGTTCTTTCAGTTGGTTGTGACACTCTGTGTTTTACCATTATCTTTCTCCCATGCTATCTGTTTCCATTCTCTTCAAGCTCACTGTTCACTGTATTTTATGTGGTACTTTACCATGCTCAGTCCCAAAATTGTAAAAAAAATAAAAAATTAACACAAGAGAACATGCGGTAACATGACTAGATGAGCAAAGCACCCACTCAGTTTCCTTTCAATTGAAAGTTGTTTCTTGTCTTACATCTTGTTTCCTCTCTGGGAATACGCAAACACACGGAAATGCTGCCATTTCCTCGAGCATCCTTTAAAGTGCCTCAATATGATTCTTCTTTCACTCGCTATGTCATGCCACATGTCCAGCGTCGTTTCTTAGAACCCCCACACTGGCCGAAGCATCTAACAAGACCAACGTCAACCCTGTGGGGATAAATAATGAGGTGGCCCAAGTTTGGCCAAAGATGTTTTGAATGTTATTTATTGTTATTACTTATTTATTGACTGAGTTTGATTCGATTTTTTTTTTTTTTTTTTGTGTATTTATCTATTTATCTCTCAGTCATTGATGTATTTTTTATTTTTGGAGACACTCGAAGATTTTGTAATTAATCAAGGCCCACATGAAAATGTATGTTTCTGTTTGGTGGGTCATGTGAATAGACTTGTACTAGAGTTGTAAAAATGAGAAAAAAAAGAATTAGGGCTAAATACTGCAGTTCAGTCGTGTAATAAGCACTGTTTTCTTAAATAAACCACACTTGGACAGAAATGTTGTTCATATTTAATTTATGGACGTTCATGCACCACTGATAAAATATTGGAATCTACACCGATCAGGAATAGCATTAACATATTACCTTCCTAATATTGTGTAGGTCTCACTTGTGCCTCCAAAGCAGTGTTGAGTGGGGATCTTTGGGTTCTGTGGTGTTGAGGGGAGGGGCCTCTGTGGATCCCACAGATACTCGGATCATTTTGGGATCTAGGGAATTTGAAAGCCAGGTCAACACCTTGTGCTGTTCTTCATGTTTTCCGAGTTGTTCCTAAACCATTGTGTGTGTGTCTGTGTCAGGCTGCATCTTGCTAGGGACAGCTGCTGCCATTAAGGAGTGTCATTGATGATGTTTCCCAGCAGAACATTGCATTGTCGCAAAATGGTCAGTGTAAAAAATGAGGCTCTTTGGTTGGGATTGTTGGCCAGTTGATGGTCCATCTCTTTAGTCAGCTGTAAACATGTAGTCTGTACTGCATGTCAAATAATATTCTCTTCAGTTACTACCTATTATGGTTCATCAATAACATGATGTTTAAATTGCATCCTGTGACCCCAGGCACCAACAACAAGACAGCACAGCCTCCTAGGAAGGTGAAAATGTCTTCTCACTGAACAGCTAGTTGATTTTCCTTGGACAAATCAATAAATAAATATGTTTAGGAGTGAATGTTTCCAGATTCAGGTGAACTACCCCATGCTGAGGAAAGGCAATCAAGACGAATGAATTACAAGTCACACTTAGGCTTCAGGGAGGTATCAAAATGACCTGTTTCTCCAGTGACCGAATAGAGTGGCTCGGGCCTTTCTTGCCATGGTCTAGTGACGACATAATGGAGGGTCTGGATGAAAGCCAAAGCAGCGACACACAATGCGGAGCTTTGGCCAATGGCTGTGAAGCGATTCTCTGTTACACCCAACAGGTATACCAAGGCAGAGCTTCAGTAAATGTGTAGCGATGTGTTTAAATGGACATTAAGCAATCCATGATGCTTGCAGGTGTCAGGAATTGCAGCGACAGCGATGCAGGTTATCTCCTACCTCCTTTCCGTCCTTTTGAGTGATGGTGCTCTATAAATGACACCAACAGGAGCGGCAATAATGCTGCACATTTTGGGTTTTTTGTCATGTGACACTTAGTTGTGGAACTGAGCTATCTGTAGCTGACGTATGTGCTACCGACTGTTCCTGTCTATTTTTATGTCTTGAACTTACGGGACCTACAAATTTATCAAAATTGTGAGAAATTGCCAGAAAATTGTAGGCTCCAGCGTGAGAATGTGGACTTCTCGTCTGTCACATACAGTGACAAGAGAAATTGCTTGAAGTGAGGGTTATCCTTGTGATTTATGGCACCAAAATTGGTACAAAATTCCATGGTTCCCAAACCACCCAAATGACTCAAATGGCTTTGAGTGAAATGCCTCAGTAAGAGATTGCCATGGAATTTAGCCCATTTGCACATTCGTTCCGGTTTCTGTCAGGATGAATTTTATCATTATTTAGTTTCTAGTAACATTTTTATCACGAGTATAGATAATTTCAGATATTTTAATACATTGGTTCACGACCAAACTCCTGCAAAAAAATCTGATGTCCTCATCAACCTCTGCTGTACTATGTGTTTAGGGCTACTTAGAAATGTCAGGAAGCTAAAGGCTAAACTATGAACATGATTAACATTTATACCTCCTTAATCTTCACTCTGGGACTATTAGCACACACTGACGATGGCATTTAACTCAAAGCAGCACCCAGTTTAAGTGCATCGCCACAGAGCTGTGAGCATGGCTGTAGACTCCTAGAGAAAGGGAACAATTTCAAGACAGCATCTCCTGATGTTGAATTGTGAGCATGAATTTATTCATCTTTTCTTGAAGTGAAAAAATAGCGAAAATACCTGCTGGCTTTGCCCCCTCATGTGAACGGTCATTTTAGGTGACAAAGATCTTTGAATTCAGACAACGGGCACTTGCGATCACTTAACACTACACTTCCTCCTAGCATGCGATTTCCCAGAACACACCATTTCCCCGCCACTTATGACTCACCCTGTCTAGTGGCACTACGCTGTGCAGACAGATCAAACAGAGACATCAGCGCTAAAGCGGGAGTAGTGGTGGGTGTGGGGGTGAGGGTGACTAGAATCCTCGTCCTGCATAAACATGAGAGAACTAGCACAGTCTATCCAATAGCTCAGGAGAGGGTAACTGTTACCAGCCGCCAAAGCAAAAAGAAATGAATGCATTGATACTGTAGGACTGGGTATAACTTAATGCAGCCCAGAGAACAACACTGTCCACTGTCTCCTCTCAAGCCTTTTTTCCTGCAACATTAGTGGAGCGACTCTTTCCTGTAAGTCGCTTTCAACAATTGTATCACAACCACAATTTAACTTTTGGAAACGTCACATTTTATAGGGCACTCATATTCACTGGTAGCATTGTTTGCAGCATTCAATTTCTGAGTCACACAAGTCCGCACAAGCGCAGCTGTCATGATTCAACGAGTTGTCAAGGCGCCTTTTGAATAAGCCCCTTCATTGTTGTAGGCACTGAACAATTTGCTTAGACTGAAACAAATGAATACGCAGCATCACCAATAGCACAATGTTATTACTTTTCCGTTTGCTATGGAAATGTGCCTCAGTTTCTAATGAAGCCCCTCAATGGCACACAGCTGCAGGTTAGGGATTATAGTTCTGATCCATATGGGTGCTTTTAATTAATACCAGTCACTTCGTATTATTCTGGATGCAGGGTGTTTTCTGAGAGACTGCTGCATATGCATATGGAAATAAAGCTGTCACTGCGGCTGGCGAGCGTTCTCTAAGCTGACAGGTCGGCTGCGCGGGATCCTAGCGTGCGTGCGGCATTTCTTTGTTAACCTTTGCTAACCCCGTTAATTATGCAGCGGCGGCAGCTATGACTAACCTTGAGACAGAGGCATGTAAGTAAACAGAGCAGTCATTACTGCACTTAAAGAACATGTTGACTGGGTGTAAAGCAATAATGAAGACATTATATGATAGAACAACAACAACAACAAAAAAAAAGAAAGAAAGAAAAGTACTTTGATGGGGGAACTTGCAACCAGAAGTCACAGTTTATTAGGTTAATCTAAACAGCCAGTGTCCTGTACAAATAAATATAAAAGTTATTTATTTATTAGGCTTTAAAGGCTGACTTTCCGTTCACACTGACTTACAGAAGTGTTGATTGACAGGTTTATTCTAAAGGGCACTGTTGGCATTTAATTGTTTCAGACTGTATCAGGGAGGGTAAACAATGCGCTCATTTCCACCGTGATGCATTCAGGATGTCGCACCACCGGTGACACTATAAAGGTACATGTACAGCTCATTTAATTGGAAATCCCTTAAGAAGTCTCAGCTCCCAAACACAAACCTATCTCGGGTATTACACTAGAGACGGGGTTGAAAAGAACAAAGTGGAAATAGTCAGCCCGGGAATACAAAAACATCGTTGTTGGTTTTTTATTTTCCCTTTGAAGGTATTACATCAAAATTAAGCCACCAAATAACTTTTTAAATCCGTCCGCAAATTTCCAAAAGAATCGAAACGCTTCTCCCCCGTGAAGCGAACTTGTCACTGTTCTCCGGCTGCGATGTGATCCCCCTTACAAGTCAAACTAAATCTCTTTTTCCACTCCGCACTTTATTTTCCTGCTCGGCAAGAAAAGCCGAGAGCACACAATACTCGGGATTACTCATTTCATATTGAAACGCCTGATAGTACGTTTTGTTACCTGGGTTGGTAAATTTAGCTGCATCGTTTCAGCATCTCTCTCCCTGCAGTACATTTGTACCCTGTAATTCAACCGCTGCTTAAAGCCCATACTGACTGAAACCAGGAGAAATAATGTATTGGAACAATGAAAAGGCAATTTAAAAAAATAAATAAATAAAAAATGCATGAAATTGAATAAAATGAAAAAGCTTGTTGACGTTGTGCGCATAAAAACAAAACTTCAGAAGTCTCGATGATAAATATCAAGAGTGGGAGTAATTGTAATAAACATTAAACGACCAGAATTGCGTCATGATATTATGTTGCGGTACATTTTGTTCCCAGCTTGGTCTCCTAGTTTAATGTTTAATCGTTCACTTTGCATTTTCAAGTCTTGCTTCCTGTCTTTTCCCGCCTCTGTGATCATAATCACCTGTTGTGCCTTGTGTCTTTTCTCTGTGCCTCATTGGTTTCGCCCGTGCCACGTTAATCCAGCCACTCATGACTGTGTATATATTGCCCTCTCTTTATGTTGACAGTTTTTCTGTATGTTTGTGTTTCTGTGCTTTATTTCCTTGTCTTAACTATTTTGTTTGCTGTGTTTCTACCTTTACACCCCTTTTTGAATCTGCTAAATCCATTTTCTATGCTGAAAACTTTAGTTTGGACTGTTGTTTTAAATTTCCCTGCCCTAAGAGTTAAGCTCTTTTTATTCTTGTTATGTTAAAGTTATTGTCTTGCCTCCTCTTGTGTTTGCATTTGGGTCTCACGTGTTGCCAGATGGGAAATGAAGACATATCGTATTTCGACCCAAACTATAAATATGTATGAAAACATCTTGGGGAAATAAATCACACACTAGGTGCATTTAAAATCAAAGCTATAACCTAGGTAATAAACGTGGTAATAAACAGTTGCTTTATTCATTGTGGGTCAAATGCATAGACTGTATATAAATATGGACTGCAAAAATGTATGTATCCTGTTGCTCTCTCGCCACTTTCTTGCACTGGCCAAACTGGTGCTTTTTTTCTGCGGACATGGATACCATTTTGCAAGTTTGGAGCACAGTGTGGTCCAAGAGTGGAGCCGTGATATCGATGGCCCGACCACAGTTTCTCGCGTTTTTGTTTAATTAATACTGCGCTCTACTCCACCTCCTCCAGTTACAAAGAAATGCTAGACTAAACACTGTACTAAAAAATGTTTACGCCCCGATTGGCATGGCAACTGGTGGTCACCAATATGTCATAACCTGTCTCTATATCGTCAGACACTTGAAGGTGCATCAACATTATATTAACTGCCTAAAATGATTAGAAACCGTCATTGGGAAAAAAAAAATGCATTTTAGTGTTTTAGTTTGTCCCAAATCCCATCCACTAACATGGGGGAGGTGGGGCTTATGACCTATACTGCAGCCAGCCACCAGGGGGAGCTCTACTTGCTTTGGCTTCACTTTTGAGAAGCGGTCCTGCTGTCCATGTTTATAGTGCCTATGGACAAATGGTAAACTATCATATATTTGCCCTTTTATATTGTATAGGAGCTGAAACTATCGTATAAATATGATAATCATCGTGTATCTTGCTGCACGTGAAATAACAGATTGCAGCCAACACGCTTTCTCATGCTTCAATGACGATGACACCAAAATGGAAAACCTTCAATTGCATCTTCTCCGCTACAGATTGCGAAAATGAACGGAAACTGAAAATTCTGCGTTCTCCTTCTACTGGAATGTTAACTTTATGGTCATAAACTACTGTATTTCAGAAATAATCTGCCACGCACCATTCCACAGGTTTAGATGGTAATAACTGCTTTCACGACCACAAGCGCGAAACGTATCCGTAACCATCGGGAATCCATAAACAGCATTTACTCAGTCGCTATTATCCTTGCCAGTTCATTAACCAAGGAGAAGCACCTTCTAGTTTCACCAACAAATGAGTTAAGGGCTGTATGCTATGCGCTGTTTCCAGACTTAACATGCAGAGTGCACATGGCTCCAACTCATTCTCCTTATTCATTCAGTCAGATGCCTGTGTGCTTTACTAACATCAACAGACACGGACCATTTCCAACGTGGTGTGTGCCCCGGGGGACGAGCGTGTGCTATTTTTAAAGCCAATACAAAGCAGGTTAAGCTGCCCGGCAAGATATAAATGTGCATGTTATTACCAAACAAACTACTGCAAAGTTGTGGCCATGTAATTTGTGATAAAGAAAGTAATAGTGGTAGGGATTCTGTTCCTGTTGTCATCTTCTTCCTCTTTAAACTTATTCCATCGTATTTATGAAAATATATGAGAAGCTGTTTATTCCAACTTTCCAGACCTGTCCATTCTGTACGATTCCAAATTTGCAGAGCCTCCAAATAACTGGGTCAAGATGATTTAAAATGCAATTCTCAAGTCTTCCTCAAAGGCAGCAAACGCATGCGCTACTTAAGTACAAATCTTTCACCTTTCACTGTGACGCCCGGTCAGGGTCTGAGTCTGCTGAGAGTGAAAGTATTGAATTTAGCAGAGCATCCTTGCCCGAAGCTTTCCTTCTAAGCACTACTGATACAGTGAATGTGCAGAAGACCCAGACTCCTTGAGAAGATTTGACCGCGGACCTGTAAAATTAAATGGACTGCTGATTAACGGTAGAGAGTGCATAAATCAGTCATGCCATTACCTACGTCTGTTAGTTTAATAAAAGCTGGATTCACTCTGGGGATATTGAGATTTGTATAACAATGGCCGCTAATGTCACCTAATGCTGATTTGAGAGTACATGACGGTGGTAAGTTAAGCAGAGAGTGATTAAGAATGATATCATACTGATTGATGCTAGTCTAGTCTTAACTGTGAAAGAAACATTCAGATAAAATGTGAAATGTTTGCCTACGGGGCACAACAGAATCTCAAATCACCTCTGGTCTCGGTATAACTTTAGCTTCAAGGGACTGACTGCGTATTGGGGTCCGACCACGGCCACTCTGTCTCCTAAACATGTCGCTCATTGGCTAAATCCACTTTAATCATCCAGATTTCAAGGCCTAGAAGTCATGTCTTTGAACTGCTCACAGAAGCTGACATCAGGGAAACCCTGTTAAAATCAGAGCGTTTGAGGCTGGATCTGTAATACGCTCAGATTAGCAGATAATCTGGGCTTTCAGTTTCGGTTAAGCAACAAAAAGTTTTAACGATTTGGGGAGAAAGATTTGAAAATTAAGTAATTTTGCTAAAAGGTAATAGTTGGGGTGGGTCTGATAAAAAAAAAAAAAAAATCTAATTACAGGCTTTGTAATTAATTAATCTCGATTAATCACATTTTAATCGCATAACAATATTTGCCCCAAAACACAACATTTCTTAATTTAAATGGATTTTTGCGGATGACGGAATCAAATAATAGGTACAGACATGAATATTGTAAACTCACGCTCTTTTAAAGTCTGGAAAAATGCATTAATTGCATTTCAGTTCGAAACAGTAGAAAAAGAAAATATCCCTGGCCAAAACTGAACAGACCTACAGCTAAAGTGCTACTGTAAGTACTTTAAGTACTTTTTTTTAGAACAGCACTGACTTTGTACCGTTAAAATAATAATAAAAAAAATAATGTTTGGGTTGCCAACACGTCTTCTGTACTCAGACCGGGACTGCTAGCGCTACCAGCTAGTTGAAGTATAGGTGGTATGGAAACTCTAATGCGTTCATTTTTTGTAATTAATTAATCGCAATTAAAATGCTTTCATGCCTTCTTTACGGTGTACAAAAATGTCATTTATTTATGAAAACATTACCTCTGGTTCGCTCCGATCTGTAAATGAACTAGTCACAAACTGCCTGAATATCCTTTTGTACCTCTTCTGAGCACACTTCATCACCTAATACACTTTTCCCCTCCTTTTCCCTCTCTATCTCGCTCTGCCAAATAAATTTGCCGTGCACTTACGCGTTACCTCGTGCACCTGCAGCCTTGTGGCACCGGTGGAAAGTGAAACTGAGTGTGGAGGCACTTTATTTCAAGGGCTTCTCTTTAATTCGCTGTGGCTTGGACTGCGCCTTTTATTGAGCAATCCCTAGAGGAAAAGAGTCTGCAAATATGTTGTACTGGTCATGTATTACTAATAATTTGTAAGAGCTAGTGTACATGTTGTAAAGCTTTCATGTTGTGTGACGGATCTTATCTGGTGTTAAATAAAGTCTCAGATGAAAATGGTGACTATTTGGCTAACACACAGCTGACATGCAGCTGCTGAATAAAATACGATGGAAGCCGACTGAGCCTGATCTTAAGAAATTCAGTTTATAATGTATTTGCTGTAGCAGAATGAAAAGAATACTGCTGTCATGGTGCATCCAGTGGGGTCAGTGATGCAGCATTCAAAAGCACCGCATTCTATTGGAAAAACAACCAAAAAATGATTTCAGCCATACCGTACGAAACACTCACTCATGATTATCCCTGCGCTCTGTGAAATGGCACATCTATTCAACTCTGCGGTGAAACACAGGTGTTCGGGGACAACAGGAAAAACACTCTCATCATAAATTTCAGCATCAATTACCATAATCCAGTAATACCGCACAGACACATATTTCATAAATCCCCTCTCTTGCCTCTGTGGGCTGTTTTCTCCTTTCAAGTCCACGTCTTGGAGGGTCCAATGCAGACTCACCTTCCACATATTTTCTTGCTCTTAGTTCAGGTTCGATATTCCACAAGGTCTTCGAGTTCCTTCCGTCTGTCACTGCCTTCTCCAGTTGGTTTGCCATCACCACTTTGTACATCTGTATCTGGAAGTCTCCACATATCTTAGCTCGGCCATTCTCCCACACTTTCGGAGGGGCGTCCTCTTTGAACCTTGGGACTTCGAGCCCGTACCCAACATAGATGCTTCTCTACACTGTGCCAGCAACTTGGTCATGGTGTTCCATGTGTGCCCTGCCTGCTAGTATCTTGCGTCCCACTCTTATGTGCTGGGCTGCCTCAGGGGAATCTTTGCGCAGCCTGTACCGGGAGGAGTCCTAACTAGTGTCGCAAACCTTAGTTTTCCCATTATGACCACCTTCCTAATCTTGTGTAGGTCTCCCTTGTGCCTCCAAAACAGTTGTGAATCATCAGAGAATGGACATAGGCCATGAGGGTGTCCTGTGGCTGTTGTCAGTGGGGACCTTTGAGCCCTGTGGGTTGAGGGGAGGGACCTCTGTGGACCAGTGCGTCCCTCGGATACTTTATCAGTTTGGGATCTAGAGATTTCGGAGGCTAGGTCGACACCTTGTGCTGTTCTTCATGTTTTTGAGTGGTGTGTTTGTGTGTGTGTGTCAGACTGCATCCTGCTGGGGATGGCTGCTGCTATCCAGGAGTGTCATGGCTATGGGGTGGGGTTGCTTGATCAAAAAAGGAGAGAACACATTCTCTTTCGATGTTCTCATTCCCCACTTTCTTCTACTGTACCATATAGTTTGATTCAGAATATCTGAATCATGTTTGGATTAAGATCTTCTAAACAATAGGTTCTGGTTTGTCCCTGTGTCTAATATTCAAGGGCGTTTCCTGAATAAGGGCCTCATACGTGAATACTGTGCTCTTGTTTGGCTGTTCTGTTGTCCTTTTCAAGTGTCCATTTCAAATTAATTAATAATTTACTCATGATGCTTCAAATAACTCATTTTTGTTCCAGAATCATGTACAGATGTGCAACAATGTGACTTTCTTTAATTTCAGTATATTCTTCAACCAGTTTTCATGATTTCATCCCATTTCTGAAACTTGGGGTAGCTCTTGTACATACATGCATTTGACTGTTTAAGGTTAATAGCGGTATTTTAAATGGCAGCGAAAAGAAAGTAAATGCTATCAATTCACCTCGTTACATTATGTCGCTAATGGCTGCCTTTTTCAGTTACTACACAAAGACATGGCATGTTTGCTTTCATGCACTGTCTGCTTCACTTGTCAGTGGAGAAGTGACACACGCTGTCAGTTTAATTCAGAAAGCTTGATAATAGTAATTATGTCTTCACCATTCGGCCGAGTCATTTATGAGCAGTGAATAGATTTCATTTTTCCCCCACACTCAGCCAATTTAATGTTTTAACTTTTACTAAATATTGTTTCAGAAAAAAAAAAAAAAAGTCAGTATGCTACTCCAGGGATTAGCCAGTCTTGAGGTGAGAGTGTTACACGATTCCATCTTCCATCCGGTTGTGATGTCGAGTTGACCTTCCATAGAAGATGGACAGAACAAAATCCTTTGATTCACGTTTTAAGATCTGCGTTGCCTCGGTCTGGCTTCATTCTAAAAAGTTTCAGCTAAAACTGTCTTTTTAAGAGGATATCTTCAAGTCAGGCTACCTTATTCACATAATCTCTCTTGGAACTGTACGGACATAATCTTTCTCTATTGTCTGCTCATCATAATTTAGTTGATAATGTATCTGTATTTGTTCATACTCCTTAATTACTACTTCTATCTTTTATTGCACTGATTGCGTTTGTGGACCTTAAAAACGGCACCCTGTGCAACAACTACTGCAGCTCCACAACTCCGCACTAGCAGCATCTCTCGCTCACACTCGCATTTAATTTCTCTAAACAACTTAGCCACACTTTTTATTTTTTTTTAGCTTAAATACAAATTGCTCCAGACTAATGCTCCAGACTAATGACCAATAGAACTTGACACTCTGATTGCTTCTATACTTTTTTCTTTTTGTCTTAAATTTCATTCTCTTTCGTTATAGGAATATGTGAACTTTCACACATTCAGCGTGAGGCTTCCTCCTGCCAATTTTCACCTATGATTGCTAACTGGTGCATATGCTCTAATCATCGGTATCATAGTCTTACATGTTTCAAAGCACGTTTTCTTTACCAGAACCTGGCTGATTAGAGGACATGCACCTGTTAGCAATCACAGGTGCCATTGCTGAATGTGGGAAAGTTCAGGCATGCTCATGAGTGCAGTGATCAAGTATGAATTTAAAATTGCAGACATGACATGTAAAAACAAACCAAAAAAAAGTATAAGCATAGAAACAATCAGAATATAAGGTCGTTATCAGTCATTAGAGTGAGTATTTTGTATTTAAGCTGGGATGATTGAAAACCAGTCCGGCTGGATTGTTTGGAGAAATTGATGCAGAAAATACCGACACACACAAGTGACACAAGTTCAACTCTAATGACTTTGCCAAAAGCACCTTCGTTGCTGAAATAGATACACGCCAAGAGAAAATGAGGAAACTCATTACCCGTGTCAGTTTTGTTCACTGATGAGAGGCGCGCTGCTCTAACTCAACAATTGCCCAGGGCGGAGAGGGAATGAAGGAAAGAATATAGTAACCCTGAAACTAGCCACTTCATTCAGGTGTAAGAGCAGACGCTTACAATCTAATTCTGTTCTCATTACCACCCTCGATAAAAAAGGATGGAACTTTTACCCAAGAGTGCGATCAAATTCAGCAAACAGGGTGCTCTATAGACTGAGAAAAACAAATGTTTATGTGGGGATTTAGATGGTCCTGCAAAGCATAGGCTATCTTTAAATAGGCATTCTTTTGGACCAACGTATGCACCCAACACTGCCAACAGAGCCCAGCAGTACCTCTCCACAAGTAACTCATAAGCACCGTCAACCAAACCACCATTTAGAGCATCCTGACCAACTGCATCACTGTGTGGTTTGTAACAGTACCACCTCCAACCAGAAAACCCTGCCGTGCATAGCAAATGCAGCAGGTAAGATCATAACTGCTCCATTAACCTCCCTCCTGGACGTCTACAACACCTGCTTAGTCTGCAAACCTTTCGCCATTGGGGTTAACTGCACCCCTCGTACAGCTTTTTCAGTCAGTTGCCATCTGGGAGGAGGTTCTGTAAACTCCAGAGTGCACCTCTAGACTAGAAATAGCTTCATCCAGCAGACTGTCAGTAAGTGGAACTCTCTCTTTGTCCACTGCTTCTGTGATTACAGTCATCTGTATATCTTGTATGTGTGTGTATAAAGCCAAGATGACAATAAAGTTGACTCTGACTCATCCCACTCTAAATCTAAATCTACATTAATTTTTATGACTAAAACTAATTGTTGTGTGTAGTGTTTAGTCATAGGGATGGGAATCTAGATCCCTTTCCAGTTTACAACTGGTTCAAAATTATAGTTGTTACTATTCTACAGCTATTCTTCCGGAAACATGCAGAATGAAGGGGTTCAAAGCAGAGTTTCAAGTCAGCCAGGCTAGTTGTAATGTCACGTTTCTGGTGAGGTACGACCCACATGGAGGACACAGAGGGAGGCAGAAGTAGGAACTCAAAGTAAAATCTAATAAAAACTAACAAACTAACGACCAAATGGAATTGCGGGAAAGGGTATCCAAAATATAAAAAATGACTGCAAAAACAGGTAAGAACCAAAACCAAGATGAGGAACTGAACAGCAAGACAAATGGGGTAACGTCACAGAACCAAGGGAAAGGCAGGAGGATAAGAGGGCAGAAGGTTTAACGAGACACAGGTGAAACTAATGAGGGCGGAGCACACAAGGAGAAACCAATCCAACAATCAAAGGGGGGGACACAGGAAGTAAAGCAAGACAAGAAACACCAAGAAAGACCAAACAGGGTCAATACTCAATAGACAATACCATGATAGTAACATCTGTATAAAAGTTATGTGAAAGTGGAAACCACCAGAAACACGATGAAACATCTTACTGCACTGCGTACTCTTAAACTCCATGTACTGGACACATTGCTGCACACATTCCAGTGCTTTCTAATACTTTCTAACCCAACAGTATGACTTGTGCAACGGCAAATAGCAGCAGCCAAGCAAGCCTGCTATACTAAGAAAACCAAATGCTTTACAGATCTTCTCTCACTTCATCCATTTTAGATGATGATTCGACACCGTGTCCAGATAAGAAAGCTGTTGCACTGATGTTGAAAAGCTGCACACAGAATATTGATCAGGAAACCCTAAGACAACTGACCAAGAATCTGACTGATAAAGAGAGTCAATGACACTCAATAACAATGTATAATCTCCGTCCCTGTGCCGTTAAGTGTCTCTCTCTATATATATATGGTTGGTTTTCATGAAACGGGTTACAGGATTATTCTGTTAACTGGCTCTGACAGGATATAGACATTCCACATTCATTCCACATGAAAGCTAATTATTGGCTCTAACATTTATAACCCTATTTAACCACCACTAAGCGCTAATTTGGCAAATTTTAAATTCTTCCAATATTTATCACGCTAGGATTTTTGTTTTATTCTTGTTGATCGCCCAGTATTACACTATGTTAGTCATTACCTTTAATATACATTCTCCTTTTTCTTCTGTCTTTGGTGCTGACAGTACATAGAGAATTCAAATGAAGTACAGGGATTGTGGAAACGAGTCATTATACTTAAGCTTAGTTAAATTGACATCAAAAGTGTAGAACTGAGAATATTAATCTTAAAACATTCAAATGTTTAATTGGCTACATTTGCAGTCTAGAGAGGAAATTTCATTTTTTATTTATGACATGTCATCATAAGTGTCATAACTACAATATTAAAGACAACTCTGCAGCTAAATACAAGACAGAAAAAAAAGGAACCAAATAAGACATCCGTATTTCTCAGTGTCATTAAAGTACCCTGCTGAGAATGACAGACCTTGAGAGTTTAAATGAAGTTTGAGATGACGAGTGCAGTTTTGGAAGCACATGTAACTCCTTCACGTATCCTCTCGCAGTTGATGGTGTTTTAAAAAAAGCACTGAACAACAATGTAAAGAACAG
Source organism: Planiliza haematocheilus (assembly GCA_005024645.1). Lineage (NCBI taxonomy): Eukaryota > Metazoa > Chordata > Actinopteri > Mugiliformes > Mugilidae > Planiliza > Planiliza haematocheilus. The sequence goes on from SRSE01000613.1 coordinate 5,612,658, forward strand.
GAAGCAAAATAATTACATGAATTTTGCATAAATGTGTTGCGCATGGTAGTTCGTTGTTTGACCCTGCATGCTAGCAAAAAGTTGAGTTTAGTTGCCCTGTTTCTAGGCAACAATGAAGCGATTACTTGAATTTGTGATGCTGGAAAGTGCTAACTAGCAAGGTCGAAACTGTGAGAAAACAACTGATCTGAGATCTAAATCTAAGAACCAATGCTGCTGAAAAGGAATCTATTTAAATTGTGTTAGTACTGTATCATAGGGGTTGAACAATACAGATTTTTTTCAACTGTTATGTGATCAAAGTCAAGTCGACAAAGTAGAAAGCAATGTTTTGCAGCTATGATATCTATATTCTTCTCCTAAACACACATGCTGAGAACAGGCAGCTCATGTGCTACGTGCGCAGAACGTATATACAGGCTATGTAAACAGGCTGCACTTGAAATGCTACTAGTTTGCTGCAATGACCCATTGAGCCTGTGTAAAGCATCATGGCAAAGCAGTGAAGTTGACAAACTGACAAGGCAACTAGTCTGTACAACTCCTACTGCATTTGGTACAATATGGACCATATGACTATAAAGTCACTGTGTTAGGTATTTCTGAATGTGTTTTGATGAAATGGTGACCAAGCCATTTTGTGCAGGAAGAAATAGAAACAAGACCCTCAATGGATAAAGGGTTATAAATAATAACTTAAATTTAGAAAATTTTACCACACATACAGTACAGGCACCCAAGCTCCCAAACATAACTCCAAAGCAACTGCCCAAAGCAGCAAAGCTAAAGGGCTGAATGTAAGGTATTTGATTAGCACCATGGAAACATGCTTTAAGAAGAAGGTCACCAAAGTGCTATACTAAGTAAACACACACGCACATACTCAAGTCTCAGAAAAGACGGCGCTTCCGTCATTGAATGCTGGTCTAGTAAACAGACTGGAAGAAGATGAAACTACAGATGGTAATGGTGAAAACACATAACAATAAGGCTAATTACAATTAATATATGCGTACTTTCAAATTTACAGGCTATACATTGTGTCTTTTTTTTTTTTTTTATTCAGAAATTTACGTAATTCTATTTTAGAGTTAGTCATCGTGGCAAATGCTGATGACTCATCCTGCTCTTTGGGGCGTGTTCTAGTTTTGCACCCAATGAAACGCTACCTCCCCCTGCATCTTGTTTTCAGAACTGCTGAGTTTGACCCGTAACTTGGCAATGGGCTGAGCCTGCTCACGCCATTGTAGATGACCAATCAGAGTTGACTGCATTTGGAGTGGTTTGTTTTTACAGTAAACACGTAACCATGCAGAAAGAGATGGCACTTCACTAGCTGTTACATGGGTATTTTGTATTATTCATTGTTAAAGCTTCAAGTCATTATTGAAACAAAACTGATGTGTTCGTGTCATGGCACTCGTTATGAAGCATGCGCTCCAAATCCAAAGCTTTGATCTCCAACAGTGATTTTAAAAAATATGCTTCAGTGTTTATAGTTGTATAGTGTGAGTAAAACTGGATTGCCTGCATAGACAGCTGAAATGATTGGTTTCTGTGGAGACATGCTATAATGAGGCAACAACAGCCAGTCTTGGCCAAGGCATGGCCATTGGTAACCAGAGCCACATTGAGCCTTTAGAAATGATTCTTCATTTTGGATGTTTACCCAGGTAGGCCTTTTGAAGTGAGAAAGACATGATTATTTTGAATTAGTCATCCCTTCATACTCGCGATGCACTTGGTGAACATGAAATTCACTCAGGGTTGCCAAAGGATACAACTTTTTCTCCATATAAATCGTGATGCGCGTGTTGTTCGTCATGTACTGCAGATAGAAGTCCTTAATATGCTCATGGTGCAGCCAGTTTTCTTTTCAGAGAGTTCTACAACTACTACACTGGGAGGCAACTATTAGATGAATGTAATGGCGGAACAGATCAATAAACTGATAGATGACTGCCACAGTCAATAAGCTGTGAAGTAGCATGTGTGACAGTCCTTTGACTGGTTGAGCCCGTGGGACAATTTTGAAGGGGAAAACATGGTCAGGAAACGAAAGTCCAATACTATTTTATTTTGTTTTACACTGAATGCCTGTTCCCTACTGTTGTATGTGTGTGTTTTATCTGAGCGGGCCATGAATCCTTCATTTCCCTGTCTTTCATACACTTAGCTAAGACTAAACCAAGGCACTGACCCTATTAACAGAACCTCTAATTGGACCTCCAAGATTAATTACACATCTAAACATTTAGAACAATAAAGACAGAAACTATGTTAAACCACTACAATCTATAGTTTCCAGCCTATGAACATTTAAACAAAAAGTATCACCTCTATATTGTTAACTGTGTGGTTTTGCAGTCCCATGTGAGTTTAGTCAGAAAATCTACTTCAGTTGATATTTAACTTATATAAACTAATTTCTGTATGTTCAAATACAGATATGGAGGCAAGGGTTGGGATTTTTGGTAGGATCATGGAAGCTTTCTTTGTTCTGTCCTTAGCCCAAGTAGGACAGAGTAGTATTGATTAATCACATCTGAGCAGGTCTTTGTCCCCAGAGGCTATTGCACAAACAGAATACACTACAAATGGTTTGCCAAGAACATTCATAAACATGAACCAATTATGGTGTGTGAGAAATATAGGAGGTCCTTTAGCGTAGCTCAACAGCTCGAGGCTTTGCTGGAGGCCTACTGTTAATATTGCAGGGGTATGGCATATTGCAAATGGTCTTATATTTTTATATAGCGGTTTAGAGTGTCAGTGAGATACAGCTACCCACATGGTCACACAAGCATGAACACATTTGCACACCTTTGCCCAGCAATGGAAGCAACTCAGCATCCGGTGTCTCGCACATGGGCACATGGGCATGTGGTCAGCGCGCCGGGATCAGATTGTGGACAACCTATTGAGCCACAGCTGCTCCAGATATTATTACGGATATAATGTATAAGAAAGCAGAAAAATACTAGAACTGTGCTGACAACAGATACCAAATGCTCAGGAATAATTATTTGTACGATGACAAATATTAGGTCATTAAATGCTGGCCCACGAAGTGATTTGATATAACACAGTTAATGAAAAGTTACCTCAGTAAAATGTTTTAATTGCTTGTGTCCCTGAGGTAATATTTATAGGCTAATAAATCTTCTCCACAGTATTAATCTAGTGTTGCAAGTTTGTTTACCCGAAAATCACACCAGCAACACTCATTCTGGTAGGATTTCACACAATTCATGCTAAACCACTTTGTAAAACGTTAAAAAACAAAACAATAATTATACTTGACTATAATCCATGTTCTCACTTCTCCAAGGCTACATGCAAATCGTTTCGGTGTAAGACAACAAGTAATTCCAGCTTGATCTGCCTGCGTCCCTCGTGTGTTCAACCGGTCGCACGGGTGTTTTAGACGTGGATCAACACAGGAACACAGGCTTTGCCGGCATAGCTCGAGCTTTGTGCGCCCGTAAGCCCTGTGTTTTTAGAGCATGCTAGTAAGTGGCGGATTATGCACGAAGCCCCTTTCAGCAGAGCAGTCAGACAAGGTGACCCCCAGAGAACGAGGCTGCGTTTGGAAGATACGGAGATCAGTGTGGTCATCCATGACTGCCCGTCTCTTACTTTACACGCCTTTTTTTTTTTTTTTTGCCAATATCGGCCCAATGGTTAAATTCAAGATAGGCTTCGCTGCATTCCCCACAAAGCATTGACACAATTTTATCTCCCGCCACTATGTGGCCTTGTATTCATACACATAATTATTTGCGTAATGAACTGAGAAACATTCTAGCTAAAAAGAAAAAAAAAGAGAATATATATAATCATGGTTTATGTTCCAGTAAGGCTGTAGCTTTAACCTAGAAGCACGGAAGGAATTAAAATATATTTTAAACCAATTTTCACTGGATTTGTGGCAAGTTTACACTAGTCACATTGCAGTTACAGTTCTGTGAGTCAGAAATCTCTCATGGCCAAAAATGTGAGTCAGGAAAAAAAGTGTTTGGGGCTGCAGAGCTCCACCGCCTGTGCGCTTGCTATATTTAAATAAAAAGGTTGGTCTGGGGCACATGGCACAATGGAACATGCTGAATTCGGTATTACCGTTCTTGTCATTTCCAGACATATTGTAGGTGTAAGTAAGAGAGTGACAGCTGCCTATGGCCTTTCTATTTGCAGTCAGATAACAACACTGGGTAGCTCAGGTAGTTCAGCTCAAGAAGCTAACATATTCTTTGTATAGAACGACATTATAGTTGAGGCTAAAAAACAAACAAACACACACAGCTTTGTTTGTCAAATTATTCCATGACATGCATTTGACTGTAGAGTTATAGTTTAAAGAAGACAGGAAATGAGCAAGAGAGAGACAACAAAATCACCAGCCACAAATGGAGATGCTGCGATTCATGATTTGGAGTCCGGGCGACCCCAAGGACAAGAAGCCCATGCCCCTACTGCCAAAAGCACTGAGTCAGTCCAGTTGTTGTGCAGCTGCGTCATTTGGCCAGTTGTGCTCGACCATACATAATCATTATAACGCTATTTACAGGCACAAACGTCAAAGCGTCTGAGCAACAAAGGAACATGTCAACTTCAAACATCAACTCAACAGAAATTCCAATTAGTACTCCGTAACAGACTCTCGCATTCTGAAACAGCTGGTCTTCTTTGTTCAACCACTTAAATGGGCCCCGGGCAAAGCTTTTGATTTGCTTTTACTTACCAATTCATCTATGCGGATACACATTGCTGATCTGTAGGCATACAGGAAATCACAGGGTTTTGCAGTTACACTATATTACCAAAAGTATTCGCTCACCTGCCTTTACTCATTCTATGAACTGAAGTGCCATCCCATTCCTAACTCATAGAATTCAATATGATGTCGGTCCACCTTTTGCAGCTATTACAGCTTCAACTCTTCTGGGAAGACTGTCCACAAGGTTGAGGAGAGTGTTTATAGGAATTTTTGACCATTCTTCCAAAAGCGCATTGGTGAGGTCACACACTGATGTTGGTCGAGAAGGCCTGGCTCTCAGTCTCCGCTCTAATTCATCCCAAAGGTGTTCTATCGGGTTCAGGTCAGGACTCTGTGCAGGCCAGTGAAGTTCATCCACACCAGACTCTGTCATCCACGTCTTTATGGACCTTGCTTTGTGCACTGGTGCACAGTCATGTTGGAAGAGGAAGGGGCCCGCTCCAAACTGTTCCCACAAGGTTGGGAGCATGGAATTGTCCAAAATGTTTTGGTATCCTGAAGCATTCAATGTTCCTTTCACTGGAACTAAGGGGCCAAGCCCAGCTCCTGAAAAACAACCCCATACCATAATTCCTCCTCCACCAAATTTCACAGTTGGCACAATGCAATCTGAATGTACCGTTCTCCTGGCAACCTCCAAACCCAGACTCGTCCATCAGATTGCCAGATGGAAAAGCGTGATTCATCACTCCAGAGAACGCGTCTCCACTGCTCTAGAGGCCAGTGGCGGCGTGCTTTACACCATTGCATCCGACGCCTTGCATTGCACTTGGTGATGTGTGGCTGGCTGCAGCTGCTCGGCCATGGAAACCCATTCCATGAAGCTCTCTGCGTACTGTACTTGGGCTAATCTGAAGGTCACATGAAGTTTGTAGCTCTGTAGCAATTGACTGTGCAGAAAGTCGGCGACCCTTTTTGCACTATGCGCTTCAGCATCCGCTGACCCCTCTCCGTCACTTTACGTGGCCTACCACTTCGTGGCTGAGTTGCTGTTGTTCCCAAACGCTTCCATTTTGTTATAATAGAGCTGACAGTTGACTGTGGAATATTTAGGAGCGAGGAAATTTCACGACTGGATTTGTTGCACAAGTGGCATCCTATGACAGTTCCACGCTGGAATTCACTGAGCCCCTGAGAGCGGCCCATTCTTTCACAAATGTCTTGTTTCACAGTCTGCATGCCTGAGTGCTTGAATTTATACACCTGGGGCCAGGCCAAGTGATTAGAACACCTGATTCTGATCGTTTGAATGGGTGAGCGAATACTTTTGGTAATATAGTGTATGTTCTTACAGCAGGTCCCTCAAAGCTTGATTGAAGTTTGTTTGTTCATGGTATCTTGCGCTTGTCTGTGTTCTTTGAGGCCGGTCACTGTCGCAATGGGCTAAGGAAGGTATTCCAGATGTCCTTCTCCGCTGCAACATTTTCTAGTTTCAACGTGAAGGATCCTAAGGCAGGGCTGCATTTCTGGATTTACCTTGGGGACTACCCACAGCTAACTGAGTCCAGTAAACCTCCAAGGGGACATCCGCCATGTGAGAGGAACCTCAACTGGTTCCTTCCGCAGCCAAAGAGTGGAAGCTCCCTAAATATGTCCGAGCTCCTCACCTCATCTCGAAGACTGACCACAGCCAAACAGGAGGAAAGTCATTTCAGTCACTTGTATCTGCAGTGCTATTCTTTGGGTCACAATTCAAAGTTTATGACAGGTAGGAACAGAAATAGACTGGTAAGCAGTCCTGTACATAGCCTGCATTACAGCTGATGGCTCCATCTCATTATCAATAGCTTCATTTTACAGTTACTGGTGAGCAACATCCCAAGAGATTTACACTCCTGTGCTTGGGGAGCAACTCATCCAAACTCAGAGGGAGAAATTCTTATTTTTTTTATTATTATTATTTTTTTTTAGCTAAGCCAACACAGATCCTATTATTCAGACCGGGGCAAAAACAACATTATACATTTATCAATAATAAAGTCTCCATTTATGATTCAATGCATACAAAGCCAAACAGCCAAACAAACAAAAATCTTGTTTAAACCATTTTGTGCAAGCATACAGTGATAATTTAACCTCTTCTCAGTTGCGAAGATCATGTAATGCTTCTAACTCAGTTCAGTATGCATGATTCTTATTAGACTTTCACAACATAAACTGTATACACATACACACACACACATATATATATATATATATATATATATATATATATATATATATATATAGTAAATTATTTTGGACACTACATATGAATAAATTGGTATAAAAAACCATGGCTTAATGGGGTAAAAAAATAACAACAACAAAAAGAAACAACATCAACATGTTCCTACAAAGCTGTACATCATTGGAGTTGCTAGAAGCTGGAAGTTGGAAGTTTTCAAAACCCCTCTGCAGTTACTCATGGCCGTGCTCCTCTGCAGAGATGAGATCCAGTTTCTGCCTGTAATGGCTATCACGCCATGTTTATGCTTGTGGGCAGGTCTGTATACTAGCCATTGACAACAGTCAATTGTTGTGCAGCTGAAAATAGTCAGGCATTGGCTCCAGAGCAATAAACTTTCAGCAGTCCTCAACTTTTTGCCTTTGTTCCAACACCTTTGAGAGATAATTTCTTACATTTCTGCTCCCTTAAGATGCCTCTTGAAATCATGTCAGAGTGTTCAAAGCAACTCAAGATGATGCTGCCCTATTTCAGTGACAAGACAGGCAAGGGAGCAGTATTCTTCTCCAAAAAAAAACACAACGATCTGCTCTGGAGATACACACAGCGCTGTCTTTTTGTGGGTTGTGAGTGTGCAAGAGTGGATTCTCTCACGGCGCTACAAAGTTGAGCCTCGGTAAAGTTTAGATGTCAAGAAGGGATCCCCTCACTCAAGCGACAATCTCTGCAAGGGAGGCTCTTATCCTTGTCTACTGGTGGCTACTTAAAGTGCGATATCTTTCAAGTAAGACTTCCAAATGCCCGCACTTTGCCAAAGAGAAGCCAAGAAAAAATAAATAAATAAAAAAATAGTTTGTGAAGCTATTTGAAAGCAAACAAAGCTGACTTAGCCAACTGCAAAGCCATTTTCTGATGTGTCATCACAGCCCGCTCCTAAACCTTCACCCTGCTCAACCCCCATATTAGTCTTGTCTGAAAATCACCTTATCGCAGTGAATTTCACCACAGGATACCCGCTGACAGTCTTCTCATGCAGGAGAAAATTAACAACAGCACACAGCTTCCCGAAAGCAACTTCTAAAGCCAAGTAATTATTGATGGAGGTGCAAGCCAAGGGCGGCAGTCTCTCAGTGTGAAGGCTGCTGAGGCTACAAAGCCTGGTGACCTGAGCAGGTCCCTCTTATGCAACGCCGGTATTGTAAGAAAAATGGAGGTAGTGTGCTGCAGTGCTATTCGCTATATGATTTAATGAAACAGCCCAAACCCCTCAAGACTATCATGCTTCACTCTGAACCGGCCAAAGTGGTAGATTTGCTCCGAAATGCAGCACGGCAAGAAAGAACAGAAGTGCAGACTTAAATGATATACTCATGTGAGGTTGTTGCTTTACATTAGTATTAGGTCAAACACTGCGTTATTTGTGAATTTACACAAGTAACGGAAATATTTCCAACATTATTAATCAGAGTATCGCCCCAGTCAGAGTAAAAATGTATTGTGGGACCACCTCAGTCAGAAAAGACCAGGCCGATCAGAGGGAATCCTAAATCAGACTCAGAAGGGTGGTGTATACCTTTGATAGTCCGATCACTTGGGAAATTGTAGCGCCCAATAATCATGTAAATGCTTGAAGCATTTTTTCTCTGATTGGGGAAAAAACACATTCTTTCTGTGGATGCTTGCTCCGCATGTGGTGAACATAAGAGAAGATTAATGAAGCTGGAATCGACATGGGCTGGCTTGATACACATTGATACCTCCGTGTTCTCGTCACATTGCCCTTGTAAATTAATCCACTATGGATCAACTGCATCAAAGAAATATGGTTCCTCAGTTGTTAAATGTTCTTCACTGAGTGGTTCCTAGACTTTGCTCATTCTTGTCAGTCAGTCATTAAGGATTGTGTTGGTCAGAGCTCCTTTCTTTATGCTGTAAGCAGGGGAGATATCCAAGTCATAATGGTGCACAGACAAGATCTTATAGAACGTTTCAAGATTACAGTGGTCCTGAGGCAGCATGACAGCTAAAGCTTGTTTTATTCTCCAGCGCTGGGTCTACAAATAACCTATAGCATAGGAGGCATTTATATCTCTGCGCTGTCGCCATCATTCCCTAATTACACGATGACTAGTCAGTCAGAGCCGTGTTCCTCTGTGTACTCTGCAACCAAGCAGCTCATTTTGAAGATGAAGTTGATAAGTGTCGACGTTACTTTTACTGAACTCTCCGAGACACGGAAAATAGAGAAGACACCTGAGGGGAGAATGTTCTGAGCTCGTCCGACCGCTGAGATGTGTGAACAAGGTAATTCATTTCAGACCAGTCACAGCAGTTGGGGTCTGTATCACCGTGACATGTCGTTACAGATCTGGGGAGGTGGTGCACGTCAGGCCAGAGCATAGGGTCAGCAGCTATGCAAGCACGTACGGCGTACGAGTCGTTAGGGGGCCCTCAGCAGCTGAGGTCTCAGTTTGAATGCCAGACCTCTGCTGCATTTAATTACCCTTTTCCAAGGTAAAGGGATAACAGTCTATGAATAACTGCAAGCATTATACACCAATCAATCACAACATTAAAACCACTGACAGGAAAAGTAAATAACACTGACCATCTTGTGACAATTCAATGTTCTGCTGGAAAACCTTTGGATCTGGCATTTGTGTGGATGTTACATAGACATGTTCCACCCACCTAGACCAGACCAGGAACACCCCATAGGAATGACACTCCTCGATGGCAGCAACCATCCCCAGCAGGATGCAGCCTGACACAGGCACACACAAAAACAGTTTAGGAACAACTCAAAAAAACATGAGAACAGGCACAACCTGAACCTGGCCTCCAAATTCCCTAGATCCCAAACTGATAAAGTATCTGCGGGATGTTCCCCTCAACCCAAAGGTGAAAGTGTTGCACCATTTAATATGCCACCAAGTTTCTTGCTACAAGATCTCAACAAGAAAACTGAATGCAAAGGAAATTAATTCCATCTGAACAAATTTATACATTCTGGCAAAGTCGATGAACTTTAGAGTACAGCTGGTGGTTCACAGTTCAGAAATGACTCCAAGTCTCTTGGTAAATGTCACCCTGTGGAAGATAATTGTTCTAACTTCCAGTATATGTGTGTCATAGCAAAAAATAATGTCACAGCATAAAGTATTTGTTGTGTGTTAAGGCTACTTTCAACTTGCTTAGATGCAGGATGCCATTTAAACCTGCACAAACCTGCATCTGTCATTCTTTGGTCATGAAGCCCACTATTGCAATTACATGGAATGTGCTCTTTGTGATTTTCTTCAAAGGTATTGTTTTTTTTTCTCGCCATAACCTATGGCGTAACAAGGTCATGTGTCTGCACAGTACTCGGAATTACGACACATTTACTTCTGCTGCCGCGTGATGCTGCTCAGACCCTCTGCATTGTTTCCATCAAACTGTACAGCATTAAAGAAACGCACGAGGCAGAACGCAGGGACACACGTGATGTCCAACTGCATGGTGTGCAGAGTACGTAGACCGTTTGATGCTGAACGCACATCACATCTTTCGCCTGAAAGCGGGAAAGGAACTGCTAACAGGCAACTTTTTATTCTTTTCCAAGCGGCTCACTGGTTCAGGCACATACCATCAAATCAACCACAAAATCCTGGGTTTAGTTACAGCTGGAGGCCTTTGTTGCGTGTCATATCTGTTTCTCTCTTTTCTCCCATAGACTACACCGGAGGAAATGCTCTGCGTCTTTCGAATTTCGATTTTCCTTTCAGAACGGGTGTTCAAAAAAAAAAGGAATTTTAATTTTTTTGTTATATCATTATTGAACTGATTTGCTTATCAAGGTGATAGTTCTTGTCTCACATCAAATCTTGCTTGCATTACACTTGTTCTATAGGAGGGACACTGTCAATAGGATCACTGAAGTAGGAAACATTGTTTACTAAATTCATCAGCATACAGCAACTGCGTATGGACTTGCTTAATAACTTATCAGCAATGGGAAATCATTCATTTTTAATTAATTAGGTTCATTAGGCTGGATCAATCGGCCTTCCGTTCTTTTTTCTTTGTGCGTTCTTTCTTTCTTTTCGTACAGTTGTAGTCACAAATAATGGGAATGAAACCCCAAAACAGTGCTTTGAGAGTCAGACGTATTCCTTTATTGTTACTTTTGGTAGTTCTAAAATATCCTCTAAGCCGTTTCATTGTAATTACCGCAAACATTAAATCAGTTTCAGTCAACTCGGAACACGACTGTGCAAATGTGACTGATCGCTGGATTGCCCCACTGCCACGTATCATGGTGTATTTACACAGCCTTCCTTCTCCTTAATTTTCTACACAGCACAGAAACCTTCACTCTGCAACAGGACCATAAAAAAACAAAAACAAAAAAATACCCAGCCTTTTTTGTTTTTCTGTTTTCCAGCAACGATTTTTCTTATAATTTAAAGTAAAATGGAAATCTAATCATATTTGGCCATGAAACCGACATATTTTTAATTATGCATTTTGTAATATGAAACCAGAAATATCTTAATTGCCTTTTAATGCCTCTAAAATTGAAATACAAATTGATTCAGGACCCAAAATATTTTGTGATAAATACCTATATGAGCACAAGACAAAACTGAGAGTGCCAACACCAGCATGCCCACAAAATGAGAATGCTTTACTATGTATAAAGTTAACCACAGAAATATACATATCTGAATATAATACCTAGCGTTCACATGGTGCCAAGGGACATAGGCATCCTATTGATAGTTATCCCTAACGTACGCGGACAGTCCATACAACATGTGATCTACTGCCAATTCTCAAGCCCAAAAGATGAATTAAAAAACTGGATAATGACTTACCCTGTCAGTAAAAAAAAAAAAAAAAAAAAAAATGGTAATAAAAACAACATTTTTTATTTGCCTCCGAGCATAAATTGAAATCTTACATCATGCGGTTTCATTTTCCGTAAAAGAAAAAGAAACCTCCACTGTGTCACGCTATCCGTTCAGCCCTCGTTCTGGGAAGACCCGAAAAAGAAAAACTCATTTCATCTCTATCATCTACCTCATTGGACGTACTAGGGGACTTTATTGCCAGCACTGAATAATTAAAATGAAACTTTGCGAGTGCACCACTTCCTTTCATTGTAACGCCAACACGCAGTCATGTACCTAATGAGATTTTGGAAATGGGCCCAAAGTTTCCCACAGGTGCCGTAATGGCCGTGTCCTCATCGGTTTTGGTGGAGCCAGGAAATTGACTCGCCGCGAGCTCCGTACCCTAATGAGATTTAAATTCTTCTAAGGAAATGCAGCACCGTTATGATCTCCCGTCTGCGGGAAACAGTTGTTGCATGTTGTGAAGACGTGTCACTTGGTTTGAGTGCTGACAGATAATGCTAATAATAGAGATGTGTTTTCAGGCTTATTTAAGCTTAAAGTGGCGTTCCGTGTCCTTTCATACTGTGAGGATTGTCAGATGCAATTTCAACATCAAAGATTGTTACGTCTGTGCGATATATCATATGTGCACCTCGCTCCTTGCCTATTCACTGTGAAACCACTGTAATATATTTTAAATAAATCATAAGTGAAGTTCCGTTTTAGGTACTTTAAAAATCTGCGGTCTGTTATTTCTAATCAGTCACGCTTAATTGCCATTCAGAAACGTTTTGTTGTGTTATAAATGAAACATGTTTGTTAGATTTCTGCACACTTTCATGATAAATTCCCTCGGATGTTTCAGGAGTAACTCGCGGACCTGAATCACACACAAAAACAAAAGAAACACTAGAAACATGACAGGTCTGACAACAACTGTCAAAAGCGTCATGGTTTTGTAACAGCGCCACAAGTCAACGTAGAATTAGGTCAGAAAAGGGAGGAGGAGTTTGTCAGTGTGTTTACAAGCCTCGTAATCTCTGAAATCTTTAATTAATACGCTAACCACAGGAAATTGGCTCGCGCATCCTCACAATATAAATAACACAATACATTACACACTAAATCTCAAGTTTCCCTTTTCCCTTTTTTGCAATTGGACTCCCTTGTATCAAGGAGGCTTTTCTTCAGGAGGTGGGAAGTATCCCATTGAAAACTGAAAAATCTCTCTAGAGCCATTTCTGCAAAGCGAACAAAATTAAAATTCGCCTCACTAAGGGCAATAATTATTCGCTGAGGGGCTTTCGCTGAATGCCAGCGACTGCACATACGGTTTGATTTCAAGTTCTTTCAAATGAGACTTGGAGTGGAGAGTGGCGGTTAGCACTGATGGATCACAGCAAGAAGGTTCCGGGTTTGAATCCTTTCTGTGTGGAGTTTGCATGTTCTCCCATGGGTTGCATGGGTTCTCTCTGGGTACTCCGGCCTCTTCCCGCCGTCCGTTAGGTTAACCGGTGATTCTAAGTTGGCCGGTGTGCATGTGAGCGTGAATGGTTGTCTTGTCTCTCTTAGTTAGCCCCGTGATAAGACTGGCGACCTGTCCAGGCTGTTCCCCGCCTCTTGCCTGATGACAGCTGGTATAGTCTGTAGCACCCCTGTAACCTTTCAAGCGGTTTCTGAAGATGGATGAATGAGCATTGAGCATTTTGGGAGATGTATGCAAAAACAGATCTGACTAAGAGCTGGAAAACAGGCTTAAAGTGTGGTGTGCTTTGTCTTCATATACACAACACCATTAAAATAGCACACTGGAAGTGGGTATAGCGACCTGTACAAAATATATTTTAACATAAAACAATAACCTTTCCGAATCACTAGCTTTGTTAAGTGTGAGATTTTAGATTGTACCGTCGTTCTCATGGTTTGCATCGAATTCTAAGATTTTGTCTTTGCACCACACATCTAAGAAAAATAACCTTTTCCCAGCAGAGTGTAGGTTTTAGCAACCTCCTCATGTACGTGTCAAGACGCTTAATTATCTTTCAGACATAACAGACTGCACTCGCGCATATGGTTCCTGCAGACTAGTTTGCAGAAGGCGCCAACACATGGCCATTACAGGCGCCTAACTGAAGAGAAAATCCTAAAGAACGTGTGAAATGGCTCCGACACCGAAACCAACAGCCCCAAAGAGAGCAGGTGCCCGTCCTTTTGTTTAACCAAAGATAACTAATTAACAGTTGTGTGAAAGTGTTAAGGTTCCAGCGAGGTTTTGAGCTGGTGTTACGCAACAGTTTTGTGGACACATATCCGATGCTGCTTGGTAGCAGTGTCAAAAAGCACGAGTCACAGCTCGAACAGCCGGCTGCGTTTGTGTCGTTGTTACTAGTTTAGCCTTGGCCCTGCCGCAGAAAACACTGAACAAAGAATGTCTTTATAGCCGAGTGAACCTGTGCTGTGGGTTGAAACCGAGTTTAAATATGTAGGAACTGTCTGGGCCGCTCTCTTGCTGGTGCTTCTTCATTCTTTTTGTTTTTGGCGCTTCGGGTGGCAAATTCGTGTGTGGTTCAAGCTCACTCTGTTTCTGCTGTGAGTGAATTCTTAGAAACCCTTTTGGATGGCTTTTACCCAGCAGAGTCAACAGCACAACTTAAAATTAATAAATAAACAGAAGGACTACTTAAGGGTGAATATTGACATTTTTGTTTTGGAGAGACTAAAATGGAACCAGGTAACCATTGTTTCAAGGTTCAGGTTTCTGTCAAATGGCATTATAAACAATTCCTGCATACTTAAACTGTGCAAGGCGATCAGAAGAGCACTGCATTCCTGAGAGATATTTAGAATACAAAGTTTGGATAGTTAGTTATATGCAAATTGACATTGTTACGTGTTTAGCTGCAGTATATATCCTAATATAGAAATTGATAAGAGTTGGTGTGCACACAACTAATGAGATCCTACCAGGATTGCCTTGGGCTCTGCAGGTCCACGAAGCTCATTGCGTATTATGTGTGTTCACAGGTCCAGAATATTACACCACATGTGAATATGCATACTACTGAACCCATATGTTGGTCATCACAATTATAATTTTTAATTGGATCTGCTGCATTTTGCAGCAGGGTTCCGTGAGGATCGGCAGCAGATTGAAATTAACTCCATAAATCTTGCCTTCCCTGGAAATGCATTTCGAATGCTCATTAGCTAGTGTGGTCATTAGAGCAACACAGACTTGAAAACACATATGAATCCCACACCATCGTTCATTTTTCACTTGCGATCTGAAGTAAAAGTAATTCAGCATTAAATGCTGCGTACGTCCTGTTGGGCACACATCCAGATCCAGGCATCAGGCAACACTGACAAGATTTCCTAATGGCTGCTCTCCAAACAAAAAACAACAGATTACAGTCGTGTCAGAAGCTGTAGGTTGTTCATAGGCTGATGATATACTGATGATCTCAGTATAATGTACAGAAACATACAGGTCAACGAGCAAGACAGACAGGCAGAAAGTATATGAAGTGGCTATAGGGGTTGACCAAATAAGAGCTCCTAAGAACAGAACTGTCAAAGTATTGACAATGTTAGCAGTGTCTTTAGGCTTAACCCTAATCTGAGATTTGACTTATTGATTGAAAACTGGAGCTACAAGGCATTTAAAAGCTATTTTCAACCTTGAAAAGGAGTTTATGTCCATCATGAGAGTCTGTGGTTCAATCAATGAATTTAGTCTTTAAACATTAAAGAGAGGGTAAAAGAGAAACCTCAGCAATAATGTGTCTGAAATTGTGTCTTAGGGGACAAATGAGTAAGAACAAGTCTTGATTTGGACCAAAGTGGCATTACACCGCTTTATCCAGGCCTTGTTTTTGAACTTGCTTTCAAATGTCACATCAAAATATACTAAAACAAATTATATTTTTGTTCGGGCAGACCCGGACATGACTTCACGTGTCCCTCGCTTAGACTTGGGTAATTCTTCCAATTCAAAGAGCAAACCCTAGAGATCTTTAATAATGAAGAACCCCCCCTCACTATTTCAAAGAAGCTTTTTTCACGGTTAGTTTCACTGAGATACGTCTGTCAAAAAGCCAGCAGCGTGTCAAAGGCTTACATTTTTTATGAGCTTTCATTAATTTGATTGAATAATTCAGCGTTCGCTTTGATGAGAGCGACATCCTTCTCATTGCTCTCGCGGTTGCCGCTTTCTACACTTTGTCTAAACAAGATTGCCCAAGTGCATTACGCAACCCGTATGTGTGGCATGGGACGAACCAGGTTCTCCATAAAGTGTTGTTTGTCCTGTAAACATGATGAATTTGGGTTTAATGGTTTTGAAACTGCCATCAAACTTCAAATGAACATTAGTTCTTTTGAGGAATTCTGCAAGAAAACAACACGGCAACAACTCTTCTCTCGTAATTGCCAGGCTGTGAGTTCTAATTTCAGGTTTTATCGGGTTTAAAATTGGAACCCATCATCATGTTTAAACAATCAGCTTTTTGTTGTTTCATCCTCTGAATACATTAGTATTTCAGATTCATTGATAGGAGAGCGGTGGATTGTAAATGTAAATTATTAAAGAGCACTTGACAAATAACTGTCAACCCCATTCAGTGCATCAAATCTTTGCTTTCCCGCAGGAATGCATTTGAGTGTGAAGGTGACACTGACTGCTGTGTATCTGCTGTAACAAGCAAACTACAGCCAAAACAAATCCAGACTTCGCTCAAGTTTTTTTGAGTAACACTCACCGACCGCGTACGGTGTTGTACGTAGGTTGCATTGTAAATAACTTGACTTTTTCCTCAAGAGTTGCAGCCAATCCAGTTGCAACCCTTACTCTCCACATAGCTCACCTATTTGGAGGCCTCAAAATTGGTTTTCTCCAGACCTCTCCAAATGAGCCCGTGCTGTGGCTACATCAGTTTACCGCTGGTGTGATAGATGGCCGAGCTGCTCATTGAATGGATTCAAAAGTATACATAAACACAAAGATACTCTTTCAGGACGGCACAGTTAATGCTTCATTTGCACGTAAGCCAACTTATAA
This sequence comes from Planiliza haematocheilus, assembly GCA_005024645.1. Classification (NCBI taxonomy): domain Eukaryota; kingdom Metazoa; phylum Chordata; class Actinopteri; order Mugiliformes; family Mugilidae; genus Planiliza; species Planiliza haematocheilus. The sequence continues at coordinate 5,629,541 of SRSE01000613.1, forward strand.
CCTTTCGACAACTGCAAAGCCTCTTCACCACATAGCTCGCCTCTTCTACCTTGATTGTACTGGCAGATTGAAAGTGCTTTCTGTTGAGTAAACATAATTAGGATGTAATTAAAATCTGCAATAACAAACAATTTAGAATATGTGCGGCAAAGTGATTATACATTTCAAAAAGCAATTTGGTTTGAAAGATTTACATTTTTCATAGTGCATCGTCTCCGGCTTCAGCTCAGCAGCCTCCTCTTTCGGCCTGGCTTAATGAAAGTAAGGGTAGGGTGAGAAATGAAATGCACTTTTAATTATTTAGCAAACTGTTTGATGTCAAGAACAAGCTCCATTCAGCAGAGTGATGCACGGCTTAGGTGAGTGAGGATCCTCTGCGTTCAGTCACGAGCAGACATTCTCTCCTCTCCGAGGTGTCTGCTTAATGAACTTGCCTGTCTGGTCCATGGGAAGTTCTGTTTTATTTGATTCTTTAACTCACAGTCATAGCCCTGCCCGTAACCTTCCATCCCCGGCGCACATTGCACGTTGGCGGGGTGTTCGTCTGGTTTCAGGGAAAAAAAAATAAAAAAAATGGTGAACGGGAGAGTTAACAAGCAGCCCATATACTTATATTTTTAAAGATCAACTTGAGGCCGTGGCAATAATTACTGTGTTGAGCCAGTAGATGATTAAAGATCAAAGTTTCTTTGTGAAGCGGACTTTTATGAGATATGAGATGACTGAAGACCTCAACCAGTGGGTAAGGTGATGGTGAACAGTTTTTGGCAAGTTCTGGTGCATTTTGCAAAAATAAAGTCCTTGAAAATCCTTTGTCCTTTCCTGAATAACCCAGATGAGTCAGTATATGACCTGAATAAGCCTCACAATGCTTTTTTTTAAATGCACCTTTATCACTGAGGGTACCAATGATCCATCAGATCATTGGTACCCTCCAATCATTGATCATTGGATTATGATATTGACAGTAACATCACGATAGAAGCAATATTCATTAGTCTGTCTTCACAAGTCATGAGATTTACTTTTCAAGGATGCCCCAGTTGGTGGATTGGGAGATTTGCACCAGGAGAGCATGATCTTTTGTAGTCATTTGTTTTGTTTTTGGTAGCGTCAAAAACTATTCTTTTGTCTTATTGGTGACTGGCTAGCATCAAGTGGCCAAACGTCTTAGAGGAAGAAGTAGAAGTGTTTTGAAGAAGGGTAGCAACCAGCTAAATCATATGGATGTTTGGCGAGGTGGTAGTAACACATGCAGGCAAAGGCTGCACCGAAAATGCGACAAAAACACTGAACACTACATTTAAATGAAGACAACGCTTTCCTCAAAATGATGTCAAGGGGAAAAATATAACAGAGGGTTATAAACTTTACTGCGTTGTGTGACCAGAACATTTCTGGAGCAGAGAAATTACGTTTTAGCTATTTATTAGGGCTTCTGGAGCCAAAGTACGAGCTTCCCTCTCAGCACTACATTAACATTGACAGCCCTATTATCTATTTATCGCTATTTACAGTGGCACTGTGATAAGAAAAGCTTTTATGAATCTCCAGGGGAGGAAATTATGTTTATTTAAGATCAGATCAGGAATGGGACTGACCGACGCTGAATATTAAAATATCAGAATTGGATCATGGGGACCTTTTCTCTGCAGAGAGAAACAGTTTCCTATAACCTCATCAGCTGTTACGTAGCAGACTAACAGCTGCTTGCACCACGTCTTTCCTTTTCTTGAACCATTTGAAAACGCAAACAGATCGTTACCAGAATCCAGCAGGTCAGAGAAGCCTCACTGCGAATAATTAATAAACAATACAAAAGCGCAATGTGTGTATTGCATCAGAATGACTTGTGCAGAGAATTGGATGTTGGGTTTGATGTACCTTGCATTCTGATTCCAGAAGAAGCTGTGTCTCTAAGACGATTGCAAATTTTAAAAGCTCAGGCTAATATGTCCAATAACTGATTAATGAGTCATAAATATAAATTATGACTCCAAGCCAATTCCAATACAAACAGAAAGCATTATGGAAAAAATAAACTGAAAAATGTGAATCAGAGAAGATGAGGAATTTACTAAAAACATTCATAAGACGTTTAAGATCAAGGCTCACTTTTGTTCATGGAAATTACATTAACAGTTGAAAGAACAGAAAAGGGAAAGACAATGGCCTCAGGCTGAACTTTTGTCTCAGTGTGACATCTTGAGCGTCCCAGTTTGCCTGGAGATGTTTGTATCCCTGGGAGCTTCAGGAAAAGACTGCAGTTCTTATTTGTACATAAGGGAGTGTTTCCCTAAACAGATTCTGTTCTCATTCCATTATTCTCATCTTGGATTCCCAGAGGACTCCAAGAGCTTCTTAATCTCAAGGAGATGCAGGGAAATTTCTGATGTAGCAGAGCAGTTCTTTTGATTAAGAATCAATCGAAAGAGTTTGACGGCGGTGTTCTTTCATACAGTGGCAGCAGGTTAGATCAGTTTTTTGTTGTTTTTTTTGATGCACTATAACTCGCCGTTGTTCCTACAAAGGTTACAATAGAAAGAAAAAAAACATCCTCAAATCCAGGCCCTCAGTGATGTCAAGAACAAAAACACATGCATCAAGGGATCTACGTTGATTTGCCTTTAGATGTAATGAATATAAAAGGATAAACTGTAAACTATAAACCTTGTTTAAACTGATGACATGGTGCATTACCTCTGCTGGTGGTTTCTACAGCACAAGCATGAAGCAATTATAAAATTTACCCTGTATCCAAAATATTCAGCATGCTGGATTGCAATGATTTGATAATCATTTAAACCCTGCAGTGAATGGTAAAAAAAAATAATAATAATCAAAGAAACTAATTTCAGCCATTTGTGTCAGCAAACTTGTCTACCTTGCAGCCAGCTCACACTGGGGTAAAAACGGTCCCAGTGCCTGCTGAAGGTCACAGCCCAGGACGTGATCCTGAGGTCACCAAACCGGACACATACACACACTTCAGGTCACAGCTCTGCTTTCACATCCTGTCCATGAAGTTCAAGAACAAAGGGGACACAGCTCAGCCTCGGTTGAGACTAACGTACAGACACAGCTCCTAAACAGGAGGAGGATGTGAGGTAGAAATGACCTCCGCACCCTCCAACAAATAATGTAGAAATCGCCTCTCCACTACTGCGAGGTTAAAAAGCTGATCCACGGTTTCACAGCCTGTACAGAATCTGCAATCCCAAAACAGAGGTTTGACATTGACCAGATTCTCCACTCCACCACCCCGGCGGTGCCTCTTTATTAATTATGAGGTCCACCACTGCTGATCCCCAGGTGCCATCACTGACCTCTGTGCAATATTGAGAAGGTGTGTCAACTTAGTCAGTGCTACCAATGTCCAAAGCATTTCAGGAAGAATCTCTGGAACCTGGTTCCTTGCGCCTGCTGAGCTTTTAACCAAGTGCGTGACCTCCCATAGGGAAGCGGGCAAGCCTTCCCCCAAGCCCCCAGTTTGTGCGTCTGTCCTCCTGGAAGGACATGTCAGAGGTGTTCAGGAGATCCTCAGAGTGTTCCTTTCCCTGTCAGACTACATTTGATGTTGACAGTTCTCCTTCCTTGCTGTCATAAGAACCTCCTTGATGCAGACCAAAAGTCTTTTCTCTCCAAATTCCTCTGATGTACTTTTTTTTCTCCCCTCTTTTGTGGCTACAGATGTTGCTGTGTGAAAACGCATGAGTGGCATTTGTGTCCTTGACCTATAGCTATATACTGTCAGCGCAAGTTACTCAGTGATCAAGTAAACCCTTTGACTTTGTCATTTTATGGGAACTCAGCCAAAATAAACCCTCATCTATTCAGCTTAGAGTGCCTATCAGGGAAATGTACACACATTAACCAGCATGACTGTACTGCACGTAAGGGACATGTTTCCTGTGTCTATGTAGGACAGATATTGTTGGTTTTCTTGTGCCTGCCTGTACTTTATCGGCTCCGTCCTTGCACACCGAGACAAGGAGGGGGAGGTCACATATAAATCCCAGATGAGACCATCAGTGGCAGGATGCATTTGTGCAATAGAGTGATGAAGCGAGAGGGGGCAGAGAGGGGGTATGTCTGAAGGAATCGAAGAGGGACCAGAAAGGATGGTAGTGGTGGGGGAGGAAGGAGGGGTGCTGGGGTGACCTCTCCTGTCCCTTTAAAGCTGCAGTTTACTTCTGTAATCCCCTACAGAACAGCTAAGGGGGATATCCACACTGCGCTTCCCTTGAGGAACGAAAGGTGACGGCTGAAATGATAAATTTTGCCTCCACGGGTTAAGTGTGAGATTGCAGCTCAAACAGTCACACCTGATTCTTATAACTAGCACAAAAAATACACCGACTGGCTAAACTTAGACACCTAGATAACCGTTTACTGTATGTAATGGTGATATGATATGATACTAGAAATGCCAATTAAAACCAAGATCTAAAAACAGAAGGTATAGCATGTATCTTGGCATATATATCAAGCTACCTACCTACTTGGTAATCATGCTTCGATCTGTCCTGTGTGTGTGTTGTTCTTTTTCAGCAGAACCAGAACACTGAAGCGCAGGCTAATGGAAACCTCCTCAAGCTTGCCTCTAGCTAAAGATGCCCAGGCAAGTCCCTAATGAAATTGTATAGTGTTGCATGTTGGCTTGTGTTTATTCAGCCACTTCAATAATGTTAGGGATTGGCAATCAGATTATTCCAGAGAAACAGGAATGCATTTCAAATCGATCTATCTGGCATTGCGACCGTTTTCTATTCAGCCGTTGTTTAACTAGGTTTGTCCCATTGCAATGCTATGTCATGTTTTTATGTGGATTCTCCCTTGTGAAGTAGATCCAGGACCTAGAAATGCTCAGGTAAATCATTTGCACACAGACAACGGATTTCACCCTTTTATTTTTTTAACCTTGTTCAGGGATTCTAAGTTGACTAAGTCTTCAAGTTTGAGCTTAGACTGTAGGTTGTTCCCGGCAGCAGGAGCAGAAAGCCTAATAGCTGTCTTTCCCAATTCAGTTCGTACCTTAGGAACCATAAATTGCTTTATATCCTAAGAACAGAGAGTGGATTTTCCACATTTGGTGCTTAAAAGAGAAGATAAATACATGCCAAGATTACATCTGTAAATAAAAACAGACCAGTGACAGAAGCGGTGTGCATGTTGACTTTTGAACATAACATGTACTGGTGAGTAACAGATCGGCAGTTTGTGATCATATTCGAAGCCTTAATGCCTCTATGAAATCAGAAAGTTTTAATGGCTGTCATCCCTGAAATTAACAATAAGAACTTTTTTGGAAATCTCTCCATTTGTAGTCATCTCTTCACCGCCCTATTCTTGTTTTCCCGGCAAGGGATGCAGCAAACTATTTTGCAGGCAACTGCAAAATAGGAAGGCGCCGGAGTTCAGCGGCATCAAGGTGTTGCAATGAGATATCAGAAAACTCAGGGAGGTTGATACGCTGCAGTGGGGAGAAATAAGAAAAATCTCAGAGAGCAGATCAGATCGCTCTCAAGCTGCATCACCCCAAGAATCAGCTTCAAGAAAGAAAGAAAGAATGTCAGCGCTGGCACAACTTGACATCAAAGTAGAATCCCCACCCCCTCAGATTCTCCTCCTACCCGAAAAGCCATGAGATGTTCCTACTGTTGTAATGAAAAGAAAGTTGACTAAAGGCTTGTTCGACTATCAAACTGTTTAAAAAAAATAAAACAATCACACAGAGAAATTAAACCGAAGCATTTTCCATAAGATTAGATATTGATCTGTCTTCTTGATGACTATAAAGAGATCTCTCTCTAGATGATTAGGTATTTACACTTCATGCTGTTATTTCCTTTTCTCATGCGCCAACCATAGGTTAGATTTGAAATGATTGTGGGGGTTATGGCGTGGAAACTCCCATTAATAAAAATCAATACAAGGACTCTATTTAAATCTATCATGCGTCATAAGCTTTAAGCGCTCTGTATGTAGCTTCACTAAATGTAGACAGATTTCCTGTCCCTCCTCCTTTGTTTGGTTGCTTGGTTATTTACCTTTTGACAGTCTGGCCCTGGAGCTCTCTGCTGTTTAAATCTCATTTCTCCTGTCTGGTAAAGAAGCACCCACTCTGGAAAAAAAAAGTAGTAAAAGCCACATAATATGGTGAGTCATACAGCTAAAGCACACCACGGACAGTACTCATATATCGATGCATGTGCAGAGCGCTAAAGATTCAATCCCCCTGATGAATTACAGAGGAGAAAATGCGTGCTGAAAACACCTACTACCCATAGCTTCACATGCACTGGGTGATTGATTGACTGACTCATTGACTGATATTGTTTTCTTGCTTTATTTGAGCCACTATATGCAAAGAAGCACACCAATAGTGGATATACCTACCCTTCAGCTGTTTGCATATTATGAGTCATGAAACATTTTGGCAGGTAATTCTAAGAGACCTAAGGTCCATACATTTTTCATATGATTCATATTTCCTGCAGCAGCACGGTGTCTAAATAAAACAAATTACTCTCCTTCAAAGGGAACTTTTTTATATGCCTCAGTTTGTGGGACCGGCTCTACTCCTGTTTCTCCAATTCCACTGGTTAACAGGTGAAAATAACAAAAGCAGATCAATGTTTCTCATGAATGTACAAAGAAATACATGTAATTGGTCAGCAGCATTAGGGTTTGGACTAGTTTCGCAGCACTGACTGTGGCACAGCCTTCTTTGCAGCATGGATAAATCAATTATATTTCCATGTTTAAACAGTGTTGCCCTGCACTCTTGTATTTACATGAGGCGATTCCTCCCGAGACAATGAATATTCCCACGCCATCGTTGCGTTTTCCACCTAGAAATCAAATATGTGCCTTTGTCTTTTTCAGTCAGTGTAATCTCTCCCTCTCTTTTTTTTTTTTTTATACAGACACTCTTTACAGCAGATGATTGTTATTTATTTAAGTGGTAATCTCACACTTTTCAGTCTCAGTTGATGTGGCAGCACCTGGTCTTAATAGGTGGTTTAAGTCACAGATTTCTGGGTGCACCGAAACAAACTAATGGCGTTATAACAAAAAGATCAGGCAACAATTTAACTGTGTGTACAGTGGCAGGCTGTGGATTTTCCACCTTGTGCCCTCCAAAATCATTCAAAACACATCTTGATACGATCATTATGACAGCACTGCTATAGAAACCTTCAACAGTCTCAGCAGAAGCATCAATGTCGACGCAATAAAATGGCAAAAATATACACAAAAGATGTAAATACAATTCATATTACTTACCAGAACTTGACAAACTGGAGTTCTCCTCAGCGCTCATAGTTGGTACCCTGAGAATGGCATACACGCCCAGTCCCACTTAATTAAGATGGCGCCGACGAGGGTCGCCACGGTGTTTTGGTGCTATTTAACAGACTCCCCTCTGGCAGACGGCTGCGATCCATCGAGTGTAGGAGCACTCGCATGGCGAACAGTTTTTTTCCATCTGCAGTCCATCTGCTGAACAATACCAAACCTCCCCTTCTTCCTCCATTGTGGGTTCAGAAAATCAAAACGTTAACGGGGATGATTTGCTTCTGCAGCTTGCAACAGATGAACATGAACCGCTAGCTTTGCTTAAACGGGGCGACTCTCTGACCGTCAAATCAGAGGACGTGAAAACAGTGATGTTACCATAGGCCAGAGAGAAGGGACGAGAATACAAATTTGAAATGTGATTGGCATCATTACTATGTGTTTTAAGCTTCAGCCGCCTGCAGTTTTACTTGTGAAGGCCCAGGCAAGTTTCTTTGACTACGGCAATGCATGATGGCTGAAATATGATTAGATAAAAGCTCTAATGCAAAGTTACACTGCCAGAAACACTGCAGCTGAGAGACAGACAAGACACAGTGAACAGAATAGGCTGTAGGGAATAATTTATTAAGATTAATAGGAAAATATGCAGGCCCTGACGGCCCGCAACTGCTTGTATATATCCATGGTCTGGTTTTATGCTGTACATCTCATGATTTGCACTTTAGAGATCTTCATCTAGCAGCTTCTTGTTCCACTGTTTCCACTAAAACTTATATTTGATTATTATTTAAGTCTCAAATGTCTATAATCTGAACTACCCTGCAGGCTTGAGCCTCTGCAGACAGTGACAGCAAGAGCCATCGCAGCTTTTAACGAGACCTATGTGGGTCATACATGTGTCTGCTACGAGCGTGCTAGTACAAGATGCGCATCTCAGGATATATCTAACCGTAAGATCCAAACACTCACATAACAACAACAAAAATATGAAATAAGTGTTTTTCCTGTGTGTGGGTTAAATCCCAAACCCCTTGACAAGGTATGTTCCATCTGTCATGTTATTTTACTAAAGAGAAAGTGGCAACAGAGATATCGTCCTTCTCGCGAGCCTGATCTCATTTCATGGCGAGTGTCAGACTTGACAACATGTGCTTGTCTGGGCCACGCAGTACTGTCAAGAAGTGCACAAGTACAGACTATTCAAGAAGAAAAAAAAATAAAAAATATATAGTACATATGCAAAGTGTAAATAAGAAGTGTGACATCTTGTCTTCAGTAGAGAGGTTGAATCAGGAAGCGTTTGCTTCACTGCGGTGAGTTTTGCCGCTGAAAGTGGTGAAACGGGATTTGTAAATGAACCCTAAACGTTCTGAGTGACCGCTACCGAATTAACCAGACAAGATAATAATAATGAAATAAATAAGAAGAAACATCTTCCATGATTTCATTTATTGCAGCGGGTTAGGAAAAAAACAACAACAAAAAAACAACATTTGACACCTGTCAAAACCTCTGGAGGCGGAGCCTTTGTTTGCTGCCTTCATTTATGTCAGGAAATGTACCCCCTCACTCGCTGGCACAGTTTCAGCAGCGCGCCAGGCTCGATGAATATTCTTGAGCTATTTCTGTAAATTTGTTTGCTTATTTATTCATGTGAAAGCAGATGCGGAGATGCGATGCGTGGGTTTGAATGGCAGATGATAAGCAGGTGTTTGTACACGAGGTGAACAGATTACTGATATATTTTCTTGTTGTTGACAATCAGTGATAGCAAACACCCCCCCCCCCCCCCCCCCCAAAAAAAAAACCTCTGCACTTCAAGAACGTGTGAAAGACATTTATCTACTTGACTTTTCACATATTGCGTATTGAAAACTAGAAAAAAAAAAAAAAAGCCAAATGTTGCCCTGTGATGAAGATTAGATACAGTTTTGCAAAGCTTGGAATCTGATCCAATTCATGTACTTTATTTTATTTATTCATGCAAAATTAGATTCAAGCGAAGCCAGTGTGAATTACCAAAGAAAATCCCTGGATGAAGTTTAATAACGAGATGAAGAAATAACTTCCAACAAAACACATGTGACTAAATAGTTGTCTGCGCATCCCCTGCTCAGTCTCAGTGCAAAAAAAAAGCTAGAAGCTTGCTCCTGTGGCTTCTGCAGGGTCAGTTACTAAATGAAAGGGCAAGGTCGTTGAGGAGGAAGTTAAACGATCCACGGCAAGCAGAAACCCTACTGTGGGCTTACCTTCACATGTGAACTTTAACCCCTGCTGGGAGAAACTTACCATTAAAGCCTCCCTGCCGCCTTCATCATGATGCAGTTATATACCACATGCTCCTTATAGATTGCTGGCATTTCTGAAGAAAAACATATTTGGGACGGCGCATTGGTGCCAAATGACAAAAACCCAGCCTCAGATAACAAATGAAACCCTGAATATAACTGTTGAATATCAGATACTAGGGCTGAATAAATACGGACTAGGCACTCCCTGGTATAGGTGCATTATTCACTTTGAGACATTATCTTGTACAGTGGTCAGTTGGTGCAGAGCACGGATTTGCAGGGTGACCGGGCTGCTTCAGAGGACATCCCAGTCACACAACAATGTGAGGAGTGATCCCAGGGAATATCATCCACATGGATTGTGGATTTGAAGGGACGGGGCCGGGAGAGGTATCCACGGCTTTCCGGTTGCATCCAGCAACCCTGATGAATAAATATGGACTTTTGAGTGAAGGGAATTGTGTTGCATGCAAACCATGACAAAGAGATGTTTGGAAGACCTTCAGAGTAGGAACGTTTATACACTGAATATCAGTGGTTCTAAATGGGATATGCATACTCTGGGGGTACCTGAGAGGTACTCCAGGGGATATATGAGATTTTTAAATAATATCTATCAGTATCAAATCAAATATCTTATGAAATTTTCATAAAATTCAATTTATTTTCAGTAGGCTAAATTTCATTATCTTCAAAACTTCCATGTCCCTCATACCACAAGGATTTGGCCCAACCTGGCACACGCCACATGGCCAATAGGCATTACCTGTCAATCACTGCTGCCTTGAAAACTAAAAACAATCCAGACAGGTTAAAGTGTAGCGGCAATGCTAATGAAAACACAGAAGCACAAGAACAACGGCGAAGGCGATGGGATTTGAGTTGCAACCCACTCATGGCATTGTGTTTTCTCTACGGGGAGAAATCACCCAACAGTGGAATGAAGCCAGCACATCTTCAGCATCATGACATGACACATCATGTCAGTAACCACCTGAATTGTTAAGAGGAAACATTGAGAATTCAGGTCATCTCAAGACATGGTAGGGAAAGCCTCCGCAACATCAGCCAAAGCCCTGGAGACCTCTTATGTGGTCTCTTTGCTCGTAGCTAAAGTCAAGAAACCTTTCACCATATGTGAAGACCTGCTCCTTCCCGCCACTGCGCTAACAGAGACCATGCTGGAAAAAAATAACGCAGCAGAGAAATTAAAGACTGTGCCTGCGACAGAGTTAATAAATTGGGAATGGATATTGTCAAGAAAGTTGTGCTACGTTACTTGAAACATTTCTGTTATCGTTTGCACCATTTGCATTATTTCTATATTTGTTGTTGCAAGTATTTGCAGCTCATCTCTGTATATTTGAGACTGATGCAGATATTTTCTTAATTGCCTGAGTTCTATCAAGTTGCTCATGTCTTTAGTTTTCAGTTGCAGAGCATTAGGCCCTCTTGTCCACCGCATGTCATGTTGGAACTAGCAAAGGGAGGGAGGACACAAATGCAAGACACGAAAGTGACTTTAATAAAAACTCCAAACACACAAATCCTAATGAAACTGGTGAAGACCAAAAAGCAAAGGAGAAACCACAAGTTAAAATCCAAAGATGTAAGGGAACAGAGTAAATATAACACACAGTGAAGCAGAACAGACGAACAAAGAGAAAGGCGGGGCCGAGTGGCTAACGAGACATAGGTGAGATTAATGAGGGCGGAGCACACCAGGAGAAACCAATCCAACATAAAAGGGGGAACAACACAGGAAGTATAGTAAGACTAAGAACACCAAGAAAGAACTTGACAAAATAAAAAACAGAAACACAAGGACAGCTAAACAGGATCACAAAACATTCAAAGCCATGACTTTGAACAAAGGGGATGGAGGGACATGGTAGACCCACAAAGAAGGGTTGCATTACTCCTCCCTCATTTCACTTCTGGAGTATACAGAATAATAATGCAATAATGTTATATTCAGTTCATCAAAACTTAGGACAGGGATTAGTCAACGTGATCTTTGACTTCTAGCTGGTCATTAACAAATCAAGATGGCAGGTTTTCAATCATGAGTTTGTGTGTTATTCATCACTGCCACTGGCGATTTTAGAAAATGTCCTAAAATCTTTTTTTTTAACATTTTTTATTTATTTATTTATTTATTTTTAAAAGCAAATTAACCAAAAAGGTGTTTTGAAGCTTCAGAACAGCAGAGCACTGGCATTAGCATTCATTTTGTGTCTCGTTTCAGTGTCGAGCTGCAAACAGCGGGGTTTTCTCCATGACACAGAAATAATGTAATGCTGCAATTTTCAGAACTGCGTGAAAATATCATAATACGGGGCTTAATAATCTTTGCGTATAGGGACACTTTAAACAGGAAACATTAAGGGACACATTTCTCTTGGATAGTAGACTTTAATAAGAGTAGGGCTTTATATACAGAGAGGAGGTACAGCACCTGACCACATGGTGCGCCGACAATAACCTGCTCCTTAACACCAGCAAGACCAAGGAGCTCATTGTGGACTTCAGGAAGGAGAGAAGCAGCACGCATGACTCCATTCACATGAACGGAATGGCCGTCGAACGTGTCTCCAGCTTCAAGTTCCTGGGGACCCACATCTCAGAGGACCTGTCCTGGACCACCAACACCTCCAGCCTGGTCAAGAAAGCTCACCAGCGCCTCTTCTTCCTGAGGACTCTGAAGAAGAACCATCTGTCTTCAGCCATCCTGGTGAACTTCTACCACTGCGTGATCGAGAGCATCCTAACAAACTGTGTCACAGTCTGGTACGGAAGCTGCTCTGCTGCGGAGCGCAAACACCTGCAGCGCGTAGTGAAAACTGCCCAGCGCATCACAGGAACTCCACTCCCTGCCATTGAGGACGTCCAGAAGAAGCGCTGTCTGCGTCGTGCCCGCAGCATTCTGAAGGACCCCTCCCACCCGGCACATGGACTATTTTCCCTCCTGCCCTCTGGCAGGCGTTTCAGAAGCCTCCGGACAAGGACCAGCAGACTGAGGAACAGCTTTTTCCCCAGAGCTGTGACCTTACTGAACTCTGACCCCCGCTGACACACCAATTCACAGTCACTCAGTCACTGACCAAAGACTTTTACACCATCACACTGCACTATTGGACTACTCTGCACATGCTCACTTTCACTTATACAATCTGTTTGCACAGTACTATGTACCGAACATTGCACTAGTCTAGTAACTTAGATAGCCACTGCTATTATTTATTTTTGCACTATAAGTTGCTTATGTCATCTGTCTTTGTATCGCCTAATTTATCATCTGCCATCTCCTCTATTGTAAATTATGTTATGCTAGTTCCTGTTTATAGTCTTCTCCCACTTAACGAACAATCCATCTGTATAATATGTTCATAGTACCTCCCTCAATCATTATGTATATCTTGCTCATTAACCTGTATATATTATTTCCTCTATATAATGTCAGAAAATAAGCTGTAACTGATGTAAGACCTTGCAGTTAATTTTTAATATTCACCTTAAACAAATCTTTACTATACATACTATTTCAATGGATGGTTAGTTGTACAGATATAGAGACAGAAAGATCAATTTTGAAGGTGTCACGATTCTCTGCATCTCCACTGGCCTGTTTACTTACTTTACTCAGCCACACCTGAGAAGATGTGAATAAAGGGCGTTGTGGAAGAGGCCTTTTTAGTTGTCTTTGTGATGAAATAAACCCTTATTTTGGCAACTCCATCCTGTGTCTCCACTCTATGTTGAGGCATACAGGCATGAGTCTGTATGATTTAAGAAAAAGAAGAGTAATGGAAGCATCTTTTCAAATATGTTTAGCCATTGGTTGAGTTAACATTTACAGGAAGGTTAACCCTTTTCCTTTTATTTTTTTTTATTTGCTGTACACACTTCAGAAATTGCTAACTATACCAGTCATACCAAGGTTACTATTGAATTACATGGTTTCCCAGACATTTCCCTCTCGACCAAAATGTTGCACTGACGACCCAGTGGACCAGCAAACTGACATTTCCTTCCCTTGAGCCATGCTGCAAGCATGACTACAAAGTCCACTACCAATTACCATATTTCAAGTAAATCGTGGTCAGCAGAGTCTCTTTTGGGTTTATGACCTGGAGGATGGTACAAAACATTCCCGTAAAAAAAAGAATAATCCTGCATTTTCTGACGGATATCCAATATTGCATCAGGATTTTGTATGTAAGCAACTGTGACCAATAAGTCCAAGTCTGGCAGCATGTGTCTGCACATACACAATACTCCTTCAGACATAACAGACTTACTCAGTGCAAACAGTTGCAATGAAGTGCATTACAAAACAAATCATAACACTGACACCAACAATGTCGTCCAAGCACTTGTTTGAAATTCATGGCATGCAAGGAAATAAAGTGTGTACAGTTGGGTCAGATATCATTGAAAACTTAACACTATTATAGTTTAAAGTTAAATGTTAAATGTTGTGTCATTTAAATGTTCCGCATTCTTGGCTACCCAGCTACAGGTAATCCAAAGAGCCATCTCTTTTTTAGTGTTTTAAGGGAGGGTCAGGACTTCTGGAGAACTGCATGCAGTCATCAAGGCCTTGCTTGTTTAGAAAATCTGCTGCTTGTTCAACAGCAGAGAGTTGTTTACTGTGTCTACATTGCAAAAGATGAGCATGTACAATTTGACGTAATGAGCACTGCAAGCACAGAGTAATTAGTGAAGCAATGTATTTGCTTTTTCAATTAGTAAACTGCTCTGAGTCCTTGATTACAGTCTAAGCAACTTTCAAAACTGGGTATAGTTTTGGTAGCATTAACTGGGACTCCTGGAATAGAAATGTACAGCTTTAAAGACCAAATACATCCTTGAAGTTTTGACTTTTACAGTTTGTTCCCAACCCAAACAGATATTTTACAAAATAAACCCCCATGTGGTTAATAGTACTCCAGTCGTGATTTATCATGTCATGCTACCAGAGCCCCACTGGCAGCCAAATGTGCCTTCTGGGAGAGGTGCATCTGTACCTTAACCTGTTCTTCTTCATCAATCTTGAATGACAAAACAGCACAACAGTACACAATCCAGCCTGCCAGAAACACCCATCAAGCTGGGTTGTTAGTTTTTTGTTTTTTAAGCAAATCAATTAGATCTAGAAAAACACGCCAACAGGCACAGTTATATGCTTTGACTGGGATTAAATTGGACAGATACTGTAGGTTGTGGGCATATCCTTTCTGTAATAGCAGAGGTAACCCAGAGGCTACTCAAACAATGTGCCCTACTTTCATTAATAAGGAGTTGTCTCAAAATGACCCACTGCCACACACTGTACTGACTAGAGAGACACCTCTATCTGGCCTGAATCAGAGAGAGAGCGAGAACCAGATGAAGCAAAATTAAAATGCCCTGTGAGATATAGAGAAGAAATAAGTAGTATCAAGGGGCCATGGATTGGTTTTCTAGTAGGTCATCGATGGCTGGGGGTGAAGATGTGTCCTGGACCCATGGCTGCAAAGTGAATAGCCAGTGGACCAGTCAGACCTTGCTTTCCTGGGACTCCTGTACCACATGACGTACAGTCTTCTGGATGGAAATTCCCAGCTGCAGCTTACACCTGCCCATGAATCTGCTATGCATAATAAATGAAGTGGTTCTACTGGCCCATAGGCAATGCTGTGCATCCAAATTGAGATCTCTGTACCAACAGACAGGCCTATAGAACAGCCCTCACAGGATGTCATTCCTCGGGAGGTTCTATGTAGCAGGAGAGTGAAGTCCTGCTATTAAATTTCTGTCAGAACTTTTCTCAAGGGCTTTTAAACAGTTGCAAATGAGTCTACTACTGAAAATTTACAATTAGAACAGGAAGCCAGTTGGAAGCCACTTCTTGTACACTAGGCAATTGCAGGCTTTATCTTGCTTGTGGCATTCATAATGAAAAGTAGGCAATTAAATAAGAAAAAAAAGCTTGGGATCCTTTTACATTTTTCAGTTATGCATCATTGAAATTTGTCTTTTTCTTTTTAAGTGAATGAAACTGAAAAAGATATTTAAAATAATCTGTCCCAAACGGCAATTATTTCTCTACATGTGTGCACAGCATGGGTTTAATGTATAAAATATTATAAGTAACTAAAATTATTACTTTAAAGCCCCCCTGATTTGCTTTTGTAAGCCTTTCCTAAATGCAAAATTTATTGTAATGGTCAGAGGGTTAAGTTTGGATGTTCTACAATCTCTGGTTTTCTTCTTTTTAGTAACTTTCTATTCATTTTGATGCTTTTAGAGTTTGCACAGGGCTGATTTTAGAGTAGGAGTTTTTGTTCTGCTGGTATTCACCTGTGAAGTTTTCCTTTTTTTAAAAAAAAAAAAAAGGAAAAGGAAAAAAAGGCCATCAAACCTAGACACCCCCTGTTGATGTTTATGACCAGAGTTTTTTTTTTTCCTGCTATGGAACACCAGCTGTGCAGGACATGAAAGTAAAGTTCATCATTAATCCCTCTTTTATTTGCTATCTGCAATTAATCATCATTCGGTTAGCACAAGCAGCTCAGCCGTCAAATGCTGCACAATATGCGTGGCACAATAAAGTGGGAGCATAATGGGTACAGTCACGCGGCGTGCCAGTGGAAGCTCAGCTCGTGGCCTGGTCTGCAGTGATAAAGGAGATAAAGATTCACACCAGCTTTAGAATTCTGGCTTGAGCACAGAGATTTGCACTACGCTGGGCTTTACCAACGCAGCCCATTATCCTGATCCTAAACATCGTCTAGAGTCTCTACTGTATTGGAATGAAGAATAAATTAAAATTAAAAATAAATAAATTTCAGGTTCATTAAATTATATGTTTACTTGCACTACACTTAGGTTTGTCACAGCAAATGTAAACCTTATTCGAACCTCATCATGCCTGAATGCCTTTGCTGTTGGAAAAACCTCTCTGTGCTGTTATTTTTTAGGATTTAAAATGTTAATGCTGTTTAAATTTAGTTTTGATGGCATGGATGGAACAGAAAAAAACTTGGACCAAAGGAAACCGGACATCCTTTGTTCTCCAGTGATAACTTGGCAGGTTTATGTTTATTTGATGAAGTTGAACTGAAAGAGAAAAAAAAGCAGAGGGGGCTTCTGAAGCTAGCATAGGCATAGAGGATACATTGGTTATTGGTTATGATTAAAAAATAATGTGCAGGCGAGGAATAAATGAGTCTGAATGAAAGCTAATAATGTGTACACACTAACGAAAAAGCACATCTGGGTGAAATAAGATGTTCACAGAGAGTAAAAGAGGATATAATTGAATAATTAGTCACTTTGTATGATGGCAGCTTAACAACATAACACATCAGCTTCTTAAAGGTAAAAACTACAACAGCTTTAGGGCAAGCAGCACCCATTTAAATTTCAAGTTGTGAATTTTTTGTTTTCTTTTTCAGGCTTTGCACATTATATCAGTAATATATACGCATTTTATCATACCTTATTTTTGCTCCTATGTGAAAATATTTACACATGATGTGTTCATGTACATTATTAGGAAGTCAGAACTGATGTGTATGTGATATGCATCAAGCTATATGTCACCTATCTGGCCCAACAATGGTATCTTAGAGGCTTTAAATCTCCTGGAAAAATACTGATGACTCATCCTGCACATATCTATTTCATCTGGAGCACTGTCATCTGCAATTCTTAGATTGAAGCTGTACTGCATGGGCGGAGCCTGCTGAGGCTTCTGGAACTAACCAATCAGAGAAACCTTGATTCTGGGGGGCTGCCAAGCATTGGTTATTTCTTACAGAGTTTAAGAACGCATACAGTATGTCTATGGATGAATCTAATGATGTTTAGCTGTACCAGAATTTCATAAAAGGCCAATTTGTGTCGCTAATTTAAGGACATTTTAATTTACAGTTCTATTACTTTGTATTTAAACACACGTATTTAAACACACAACACATGTCCTAAAAGGACATTAAAAGTTGTGTGTTGTCTTCAAAAATCTCCAGTTCTCCTGTGTTCTTTTTTTTTCCACTTCTGTTCATGCCTTAATGGCAGATGTTCCTTTAATGAAGTGTTCCACAAACCCAAACTACATGTACACCCAGGGACAGGAAAATGGACACACTGGTGAGGTTACTAAGAAACAAAAACACTTGAAATCAGTGCAGCCATCCTTCACCCAGATGGCCCAGATTCAAGAGCCCATGACAGCAAAGCCTCATGTCGGACCGTCCTTGAGCAGGACACTAAAATCCCTTTGAGAAGAGATCAATGAGTTTGGTTCAGTGGAAAATCATTTTAAAGGTTTGAAAGGAGCCAAAGATTTGAAAACAGCCAAAGAAAAACAAAAACATACTTTTGTTTTTATATGCTTTCAGAAATAAAAAATACTTTTCATGCTGTGCAACCTAAACAGAAATCGAGTATCATGAGCTTTTTGTCTTATTGTACTGGATTACAATATCACGTTGTGTTTTTCTGTTATTTTGTCCACTCCCTGCAGGATTTCAAGCCATCAATCCTCTCCAGTTGGTGTCAACACATCTTTTGAAACGGTTCCTTTGTCTTATGGGGGTGAAAATCATTCATGTGTTGTATTGACATGGGAAAATACAACCTGGCTATTTCATTGTCATCCTGTCATTCAATCTTGAAAAACATGTTTCGACTGAAAGGATGACCTGCTGTCATCTCTGTCACTCACAGTTAGAGTCTGTATCCAGAAGGAACCACAGAGCTCCCATTGTTATTTTCAAAGGAAAGGATTCACTCTGGCATGCTCTCTGTAATTCTCAGAGAATTGTGCAAAGCGGTCACACAGCCAATAGTTAGTATATCCTCAACAAAACAGCAAAAAGAAGCTCTCCTTCCTCCTGTACATTGGCTTAGGCCTAGTATCTCAACTGCGCAGGCCTATTTAGCCCGGTAACCATGTTGTACTCCACTGGCAGTTGGAAATCAGACATTTACAACCTCTCTGCATTTACAGTAGTTGGAGAAATCTGGATAAAAACATAGATGGCCTTGAGTCCACTCCCTGCCCATACATACATACACTAGGTTCAGTATCAGCCTCAAATATTATTTCAGTTCCTTCACACATCCAAAACTACATCCACAAGGGAAACACCTAAACATACGCATCCACATTGTTCACAGTGGCTTCTTTGTATATCATATGTAGTATTCCTCAAGCGCAGATGTGAAGCTCAGTGTGGTTGACTCTGGCTGCTGCCATCTTGGCAGTTCCGGACTCTTCCTAACTCCCGGCTAATTCAAAAATGGACAATGGCATGAATATAATTAAGGTGAGCCGGCAACTCGGAGGCACACGGCTAGCAGTCTGTCAGCAATACTCTCAAAATTACGTAAAACTTTAGACCTTGATATAAATTTAAAGATTACTCTTTACAGTTATAATGAATAGAAAAAGTACCTATAGAGACCCAAATCTCTTTTGATATGCTGATATAAGAAGTGTATTTCTGCTATAAGAGGACCAAATTTACAGGGGACAGCCTCAAGGAGCCATTTAAGTGACTGCAGTCATTTTTAGCCCTGGAGATCTCTGCTTTGTTTAAACAATGTATTGATTGTTATTTGGCTCTGGTGAGAATTTTGGCCTACTTATGACAGTGTATTTGGGCTTATAGAAGGTAAAAATTTCAATTCTTCACAATTTTAAAAAATCTGTTGTAAAACTAAAAAGCATTTTTTCTTAAATATTGATGCCATTATTTTTACATGATCTGGATTCCATCCCTAGAATTCTGTCTCTTTTGTCTTTGTTATTTCGGGCAAGGTTTGAAATTCATATTCATTATTAAACACACTTTTGCAAATTCACCACGTTACTTATAGCCTGCACACTAGTTTATATACTACTCAAAGCATTTGACTATAAATGTCAGTGTTTAGAAAATACACAGCACTTCCCAAGGTCTTTTTTTTTTGCCCCCATACAAAATTGCAGTTGAAACCCAAGTAGACGGGAGCACTGATTCATGGGCAGCTCTGAAAATGTTTTGGATCTCTACCCCCTACAGTAATGATTGATTTGCATGACAAGCAGTGTATTGAGTGTATTCAGAGCTCATCTTTCCCCAAAGCAAGAGTTATGGAGGTGCAAATACATATAGGGGCAAAAAAACAACATTTGAAATAGCGCTAAAGTTAGATGCAGACAGTTATGTAAAGCTGCATAAACAGTCTGCAGAATAATTAATTCTCCCCGCTACCTATATCAGTGTAGCCGATGGCGCTGCTTGGGAGTCGAGACAAGTTTCGTGTAGCTGACTGTTTGTACTTTACTGAGCAAGTAGGAAATCAGTTTGAAAACCATATTCTTTTCAGCATCTGGGTCACTCTGCCACAACAAAGAACCGAACTGCTCTGACCACAGAGCTCAGAGTGCTCAGTATCACTGGACTGTAGTATACATGTCACAGGAGAGCGAGCTCTAATGTTTAATGCTAATACCTCATATAGTTTTTCGGCAGCAAACAAACATCCATTGTTAAAGCTGGAACTGTATGTTTTATATGGCAGGCAATGGCAATTCTATGCCGTTGCCTCAGACCAGTTGTTTCTCTTCATTTTTTTGTCCCCAAAGGGCCCCAACCAGCTTTTTGGTTTACCTGTCCTAGAAGCACAGCCCAGAAATCAGGGCAGTAAGCTTTCTAAATCAATGTTGTTAATGTTATTCCACCCAGTAGTCTTCAGAACAAACCATGTGTTTAGTGAATAAGGATCCTGCCATGACTGGCTACTAGGACAAAGCAAAAAATGTGAGGGACATAAAAAGAATCTGACTTGACTCATGTTAGGATGAAAAGAGCAAACGCACAAACACACACACATACACCCAAGAGGGCCAAAGGGCAATCACAATACTCAGCATTGACTTGCTCTCATTAGCCGCCGTTAATAGCTGTGCTGGGCAACCATAGCAACTGCAGCTAACACCATTAATTATTGTCTTGCTCTGCTGACGGGTCCTTAATATCTGTTTAAGCTCATTTTTTCCTTTACTTGTGGACTTGAAGCAGAATCTGAATTGAAACCCAGGTCTTTTTGTTTGGCTAATTTTAAATGATACAGCTTTAGTGCGCTGCAATTATCCATCTCACTACAGTGGTGCCATGGTTTTCTGATTGCAGTGGGCAGCTTTTTAATGTCAGCCTGTTTGAGTCGTAGGGCTCCTTTTAAAACTTAAACCTCAAAACAAATGTCTTCTAAATTGCTGTCATTAAAGAGAGAAAAAAAAAACACTAAACAGAGCATGCAAAACATAATTCGGGCGAGCAAGGCACATTTACAGGGTCTAATTTAGCACAGAAAGATTGACTCAAGCTCAGAAGAAATAACTGAGCAGTGGATTAAGCACACAAAGCACTGACTGGCTGTATATTCCTTACTGGTTTCATATTACTTCAAGTAATATTTTTTGCCTAGTGCAGCTTTAACAAAGACGTTATAGTCAATTTGATTTATCACAATATGAAACACATCTCAAAATATGCTGATCAAACTGCTTTAGAAAAACAGAGTGATTTATACACAGTATAATCTAGCCAACTTTGCACAGTGTTAAATTAATTATACTCTCCTGATGTACAATAAAGAGAAAATTGAAACCAGAATAAAGTGCAAGATGATTCATCACCCAGCTGTCCATTTCTTTTAGGGCTGGAAGAGATGTACTAGCTGCGGTGCTGCGGAATAGAATCCTTTGCAGATTTATTGAAACATCGAGCTGAAACTGTAAGTGCAGTGCTTGCTCTGCAGGAAACGGATGCGACAGTAAGTATATATCATATAGCGTGTATATTAAATGTTGAACATCTTTATGGAGTGGGGAGCTGTGTCCTGCACTGTGAAATCTACATTAAAGTAGACGACAACTTAAAATTAGAATTATAGAAACAATTTTGAGACGATTTGTATTCTCGCTGCTTGTATATCCATCACACACACACACACACACACACACACACACACACACACAATCTGAACCCATTTATTCTGTATTCATTCTGTTTCTTCCGTCTCTTCTTCATGGCATTATTATTCAATACTTTTTTGTTGTTGTTTTTTTTTTTAGAAAAAAACAAACAAAAACTTTTGTTTCCTTTAAACCACTTCTTGACAAATCTGTTTTAAGTGCTTCAGGAATAGATTTGACCCAATTTGACTTGACTGGTGGATTTGTAGCACAGCGGGCTGCGTTTAGCTCTCCAAATTATTGTGAAAAATTTCATTGAAGGTTGATATCGCATACGGATAAACGCAGATATTAAATTGCATTCCATCATTCGCTTGAATTGCTTGTTCTCTTCAGCCACAGCGTGGAAATTACCACACTCACGGGGGAGGTTTGGCACCTCATGCCCATCCAGTTGAAATTCCTTCTTCTTCTGTCAAATTTAAGTAATCTTTTTAAATAAACTAAAATATTTCATGAAATAACGACACCTACATGCATAGGAAAAAGCGGTGAACATAGGGTATTGTGAAAAGCAGCTTTCTTTCTTCACAAGAGAACCTTAAATTACATGGTCCCTCTTTTCAGTTACCCCAGGATAAGCATGCTCCGCCTAGTGGTTGCTACACACATGACCACAGAGGGAGTCCAGGGAGTCCATGAGATTTTTCAATACCCGCAAATCATCGTCTCTGCAAGGTGACTCATGAACTCTGAAGACATCATGTGTGAAATGCTTGTAGCAGTAGTGTCTAATTTTGCTAAATTCAAATCATAAAAATGGAAATGGACAACTTAAGAAATTAAGAAACATTCTTAGATAAAACATTATAATTATGCAACAACAAACATGTGCAAGCCAAATGTTTCTGCCAACTTCTGCCTAGAGTCAGGTCTTCAATCTCCACTGTGAGAATTAACCACAAATCATGGGAATATGGGAGTGTCAGCCTCACTTTTTTTTTTTTTTTTTTTTTTAAACGTGTGTTTGTTTGGGGGGGATACATAAAGAAAACAAATATGTTTAAAGAAATCGGCATAGACATCAGGTATTGGTCCTATATATGTTCCAATCTTCTACATCCTTAAGGTTATATGTTGTCTGTGCATTCACATTTTTTGATTTAGAAAACTCACTTATAATTAACTGGACCAAGACTACAACAGCACAAAACGTGTAAAACTACTTTGAAATGTTTAACACACAATCCAAGGATTTTAGAGGATTAAGACTGTTGATCATGTTGTCACATTGAGTGTGCTAGGAAATATGTATATGTCCAATTGTTTATGCAATTCACTTCATATTTGTCTCAACTAATAGGTATATCCATTTTTTTATTTATTTTTTCCATCTGGAAACGGGCCTGCCGTGTGGGAGAAGAAGCTGCTTTAAAAAGGTACATATGGATTCTACGCTGCAGCTCAAAAACGTCCGCTGGCTTATTTGTCTCCTGGCACTTTAAGTCACGGTTCTGTGACATAGAATGAGAAGAAACTGCGACGTAAACGCAGAGAGCCATATGAGTGGGTTGCAAGTGTCACCTTTGCTTTTATTTCTCAAGAAGAGAGGGATACACGCAGTGCTGCCAGCTCGCAAATGTTAGCACCGAAATGAAGAGTCAAAAAGCAGAGGGTTTTGTAATTGTGAGGACCATCTATTGAGTTCTAGAGTGAATGTCAGTTAGAAATGTAAACCCTTCAACACTATTAGATCTATTTTGTCCATTCAGCGCTAACCTTTTTAGTCTACAATAAGCCTGTTATCTGTTATCTCTTTGTTGTATTCATCACATTGTGTCCAACAGTACAAGTAGTCTGCAGATTGCATTTAATACACGCACCGTTTCTAAATTATTATTGGATGCACAGTTTTTAAATGTTAAAAGTTTAAAACCAACTTTTAAAGCAGCTAAAGTTACCTTGAATCACATTAAAGTGTTTGTTCTCTTTTTCCCCTGAAACCAGAAGATAGTTGATGGAACCGGCATGCAATCATCCATGAACGTGTGCAACAAACATGGTTTCTTTCCGAGCATGACAACGACTGAGAGAAGAAATTTGGCAAATCAAAGGTTTAGTTACGAATAAGCTGCTAAACTGGTTTTATTCAGTTAAGTTTTTCAGGCCATGGAAGTTCCATCGTGGTGGGAGGTTTCAACTTTGGCTTCGTTGATTGTTGTTTTGTTTTATTCCATTGTTGAAATTACATGTTGCCGTTTCTTATTCATGTAATTACTCTCCTCACTCTCCGTGAACATCAGAAATACAAAAAACAAAATATGTCCAATTCTGTGGTTCCATTACACCTTTGAAAAAAAGAAAATAAATAAAAAAATAATACAATCAGACTCGGCACCTCATTCAGTCTTGTTATTGAGGTAGTTACATAAAACGGTGATTAGATTATCAGGAGGAGGACTTCGACCCACATTGCACTGACTCTGAGCCATGTGAGCTCTCTGTGCATAAAGACTGGAAGACAGAACAGCATTAATATAACGTGCTCTGTCTGTCCTCTGTTTAGCAGTGCATAATCTCATTGCACACCTTTTGACTGCATTATATAATGCGGGCAGGCAGTGCAGTGTTGAAGCTGAATTCAACAGAGCAGCTCATCTAAATGCTCCAGATGAATGAAGAGAAGCTCATTAGGGTCGTTGGGTCTGGAAAACCAAATCCTGTCTGCTAATTGACGACAGCTGTGAGGACGAGAGTGCCATTTTATTCCATTTATTTTTATTTTTTTAATTTAATTCTGGTCTCCATCATAATGAAATAAAAACAAAGCCAACACTGCAGCATGGCAATGTGTAAAACAACATTATTAAGTAATTACGAAAATATAATTCAGTCAGCTGGATCCCTCAGATGGGATTGTTTAGACAACAGGAGCGGTGCAAATGTTACATGTTTGGCATGTTAAAATGGTTACTGTACAAGATCATCCCTCAAGAGATGCTTTGGCCCCCTCAGAGATCTCAACATCATAGGGTCATCCTGGGATTAAATTCAGAGGAACAGTTTAGCCTGACATAGCCAGAAAATCTCATCAGGATATGAAGCTTTCATTATGGGCTGTGTTTCAACTGAAATGCTAGATAGTCCCAAAACTAGTCACTTTATACAAACAAAATGAACACAATAGCTCTCAAATGAGATCAGGGCATAATCAGTTCCCAACGGAGCAACTCCAGACCAACTTTCCCCCACAAAAATGTTGTGAGGAGATTGAGTTTAGGCTAGCTTCCAGGCTGAGAACAGCCCACCTGAAAGATACCTTGAAACACTTCTTCATAGAAATACCAGTTGGTAACAGATTGTATAAAGATGGACAGCGGAACTGCTCCTCAAAAGTTAAGCCAAAGCATGTAGAGCTCCCCCTGGTGGCTGACTATAGTATAACTCATAAGCTCCACCTCCTTCATGTTAGTTGATGGGACTTGGGATAAAATACGAAAATGTATTTCTTATTTTTTGGCCAATGCAAGGAAGTGGGGTCTCATTGTCCAAATATAAACAGTCTATGGTTGGTAACATTTCATTTGGATGTTATTATGGGATGTTTTTTCAACTGACGAAAAAATAAATAAATAAATAAATATCATCACTGCTTCTCTTCTGTTCATTAGCGAATGTCTTTGGAGTGTCCGAGACGAATTTTCATTGGCAGGCTGTGGGAGAAATAAGGCTGGATTCCAGGCTTGCACTTTCTAAAATTTTAATTGTCCCTGAAATATTAGCAGTTTTCTGTGTACAATGTATTTGAGTAGTTAATTTACCAAATTATATATTGAAGAAAGTCTTTTGCAGTGTTGTTGTTTAGTATTTTAGCACATGCCACTCACTACATTCTGTGCACAGGTTTCTAAATAAGATATATGTGTCTGGGAATAGGGCCCAGCAGCTGTCAGTCAGCCTCCTCTAGTCTCTCCGCATAGCCTTGCAGTGCCTCGGTGGAACAACAAGCTTAGTGCGGCATTTTCCATGCCATTTTCAATTAAAGTCATCCTCATCAAATCTGGTCTGTTTGATTCTTCTTGCTCAATATCACGGTGCCTGGCAGCGCTCTTGTGTTAAAAGCAGACCTCCCCTGCTATGCTTTGCCAGTTTCAAGAAAAATGTCTGTACATGTGTATTTGTTTTCTGTGTAATGGGCGACAAGAAAAGAAAAAAAGAAAAAAAAGGGAAAGGGAAAGACTATAAATCACAGCTTTAGTGTGGAAAAACAATTACTGATCAGTGGCGTAGAGTGGAGGATCTCATAGAAAAAGATAGATCTGCTTAGCGAAAAAAACAAATGTTTCCTTGAAATTAAACAGCTGCCTGCTGGTGACAAAATTTGATAATATGCTAAAACGTTGAAAATATTCTCACACATCAAATTCTCTCTCTCTTGTTTCGAGTCCTGCTCTCGTACACAAGTGTGAGCTGTGAAAGCGGCACACGGCTATAGTTTTAGTCCGCAACATTACAAGCAAGCATTTTAATAGAATTTAAATGACCTTATTAAAAAGTGAATGGTTGTGTCCACTCGTGTGTGTGAGATGTATGCAGTATTCTAAGAGGCCATTGCAAGGTAATTTTTTTTTTTTTTTTTTAAACTGGTAAAGGTATATAAATCAGAGAGATTAATGACATTTGTTTTCCAAATGACTAATGATATTTAGAAATCAAATGTCATTAGTCAGACTTTTGGAGGGGGTCAGATCTTCAAAAATGGTGAGAATGGTGGGACCACTAGTCATCCCTGTATAGTTGATTGCGTTTTCAACAAAATGGTTCTGATTGGTGGTCGGACTACGCAATTTAATAGTCTTTAATTCGTTTTTTTTTAATAAAAATAAAATGATAATAGTCTCTCTGCATTGGTAATGAATCCAAAAGGTGTATTTTCAGACTCGCACATTAAGAATTCAGTCTGGCTATACCACTGGTGCATAGGATAGGGTAAACTAAGCAATGTGATGGACCTAGAATGGTTTACTGAAAATGCCTTCAGTGACAAGCAAAATTTAGTACAGCAACATGAGATAGTGAGATTAAATATTTAGACTAGATGTGCAATCATAGAGTGAAGTCAAAGACAAAGGTAGTACTCAGAGAGAGGAAAACATTAAGTCTACATGCTTGTGGTGTGGGAGAAGATAAGATTGACGGAGACTCTGGTTGAGACGCCACATCCCCACAACCAGGATCAGGTGGAGATTGGAAGACTACAGGCGGTCTGCCTGTTAAGGCAGTGTGACAGGATTGCAACGGATTTAAAGAATGAAAACTCGGGGCTGATTGGCTCGGAGAACGCACGCAAACAGATCATTCGACAAGAGTAGCGGTGTTGCAATTGAGAATGAAGAGGTTTTGACAGCGTGGAAAAGGAGAAGTGATGGAAGAGAAGAGCAGCAGAGACAGCCCAGGCTGACTGACTGTAGAGGAACAGAGACAGAACCTGTGGGAAAAGAACATTCCCCATAACACAATTTAGTTATCTAAATATGTTCTTTTTTAGTTGACTCCTCAGCATTTCTACTTTTATTAGCTGACAACTTTAATGTCGAGTTAGTTCTATGATGATTTTTTAAAACGTAATACTGCAGAGTAAAAGAGAATAGGGCATTTTCCAGATGATGATTCTGTAATGAGAGAACAGAGAAAATGTGCTGATCTGTCAGAGAAAAACACATTAGACAGTTAATGACTTAAGAGTCATTGAACACGCATCCCGGGGCGTGTGGTTTACATTTAAGCCATCTAATAAGGGAGTGATTTACGCCAGTGGTGCAAAGTGAATGCACTTTGAAGGAAGAAATATACTTTACCTATTTCTACTTTTCCCCAAGTAACTCTGAAGACATCATGTGTGAAATGCTTGTAGCAGTAGTGTCTAATTTTGCTAAATTCAAACCATAAAAATGGAAATGGACAACTTAAGAAATTAAGAAACATTCTTAGATAAAACATTATAATTATTCCAACAACAAACATGTGCAAGCCAAATGTTGCTGGAGCCGTCACGCAGTTCTGTGACATTTTTCCTAACTGTACAAACTGACAGCAACCAAATGACTGTTTTAATTGCCTCATGTTTGAACAGGTAACATTGTTCACTTCACATTAAACAAAATGTATTAACAATATGTTTGTTTATAAATCATTTTCCACCTCAAAGGAATGTCTTTGTGAATTATAAATGTTCTGTTTTATCCAGCAGTCAAAATGATAAGACAAACACTTCATAGCTGCTTTAAATAACTGTATTTCCAAGAAAATGCTACCTAGTGGAAAAAATGATTCATAGGCATCCGTGTGACTCAGAACCTAATGCTTATGCTGGATGTTTTCCTTGCAGGAGACAGAATTAGTCATAGTTCCTTTGCAATCATTCTTTAATCGCTTTTGAGGGTTTCAAGAGCTGTGAACAAAGTCTCTCGACTCATAACTGACAATATCAAACAGCGGTCCGCGTGAGAGAAAGAAAGAAAAAAAGACAAGACTATAGTTTTGTGTATTTTGACAGTGAGTGGTTTGAAAATCTCAAGTGGCAGCTACATGCAACTACTATTATTAAGGTTTTGCTTGTAGAAGGCAAACCACAGGAGCTGGAGCAGACAAATGTGAACATAGTTAACAGCAGATTGCAAACTGAAAGCTCTTCTTGGACAAAACTTAGACATAAAAGCATGCAATCAGTGGAGAGACACAAACAGATTGTAGGATTGTCTTGCGGGCCGAAAAAATGAGCAATCTAAGCTAAAAACTAGACTCAAATTTGCGACAAATGAATCAGTGGTGTACATTTGGTGAACAGAACCAACAGTGGATCCGAGTCAAGCAAAAAAAGGACAAAAGACCTCTCTGAGTGAACTAAAGAAGCAGCTTTTACTGTGTCTGAGGAAACACTGGGTGTTTATAAATACCAAGTACGGCAGCTTCAGACTCTGTACGTGGTAGTTCAGGATTCCCACATTTGACTTTCAAGAACAAACTCTGTAGGACAGAAGGACACAGTGTGGTCATTCTGTAAGTGGAACAGCACATTCTGTAACACATGGCTGTCCCAAGACCACATAAATGACCTCCCAGTGCGTCCTTTATAAAATGGGCAAGGCAAGAACACATCCAGATATTTGGACTATACTTGGTTAGATGCATACTTTGAATTGGAACAGTACTGATGATGTTTTTGCAAGTTCACAAGAACATAAGTACGAAAGTATGTAAACTTTAGACTTGCATACTTTGCAGTTTGGACGGTTTGTTGTGGTGGCTAGTACAATCCAAAATATACATGATCAGCCATAACATAATGACCACTGACAGGAGAAGTAAATAACATTGTGTTGTTACAATGTTCCACTGGGAAACATTTGTAGAGACATGGAGACATGTAGCACCCACCTAGACCAGACCATTCACCCCCACCCCATGCCATGTCACTCCTTGATGGCAGCAGCCTGACACAGGCACACACACAAAAACAAAAAACATGAAGAACAGCTCAAGGTGTTGACCTGGCCTCCAAACTCACTAGATCCCAAACTGATAAAGTATCTTTGGGATGATTTACAGAAGCCCCTCCCCTCAACCCATAGGACCTAAAGGCCAACACTAACAACACTGTGTTGCCAGACACAACAAAACACCCTGAGAAGACCCATGTCTATTCTCTGATGAGCCACAACTACACAATATTAGGATAGTGGTTATAATATTATGCCTGATCTGCATATAAATAGAGCAACTGTACAGAGTGTTTATGTGTAAAAAATAAATACACACACTAACAAGTGCGCATGACACTTACAATTAGATTCTATATGCATGTGTGTGTCAGGAGGGATAAGATAAGATGTGTTTATTAGTCCCACGTATGAGAAATTTCCTTGTTACAGTAGCATGTAGTTTGTCAAAAAAAGATATATGTATATATACAGAAAGACACTGACAACTGACAACTTAGACAGGGAAGGTTTCCTAAAAAACCGAGTACAGAGTTTGTAAAAAAAATATGTACCAAAAAAAGATATACAAGAAAAATACAGTACTCTGAAAAATACAATACTCTGAAAAAGAAATATATATATATATATATATATATATATATAGAAAGGACTAGAAGTATGGAGACATTCTGTATATACAGTATGGTGGCGGAGTTAACTTAACAAATAAATAAATTTGTGCAAATAAGTCAGTGCAAAAAAGCAGAATCGTTTATGCAAAGGTTACAGATGTTACAGACTCAGGCTGGTGTTGAAGAGCCTGATGGCAGCTGGAATGAATGACCTGCGGTACCGTTCCTTCTTGCATCGTGGATGCAGCAGTCTGCCACTGAAGGAGCTGCTGAGGTCCCCTACAGTCTGATGCAGTGGGTGAGAGGGGCTGTCCATGATTGATGTCAGCTTGGCTAACATCCTCCTCTCACCCACCACCTCGATGGAGTCCAGAGGGCAGTCCAGGACAGAGCCGGCCCGTCTGACCAGCTTGTTTAGTCTCTTCCTGTCCCTCTCTGAGCTTCCACTGCTCCAGCAGACCACTGCATAAAGGATGGCAGAAGCCACCACAGAGTCATAAAAAGTCCTGAGCAGTGCCCTGCACACTCCAAAGGACCTCAGTCGTCTGAGCAGGTGGAGACGACTTTGTCCCTTCTTGTACAGGGCGTTAGTGTTGTGTGTCCAGTCCAGTTTATTGTTTAGGTGAACACCCAGGTACTTGTAATCCTCCACGACCTCGATGTCCAAGCCCTGGATGTTCACCGGTGCAGTCAGTTGTGGTTTCCAGCTGAAGTCGATCACCACCTCCTTCGTTTTGCTGGCGTTGATGTGCAGGTGGTTCAGAGCACACCAGTCCACAAAGTCGGCGATGACTTCCAAGTACTCCAGATCGTTTCCCTGAGATACACGCCCGACAATGGCTGTATCATCAGAGAACTTCTGGAGGTGGCAGCTGTCCGTGTTGTGTCTGAAATCCGATGTATACAGGGTGAAGAGGAAAGGAGAGAGCACAGTACCCTGCGGCGCCCCCGTGCTGCAGACTACCACATCAGACACACAGTCATGAAGCCTCACATACTGCGGCCTGTTGGAGAGGTAGTCGATTGTCCATGCAGCCAGGCTACTGTTGACTCCAGCTCCCTCCAGCTTCCCCCTGAGCAGTGATGGTTGAATGGTGTTGAAAGCACTGGAGAAGTCGAAGAACATGACCCTCACAGTGCTACCGGTGTTCTCTAGGTGGGAAAAGCATCTGTGCAGCAGGTAGATGACAGCGTCTTCCACACCTATTCCTGGACACCTATTCCTATATTCCTATATTGGGGAAGTTTAGTTGCAGATGGGAAGAAACTGTTCCTGTGGCGTGATGTTTTGGTGCTGGTGGAGCTGAGCCACCGCCATAGGGGAGTGGCTCAGAAAGTTTGCGTCCAAGGTGACAGGGGTCGGCTGAAATCTTTTCTTCCCAGACTGTACTTGGTCAGAGGCACACTTTAAACTGGAATAGTACTTGGGCAGCGACTGATGACTTTTCACAAGTTCCCAAGAACGCAAAAGTACGGACATAGAACGCATATTGCTAAATGCCCAAGTACAGACAAGAACACCGACTGCTCCCAATTGGACTGATTAGACAGCCCTGTCCACCAATTACCTGCAGAACAAGCCACTCTAGTAGACCTTGCCTGCAGACTTTAAAAACATACAAACTGCAGCATTGCAGTTCCAAGACACAAACAGAAAGCTCCTGCATCCACATATGTAAACCTTTCATTGTAATTT
This sequence comes from Planiliza haematocheilus, assembly GCA_005024645.1. Classification (NCBI taxonomy): domain Eukaryota; kingdom Metazoa; phylum Chordata; class Actinopteri; order Mugiliformes; family Mugilidae; genus Planiliza; species Planiliza haematocheilus. The sequence continues at coordinate 5,660,899 of SRSE01000613.1, forward strand.
TCTCTTCAAATCTACCACTTCTAAAATATCCAACTATCTGATATCAACATGTCATAAAATTATCACAATGTTTTTTTTTCTATTGATATTGCCGATATAATTTTATAAAAAGACATTTAGAAGGATGGATTTAGAAGGATTTCAAATACACGCAACCATGGTTAGACCTGTTGCTGCTACCATTAATTGCACGGTTGGTCGCTTTAATTTTTGTGTGATCTGTCATGCTGAGAGTTGGTGTGTGGCGTTTTTCATAACTGTAAGCGAGGGAACGCCACCTTTGACTTTTTGTGACTAAACGAAGAAAAATGCCAAACCGGTCCAGCTGTCACATCTGGTCAAATAAAACAATGCGCAATAATAGCCATGCCCACAGTAAAAGGATTTCTGGCATGAGAACAAAAACAAACAAAAAAGAAAGAAATTCAGCTGGAATGACGTGTGCAACGTTGCGACAGGTCATACATCAATTACATAAAACAAATACCCCCCTATGTAGCGTTTTACAGCAATTTTGGCTAATGGACAGTAAAGAAAAAAAAAAGTAAACTAAAATACTACTGTTCATGAGCCACCAGTTGCTCATTGCTGTAGAAACACAAGGGTCACAGGTGACAGTATAGATGTCCACAAGCTCACACCTTGCGATCATTAGAGTCTGATTGCTCCCCACGGCCTGATATGAGGCAGACAGCTGAAGCCGACTCCTGACCCTTCCCTGTGGTGACTAATAGTTCCAACTTTGCTCACTATATCTCCCAGGCAGAAGTGTGTCACCCAGTTCAATAGACCAAGAGATGTGTATCATAGCTGTTACAATCGTCCTTGTTCACACTGCTACATTGGCTTTAATTTTTTATATAATTCGTTTTTTTTTTTTTTGGTGCAAGTAAATACATACAACTGCATGTAAAATGACACATCTTCCCTTGCTCTTATACAAAAGTAAAGCACTAAAATGGAGATGGAAACAGGAAGGAGGAAAGTGCAACAAAAATGGAAGGGTTGGTTGCTCACATCACTTTGGTACCAAGTGAAATATTGACCACTATCAGAGCGAAAAAGCAACACAGACACTGATGGTCCTTTTTAGGAAATGGAATTTTAATTCTGGGTAAACCAGCTGAAATGTTTCTGACAAGATGAATTGTAATAATTATCCCTCTTCGCCCAGCACAATATGGTAAGGTCAAAATTTCAGTCCAGTTTTTTGGAATAGGACAATAATATTCACACATCTGCTTCAGCTGCATTCATTTCTAATTTGGGGTGTGTGTATAGCTGTAGTTAACTGTTAACTCTTCCTAGGGTGCAGAGACCATTAACACAACCACTGTAGCCCCAAAGTTCCCTACTCGTCACCAAGAAATACATTATGACAAAGGAACTTCTAGAAGCATACATAACACTTATTTTTGAACAGGTGTTGAGTTTAGTGTAAAAACTAAAAATATTGAATGGATTCTTAGTTAATTACTGTAGGGTACCAAACCACTGGCACGCATGTTGGAGCCAGTTCAGAGTCTTAACAGTACTCACAGTTCCTGGGATGCAGAGTGCTGTTAGTTTGGCAAACCCCTCCCTCAGCAGTGTCCCGTCACTGTGGTGAAGAAACACGTCTCAGGCTCCGTCCACGTTCATAAGCATCCAGTAGGTTCTCAGCAGTTTGGTGCAATAAGTGTTTACTAAGAACACGTCTCCCATACTGCTAGCACAAGGGGCTAACTAGCAACAGTCCGCAGTGTGCTCGTGGTTTAGCGTCAATTAAGTAGAATTACCGACGGAAAAAGGGCTCCCACTTAGCGTCCAGTCTAAAAAATAAAAATAATAAAAAAAATAATAAAAAACAGCTTTTTTGAAATTAGTTTCAGCGGTGCCTTTCTTTCTTGCTCCGTTTCTCCTCGGTCCCACCCACCTAGAAACCCCGTAGGTTAACCTGAACATCACTAATTGGCTAATCAATCAAGATTGACACCTGTCCATACCATTAACGCCACAAGACAGTGGTGCGTTCGGGAACCATGTTGAAAATAGGACATTCCATAAATTGAATGAAACGTCCCAAATACCAGTAATCTTCTATGTAATTTCCACATTTTGCATTTTGCAAATTCTGCCATGGGCCACATTAGAACATTGGGCCTTATGTTTGACACCCCTGCGCTAAACCAAGATGGCACATTATACCTGTTACACACTGGGTTCTCAGCAGTTTCTGTTGGTGAACCGACCGACCAGTGCTTCCACAGGCAAGTGTCCAATGCAGTGTGACAATGTGTAGTGAAAGTGGTTAATTTACCATCCCCACAACCCCGGACATGTGGCAGGAGCTGTCAATGTCATAAGGAGGACTTCGCAGCAATGAGCAGGTCACAACCGCCACACTTCCGACACAGCTGCCATTTTTATTTTACGTGACAGCTACAGGCAAACAAACTTCCAACTAGTTTGATGCCCTCTATATCTAACACCACTGAAACCACAGAGACGGCCGCTGCTGTTTTTTGATAAATTGATCTTATTTTGGGATCTACGGCGCTGCAGAGACTCTGCCAGGGCTGTAGACTGTTTGTCCCGATTCATGTTTTGTCGCGTGACGTGTTACTCCGACAGGTTTGCCTTACAGAATAGAGAGACTTCCTGCAGAGGGTGCATGCATGCAAACAAACCCCTCCCTGTGTTAATATCTTTCTGGGAAAGATGCAGGAAAAGAAGCGGAAAGGATTGTCTGACCTTTTGAAGCTTGCTAGGTGTTAAAAGAACAAAACTTTCCAGAATGGGTTCAGGTTGGCTCCCTGTTTGATTATACTAATTTTGAGATAAGCATGTGAAAAAAAATGGAAAATGGAAATGCATTTGTATGAAAATGTCATGAAATTCAATTAACTACAAAGCATAAAGTTCAGGTGCTGCATGCCCAGGTTTTCCCTTTTTTTCTTTTACATCTTAGCTGTAATCTCAAAGCTGTATAAAAATATTTCCTCTTGGGGGCGAGAAAAAAAAAGGCAGCATTCCATCAAACACACACAGTAGCTTAGCCACACACACAAACCCCCACACATAAAAGCCACAATGTTTATGGATGATACAATCTCGGCATGATTGAGCCATAGGTAAGGGGGAGAGGATTTAGAAAACCTCAATTAGGTGCGGGTGCCGCGTGGGATGATTCCGTGGGGAGAATTGCATTCGGAGTGGAGGGCTAATGCCTTTTACAATGGGTCACAAATGGAGGAGAGGGGAGAGCAAAGAGGTAGGGCCTGATGCCACTGATTGGCCTCAATCATCGTGGGTGATTGGGAGACAGGATGATGGAGAGCTTGCAGGAGACAGCCCCACTCCTTCCTCGCCCATCATTCCTTTGCCTTGTATAGATTCATTTATTTGTGACAGTGACATTCAGTGTTCTGAGTAGGTTGAGTGGATGTATAGATGCAGGGAGTACAAAAAGTAATTTACGTTGCAGTTTGTAGTACGGGCTGCAGTGTAGTTTAAGCGTAGTGTCCTGTCAATACCGAGAAGAGCAATGAAGCTAAACTGACAAGAGAAGGTGCATTTACCGAGCATGGTCACCTAAAAGTGTGCCGCATCTCAGTCATTACGTTTAAACCGTTCCGTAATCATTGGCTAAGTTCTGTGGAACAAGGTGGGTGCATGCCTAATGGAAGACAATCAGTGCAGGAGGAAAAAAAAAATAAAAAAAGCACAGACAGTGACCTTGATGGAGTCTGGGGAGAGCAAGCAGAATACACAACACACCCAGTCACTCCACAGCTAATGAGTGAGTGCATTGCTCAGCTTTATCTTCGCAATTAATGACCGAGACGTGACTGCTTGGCTCCTCGCGGAGACGCTCGTGTCAACTCTCCGGGAGCGTAGCAGGCGCGGCTGGAACAGCGGAGCAGGACTTTAATTTGGAAACAAAAACAATTATGGGCGCAAAGTATTTTCCACTGAAGTGCAAATTTGTGTCTTGATTAATGTGTGTGTGTGTGTGTGTGTGTTGGTGCAGAATTTGCATCTCTGTATTTAGTTTATTAAGGCGCACATATCCCAATTACAAGAGAAGCTGCGCTTGTAAACAAAAGTCACATGGACTTAACAAGGATCTTATTTATTAACAATTTTTAATATAGAAATTAGGTTCCGTGCCCCCAGGGGGGCAAATCCACTTCCTGTTGATTACTGATGATATTTCCTGCCATTAATTGCCATCTCTATGGAATTCTCTATGGAAGTATGAATAATTATGATCACTTACTGTGCTTCTCGAGCTGACCCAGATGACCTAATTTTACTGTGGCTTTTTTTTTCACATTTTCTCATGACTGACCCGGCTCTGCACCCAAACATGCTGAAGGTGACAATGTCGCGTTTAAATAAGTCATCAAAATGATGAGCGGAATTCTCCAGTGTTATGCAGATGAGCCATATGTGTGATCGAAGATGCTTTCTTGTAGGGTTAGGTGTTAGTTAGTGCTGTCGGTGCATATGGCTAAGCCTTCTGGTCAGGGTCACAAAGTGTATTCAGTAGAAAAATAGCCTTTGGATTGAACAATGCAGATGTCTTTTTGCTTGAAACTGGAATGTTTGACATCTGGTGTGGCGTTAAAGAGTCGTTCTGCCCTTCAAATCACTTTACATTTAAGAATACCTCTGCAAAAACTGTAGTTACACTAAAACAATCTGCTATCTCGACATGATGTGTAGCTTTTTGATCTGACGTCTGATTGTCTAGCCTTGCCAGGTTACACGCTGTTTGGATTAGATCAGTTTCAACCAGTCTCTGAGCCAGTCTGACAAAATTTTTCTTGCAGGAAGTTGATTAGAGGTCTCTCTGCTGGGAGCCGATCATGCTCTGGAAAGATCTGCCGTGCCAGTCAAGTTGTTATGGTGGGATTTGTGTGGTAATGAAAAGGAGAGTAACAGCAACATAGAAATATGAGTCGTCTGTGCGCTGTAAAGTTGAATTTACATGCCCGATTGGGCATAACATTATGACCAACTTCCCAATATTGTGTAGGTCCCCTTTGTGCCTCAAAGCATTTGTGGCTCATCAAAGAATGAACATGAAGCTTGGGTGTCCTGTGGTGTCTGGCAACAGAATGTTGTTTGTGGGGCCTTTGGGTCCTATGGGTTGAGGGGAGGGGCCTCTGTGGATCATCCCACAGATACTTGATCAATTTGGGATCTAGTGAATTTGAAGGCCAGGTCAACACCTTGAGCTGTTCTTCATGTTTTTTTGAGTTATTCCTAAACTTTGTATGTGTGTGTGTCTGTGTCAGGCTGCATCCTGCTGGGGATGGCTGCTGCCACCAAGGAGTGTCATTGCTATGGTGTGGGGGTCGCTGGTCTGGTCTGGTCTAGGTGGGTCGTACAATTACTGTACATAAATGTCAGGTCCAAAAGTTTCCCAGGAGAGCACTGAATTGTTGGTCAATGTTATTCACTTCACTTGTCATAATGTTATGGCTGATCTGTGTATTTTTATTCTCCGTACTGGTTGAAAGGCACCCACATGGTGTTTTACCAGATTCATATTCTGACAAGAATTAAATATGGGTGATGTTTTTCCAACTGCAACTACAACTCTAAACAAAATCAATTCAGTGGTGCTCAGATGACGTGTACGAGTACATTGCTGTTACTCTTCTGTCCATCATTGAGCATAATCAGTTCTGAATGCAGCGACTCCAGACTAAAATCCCACCATTAAAATGTCGTGGGTGGGGGAACTCTACGCTGGCTACCAAGTCTGATATATATTACAAGACAGTGTTGTCAGTGCAGCACGGTACACTGTCTCAAGATCTGTTTCCGTACAGCACACCCAGAGCTGTACAGAGGCAGACACGGCTTACTGTGCCAAGCATTATTGCCACACATCTATCTGCTACGGCATTTACTCTGCTTGAGTGAAACTGACAGCAAGTTCAATGTCAGCAGCTCTGACTGTTTTTTTTTTTTTTCTTTTTAAAAAACAAAAAAAAGAAAACCTTACTATTTTCCACCTCTATTTTACAAACTGATTCTGACTGGGCTTTGAGTATAAGGTATTTCACAGCGAGGTAAACACAGGCGTCCCCGGGCTGAGTAAATTTGCTTGGTTTCGGAGTGTGAGTTTGAAGCAGTGCGTCGCGTTATTTATTAGCCGCCTACACATAAAGCTTAGGAAAAGGTAAATTAGGTAGTCTATCTTTACGCCGCGCTGCCTGTGAGCCAATGATTTTGCAACTGTCAATTTTTTTCTCCGCCGTTTCTTTCTCTGCTGTCGTCATTTCAGCGTCAGATGGATGCAGCCCTCCTCCACCCCACTCCTCCGCTTATTCTTTTTTTTTCTTTTTTCATCATAGCCTGAATCATTGGGTGCTTCCACTGAGCTCATCAGAGGTGTTGTTCCATCACATCCATCCCGATCTCCAGAGACTGTCCGTCATTCCTAGCCCACCAGTGTTCAGACTTCATCAGAGTGGACGTCCCCGATGGGGGACTGATAGTCCAAGACTCCTAATATATTTCTCCACCTTCCTCCATTGTGTATGCAACATCAATAAATTTATTATATTAATATTTAAGCTTTAATATCCTCTCATTCTCAGTGTCCCAAGATTACCAATATATCCTATCTCCAATAATATCGTCACAGTTTTTTTTATTCATTTTATTAAACTTGGTAAAAGCGGGGGTTCAAATTTTGCAAAAAAATTGTTTACAGTGCTAGCTGATAGCCCTAACAGTCCCAGTTCAGTTTTTTTTTTTTGTTTTTTTTTATAACCAAAGTCAATACTGTTCTGAAAAAGTACTTAAAGTACTTAAACAGGCACTTTAACTTTAGGTCCGTTCAGTTTTGACCGGGGATATTTTCTTTCATTTTCTACTGTTCTGAATTGAAATGCAATTAAATGCATCAGTCGTCCACTAAAATCCATTTAAACTGAAAAATGTTGCTTTTGGGGGCAAATATTGTTATGCCATTAAAATGTGATTAACTGAGATTAGTAAATTACAATTTTTTTTTTAATCAAGTCCCACCCATAATTTTCATAAATTATATTTACGATTGCACTGTTAAATAATAATTATTGTTTTTGTTGTTAAAAAAATCTATTTGTGCCTGGATTTCCTGTTTCCTGTTTCAGTTTGGGCGGATACATTAATTCCTCCAACGCTAAAAAACGCTAGGCCTCTTTTCCAGACCCCTTGCTCAAACATGTCACGCCCAAAAAAATAAATTGAGTGCATCTCTGTGACTGCAAGATCATTAGAGGGATGCAGCCCCAAACTTCTAGAAAATCACTGAACAACATCTGATCATTTCCTGCACCATGAATAGTGCTATAAAATGGAAGCGTGAAAGTTCTAAAGGTGCAAAACCCTAAAATCAATTTAGGTAAATTGTAATATCATCATTCATTGTGTCATTGTTTGTGTCATTTCTGTGAATAAATAATTATGAGATCTGAAACTCAGCACAACTTCCGGTGTGTATTGGCTGGTTGCGCTGTCAATCACACTCTCTAGAAAAGGGTGGGCTATTTTGTTGTTTTACATAGTCGTGTAAAGCCATTGGTCAGTTTGAAGTAGAGACACCTCTCTGGATCAGGATCAGAGCCAATGCATCTGAGAGACAGCATCCAAACTTATGTTGACAGCACAATCAGCCAATCACAAAGAGGCAAATACAGTCCAAGGAGAAGGGACTTAGAAAACTCTTTGAACTGAAATTTGTTTGGAAGCTTCCTGGAATGATTTCAAAGTAGTTCAGTGGATCCGTTGTTTCCAGTGCTATAACAATGTATGATCACAAAAGAGCAGGTAAGACATCATTTATTATTCAGTTTTTTGACTCTTCCTGGGCTGCTTGTTCAGGTTTTGGTCAAAGAATCTTATGTTGGCTTACATTGTTGAGTGAGTTTTGGTCATAGATATGACAGCTTTTGTTTTTCGAATGAACCGTCATGGCTCTAAGTGCAAGCGTCACGCTTTTGTGCTTCATGCTTGTTTAGTTGCTTGGTGTAGAAATTGGGGAGACGTGGTTCCTGTGGGCTTCAAGCCAAGTCTGTTCCTGTTAAGTGAGTGTGCAAAGGTTTGATTGATCTTTAATGCTGTTTGCTGCTGGATTTTCCAACTACCCTGGACTCCCAGGACTGGGAGAGCTTGGGATCCAGAAGCTAAAGTTTCCATTAATATAACCTAAACTTTCCATTTATATACACATGTGCGCCGTGCAGCATTGACAGCTTGGTATTCTGTATTGATGGGCAGAAATAAAATCTGCAAATGTTTGCTCTGCGAGGCGATTACATACTGAGCTGTGATCCCTCCTTGTAGAGCACCCAGGCACCAAAATAAACGAGGGGAACCCAGTGACAAACAGTGATTAAGGCAGAAAGTCAATATACCAACTGAGTGAGACACTTGACTCAAGTATCTTCTTTCATCTTTATTCGGCTGCTCCGGTGAAAATTTCCAATATGAGCAAGTATATGCAAGCAGTTTTTTTTTTTTTTAAACAACAGTTCAATTTAAATTTCCGCATATTTATTGGCATGGGTATCCAGAACTAAAACATGTCTGATCTGAGAATACGCCAGCGTCTTGTGTCAGTGTTGACCTGCAGACATGTTGAAAGCTGTAAAGTGCATTAATTTCATGCCAGCTGCGTTGAGTAGAAATCACATTTCATCTGAATCAATAAATGTTCCACTGCCCACAAAGTCTTCTCACAGATCGCAGTTACACTGTGTTCCCGGAGTAATAGCACGCACTTCAGAAGTTGCACATTCACGCCAAAAGTCAGACCGTTCGTAACCTGCACTTGCGGCTCAAGCTTCGCTGTCAGACATCGTTTTTCATATCAAGTCGGCAGCATAATACGAAATTACATGTTTTGGATCAGTGTTGGCGTCATGAAAAGTATGCTGCAGGGATGGATTACCATTTATTCGTTTGTGAGAGATGATCAATAACACAAAGCAAAAGGGTGAAAGGGTGAAGGAGAGTTTCTCCAACGATAATAGTATTTTATATCAGGACTCTGTAGAGGGTACAATAGAAAACCACACAGGCCTAAGCAGCTTTATTTCATTTGCAACAAGGCTTTCTGTGGGCCATATTGCCCTGCTTTGTAGGATTCATACTTGAAGAAATGTAGTCAAGAGGAGAAAGAGCGACAGTCATTGTCAACATCCTCTTTGTTACTCCTTTCTTTAAGCCATACATACATACATGCATGCATACGGTATGTACCTGACAGCACCTGCCAGCTAAGTTGCCAAGTTACTTAGAAGTGGAGAATGGGGAAGCTGAGTCTGCATGGCTCCAGCTTCTAAATGTAAGAGTTACTGAAATTTGAAAATATATATGTATATATATATATAAAGCAAAAGAAACTGATCTGGAAATGCGCTCCTCAGTGTACGGTAAACAATGGGCAGTTGTAGCAGGGTACGTAAACTACAGTGTGCACTCAACATGCCTTAAAGCTGCAGACTACAGAAGCCCGACACTGTTAAATCAATGAATGCAGTTGCAGTCCAGCTGGGCAGAAATCCAGGCCGTCTTACCGAGCATTGTAAAAAAAGAAACTGGGGAGAATCAGCCTGGAGTTGTATGAAGTGCGTCTTACGGCTTCATTGTTTACACAGGCAAGGCGGCTGAAGTGGCAGTCGCTAAATGCGGGCTTTGTTTTGACGGCGATCCCGAAAACCTTTGTGGGAATTAATTTGGTTGTATGTTGATCATTTCCGAGATGGACTGAACGACTGTTTCATCAACCTCAATGCTGCATTATGAGCCGGCGCATCATTAGAGTGAGAGCTTTGCTTCTTCCGTGGCGAGGTCATATTCCGCTCTAAAATAGGTACCACATTATGCAAATGGGTAGAGAGGACATCATCCATGTAAATCCTTTTTTTTTTTTTCTCTCCTAAAAACAACCTGAGGGTTGTTTTACAAGAGTGCAAGAGCGAGAACATGAGCCTGTGCCGCTGTGCTGGTGTGTGTATCCCTGCTAGCTGTGCATTATCCATTCTGCTGCTGGATTAATGGGGCAATTGATCAACGGCAGACTTGTGTATCCCAGAGAACAGCTGATCACTCACCTACAGCAGGGCCTGACACGGGAGCACCAATCAGCGCCGCAACAGCCAGAATGATTACAGACGCATGGCTGGGCTGAGCAGCGAGAGGACCTGTCGCCGGCTCCCTCCTCCTCCTGACAGCCTGACGTTGATAGGAGAAGGAGCAGCGGTGGGTTGCACGGGAGGAGCCGGGGATAGGTTCAACAAGGCAGAAACCTAACAGGGATGAAAACGCAGGTGCAGAGCTCAATCACAGAGCCAAGGGCACGCTCAGAGGGAGACGGATGCTCCTCCGCACGCCGTCAATATAACGACGTACACTGGAAAAGACGCCGCGGCTGATTGTGTAGATCTCGATAAAGATAGTTTGCATCAGTGGCTCGTGCTGGAACGGGGAGCGACTCGTTCCACTTATTGGTATTCAATCGGCTCTCGTGTCCAGCTGTCTCTTAAAATGCGCCCCGCAATCAGCTCAATCACCGGCCTGTCATGGTAAATAACAGAAAACAGATTCAGGGCTCTGAAAATGCGACTTACGCAGTTGCTTTCTTTCAACATAAATAGCAAATAAAAGCCGAGAGTGCCCCCTCCATTGTTGTGACAAGACTACAGGTATGAAGGAAAAGTGTAAAGGGGGGGATCTTCAACAGACCTTTAAACACAGGACCACTAAAACAGAATCCAAGCGGTCACAGTATCAGATATTTTTTTTTCCATTCTGCCTCCCTCCTTGCTCTTTGCTGTGGTGTCCTTGCACTGCACTCCCCAGCCATCATTTGTCCATCACCCGTGAAAATACGGTGCGCGGCGCCGAATATTGCTCTGAGACACGAGACGGAGAGCTGTAGCCCCCCTCAATGCACTCCCATAACACAGAGTTGTCGGAGCATTCAATCAATGCAGGAAAGGATCACGCGAGTTTTATTCCTCTGTAAATCATAGCTCTCACACCCGAGCATGGTGGAGATGGTAAAGCTGTAGGATAATGCAGTGTAATGAAGCTAACGCTGAAACGGGAGAAGAGAGAGTGAGAAAAAGGCTTTGAGTTGCAGACCACAATAGCCCTTTGTCTGGGGCCCCGCGCTGCTCTGTGGCACAGATGCATTTCTAGCTTCGGGTTTGTTTTGATGAAGGCTGTTGCAGTAGATGAGGCTAAACAAGGGGGAATTTGGCTCAAGGATCTCTGATTCCAAATCAGTTTTGGAGAGAGGCTCAACTTACATTTTCCAGATTGAAGACACCACACAAAGGTGGATGACTCTAAAGGGGGCTTTTAATGGAAATTTAGCCAGGCTTTGCAGGGATTGGCTTATCAGATCCAGCTACTGTCACGCTGTCTGCTGTTTCATGAGCTAGTCTGTCATATTAAAGCTGCGCTAATTCATCTGTTTTATGGGATGGCCCCGTTGCGAATTGTGGGCTGACAGTTTCATTCTTGTTTGCAGAAGATTTTTTTTTTTTTTTTTTTTTTGCATCTTTCAGCTAGACTGGTTTCACAGCATGTGGCTTACTGTTTAGATTTCCAGCCACAAAAGGCAGCTATTCGAATTAACTGATTCATTTGGAAGTGACAATGAAGTTAATAATCCCAGTACATGTGCGGCACAGAGAGTTCAAAGCTGTTGCTAACATTTAGCCCTCGTCCATAGATTAGCTCTTACACAAACTAAAAATGTGTTTAAAAAAAGTATTAATTCACAAATTCATACAGTAAATTACAAATATGTAAGCATAATGAAATACAGGTTGCACACAGATCAAGCCACGTAACAGTTAGCACAGATAGCTAAAGATGACCACAGCTTTGGTTTGTTTGAAGCCTGTGTTTGCCTGTTTCTGTGCTCTTGATCTATGTTGCAAAAGACTTTACCCCGATTAGGCATAACATTATGATCACCTTCCTAATATGGTGTAGGTCTCGCTGCTATGGGGTGGGGGTGCCTGGTTTGGCCTGTGAAGTAACATTCACATGAATGGCAGGTCCAAAAGTCTCCCAGCAGAACACTGCATTGGCACAAAATTGTCAACTCACTTCCCCTGTCGGTGTATATCTGAAATTAAATTGAATTGAGTCGGCAGTGCTTTGTGGTCAAAGCTGGCTAAATGTGGAACCAAGATGGGATAGTTTACGGTTGTTGTTCAGTGTGCTCCTGGTTTCTCTGTTGCTTGCTGCCTTTGACAAAGTAAAAACTCAGATAAAGCCTCTACTTCACAGCTCCAAATAGCACAAACAGATAAAGTAGTAGACATAGTGGAGCATTTGGCAGTAGCAGTGTAGTTCCAACAGTTTCTCTTAAGAGTTCGGATCAAACTAGTGCCAACGTAGATAAATGAACAGGCTAGAGTTGATCCATGCACGCTAGCTAGCTAGCTGACTGCTAGCTTATTTGACATTCCGTCTAATATTTAAGCAACCTTTATTTTCTAAGTATGCACACACACACACACACACGGAATTAGATATCTACGTGTAACCATTGGAGTGAACAAACTCTGAGCAGCGGGCATCTGTGTGTACAGGTTTTGGTGTAGGCTATCACTGCCTCGCTCAAGAACACTCCAGCAGCAGATAGTGGAAGGGATTCAAACCAGTGAAACTGTGGTCCACTAGGCCACAGCTCTACGCTGGAAATGCTGTGTCATGTTTACACGCGTTATTAATACGTACATGACAGGTATGCAGCTTCCCGAGCCGATGTAGAAACACTTTCCACTCACGCATCGCAAGCCCAAGACCCCACCACAGGGTATTTAAAGAGAGAGTGTATTATTCATATACTTAATAATGAATATGTATGACCACCCTGCAGCTCCCATTGTTTCTTTTAACCCACAAAACCCTCTCGCGAACTGAGAACGCATAAACAATTCACACATGTAACTGAACCCTTTACGTACAGGTGGTATTAAAGCGTGCTAAAGAGTGCCGGCACGTTTGGTAATACTAATGAAAGTGGTCACTCAGAAATGAATGGCCCCTTCAGAAACCAATCCTTAAGGCAGGCTAATATTATTTGGGCAAGAACTTGAGCTTTAAAATTCACCAAAGATGAAGATAAGAAGCGATTCGATTCCAATTCACCTGAGCACAAATTTCTAATTACCGAATCACAACAGTATTTGTAATCTCATTAGCTGCCAGGGGAACAAAAACATATGATATAAAACTTAAGATGCGTATCGGCTGGTTTTGTGTCAGATAAGAGGACACGAAGATTCGTATAAACATGGAAACTCTGGAGAAAGAGAGAGAGAGAGAGAAAAAAAAGGGTTGGCTTTAAACATTGACAAGATAAGAAATAATTGGGAAGATGCAAAGCAGCCGTGGCTGTGAGGAGGATTCAGAAACTGTAATGTGATGTAAAAACCACCGCCGTGAACGTTAGTGCATGCAAATAAATCAGGACCCAGTTTCCCACACTTCATAGTGTAATCTTGGGCAAAAAGAAAAGGATGTGTGGAGAGAAGAGGCAGGATGAGAATAAACTGTTGAAGGAGGAGGCATGGGGTGTCGATGGGCAGCTGCCATAAAGAATCCCAGGTATTGATTACCTGATTAAACAGAGTACCGTCAGCTGCAGTCAGAGTATAAACTGATTAGGCGGACTTTGAAGACGGACTCTGCGTGTGCGCGCTGAGAGAGGCAGCGAAAGAGCCTTTTTAGCCGCCGCTGAGTGTTTAAGCTGAGGAATGGTTCTGTGTACTATCTGTAACCCTCCTCTGCCGTGCCGCTCCTCGCACAGCATAACTCTCGCCCTGCCTCCCCTCGTTACTTCCCAGCCCAGCCTCGGCAGATACCCTCTGCTCCGCTCACTGTGCCGACCCAGCCCTTCAGTGGACTGTGCCATTTGATCCATGGAGAAGATGATTCACGCTCTGCGATCTGGGGAGCAAGAGCACCGTCGAAATCCCTCTCTCTCCCCCCCTCCACATCCATAATTCAGCATTTGCGCCTTCTTCTTCTTCTTCTTCTTCTTCCGCCTCCTCCTCCCTCATTTTTTCCCCTCCCTCCTGTCTCCCTTTTTTTATTATTATTCCTCCTGCTTTTGCTGCTGCTAACGTCTGCACTCCAGCACAGCATCCTGAAGTATCAGTCATCTGTAAACCATCCATCTGGAACTGTGCATCAAGCTGAGCAAGTAAGGTGAGAGGAGAAAGAAAAAGACAAAGTGTTACTCTGCCTACATAACAATCAGTTTGTGGCATGCGAAACATATGCCAGGTGCATGCATCTTTTTAAGTCTAGCGGATGACTCGCCTTTTAAGTCATAACTGCATTTTTTTTTTTATGAAACTGAACGATCTCGGAGCAAAGACGTGGTGAAACTGTTGCTATGGCAGCTTAGCGAGCCAGCCCCCAAATAATAAAAATAAATAAATAAGAAAATAACATCAGGGGGTACATTAGAAACTGCCGGAGCGTCAGTCGTTGGCATGCAATAAAGTTTAATGTTCCTGTGCGAGTTGCTAATCCTCCCACCCCGCCCCTAACACACGCCGCTCAACCCACTCTGCAGGCTTTCTCTAACCTCATAAAGAGAAACCGTGGAGCTTATCATGCGAGTTCAATCACTGGACTCTTGGTGGAGCTCAAAGGAAACCGGACTGTGTTGCTTTTGCCAATAGAACCGCACTAACAGGCTGATGTACAGCTATTTGGTAGTGTACGTTGCATGGGCACATCCCCTCTTTCTTTTTTTTTCTTTTTTTTTTCGAAGATATGTTCCAGAATGACATTGCATAAAAGCCTTTGAGCATAAAGCTGTTTAAATGAGGTTGATTGAAATCTGTCACAAACATTTGTATTTTGCTAAAGCTAACTGTCATATTGCATGATGGGATCTTCATTTTATTTATTTTTTTTTTTTTTTTTTTTGCCGCTTCTCTAATTCTATCACAGACTCTCGCACAAAGCAATATGTGGCCTGAGGTTGATATGCAGCCCCAGACCTTAGGGGCCGCTGAACTGATTTGATGCTCTGTGGCATAGCTTTAAGTTGATTTCATGTCGGGGTTTCTGTTTTGTGATGCGGCTGGTGTAGAACAAGGCAGTGGAAAGAGCGAAAAAAAGAGACAAAGGCTGTGTAACATCTCAGCGAGACTGGCTGTTGATGTGCTCTTACATAAAAAAGTACTGAAGTGCACTGAAGCTGAAGTCTGACGCAAGATTGTCAACACAGCTGGATTTCAAAGGGGCTGGTGCAGCGAGGGGATAATGTAGAGATTTTTGGAATGGAGTGAAATGAGAGAAATGCGACTCAGGCAGAGGATGCCAACCCATGAGAAGGCAGATTTAACCGCTCGTGCTCTATGATTGATTTGGACTCTTTGTCGCGTTAGCTGGATTAAACAATTCCATCTCATTGTTTTATGTGACATTTGTTCCACGTCCCACGTTTGCTGCTCCTCGCTTGCCCCAGACCGCAATCTCCAGCAATACTGCTGGCGAAATGCATCGTTTAAGGCTGATGCTTGTTGATGGACGATATGATTGAGATACAAGTAGCACAGTGGGGGAAGTATTGAGCTGGTTTATAGCAGATGCTACAGCAAGATTTTGGTTTAGCTGAAAACCTTTCGTATTACTCTGTATTACTAGTAGTTTGTACTCTCTGTAATGAGGCGCAGTTGGGATTCGTCACACAGCACATATGGCAATTTAGCCAATAAAAACAAAGATGTTATTCTGTCACCGTTTTGCTGATACGCTTTTCTAACTGAGCTGCTATCCCGTGATTCTTTCAATCACTTGGTGCTGGAAGATTTTGCTGCTATTTCCGGTATTGGTGCCGAAGCAAATGTTTCCGTTTGCAGATGCAGAGCCTTGATTCTATTTGAGCCACAGAAAAATAATTTCCTGGTTTTAGGAGTACTTTTAGCTGTTGCTTTCTGGTCTCACAAGATTGATACGCAGTGACAGCGGTAGAACATCATTTTTGTTAACCCAATCTTTATTGGTTAAAACAACGAACAAACAAACAATTTGAACAATCACTCTTTTTAACTTACTGTTTTTTTGTTTGTTTGTTTGTTTTTTTTACAACCTGGAGCTTATTTCTGGCATAAAATGCGATCGTTTCTTCACCCATATAATTTTGGTGTCATTTGGAGTCGTTTGGGCAATATTTAGATCTGAGTATATCCATATAGTGGGAGTGACTGGGGCACCGACATGCAGCTAAATAACACATTATCTGCTGTAAAACTTGTTCATTTCACAAATATTTTGTTATGATACACTAGTGCTATTCCCCGTTGAATCAATATTAGAAGAAATGAGTTTCACGGCAGATAATGTGTTATTTAGAGGCTACGGTTCGGTGCCCCAGTCACTCCCACTATACGGATATACACGGATCCAAATATCGTCCCAATGACTCCAGATGACACCAAAATTATATGGGTGAGTAAACACTCGCCAGAAATAAGCTCCAGCTTGTAAAAAATGGTAATTCCCCTTTAAAGGTTGTGTAACCAGTCCTAATGTAATGTCTTTATTTAGTCTGTAATCGCTTGGCCTCTGGAGGGTTAATACAATACATCCTTTGTCAAAGTAAGTGGACATCCCATGGTCTGCTTCTGTTCCTCTATGCGTCTGCACAAGCCTCATTCTGTTAATGGAAAATAAGTGGCTCTGACACATATATTCGCAATCCGCCAACAGATTTGTGAGTATGGCTGTCCAGAGCTGGTGTGCTGGCCCTGGGAAATCGTCTCGTCCTCTCTGCGTGTTAGATTTACAGGAGCATCCGTGGCACCAGTTTGCCAACCTTCTACCTAGCCACATTACTTGTCATGCCGTGTCATTACTGGCTGCCTCTTTAGTGCTGTTAGTGGCCAAGTAATGAGGCAACATGGACACTTGAGTTTCTGATTGGGAAAAAGTGGGTTTTATTCACCCAACAAATCAAACGTAATAAGCAGGCCCATAATAGAGGTCAACCAAATATAATTATAGACAAACTAAAAGCAACAAAGCAATGTGTTAAATTAACAAACAGACCTAACACAGTGCCACACTGGGGAAATAGGTCAATTATATAGCCAGTAACTTGACAATATAACTTCATAATGCTATTATGCGCACTCCATTTAACATTATGTGGTTAAAAACAAGTAAAAGCCTAAATTAAAGGCATTGTGTACTGTTAAATGATTTCAGTATTAAGTGTGGTTGACTCCACATGAAAGTAATGAGGTGAGAGTGTGGGCTGCAGCGGTTTTACCGAGTGACAGCTTTGTCCGTGACAGTGTTGTTGCCTTGTCAACGCATGTCAGCGCATGTCCATGAATCCTCTGAAGGAGCTGTGGAAGTAGGGGTTGTGTTGAATTATTTGGCCGTTGATTTTAGTCTTTTTTTTTTTTTTTCAGGAAATGCTTTTTACAACATTTATGGTGTCCTTTTGGAAGCTGGCTCTTAACATAATACCGGGCTTCTAGTCGAATCCACCTGCTGCTGTAAAGTTTAGGGATTTGCAGCATTTGGTTAAGGATTGGGGAACTCTCACTTCCTGATTTGACACTGTCCAAGGGCTACTACTTTTTTTACAACCAGGACCTTATTCCTGACATAAAAGCGGACTGTTTACTCACCCATATAACTTTTGTGTCATTTGTAGTCAGTCGGGAGATCTGCGTATATCCATATAGTGGGAGTGACTGGGGCACCGAAACACAGCCTCTAAATAACGTATTATCTGGTAGAAATAAGGTCCAGGTTGTAAAAAAACAGTAGTTCCCCTATAGGAGCCACTTGCTTTCGTCTACTCATAAGTTCCCTGAAGAACCGTTTTGAAGCTAAGTGAAGTGTCTCTGGCCACCGCCATCTTGGAACGCCATCCAACCCAGCTGTCACTCAAAGTGGCGACACCCATGGGGAATTTCGCTACAACTTGGTTTTGAGGCTCAAGTTTCCATGAGGATGGACTTCAAGCTGAATACAAGGCTTTTCCCTGGTTTTGTTTGGTGTCCATCCACCCCGGCAACCTCCCTCTGAGACTAATGGAGTTTATAAATGTGGCGCTTGCCACGAATGCTGTGCTTTTCTATGAAATGAGGACTTGCATATTTTTTTTTACTTGATCAGGCGGTCACAAATCATAAAGTCTTGACATCACACAATGGTACACAGGCCACGATAGGCTCGGGAAATGTAATTATGTGAATGAAATCACAAAACACAGGCTGAGGCGTAATTCATTAATAATAAACATAATGCTGCCCTTGTTTAAATAGGGCCATTACAAAAGCATGGTCTGCATCTGGGTTTCGGCACTAACTGGATTTCATTGTTGCACTCTCCATATAGCCGTTGATTAAAAGTGCCTGGGGCAGATAGGTGTGATTACCCAGCTGCTACCTGACACAGGGATACAATAAGCATTATGGTGGCATCTCTGAGTTACTTTCATGTTGCAGATTGAACTCTGCCTGAGATGAGTGTTTAAATGAGGCCAAAAGATGAGATCTGGCGTTCTCCGACGGCTCGAAAATATAATGTGGAAGTGCTTTCGGATCTCCAAGATTTTTACAGTTGCAGGCTAAAAATAGAACCATCTCCCATTCATGCTGTAGTTATATTTAGTCATCAGTAAAGGCCCTATCGACATTTTTTATCTTCTCCGTGCAATCATGGGGCTAATGCTCCCTTGTCTCTCTTCAGTCTGCGCACAGTAGATGGAAAAGCTGCCAAAATGCATTTCAACTGATGTTCAGAAGGAACTCTAGCCTCTGTTTGAAACCCTGGCTGACACCTGCTTCACTCACCTGTTTTTAAAAGGATTTTTATGGGTGTTTTCCAGACGTACTTTTAGAAAAATGCAATTAACCATCAATAAAAAGGGCTATCAATGCGTCTGTACTTTCAGCAGGTTGGTGGACTGTAGATTCACCTTTAAATGTTAAGGGCAAAATGGAGAAGAAACCTGCTGTTAATAGTGGATATTTCACATTTTCTATATTGAAACGTTGATTTTCCTTGTTTAACCATCAGGGATTTGCTTCTGTATTTGAAAGACTTTAATATTTCAATTAATGTGAGATAGAAACCAAGATGTAGTGCTTCCATGAGGGGAAAAATAAAATAAAAGTTTGGAAATGTGACCCGCCTCGTATTGTTTTCTTTTGAGGTGTTACTCACTTTAAGAACGGGGTTTTTAAAACAACAACAATATGTCTCCCCGGGGAGCATCATGACACCGAATCCTCTGATGGTGTCTAGGGAAGTGCCCTTCAAGAGATTACTTTGACGGTATTTCTTCATCATTAGAGAAACGACAGAAAAGCTGTGTGCGGGAGGGCGGAAGGAACAAAGCGGAAGCTGTGCCGGGCTAACCCGAGATGCCACCTTTGCCTTGTAAACACCTTCTCCAGCTGAGGCTCAGTGAATCACGCATCTGTTTGTCTCCAGTTTAGAAGAAGCACGATGCTTAGAAATCAGCGCCAAGCATTTCGCTTTTTGTTAAACTTTTCACAATTAGAATTTCAAATTGTGACTTTTCAGCAGTTTTCCTGGTAAAATTCACATTTATTTATTTTATTTTTTTGGTATTTTTTTAGTTGTGAAATATTTCTGGCTGGAACAGAATCAACCTTTTGATATTTACAGACTTTGGCCCGCATGGTCCGATTCCATTGATCTCCATTGATTCATTCCACATGGGGCGTCTCTCGGAATGTGTTGCTTTGATCAGTGGGTCCGATGGGTGAACAGAAATGTCTGCTAGCTTTCTCCTACTTCAACCACTCCGTACTAATCTCCTTGTATGGTCTGAGGGTGATAATACAAGCTGCTAAGTTACTGATCGTGTGGAATTCTGATTCCAAATATTTCCCGAAAACGACAATCGGATTAGAACTTCTGTTGACTTTATTGATAATGCTCAATTCATTCAATGCAAGAGAATGATCAAGATGGAAATTTGCCACGTCACCTGTTGTTTAATTGTCATACGATGGAGCTAAGCAGAAGGAATATATCCATGCTAGCTGGAGATAAACGATCGGATCAAGCCTTTACATTAGAGGGGTCAAATTCATTTTATGTGATGGACCACAGCCCTATTTGATCTCAGATGGGCCGGACTGATAATAGAATAGAATAATAACCCATAAATAATGACAAATCTGAATGTTTCACTTTGTTTTAGTTCAAAGACGTACGCACGTTATGAATGTTTTACGTCGAATGATAAAACATTTTACGAATAACCTGATATTTCTATAGGAAATTTGCGCATAGTTGCCAACTGCTGTTTAGGGTCTCAGTGTTGTAGCTCTGTAACTCTTTCTTAAACAATATACCCCCCAGTGGATAGATTAGGAATTGCAGTTAATTTTATCAGAAAAGTGCAGTTAATGTCTTGTGTGTAATTTTCGCTCTTTGTAAATTCCTCCTGTGGTCCGGATTTCACCCTCTGGCTGGCTGGCTTTGGCCCACAAAGCTTATGTTTGACCACCCAGCTTTACATGGTTATTACTGGCAATTTTTTTTCTTTGTACCTGGTTAAAAATATCCAATCAGGCCAGTCTGTTGTGATTGAGGTGGTTATATGACACGTCTTACTCTCTCTGGGCTATTATTGTTGTTCATAGTGAAATATTTGTGTCCATGTAAAAGTAGGTAATTCAATACTATTCCCAGATGAGTTAAAGCTGCTTCCAAGAGGCACTGTGGAGTTACTTTTGCCTGATTTTTCTAAAGCCTGCCGAGCAGTTTGAGAAAATACAAAGTAAAAAAACAAAAAAAAAAACAATATATGTCTGTCTGTACAATGTATATATGAATATAGAGGGAACTGAGGGGAGAGACAGATGTCTTGAATGTCTCAGCACAATGGGATGCAAGTATTTTGATCCCAGTCTGTTTATTTCATTAGCGTTTCACAAAAACGATCCCATTCAAACATTGACAGATTGGGCTCATCCATAAACACAAAGTTGTGTTCTCGTTTTACAGTATGAAAGTGACAGCTGCAGTCGTCTGTGGGGATTCCACTCAAAGTGACAGCTTTAACATAAACTCTGTTTTTTTCACGGCTCACGTTTTAAAAATAGTCCAGCTCATCAGGGATTTGATTGAAGACTAAACTGCACAAAAATTGAAGAGGGCGTGCTGCGATTGCATGTTAATGCAAAGACGGTTATTACGAAACGCATAAAACGTGCAGATTGCAGTTGAGGTGGGTAATGTGTTTACTCCAGCTGCACGTTTCCATCTACTTGGAAATGTGAAAACTCTTGAATCGCGAGGCCACCCCGCCATTATTACAACTGAAAGTGGACCAACGCGATCAATGTATGCACAAATTACTCTGCTCTCACTGTAAGGCATTTATTTTTATATTCTGCAAGAGAAGAGGGTGAGCATGTGGTACTTAACCCTGCCTCAGAGACATAAAAGCTGTCATGATCGGCCTTGACAGCATAAGGTGATTTCATGTATACCCCTGACATCTCAAATGCTGCACCGGTGAGATAAAGTCACAGTTTAAATTGCCTCCAATACTAAATTAACCCAGAATCTCATAAGGACTTCCACAATTTCTTTTCTCCACATGAGGAAAGTTATTATATATCGACAATATTGCCACCAGTGGCAAAGAAGCCTTTCTGGTGTGTGGTCAGGGACTTTTGGCAGCACCTGGCTATCAGTCTACCCTTTTTATAGATCAAAAAGAGGCATCTTCATACCTTGCTCTGGCTCAAACATGTGCCAGCGAGCAATAACCCGACAAACAGCAACACTTACACGATGTGTGTGACCTAATTTTATCATAATCTGCCCCGCACAGAGCCGGATCCCAAAAAGGCATCGTGCAATAACTACATTTCTGAATATGGAAATTGAAAGGCTGCCACATTTTGGAGGAGCAAAGAAAACCTGCTCATCGTAACAAGTCACATTGTGCTCTCCTGAACGCAAGTGACTGGTGTCATCTTGTTTCCGAGGCAATTTAACTTGTACAAAGATGCCCCGTGGATCGATTGAAGCTAGTAGAGTGGCCTGCCTTATTTCAAGACAGAAAAAAAAATAAATAATAAAAAATCATTGCATTGTAAAAGTAGAAAAACTGATTTCCACTTATGAGCGGACTTTTTTTTCGAGTTGAGTGATTGGCTGTAATTCCCTTTCATTCAGGATTTCAAAGGGAGGCAACCTCCATATTTATTAAGGCTAGGCTATATTTTGAAATATTCTGCAGTTCCCTCTGATCACCCAAGAGATGTAGCCTCAGTGATTAAGCTAGTGCCATACCTACCCACATTGCTGTATGTTCTATAACTTTATCCCAAATGGGTTAATGAGATTACATTCCCTAAATGCACGTAAAAATGCCCCCGTTGCTTTCCAACAATTCCAACATGAATCAGTCAGCAGGACCGTCCTAGGACGCCTAGAACTAGTGAAATGAAACTTATAAATGACTCTCTCTACCAGATGATCTTCATTATTAAATATGTCCCTTTTAGATTTATACTTGTCCCCTCATAAGTCTGGCTCTCTCTGTAACCACAAAACCCAACCGTTAGTTGGCGCTGTCTTTTTTGCCGGTCGGGTTAATTTTTGTTTGTACTTCCTGCCTCACTTTCAACAATGGCGACTGAAACTTTTGCGGAAACTTCGCCAAGTCTTCGTCGAGTCATACAAGTGTCAGCTAGCTCCAAACCTCCTCAGTTAACCTTTCTGCCTCATGTGGATGTGTTTCATCTTCATTGATCCAAAACAAATCGATATGAAATTTGCGCAGATAGAGAAGCAGGCCGAAATGCTAAAGCAGAAACACTACCCAGTGGACCGATAACAGCTTTTGTGGTTTGCGTTGCCAGCTACATTTCTGGGGAGGTGCGCGCCAGGCTACGTCGCTAGGGTCTGGGCCTATGCCGTAGATATGGACTAAACTGCCTATTATTCTCCAAACAAGCAAAACTATATTCCAAAGTAGTTTCACGCTATAAGAACGAACTTTTGGCCTTAAAAGATGATTTACTGGAGCTACAAAATCCCTAAATGCGTTCAGTGTCTCCCAATTCATGAAGCTACAAAATCCATACGTTAACCTTTTTCATATTTATCCAATTAGAGCATCAAATTGACTGCTATTGATGGTATATTCCAGCTTTAAGAAGCTAGAGAAGCTTTGACTCCTGCATGGCCAGTTTGTCACTATTGTTCTCTTTAATTCAAACAACCACAAATCAGGTAATTTCGCTGGACTGCTGCTACAAATAAGCCCAAATGGCCTTGAGTAGGTGCAAAGGGAATGCATATTCACCACCATCATGAAGGTACAGTCTCTTGCCATGACCTATTCTTTTTTTGGCCAATGGGAAAGAGAAGTGTGCCAGCATGATTAATGGGCATGATTACCTACTCAGAAAATGTGGTTTTCTGGCCCAGCAGCTTCACTTTTATGACTTAAACCCGCGGCGAGACGTTTCATCATGCAGGCAAAGCTGCACATGGGACCGCACAGACAGTGTGCGGGCGATGACCGCAGCATATCACTGATAGAGTGTTTACCATCATCTGTTTGGACAGCGGGGATGAAGCCTCCCGTGGACTCTTCCGTGGACATTTAAGGGTGAAGTTTAACATCAATATCGACCCCAGGGGTTTGTAGCCGGTGTAGGACTGATGCCAAATTTCAATCTTGCCTTGTGCTTGTAGCTACATGAGAAAAACACAGACTAATTCAATTACAGATGGCACGGAGCAGGGCAGCGCTCTGAGGTTAAAACACTTCTAAAACCCGATCTGAATCTAGAGGGCCGGCCTTATATCACAGAGAACCTGCTGACCAGATAGTCTAAGCGAGCCTCGGGGGATCCACTGATGAAACCACACTACGGTACTATGTACTTATCAAATGCCTCACAGCGCTCGGGTGCATATGCAGAAGCTTTGCTTGCTTTTGCAGCACTCGTGCGCCAAGGAGCTCCCACATGACGCTCCCTAATCATTAACCTAAAGCTAATTTCTGTCACAAAACACCAGAGCGGCCCTCGTTACGACTCGGCGCTCCTCCACCTTCACCAAATGACTCTCCATCTCGGCGCTAAGCCTCAAAGGTTAGCCCCTGTAAAAAGGTCGCGGCTCCCCGTGACATTTCCCTTGATGACTTACGTGGCCCTTTGTTTTTGATAAATATCAACAGGGTTGCCATTGCCGCTCGGATTTACTTGCCCGTTACGCCATAATAAGAGCATTTGTCCGGGATTAAAGCAAACTGTTAATGAGGAAAGTAGACCTGTGATTAATCGATGATGTAAATTTGCAGGCTTTTTGTCTGGGGGACGAGCTACGCCTTTTGGTCAACCCTTGCCAGCAATAGAGGAGTTTTGCAGATTTCATCGACAGCTTGCAGCCGAGTTCACGGTGAACCGCAACTGACATAAATATTAAAGTCACATTAATTAGAGCGGATAACAGAAACATCAAGTGAAGAGGAAATATATCAAAAGCTAAGTACTCTAATAATCCTCCCCCCATTTGCTGTTTTTGGCCCGGGCACAACGTTTCTTGTGGCACTCGCACCATCATCCATCACCGAGCAGCTGAAAATATGAGCGCTGCGGAGGATGTTCCAACAGTGCAGGCAGAGATTTTTTTTATTATTTTTTTTGGGAAAGTGAGAAAAGCTCAGTTCCTGGCTCCGTAGTGGCTGACTCGCTTGTAATGATCAACAGCCCCATCGAACACGACAGATATATCAGAGTCATTTTTGTGCTTCGGAACCTTAAAATCTTCTTTATTGCGCCTTCAGCACCTTTAAATATGTCAGTAGACCCCCATTACGTCTATCGGCTTGAAGATTATGGGATTTAAATGTGGCTGCAAATTCACCTGGACAAACGGCAATGCTTCCTCCGCGAGGGAGGGAGTGGCTGCATGAATCACAGAGCAGAGTGACACGCTAACAGGAAAATAATGCTCGCATTTATGGATTTGGACAGACTAGCAACTACGCAGCCAAACACTGAAGCACCTTGTGCTCAAAAAAAGCATTTCCTCGTTCTCTCACCCTTCACCCTTCTTCAGCCTGGTTCAGTCCAAAGGTCGTACAACCCATCTGCTCTGTGGCGTTGTGGTCTGGTGGCTCCGGCCAAATATTTCAGGGAGGGCAGTGCTGGCAATGTAGACTATGTTTCTACGGTACGGTGACCTGCACAATGGATACATGAACACTGGAAGGGACTTTATCACATTGCATTGAGCAACTGGCTCTTCTACTTGTAACTTTAACATCCATTATCAGTTAAGTGTCTTTGGATGTCAAGGCAGGGTATTTTAGCTTTTATTAAAAAGAAACTGAGTAAATTTTAGATGACGCAGGTCCAGGACAAAGAGTGGTGGCACTGACGCTAATAATGGGCTGTTAACGGAAACATGCTCGACTCGCCTGTTGAACTTCTTATTCAGCAAGCGCGCTCGCATAAAATCGCTCACTCGCTTAATATCGGACTTTTGCTAATTTCTCTTAAAAAGAATCAGAACGACCAGTTAGCCTTCCTTTTGAAATCAGTCCTCCCTCCACGGAAAGTGTTCCTGACGCGTTGCATTTCATAGGAATGCTTCAAAAACGAATTAGTACAAGCTGTCGGGTTGCATTGCAACTGGGCAAAGTGCTGGAGCTTGATGGTGACGTTTAGCAGCAGTGTTTAGCAAGCCAAGCGCTGTGATTGAGCGCGGTAGAGCTTTTTCTTTCCTTTGATTATTTCAAACCACATATAATCTTTTGTTTTCTCTCTCTCTCTCTCTCTCTCTCTCTCTCGTCAGTTTTGCAGTGGTTTCAGGAAACTGTGGTTCAACATTTATTAGGGCCAACTCCAACAGGAGGAGTGCGCAAAGAAAGTCGACAGAGTGGCACAGAAATCGCACCGCAGCCAAGCGCAGTGTCGACACACGTACGACTAACGTGTATAAATGCTCTCAGCGGCGTAGGTCTGTCGCAGGGTCCAAGCTTAAGGTGCCTGCTTGAGGTGGTCACATTGCCCGACGGCAATGGTACGTACTAGAATAATAGCAGCACGTGACATCATAAATGCCTTATGAACCGTGCAAGTAGCGTTTCCCGGCATCAAACGGTTTCCTCATTAAAATGTGTTTCAGAGAATAAATATCCAACGGTGCACATGAAATGTTGCAGCCAGCACACAGAGGAGCGAAATGTGTCACGTCTCCAGTCCCCGCCATTTTTGGAATGAATAAACCTGTCATTTCTATGCAGACTCAGTCATTTCTTTAATGACTGGCAGCTCCTTTGCTGCTGCCGGGAGACCCGCCGCAGCAGCAGCGGCTCGGCTTTCGGGGCTTTACGTGCCGCAGAGCCGCCGGGGCAATGCAGTACACTGCCACCGTGCATCTGGTGTGTAACCCCAGCGGTGATGTTGTGGTCTCACTCCTTCCTGTGCCAAAGATTTTTTATTTTTTTTCCTCACAGCTCTGTGCAAAACAAAAATATTCTAATAGTGCCTCTCAGCAGTGTGGCTCAGACAGTGGGTTGTTTTAAGATTAAACAGACAAGGGGTTCCTGGATTAAATCCTTGCACCGGGAGGAGCGATTCGTGCTTTTTGTGCCGCCATGGAACTGCTCTGTGGCCTCAAGCGTTGTCGGAGAGTGTGGTTTTACTAAAGCGCTTAGTACATGGAGTCTGCGCGTGGCTGTGAAGAAGGGCAACGCCGGGAAACAAGAATGCCTGCTCAGCAAAACCTTCCCCGGATTGAAAAACATTATTGAGGTGTTTAATTCTGGAGCGCATTGCACATGCTCGATGCAGTCAGCGATCAGTTTGGTGCGTAAATTGATGTTCTGGGAAAAGTGTTTGTTTGTTTGTTTGTTTTTCTCATGAAGAAGATTAGAAACCTTGCAGCAAGACGCCGTAGGTAAAGTTGCGTACGGATGCTGGAATTTATAACCACGACCAATCAGGGGTAATTTAGCACGTCTCACACGGTGCTTGCTCTAGTAAAAACATGCATACGCTGCAGTTTCAGTTTATTGAACGACGAATGATCACTAAAACAGTTATTAATAAGCTAAAAACTTTACAGTGGAGAATAAGACGCAGGGCTTTAACATCATCTGTGATTATATATCATGCAAGACAAAGCATGTGAGCTCTCACTGGTGACAACGTCCATTGTGCAAGTCATATAAATTCGTATTCCTTTGCATTCACTGTTGAGGTGGAATCATGCATGGGCTTCTACCACACTCCTGCACTCCGCTTCGAGAAACACGTCATTGACTTCTGTATAGGTACATCTGAACAAGGCATGCAGCGGGGTGAGCACATGCGACGGCGTGCATGCTGATGCGGAATGGAAAGGTGTAGCAGCCTGTCGCTTTAACGTACGGGAAGTCTTTTGTTACGGCCTCGCTGTTACGTCTCCGATCTCATTACAGAGTGCGGTCATGTCCAAGGCGCTGAGGTTCACTTGGGGCGTCGTGTTAGTTATATGCTATCTATATATTAAAAGTCTTTTACTGCACCGTTAAGAAGTTTTAGGACACCCCGTTAATTTACATCATGATCCACCGTCGGAACAACTGCATACTGTGGTGAAGTTATTTGATGAGGGATCGTAAATCTCAGAAATGCCAGCATGTCAGGAGGCAACGCCCCCTTGTTTGCAGTTTATTAGCTGGATGAGCTGTCCTCTCTAGGTTTTATAGGCACACTTATATGATTTGGATTTTGGTTCCATACACTGCCTGATTGTTGGTCTGTATGGAGACATCAGATTTTTATTCATTTTTTTTTCTAGGCTGTAGTCTTTTGTTGAATTTTCTCCAACACAAAGCACACCAGCTCAGAACCCAGTTGAACCTAGTATATAGCACTGGCCTTGGGCTTAAGTCTTATTTCCTGTGTCTCTGTGTGTTTTTAAAACACTCAAATCAACCCTGTCCTTCCAAACTGAATAACTCTACTTGTATACTTGTACTCATCCACTTGCTATGACTGCGTGGTCACAACCTTACACTTTGAACTGGGTAGCACACTGTCTGTCCCATAGACTGTATACAAATATGGACAATGCGTCTCCACGTCCTTGCATTGGCCAAACTGACACTATTTTCCCAGGGATAGGGGCTGTGCCATTTTGCGACTTATCGACAATATCGATGACCCGACCACACTTCCACCAGACTCACTTGCATTTTCATTTAATTAATACTACACTCTACCTCCACCAGTTACAAGAAAATGTTGGATTACAAATTATATTGTATGTTTTTATAGTGTCCACTGAACCAAAATGAAACTCATTCAAAAAATTGACACTTGAACACGCATCAACATTATATTAACAACCTAAAATGACAGATACCATCCTTGAAAAAAAAAAAAAAAAAGATGTGACCTGTATTTTAGTGATTTAGTTTGGCGCTGGTCCCATCCACTAACATGGAGGAGGTGGAGCTTATGCTGATACTGTACCCAGCCACCAGGGGGAGTTCTACTTGCTTTGGCTTCACTTTTGAGGAGCAATTCCTCCATCCTTCGTTATACTGTCTACGGCCTGTCCATGTGTTCCCGTCCATAATAGAAGGTAAAACAAACCAGTTCTTTGTATCTTGGGCCAAGGTGTTGAGACTGGTCCTGAAACCCCATAGCCCTGTCTCTGTGTGTTATACCTACAGTACAGTATGTGCATACTGTATATCGCTACTAGATAATACAAAGACTGATTTCAAATGAAAACACCACATGACATGCCATGACAAGTCAATTCCCTCGGCTATTAGAACACCTCTGCAGTGCACAAATCCTCGCACGCAGCCGACACGAGATGGTGCTCAATGCCTCCAAGAAAAAGAAAACAACAAAACAGTTTGGCAGTCCGTGCACTTCTTTGTGCAAAAGCCTGCTAACATTGGTGATTTACTGTATTATTGCACAGTCAGTGAAACTGCTGGTGTGTGACGGCAAGCAAACTGTGTTGTCAGGGAACGCCGGGTAACATTTGTTTGTCAGCATTTAACAGTTATAGATTTCAACTGATGGAAAAGTCTGTGTTTTTTTTGACGGATACATCAAAGAGACTGATGCATATCTCACTAGTTGTGCTGCTGAATTACGTGCCATACTTAGGGACAGTTGCAGGTCGCAACAGCCCATATTGTACACTAAGTTTTAGCACACAGACAAATTGTTTAAAAGTCCCATTTTCTTTTAAAACTAAACCTCTCTTAAATAAATTTTTAATAAAATACAATAAAATATAAAACATACTAGGAAATTCCCATAAAGGACTGAATCCACTTGAAACCCTTTTAAATGGCATTGGTAGCTTTGCCTTAATGAAGCAATAAACCTCTCAATGGGCGCACTAATACACAAGACATCATTGCTTTCTCTTAAATTAATAACTACCTATGAAAGCCACAGTTTAAAGCTTTACAATTATAACCATAGCACAATGAAACTCAAAAATATTATTGCTCTTGGTAAAATAACACAATCCTAAAAAGGTCCCTCATGCAAAGATTTTTAATAAGCTCTGTGCACAGCACGGGCTGACTTAAATCCAAATGAAGCTTCATGGCTTCCTTCCAAGTGAAATCTTGACAAAACACTATAAATCACAGGCATTACCCTTAAAGTGCTGATAATGCGTTTCCCCCGCTCTGAAACCATCCTTTCGAGGTTTGAGGACCTGGGGTGGAAAATGAAACTGACGACCCAAACTTTAATTATTTGGACATAATGTGGAGTCATTATGAGTCGTCCGTGTCTCTGGACTAATGTCTGTGACAGGCATGCAAAAGTCAAGGTTACATTAGTGAAGATTAACCGTCGGTCTTGGGCACAGTGATCTGTCTGTTGGCGTAGAGGAAAAAGTTTCACGTGTCCGCGATTGATGCATTTATCACATTGATCATGGCAGACTAATCAAAGCAAAATTATGCACTAAATTGCACTATTGATTGCCGTTATTGATCAATAAATGCAATACGGTGATGCTCTCTTTCTGACAACATTCTTAATCCAAGTCTGACACCTGAGGCACACCGGGAGTTGACTTCAGGAATGTCAGGGTGCGCGTGACCGCTCCAAGACAGAAGGTCTTTGTCTATTTGAATAATTTCCTTGTTCAATGATTGCCCCTCAAGTCTTTGAGCAGCCTAAATATTTCCCACTTTATTACTCATAAAGCAGTACTGATTGTATTGCTCATATCTGGGCACACTGGATTACGGTAAAGCCCTTTGACTCTATCACTGTTGATTTCCCTCGAGGCATTTGAATGAACTTTAATGAATCTCCATCTTTTTACCAAAACCCTCGCTGTGAGGTGCTTTAATTCCACATGCCACGGGCAATAAGTGAGTCAAATGCACAGGCATATCAAATGACTAAAGGTGGCGGGTTATAAACCACGTCGGTAGTTTTTGATTAAGGAATTTGTCTTGATGGAACTTACTCCAAAACATTATTTTACAAAAGGAAGGGACTCTGGGTTGCTCAACAGTGACTGACAGGCTTGTACCTAGAAAGAGGAAAGATAGAAGAAAGTTCAGAACCAGACAGAACTTAGTGAAGAGCACTTCCAGCATGTGTATGTATTAAACTCAACACAAAATGACCAAATTTGACAACTAATATCAATAAAAGAACATCTGTATGTGCTCAGTTGCCCCTTTTTTTCCTTTCTTCTTTCTGTTTCTGAACAGACACTCAGCTAGCTAAATGTATTTATTAGACTTTAACACATTAATTACTAATAATGTAATAAAATAACATACGCAAAAATTTACATATTTAATCCATGTTTGCATTCCAAACAATGCAGAACTTTTGTCAGCATGATTTCCTGGTACATGATTACACTGATGTGCACGTCAGAGCTCGGCTAACGGCTACCGAAATGGAGGAATTGGATGAAAGCACGTTGCTAGGACTGACGGAAGGCAAATTTTATTCTAAAAAGAAAAAAAACTACCTGATCAAAACCTTGATAAAAGCAGGGTTTTGTGTAAATTGCATACCACCGATGCACTTTAACTCTACAGTGCCATCTAAACGCAAAGGATGTTGCAGTGAGCGCAGAAACCACCAGGGCCGTTAGTGCTAGCTAGTGACTGCTAGCATTAACTGCTCCGGCTGGGGGACTTATTATTAGGACTTATTATTATTCAATTCAATTCAGTTTTATTTATATAGCATCAATAACAATACAAATCGTCTCAAGACACTTTACAAAACCCGGCCTGAAACCCCCAGAGGAAGCCTGAAGACGACGGTGGCAAGAACAAACTATTATTATTATTATTTTGTACTATTTAAAGTGTATACTGTTCTGAAAGAGTACTTAAAGTACTTAAAATGGCACTTCAATTTTAGGTCTGTTCGATTTTGGCCAGGGATGTTTTCTCTCTGTTTCTACAGTTTTTAATTGAAATGCAATTAAATAAATTTTTCCATACATTAAAAGAGCTCGAGTTTATGTCTGTGCCTATTATTTGATTCAGTCGTCTACTAAAAACCATTTAAATTGAAAAAATGTTGCTTTTTGGGGCAAATATCATTATGCGATTAAAACGTGATTAATCAAGATTAATTATTTAGATTCTTTTTTTTTTTATTGAGTCCCACCCCTAGTATTTATTCATTTTTCAAGTCATAAAAGAACAGACAGAAAACTTGCATACATACACCAACCTGCCATTGCTCTCATTAGATTCTTACTTGTGTATCAACCTTCCATTTCGCCTTCCACCATCTATGCTCATTTTCTACGGGATTGGAATGAAATCTTTAAGTTCCAAATGCCTCCAGGATATCGCTGGGGGAAACAGAAACACTCGATGCGTTTGGCAGTCTGTGCAGTTCTTTGTGGAAAAAGCCCGTAAGTGTTGGTGATTTACTGTATTATTGTATTGAGTCAGTGAAACTACCGGTGTATGACAGCAAATCATGTTGTCAGGGGACTGTGGAGAATCTGTGTTGGTCAGCGTTTAACAATTATGGATTTCAGCTGATAGAAAGGTCCGTGTTTCATGACCAGTAAACGGAAGACACATTCCACTGCTCATTTTTGAAGCATGGGCGTATGCAGCTCACAGTCTTGCAGGGCTATTTCACTTCAGGTCGTCCTCCAGCAAATGAGCATTACCTTTATGTATATGTATCGTACAACGCTCATTCATTATCGACTACATTGTCATGATTCATGCTCAGAAAAGAGGAATGATCTATTCTCAGTGGTTCTGACCCTTTCTCTTAGTTCTTCCTATTGTTGCTTATCATTGATAAGGAAATTCACGCTTGTTAGACCCGGTTTGTCCGGTTCATGCTGACATATCTCTCTGAATTTAAAATGCAAATGTGAAAATCCCTAACTGAAATCTAATCAAATAGACAGCGGTAACCTGAGATTATTCTTCAGGGTGATGCAACTTGGCTGCAATGAGGCCTAAAATTGAGCACCTCTGACGGCCGGGTTACGTCAGCACTGAGTGAATCGTCGGTAGCCGCTCTTCCACTGACCTCCACAGTGTGCACTGAGGTTACGTATAAATTCAGTATCAATTGTTGAATATCTTGAAAGTTGAATTTTTAAGTAAATCTCTGAATTCTGTAAGTGTGGCATGTCCTCGATGTCATTTATAGTCAATAGACAGTTGCAGGATCCCTGTTTGAATGTTCACCCCACAAAAATGCTAAATGAAATCCTTTTGGCAAATTTCACAGTTCCTAAAATATTTCACTGTTACAGTTTAATATTACATTTTTTGACAATCTTTTAAGCTCTCGACAAACACGGTACCAATAAGCTGTTCTGGAACCACACTGTCAAAGCCGAAGAGGCTCTGAGGCAACACATATTCATACGCGTCAATAATAATGCCTACAAAAATCTTGGAAGAAGAGCAAGAAGAGGCGTTCTTTATTTCAAATCTGAGACTGACTTTATTTATATCTAATTCTCAATATTTCGTTTATTTACCATCTCTCTAGGGATTGCTGCGCTATCATCTTGACCTTGAAACAGCTTAAAAAACAGACGCTTTACAGAGAAAATATGTCGGATTTGCATAGAATAAGCATAGAGTAAAGAAGCATTTTAATGATTGCTTCCACCTGTATTCACCCTCTGTTATGCTGATGTGTTTCAACCATCATGACCTTAAGCTAAATAAATAAGTAAAAAGCCGAGTATCAAGATATTTTCCTGTATTTCCAATTCTCTTTGGAAACACATTATTACAAACGTGGATGGAGCCTCGCTGCAGTTTGAACAACCCCAGCATTTTACATTTTCTTTACCAAGTGCTTACTTTTCAATCTGATAACTTCATAGAAAGTGATCATTTCGCTGGCTTTCAAGGCTGAGAATGCAGGATTGATTGTGCTTTTTTTAGGCGGCACATTTGTTTATCTCAATGGAGTAGGGACCAGTCACGGTGACAGCATGTCAATTCCGAGATCAATTGTTGGCTCCTTGCCTCTGGCCTTTGCATTGCATTACCATAGTAATGACTTTTTGACCCTGCGTCTTAAAGCAGGGATCTACATGCAGAGCTGTAGAGACAAATGGCGTACCTGAAAGTCATTTGAGGTGTGTAATGGATTATACCATACAGGAGTTTGTATATTCACATATCAAGTGACATTACTGACTACTACTACTGAATGATTGTAATTGACTGTGAAGGTTGCAGCCTGAAAGCGTCTTCTGTTAAATGTGCAACGTTGTTCTTGTTCTTGTTCTTGTTACCACCTCTGAACTACTACACTGTAAAACATTACAGCCCCGTTAAGTTATGTGATTGTATTTCCTCCAATAGTCAAGTTATTGATACTGAACTCAAATGAATATGTTTTCAAAACTTAAACGTAAAGTAATTCACCATCAAGTTCTGAGATGAAAAAAGCAATTGGGGAGGAGAAAGATTTGAACACTGGGAAATATAGAGGCTGTCGCAACTTTCATATTTTCTAATTAGATAGAAATATTACTATAAAGTGATGATACCTTTGAAACAAGGCTCTACAGAAAGAGGATTAAACCACAGTATTACAACGTCAGCAAAAATATTTGGCACCATAAGCGTAATAGATGGATTTTAGAAGCTGTTTCCCTACCAGGAATGAACTCCAAAGAGGCTGTTTTTGGTGGATCAAATTTTAATTTCCTCCTCTCTAAACGGAATTGTGAGTTGAAACAGTGAAGAATTGTGTGTTCATGTGAAGGTGAGCATTAGTTATAACCTTTGAGTTTTATGGAGGTTTTCTCCAGGTTGAGTTTATTCACATTTTTAAGGCAGCAGGTGAACTTTGGTTGTAAGTTTCTTTGGAATGTGTAGATACACAGTGTAGTGTACTGTCAAAGCTGTATACTGGTACATTGAAAATAGGACCATACACTGTATTCATGTGTATACATATGTGAAATAAATGTCAAAATGTGTGTTTCCCAAACAGGAAAACAAGACCTGCTTAACTCTAAAAATAACATGGTGTCTCTCAAGTACAGTTCATGTGTACAGCCATGCACAGCCCGGACTGACATATTACACCACAAGATCCAATACGTCTAAGTCACAGTGATTCATATTAATACAAAAACATAAAGGTAAATCCCGATTTTCAGACGCTCATGACAAAAAAACGAAATGTGTAAAACACAAAGAACATATGCAGGCTTGTACACTCAAATCGTTCCTACTCAGTCGACCGGTCGTGGAGGAATAAATAAATTAGATGTGCACGTTATCTCTGGATTAAATATGTAAATTAACAAACTTCTCCACAGTGGGCCGAGTGCATCCCATCTGGTAGCCTTAAAAGACAACAGACCGACATCCAACCAGCATGCCCCTTGAGCGAAGAGTGATTTAGAAAAGATGGCCCATTGTTTTTAGATGATGTTCCACACTGGTTGATCAGATTTAAGAAGAAAGTGGTGGCCATCCATTAAAGATGTCAGTACGTTTGGAGCTGATCGTATTGCAAATGCTGCTTAGATACCAAACCCCATTTTGTTGTTTATGCACCCATACCCATACTATACGTAACAACAAAATTGTTTAATCTAATTCAGACCTAGCAGTCTCCATAACGTTGGGTGGGTTCACAGGTTGTCTCTCCCTTCAGTTTGCAGCATTCTTTAAAAATGGCAGCTGTCCAACCAAGGAATTGTAATACTTGAGAAATCAAACACTGAGCTACCTTTGCATGCCATTCCATTTTTTAGTCTAGATATTTCTCAAAAAATGTTTCTCCTCTTCAAATAGGGCACCCTGCAGGTTTTGGAATTAAGACACCAACCATGAACTCTTAATTCCCCCTGTTTGCACCTAGCTGGGAGTCCTTGTGCCGGATCATTCCTCACCTTCTAATTTCCAGACAGCTCTTTATTAGTGCCAACAAACTAAACATACCCCGAAGAAGACAGAAGGTGTAATTCAACCCGGTGAAACAAGGACAGGGGATGGTGTTTGCTTTCTCTTTAGAACAAATGTACCTTTAAGATCTTGACCAAGGCAGCAGTTGTGGGAGTCTATATGAATGTGAAACTGGCCACTACTTGGCAAGCCTTCCATGTGTTGAACGTAGAAACATATCAGTGGTTCCAACATTTAACCTCCCAGGAGCTGAATGAAATAAGTCACGTAGCGAGTTTCCATGGGAGCTGTCATATAAGGCAGGGACAGTTTGTATAGTTTGGACAGTTGAAATGTTGGCAGAGAGCAGGGAGAGAGACCCTAATTAACAAATAAATAAATAAATAAGTAAATGGATCCCCTATTCACAGATGGCTGAGAGCCTGCCATGCAAAATGTCCCTCAGGATAGCAACTTGTCGCCACTGCCAGGCAGATACTTGGCATTTTAAAAACTCTCAGCAAGCCTCATTTGCCTGCACACCATCCTGCGCTCATATACACGGTCACGTAACCGCGCAGCCCCGGCTGGGTGAAGGTAAGTCCTTCCTCAGCTGGGTAAATCACATACCCAACTATTATTATGGTTTTTCTTTTTTTTTTTTTTTTTTTTTGCAGGAAAACATTCTCGGCACAGATAAAATCTCTCATGACAGGCAGAATAGAAGAAATCATTTTTGTCTGCAGGAGATATTGAGTCTTAACACGAGCTACTTATACACAACAGCTGGATGGAAATTATTGCCACTGTTGGATGAAAGTCAACAACCAGCTCCAGATATAGAGACAACTAAATGTTATGGGGGGTTTTATAGCACTATTTCTAGCAGATTTAAAGTCTCATAAAACCTTCTCATTCTCTGTGTTGTAATATTTCTCTAAAGATTAAATGCCAAAATTCTATTGTTTCTTCAAAAGACTAATCATCTGCTCTGTGCCGCTGATCTTCTGAGCAAATAAGTGATCTTGTTGAACAGCCAGACTTTGTGGTTTAGGCTCTGTGGCATTGAAGATCGGCTAAAAAATAACTTTCTTGTTTTTACGGCTTAACCGATTATCCGTCTGCGCTCTGTTTCACTTGGACACTAATATCTGACAGTGCATTGTCCCCGCGTCTGGGCTACCTGTTGACGGGAAGCGACTGGAGCTTGTATTTTCCAGCTGTCCGGAGCCATCACCTTGTGTCGCCTTAAACCAGAATGACTGGCTGATTGATTTTCCTCTGTCAAATCGATGCCTTCTTGCCCGTCCGGCCGTGGCCAAAGTTGCAAAAGAGCCGTTTTAAGGGAATGCTCACCTCAAAATTGAAATTCTGTCGTTTGCTATTCGGCCTGACGCCTCCTAAATATCCAGTGGAGTTTGTGTGGTTACCAAACACACCGTTACTCATTAAACGATTGCAAGTCAAATGTAAAATGCTCCTTCAATTAATGTTCAGTCAGTGGATTTACTTAACGCCACAATATTCAGTTTTAATATAACAATTTCTCTTATTCTTAAAATTGCACATACTCATTTGTATAACCTTGATATTTGCACTATATTTACAACGTTCCTAATATCTTATGCTAAATGCGATGCATATTTCATCAAATATTTAGGCTGACATACATTATTTGGTATTTTTATAAACATTGAGCTCACCACTAAACATTAACCTGAGCTAGATTTCAACAAATCTGTTCCGGAGGTAAGCCATCTGGCCATCAGATCTGACACTACGGTGGGTGGACCCCAGACGCTGCACATCACGACAAACTCATCACCCCCACTGTGGAGCATGGCAGTGGCAGCATCATGCTGTGGCGATTCTTCTTGGCAGCACACTTCCTGTACCACAATCTGATTCAGTTTGCAAAAGAGCTACGGCTTCATTTTCCAGTAAGGCAATGACTCGATGCATTCAGCAAGAGCTACTTAGACAAAGGGGGAGTTTGTTGGAGTGGCCGAGGATGCTGAGACCTCAGTCAAGTAGTGAATATGTAAGTTGGACTTAACTTTTCCAGACAGATTCAATGCTGTGATTGTGGCCAACTACTATTTGGCTCCCTAGTAAGCATTTAGATACTGACTATCATAAAGCAACAGCTTATTTTATATTTTAATATCCATGTTGATGACTCTTCTAATTACTATGCTACTGAATTCCTAACCTTCACATTTTCCTCTAAGCAGGGGCACTCTGGACCTAGTGTTTTCTCTGGGTGTGAAAACAACTATCACAGAGCTGGTTGATTTAACTATATCTGACCACAGATATACAGTTTTTAACTGCGATCTACCAGCCAGCAGTCTCACACTGCAGTTTTAGTTCTCGCTTCCTCAATGCCCAAAGCGTTACTCAGTTCAGCACTCTCTTTGATAACCTTTGCCTCAGTTCTTCCGATCGCTCCAACATAAATAACTTGAACTAACTAGTTCAACTCTGTCTGTCTGCTCTGAACTCTATTGCCCCACTGAAGGTTAGATCCATGTCATCAGTCAAAAGGCAGCCCTGGATGACTTAGCAAATCTGCAGCCACAAAAGGGAATTCAGAAAAGCAGGGCACAGGTGGAAGAAATATGGTCTAGTTGTTCATTTTAATTTCATGAAGGATGCATACTTGGTATTCAGTAAAATGGTTAAGGAACCGAGATCAGCTTATTTCTCCAATTTGATAGATCCTGGCATTCTTTTAAACAGGCTGAGGTACTGGTTCTCCTCATATTTATTAGACGGAAGGTTTTATGTTACTGTAAATCATTTTAAATTATCTGTGTGTAATATGGTGTTCCTCAGGGGTCGGTTATAGGACCAATTTCATTTTCTTTATACATCATTTACGGGCATGGTATCCTTACACTTTTATGCAGATGATACCCAGATCTACATGCCTTTTAACTCATCAGACATTGGATGCAGTTCATTACGCGGATGCTTACACAACATCAAAAACTGGATGCACACCAACTTCCTGCAGTTAAATTCAGATAAAATAGAAATTATTACTACTGGACCCCAACAGCTGCCAATACAAGTTCTACCCTTGGCTGGTTCCTTCTGCAAGAATATCAGTACTGTCTTGAATAACCTCGGTGTCTGGATTGACTGCAATTGTGAACTAAGTTTGCAATTTTAAAGCTTTGCAATCCGTCAGCCTGAGCAGTTGCAGGAGTTTTCACATACCTTGGTCTCAAAGATATATTTCTTAAACGCAGGTTCAGCTTGGCCACGGTTGCAGTTAAGTATCAGAAGTTTTTATTCTTTGAAGCAGATTCCAGGTTCCATGTTGCCAAATGATTGGAGCGTACCCAATGTCCCTCGTGCTTCTCATTAGTTTGTTTCCGTCACTGGTGTTTATAGAACTGCCACAGTGCTCACTGCGCTTCACTGCAGATCACCTGTTAACAACCAATTAGGCCACTGCTGCGACACCTTTCTTTTATTTTACAGTGATGATATTTGATATTTTTAGGGATGATATTTGAGTCAGGGGGACTTTGCTCAGATTTGGCAGTTCAGTAACAATCCAGTTCCACTGCTGCTGGAAGAATAACAATGTTAATTTCCTGTGTGCCACAGGATCCCTTCCCCTGAAAGACCCAGCAGACGGTGGGTGGTTAGAACAGCAAATGAAAGCTTTCCGAAAGCTTTGATTTACTTCAGCTGTGTGTAGAACTGCTGTTCCTGAAGGTACAGTGGCTTGATAACAGCCTCGTGTTTGCCAGCGTCTGCATGTTTCCAACCATGAATAGAAACCACACTGGTAGCACTTTGCCAAAAAAGCCAGAGGAGTCATGTCTGTATTTTTTTTTTTTCAAACTTAAAAATTCATTCTGCTTAAAAATGCATTCTTTGTGATTTATTTATTTATTTATTTATTTTAAGGGATTATCCTCATTGTTCCTTCATACAAGCTTAAAATTATAGCTTTGGCCATGAAACTAGCTGCGGTCCAAACTAAATACATCCCCGGTGGCAATGTTTCAATCCGCTAATGAAGCGGGTTCAGTGAATGACAATGAGTACACCTTTACTCATCGCAAATTCAAAAGCAGCACATATAACCCAGGGCTTGTCTTCACAGTGTCATTAAAGAAACGTTCTTCTTGTTTGCAGGATATATTGAACAGTCTCATTACAAGCGCATTGCGGCGAAACTAACTGAGCACTATAGATACTTTCCAGCTGTGCCTAGATGAATATGGAATACATTTAAATTAACATAATAGCTCAATTTTACAGAGCAATTCTTTCTCATTACCACCAACATAATATTTAGTGATAAATTAATATTAACTACGCTGTGATGCTGGCATTGGTTCTACATAAACTCGTCATCCTCTGTTGGAAGTAAAAGGCTCGGGAAGGTTCAAACCCCATACTAAATGCATATGTTCTGGAAAAAAAAAAGTTTTATACTGCGCAAGAAATTGATTGGGGCTACAGTTCAAAGCAAAATTTTCAAATTCAATATGTTTTAGTGCAGTGTGAAAATAAAAAGGTTTCAAATGCTTTGCTCTTGGCAATCTCTTTCAATTTTGATGCAATGTTTCAGCAATTCTTGACGCAACATGATGGCGGTTGGGTTTTTTTTCATTTCCAGCAACACAATCATTATTTATTTTATGAATAAATCTGCATAACATAGGAATCACTTTTATATCCCTGGCGTATCCTGGATTCACAGTACACTCTGTTAGATGAGAATTTAATTCGCTTCCTGTAATGCAAAGACCATGAGGAAAATGCAATATGTTTTCTCCTTTCTTTTCCCTCCGTGTTCCAGTGATTTGCGCGTCACTTAAGCATCCCAGAAGCAGGAGATAACAACATGGCAAATAATTTCCTGCTCTCCAATGCAGGGCTTTCTTATTTTACTACGTTTTAAATATGTTTTATTTTGGTCCACATTTAGTGACCTCACAGGAGTTCAGAGAACAGTTCGCAGATTGCCGTCTCCACGCCTGCTTCCGCGGGAAATGAAAACAAAAATGAGAGAAAGGGGAGAGGGAAAAAAGAAAAATAAACAGAATTGCATTTTATAAAGAAAAACAGATATGCCACCTCGCAAGTTTGAAACGGTAACTGCCGCTTCTGTTTGTGGAAAATACAGGCCTGGCAGCAGGTGAAACTATAGAGGTAGTAAACATTCAATCTGTCAGCGGCAGCTCAGAAAGTAACATCTCTCTCTTTTTCAGCTTACAGCTTGCCTTTTCTCAGCTGATTATTCCGCAGTAATGGACGTTTCGAATTAAACGCAGACTTTTCGTTTACATGGAGCGCGGATGACTTTTTGAAAACAGCCTGACTTCTGTTAACATTCCGTGTGTATCGCATATCCTGAACGCACACGTGAAACCAATTTCACAGTGCATGATCTAGTTCATTACCTGCGCATGTCATCGTTTACACTAAGCATGTGTACTAATACACACTGATCAGGCATAATATTATGACCACCTACCTAATATTGTGTAGGTCTCCCTTGTGCTTCCAAAATGCTTCCGTGGTGTCTGGCAACAGAACATTGCCTTTGGGTCAGATACTTAATCAGTTTTGGATCTGTGGAATTTGAAGGCCAGGTCAGCACCTGTTTTTCATGTTTTTTGAGTTGGTCCTAAACCATTTTTGTATCTGCATCTTGCTGGAGATGGCTGCTGCCATCAAGGAGTGTCATTGCTAGGTGTTGGGCGAGTCTGGTCTGCTCTAGGTGGGTGCTACATGTCTAAGTAACATCCACATGAATGTCAGGTGCAAACATTTCCCAGGAGAACACTGGATTTTCACAAGATGGTCAATGATATTCACTCCTCCTGTCAGTGGTTTTAATGTTATGGCTGATTGGTGTATAAATTAAAACAATTTGATTTGCTAGACTGCAATGATGGGTCTTTTTGTGTGGTCAAAGTGGTACAAACCAGGTGGCATGCCCAAACTCAGTGTTGGCGTCATATGTCAGTCAACTAAACCATGTGCTCCCGTCTGTGTCATGGTTCTTTCTTGGTGTTTGTCTGTTTTCCCCATTTGATTGGTTTGATCCGTTCCTCCTTGTGTGCTCCGCCCTCATTAGTTTCACCTGAGTCTTGTTAGCATCTCTGCCCTTGTGTGTACTTATAGCCCTTCCTTTCATTTTCTCCTCTGTCACAGTTTGTCCTACACTTGTGCTTCTGTGCGTTCTCATCTTGGTTTTTTGTCCCTACCTCAGAGTAAGATTTGCTCAAAGACTCCTTTGCAGATCATTGCCACAACTCTTTCATTATGATCCTGTGGTTTTGTGTCACCACATCACTGCTAGTCTCACACTGTTATTATATGACTTTTTGCAGTGCCCTCAGTCTCTTTTTGGATTCTTATTTGATCAGTTTATCTTGTTTACGCTGCGTATTCAGTGTGAGATACCTCCAGTCCATGTTCCATCCTTGCCGGCTTGCGGCGGAATCCTAATGGAAATAATGAATTCTGTTTCAATGCAGCTTTGAGTGAGGCAGCCAAATCTATTGTGTGCAGACCTCCCAGCTCGATCTCCACGGCCATCTTACATTAAATAAATATTCTGCTCAGACTCTGAACTGTGCAACCTTCTTTTTTTTTTTTTTTTAAACCAAAGTTGTTGTGAGAACTAAAGAGTCTGCTTCTGCTTCGGTCCGCAGCCTCACACACGTTAGTGAACACCTACAGTGACTTTCAGTGCCATTGATTTTCACTTGTGCGCACGCCTCTGTTTCTAATAGGCAATCTCAGCTACCACAAGGAGAGGCACATCATATTAACGGAATAATTCATGCATTGCTTTTCACACACTTGTTTATTTATTTTATGCAAGGTTTTATGCTAAGGCGCAGGGCATCATCCTCGCGGTTTAACTCCACCTAAATGCCTTCTCTGACTGCAAAATCCAACTCCAGTCTACACGTTTTTGCATTTGATGGGGACATATTTCAACAGGGATGATGGCCGAAGATGGAAAATTTCATGGCGCTCCTTTCAAATAAGTCACACATGGGAAATATATATATTCTAGTGGTGATTACATTCGTGATTTGAGTTGCTTCTGCAGCCCTTTCACCATCTACTGCACAGCTTTATAAATTACATCTGCTGAGGGACAGCAATCAATAGTACACATTATGCACACAGTGGATGACTGAGAAGCTCAATGTCACTTGGACTTGCAGGATGATGCGGCATAACAATATAAACGCTGACGGATTGAGAGAAAAGTTTTGACCATCTTGTGACAATGCAACGCTATGCTGGCAAACTTTCGGACCTTGCTTTTATGTGGTTGTTAAGACTGTTTTAGAGGACTGAAAATATGAAAAGCAGCACAAGGTGTTGACCTAGCCTCCAAATCCATCTGTGGTATCCACAGAAGCTCCTCCTCTCAACACCACAGGACCTAAAGGCCTCCACTAACAACATTCTACACACCTACACAATATGAGGTCATAATGTTATGCCTGATCAGTGTAAATGTTAATTGCTCAGTTATGAAAGCACTGACAGTAAAAGCTTCCGGCTGCAATATCGATATTATTGGAGTTTTCCAGCACAACTCAATGTGTCTAAGTAAGAATTCTCGCAGAAGACGTGTGGTATCAGTGCATATTGGTCAAAGCTGTGTTGTCTAACAGTAAGCCGCTTTAAATGACACGATTATCAATAAAAAATCTGATTAATTGATTTAACATTCATGCAGACTCAACGCACTTTTACTTGACCATGTATGTATTGACAGGCTTGGGGTTTCAAGCTGCTACTAGCTGACACTTCAAGCATACAAACCTACAAAGCGTATATGACGATTTGTAGGTCCTGTATACGTATTGACAATACTGTAAAACATAATGTAAAGTTTATATACTTGAGTCTAAATGTAAGCTTTAAGTCAAACTCATTTTACTTCAGGGGCCCGGTTTGATCTCGAGAGGGCCCTGGCCAGTGACATAAAAGCATTATTGTCTATCTATTAAATCTACATTTAATGAATTACTCCTTTAGGGCGGTACAGTGGAGAGGTGGTTAGCACTGATGCCTCACAGCGAGAAGCTCCTGGGTTCAAATCCATGGGCCGGCTGGGCCTTTTTGTGTGGTATAGAAGATGATTGACTGAATTACTCCTTTACAAAACATGTTATGAACTGGAACTTTCTTAAGAAAAACAGGTGTAATTCTGCCAGTAATATAGTGCGAACTCTAGTGGACAAATTAGGAACAGCAGTTAAATTTATTGACAAATTGTAAATGCAACATCCCACGGGCCAGATTGGACCATAAGGCGGACTGGTTTTGGCCCCCTGGCCATATGTTTGACACCCCTGCTCTGAGCCAACTGAAGGCTCGAGTTTCTTCACAGTTTAGTGTTTAGTCACCTGCTGCAAAACTTTTGTTCGGCTTTAATAGCTCTGAAGTTCATTAAGTTGTCTATTGCAGGTTCTGTATGAAATATGAACCGTAAGGCTGTTTACGTTTTAGGTTGTGCCGCTAATGGTTCCTTCCCTGCAAGTGACCAGACTGAAAAATATTGTTGAAACCTTGAAAGCAAATGCGCGGAGGTGGTTAAGGCAGATTAATGTCTGCGGCTTCGCAATGCGATGCTGTGGTCGTAGTTCACAAGCTTTTAGTACACACACATTAAAACTTACTGATACTATTGTCACCCGCAAGCAAATTCTTGCCCATTCCCATCCTTTCATTCTAACTCAAGTAGAAGTAGCCAGTGAGAGACGTCTCCACAATTTTGCACCAAATACGCCGCAAAACACAAAACACATCTGACCTGAATATAAAGCTTCCTCTTTCTAATAGCTCAAACTCAACAAGCTGCCGTACAAACAGCGATAAGTCAAAACCGTGTCGGGAACTTTCCTTCCGGGCCTCACCTTTTACTGTGATGGATTGTAGCCGCTGAGTTATGATCTGTCACAGCCGAGAATTTTTGATTTTTCCTGAGCTGCATCGGGTCATGCCCTACTGTCACTGTCTGCGTGAAATATTGATGGCAATTATCTCAGATGCTGGTGGCCACACTGGGATGGTGGGTGTCTGGGTGACAACTTCTTACATCTGCCAGCCGCTGAGGTGGCTCCAGCTTTCTGCTCACGCTGTCTGTGCCGCGGCGCATTTGTACCGTCTTCCCGGAGAATCACTTGTCAATTAAGCGCAGTGTGGGTGGTGCTGCTTTGTATTCTTCTTCCTGTCTCTTGATGAAGTTTATGTTTCTGTGGGTGGCTGTATGCTTTTCATTGTGACTTCAGAGTATGTGGCTATTCCTGTCTAGGATAAACATTTTGCCTTCTGCTTCGTTTTATGCCAAGTTGTGTACCGTATGTTGAAAACAAGGTGTTTAAATGAGAATTATTATTATTATTT
This sequence comes from Planiliza haematocheilus, assembly GCA_005024645.1. Lineage (NCBI taxonomy): Eukaryota > Metazoa > Chordata > Actinopteri > Mugiliformes > Mugilidae > Planiliza > Planiliza haematocheilus. The sequence continues at coordinate 5,705,735 of SRSE01000613.1, forward strand.
TTATTATCTTTTAAATGTGAGCTGTATACAAATTAAATCACTGGTATTCAGTACAGAATCTTAAACAAAAAAAATATATTTTATAAGGGCCAGAATGGCCAATCATTTTTTTTTTTAATGATTTTATATAACAGTAAAAACACATACTAGAGCTGAAATGACAAATGTTAAACATTTTGGGGTATGTGTTTGCTTGTATCGCCAGCCAGTACAGAAGAAAAAAATAATCCATTTTGCTGCATACAAATTCAACTCCATGACACTCAAAAGAGCCGATACTCTCTATTGTCCATGCTGCGTAAACCCTGTAGGCCAGCAGGTCTTTTCCGTTATGAGTTCACAACACAGTGACCCCAGACTGGGACTTCTGATTATTTTAAGGTCAACTAATATGTGGTGAAAGTTGAGTTGACATCGATGACTTTACACATAAAAACACAGCAGAAAGTAATGCTTTGCAGCGATGAAATCTATATTCTCAACCTGAACGCTGTAGCATCTCAGACAAAGGAAGCTACAGAGGCCTTTCTGCGAGGTAACTGAAGCTTGAACACAGGCTGTGGTTGGTGTAATAACTCTAGACAATGAAATTCAGCAACAAATTGTTGCTCTGGAGCCTCCTTCCTTCTGTTACCTGGGGGCGATTCAGGATCTGGACCGTTCCTCTGCTAGCGTTAGCGGATTCCTTATCAGATGAGTGTGCATTGCAGTAGGATTTTTGTTGTTTTTCAAGACTGACATATCACGGTATTATGGGGTTCATGTTTACTGAAGTATTTCCAAACACTTGATGAGCCACTGCTAGTTTACTGCAATTACCAACTGGGCTCCACCCCTGTCTTCACGGAGGCATTTGTGTTTATTGTCAGGTGATCTGTGACTTGTCAACTTCCTGCTTAAAGCGTCATGGCACAGCAGTAAGTCGACTAGTCGATACAACTTCTACCGTAGACCTAGCAATACCAGGTTTCCTCCAGGCACTTTGGTTTCCTCCCATCATCAAAAACATGGCCCACTTGGTCGCAGCAGCTCAAGACTAACCCGCCATCCGAGCATGCAATTTTTTTGTTTAATGTATAATGACAAATAAGAAATTCCACAATTCTGATGTTGCATTTCCTAATTGAATGTTGTCGTGCTGGTCCATACGGGAATGCCCCATACTGAAAATCCCCATCTTTTATAGAGGAAAAGAAAAGAGGGAGCTGTGAATGGGAATATTTGCTTGCCTCAACGGTCCTGACTCGTCCTGTTCCTTTAACCAGCACCAGTGAAAGCAAAGTCCATAAAAAAAGTAGAGGAAACTTATGTTCGCTCGTGCACAGGCGCACAAAAAACACACACGCGGGCCGGAGGTCAAAACAAAGTAGTAACGCCAGAGGAAAAGATTAGAATGACAAAGGAGAATGGCACTGAGTCGGGAGAGCTGCGAGGAGGAGGACAGCGGAGATGGAGACGCTAAATAATGGCTCTCTTGTGGATAAAATATAACCTCTGCTGAAAGAGGGGGGGAACGCAGCGGCGGGAAGTAACCATAACATTTTAAAAGGCAGAGTGAGGAAAAAGAAAAATGTGAAGTTCAGACAGTAAAATAACCCTCAAAATCAACATTTTATTTTACTCACAGCGGCGCACGCAGCGCCCCCCCCTGAAAGGCTCCGCATAATCACATTTCCTGTCAACATATTCCATCCAGATCACAATAATCATTTTATGTAAATTTTAAAGTTAACAGATGATTCAAAACAGAGCCAGTGAGGATGTAAATCAGCGCAGGAGGTTCTTTATTCATGCCGGCAATTATTTTGTATGAGATTCACATATTTCTTTAATATTTTGGATGGAAGCTGTGAACATGCAGGTTTAATAGCAGAGACACACTCCAGGCTGAGAGGATCCAGTGCCTTTCATCATCATAAGCCCCATACTGCAGCCTGCACTTAGAGAACATAAATGAATTGGTGCCTTCAAAAAAAAGGCAAAAAAAAGAAAAGCAAGAATATTTTATTATTATTTTTTTTATTATTATTACTAACAGGGGATCTACGGCAACGTTACAGCAAAGCCGAAGTAAATGCAAGAGCCTGCAGTCCACTGAAGATCTTTTTCATTTAATTAATGGACGCCCTCCATCTATTGCTGAAGGCAGGTTAAAACGAGGTCAGCCCTCTATTTTATGCATGTCCAACAGGAGTAATAAGGTTATTAATCCCCCTCACGTGACCCAGGAGTAATGAATGCTCAGTTGCGCTGCTTTCAAATGTGAAGAGGATCCGGGCTGTGAACCTCGAGTCTTATGCCACCGGCAGAGAGGTGAAGTCAAAGGAACAGAACAAGAGAGTAGATAATAAGAGAGGGGAAAAAAATAAAAGAGGGCTCCGGTTGGGAGAAAATGAAACAAATGTCACCGCATGGAAAACAGATAATGTTTGGATTTTGGCTTGTGGCGAATAGCTTGTGACGGACACAATTATCTGAAACACAATTATCATCAGGTGATAGAATTTGCAGTAGAAGAGATATATTTGGAGAACAGCCCTGCGGTAGACTGGCGACCTGTCCAGGGTGTGCCCCGCATCTCACCCAGTGACTCCAGCCACCCCTGTGACCCTTCACAGGACAAGCAGTTACGGAAGATGAATGAGTGCATATTTGGAAAACCCCTGGAAAATGTTTGACGATTAGTTTGGAGAAAAAATCTAATGGATCTCTGGGAATCCACATGAATAGACTTTAGATAAAAGAATCCAGGAAAAGGGAAAATATATATATATATATATATATGTGCAAAATGATCTCACTCCAATTGAATTTCTTTAATTGTATCCCCTTATTTTCTACAGGAACAAAATAACACTTGGCAAAGATGATGAGTGTCTCCGTGAGTGCCTCGCCTTGATGGCTCCATAAAGTCACGATGATGCTAATGCGCACCTCCCAAATTCTCCCTCTGCGACTTGACACAGTCCTCTGTGCCACTGCGACATGATTAACCAATGACCTAACACATGACCTCTCATAATTGCCTGTATTAGCCCACCCAGGTGCAGACCCCTGACATGGCCATGTGGGCTTCATAGATAGGCCCCCACTTGGCAACTGGAGACCAAAACAGAGCCAGAGTGGAGGAATTAATAATATTGTAATAAAGAGACAAAAAAAAAAAAAAAAACCCTGACATTATGCATGCGCCGTGGGAGCACATTCCCCATCGTGGCTAAGCTGCTTGTCAGCTCCTCCCTCAGCAGAGCGGGGTGGTGGGAACGGGGAGCCTGTCTGGATGCAACAACAAGGTCAACTGCCGTTTAGCGGAACAGCATTACTCGAATGCCAGTGAAACACATCCCTCTGCCCGGGCTGCTGACCTTGTCTTGTTTAATGAAATGTAGTGACCATGCGTAACTTTGCAGCCTGTTACACAGCCCATAGACTCGCCTGCATGTGAGCAGTGGCGACCGTGCTTCCTGCCCACTAGCCTGTGATGACAACCTGTGTTACAGAGTGCGGCATGGATAATGTGGACGTATAAGGGAGCTGTCAGACTGGACGTTTGAAATGTATTGATAAAGTGGGCGAAAATGTTAGTGATGCAGTGGGAGGCAAGAGGTGTTGTCGACACCTCTGTTGTCTAATCGGATATGCTGACAGTGTTAAAGGATGCCAGAACATGAATGTTTTAACTAGAGACTAGACTCTTAAGAACATAATATCCACTCAGTATCCCCTTTTCCAAATACTTCTTCTTCACTGACTTCTTCTTTACTCTCCCAACATTCCCACACATATCAGAGGATGAGCGTTCATTCTTTCATACAGTCAAGTGTGCGCACTTGACAACAGGAAGCAATCCATAACGGTGGTGATGATGAAACAACTGGGTCCAAACTGACAATTAATCCGCCCCCAACTGGGTCAAAATGTGCCTCTCGCAGGCTAAAACCGATCCTGCGCCGCAGTTAGCACCTTGCGTTCAAGCGGAACGAACAGCTGATTGAATTGAAAATTTGCGAATGTGGGGGAGTCTTGTTTTAAAAAGGATCTGAATTATTCATCTCTCCGTCTCGGCGTCTCCTTATCTCCAGCTTCCGTGGAACAATTTTGACTGATACTGCAAGGTAGTTGTGGCAAAGTGGCTATGAGAGGAAAAAGGTCTGCATTTTTGGAAATGCTTTATTTGCTTCCTTGCTGTTGTTCTTGCAATTTTGGAAAACATTATTATATAGCATGGACATTAGTAAGCTTAGAATATATGGTGGTAGTGGACAAATTGTCCTTTTAACTTTAAACATTTATTTCCCCTGTTTCCAATCTTAGCTAGGCTAGGCTAGGCTACGCTAACTCTTGACTGGCTCCACTGATCTACTCAGGTAAATTTCAGCAAGCAAACTGTTTAAGATGGTCTTAAGTGCTTAAACCCCATCAACTGAATCAACTGAATCAATATTTATATGTGAAATGTTTTCTTTATACTTCCTGTGCTGCCAAATGATGTAGCGTAGTGTGCAATCGGCAACAAAACGGAAATTAATTTCTGTCAAATGAAAATCCATAAATAGAAATTAGGCATGATGATAACACTTTAAAGGAAACATACAATCCTTTAGTTTCATTTTGGAGTTAATCCAGGAGACCGTAAGCCGCACATGAATTTATACGCCCCTGAAAGTTCGAGCTAAAGCGACAGTTTGACTTAGAATTGGTGTCCTTTCTGTAGCTCTTGAAATCTTTCGGCCGGCACTCTTGATTTATTTGAAATTATGCTGCTATTTATTCACTTAGCTTTAGGTGTTAACTGATGCGTGTTTTAGAATGTGTGGTTCCTCTTGTCCAGGGTCTTCTGACCACCGGGGGCTTCACCTTCACGTCCCCTGGGCTCTACCCCTCTGGCCTGGTAATCCATCACTGGATGTCGCCCCTGAGCATCATGCAAACATAAAGTATATATAGTTTCTTAAATATGCAATGAAGGGGCCGGTGACCAGGCTAGAAGAATTTAATTAATTATGGATTATGGACATCCTCAGTAGAGAGGCACTCCATTATGTTTCTTCTTGTGTTTGCAGACTGACAGAGCTGAAATTCGAAGGGAAATGGATATATTTTTGGAACAGTGAGACTGAGCAGAGAATGTTGGCTATTAGCATCCGCATGCCTAACCTCAATCATGAGCAGAAGCAAACACTAATTACATGAAAACATCAAGAATCGCCTGCTGATTAAATCGGATCCGGGCGCCAAACGATGAACTCTCAGCCGCTGTCACCTTCCGCCTCCTGAGACGTGACTATTCCCAAGACATGTGCCTCATCCCATCGCGACATTAGCCTTGAAAAGCAGCGAAAAATAAAAAAATAAATAAATAGTTTGAATGTAATGTAATTTAGCCCAGCATGTCATCCTCATTGATGGCTGCATCCATCATTGTCAGCGAGGGCTGCATCAGCGCCGGCCCCAAGGTTTCGCCAAAGGATACTTGAATTGTGAATGTCTCACTCAGGTGTCTCAAGCCATTGCGGGGAGGAATAGACGAGTCTAAGCGAAAGTGGCAGGGAACACCATGCCCTGCTTATTCTGAACGCGGAATATCTTTGGCTCGGGGAACGGCAATGATACGGGCACGCGGGTTATGAAATAGCCACCGATAGGAAAAGTTTGCATTTACTGCAGACGTCGCGAGAAACTTTCAAATTTGGGTTTAATGTGGTGTGGGTGTCAAGGTAAGATGGAATATTCCCATATCATCCAGTCAGTGAACGGGCTCATAGAGGGAGAGAGGGGAAAAGAAGGTCTGTCTGTGTTTTGTTTACTGTTGACATTTAAGCTGGGTAATGGCTTAGCTCCGTGGTATTCAGTGGGAGGCTATTTTATCATATTTCATTAGCATGGCTCATTAGGATCAGATGAAGGCTCCGGATCAGACGTTTCAGAGGAGATTCCTGGCCACTGAATGATGCCTGTGACCCCCCTCCCCCCTCCACCTCAGACTTCAAGTAAAGTGAAAAAGCATCAAAGGCTTTTTATCTGCCTTTCATCATGTGGAGGTAGGCAATCTCACAAACCAGTCAATTAGAGCTTATTACGGCCATCGCACGGCCGCCGCTCCACATTCAACCATTTAACAGATCCACTTGCGCGTGTATATATATGTATAAATGTATAAAACGGTGCGAACGGAAAGCGTTGTTTTCGGGTCACATATGTGTCCTAGGGCTGATGCACGAGAGGGGATGCGTTCGGTTTCCAGAAATCGCACGTCGGCCTTGATTTTCACAACAGGAAGGAGGGACGCAGAGCAAACAAACCAACTAAACCCCTCAATTGATTCAAATTATAAATGGATGAAATGATCAAGCATTTGCCTTGCATGGGATTAGTATTATCAGGGGGACGTCTGTCCTCCACACACACACACACACACACACACACACAAAAAAAAGGCACGGTAGATTTACAAATTACAGGCATGGCAGCTCCTCCTCCTGGGATTATATTAATCAACTCGTCATGATTATTATAAATCACTTGATCACCTCGGGGAATATTAGCCCTCTGCACATACTCTCTCTTTAGCAACTTGTTTTGATGCACTTCAGCCGAGCACAATTAGGATAACTTTAAAAGGAAAGCAAACCCGATTCTTTAAGGCGGAGCAGAACCTTTAAACGTCCGTGTCTTAATCAGAGAAACGGACACGCAGCATTTTCCCATCCAACTTTTTTTGCTGCGCTTCGCCACAGCCGTCCTCTAGCAGAGCCGGCGTGTGTCGTCCCCGCTTTGATGAATGTTAATGTGCCCTCTGCTGGTTCGTCAATTTCTGGGACTTTGGTCTTATATTGGTTCCACCTTGAACTGGTTTCTTGGCCCAGCGCGAGACAGGAGGCAGATTAATGCCACTTCTTTGAAATCTCAGTCACATAGCAGCAGCAGCAGTGGCGGCGACGGCGGCGGCGCCAGCTCAACCATGGAAATAAGTCTAGAGTTTGCCATCTGTCACTGCACTGACTAATGTCCAAGTCCAAAAACTGGGCTTGATTTTTACCCAAATCGAAAAGGAGGAAGGAGGGAGAAACCGTCGAGGGCCAGTACGGTTCCTATGCAAAAGCGGGAGTGTTTCGGTTGCCTCGGCCAATGTCAGCATATTTCATGAGACAGGTTTATGCCAGGTTTCATAGCATTTTTATTTCCCTTGTTGCCAGAAGAAAGTCTACAAACCTCTATAGCTGCCAGGGAGGAAGGGAATTTAAACCGCCATGTTTGTTTAAGTGTTAAAGAAAGAAGCAAGACTCAAAGTCTAAGCTGCATGTATGACGTGATTTTATTGTATTTACATAAGAACTGAACAGGTATTCAAATCAGTAAGCTCCAGGGAGCACGTCTTCATTCTTCCAGGAATGTGTATATGGTATTAACTTTCCCATTCCTATATTTAGCGTGCATGTATATGTTTTTATGATCCAAATGAATGTGTTCTGACCAGAGGCAACTGTGACTAACGTCATCATTTATTCTAAAGTAGATACAGAGGACTATAGGCAGATGACAATAAAACATGTCTTTGTTAACTTGCCAGCTTTCAAATGTATAAGCGCGATGATGAGATGCAAACTTTGTTTACCACAAATAATGAGCTGCAGCAGGGGACACTTAAAAGCAGCAACATATATGTTCAGGAAGATGGAAAGGTGCAGAACTGTGAAGGTGTCTCTTTGCCCTGGTGCTTGTTTTGCTTACTCCCAAGATGTATGATGATATTGTACTGCAGAGGGACAGACAGTCTTTATTTCACTGCTCCGGGTGCACATTACAGACCGCTGGAAAGCCAGTCGCTGACAGTTTTATGGATCCATTTGAAGGTCCTCTGCAAACCGAGACGAAGCGAGCTTTATTTGTCCGTAGAAGTGAATGGCTGTGTTGCCAAACAGTCTTAAATGTGCACATTGTTTGTCTGCGGATCCTCTGAGAGATCTGTGTTGCTTTGAGACTCCGAGACTCCACAAACGGCCTCATTCACAGCCTGAGTGTCAATTCACGGCGTATGCGTGCACGCGTCTCTTTGTATTTGCTTGCAGCGCCCCTTCACAGATACTCCGGTCTACCTGGGCATGCTAATGTGTCGTACATTGTGCGGTGATGAGTGCACTGCATGTGCATTTGTCTGTGCAATACACCGTATGTTGGGCGCGTGCTGATTCGCTCGCGCAGCGCCGTGTTACGTGTGATGTGGCCATTCATGCAAACAAATTGCACGTATTTCCCCCTGCAAGTGGGGAAGCTCTTAATTATTAAAGACGAAGCATTCACTTCATGAATTAGAAAACAAAGGCGAGGCGTGAGAAGACTCAGCCCTGTAGTGTGAAGATGTGCGTTGATCCTACACGAGGATGGTTTTGCTGTCCGTTTTGAATTATTGAAATTAAATATTTTTTTCTTCGTTTACTTCTGATATCTGCAACAGGGAGTCTAGTCTTCTCTAGAAATCTAAAAATAGCGACTTCAAATTCATTTTGTGGCGCCTCGCGTCTGTGTCGGAAACTACTCCTAAGTTCTTCGCAGTTCGCCTCTAAAACTACCCTCTGTGTTGAAGTGCCTAACTGCGCCGGAGACGGGGAAAACGCGCGTCTGTTGCAAAATGTTGCAAACTTAATGGCGGCGGATAAGAAAGCGAAGCGGCTCATTTATTGCCCAACAATGCCTGCACAAACTCGAGCCACGGCAGCCGAGCTCTTGTAGATGCGAGCGACATTAGAGAGCGTTCTGTGACAGTCTTAGGAATTAAATGAGTGATTAAGGCGAGTTCAGTAATCCAAATTTCACACTTACGAGCATTTCTGAAGCGACGTCTACAAGTCGCCTGAGGGACCAGATGGAGAATACCATTTTTTTTTTTTTTTTGGGGGGGTGGATAGGGAAAGGAAAAAAAATAAAATAAGCTCACAGCAATCCCAGTTTACTTTAATTTAATTTTGCGCGTCGCGTGAATTGCCTTTAGTTCCATAGTTCAGTTTGTTAATGGGAACAGAAGACATTTTGGTCAGTGTGCGCTTCATATTTAATGTATGAAATTACAATAAAACACCATTGCAGTCATCCTTGAGAGTAGAGCTTTTGCAGTTGTGTATAATTACAGATGAGAATCCAGACTGTGAAATCCATATCAGAGTAATAAAATGGGGAAAATAATTAAAACAGTGTGCAAGCAGAACGGAGAAACGCAGAATTGTTTTCGCTTGTTTCTTCTTCGGGAGTTGGCAAATGTGGCGTATGTATCCATCCTCATTCCCTCTCCTTCACTTGTCACCCTTTGGCTTACGCAATTAATAGAATTCACATTAGTTGCGCGTCCAACTTAAGAACTTTGCCTGATATATAAATTAATAAAACAGACTTGTGATTAACACGCATTGCACGGGTTTGCAATTATTTCCTTCACAGCTGTGAGGAATTCTCAGGTGTTTGATAGACGGTGATGTTTTGATGCAGGCGGGAACAGAGGTGAGGGGAGGAAAGTAAGGTGATGTTATATTCAAGGGAATCAAGCGGTGACAAAGTACGAGGCAGTCGAGTTAAGAGTCCACAAATCAAATGCATATGTGAGTTATTGCATCTAAAGTGTCCACATATAAGAAGAATTTTAGCGCCCAGCACCTGAGACGTCATCTCTATGGCTTGTTTGAACTGACATTAACAGATGGCAGCGTTATTAAGACTTTATTTATCTATTTACCAGCAAAGGCAAAGGAAAGTCAAACTGACGGTTAAGTGAAACCGACTTTGGAATTGCACACGGAAGCTTACGATTATGTCCATGCTTCAAGCAGCTGCAAACTGCATCCTTCCACTTAACCAGAAAAAACAAACAAACAGCTGTATTAATCTTTTTCTGCCATGCAAGATGTTTTTTATTCATTTATTTTTATTTGGCCATCTGTACCTGCGTTGGCCTGCTGAGTCGCAGAACCTTCCTCGCAGGGATATTCATCTTCCGGTGCTGGTGTGAAGGTTAAGGGCCCCGCTCACCTGACCACCACGTATCACTGATCGTGGCGTGACCGCACGAGAATGCATGTCCCGTCTCAGGTGCACGCCACCGGTTCGGCTGCCGCAGTGTGAAAACATTTACAGTTTAAGGGTCCACCGGGAGCCCCGCTTTGCAGAGCCGGCTTCATTTCCCTTGAAGCGAGAGAGAGTCGCTCAAACTGCAAGTTTGCAAATGCTGTTTGTTTTGTTGGCTCTTATATTTATGGATGACTGTCCACATCGTGTTTTACAAGGAACCAGATTGAGTTTGTGGGCTTCGACTGCGTATTCTGCTGTCACCGTCACAATACCAATCCAAATGTTAGTCTGCTAAAAGAAGCCACTAACAAGAAAACGCAATGTAGCTGTTTTTCTTCTAGTCGAAACTATAAAAATCATGTCACCCTCTGGCTCTCTGTGGTTTCCAAACCCCATGACCTGTGCTGCTGGATGCGCGCTGGACATATCGAGGAGTGCCGGTTATTCCTGTGGGGGCTGGTGTGTTATTAATAAACACGATCAAGTACCAGAAATTACAGGACAAAAAAGAAAAAGGGGTGGGGAAGAAAAAAAGAACCTAACTTTTAGTAAAAGAGCACCAGGATTCAAGTGGCCTTTCTATAGTCGCATAGCAACCACGAGAGCCATAACCATCAGTTCCCACATACAGCCTATTAGCACTGCTGGCTAAAAAGTGGCACCCTGTGGACACAGCTGTTGCAGGAGAGGCTGCTGTAGGTCAAGGCCACATTTAACGGAGCAATTAAATAGTTTCTATAAATTGTGTGTGCAACATGGATGGATGGATGGGTGGATGGATGGATGCATAGATGGATGGATGGATATCCATTTTCTGTGTGCTCTGTATTACCCTCTCCATAATCATGCTTTTCATTCAGGGCCACATTACCATGGCACACACCCTACAGGCAGCCTGATTTCTCAAAGGGCCTTTGCATATTGAATCAAATCAAGTGAAACAGCGCCAGCACAACTTAATGGGAAATGCTGCTCCTCCAGACAGGCAGAAAGACGCTGTCATCACTTTAGGACATCACAGAGTCTTCTGTATGACCCAAAAAATTTGGATTGACTTAGCACGGAGACAAATGTTATTGCTAATTTGAATACTGAAGATGATCATAAAATGGCATTTACCGCCGTTATCTGAGGCGTTCCAGTTGACGGGGCCCCTTCGGATTCTCTCTGCGCTCAAATGTTGCCTGGGCATTTAATAGTGGAAGTGAAAATGAGAGTCTTGCTGGGACAAATGAAGGCTTTGTTCTGCTTTCATCTTACTTAACTGGCATCATAGTTGGTGTGCACTGCCTCTTTTTCTTACATTTCCCCCCAAAAAAACAACAACTGTGACTTCATTAAGAATACAGGGAAGTACTGGGACTGAACTGGTTGCTGCTGTGCTGTCTCCCTTAAATATTTGCATGTTGGGATGCAAGCTTTGACAGTTTTCTACCTTGACCTTATTTTTTTTATGTAAAGTTATGTGTTATTTAAAAATCATTAGATTCAAATCATTCTTTATTGATGCACAAAGGGGAAATGAATGGCATGCAGTTTAATTCCAAAATGGTCTATTCTGTGTATTGTGTACTGATCAAATGCAATAGATTATGCTAGCTAGCTAGTGCAATAATGTTAGCACTGCATCACTGAAAATGTAGCCAATGGTGGCCCCATTTGTCTGTCCAATTAAATTTTTAATTAAATTAAAACTGTTGTTCCTATAGGTATCCTCATAAGTAACGAGGCCCATGGCTTGACATTGTCAATCCAACTACACATCAAAATGACAGTTGCAGATGTGAGTTACTGTGTCTTTCCACTGTGGTAGTATGCACTGCAATATGGCGTGACACATGTTGGCGGATGAGACTTGGGCCAAACTAAAATACTAAAATAGACATCAAAAAAAAAAAAAAAAAAAAAAATATTCAAGGAGAGATTCTTTCATTTTAGGTAGTTAATATAATACTGATGCATGTTCAAGTGTCCATCTGCTGCTACGATTTGTTTCAGTTAGTAATTTGATGCCATAGAAACAGGATGTGACTTCATGGCGACAACCAGCTGCTATATCCCGTGCAGCTCTCCCGCACTGCCTCCACTCGTACTGCACAGATTCTGCCTCGCAAGAATCTGTGATGCTTCCAGGAAATACAGTCTGTGGTTCAGAGTGGCTATTTCTATGGCATTTTATCGCTTTTGACTATGGTTAAAATTTTTTTTTTTTTTAAAGTCACCTCTGCCTCTTTTAAACAATTTTTCTCTTTGTGCTTGACTTCATGCTCAGTTCAATCCGGTGAGTCTTCACTACAAAGGAGTGATTGCTCTTTGTTAAGAACATTGCCCATAGCTGTTTTTCAAGATTTTTTTCTTCACATGACAACAAAAGATAATTATATTCATTCAGGAAGTGTGTGAAAGGTCTCCTGACGTGAGATGGAACCGCAGAGACGCTGAGCGCCTCCCAGTTATGAAGGCAACTTGTTAAGATTTGTGTTTCTCACTACCTCGTCTACACACCATAACTATTTAACTAGCATTCAGTTACTAGTTAATGCTGTAATATGTGGAGGAAATAGCTGGTGCAAAAATCAATGTGAATACATTTTGAAATTGACTCTTGAAGTCATAGTTATCAAACTCTTACATGGCACCGTGTCACTCTTTCAACCTCTTTTTGTCTTTTCAGTCCAGCTAATGTATTGAGGCTGCGCAAGGGATAAAAATAGACTTCTATACATGAGCTGAAAAACTAAAAATTACAATAGCACGCTGAGTGTGTTCTTAACCTTCCATTAATGTTGGACATTATATCACTGGCACAGGAACAGTGCAGACATGCCAATGCTAAATACTAAACGCTCATATTTTTCTCTGTTGAATAGCCAACCGCTCGGTTTCATCACTGCTCATTTTCACTGTCTTTCATGGTGGCATTTATTTTATGAACACTGCCGAATGCATTGGTCACGCTAGGCAAACATCAGCGCAGATGATGGCTGAAATCTGCCGCGCAGCTGAGAACTCAAAACGCCGTCCTTTGTGCAAGCACCAACTTCTTTTCCTTCTTTTCTTTTTCTCGTCTGACTCGCCTCCACCTTGTTTGAGCCTTGAGTTCTAGTGGGTGACACTAGCTGTGTTTAAAATGAATAGCGTGTCCGAACCTGTAAACGTGACCTCGTTGTAGAATAAAAAGATAAAATCTCACATGGTGCACTCTTTTTTTGTGCACCTGTGTTTTATGTTGATCTGAACACAGGTTTTCTTGGAGAGACAAGTATTCTTTGTGAAGGGACTCTCTTTGAATCCCAGTTCTTGAGAGACGGGAATTAAGAACTTTTCTCTCTGTGTGTCCTCTTTCACTCCCTGGCACCGGTTTATCTCCCCCCTTTCCACTGCTCCCTGCTGTGTTCTTAAACATTGGCATCTGTGTCTCTGTGGCAGGGTCGGTGGATCAGCTCAGCCGCCGCGGTGGCGGTCACAGCAAAGCTGTGTGCTCTATGTCAATAAGACCTCAGCTCAGCTTCAAGACCCCAGGCTGTCAGAGCGCAATTCTCATCAGACCACAGTGGGACCAAAGAAAACAGCTCAACGGCTCATGCAAATGCCTTGTGGTTTGGTTTCCCTCAGCAGTGGTGTAGTTTGTGTGCACAAGCAGAGATTATAATGATTCCGAATGCTCACTGCGCCTCAGTGGTCCCACAAGATTAATTCATTACCTGCTCCGAATTGACAACAAACCGGTGGTCACAGAGATGATTTAAAAGGTGGAAGAGTGTTGATTTGAGGCAACAATCGGAGAGACAGAGGGACTGTTTTCCTTCCAGGTCTGTTTATGGTGCAGACACAGCTCAGAAAAAGACCAAATCGATGCAGACTCCAATTACCCTAACCGGAGAATGATGATGGGGATCATCTGCTGTGCCACACAAACCCAGTGAGGGTCACGGCAGCCACATCGGCCACTCATTTTCTCATTTTTCACTCTGGATCTTATGGACTCCAAATTACTCCGAGCTGATGCTTATACTGAGTAATCCAGCCTCCCTGGTACGACGGCCCCTGTGCTGATTTAGAAGCAGAGGATTGTTTCTTGTAGGGCTGTGCTTGTTTAATGAGTGATCATTTACAGAGCGCAGAGCAGCTGCTTGGCAACTAACCTGTTAAATGTCACATTCTGCTTCCAGCAATGCACAGTCGTACGTCAGTAAAGCCAAATCAAATGGGCGCCATATACTGGAATAAATACTATTTTACATTTGTGCATGAAGCCGTCATGTGTTTGGGAAGTGAACGAGAAATGGCCATGATTGGGCATGCAGGTCGGGAAAGTGACTCGCTGTGCGCCATAACTTGCACTTTCAGTTACTGTTAGTCCTCTGATGTTAGCAAGTTTGGAGTTGTTCTTCTGGCACTATGGTGCAGAACTCAAGAAAAAGCAAGAATAAGAATAGTTTGACACTGCCAACCTGTTTTTATTGACCTGTTTTTATAGACCCTATCAATGCTGTAAACTGCTTCAGCCATATTTCTGTCTTCGGCCGGCTGTGCTGCCTCTTCTAAACTTTATCCTCTGGTGTACTGTGTCGCGCTCCAAGTTCACCCAAGCAGTCTGTACCCTCTACTGTCGATTCACAATTGCACTTAAACTACATTAGCCAGCGGGGCAGTCACCAGGGGCGACACTCGCCCTCACGTCTAACTCATGTCTCAAAACCGGTGTCGGCTTCACGGGGGGCCCCGAGGGGCGGCGGTGTGCGTAAAGTCCGCTCAAATTCAGCACCTCCGGTCACCGGCTCATCTAATGGTAACACCTTCTCTACTGAAGTGAACTTTTATGTAAAACTTTAATGCCTGAGTCCTGCCACTTGCCTGTGTAGCATTCATTTTGTAATTGTTTGCTTCCTGGTGTAATTATTTAGTACACAAGGTAATTCTGAATAGGCCATCTTCTGAGAAATTGTAAACTGAGTGATAACTGAAGAATATAGATGCAGACACGAAACATTAGTTTGAAGTTTACAAATTCTAAAGAGTACGTTGTAATACATCTGAAACGCACATGACAAAGGGTTGATGGCCGAATACTCCCTTGCGTTAAAGGGATGTTGTTCAAATCGACCTGAGTTTGCGTCTTCTTTGAATCGTTGGTTCTCTAACAACCCACTAACAGACAGAAACTCTTTAGGCCTCAAAGCAGGAATCAGGGGTGAAACTTTCCGGGGATTGATGTTAAGACTGCGCTCTAGGCGGGCTGAGCGTCTCAGTCCACCTCCCCCTGTTAAGAGAAGTGGTTTCCAGTTTTACAGTCCTTCTACTCCTCTTTCAGACGATCCGTCTTCCCTGGCTAAAGTTGTTGTCCTCAAGAGAGCTCCCCTTGTCCTCCAGGTGCAGGTGGACTTAAGCCGGGCATATATTGTGCGATCGTCGGCTCATTTTCAGACGATTTTCCACTCGTGCGACTATTTTTTGAATCGGGCCCAATTTTGGCTCAATCGCGTGTCGTGCTTCGTGCAGTATACGTGGGGTAATGAGGAGAGATTAACTCCTCACGACCACCTCCCGATCACAAATCGTGTGCTCGCAAGAAAATCAAACTTGTTTGATATCCTGGTCGCTCCTCGTGAAGGTATTGCACAGTAGAAGCAGCGCTACGGGCCGATTTGCCTCAAATCCTGGCACAGAGCATGCACGATCACTGAAGTTACGTCAAAACAACTTGGATGTGCGTCCGTGTGCGTCTCCCTCTTCCGGGTTCCTCTTCTTCTTCTACTTCTTTTTGCCATTGCAGTTCTCAATACAGAAGTGTGGTATGTGGATGTACAGTGTGAGCAGTCAAGTCGCATCAGAGCATCTGACCGTAGAGTGTGAGAACATGAATCGTAGGCTGTGAACTTTTGAACTCAGCGATCTAGTCGTGCAGTTTGAGATGGAGCTGAGTCAAAGGATTTAAAATATCGCACAGTGTATGCCCGGCCTTACGTGAGGATCCAGCTCTCCGGCGCTCAGCCACGAGTTTGGGACACGGTTGTTTTGTCTCTCCGGTGAACAAGTCAACGCATTGTTCATGCAAGCTTCCTACGTCGCCCAAAATATCCATTGTTCATGATGTTGCCGTACGACCGTCGTGTGTACTAAGTGCCTCACTAGCTTTATGTGAGACAGTGTCTGTTGGACTACTACAGAGCAGAGTCGCGTGCGCACGCTCATGTGTGCACATGTGAACGAATAAAATCTGCTTTTTCATTACACGTAACCATGGTAACGGGACATAATGAGGGCAACGGCAGCAGCCTCTAAAATACTGAGGTGTGGCGAATTAAACATGCAAAATTAAGCTGTCACTGGCACTGATAGTTTTTGTTGACGGAAAGCAGCCTAAAACTAACAAATGACATTTAGACTGAAACACACATTTTGTCAAACTTCTCAGATGACAGCTTAACGATGATGAGATGAAAGACTGATATTATTTTGCTTCCTTCTGAATTAAAATAAATAAATAAATATATTCAAACCACATGACAGTTTTCTAAAGACGGCACAGCAGACATTAGCGGAGCTCGGAAAGTGGAGCCAAAATTCATGTGGAGCGAACCAGGAGGAGACTTCTTGATTTAACAAACTGTAAACACGACAGCTTGTGGCCTCTGTGTTGTGGAATGGGATGACATCTATCAGTAGGAGAGGAATTAAACGGAACAATCCAACAGAACGATCGCACTTATTTGGAGCCAGCCTACTGGGTTCATAGCATGTGTCTCTGCAGCGCAAACAATCGCACGCACACACTCTCAGACAGACAGACAGACTCAAATTGTCTAGTGCTGTCACAGAGGTCCTGAGGCTAAGAAGCTTTCTGATTTACTTTGGTAATCCCAGCTGTAAGTCCCCTTATGACTGTCAGCGTGCACGGCCGATGCTACATAAGAGAGCGAAGCGGTAAAAATGTAATTACTCTAAATCTTTATTTTCATTCGGAGGTAATTAGCGATGTAGCATCGCAACCTTGGGAAGATTTGCCTTTGTGCCTACGATCTGAAATGAAGTAATATTTACTGTACATTTAAGGGCTTAGGCGTGCCTGCTTACCATAACCAATTATACCTGATTAGCAATTTATGTGCATGCGATACCAATTCCACTGTTACAGCCACAGAGCAAGCTAATTACTGTATGACTTATGAAAATGTGTCATGGCCCATGTTGGCCCATGTTGGCCCATGTTGCCCTTAGTTATGTTGCTTGCTTTTCCAATTTTAAATGAAAAACAAACACCGAAAAAAAAAAAAAAATGTTTTTATGTTTGCATGTATGGCGAATAATTATAATGAATACAAATCCTCTGTTCTCAAAGAACACAGATGCAAAGAGGTTAATGGAAAAAAAGGGAACATTTTGTATCTTATTAAGGGTTGCTACCTCTCCCCCAGCAGGAACAATCGCGCTTGCGTGTAGGAAATTATGATTCTGAGATTGGGTTGAAACATAATGCACTTCAGCTATGTGCTGCACAGTGGGGACGAAAAAATAAAAATAAAGAATGACTTTCATTAAATTGTACTGAAGTATATACATCGGTGATGATAAGCCCTTGGAGGGGGCGGCTATGGGACTGGAGGAAGCGTCTCTCCCACAACACAAAGAAAGAAAATGAAATATGCTATTCATTTTCTGGTAATGCGCATGTAAAGGAAAATTATGTCTGCGTGCAGAAAAGACAAAGAAGTGACAGGTTGCCGGCCACTGTTTACAATTCCTGTATTCTCCTAAGTGTGTGAACAGTTAATAATGAGTGTTATTACAAAGACCAGATGTTCAGCTCGTCATCCATCCTCTAATTTGATTAGCAAATTGTCAATACAAAGTCAGGCTCTTTAGGGAGGTTAGATCGAGTTGCATTAAGCGCTAATTTAGCTGTCTGGTAACCACTGCAGCCTGCAACGGTGTGGGCACTTGGTCACAAGCAGCTGCCAGCTTGTTCAAGCCTTTACAGTAATTTCAAGCATATGGTCAAACAGTGGTGCTCTCGCAGACCCATGCAGGGAATGAACAGCGGTCACCCTGGTCGCTCGTGACAGGGACTGTCCTGCCATCAATTACAATGCGGGTTCTTTTACTGAGAAGAAGAAATGCCACAATTAAAGCTAGGTTTCCTTGAGATTCCGTTGGCACAGTTAATTTTTAACCAATTAAATCAAATTGACTCTCCGTCGGTTTGATTGTCAGTTACATAGCTTGCACTGGATCTTCATCAGCACTAATTGCACTTCAAAGGAGGTGTAAGAGTTGGAGATCTGCCGTGACAGCTTAGGACATGGGTAGTAGGCTTGCATCCAAAATGCAGTAGTGGGAAGTAAAATGAAAAAAATAAATAAAAATATGGCAGGGATGTGAGACAAGGCTAAAAAAATCAGGTTTCACACTCGTGTTCCTCATCAGAAAAAGAAAGAGGCATATCTGACAGGCTCTGAGTGGTTAAAGCAATCTTAACAAGCCAGCTTTTCGAAAGAATTACAAAATGTTAAAACACTAGGCTACCATTTGGACATAGTGAATTAGAAGCCTCTCAATTACTCTCCGCAGTTCGGCAAAATGCAAGATGGATGGTTGAGTCTAAAAGCTTTATGGCTCTGTTTTGCAGAAAGGGCAGCAGGGTCCTCTTTCTCTGTTATTGTAGTACACAATATTTCCTACCAACAAGCTTGTTGTTCCCAGTGCAGCTTCACATAAACCATATCTGGAGAAGATTTGATAGAGCCAAGGGTATTAATCAGTCAAGTTTCATGACCTGCAATCTTTGGATCGCTTTTCAGGTTAAAGGTGCTGTTACGTACTTGGACTGGAGTCACTGCATCAAGTTTTGTTGCAGTAGAGGAATGTTACCAATAATCCTGATGTATCGTGGCTCCTGAAGGTTTCTACGTATGTGGTCTTAGTACTCTCAGCGTTCTGCAGCTTTCTGATGCACTGTGTCTTCAGAAATTTCCAAAGTCCCAAGACCAATAAACAGCATTGAAGCAGAGTTACCTGAATACCTTCCTTCCATAGCCTGCTCTAGATATTTTACAAATACAAATCTAAGAACAGTAAAGAAACATCCGTGCTTGCCAGTGCCCTGTGGTTGAACAGATGCACAAACGTGTTTGTCGTTGCCGTCTGTTGTTTTCTCATGAACTTATTCGCCTCATCTGAACGCCAAATTGTGTTATAATCTGAAGCATCTTGGGTGCTTCCCAGATTTTTTCAGCCAAAAGGCTCGGACACGTCGTATCGACATCAAGAGCTGCTCGTCACTGAGGCCAACTGTGAAATCTTCTCACATTGCTTGTATGGGCACCGGAAAGTCGCAGTTGAACAGACTGCAAAGGCTACAGCCAGCGAGAAAGTACGTTTTGTGCCTGCACGAGAGGAGATAACACTTCAAATCCAGGATGTGAGGGTTGTATTCGTCATTCATAAGATGAAACCATAAGGCATGGGATTAGTTGGGAAGCTAGGACGACCTATTAACAGTTGCACAGAGCTAACCTCTCCTGAATCATGGTGATTTAGTGTTTATCCGTTCCAGAAGACCATGTTGAGACCTGAAAATGTTTGCATATTGAGATACTCAGTCGACCTGAAGACGTTGTATCTTCACGTCTAGAGTTGCTCCTCTCTTCAGATCTTCAAACCTATCGTTGCTGGTTAACATAAAATGTGGTGCATGGGTAGGAGTTGCCTCAGATACCAAATTTAAAAGGATGTACTGCAACATGACCTGATCCCCTACTAACTACTATTTTTTATTATTTTTTTTACAACCTGGACCTTATTTCTGGCATAAAATACAGTTGTTTACTCACCCATATAACTTTTGTGTAATTCGTATTCCTACGGGAGATAATTAGATCACAGCGCTCAGAGACGACGTCATCCAGGTTCGAAGACATCATACCCCAGATGATGATAACTAACTCAACGGGGAATAGCACTAGGGTATCAAAAAACAAAATATTGGTGAAAATAATTCGTTTTGCAGCCAATGTGTTATTTAGAGGCTGCGTTTTGGTGCCCCAGTCACTCCCACTACATGGATATACACTGATCTAAATATCTCTTGAAGGAATACAAATTACACAAAAGTTATATGGGTGAGTAAATGACCGTATTTTATGCCAGAAATAAGGTCCAGGTTGTAAAAAACAGTAGTTCCCCTTTGAGCTTAATTAGCATTGTGTCAGCTTGTTTGCAAAGGGTTGAATGTAACCAACATCCAGGCTTTAATGATGAATTAGTTTACCATGCACTTGCAATTTAGCAATATGGACAAGTTCACCCAAGTTTTCTTTTGTTTGTTTATTGCACTGTGTAAATATGGCTGTGAAAAATAAATATAGAATTCGATTCCATTTACCTCGCAGCTTGGACTTAACAGACAGTTTTACAAGTTAATGGGGGAAATGACATTGTTGAAGCCTACAGCTCAGATCACTAATGAGGATTTGGCTTTGTTCTGATTCAGGCATCCGCGTTCTGAACCAAACAATCGCACATCAAATGGATGATGTTGTTTGCATTTGTCGCTTTGCTTGATGAGGGGGCAGGAAAACAACAGAATCTGTTTGTGTTCGAGTCATTTAACAGCCAATTAGTCATAAAGCTTAAGCTTTAAGCACAATTCAGATGGACAAAATGCGAGCTCGCAATTCTCACCGCCATGCCGAATTATGGGAGCTGTCTAACTTCTGAGGCTATTTCATTTCATGCCAAAATAGCATTACCATAAATAATAACACACTGACGTCCGATATAAAGGAAACAGCCACATTGGTGTTGTACACACCGTATAGCACGAATGTCCGATCATAGATGTCATGCTCTCCGATGGTCCTCCTGCACGCAAGACCCTCACCTGGGCGTCTCTCATTCGGCTTCTATTTCAGAGTCAGTGTGACATGACTTAAATTCTCCCTCTTCATCTCAGTGCAGGGGATAACGTGTTACGGCTGTCACAGCAAATTGCAACTTTGTGGAGGGGAAACGAGCGTGAGCAACACTTAGGCGGTGTAGAGAAATAAATCAGCTCAACTCACTCCTGTGGCAGGGGCAGCCTTTGTGGTCCTGACAGCAGCTGGTTCTCGCCCGGTTCGACGCGACCTGAGACAGGGCAGGGGAAACGCGGAAATTCCGGTTTTGAAAAGAAAGCCGCTGGATTGTGTAAGCGCGAGGGACAATTACGTTTAGTCATCTTCCTCTTTTGACAGTGAAACGTGTAGGAAGCGGCGGTGCGTGGACAGAAAATTTCATTTTTAAGCCTGACTGTTAGATGAGATGATATTTTAAGTTGATTTTCACAGCTGAAGGCATTTGTTTTCACTGACTCAAGAGATCTCTATCTCTCGAGTACTATCTTGTTAGTCTCTATCATCTCTTTCCTCTTGTTGAATATCACTTGACAGTTGTGCTAAGTACAGTAGGAGCAGCAGTGAAGGAGCCCGAGGAATACCTTAGTAAGAATTGCTGATATAAGGCATTCAGGACCAGCCACAGAGAACATTTAAGTGCTGCTATGTAAATAGCAATGGCGATGATCAGTGACATTATTACTGGCATTTTCCGCCACTCACATGTTTTGAAGGGTTTAAAAGAATCGGGCATGTTACGTTTGAAATTTCTTTGGGGTATTGATTCAAAGCTCCCCCACCATTGCAAGGCCAAACACGGGGCCGCTCAGGAGCAACCTTGGTGCAGCGCGCTGTCATTTTTTACGGCCCCCGTCTGTATAAGATCTTCGCCACCAAAGTTCCCGCTTTCATTAAAATAGCTTCCACGTTCATCACAACAGATGCTCCTGCGCTCAGCATATGTCCGAGGACATAAATCCAGATTACCTACTTCTTGTGTCGCTTCTTGAGCCATCTGGTGTGATTTAGGCGGCGACACCCGCTCCTCCCTGACCGAAGAAAAGAATGGCAGCTGCTCAGGAATGACTTGGCCACAATGCCAGTCAGTTAAAAAAAGAGCTAAATGCCTTTAGTGGTTATTATTATCCTAAGATTTTAATGTAGATTGTGTATGTTGTGATTGGCTAGTGGTTGGGTTGATTGGCTGTCTTTAGGTGTAGTAATGGTATTAAGGTTAGAGCTCACTGAGAAGTTGACCATTGACTTTTTGAATATGGTATAAATTTGAGTGAAATTTTGTCACAGCGTGTTAATTCGTAATCTATTGACAAGTTACATCAGACATCAGACCCAAATTCCCCCAAAGCGCTCTTGATGTGCTCCCAGGCAAGCAGAAATATATATACACAACTGGAAAACATAACGCCACCGGCCACAGTTGCTGCCTTCACAAAAAGCCTAGCAGTCACGTTTAAACAAAGCATTTGGAGACCCAACCAAATCTTTAGGCATGCAGCAGAATCTTTCACCTCCGCTTGCAGATCATTGCAGATATTTTCATTGTGGGTTGCGGTAACGTTTGAAGATAAACCCACAGAGGAGCCATTCCTAAAGGACAACTGAGAGATTCTCTTAAAGCCGGCCTGCGTGACATTTGTGGCTGCCTGCAGGACATTTGTATTGGAAATTGCTCAAGTTCCGTGAAGCCTGTTCTTTCATCTAGTTTTCCTCATGCAGTTATTGCTTGTACATTAGACATATTGTAATGAGGTTGGATTTTTGTTTTTTTGTTTGTTTTTTTCTGATGACTCTTGCAGATGAGTAAAGCTGTTGGTTAAGAGTGCCCCACCACTCCTTTGCAGTCATATGGGTTTTTGTTTTGTCAAAGTTCTCTTTGTCTTTCTGACAGTTCTTTTCTCAACAACATTAAGACAATGCTTTGGTATATTTTCACAGTCTCCCCCTGGTTTGTCTTCAGACTTTTGATCTGTTGTTAAGTCCATGGTTGTTGGGCTTTTGAAGACTTGCAGAATTTATTATCTGACAGTTCTTGACCAACCTAGCAAGTCATAAAAAGTCAACTAAGGCCTGGCAAGTAATGAAATTCTGAGACTACGACTGGAAGTCATGAAAAAAGTAGCAGCAGCGTATTCATATTTGAAGAATGGCTCATATTTAACTGGAGGGCTTACTTCATTTCAGCAATCAGTATATGTAATTTGTCCTGCAGTAGTCTGCATATATAGAATAATATTTAAAAAAAATGTAAAAAAGTGGTTTCAGTTTTAGGAAAGAAATATGAATGTGATGTAATTCATAAGACTCCAATTTATGTTTTGTTTTTTTAGTTATGCTTCTTGAAACTTCTTGAAGGATTTTTGAGCAGCACATTTGCATCCTGCTGCAGAGGGCCACATATGTTTCCCTCTGGCTATTGTGTGGTGTCTGAGGTGGAGCCAGCGAATTTAAAAAAGAAACAACAGGCAATGGATCCATATAGAGAGCCGATAATGCTGCCCTCACATAAAATGCCATGTGATCCACCCGCTCTTCGTTTTTCTTGTAACGCCATGTTTTCACATAGCTCGTTGTGTGCATGTGAGTCAAGTGGAAATCCTTTTATTCCACTGGAAACCTTTGTGATCAACAGCGTGTTTGCAGAAATTAGCCAGTAGACTGCCTGTGCAGACAGTCCAAACGGTCAAATGTTTAATTAAAAAGATGTTTGTTTGGCAGCACAACATGACACTAATTGCATCACATTATAAAAAAAAAACATTTTAAATTAAGTATTTCTGGTCAGGTAGTTTAAACTTTATTTTATTTAGCAAACCCAAAAGGAAAGCAACTTGAAACATTCTTGTCTAGCTACGGTGACAGCCCAGACCCTACGCACCTCCCCAGAAATGTAGCTACACGGTAATACATGCCGCAAGAGCTGTGATTGGTCCGCTTTGTGGTAGCGTTTTTCCGGTTTAGTATCTCTGGCTCCTTCTCCGTCTCCGCAATTTTCCAATTGATTGTTTTGGATCAATACTGATTTAAGACATGGAGGAAATGTTAACTGAAAGTGAAGCAGGAAGTGGAAACATAAATTAACCCAACAGGTGAAAAAGACACAGCGCCGGCTAGTGTTTGGGTGGTGTTATTACAGAACCGCACCGGCATAGGCTACTAGGTTACAGCATCTATGTCCCGCAGAGGCGTAAACAGTGCTTTAGTCTCTCTCCCTGGCTACACTGATTCAATTTACATGCACACACTGAACACTAGGGGGCGCACAAAGCTATGTGTAAGTGAGAAAACCATCATAAGAAAGGATTTTGCACTCTTCCAATCTCTTCTATATAAATGGAGCGCTAGCCCTGACGCTCTCCTGGGCCTAGTTTCTGGTCCTGCACCTCATTACACCGTGTCCTTGTTAAGTTACATTCTTGCTTAGTGCAGCTTTAATTTTGGACTGACTTCAGTATAAAATCAGACCTTGCAGTCAGTGGCTATAGCTGCACCATGCGGTCTTGTGTATCTGCCAAGCACCATTGAGGATGTGGCACTTGTTCAGCGTTGCAGACCGGGAGAGCCACTGACACCTCAGTAACCCTATAGGCCCTGTGATGGAGCATCTCGCCTTTCCAGGTGGACATGCTCATTGTCCGGCTGCCTTATCTCTTCAGGGCCATTCCTCCTGAAGATCACCGGGACTGACAGAGCAGAAGCGTAGGCATTCCTACTGAAATTTCTGGAGCAGGCAAAGCCCAGGGGAGAGTGTTGGTGAGGCAGGCGGGAAAAATCTAAGGCGCCTGGATTAAAGGCTGTCTCGAGTATCCTAAACAGTCTCGCTGAGATTCAAGATCCGCTTCGTTAATTGCAATTGCTGGGACATATTAAGTGTGTTTCACTGATAAACATGGCGAATGGAGGGCACACTATCTCTTGCCTTAACTGCTGTAGTGTTATAAGGGCAGTGGAACAATTTAAATCACCCTTGGGACCAGATCGATCAGATGGCCCGTTTGTGTCCTAATGCATTATATCTGACAAGTGATTCCATATCTCAGGATGGATTGTTATCGTGTGACCAGAGCAGGAGTGTCGCTTGATGTAATGGCGAAATCATTCCTCGAGAGTAGAAAAAAAAAAAGGAAAATTGTTTGACTTTGTGTCGGCACCCTCTGCAAAGCATTTCGATTTAACAGTAATTTCGTACGTTGATAATAATAAAATCAAATACATCTTCGAAATAAATCTTTCTCAGCGCGGTCGAATGCGCCGCTAAAGTGGAGGAAAGCGGTCAGAGAGGATTTCCTGTGACCAGCAGATGTTTGTGCACCCTGAGCACCTTCCCAACCACGCACGCTTCTCCTCATTGATTTCATTAAATGAAATCTGCCTTGCTGAAGAGAGGGAAATAGAAATGCTAAAACAGAATGTCCATACAAAAGAGACGTGTTAGAAATAGCAATCTCTCTCGATGTGTTTACATCCCTAAGTTGATAAGAGGGGATTATCCAGCTATTAACATAAAGCCTGGGCAAAAGTGCATGGTCTTATACGTGCTGTGTTGCTTTTCACACCTGCTGCTGCCCATGTGGGATTTAACCATTGCCGGTACTGGCTGTAACTGTGGAGTCCAGAGACTAAACTCTCCCAGCTTCTCTGCCTGGAATGAGAATTTTATTGCTCATTATACGGCTTAATGAGGTAAGAGATTAAGACGTCGCCCTCGCATCGCGGTGGCTGTATTAGCGCACTGGTTTCAAAACGACTCCGCTCGGCAGGTACGTCTCGTGGCATTGTTTCGGGGTGAGAATGATGGAGAGGTTTGTGACTGCTCCACGAATCTTTAATTTGGATGTAGTTTCTACCTGTGGAATTTGATGTCGGTAGACTTTCTCGTGGCCCCTTCAGGCGGCCAGACAGCCTCCATTTGATTTAAGTCAGACGTTGCAAAGTGATGCAAAGTATAGATGATAGGCCGGTTTCATTGTAGTAGGTTTCATTTTCAGTAATGTGTTGAGTGCAAATTGGACTTTCATTTTGTGGTATAGCAGAACTGTCGATCTTATGTTGTTTTTTTCTGACAGTAAGGAGCTGCTCGAAGAATTTAAGCTGCAATAGTAAACTCCACTA
The DNA here is from genome assembly GCA_005024645.1 of Planiliza haematocheilus. Taxonomy (NCBI): domain Eukaryota; kingdom Metazoa; phylum Chordata; class Actinopteri; order Mugiliformes; family Mugilidae; genus Planiliza; species Planiliza haematocheilus. Next base: position 5,731,795 of record SRSE01000613.1, read on the forward strand.
GTGTTACCACTATAACCACAAATATCACCAAATCTACCAAGACCAAAAATGTACAGGTTTAAGGATTTAAAGGGGAATCTAGATGTTATTTCTGGCGTAAAATATGATTGTTTACTCACCCACATAACTTTTGTGTAATTTGTAGTTGTTTGGGAGATAATTAGATCAGTGTGTAACCATATAGTGGGAGTGACTGGGGCACCAAAACACAGCCTCTAAATAACGCATTATCTGCCGCGAAACTCGTTCATTTCACCAATATTTTGCTATGACATGCTAGTGCTATTTCCCGTAGAGACCGGAGTTACCTGTTATCATCATCCAGGGTCTGTAGATGGACCTACAGGCCCCGGATGATTTTTTCTGTCCTGGATGATGTCATCTCTGAGCGCCGGTCGGCTTGTTTACCTGTAATTTGCTACTGCTAGTTTTTTGCAACATGGCTGAATATTTTTGAGGTTCTGAGGTTATGGATGAACCACTAGCAAATAGCACTAACGTACGATAACAAAATATTGGTCAAATGAACGAGTTTCATGGGGGATTTTAGAGGCTGCGTTTGGGTGCCCCAGTCACGCCCACTATACGAATGTACGCTGATCTAATTATCTCCCGAACGACTACAAATTACTCAAAAGTTATACTTAATTTCTAATGATTTTTTTTTTTTTTTTTTTAGTTTCAGGTTACATTGTTTTTTAATTTTTTATTTCATTTATTTTTTATTTTTTTTGCTTGAGTGTCACAGATGCTACATTATACCCTGCCGCTGCTTGCACGTCAGTCTGAAATTGCGCAGCTGTGGTTGTGTCATATGTGGAAAGCACACTCTCTCAGAGCTGTGGTTGTGGGCAGATGAAATGATTTATTATTGCCTCAGTGTTAACCTAGGAGGTAATGGCCTCTGCCTCACCAGGTCGGCATGCTATCCGGTGTCGACGCTGAATCGCCACGCTGCAGGGCTGTTATTGGTGGGCAGTATTGATCGTGCTTGGTGTAAAGGCAGCTGGCATGGGAGTTCACAATCAAGATACTGTAATTCTCCCGTCTTGATCTGGATGCTCTCTGTAGCCTTTAGTTTGATGTCTGGAGGTCTGAATTTCTTGGAACCGGAGGGGGTGTAAGGAGGCACTTGACCCTTGGGTAAGATGTGGATTCTTGATCTTTCTGACATTGTTGAGGGTGACCTTACAGCTTTCTGGGAATCTGTGTGAGATTACCGCTTGGGCTGCTTGACCTCGTAAACTCACACATTGTTACATGTTATTGGATGTTTATAGCCTCTGCGATTGTGGCACATATGTTTAAGGAATTTCCAAAGGGTCGGCTGGTAATGTCAAAGAAGAGAGGCATAGTGGAATCTCCACCTGAAGGAAAATAATAAATCTACTGCGTGGATAAACCAACATAACCAGCTTGAGTGAATTGACTTAAAAGCACTGCTTGTTAGGGTAGGTGAGAAGCTTATCCCACGGGATTCTAGCTGCCATTCTGCAGCACGCCGGCTGGAGGCCATATTTAGCAGCAGACGCTGACATGCTTGACCTCTGCCAGCGAGACACACAAGCTGGATTACCTGGTGATACGCTCCTGATTCTCTAATCCCAGATCTGTCTCGCAAAGATTAGCGCTGAGGAAATCAAGCACATGCAAGTCTGAGAAGTGACATGCCTTAACTGGCCACCCAGCAGCCTCGCATTCCCGCTGTTTGTTAATTTTTGTTTTTCTCAAACCGCGCTGCAACTGGCTCTTAGTAAATAGCTGCTGGAGCTTTGAAATATTCATCGAGTTATTTCCAGCTTCCGCAGACATTGCTCTCATTAGATAATGATTTTTCTAACACAAGCAGGGCAAGGAGGTGCTTGTTTCCTGGGTTCCATCAGAATGAAAACAAAGCACACGTTGATCGATCAGCCACAACATTAAAACCACTGACAGAAGAAGTAAGTAACATTGACCATCTTGTGACAATACAATGTTCTGCTGGCGATACTTTTGGACCTGGCATTCGTGTGGATGTTACTTAGACGTGTAGCACCCACCTAGACCAGACCAGGCACCCCCACCCCATAGCACCCCACACATACAGGATCATCTGGAAAGAAATCTTTAAAATAACAAATTGCAGTAGCAATTTACAGGTGCTCAGAGATGACATCCAGGTCAGAGGTTAGTAGGTCAATCTACAGACCCCGGATGATGATAACAGGTAACTCTGGACTCAATGAGAAATAGCACTAGCGTATCATAGCAAAATATTAGTGAAATTAATTTTCGCAGCAGATAATGCACATTTAGAGCATTTCTGTGCCCCGGTCACTCCCACTACATTGCTATACACGAATGTAAATATCTTACGAATGATTTAAAATGACACCAAAGTTATATGGGTGAGTAAACGATTGTATTTTATCCCAAGTTGTAAAAAATGGTAGTTTCCCTTTAAGTAGATTTTCTTCATCTTCGCTGCAACATCAGCTGTTTAGAGGCGACTGCATGAATCAGGCCTTTATGGGTTGAATTGCTGCTAAGAAGCAACTTGTGAGGAAGAACGCCAATATGGAGAGAAGTACTTGGGCTAAGAACCACAAGCACATAAGAACCAGTGCAAATCTGTGCTTCCGCTAAGTTCAAATTTGAGATATACCTCTACACGCTATATGTCTTGGCGAGACACAGAAGAGATGAGCGGATGATTTTGATTTGCGGATCCCACCTTGAAGCACGGAGGAGGGGGAGGTGTGATGGTGTGGGATGCACTGGTGACTTATTTCAAATTCAAGGCACACTTAACTCGCAGAATGATCCTAAACACACTTGACCAAGAGGGAACGTGATGGAGTGCTGCGTCACATGACCTGGCGTCTGTGACATGAGATGGTTTAGGATGAGCTGGGCTGCAAGGTGAAGCCAAAGCAGCCAACAAGTGTTCAACACATCTGGGAACCCCTTAAAGCTGATTGAGAGAATACCAAGTGTGCAAAGGTGTCGTCAAAGCAAAATGTAGCATAACATCGTATCGTAGTTCTTCCATATTAATCTACCCTGTAGAAAATAACAAAACATTGAATGAGGAGATGTGTTTTGACTGGTACAGTGTGTAACCCATAACCCATGCGTGTCCCCGCTATTGTGCTGGGAAAACAACTGATTTTGCTTGTTTATGAAACACATGTCCCATGGATTTAGAATTTACTTTGGTGTTATGGGAGGTAATGAGTGCTACCTCCCGAGGAACGCTCCGTGTGGGAGTAAAGAAGCCGAAGCAGGACCTGCATACAGATCGAGACACTTGCAACACTTGCGAACAGTCTCCCTTCGCAGCGAGGGAGCATCGCGTTGCTCCCAGATTATGAAGCCTTTATTCTCAAAGGGATAGATAGCGTATTGTGCCAAAACAACCATGACTGAAGGAGAAAATAATTCTTCCACTGTAGTTACGAGGTAGATTTTAACCATGCCTGATTTGCACAAACATTATTATGCTCTGAAGTAAAACTTCCCCTGTACATGCTGTCGTCTTAGATCTAGAATTTCGCTCAAAATGCAAATTTACCTTCACAGAATAAAGACAAGGGGTTATCACATTAGTTTAAATATGAACAATTTAATTCTTTTGTACATGAGAGTATGACGTGCTTTCCCGCATATTCGATGCAACTACATGCCTGAGTGCCTCGTCTGCTGCGCACTCTGTGCAGGCAAGCTTAGTTTGCTGTCCATCCGACCCCGCAACTCCTGATAATATTGCACTTAAGAAACAGCTTGTGGTTACAAGTCAGCGAACTCTGCTGTTGCACTTTATTTTATGCTGTAAGTCAGAGGAGTTTGAGGTGTGATAAAGACGTGGTAGGCACAAGGTCAGAAAACACGGCTGATCCTGATACCCGCCGGCGTTATGGAGCCCTGGGTCTCGTTCGATAAACACTTACAGACACAGCTCTGTAATACTGCTGTGAATGAATACTTGTGAATGGCGATGATTGCATGTGGCACCCTCCAAGGCTGAAAGGTGGTGCAGACGTAATGCGCATGCAATGTGAGAGACAATACGACAAAACGTGCAGTTCCTTGAGCGACCACTGGAGGCTCAACCCCGAAAATGTTAAACTGTCCAGCTTTACAGCAGAAATAAATGTTTACAGTCAGGTTTTGGTCTATTTAGCTAGACAGTTGTTCAGAATGTGAAATTTTAAAGCATAACTAAGTGCTTGGCTGTGCGTGAGCGACCGGACGGGTTGTGTCATTGGCTTCTGGCTCTTTGTCTAGACATCACTTGAGCAGAAAGTACTTCTTTGACTGGTAAAACTATAGCTTGTACAAGCTGACTCCAAATGAAGCAGGTCTAATTAATATAAGATTTCGTACACACAGAGTTGTGCTGTCTAGTAGAGGAACTTGAAAGCATATGAAACATTTTCGGGTTTAATTAACTTCCCTATTCTTGTTTGGCATTTTAGATTTGCTTCAGTTGAAGTTTACTACATTCTGGTGTTTCAGATTGTAACTTTGTATAGTATTTGTGTAGCAGAGACTGTGTATAACTTTCTGCCCGCGGCCATCTAGCCTTGGCGTGTAAGACAATCGGAGTGACGCAGGTGCCTCCGCATTGCCTCCTCTCCATGTGAATGACATCTGACAGCGCTGATTTCCACGGAACAGTTTCGGTTCGAGCTCCGGGCGCCTTTTGGCTCGTCTCGTCTGCAGCAACTCCCTGTCAGACATTTAGGCGGTGCTGCCGCCGAAAAACACGCTTGTCACTTCATGTTTTATCAAATGCTCTTGACTCAGCATAATGAGAGGAGCTCTTAAAGCCGCTACTAGAACATGACTCGTATCCACGCCGGTGATGCCTTTGAACACACCGTGTTTAACCAGCTCAGAGCGTGTAAAGGATATTGTAAAAGATCCTCGGGCCTATTAGCGCTGGTATCGGTTTTTAGCAGTGAATGGGACACAATCTGACTGGGACTTCAGCGGAAAAGGGACATTATTCTAATTGGTCCCTGGAATGTAACAGTCCCCCATGTACCCTTGCAGTTCTAAGAAACAATTGCAATTTCACCTGTCACAGAATATTGCCTTCATTTTGTTTGTGGCACAAAATACCCACTGAAAGCGTCAGAGTGCTTACTTAGCAATCAGATATCCTTTAAGAAAGCTCTCTTTAGTCTGTAACAAGTCCCCCACATAAAACGATTATAGCAGAGTCTGCATATCGTGCAATTTCCTGTCAAATAGTGTTGACTTACACCATGTTTAATGAACAGTAAAACTGTTATTTATCTGCAATATAACAAGTTCACCAAGCGTAAATATATATATATATATACATCAAGGAGGGTTAGGGGTGAGAAAAGAAATAATATGTCAACCGCAAATCCTGTGGTGACAGAGGATGAGACATTTGGACCAGGGACATTCTGCAAAGTCTGTCCATTAATATGACTGTATTGTGGGTAGATTCCTCTCTTAACTGGATGTTTAAGGAATCTTGGGCAATGCCCTCTGTCTAAACGTTTTAGAAAATAGGTCAGTTTGTGGAGATATATACTGTTTCAATTACACTGGGCATTTTTTGTTTTATTCAGTATGTAGAAATGGGTGCGAGATCAATGGTTCCCTGCTGCATTTGAAGCAGATTAATCTCAGTATTAAGACCGTCTAATACATTAATGTCTAATTTTTTAATCATAATTGGCACAGTTGCAAACCTCCAACTTACATCTTACCATAAATTCGCAGGCATTTCTCCAAATACAGTCTCATAAACAGCCAAATTGATCTTAACATAAAGGTATTGGACAATGGTGTTAAAGCAATTCTTCAACTCAATCTGAGAAGTTAACAGAACCTCCAAAGAAACTTGTGCAATCGCTCATGGATAATAATACACTTATTGATTCAGCTGCAACGGTACAAAACTAAAACTGGAGCAGGTTGCTCGGGGAGGCGCAGAGGTCCATTCACAATCTGTCTCTCACCAATGGGCGGTCCATATAGGCTTTCAGGATTTATTCAGGCTGTCAAGCCGGCTCATATTTCCTTCAGGACATCCCGCGAGCGAAGCCACATCAACGGACTAAGACGCTGCGATGAGCGGTTAAAACTCGGACGTGTCTTGATGTCATGGCTGCGGTAATATTAATTAAGTGATCAATCAGAAAATACCAGGTCAGAGCAATGTCATGAAAGCACTTTACTGTCTATGAATGGTAAATAAAATAAACAGTTATTCTCAGATCTTAAGTGCACTTTGGAAACGTGAGAATGTCAGAATTCTGTGCATGTTCACCTTACATAGGTGGCGTATAGATCCGGTGTCTTGGCTCAGTGTACAACCTTGGCAAGACCCTTTAAAAGTGATTCTAATTCCATAAATCAGTCACCTTCAGCGTCATGACATCAATAGGGGAGAGCTCATCACATGATGTCCGATATCCATCTTCTCGCTTAATCTTCTCAAGCTAATGAGCTAGCCTGGGTAGCCACTTGGGCATTAACTCCACTAGCTTTTTTTTTCTTATACGAGTTCACCAAAAGCGCTATTCCACTGTATCCAGGCACTGCACGGGTGGAGTCACCTCTCATCCCTTCCGAACAACATGGAGTCATGGAGTAACAGATATGAACTATTATTGGCTGTCCCATGAGGCTGTTGACCCAAAAGATGAAATGAATCCATGTTTTCAGCCCTAACTTCATCTGCAGCATCCTTCTCAGTGCGCCGGTTGTTAACCGTTATTCGCCATGCAGTCTCTCATCCAGCTATTATTATGGATGATTCAATGCCTTGTGGTCACCCTGCCCGCCCTGATATTAAAGTTCCGACTTGGATTTCATCCACAGCTGCAGCGCTCGGACAGAGTATTGATCACATCAATGATTCAAAGGGCAAAGTGAGTCACAAGCAGCTGACAAATGACAATAATAAACGTAAATTCCATTATTCTTAGTATTTAAACTCGGGCAGCCATATTATTTTTATTTGGAGCTGTCAGAAACAACATAGCCGTGCTTTGTCATTGCGGCATTAAAAGATTAATTAAGTGGCGTGAAGTGGATCATGTCAGAAGACAAATGGTGTTTGGTTGTTGTTTGCTGAGGCTGTGACTTCCCGGGAAAGTGACTGTCTAAGTTATGTGAACAAACACTGAGTTTTTTTTTTTTCCAGTCCCATCATTCCTCAAATAACTACAGCCGTGTCAACAGTTCTCCAGTAGCTCAAGTAAGTCCTTTGTGTTTTTTAGGTCAGACACCCTCCTAAAAAAAACTGCCCACAGTATTAGAGATGATGGAGGTGTACGACTCTCTATTTTGCCAGCTGAGATCCATCTTCTTTATGTTCCCACAGTGCTGCCCAGCGCAATTAGAACTTATAATTTAATATTAAAAAAACAAAACCTAAAAATAAGCTATGCAATTATAAATCTATGTATTCACATGATTAGTATATTTTTTTCCTGTAGCAGGATGTGATAGCATTACAGAAAGTCTCTACACACAGTGGCATTGGAACATTGGGCAGCACTGTTGGTGCAATACTTGATTAGAAAACATCTTATATGTGATCAGAATATGATATTATATACAGTCTGTGGTTATCATGTTGTAAAACCAGGGCTGGATTCTTTACGTGACCGTGTACACTTACAGAGAGAGTTGGTCTGTGAAAGGATTCATGAAGAATCATTCTGAAGCTCAGTGTGGTGGCTCTGCCCGTCGCCATCTTGCCAGTGTCTCCTCCAGACCCCCGGCTAATTCAAAAATGTGCAAAGAGGGGTAGCATGAGGGAAACTAGGCTGTGACGGCAACTACCAGTCACTGAAAGTGACCACGCTCTTAAGGATGCACAACTTTAAGCCTTGATATACTTTAGACAGTTGATTCATATTCTAAAAAATGCTTTGTACATTTGTCACAAATGGAGAAATTAGCTGTAGACCACATACGCTTGCTGTACCAGTCCGAAAATATGTTTGTTTCTGATGTAAAGTTGGGCCTTTTGTGGGTGAATTGCTTTTGGAGCCAGCCTCAAGTGGTCATTTGAGGAACTGCAGCTCGTCAGTCCTAGACATTTCCTCTTGTGCCTTACAAACGGAGTTGAAACATTCATCATGCTTACAAACAGGCCGGTCACACCCCACAGTTTAGTCAGTGTCATAGTTTAGAGTGGTACATTCTCTGGACTTTTAATTTTAAATAACTTGAGTTATCGTTACTTTAAGTTACACTGAAAACAGTACCGGCAATCACTAAGCACACAACAGCTTAAAATGTGTGGCAGAATCATTACCAATAGTCAAACCTACTTTATAATGTATACCAGTCATTTCGTCAAATATGCATTTTGCAGCCGCCATCTAAAACTTTCCAGAAATCGATTTATTTTAGTTCAAGCAGGTGCCACTTTCCCTCTTTGAGTGAATCCTGATTGGTTCTATAAATGAGATCTCTATGCATGGGAGGACAGAGATCCTCGGAGCGCTGCCAGAGGCAGGGGCACACAGTGGAGAGGACTTTCTGACATTAACCTACAAAACATGTATAGTTCATGGCATATTGTTATCAGATTTTATTCTCATCTGGCAGTCAGTGCACTGTTATTGAGCCTGACTTGCAAGAAAGCAAGACGTCCACATGCAGCGCCACACAAACATGCCTTTTACCACAGTGCATATGTAATGGTCTATAGCTCACCATGTGAAATGTTAAATAATTCATCCTAGGCTACATTTCAGTCTTGTCAGACAGAAACTGGAAAAGACAAGTTTTCAACAAATCAATGAGTAAGAGCCGGATACCGTGTAACAGAAATAACAATGTGACCTTTCAATTTGAGGAAGAAAAGGAAAACAGCACAATTGCAAATGTTTTTTTTTTCTTTTCAAGACAGAATAAAATTTCAGACTGTTCACATAATGCGCCAGTGACAGATACTGTATATATGTTTATGCTTCGCTTAAGTAAAAAATAATAGTAATACCATAATGTAAAAAAAAAAACACAGAATGTACTCACAAACTGTACTTACTGGTCAGATTGGACCCTTTCAAAGAACCTTTTTGGTCACTTATGTCTTATGTTTTAGATAAAGAGGCTGGACTTGTAATCACATCCTTTGTGGCTGCAAGTATTTAGTCACAAAAATGATGTAAAACACATTATAATCACTAACTAGCTAAGAAATGGTGAGCATTTCATTTCAAAACATACACAATCTGCCTCCAGAGACGTACTACTCTTACGGGAGGGTTGCCCAGACTCAAAGGCTTTTTTCAACACTCTCTGAGCAACTGTGATCTGATTCGATTCTGCACAGTCTGGTCAGTTTCCTTGCTGCGAAGTTGGAAGTGTGCAACCTGCAGCCCTTCATCTAACAGCTCACTGTAGCAGTTTCATTACTTATTCTACTCTACTACTCTATTGCAGTATTTCAAAATGATTTGCTGTCAGAAACATATTTCTATGGATCAGATCAAGATGTCTGTTTATAGAGGTTGCATTATCATTAGCATTAGCTTAAATGCAACATTCGAGTTTCCAGAAATGTCACCTCAGCACCCAATTTATAGTAATTGCTTGTGGACCATAGGTTGAAGTACCACCGTGTTACCTTATTCAGCAACAGATAATGTCTGGACAAATACCAATTTAAACAAAACTCTCTGAGACTGACACTTTTAGTTCTGATTCTGCTCAGTGGCACAGCTACAGAGCCACACTCTCCACAGTGGATGGAAACTAATTTCCACACTTAACCATGCAAAAGTCTCCCCGTAGTGGAAATATTCTTATTTCCACTACTTATAGTTGTGCTCCGTGTGCACAGTTTTGACCAGGCACGTCCCTGTGATTGGAAAATAACAAGATCTGAAAAACCTCCCTTCCCCTGGGTTAACTGAAAAATTATAAAGGTTACCATAGTATTTCTGAGGGTGGAAAAAAAAGAATGTCCTACAGCTCTGACCCCTCAGTTGAGCCTTAAAATGGGTGGGTGAGAATAAACAAGACGAAAACCTCCTTTATCACTGAGTTACTGAAAGTCGTTATAAACCAACAATCTCCCATTTTCTTCTATGCATCTGCGCACGTGTGTCACACTTGATGGCTTAGTACAGTCAGCGCATTAAAATGAATCCATGCTTTCCAAAGCCGTGACCTCTGCATGATGTTTTGTCTGTGACAATTCAACAGAAGAAAAGATACCAGTTAGTTTGTGCTTCCTGGAGGTGAGCATTTGCTGCCTTTTCTTTGGAAATGAAATGTCTGAACTGTTTGAGCAACACAACTTACCGTGTCGGAAATTATGGCATTTTTTAACCTCCAAAACGCAGCATTTGTGTCGTATGAAAGTGGAAAGGGAAGGTACTATAATTTCTGCACGGATTCCTTTCAGTGGCCGTGTTCTCGTCCTCAAAGCATCATGACCTAAACAATGGATAACGTATGGACGAAGGCCTGCTTTTGGTCACGGTATACTCCACACTAAAACACTTCGTCACCGTACAACTTGATATCTTGAAGTTGTGTATAAATAGCGTGCCCTTGTGGTACACATTACAAGCTTTTTGTGTCCTATTCAGTTCCAAAAAAACCATGGTCACGGTTCGGCTCGGCATCGAGGCTGCGCGGCATGAAATACCACACCGAAACCACGGAATGCTTGCTGACACTACGCTACGTGATTTGGCGCCTTACTCACACACCTTTTAAGTACTCAGCAAAGGGTATCGGCTTTTCCCAGCGTTTGTCGCTTAAAATGATCAATAAAACTGCTCACTGCGTTGATTATCTTACAGCCATCGGCAGATATTATAAGTAAAATGAAAAGCAAGATGTTGACAGGTAATGCTTTCCGCTTGATGACTTAACCAATATATGTCCATTAAAAGTAGTAGTAGTAGAAGGAGAAAGTAAGTAACTCATAAAAGAAAATACTATTTAATCAGCCGTGAGGAAAGAAGCACTGATATGTGAAAGATTTTTTTCCATACTTTGATGTAGGTTTAAACGCCTCGACTCAGTTCTCTAATTGTACCCCTTGTTTTCATTAGCAAATGCTCCACTGCTCAGTCGGAGAGCACTCGTCCCATTAGGAGCTATAACTCTTGTCTCTTTACTCACACCATTTCCTGTGTTTAGTCATCACTCAGAGCAATGGAGCCGAGCTGAGCCGCCACTCGATACACAAGTGCAAAGCAACATGGCTTTGAAAGTCAATGACTCTGTTCGGTCGCAGGATTTTTTTTTAAATTATCTTTTCATTTTTTCCGGCCCGGGCCTCATTCTTTCTCGCCCGTTCCGCTGGTTACGTTCCCATTTTGCGGCTAATATTTCATGTCGGCCATGATTTGTGCTTACTTTCGTTTTTTTTCCGTTTGTGTGCCTGAGCTGGATATAAGTAAGCTGAATGTAAACTTTCCCCGTGTGTAAACAGATTGACTCCTGATCCAGTGAATGCAAAATTAATGAGAGTACAAATGTGTGAAGTGGGATGTGGAACCCTTGTGTGTTCTCATTACTGTAAAGAGAGCAAAAAAATGGGAGCGCCGTTTTTATTCATGCATTTAATTAGGGACGCTCTTTTGTTTATTCTAAACCAATATTGTCGCCAGTATCCTTTTAAGTCTGCTATAAAGACTTGTTAACTGCGTTCCTCGTGCTGGTCATATCTAACCGGTGTGCGTGAGACAGCAGCTTTTGAGATGCAGCAAATTCTTCAGCAACACGTTTGATGCATTCTAATGAGGAGGCAATAGGTTTTTAGAATCTGCCGCAAAAACAATGTTCTGTCTGATTCCTGAGCAGCAATTTGTTTTGGGTGGCTAAGTGTTCATGGGTAGCAGTACTCATAGTATCCCCCACAGAGGGAAAGAGTAGTACATGGATTTTTAATGGCGGGTGCCCAGCGTAACCTTGATGCTCGTCAACCACATATAAATTAGATATGTTGCGGGAGCCAAACAAATTCCCAGTCCTGGCCTGCAGTGGTGATATGTGTCTCCCAGGCTCCAGCACAGCTCGACGCCTCAGCCATTTGTCTGTGCCCACAGCGGCTCCCGTGCACACACCCACCCAAACCAGCAGCTTGAAATGAGATTCACTCGAGTGCATAATCCTTCAGTTCTGCTTAGCTGTGATTAATTGACCAAATATCTCTTATGCACTATATGGAGGGTCCAGTTTTCGCGATTAAAAATCTGGCACGCCACAACAATGTCCTCGCCGCTTAATCGCTTGCAAACTTGTCCAAGGGGCACATGGCAATCTGAGGGTATCGTTAAAGGCTCGCCGGCAATTAGCCCCTCTGGCAAAATGATTTACTGACATGTCATTAAAAACCCGTCAGGGAAATAGACATCATGCAGAGAAATGGCCCTTTGGATCGATACCCAAGTAACCACCGAAGCACTGTGCAGCTCGACATTAGGGAGAGGCGTTCGTGTTTACAGAGTTTCAAACTCACGTGCGAGGAAATTCTCTAGTGCCCCGTTAATATACCATTAGTAAAATCATTCACTGCACATCTGTCTGTCTTACACGTTTTACGGCAGTTTCATCCTAAATTCATCCTATAGGTTTTCAAGTTGCGCCTGAACGCAACAGCGTCAAACACCAACTGAAATTAAATGCACGCTAAAAAACTGTGGGATGACAGTGTCGGGTGACTGACGGGAAGCCGTGTGCGATGAAGTCAGAAAGGATGTCAGCTGTCAGTGCGAGGTTTCTTCCCCTGTCTGTACAGGAGGCTTCCCCTGTGACACGCACATCTTTATTTAAGCACGGCTGCTGTAAACCTTTGATCTTATTGACATGCAGATTTAAAGGGAATAATGAAGGCGCCGCGGCCTCATACCTTAATGTGAGGTTTAGGAGCTGAATAGATAAATAGTCTGTGCATCGAGAGTAGTTTACAGAATACTACACAAGGAATGGAATTTCCCTTAAAGAGGGGATCCAGCCGGAATAACAAGGTTTTATTTTGTTTCCCACATATGATTTTATAACATTACATTGTTTTGGGAAGTTTGTCAAAGTCACCGAGCACATAAGATCTGCAGTTTTGTTAGGTTAAATAAAGGGCCTGGTAGAGGTTGGTAAAAGGCAGTGTTGACAGATGGGAAATGAAGAAATATGGTACTGTCACTTTAAAATGACCATATTTTGATGCAAACTGTGGCACGTATTAAAATAACTTGTAAAAAATCATACACTAGGATGGTGCATTTAAAACCAAAGCTGAATAAACGCAGAGGCTTGACCATTTGATTGAAACGACTGCTGTATTCATTATCAGTTAAATGGCACACCATTGTATAGTTTCCCTTTTATATCGCATAGGCCCTGAAACTATCTAATATATTGTATATATGGCAACACTGGTTGAAGTATGCTACGAATTCAACGTAGTACCTCTCCGTTCCCTCTCAAACCCACATTTAATCCAGAAATGAATAGGATTTAGATGACCACTTTTCAGCTCACCATGCCTCATCTGTTGCCCCTTTCTTTCTTTTTAATGAAATAAATCCTTATTTATGTAATCCTGTCATGTGCCTTTATGTTGTGAACCCTTAGAGGCAGGTCATAACATAAATAGGGGCTCATCCAGTATATTTTTTGGACGTTTTTGTGGCGACTGAATGCAAGAGTTCGTGAGAATGGGGATCATCCAAAGCTACAGTGAGTAGGTTTGAGCTAATGTATCCACACGGCATAGATTTCCCAATTTTAGAACTTGCCTGGTGTAGAAAGCCTCCAGGGGTTGGTATGACCATCACCACTTTATTATTTTTTTGTGCAGTAACCCTGGGGTGGCCCCTGGCGTGCCCGGGAAAGCAATCGAAGGCTAGTTGGGGTCTAAATAGAGAGGAAACCAGGTAAGTCCTGGAACAGTTTAACTGGGGAACAAGCACCTCTAATTTTATGATGGCATGTGGTAGCATCTGCTGACATGGGGATATTTTGGATGAGTTGATGGGAGGTATTCTGTGTGAACATGCCCACTATGAGAACATCAGCAGTTGCAGGTGCTTTGTGTTTGTGACCTTTATTTCGTTGGGGAGGTCAGCCCAATTTGATGTTACTAGTTAGGGGAAGGCAGTAATTCAGCATGGTGTGGTGCCACATTCGTCGTGATCGTTGTGGGTTTGGCTTTCCATTTGTGGGGGGTCGGTTCATTGCATTTGTAAGTTGTGTAACTTTTAGCAACAAGTAAACCATGGTATTGCTTGTTGCCAACCTTTGTCTAAGGTAGTAACTTGGCGTCAGTAATCCATTTGGTTTGTGGCTGTTGTGCTCTACATTGTGTGGGCCATGTTTCGTATTTGGAGTCAAAATGTTGCGTAATCATGTGTCGGGGCATCTAAGACTGAATACAGGGACTAGTTGAAAAGACCTAAGAGACCACGTTCCAGCTGCAGAGGCTCAACTGTCGACCTTTTTGTTCTTTCTAATGAACTAAACCCTTATTTGTGTAACCATGTCATGTGACCCTTGAGACGAGCCGTTGCTTGAATTGCATTGCTTGATTGCATTTTCATAGTGGAAGTTCCCTCTCCAGCATCAATCTACATCCAGCACATGCAAATGGTACAGTCTGTATCTGTGCATTGCAGAACTTGGCTAAAAGACTCCCACACACATTCTAACTTGAGTCTTTTTCATCTGTTCATCCTTCCCCAACGCATCTGTCTCATGAATTAATTCTTTGACCACACAGCGTGTGTTTGGTGATTGACAAACTCTCCATTGAAAAGTGGGCAAAGAGGAGGTGAAGCAGGAGTGCAGCTGAGATGACCACGTGACATTCAGACTTGTCACGCAAAGCGGCCACACTCTTAATTATGCATGACATTAGGCTGTCATGCAATTTGAAAATATTCACTACTTGTGCGGTTGTTATGAATGAGGTAATCAGCTTGGTTATTTTTCTGTTTGTTTTCTATCAGGCTGTAAATTTTTAGCTCAATAAACAGAAGTCTGTGGGGACTGACTCACTTTTGGAGACAGCCTCAAGTGAAAATTTGCGGAACTGCAGTTTTTTTGCCGCGGCATTGGCTTCATTTTTCGAGCCGGGGGGGTGCCGAACCTTGATTCCAGATACCTCCCTTTTTAAACTTTGATTCATGCACAGGAACCCTTTGGCTTAAGGTCAGCAAAAAACTCTGGCTTCAGTTAGATTACAGAGTTAACTCTGTAACTATCAACTTTGTGCATTGAACCAAAAAGACAGACAGACATGACTAAAGACAACCTAATTATTCTCTTGGGCTCTTGAGAATATCGCTCTACAAAACCAGATATCAATGGATTGGAAACAAATGACACTAAAACTGTTGCCTGGCATAGCTTAAACTGAGTGAGTGCATGAAAGTGATGTGCAATGTTTTGCAAAATTAGTAGCAGTGTGAAAACAATCTCTTGGAGACGGAGTTGACTACCTCTACTGAATATACATAAATGTGTTATAATTCTTTGCATAGTACTAAAATAGATGACATGAAACTGCTTCCTTAACTTTTTAAAGCTTAAGCAGTTGTAGTTTTAGGAAGATGAGCCAGTTAGACGACGTGCTAAAAGAGGCACCAGCATTATGATTGTACCCAGGTAAATAAAGCCCACATAAAGTGTAACCTCAACATCTGGCAGCGCTGTGAATTTGAAAGTGTGATTCTTTTTTAGAACAAAAACACCTGTCTGCAGTTTCAAGGAGACTCATTACTTTGCTTAATACACCGAGCACATCCACTTTAGAGTGTTTTTGAAGCGGCATGCCAACTCTGGATGCGGACCAGAGACACGGTTGCGTTGGCAGGAAGAACTAGGTTTGGATGATAGATGAAGCTGGAGGCAGCGTGCTGAGGAGCTGCTGACGCCTCCGAGACCCCTGTCTCCCTGCGTCCACTTCCTTCTTACTCTCATCTCGCCGCTCACCACCTCGCCTAATCTGTCTCCGCGGCAAGCGCACTCTAGTTCGCAGACTTCCACCTCCTTCCCCCAGGTCCCCTTGTCCATGACGCATCAGCCTCCGTTCCCTTCATGTCTCCTCTGCGGCCTAATTGATGGGTGAACACTAACAAGTTGCCCTCCCTCAATCTCTCCATCGTGTCCTGGTCCTGAAGGGCCTCTCTCCCTCACTCTTGCGCTCATCCTCCACCCCCACTCGCCCATTTCACTGCTCCGTTCATTATTCATTAAGTTTCCCTTCAGATCCAGAGAGAGCAAAAGCATGGCTGAATTCATAGGCAGACTCAACAGCTGGCCCAAGGGTACCTGAGTGATGTGAATGTTTGTGTGGAATGGGAGGTGGGGGGATGGAAGGAGAGTGACTGACAGACAATAACAAAAAGGGAGAGAAAGGTAACAAGTGAAAGTCAAAGAAGCAGAGTGTACGCTTC
This sequence comes from Planiliza haematocheilus, assembly GCA_005024645.1. NCBI lineage: Eukaryota > Metazoa > Chordata > Actinopteri > Mugiliformes > Mugilidae > Planiliza > Planiliza haematocheilus. The sequence goes on from SRSE01000613.1 coordinate 5,748,198, forward strand.
GAAAGAGGAACATCGCTTTAAAAAGAATGAGCACGCTGCAGCCAAGGTCACAGAAGGGGATTGTAATCCAAAACCAAAAAAACTTGGACGCTTAGATCTTGAGTATGCACTGGAAAGCAAGTGTTCCCATGCTAACTGCTAGCATCTGCTTTAGAGAGCCTTGGTTGAGTTATTCTCTGAAACAGCAGATGCCACAGGGATGCCACAGTGACTACAAGGCACTGACCACCAATCAAGAACCAGAGTCAAATAGACCAAATACTGACCCTGGTGTCTTGTTGTCTCAGCAGGATTTCTGTTGAGATGCCCGTACGTGACTGGTTGTGCTGCTGTGGAAGGCCATTTCAGTTTTAGCTTCAAAGAATTGACAAACATTTGAGGATCGAGTACAGGCTTTTTGAGAGATAAAATCTCATTTTCAGCATGAGGGAGCCGCCATAATTGGGGATTAATGACAACACAAATCAGTGTTTTCACGTCAATAGCATAATCAAGGCATTGTTGCAGCCAGTAGTCATATGACAGTACAGTAAAGACATCTAATTTGTTAACGACATCACCGTACTGGGCTTTTTGAAGAAACATTTGGTTTAAGAGAGCAATAGCGATATATGTTGATCAGGCATAACATTATGACCACCTTCCTAGTACTGTGTAGGTCTCCCTTGTACCTCCAAAACAGTTATGACTCATCAGAGACCCTTCTGAGGGTGTCCTGTGGTGTTTGGCAACAATGCTGGGGATGGCTGCTGCCATCAAGGAGTGTCATTGCTATGGGGTGGAGGTGCCTGGTCTGGTCTAGGTCTCCAATCTCCTGCATGTAAGTTCAAAAACAAGACAACGGCTAATTGATCTGCATACTTGTAACCAACTGGTCAGAATGTGCACATAGTCATTAGAGATCAGTCATTTGAATACATACACTCAGTTTTATTCACTACATCTGAAGGTTGATGGTTTTTTCACTCCACATATGACGGTTGTAGTAGGGTAGTGTAACAGAACAGCAGTGGTTCAGCATTGGAATGCTTTATGTTAACAAAGAAACAGACCAACAGACTTTGAGCGTATAAAATGCAACCCTTGCCACGATTCATCAAAAGGAAGGACAGCCTTCCAGTTTTTTCCATTACTGCTGAAAATTTTCAGTGAAGGAAAATATTCAGTGAACCCCTCAACGGAATGTTGTTTAGAGTTCCCTTTTCATGTAATATTGTAAGGAGTTGCACTTTACCGGCTGTCGGACATGTTAACATTTGCCCACCGCGACCACGCTCGCGAGTGTGCGCATTCAATCCCCGGTTTAGATTATCGCCAGACTCCGAACACCTAAAAGCCCCAGGGGAATGGACCCCTGTGACAGACTGTCAGCAACGCGCAATGTGCAAACACTTGAGGAAGGAGAGTGTTTTTATAGATGCATACACGGTCCCAAAAACAGCTTTGAATTTCATGGGGGGGAGGGGGAGTGGTTCAAAACAAAATGTCAGCTTTTATTGAGAGCTTCAGCGCACCTCAAAGCGACTACTGACTGATGCATCCATCACATACAGAGTGGATACAGAAGCCACAGCATATATGGTACGCGGATATATACGTTCAGTTGAAGTGGTGAACTGTAACGCTACAGCAAGAACAGGACAGTTTGATTTAGTTTTTGTTTATGCAGCTGAGTTTCAGTAATGAACATGTGTTACAATGAAAAAGATGGATGTATTTATAGTTACTAATTATTAGGAAATAAAATGAAAATCATTTGACATCCAGTTGAGACGGACCAGACTGTTATGTGTCCAGTTTCTTTTAGAGACTAATAGATTTAGACTTCTGCGTCAAATTGATGCTGAGGCAACAGTGCAGAGCCTATGCAGGCCCTGCGCAAAATCCTAGTGCTACAGCTGACGCGTACCTCCCCAGAAATGGAACTTCGCACCACGGCAACGCTGACTTCAAGAGCTGTGATTGGTCCGCTTGGTGGTAGCGTGTTTACGCTTTAGTATTTCTGGCTGTATTGATTGTTTTGTATCAGTAATGATGGAACGCATTGAGGAAAGGTTAACTGAGGGCGTCCGGAGATACAAACCTTTGTATGACTCCATCTCCATTATTGACAATGAAGCAGGAAGTAGAACCAAACAAATAACTCGACTGGCATAAAGTGACACAGCGCTGACTAGTGTTTGGGTGGTGTTTTTACAGAGCAATCCAGATTGACGAGCGCACATGTATAACTGGATTGCACTGGTGTCAGCTATGTGTGTGGGTTATGGCGTCTATATCCTGGAGTACTTTACAAGAGCTCTGACTATTAAGTTTGGGTTTAAAAAAAAACTTACCATTCAAAACCTTTCCGATAGTTGTGCCTTTGCACAGGGCTCTAAAACTAAAAACCCGGTGCAAAACTGAATTCTGAACTATCGAAAGCTCCCCATTTTCTTCTTCGAAACGGCCAAAACAAGCATATTAACTTTGATGAAACTTAAGAGAGTTATTTTTCCCCCTCACTTCCACTGCTCAGATGTTGACCTCAGTCTAGCAACTCTTCTGAACTCACTGGAATAATTGGTGCTTCGCTGTTGGTGCTATTAAGATTCCGTGCGATAAAAGTAACACTCGACTCTCAGAGACTCTCGACCAGAGAACCTGAAAGACACTCTGTGTTTTTAAAATGTGCTTTAAAAATAGCCCGTCATATCTAAGAATAAGGCTTTTGAAAATGGATCCTAATTTCCATTTTAAGGGGGGGAAAAAAGCAGATGCCACTGCTACACCCAAATATTTGAATGGACGCAGGCTACCTCTGTGGGTCAGAATGGGGGTCTTTGATCAACTGTTTTGTTCATCAAACACATTCACTGGATTTTTCTTTTTATCTATAAGCTACTGAAGCACCATCTGTTACTGTTCCCTTGCTTGATTGTCAGTTAAGTGATTCTGCAATTCTGAAGATTATTTAAATACTAAACTTGGTTATAACCACTTCTGGAGTAGACTACATATTGATACGTGACCTGGAGTCCACAGGCGTCAGGGTGGCTGGTGGAAATGTGATAAAACATCCTAGATTATGCCAAGAAATGCATAAAGGTTTGATTTTGTCCCAAAATAGCAAACGCGTTTAAAGAGGAGTCCTACAAAAACATAATTTTGGAAGTGAAAGGGTTTAAAACGCAGAATATGAAAGAAAACTGTGTAAAATTTTAATCTAGAGCTCCCACAGTTCTGAACATCGGTGTGATTTGCGGCCCAGATTGAATCCGGAGTCTCCTGGGATTTTAAAATGAAACTTCGGTTTAATATGAAAAACAAAATGCCTCGCGCTGTATCATTTTGTCGGAGGAGAGGAGTATTTTATACCATTTCCACATGGAAATGTTAAAGTGATATACAGAGTGAACCCCTTTTTTAAAGCTATTAAATTGTAAATTTCTCTATTTCCCTGTTTCAAAGCACATCCTCCTCTTGCTGTGCAGTTTTCCCTCATTGTTGATGCTCTATATTCTGTTGGGACACTGAGGAGGAGGTGGGTTATGTCTGGCATTGTGCGTGTTCCTGTGCGTGTGCGTGCGTGTCCAGGAAAATGAGAATGGGATAACGTATCACTTCCTGATCACTATCTTATATAATCACGTGTTAACAGAGAAAGACAGCAGCAGCAGCAGCAGTAGAGGAGGAGGAGGAGAGGGAGATAATGGAGAGAGGTAGCGGGGAGCTCGGGGAGGCTGGTCCTGAGCTCGGGAGCCGTGGATTGATCTGGAAGCCGACCAATCGGGCGCCTCCCTCGGCCTGAGCCGCCGCAGTAACCGGGCGCGATTGGAGAATGCCCTCGGTGGGAGAGACGCGCACACACGCACTGGCTCGGCTCGCTCCGTCCGGTCGCTCGCTCGCACGCACCCGCACCCGGAGAGGAAGGCAGAGTATCGGTCTCTCCGCAAGCCGTGCAGCGAAGCTTCGCCCCGGAGAGGATGACAAGGGAAGGGGGAGGAAATTGACAGGGTCGGAGGAAAAAAAAAGGAGAATATGAGGAACAAACTCAAACTCGTGCGTCTTTTTCGCCGCTAATCAGCCGCTGTCATGTGCGCGCAGGGGGCTTCACGCGGACAGGTAAGGAGGAGAAGTTTGCGTGGCTTTCTCGCTGTTATCTTCACATTGGAAGTAGTTATTTGCGCGTGTGCGCTTGGCTCTCAGTGGCGGGCGTGTGCCTCCTCGCACGCTGTCTTGGTGCTTGGGAGAAATTGTGAATAACCAGGAGCCTCGCGCGCATGAATCACGCGCTTTCTGAGCCTTTAGTTGGACCGTGCGCGCATTTTGCAATTGCGCGCCACGAAATTGGGCACCAAGCAGAGAGAAATAGACATGAGAGGGAAAGAAGTAGTAGAGTGCGCACCAGTCGTATTCGGGATTTGACTCCAAAGCGCGTTATTTTATTATATATCTATATTTTTTTAGGATCCCTTGGGGTGTTGTTGCTCACAGCGCCTCTGTGGAGTTATCAGTGATGGGCAGAATGCTATAACAGAGAGGGAGTTGGAGGCTATCCGATCCCTCTGATGCCTGTGCCGCACCAGTGTAGCCAGACTGGAATTTACGCGCACTGCAGGAAACAGGAGTCCACTCATTGACTGCAGCCCCTCTATAAGTCGAGATTTCTCTCTGAGCAGTTGAGGCAGAGAAAGAGAGAGAGAGAAAAAAAGAGAACACACAGACGCAATTTGAGCGAATGACATCTGAATTCTATGAAACGCCTTGACAGCCGTGTGTGTGTGTGTGTGTGTGTGTGTGTGTGAAGATGCGTGAGGCAAGTGCCAGCTGCTTAGCTTTCCCTGTTAATGTTGCATTGATTGGATTCTGGTGAGCGCAGGGGAGAATTGTACGGCTGCCAGTCTTACGCGTTGCATCTTTTAAAGGTGCTCACCTTCCTGATGTGTTAGCAAATGTTTTGGAGAAAGGATGCCAAGTGTCACGTAATTCAGCAGCATGTTACGGGCTATAGGAGAGGAGAAAGAAAAAGAGCAATGGATGCTGCTGCCTTTGTAGCCGAATAGTTTACTGTCTTTCTTATTTTTTTTGTGGGAGCCATTTGGCTGCTACTGTACGGGCTTAGACACTCATCCAGGTGAATCCTCTTTATATGTATGGATGAAAAAAACTGCACCGAGGGAGAAGAAAGATTTTCTTTTTCTTTAATTGGGGCCTGGAGCTTAGAGGGATTCCTATGCGCGGTCTTATTAAGCCAGGTGGACTGAACTAAGGCAAAGACTAACTCATTTTTTTTAATGTCTGATCACCTCCCAGCTATTTCTCGGACAATTAGTTAATTATTTAGGTTGCAGATGTTTCAGAGCATGAACTGTAGGCTTGCACGCCACGCAAGGAAGATCTGAGCACTGGAAGGCCCTCTGCTGAACGTCCACCCATCAGTGCAATTTATTTGACTGCAGAAATCATTACCACCCACTTTTCAACACTTTTGCCAGAATATGGCACAGGAGCACCGTTGCCGACTTCACTTGACTTTGAATGAGCCATCAAGAAACCACCAAATGAAACCCAGAACGGAGTAGGTGTTATCTTTTTTGTGGATGTCGTTAACACAAGGCAGCTGTCTGCGTTCGACACAAGCCCAGGGAGCCTGTGCTCAAATTTGTGATGCGTTGGTCAGCTGCTCAGTTAAATCAGGCAAGTGGAGCCACCTGGAGTAGCGTGGCAACATGTGTGCAGTGTAGCCCAACCAGCAACACACAGCTAAAGCTGAAGAGAAGCAGGGGTAGATTATTGTTAAAAATAGATTTTTGGTGTCAGAGGCCAATTTAATGTTTATTTAACCGACACGTAGGCCTTGAAAAAATATAATAGATACAATATAATAGAGCTAATCAAAGGGAAAAAACACTGCCGTAGCTGTATTTACCTGGTAAAATGGTTTAAATATCAAATTACAGAAACGGTGATTGATTCACTTTCTGGATAATCAGTTAATTGAACGAGTGTTTTAGCCCTCAGCGAAATAGGTTTGCGAAAACACACAGACACACACACAATGACACCGTGCCAGCGACCATGATACCATCATTTAATAAAGGAAGTTTTGATTTCTAGTGCCTTCTCGCATTAGCCACTTGTGCTTTTCACCTACAAGAACGATGGTTCTGCGAGAACATGAATTTGCAGATGTTCTGAAGTGACACAGTGGCCTCAGCGGCCTCTCTTGGACCCTCTACGCGGATATAATAGCACGCGTGTTTGTTCAACCCCATGGATTCCTTTTTGCCTGAAAGGGTCTCGGATCTAATTGCGCCCGTTATTAATGTCAGTGAAGTCGCAGCGATGCCCGTTTCATGTGAGCAAGACTTGGCGTGTTTGACTATCACTTTGCGTGTGATGCAGTATTGTGATAATTGCCGTAAAGGCCAAGCTATGTTAATCACCGGAATCCCGCTTGTCACCCGTTACACAAACATTGCCCCGAAGCGTTGTGTCGACTGAAGTATGAGCAGTTGTGTCACTCACTGGAGTTGCACTCGCAGCAGAGCAGACATCTTAAACTGAGCAAATTGCTCAGCATGGCAGCAACACTACTGAATAGCAGGTTCTCAAAGTAGGTGCAATTTTACATCACACACATGAGTAATTGTTATAAATGCTGCAAATAGTCCACTGTTACAGCATGCTAACCACATACCAGGCATAACATTATGACCATCTTCCTAATATTGTGAAGGTCTTCCTTGTGCCTCTAAAACAGTTGCAACTCATCAAGGAATGGACGTGGGCCTTCTGAGGGTGTCCTGTGGTGTCTGGCATCAGAATATATTATAGTGGGGGGGCCTCTGGGTCCTATGGGTTCAGGGGAGGGACCTCTGTGGATCAGGCTTGTTCCAGTGCATCCCACAGATACTTGATCAGTTTGGGGTCTAGTGAATTTGGAGGCCAGGTCAACACATTGTGCTGTTCTTCATGTTTTTTTAGTTTTTTTTTTAGTTGTTCCTAAACCGTTTTAGTGTGTGTGTCAGGCCACATCCTGCTGGGGATGGCTGCTGCCATCAAGGAGTGTCATTGTTATGGGCTGGGGTTTCCTGGTCTGGTCTAGGTGGGTGGTAAGTGTTAAAGTCACAGCCATGAATGCCAGGTCCAGAAGTTTCCCGGCAGAAAATTGAATTGACGCAAGAAGGTCAATGTTATGTACTTCTCCTGTCAGTGATTTTGATGTAGTTTAAGTGTAGCCTACAGTGCAGTGGCTAAAAAAAAACAGCACAGGCCAATCTGCAAATGGCCAACAACATTCAACACAGCACAACATACCTTAAATATAACCAAACTTTGACACACACCAATTTATTCATTATATTAGCTTTAATAAATGCTGTTAAAGTCTTATGAGGCTTTTGAGTAGAGGGATTATTGTACTATCCCTCCTTTGACTGGAACTCTGCTAATTTAAACTGCTCACCGGAGAGGCTTTCCAAGTGCCGCACCTCTTCTTTTTGCATGTACTGCAGCTTTCTAGGACCATTGCACGCAGTATGTGTCCTATCGTGGCACACTGTGTTGTCACAACATTGGTTTAACCTTTGCCCCTCGTGCTCCCATGTCCCAGTGTACAGTGCCAAATTTAGCGCCAACGATGACAATTGCCATTAATGTCATTATTGTTGGGTTGTCTCATTGGTGTTCAGCCGGCCGCTCAGTCATTTGACACGTCTTTGGTTGCTCACAGGATTGTGACTCAGAACAGGCAGAGAGGCATGTGAATGGATGTACAGTAGTAGGACGTCTTAGTGCTACTGGCATGCTGCATTTGAGGTACTGTGTGGGACATACCTCAATCAAGGTGCACAAAAGACCCGTGGTCCCCCCAGAAATGGCTCATCCCAATTGGCTACCAATAATATTTCCGTCCCGTCACCAACAGACTAGACAGAAATAAGGACGTTGAGTTTACCGTTTCAGCAGCACAGTGAAAAGGGCCATTTAAAAGATGAATCATGCTTTCCTCCAAACATTAATAATCTCTTCCCACATGGCAAAGTGGCCCAGTCTGCCAGCCGGGGCACAATGGGGATTTTATTCAAGTAAGAATTATAGCTATGAAAAAATAAAAAAATAAATAAAAAAGGCAAGCGTTGATGAGTCTTGTCAGCGGTGCCATCTTTCTCTAAATCCAGGATGTGACAAGGTGAAATAATCCCCTGCCTCTAATGCAGCGGAGTGTTGTTATTGTATGGCTTGCCAAGATAAATGATGCATGGGATTTTTAAATTTCTCAGACACAGATGGGAACGTATGTGCACAAACTCGATCAAAACCGAGTTCTGTTATTGAGCATTAAACGCGCGCTAAATTTTGCATCAAAATCCTGGCAGGGGCAGTGGCAATTCATTTGGAATAAGCTGGAGAGAAAAACGGGTGGCACGAGCACAGCTGAGGGAAAAGACCAAGTGAAAGCTCCACCAAGTGAAAGTTAATTTAGTTGTGGAAAAAACTAATGGAGGCCCTTAAAGATTTGACAAAATCAGTCAGAAATTGACAGTTTAGCTCTGTGAGTCTTTTGCAACACAGCCAAGAAGAAAAACACACACTACTTCATCCCTATCATTTGAAATCTCAAAAGAAAAGGCTTCACCAACCACATACAGCTGCCAGGGCCATAGTGAATCAGACATTGTTCGCCATCAGCATTAGGAACAAAACTGTATTTATCTTTGAGACTCCGAGAAAATATTATCAATGTACCTGTCATGCCGTGTTATTAAGACTTCAGTATTCAATGGTATTGACATTCTGGTTCCGCTTTCTGCCACGGCGCTTTCTGTGCTTCTGTTATCGGTTATGCAGTCATCAATAAAGTGGATTTGTCACCATTGTTTTTTTTTTTTATCCCAATGGAAAGTATTGATATACTCTGCCTTCCAAATGCCACCGACGTTATTGTGTTTCAAGAGGCGCTTTTCATCCAAATGATTCAATCCTCAGCATTTACCTTTGTACCAGTGTGTTTAGTATCATTATTCCCTGTTCAGAATTTTGCATTTGGTGCCGTCACGTAGAATAACGCCCACATTCTGTATTCTGAAAAGGCGTCAATTTCCTTTTCAGCAAAATCACAGTGTTACTGGGTGACCATTAGCACTACTTACAGACTGTCCGTTTCTGCAGATTTAAGGCTGTTATATACTCCACAAGAAGTGAGAAATTTGTTCTTGCAGGCCTTTTTTGGGAGTTCTTGCAGCCTGTTGTCGATGCCGAGAACCGAGAAGAACTTTTTTCTTGTGCGGTGACTGGCAACTATTCCGTGATTAGTCAAAAATTGGAAGTGAGCATGGTTAATACGGAAAAACGGAAACGCTAGCGGCCACTCTGTGAGCTCCCAGATGCTAATGCTTGCAGTTTGACTGGTAATCTCACCTGGGTGGAGATCGGCGTGCTGTGCGTGCAGTATGCCAATCAAAATGTCTGGTAGATATCTGAAAAATAGTCCGGAACTTGGGTTTCTTGGGACATATAAAAGACCTGGCCAAAACAAACTTTGTTCTTGTTCTTGTTCTTGCCTACCTCAAGAACAAGAACAAATCTCTTGGTTCTCACTGAGTATGTACTGAGCTTTAAACAGGTTACAGAGACAGATTGTAACAAGGTGGATGCAAGGTGTTTCCCATAATCTCATCAGCTGGTTTGGTGTGGTCAAGGGGCATTCATCAGTAGCAAGTATGCTTAGTTCAGACTCCTGTACTCTGTAGTTGCTTGACAATTTAACTTTTAAGTACAGACCCTTGGGTATGGGAGGACAGGACGGTCATTCTGTAATTTGGAACAGCAGTGTACTTGATGACGCCCGCAAAATATATTCTGGGACACCTGGCTGTCCAATGTCCACGCAAGTTACCTGGACAGGGGAAAGAACACATCTGGGAATTTGAACCACATTCGGTCAGATGCTTTGAATTGGAACAGTACTTGGGTAGCAAGTAATGACATTTTGCAAGAACACAAGAATGCGAGTGCAGACTTCCCTCGGGATTTTGTCTTGTCCTGCTTTGGGAAGAACAAAAAGTCAACAAAACACACAGTAAGCACCGAGCTCATCGATGCAATTTGGGATACATAGAGTCAGGTCTCATACTTTAAAAACACAATTCTAGGTTGACATTTCGAATTTGGTTTCAGCATTTCATTGCTTAAAGTGGAACACTGAGGTGTCCATATCACACTGGCACTGTGGGTTTCTTCAGCATGGGTGAAAGCAACGTGATTCATCCACTCTCACTGTCAGTGATGAATGGGCAACAAACCATTTCCTTAAAGAGCACTCAGGACTATGTGGGCAAGAATCTAGGCCATGGCATTGTGATTTTGACCTTAGAAGCGCACAGTGAGTGATGCTCCTAATTCGCTGAAATGAAATAATAAATAGTCTGGTTTTATCAACTGTTAAGGATTTCTTAATGTTTAAATAGCCAGACTCACTAATTTGAATAGATTTCTCAAAGTATAAAAGAATAAAAAATACCTTAATTCAGAAATAGTAGGATGTTTTGTTATCAACTATAAAAAATAAAAAATAAAGTCATAAAATTGGAAAAATGACACTGCAGTGGTCTGCATTTCAGAATATTCCGGCGGCATATTTTTCCATCGTGAGAATGACTTTGCAAACCATGAAAACAGAGCCATTTGATTGCCAATATGCTGCATGAATACTTAATGTACTATTAGAGGGGGTGGATTTCCATCTCACATTTGTGAGTGTTTGCTCAGAGACTTTCCCTTTTTTAAATAGCTCTTAAGGATGAACCGCCATTATGTAACCGCTGTGTGTTTCTGCCAGGGATCCTGGGGGCTACCTCCCAGTATTTTATTCTGTTCTCTGCTTGAAAGTGCCGGGGATGTGGGTATGCCTTTCGGTCACATTCGGGATGTTTCAGCTCCCACTGCAAAGTTATTTTATTCACCTGGGCACATCCTTTATTAAACTTATCCCCCTCTAGATTTACATTCTTGAGCTCGAGGCGTTTCCCTTGCACTTTTGTTCTCGGCAATTTGCGCGGCATAAAGAGGCAGACGCTCAGCATTATGCTCAGGGAGAGTTCAGCAGCGTGTGTGCATGTTGATGGACAATGTTGAGATTAAACTTGCGATGATGGGACGGCTTCCCCCTGGGGACTTTCGCTAGGCCATCAATTTTACAGGGAACGTGCAACATCTTAAAACAAATTGCTTTCCTTAACTAGTCCTCTATGCTTCTGTGGCTGACAGGCAAGACATTTACAGCCTTACAAATATTACTTTCGGCGGAATACGGACTCCTAACTCAAAAGTCGTGTAGTAGCCTGACGGACTGGAAGGGCGAGTCTCGTCAGTTGGTTGTCGATGTCACAGTGCAAAGAGAAACCCTGATGTGTGGCACTGATAAAACATTAGTGTGCTCTGCGCCTGTCAGACCTTTTCACCCCTCACACGCATCGCGGAGATGCGAGAGACATATTAATTGGACCATGCCAATGCTTTATGAAAGGGAGAGGGAGTAGGGGGTGGAAGATGGACGGGGCATCCATACTTATTCACAGATCTGAGGTGGATGAGCCGCAGGGCGCTGTCCAGCAGAGTTAACACGACAAATGGAATTTTAATTCCACTTGAATACTTCTGAAGAAGGTTCAATTTGATACAGTTTCACAAACAAGCATCTTGAACATGAAGTAAATTGAAATTTAAATCCCAACATCTCATGTGGAAAGTTTAAATTATTTAAACCTACGTTTATCAGAGCCAGCGTAAGTAGAAGAGTGGTGTGGATGTGCATTTGTCCCGTTTTCTTGTTCTGGACGAGGCGTCCAGACCTCCACTCAGCGCTGACTGTACTCCATCACAGGCGTGGCTCTTAGTGCTCCAGCGAAGTCACGTGGTGTATCATCAGATTGTCTCCAGAATTGTGATTGATCCATTCACATTGCAGCAACATCTGCCTCCTTCCTTCGTCAACCCCAGGGACTGTGCTGGTGAGCTGGGGCGCTGTTGCCAAACTGTCAACGCATGTGCCAAGGAGTGCGATAGCTCTCCAAGTTTTGAAGTGAGCCTCACTGCGCCGAAACAAGTCAACAACCCCGTGCCAGGAGGTTAATTTTACGCCTGACATCTTATTGATATGTGTATGTGCGTATTTAAATTTGATTTATACTGTCTTGTTTGTTGGCATCGTCCCATAGTGCCACTGATGTCTGTAAAGGTGGCGACCTAGCCGCTGTGCTATCTTGATCCTTTTCCAGTCTCGTTATCGAGGGATGGATCAAGGGGATGGATTTAAAACTCAGATCCCGCATCCAGATCCACGTGGCCTTACACATAATGCACATCCCCCAAAGACTTCTCACCATCAAGGAGGACTAGGTGTCGCTGCTGATTAGGTTCCCAATAAGATTCTGATTCATGAGTTCCCAATATTTCACAACAAAACCTGTTTCACTATTTCACATCTTGGGCTTTGCGTTTGTCAAGCTCTTACGTTTTTAAATCCAGTTAGCTTTCTGGCCTGACGGCGCTCTCTGTCATGTGTCCGCTCGTGGACTGATCTCATTGCATAGTCTCAAAAAAAAAAAACGAGAAGATGCGACAATGGCATGCATTCTTAAAAGTCAATTGATTCTTTAAACCAAGCCATTTGAACCCGGTCTATAATCAGTGTTTTAATTGCCTAACCTGAACCAAGTAGCAACTGAGAGTGACTCAAGAAATAAGGATAAAGTAACTTGAAGTCACTCTCGTGGGTGAACGCCGCGTCCATAGACAAGAACCAATGATTAGATTTCCTGACTATTTCTTTAACTGCTAGAGAGACTGCGTTGGACTGATCAATAAAACACTGAGGCAGCAATAATCCAGAGGGCAGCATTACTCTGTTCTCTCTGCAGCAAATCCGGATATTGCACTGCACACCGTTCATTCGATATAAACGGTGAAACTCAGTTGATCACGCGGTGCCTCGACCAAGGGAGAACGGCACACCAAACTGTTGAGAGGCACGTGGTGCAAAAATGGAGGTATATTTTAAATCTGTTAAAAAAAAAAAGAATCCTTGGAGAAAAATGAGTCAGAATCAAGAGTCACCGGCGATTTAGAGATAGTGGAAAAACAAACTGTGCCTGAATCATAATATCAATCCTAGGAAAGTAATGATTCCCTTTAATAGGTGATGTGGTTTGTCCTTCAGTAGTTTTAACAGCATTGAAAATTGAATTGAAAGGTGAAAACCGGCCCACATTGCACACCTCCTTGCCCTACCCTTTTCTTTCCCTCCCCGTCTCTGCAGTCTGCATCACCAGCTTATTCTTTATTTGGACGATGAGGTGGCATATTTGTCTGTTGCTGCTCCTAACACCCCCCCACCCCACCCCACCCCACCCCGCTCGCATTGAGTCTCAGTGGGCACTTGAAAAGCAGCACGGCGAGCATCTGCGAACCCCCCCTCCCTCCAAAATCTCTTGCACTTCATCCACTCATGGGGGAATCTACCTGGCAGCGAGGAAAGCAAGCTTATCTGTGTATGAAATGCTAATGTGTATAGCCTCAGCCCTACTTTGTGGTTGAGAGCACAGAGGGCCCCCCCTCCTTGTTGTAAAACCCACCTGCTCTGTGTGTTTTAGCATGTGTGAAACGGCGAAGCCTGCCAAACTCCAGTGGCTTCAACCAGAATTTTCGACTTCTCAGACATGAAGAGAACCGAGTGCTGCAGGTGATATGAATAAATTTCCTCTCTGCATCCGGCTTGTGTCGTTTTCTCCTGCTCTTTTTGGAAAGGGATGACTTAAATCCCAAAAGCTCGTTCAAGCAGGGTCGAAATGAGCGGTCAGCTCATCGATGAATGTATCAGTTCATTCATTAATTAGTCATTTTCTTGAACAAAATGAATGAATTCCGTACAGCGTGGAAGTCTAACATTGAATATTGTTTTGCATCTTTGTCCTGAATGCATATCCTTTCATATAAAACATTTACAGAGTAGCCTGGCATTAACAGACAGATGCACAAATGCAAACAAATCTGGCGCTTGGGACGGCCGTCAGCGATCGGCCTAGTTTATTCCTGGTTGGTTCATTTGGGTCAGTCTCTGCCATTTCATTGAGCAAATTCTCCGCACGCTCTCGTCTCACTGATTCCCACTTTGCACGAAGCACGGCGGTTATTGTCCGATTGATTGGGGCCAAGAAGCAACAGCAGTTCAATAAATACCATTTGAGAAGTCTTCCAAAAACTGTAGGGGCAGTCGTGCGGCCTGATCTTTTAGCGGAGTACGCTATACCCACCTGTTTGTTCGTTTAGAGGCTTCGGTCGATGGCGTGGGACTCCTTTTCTCAGGACAGCTGTTCAGCCCATCCTTACAGCTTTCTTGCTTATCAGAGTTCTTAGGTCGTAGATCTTAATGTCATAGCCTGAAGGCTGTGATATTTCATTAACTATTTAACAATAATGAGGGCTGAGACTGTGTCAGCCAAAATGACCCAAAAGGCTACAGGCTGTTGCTTAAATGATGAGTAATAATGTTGTTTTTTCCGTGGCTTTACTTCATAGTGCGAGTATAACCGCATCACTGGTTGTTGGCTGATTGGACACATTTTAACATATTGCCCTACCCGAAACCCCCTTATCTTAGTTCCTTTCTGATCACCAAGGCGCGGGGTCGGCGGCCGTAAATTGAACACAGTGACTTAGACCGGCAACTAATCAGAGCAACTGAAAGTGCCACAAAAGGCTCTCAGCTGCGCATGTGCCCCTGTATGCTTCGGGCCCCACATTAGGGTTGTGATTGGCCTGGCGGGGGCAAGGCCGGATGGAAACCTGTGGGAATGGAAGGCAAGTCAGCTGTTTGTTCTGCCCGGAACAAATGAAACATGAGCTCCTGGATTCGCCTTGATCTCGGGATGGATTTGAAATTCATACATGCGTGTTTACTTGCTGGTAGTCATCTTTGTTTCCTGCCTTTTGTTTGATTTTTGCTTCTTTAAGTTATACGTTACTGCTGCCAGCAGTTCATCACACAGATGACAGGGAACAACTGAGAGGACTCATAAATTAAGATGAATAAATAAATAAACTGTTGAAAAAGAGAGTATTTATTGGTCATTCAATGTTAAATTCATGCGTTGAGCTAACATGCTAGTCTCATCTACTCAACTGTGATCCTCCCTTGCTTTTCATTGGTTTTCATGAGTGTATATTTAAAATCTTTTTCATTTACTTTCGGTCGGACAGCTTAGAAACTGTGATAAGCATTTTCTTTTCCTGGCAACTCACGGGCTAATTCGGCCCATCATTCACGCATGAATTAATGAAGTGTGTCAACCGAGTGCCAATGCTACATCCTTTCATTTGCCAGTCTCCAGCATCTTGTGTGCATAATTCTGACGGACCCTTCTCTGAATGTTGTGTGGCAGCGCTGCACTCAGAGTGGAGAGAGATGAGGATGATGATGCGAGTTGAAAAAGAGTGTTTTCTTTTTTTTTTCACCCCGGCAGTGGCCAGCAGATGGGTGCTGTCTGCTCCATCTTGGCACTCCCGCTGTATGATGAGAGCTCAAGAATCCAGCCATTAAACACACAACAGATGGGACATTTTCCATCTTCCACCCAACTCTCATTAAGCAGCCAAACAACATATAGCGGGGCTGACGAGTGCAGACATGTTTTCTAATTTGGCACCGAGAAGAAAAAAAAAAATGAAGTAAGAACTCCTCCTTCATAGATATAATTAAGGTTGTTTTACTTGGCATGTGAACGTGCGGCAATGAAACCATCAGAGGCTTCCCGCTCCTCGTTTTGCCAACCTTTGCCTCGCCGAGCTTCGCGAGGAGCGGTGCGCTCCGGGTTTGAGGTAATCAAAGCTGAGGGGTTAGGACAGATGGCGTTTGGAGGGTAGCGTGCCGGAAGGACAAGTCACTGTTGACTTTGGGAGAAATGGTGGGAGGGGGTGACTGACACACCATCCTCCCCACATGACTCAGTGGGAGTCATTACTGCGACGGGCCTAATTACCTTCAGGCCTAATCTGTGTTTAAAAACCTGCTGCTTATTGCTTTTAATTACCCACAAGTGTTGGGAAAAGACGGAAACGCAAGGTTGGACCGTTCGTATGTGCACGAGAGGAGGAAACTGGTGCTGGAATGCATTTATTACAGCGCACTAAATTGTAGTTTCACTGGTGTTCTCCAATTCCTGGACTGTTCACACAGAGTACCTTAACTCTCATACTCTGCAGCACAAGTGCGTTTGACAGCCGAGTATTTTCTTTCCTCTTTCTCAGGTTACACCTTCATTTTGGATGTAACTCAGGCGGTTGTACTGTCAGTACCCTAAAAGTTAAATTACCCTCCTCATTTTAGGAAAGAAGAAAGGGAGAGTTGACTCTCAGATCTTCACATCCCCGATTTGACAAGGAGACGAGCCGAAGGAAGTGTTATCCGCGGAGCCGGCTCATGATTATTAGATGATCTTGAGGTTGTTTTCTGCCGACCATTCTTGGGTTATGTAATGTGATCAAAGTCTTGCAGGTGTTGGAATAAGTTAACTGGGGGAGGAAAGTATCTGTCGTCTACCTCTGGAAAAGTACACAAAAGGAGGTTAGGAGTTTTTATCCAAAGGGACGGAGTTAAAATATGTGGATGGCTTCTGGTGTACCAATTCTTTTTGCATGTGTTTCTTGCGTTTTTCTATTTGGCGTTTGAGAATCTCGAAGGTTAGTCAGAGCATCAAGTCTGTGACGTGCCAAGTGGGTTGCCGGTCTGAATCTCAACTCCTGTTTCTGGCTGAGCAATTGCTCTCAAGGTGCTCTTGAGCAAAGACGGCTCTGACGGAGAAGCAGCGATAGCTCGAGGCGTCTTCATCCGTCAGAGCTATTTTTTCCGTTCATCACACCAAGGGTGGGCGGCGCTGATTTGTCAAATAAAAAGTGCCAAAAAACGGATTTCGCTGCTATCTCCAAAAGCTTAAGCTAAACCGGAGTGGAAAAGGACTCACAAGCTTAAGCAGTGTGTGAGGAAAAGCTAGCCACTAAAACAGTTCATTCGGCCGTGACTCCCTGTGTTTTCCTAGTGAAATGGCAATGTGGAAATACTACAGTCTGCTTGGCTAAACCTCTCGATTCGCTGGCGTCTCTCTCAAACCTATTTGTCTCCTCCAATTTTGTGGAACCTCCAGGGTGTGCCACACATTCAGAGGATTGCCCCGCTTGTGAAGCTGATCAGACTAATCTGCTTTCTTTCACCAACAATGAGCTGGGTCAAATCACCCAGCAGACTCCGGGCTCAAAGCTCTTATTTTTAGACCTGGTACACATCAAACCAGTGTGTTTTAGTCGTCAAAAAAACAAACAGAATTTAGTTCCATAGGTTGATCACGGTGGACTGAAAAGCAGCCCACTAACATCCTTATTAAAATGTATAAAAAGAGTTATTATCTTGGAGACCAAAGTGCATCTGTCAAAACAAACCCAAAGTCATAGTTTCGATCAATTCAAAACTCTGTAACACTTTTACACAAAAAGACAAAGTTCACATGTGCTCACAGGATTTAATCCTTGGCAAACACATGTGTGCTTATGAAGTACAAATGTCAGGATTAATAACATAGTTCAGCTTCAGAAACTGTTTTCTTTTCTGTTTAACAAAGTTGATATTTACAGTTCCTGTTCAGCAAATTTCGAAGCAAAGATAATGACACTGCCTAACATAGATATAGATCTTACATCTAGTTTTACATTGCAGTAAGTAATGTAACAATAAGATGTCTGAAAAAGTCTTCTATAATAATTTATAAGATGGTGTTACATGGATTTATGTATTTTTATAGATTCCAAATTATTTGTCTACATGGACGCAATATGAAATGATCTGATAAGATACGCCGATCAGCCTTAACATTATGACCAAATATTGTGTAGGTCTCCCTTATGCCTCTGAAACAGCCTTCTGAGGGTGTCCTGTGGTGTCAGGATGGAAGGTAACAGGATGTTGTTATTGGGGGCCTTTAGGTCCTGTGGGTTGAGGGGAGGGGCCTCTGTGGATCATCCCACAGATACTTGATCAGTTTGGGATCTAGTGAATTTGGAGGCCAGGTCAACACCTTGTGCTGTTCTTCATGTTTTCTGAGTTATTCCTTTGTGTGTGTGTGTCTGCTGCCATCAAAGATACGGTAAGGGTACCTGGTCTGGTCTATCTGGGTGGTGCACGTCTAAGTAACATCTACATGAATGCCAGGTCCTAAAGTTTCCCAGTAGAAGACTGAATTGTCGCAAGATGGTCAATGTTATTCACTTCTCACTTCATCTTCACGTCAGTGGTCATAATGTTAAGCCTGATCAGTGTATACTATGTGTTTTCATGCTATAAAAAATAACATTTTTGAATCTGCCAAAAATATAACAGAAGGCAACACTAGAATCATTCAGTCGAAGACGTACATCAATCCATCTTTTTTTTCTAACTCTTGCTTGAACAACTATTTTTTTGATGCCTTAATTTATCCTGTCGCTCCTGGTATCTCACTGTATCACATAGTGTCAACCCCATGTGGTGCAAACACGTGGAAGGGATGTAGCAGCCGGAGAGAAACGGGTGGTTATCAGGTGATAATATTTTCCTATTAAACTAATTGTCAATCAATCTGATTGCTAATCCCTCCCCATCAGTTCAGTCTGTTCCAATTGAGCTGGTTTCATGAGTATTTTTTATTCTGATTAGGACTAATGTGCTTACACATCAGTAATGAAAAAATCATATACTATGATTTATGACTACTAAATACTCATGTTATATTAATTAACCATATTCAGTGGCTCAATGGTTAGACCACACATTGAGCCACTGAGCAGCACGTTAAGCAAGGGCTCTTTTGGATTCAGCAGAAACAACAGAAACATAAAATAAATTCATGTACAGGCCCCGGGAACATTTCACAACAGTGCTGTGGTTGGATTTCACATAAATACATATTGCTGTGTCACTAATTTTTATTTTTTGTGTGTGTGTTGTGGGTTTTTCTGCACTCGCTTCCACTCTCTTGTTTACTTACTCCGACATCGCCCGAGACTGCAGGCAACCAATGGGTCCTGTAAACGGGTTCCTTTCTGGACAATTTGTATTTGTATCTTGGAGGTGAAATGTCAAGCGTCTCTTTCGCTGCGGTCGTCTCTCTCTTCTCGGCCCTCTTTGTTCCGAAGACAGAACAGTGGTTCAGCGGTGTGTTTTTGACCCGCCCGGGTCTTCTTTTGCGCTCTTGTGTTTGACATCGGCAGAAAGCTGATGCTGTGAAATCGAATGCGGTGGGCGAGCTCTCGGCAGGGGGGTGCGAAACATTAGCTATCAGAGGCAGGCGACAGGAGCCCGTTCTCCCTCTGTGCCCGGCTAAATTGAGGTGCGCCTGCGTTGCCTTCTCAAAATCCCTTCCTCCCTTGCTGTCGGTCACTTTGCTTCGTCTCTCCCCGCTTTTAAAGCGTCTCAGCTCCCGCTGTGTCATCAGAGGCTGTGGTTTCACGGGAGAACTGTGGACTCTGCTCTGGCTAAAGTCTGATGAAATTTAAGTTGTTCAGCTGGGTCCCTGTGACTGAGTTTCCATGAATAAAACAGAAGATGGAGACACAGGATTTCTGGCCGCATATAGTGTTTGAGCCATAGTTTGGAGAGACGCATAGCAGAGGATAAAGTATGAAAACGTTCAAGTACAACTGAGGGATCTGGGAGGAAGGCATAAAGAGGAAGGAACTATATTGTTTTACAGGTACAATTTGTATCTGTCTTTCTTTATATGCATTGCCTTTCTGTATGTAAATAAAGTTGTCTCACCTAATTTGGATGACCCTATCAAGTTGGTCTGATCCCAATCAGTTTAATACTGGCAGCTGAATAGCTCTGCCATACATTAGGAGAAAAAAACAATTGCCTCCCAGCGTTTCCTTAAAGAGACGCAAGAAAAATAAAGAAACAATCGGTTTTGTCCCCTTGTTCAGTCTGATCCGGTCATTTTAAAAACGACTCGAGCCGCACGCACTCGATTACAATGAGCGAAAATGAGGGAACATCCCTATTACCCGTGTCACGCTCGGGCTATCGCGTGTAAATAGTGTTTTAGCTGTAGCGCTGGGCAATTGCGTTGAATTGCTTTTAATTTTTAACAATGTGGGGGGGTTAAAAAAAAAAGCCTACATTTTAGCTGCCTCATTTTCTAGCGTCACGCCATTTGACGAGATAGGGCGCCAGTGGGGGGTGGGGATTAGAGTGGTGCTAATTTACACCGCGGAACAAACATGGAAAGTTCAACCAGTGTGTAGTAAAACTTTCATCGTGAACGTTTCTCCAGTCATTAAATAGTGAGTAAGAATGCACACTGGCACCTTTGTTAGTATTGCCTTTTAGTTTGTGTGCTGGTGTTGGATATTACAACAGCTTTATAATATATAAGAAAACATATCCTTATAGTTTTAACAAAAGACAGAAAACTAGTTTAGAATCTTGTTTTGTTTTGAGCCAAAAGAAGATTTCCCCCAGCCCGAGTAAGTAGCATGAAATTAATTAGGACTTTTAATTTACAAAATGTTGATTATTCCCAGCCTCATTCTTCTTGTTGTGAATAAATAAATCACGCTACAAAAATATTTTTTTTCTTTTCTTTTCATAATCGCGTACAAACTCATCCATGACAATGCAATCACGTATCAGTATGGCAGTAACATTTTCACATTCAGGCAAAAGTTGCGTGGGCAGATAAACGTAGCCGCTCTTGAACACACCCTGCCAAAATATTTGCGGCTGCTTTATCGCTCTGCATAACCCGTCCCTGTTAAACGCAGCACATACTGAATGGAAACATGCCGTGGGCTGAAGGCTGCTCAAAACAATAGATTTAACTTTATTTTCTTTGCGTCTGGTACGGGTACTCGCACAACAAAATCAATATCGTTGTCAAAGCAAAAAAAAAAAAAAGACAAAGGGGGAAATTGTTTCTATTGACGGAGCCAGATGCGGTTGATTTCATGGCTCCCTGAAATGTATTTTGGTTGGAATGAGCATGATAATCAGACAATTAAGAGACTGATTGAAGAGAGCCCCAGGAGGCGAAAGTGAAACCACTGGAAAAGATATTCTGACACAGTCTGACTCACTCAGGTACCGCGACTGCCTCGGCGACGCTCCGGATGCGTAGGAGAGTGTTTCACGTTGTTGTTGGGTCGTGTTATTCAATCGCAACAAATGATTCTGAACCGGCAAGAAACGCCTTAACGTCTCCACGAGAGCTTACTGGAAAGAGGAAGTACTCTGTCGGAGTTCTCTGCAGGGCTTGATGTCATTATCTCAGTCATAGGTAAAGAGCAAGGAAAGCAGGATTTGGGGCGTAGCTCTACCTATGCAGATGAGAATCTCTTCCCAGATTACACGTGTTTTGTGTGCGGCTGAGTATTTATCCTCCCCTGCTTTAATCCAAGTCGATGTGGAGCAGACTTTGCGTTCCATTTCAGCGCGCGGGCTGGCAGTAGGAATTACCCATTACAGCCGCTGCACTTAGTCAACATGACCAACAACTGTGGTTGAGCCGCATAAATTCCATGTAGAGATATTTGAAACATAGGGATTAGTCAAGGAGTTCTAAGCACGTCTTAATCCATACACATATATATGTATATGTACAAATATTTATATTTGTAAGAGGAAAAAAAAAAAAATTCAGTGATTATCCTTCAAAGTGTGTGACAATCACGAGCTGCATTAATGTCTCGTTTCAGACCCGCAACGTAAGAAGTGGAGAGCAGCAGCGAGGCTTTGAAGTCTGTCAGCTCTGTATCCTGTTAAATATCAAATGCATGTATTTGTCCTCTTAATAATCCCCACAAAGCTGCCATTCTGCTGCGGCTCTAAGTCTGCTTGCAAGTCGGTCTTCGAGAATTTTGAAGCACAAACTTTGTTGCACTTTTTCAACAAGATGACTGAAAAATGCACGAGAATTAACTTATTTTTAATAGTTTGCACTGAAGCAGTGTGACTTCTGCACAAAAATCAGAAAGTCGCACACCAGCCTTTGTTGTTACTGGCCCTGGCCCTTATCCATTGTCATTCCCAAACATCATCTTGTTTCACTTTCTTTTTTCCCCTGTATTTTTGTGGACATCAGCATTTGGCCATCAAATGCGTTCTTCTTAGGGATGCACTGAAAAAGGCTGAAAACCGAAATTGCCGAAACAACACGGCCGAAAGCTGCAGTAATTTCCTGCCAGAAATGTCCCAAAGTTCATTCCAAGTTGTCAAGGTTGCTGTGGGAGCTGCCTTGCATCATGCCACGATGTCTGCACATTTAAAATATAGGATTTTATACATTTTGCGGCTAAAAGTCCATTATCCATTATTGCTAATCAGTGTTTTGGGTCAAAGTGAATGTGAGATCCTAACAAAGCAATCATAGTAAGCAACAGAGGGGTCACACAGGTCACATAACTGTGAAGCAGGTGTACAGTTGTGTTTGCGTCTAATGATCGGAGCCGTTTATGTCGGCGAGGATGTACATGTTTCCGTTAGCGGGTTTTAACTTGACACACTGGTAGACTGCAATAAATCAGATTCTAAATTATTTTTTCCCTTTTTCTTTTTGGTGGCATTAAACTGAAGGGCATCTCCGAATAGCAAGGTCAAATGATGCAATTTCCTCTCATGAAAAAGAGAGAGCAGCATGGGCCGATTTCATGCCTCAGCTCCACTTAAATAGCATATCTAACTTTAAAATCCACCCAAGACCAGACAATTCATTCCCTAATGCCCCCTCTCTAAAGAGCACGGAGGTGCAGGTGCGCCCGTGCTGCGCATTCTTCTAAAGAGAATGCGAGGTCTGACGGAGCTTCACTTGAATGCCCGCTAACACAGCAATTCAGCAGTGCTCGCCGCTGCCGCCTTAATTCCACCTCCGACGCTGTGTGTAATTTGCATTTAGAAAAACATTCCTTCTGTCTTTTCCGTTCCACTGCTCCCCCGAAAATCACCTCATGCCTTACGTCTGAGTGGCTTCATGTCTGTCCTTATCGTAGTAAATATATTTCTTCCTGCCTCGCTTATTATTCGCCGCGCATGAGGCGCTCCCTGAGCCTCGCGGTGTGTCGCGTTAAAACATCCAAATCAAAGCCTTCTCGGTTATTTTTTTAATAAAGGCAACTCATCGCTTGAGTCACGGGGGCCCGACGCTACGCCGCTGTGATACATGACTCTGAGCCTGCAGTGCAGTATCAGTCACCAAGCAGCGCTCTGACCTTATAGGCATGGACAACCTTTTAATGGTAATGCAGCTCCTCAAGTCCAAACTTGTTTGGATCATCTGCATAATGGCAGATATGACCGGAATACTGAAGGATTTCTCCCTGCCTATTTTTTACTTTATCACAGCCGGGCAGTTTGACGTGTGCATCCTCATCCATGAGGATTTACGAGTTGCAATTTAATTGGAAGGAATTAGCGGACATTTAGCTTCTAATATCCGTCAAATTAATCTCTAACTCTGTGTTCCTCTTTCCCCTTCTTCTCTCTCCTAGGACGTTCAGAATGGCTCCAGGGATTAACCTCTGCTCTTGGTAGAACTACCCAGAAGTTCACGTCCATTTGCGCAGCCTTTATTGACTGGGAAATTCCACTATGTAAATGCGTCTTGCTCTTTCTTTTATTAAACCTTCGGCCTCGGCCATGAATATCAGAGGATCTCATTGGACAACGCGTTCCCTATTTTGGATCTAGACTCCTCCTCTGCTGGGGCTACAGGACGGGTCTGCAGCGGTGGCTGTTGGCGGCGGCTACAGCGGCGGTGGCGGGAGGACCTTGCCACCTTGGAACACGGGGATAACTTTACAAAATCAGGCGCCACCATGAGGATATCCACCACCTCTTGTCTCTGTCCCTTTCTGGTCTGCCTCTGCTTCATCCAGAGGTGCTACGGGGCGAGCCACCACGTCCCCACCAAAGTGCCCTCCAAGAACCAGACCAAACTGGCCAACGGGGAGACGGAGGTGCACCACCGGCCCAAGCGTGGCTGGATCTGGAACCAATTCTTTGTTTTAGAAGAACACATGGGACCAGACGCACAGTATGTGGGAAAGGTAGGTGGAAAACAAAAAAGAAGTATCTTTTGATCCCAGGGAACTTCCCTTTTGAACCGCTTACTTGGCATTTTTCTCCCTCCTCTCTTTATTATTGAGGAATAGGTTACAAAGCAGCAAGCTGTTTTACTGAGGCACATTTTTTTTTTTTATCTATTGATGTGGAAATTCGGGCCTCAATTGTGAAGGTGTGTGCGCTTTTTTTTCTGACATTACAATGTTCGACAGTTCCTCTCACGATAATGTCCAGAAAATGTTTTATTCTCTATAATTAAGGAGTGCCTCTCAGCATGTCTGACACTCTGGGAAGCCAGCTATGCAAGAAAGGATTAAGCCTGAAAGTCAGAACAGCCCTCTACATCGAGCTATCTCTGAACTGAAAACTGAAATATTAGATTTGCTCCCTCTGTGGGGAATAAACCCAGATTTCATCTCTTGGTGGGAAATGAACCACCGCAGTAGGAAATTGGACACCAGCACAGCAGGGACATAGTAAGTCAGGGTGCCTTGTAGTTAGAAGTTTTTATGAATGTAATTTCAGTGTCGTTTTGGAGTGACGGATGTCTGGTTAAAAAAATAAAATAAAAAAAATAAGATAAGTGGGTGTTCCTTCTGCTTGTGCAGTTCATGGTGCAGCCCAGTTGTTGGCGGTCGGTGGCGACTTTTCTGTTAGCTCCACAATAAGCCACAGGGAGCTGGTTAAGTCCTCCGCTTGCAGATTGCCTGCCCTTATCTCCCGAAATGTGAAAATGTGTTTCTCCGCTGCAGTGATCATTATTCTAGGCACTCAGGCACAGACTAATCCTCAACTGCACTTTGAGTGAAAGAGAATGAGGCCGCTCCTCCTCCGACTGCACATATGTCTGTATTTACGACAATGCCGCCGTTCGAATAGGGGGGAGGTGAGGATGAGAGGGAAAAGGAAAAAAAAAAAAACTTTCCACCTCAAATGTCCGCTCATTGAATCAACCTGGGGTCACAATCAGAGGTCCCCGTGAGGCCGACACAGAAAGGTTATTTATCAGTGGGACGTGTTACTGCTCGAATTGTTTGATGCAAGAATGAACCGTAAAATCCGTCGGTGCAAAAGCAATTTCTTGCGCTGATTGTTGCCCTGAGTATCTGAGCAATGGCCAAGATGTTTGCGGCAGATTCGGAGCAGTACTTTCATATTCGATCGTGTTACTTTCACATTAAGCCTGTCCGCTGCTTTGAAGTTTGTGATTGTTAGCTTTGCTGGTTGCCCTGCGCTGGTTCTACTGCTGCAGTACCTTAAGGGTACTGTTGTTCTGGGTGTGCATTTGTATGCGCGCGCGCGTGTGTGTGTGCACGCGTGTGTGTGTGGCGGGTGTTGCTGATGAAAGCAAAATAAACACGAACAGCTAATCCTGCATGATAATAAAGCACTGAGAAGAGACATAAACATTATTAAGGAATCAATTTGACATGCATGTTTAAAGAGATGAGGTCTCCAGATGGTAAGCACAAAAAAAACATTTAATTATGTGGGCTGGGACTAGTGCGCAGTGTCCTAATGTGGCCAGGAGACGAGATGACCCTTAATTAGAGAAAGACAGGAGGAGGAGGAGGAGGAGGGGGAGGAGGAGGGGGAGGAGATGGAGGGGGAGGATTAATGCACGCGGCATTCCTTTCTTTGCTTGATTAAAAACTCTGGACATTAACAAGCCGCAAATGAACAGTTCCGCTGCTGGGAAACAGCTTCTCTGTCGATAATTGCTTCATGAAAATATGTGAAGTTTCAAGCAGGAGATGAGTTGAGCGCAAACATATCAATAGAAAACACTTCAAAAGAAGTGAAGGAATCTGCACGGTCAAAGCTGGATATCTTACGTGTGCTCTTTGCCAATACTCTCAAATAAAATAATAATAAAAAAAAAATCCTAACAGTGACTCCTGGGAGTAAGTGAAGCGGCCAGTCTGTCAAGAACATTTTAATCCTCCTGAGGTAGCCCATAATCCCCAGTGACACCTTCCAGGGGGGGCTGATGCATTTGGGAAATGACAGCTTCGTGGATGAGTGAGACGCAAATGCTTGGCGGGGGACAGGGCCCGTCCTGATACCAGACAGGAGACAACCCATTCTCCCAATGGGAGGTGTGAATGTCTTCATGTCAGTCGGCTCAGCGTGGCGCTTTGAAGTAGTCAAGCAGGTTACAGCCTGGATGGTAATTTCAAGAAGGCGACGCAAATACAGAGTCCTCGTGTCTGCTCTAACTTAGTTGGCAGATGGGATGCAGGAGCCTCATCCTTTGGTCAGAAAAACCCTGAATAGAACTATCATTTCGCATTTGGCTGCTACTTAAATATACAGCAAACAGTGTGTTATTTGACAGAATGGGTGCTCCAGCCCGGACTAGACGGAATGGCCCTTGTCTTATCCTGTGTTCATTTGCAGAGCAAAGTGGCAACCTCTATGAAAGGTGCCTAAATGTTTTATTCATGCGTCTAAAAATGGATTGTGCGGTGACAGAATCAGGCAACTGTCTTGTTGTATGTACAGTAATGGCTCAACAGTGAGAAAGAGAATAAAAAAATTAAATAAAAGATAAAATGAAGCAGGGTTTTTACATAAAAATGCTTTCTACCCATGCTTTGCAATGCACCAATCAAGTCCATGCAAATGGGAATGTTTTCACTGTTAAACCAGTGGTGTCACATGAAATAAATTATTAAAGTGTATCGTAGGAAAGAGAGACGTCGGAAAAATGGCAGAAATAATACTTGTCAGCCACTAAGTACATTTTTGTATGAGTTTCAAGGCTACAGCTAAAGATGCATCATTACTGCACACTCTTCAAATCGCTATTTAGAATCAATATGAAGAAAAGCATGGTGCGTTAATTGGTGGCTCTGAATTGGCTGTAGGTCATCTGTCTCTCCTTCTCTCTGTGTTTCTCAGTGTTAGCCCTGCGACTTGGTGGTGGACTGTCCAGTCTGTATTATAAACGTATTAGAAAATATATTGGAAAAGCCCATAGCAGTTTCCCAATGCTCAAAGAGAGCTTCTGAGCAATCCGAAGTGATCGTCTTCTGACGAGTAAATGGTAAAAACTCTATTATTTTTTCGAATGTCCGCCAACATTGCCAATGGCCGTGCATGGCTATTATTTGCCCGGAGCCCCTGGGCTGATTGTCAGAAGGCCAACAAAAGGTCAGTTTGTGCGTCTAACCCTGACATTAGAGGAAAGTGACCACCATGTGAATATAAGATATTTTCTGACTTGAATCAAGTGGACGCTAAAAAGGCGAACACCATTTACCGTTTGGTTTATTTATGTAGTATTCTCATGTCAGATTAGTTTTGATCTTAACTGAAAAACATCCATTCCAGGAAACTAGCTAAATTGCTAAATGAATGTACTTGCTGTTGAGCAGGTAACATTTTCCTGAGCTACCTCTGCAAATGTTGCTGTTCAAAAACCAAACAAAATCAAACAAATGAGCTGAAAGACACTAAAAAGGCTTTCCAGTGAAGAGGGGGTGGCTCTTGGAACAACTTTCCCAGCATGCATTTTATGCACTGTCAGCATTACACATGGCCTATGGGCTTGGAACATAGACTGTATATAAATATGCACAATGCATCCCAACTTCCTTGGATTGGCCAAACTGACGCTACTTTCCCGGGGATACTGGTGGCACCGATATAACCGCTTATGTAACTACTTATCCTGTTGAGGATCATTGGGTCAGGAGCCTATCCCAGCTGTCATTGGGTGAGAGGCAGCCTACACCCTGGGCAGTCTATCACAGGGCTAACAGAGACACAAACAACCATTCACACTTACACCTACAGCTAATTTAGAATCACTTAATAAATCAATTAACCTTACAAGCATGTCTTTGGGGGGTGGGAGGAAGCTGGGGTGCCCAGAGAGAACCCACACAGACACAGGGAGAACATGCAAACTCCACACAGAAAGGGCCCAGTCGGCTGATGGCTTCGAACCCAGAACCTTCTTACTGTGAGGCATCAGTGCTAACCACCACAATACTGTGCTGCCCCAGTATTAGATCAACAACCTAAAATAGGTAAAATAGTTTTAGTCCCATCCACTAATATGGAGGGGGTGGAGCTTATGATCTATACTGCTGCCAGACACCAGGGGGAGCTCTACTTGCTTTGATTTCACTTTTGAAGAGCTCTTCCGCCATCTGTCTTTATACAGTCAATTTTTTTTTTACATACATAATTGTTCTGGCACCAACTTGTGTGGACATGTGTGGCAAAAACATACCAACTGGTTGATCGTGACTGTGTGCAGAGCAGTTTGAAATTATAAAGTACCTCCGTTACCTTATGAAGTCCCACTTTGTCTAAACGAAAGGATGGCATAAAGTGGGAGAAGCCAAGTGAATTACAGCTTAACTCTCACGGTTTCGACAATGTCGGGGGGAAATAACATGTCTGCTGTCTGCGCAGGCATGCGTAATTTCCAAAGTGCATTCCCCTGTCCTTTAGCCGAAACGTTCAAACATATTAGACGCTTGAGACTAAAACCATTTGCTTTCACTTACCGCCCGAGCATGAGGCAGAAGCTCACGTTTTCTAAAGCCGATCTGTTGACAGTTCCCTTTCTGTTTCGTTCAAAACACGCAAAATTTTAGCAGCATTTAGGGGCAGAGCCATTAGATTAGTGTCAGAGCCGCTTCCGGGACTCTAATAATCTCATTAACGTACATCAAGAAGTCAGCCATCGTGCTGAGAAGACAACAACTCTTTCTGTTTCTCCCCGCAGAGGACAACGATTAGGGCGGATCTCGGTGATGTGCATGTCTTCAGCACGCCCCTCCTCGCTTCCTCTTGATGTATGGTCATTAGGCGGGCGCTACATCATCAGGGTTTACTGTGACTGTTGCAAATCAATCGGAGAGAAGGTGCTCAGAGGAGTTGATTGGGAGGGAGCATGGCCAAAATGTGGTGATAATCAGACAATCAAGCACACCCACATAAAAAGTGATTAAGTCCTCTTGAGTGAAGTGTACGAGCTGAGATTTAATCAAAAACGAACCCACCCCCCCGTCACTAATTACAAATATGAAGCCAAGGCACTGATCATCAGCTAGGGTGCATAGCCTCTTCATTTCTCCTTCTCCTCACCCCCACAGCACATTGGGTTGATGGAATAAATGCTCCTCTCCCCCAGACTCTCACCTTCAAATCCTGTTTATACATCACCAATACCTGCTTTCCACATGAAAGCGAAGCAGCTTTATGAATCTGTTCTGAAACGGCGCGAAGTAAATGTTTGCCTTGTGCTCCTCTTCTGACTTCAAGAGTTATGAAATCTCAATAAAGCACACACAGAGGTAAACGAAGATGTTGAGCTTGCAGTGATGCACGTGCAGCTATTTGTGGACTTGCTGCACCTGCGCCCCAGTGTAGCCTCTTGGTACATTCAGCCCCGTCCCTGTCCCTGTTAACGTTCGGCTGAAAGATACACAGGATCAATTAGCAGTAATGTAGCTGATGAGGCTGTATTTCGATCCTGAGCCTAGATTTCGCACGATTCTCATAATCCTACGTTTAATCTCAACCGTCTTCTCAGTCCAGTAAAAAGACCTTCTTCTTGTTCACCTTCTTCTTTCACACAATCAAGTATCATCCTTTAAAACAAGCAGAGAACAAACTACCGGAGCTAGGCACATACATTACGCTGATCCGTACACCGAATACAAAGGGCACAAATAACGCGATTCAGCGGGGCACATACATTTTCACGATCCCGACAATGAAAAGGACAAAGCCAGGGAAGAGGAGCAAAGAAGTACAGGAGTAAAACAGATGAAGGTCAAACTGCGTAGCCACTAATAACATATCAGGACGGCGCTCGACAAAGCGTATCCACCGCCAGTGCCATGTAATTTAGAAGACTGTGTTACATGTCATGTAGTCCCTTTCCAGAAACACTGTTCAAGCTCCATTAAGGTTCACAGACTTTAAGTCATTTTCTACCTGAAATGGGGGACGAGTTATGTCTGTTTGAATTGCAGCCACTTCTAAGTCTTTTGGGTGATTGCCGCAGAAGCCGGTCACCACTCGGCTCCCTATTTGTTCAGCACAAAAATTGTCAGAAATGGAATAATTGGGCATGGTGGTTACGCCTAAACCAAGACCAAAATGCTCTCGGCCCATAAATGGAGACTTTTATCTTCAATGGAGGAACGGGTTTGTTGGGGAAACTGTTCTGTTTGATGTAGTTGTTTGTTGTTTTGTCAGTTGCTACGGCATATTGGCGGACTGAACTGCTGCTTGGGTATTACTGACCATTTTAAGTGAAATGGATTGTTCAGTCGGCAGGGAGCTTGTCAGATGTGAGTTTTTGAGGCTTTTCTTTGCCACAGATGATAGTACATACATAGTAATATGTGGTTGCAAGTAATGTTGGCTAATATCTGATGGCCAAACCATTGAAATGGTTAATCAAAAAATTAGCCCCTGGTTAATCCAAAATAATAGAATAAGAACATTAAAACCACTGGTGAAGTAAATATCATTGATCTTCTTATGACAATACAGTGTGTGGATGTTACTTAGACATGTACCACCCACTTAGACCAGACCAGGCACCTCCACCCCACAACAATGACATGGCAGCAGCCATCACCAGCAGGATGCAGTCTGACACAGACACACACACAAAAACAGTTTAGGAACAACTAAAAAGACATGAAAAACAGCATAAGGTGTTGACCTGGCCTCCAAATTCACTAGATCCCAAACTGATCAAGAATCTGTTGGATGCAGTGGAACGAGCGTGATCCACAGAGGCCCCTCCCCTCAACCCATAGGACAGAACCCCTGAGAAGGCCCAAGTCCATTCTCTGATGAGTTACAACTATTACTGAGGCACAAGGGAAACCTACCTTGTCTACACTGTGTGCTATGTACAATTATTACTCTTTTTTTGTAGTACTACTGGCTGCAGGTACAAAAATAAATTTCGCTGTGCATTGTTCTATGTATAATTGTGCATGTGACAAATCTTACCTATCTTACTTATCTTACCTACACAATAATAGGTGTTATGCCTGACAGGTGTATGAGGTGAAAATAATTATTAATGATGAACCTATCAATCTAATCAATCCCCGCAATGTGTTGCTTATAATTTGTCTGCAAAACAAAACAGCTTAACAAAACAAAAAAAGCCACAGTTATTGTTATTCATCGATGCACTTTAGTCATTTGTGACTTTTCATTCGTCACAAGCTCTGACAGACCAAACAAGTGAGAGTGTTAACAGTGATCATATGTTAGAGTCTCAGTTTGATTACATGTCTGGCCCGGGAACTATAGCATCCAGCGTTATTACAATGTCTAAACTCGCAGCTTAATGTTGCAGAAATAATGCTCTAATGGGGGGGGGGGGGGGGGTATCTCTGTCAGCACGGAGGATTGTTTTTTTCATCAAATCTCTTGTAATTGACACCTGACAAGTGGCACAGCAGAACCAAAGGTAAACAGTCTGACTGAGCATACCAATTCACTTGTAAACACAGTTTAAGTCTGCGCTCAGTGATGAGTATAAACAACCCCAACGGTGAAAAGAAAGCTTGTTGACAACAGGATGAGAAGATACACTTTCTTCCAGGTCTCTCTCTCTCTTTCTCTCTCTCTCTTTCTCTCCTGTGGGCATATGATGAAATTATGAGTCTGGTTCTCTTTGCGATTGGAGTGTTTTTTGCCATGCAGCTTTAAAGCCCCAGACTCTGTTGATCTCTTTAAACTCCTCAGAAATGCATTGCCAGCTGCCAGCTAGCAGCCGCATGCCAGTCATCTATTCCACTAGTCTTTAATAAAGTCGCCCATAGAGACCGAGAGATATACACAATCCCTTGTTTTGATGCCCTGTGGATGAAAAGGATTCCTCAAAGGCTCTGTGGGGAGATGACAAAACAAGGTTGGAGAGGTCATATCTCACCTTCCTCAACTCCTTTGCCTTCTCCGATCAGTATCTGTGAAAGATTTTCATACTTTTCCATCCATTATTTACTGCACGGCTTGGACAGTGCAGGCATTTTCCCTTCCCTCTCCTTCCCGGATTGCCACACATGCTCCCGGTACATTGTACGTTAAGCTCACAGCGGGCCTGCTCCGTGGTTTAACAAAATCGACACTAATTGCATTAAGGCGGGTCATCATGAAATTTTCTGTGTGATCAAAATGAATGGAGTATAAATAAACCATCCCGGCGCTGAAGCCAGAATGCGGCAGCGGCAACCGCCTCTGCAGAGAAATGGAGCCGCTTTTTTTCCCCGAGATCGTGTGACAGAAAATTGCCCCAAGCCTGTTTTTGTACAATCAGAGAGGGAAATGTGTGAAATATAAATGGCCCTGCTTAAAAGCAGTGTCGGGGCAACAGCAAAGCCAGGGGCTCTCTAGCCCAGATTCAATCTGGCAAGTAACACATTATGATTAAATTGGTTAACATGTTCGTAGTAGTGGCAGTTTTGTATTGTTGTATCTATCTGTACATTTAATTAAGAATTAATTTTTTTTTTTTTTTTAACCATTGATAACATTCTTAGATATTTTATGATGCTGGCAGTGGCTCCGACAATGAGGTGCTTAGGTGTTGCCTGAATGGAGTCTGAAAGGTGAAGCCTGCTCCCTGCTTGCCACTGCATGTAAATCTAATTCATATGAGTGCATGTATAATTAATGTGAAGCAATGTTCCAATGTTTGATTAGTTCTATTCTGAAGGCACTGAAGACATGTTTAGTCACTTTAAATAGCGAGATTCCCAAGACCTGATGTTGCAGTTGGCCTCTTTACCTCTTGCTGCAATTTATTTCACAAGACATATGAATATAATTAGCTGTTTTTATCTTTGTCAGCTGAATATTTAATACCATGCCCATACTGTTGAAGGTGAAATGGTAACTTTGGTCTGTATTTCTTATAAGGGCTATTTTATGGCTGGCTTATCTAGTGGGTTCTGGATTCTGGATTTTCTGTTCTTTAGTGGAAAGCATAGGAACAGAATATGTACAGATCAGAATATATATATATCAATTGCATGCATAGTATGTAGGACACGTCTCTCATGAATTCACACTTAGACGGTAAGAGTAAAGGCTACGTAACGTGCTGAGAATGCCTGAAAATATTCCATATTCACATTCCTTTAATGTCAGGGTTGGAAGCGTAAACTGACTTTTTGTTTGTCTTCTGATTTGTCAGCCGACAATCAACCAGAGTGCCCCTACAATGTGTCAAGACCCAACTTCTTACATTACTGTTGCCAGACTAGACGAACAGTAGTCATGCACAGCCATATAAAAACACAGAAGACGTGTAATAATAGAGTAACGTGGAGGCAAAATCGCTAACTCTGGCAACGCTGGCAGACAAATGGATAGTGCTTTCACTATTTCCTCAGCTGCATCCACACTCTTCCACTGTACCTTATTTACGTTTTTGAACAAACCCTATTCCAAGTTTAAGTGTAGATGTTTTCAGATTTTTTTCTATGGCCCCAGCCTGCCTGTTGTTTGTCTATAGAGCCATAGACTGTAAATAAATATGGACGGCAAAACTGCCTCTCAAAAAAGCCAAAACAAGTAGAGCTCCCCCTGGTGTCTGACTGCAGTATAGGTCATGAGCGCCACCTCCTCCATGTTGGTGGATGGGATTTCTGTAGAACTAAAACACTGAAATATATGTCATTTTAAGTAGTTAAAATACTGATGCATGTTCTAGCGTCATTTTTTTCTGCTAAGTTTCGTTTTATTGGACACTATAGAAACCTCATGTTGCCATGTCAACCAATCTGTAAAGCAAACCTGTAGGACCATGATAGACTGGTGGAGGTAGAGCAGAGCCCAGTGTTAAATGTGTGTTAAACAAATACACGAGTGAGTGTGGAATAACACGCCTCCACGTCGGTTGACTCTCTGACCATACTGTGCAGACTCTGGCTGCTCGCATCCTTGCGAAAATACCACGAGTTTGGCCAATGCAAGGAAGTGGGGACGGATTGTCCATATTTATATGCAGTCTATGGTCTAACCTAGCACAGTAAACAGTAAATTCCAAACATCATGCTAGCTAGCCAACATTAACTTAGCGAATCCCCAGAATGTTGAATGCTAGGTCCAGCTAAGTTGCTGGATCCCTGTTTTAAATAATTTTGACCATAGGAAAGTAACGACAAACAAGTTAAGTTTACTTTTAAGCTTGCTCAATGACATTCAGTGTTTCCCATCTTAAGCGTAATGTCAGGGGGAAATGGCTGCCACGGTCGATTCTCATTTTCCTAATTGCTAAGTTAGCCTCTTTGTGATTTAAAGATTCTGTATCCTCATATTGTTTTACTCTCAGCTGGCGTGACGCTGCTGTATCATCAGCCGGTAATGTTTGTGTAATGGCCCGCGACCTGTTGACACTTTTATCACCCATAGATTTTGGAATAGTCACAGTATGCATCATTGGCTCGGCATGATTTATTGACTCCTGCAACGGAAGTCAATGGCCAAATTAGCGGTTTGACTGGAGGCAAAATTACATTTATGAGGTGGAGTAGAGTGCTGCCTGTTGTTAAGCAATAACTCTATAATGCTCTGTCTTTAAATGATTAAATTTATTGGTAAACATTGATTATCTAACTACAGCTAGCAGTAGAACATAATATTTCTAAATGTCTGGCACTAAATTAAAAGTGAGTACTCAGGAATTTGCCCAACCCTTGCCAACAAAGTAATTGGCCTCGTATATATATAATATGTACTAATACAAAACAGAACCTACAAAGTGAATATATATAGTTGTAACTCATCAGAGAATGGACATGGGTCTTCTGAGGGTGTCCTGTGGTGTCTGCCAACAGGCTGTTGTTAGTGTGCGCCTTTGGGTCCTATGGGTTGAGAGGAGGAGCCTCTGTGGATCATCCCACAGATACTTGATCAGTTTGGGATCTATTGAATTTGGAGGTCAGGTTCTGTTTTTCA
The DNA here is from genome assembly GCA_005024645.1 of Planiliza haematocheilus. Lineage (NCBI taxonomy): Eukaryota > Metazoa > Chordata > Actinopteri > Mugiliformes > Mugilidae > Planiliza > Planiliza haematocheilus. The sequence goes on from SRSE01000613.1 coordinate 5,783,278, forward strand.
TGTTTTTTGAGTTGGGGATGGCTGCTGCCATCAAGGAGTGTCATTGCCATGGGGTGGGGGTCCCTGGTCTGGTCTAGATGGGTAGTACATGTCTAAGTAACATCCACACAAATGCCAGGTCCAAGAGTTTCGCAGCAGAACGTGGAATTGTCGCAAGATGGTTAATGTTATTCACTTCTCCTGTTACTGGAATTAATGTGGTGACTGAAAGGTGTATTTAATTATTATTATTATTTCTTATTTCATTGCTTTGTAGGCTGTGTTTCATATTAATACAATCTAGCAACTGATTAACTACTACATTCAACAGGATCTTTGACTCCTTATCTAATTACAGGCTTGATATTTGCCATGGAAAGGACAGTCAGCTCTCATCAAGAGTCAGGCCTGCAATCAGCTAGGCCTTTCTAATTAGTAATTTATTTGCGAGTCTAGGGTTTGATTAGACGCGGCAAAAGGACCTCCGCTGTTCGACATGTTAAATAATGGGCTTCAACGCATGTGTGTGGTCATAGTTACTGGACTGCTAGTAATGAGGTCCTTTGCATTTTTCATATGGATTTTCACTCCTGCGATTGTGCTTACTGTCAAGCGATTAGAAAGCACGCAAAGTTGGCAAAAACAGAACCCTGACACCAGCTTATGCCGCAGGTTTTTCTTCTGTACGTGTGTTCGTATGCACCTTTCTGGGTGTGCAGGTTTTCTAGTCAGGTCATGTCTCCTAGGAGGAGTGTTTTGATCGAGGGGCCGGTGGAGGATTAGCAGTGCAGAAACAGTAATTAATTACATGACACAATGACAGAAAAAAAAAAAAAAAAAAGACATACAGTGTAATGAAGCTTGGTCAATACTGGGTGCAGTCTTTAATTCTTTCAATAAACTAAACAGTACAATGATAAATTGCTTTAGTATTTAGGTTACTGTGAAAGTAGAGTGTCTTGTCTTCACCTCCAGCCCACTCCAAAGCAGTGTCCCAGTTCACAGGCGGCACAAGTGTTTACGAAAAAGTAATAGCCTGTGGGTTGGCCTATTATTAAATTCACGAGCAGTTCATTCCAAACTGCATGCATGTAAATTGCCAGGGTTCTAACACATAAGCCACGAACGACTGAGTAAATTATGCAGCAAACAGCCAAGTCATTTGCCAAATTCTTCTGAACCCTTATGAATCCCAGAATTAGTGCATTAGACAAACTATGTTGAGTCATCCAAGGCTTAAACTGTCTTGATGTAAAAAGCGACTGCTGTATCACTGCAAATGTTACATCACTGGGATCAAATGAGCCCCAGCCTGTGTTTCCATCGGCCCGTGTTTGTCATGAATTTTTTAAAACTTGAAATTGTACCGTTTTATTTATTTTGGACTGCGCCTGCAGTTCAGATGATCCGGTCCCTTTGTGATGTGATGTGATTGTGCTGAGCTGAAATTGCTGTGCGTCCGACCTCTTTTTTATCTGACAGATGCTGCTAATTGGCTTTCAACGAAAATGAAGCTACCGTTGTTATTGTGATTTATTACTTCAGAGTTATTTAACTTTGATGTGATAAACCAGTTCCACTGATAAGCATGCCATTTCGCATTAGCATTTCCTCTCCCCCTCTGCAGCTTACTACTTTGCAAACATAGTTTTCCATAATATCCATGTTTTTCTCCTGTCTATGTGCGGGCTATGTTATAATGGGGGAAGCTTCAACGTAATATCTTCATACGCGGTGTGAATTGTTTATTCAATGCCAACATGTGTATCTGATATCCTCCAAAGACCTGCGTGGATCTTGCCTGGAACGAGATTGCAGCGTGCTTTGGAATTCAAAGACGCGTTCGCAGCGCGGAGCAGATGTGCATCTACAAATGTGAAATGTAAAAATATCACCAGTTCCACCAGTACGTTATGTGCTCCCAATCAAAAATTGATTTCTCCGTTATGTTGCTGTGACATTTCCCTAAGGATAAGAAAAGAAAAAAAAATCTTGCATGTTTTATTCATGGGTGGAAATGAAATTGTTTAAAATAATAATGTTACCACGGCGCCTTTGCCTTTGAAATACAGTAGCGCTGGAAAAATATTTTCATAAAGTTCAAAACTGCAAACTGGCTGAGCGATTGTCACAAAAGACTTAATCCTCCTGGTATCAATTATGGCTGAACAAGTGGCTCGGTCTTCCTCCGTCTCTGGTTGAGAACGAGAGGCAGCGCTCTTCAATCTATAACAGCCTTTTAAGGATTTCCCCAAAAACTTTAATCTCCAAAGATTGCATTTCTTCAGTGATGCTTGGGTTAAGTAAAGCCTGAGAGAGAAATATTGAATATTGTAATGCCTGAGTTAGATGTTGGGAGTTTTCTGAAGCTGAAACATGGGATAAGGACTACCAGTGCAGTAATGCTGCAAAGGTGAAAGTACGGATGTTTTAAATACCCTTGGTAGTGAAATATCACTATTCCACGCCTTCACATGGATTGGGAATGGAACCACAAAAACTTTTTTTTATCAGTATTATACTGTTTTCTGTTTTTCTTGTCTTGGCACGCTTGACAGTATTCAGCCCTTGTTAAAATTAATTGGGGAACCCTGACCTATGGTATGCCCACTGACTATCAAACGATCATTACGGCACTATTATGAATAGCACAATGATCCATGCTCCTCTTTACACGTTTCTTTTGAAGTACAGCAGCGCACTGAGGCCATTGTGAGTTGCACCAGCGTGAATCATACTTTGAAACCTTTAACGAGATCCGCCATAAGAAGTGGCATAGTTCTCTTCTCTGTATTCACACACCTTCTGTCTGGCTTCCCTTGCAGCTTCACTCAAACTCCGATAAAGGTGATGGATCTGTCAGATACATTCTGAGCGGGGAAGGAGCTGGGACTATATTCATCATCGATGAAGTGACAGGAGATATTCACGCCACTAAGAGCCTGGACCGGGAGAGGAAAGCGCATTACGTCCTGCACGCGCAAGCCTTGGACCGCAACACAGAGGAGGCCCTGGAACCAAAGTCGGAATTCATCATCAAAGTGCAAGACATCAATGACAATGCGCCCAAATTTCCAGATGGACCCTTTGTAGCTACGGTGCCAGAGATGTCTGAAGTGGGTGAGTAGTGCTACAAAATAAACCGGGCCTTCAAATGATTGCTCTCCACTGTCAATAGCGCTGAGACTTCGTTTGAATGGTTCGAGAGATGAGAAAACTGTCTGAACACGAGTGTTGTGTTTGTAGCTTTTTAGATATTCTGCATGTGTGTAATCCCTTTTATCCCAACAGTAAAGAGAAAAATAGTATGGCAAGACCTCTGACACCCAAAAAGACTCATGACCGAATGCTGCTGCAAGATGGATTGAAAGACGGCATTAGCATGAAGATCCACAATCAAACATGTTATTACCCTGTGCAGCGTTCTGGTTTGTCCTCTCTGTGATAATGTTCTGCAGAATGTTTGATCTTCTGTAAGCCAGCCGAGTCCTCTTTTTCATCTTTGTTTTCTGGTTGCTGTGATGCTTTCTCTCCCGGGTGGGCAGGTCTTTATAAAGCACTCAATAGTGCCTCCACAGCAATCCCCGCCATCGAGACAGTGGAGCCCTTCACATCATGCCGGAAAGTAAAGCCTCTATCCACCTCCGCTGAGACAGCGGCTCCTCGTCTGCACAGCATCATGTGGCAAACATCTATGTTTTATTTCTTTACTCTGCCGTTCTGTTTTTAGCTCGGATGAACAAAAGCCGCCCCAGTCCGGTGGATTCTGCCTCACAGCACAACAGCTCAAAAGTGTGACACTCTTATATTCCGCAGCGCTCTTTCAAAACATAGGTTGTCCAAATGGTGGCCAAACTGCTGTCATAGTGATTTTGCTTCAAATATACCGTAACATAGTGAATTTATGGCGCTGTCAGCTCGTAGAAAACCTTCCGTACACATCCCTCCGACTAGAATAACCCCAGCCGTTAGTGAAAAGAGTTTCAGAGGCTGAAATACTTACTGAAGTATAACTCAAATGGAAAATGAATGTCTTCATCAGCACCGTGCAGGAAGAAGATGGAAATGTGAAAAAAAAAAAAACGATTAAATATGCAAACCCCAACAGACCTGTAGGCGCCTTCTTTATAAACAGTCAATATCTCTCTGGTTGCATACATGAATATTCATGAACAGACAAGCCTGACACACATACAACTTTGACAGTCATTGTATTTGTTTCTAACTTTGGTCTGTCACGTACACGGATTAATCTCTTCCGAGAAAGCTGCGCTGTATGTTCTGGTACTGTGCAGAGCAATATTTACAGGTGCATAATAATTCTTATATTTTTAGATTTACAGTAGGTGTGGTTCCTCTGCACCTCCCTTATGTTTTTAGTTCTAACAAGACTACCTATTTTAAAGTTTCAGTGTTCGCTGGAAACTGCATCATCAGTTGCACAAAAAGAATCAATCACCATTGATGACCAAAGGGAAGGAATCAAGGACTGTGAAGGGGAAAATAATTAGCCTTTTTTTCCCACCCCCTTTTCTTTTTCTTTTCTTTTTTTTTGCTCACGTCCATTAAAGTGATTCCTCTTCGGTCCGGCGTCTGCCGCGTCAAATCGGCTGTAACAATCAACTGTCCTCACACTCCAGAGCACTAATCCCCCCCGCGTTTGTCAATACCGGGGCTCCCGAGTGTGGGAAGGGGCTGTCTTGGAGTGTAGCAGCTAATTGGTTGTGATGTTCTTTTTCCTGCCTAAATTGATTAGCTGGGCATGTGCCAGGTAGGCCGACTGTTTCGCACATCCCTATTCATCCCAAGTTATAGTCATATTTTGTGAGTGCTGGATGAAAGGAGTATCAGTTTCATACCGCATGCTTCACAGTTGTGATGCCTCTGAATGCAGACAGTAACTCTGCTTTCCAGTCAACGATTTCACTTGTTGGAAATCACAGTTTAATGGTGGTTAAAAGACCCAGAGGCAGTAGCTTGTTTAGATAAATAGTTGAGATTAAATTTGTGTTATTAAAGCACGTTACACTTACCTGTGTGAATTGCTCACAAAGGTAAGTGTCAAAGGCTTTATAAACACAACAGAAAAGCATGATTGCATATTTTCAGTACATACCATAGACTGTATGTAAATATGGACAATGCGTCCACACTTCCTTGGATTGGCCAAACTGACTATTTTTTCTGGGGATACGGGAGGCACCTTCTTGCGACTTTGGAGCCAGAGTCTGAGCAGTGTGGTCCGAGAGTGGAGCCACGCGGAGCCACGATATGCGAGACCCGCCCACATTTCCTCCAGTGTTTTTGTTCAGTTATATATCACTTACAAGGAAATGTTGGATTATACACTGTAATCATTTATTTATTTATTTACAAATCTCACAGTCCCATGGGACTGGATAAAGGAGTGGTTGGCATGGCAACTGAGAGTCGTCATGATGTCACATTATATTTCTGTAGTGTCAACTAACTAAAATGAAACTTATCAGAAGAAAATGACATTTGAGTATGCATTCATATATGTTAACTACCTTAAATGACAGCTATCCTTAATATATAAATATATATATATATTTGATGTGTATTTCGGTATTAAAGCTCCATCTGCTAATATGCAGGGGGAGGAGCTTATGACCTGTACTGCAGCCAGCCACCAGGTGGAGCTCTACTTGTTTTGGCCTAGCTTTTGAGCACCTGTTACGCCACACATCTTTCTTTACATTTTATGGTATATACAGATTATCCATCAAAGAATATGTATAAATGTCCTATGTTTTGAATTTTCACCAAGTAACTTGTGCTCAGGCTTCACATCCACGTGCCAAATGAAAGTGGGAATGAAGCAAACAGCAAAAGAGCCTTGACAGCGGCCGGGGGAGGATGAAGAAACCCTGGTGGTTTTAATTCAGTTTCAGAGACTAACCTTGATCTTTTAAAAGTGCATAATGTTTCGCAGTCGCAGCAAAGAGTCCAGCAAGGTCTGTTGAAGATATATGGATTGAAACGTAAAGGTGATGAAAGTGGATGTAAAAATGGGACACAGTATGTGACTTGGTTCATAATTGAAAGGATGATCTGTTGAAACAAGCACAGATTTCACAATGTTCTTTTTTTTATGAATATGTAATATTGTGTATTATATATATATTAGCAGGAGATCATTCCTAAGGCTTTAACAATGTAAGGAGACAGAACCAAAAGTGGCTTTAGTGTTAAAGTGTTGAAACGAGTCTAAGAACTCCTTGGTCTGCAAGGATTTGCATATAAGTAACTAATCTTTTCAGTTGAAGTTAGTACTAACATTGTTCCCAGGCTTCTACTTTGTGCCTAGCTCCTGCTGGGCTTGTGGTTGCCTTGTGAGTCTTTGTCTATCCGTGGTGTGAAAGTGACTATAATCTGACAGAGTGCACTGCCTGCATCATGAAAGTGACTGTAAAGCCACATTAACTCTTGAATACCAGATTTCCAGCAGGGTTGCACCGCACTTATAAAAGGGATTGCACGCTGAGTGTTTTTCACTTTTTAATGAGTACAATCAGACCCTTTAATGTAGCTCTCATCTCTTAAATGCTTCTAAATATATACAGTGCAATTATTGCACTTAAGTTGAAGTGCAGTCTGTGCAAAGCCAAGAACATTTTACAGTCTTTTAGAACTGCATGAAGGTGAATTATCACACTGAGTGTACAATGATATGAAACTCTTTCGGCAATTAAATAAAAGAATTTTTACTTCTGGTAAGGCATGTGTGAAATCGGTGCTTAGAAAATATTCCTTCATGCATGTCAATAACAGAACAATTTAAAGCTGATGATTTGGAACCAGGTGAGCTGTTAAGCCAATAATTGATGAAGTCCAAATAATTCCTAGTACAGTTTCCGCCACAAGACTATTGTGGTGTGTGTGGTTCATTATGGCTAACATTTCACTCCTTTCCTCACGCTTTCCAAGAAAAAACAAAAAAAATCATATCTGGTGGGACACGGTGGAGTGAGTTTCACTTGTTTAATTTAGTTAAATTCCCAAAGGAACACAACAAAGCAAGTGTCCAGAAGATTTACAGGCTGAGAGATGTATCACACTGCTCACGGGTCCCCTAACACAATCATACCACAATCCTTACACATACTAATGCATTAAATAACCCTGTAGAGCAATTACAATGCACTCATCATGTAATTATAATGGGTTAATGAAGCCTGTAATGCTGTGTGAGCAACACTTGAAGTGTTAAATTGAACCACCATGGCTTTTACACTGAATTTCTTCGTAACAGCGTTTCACTGGAAGTTTTAAAATCATTTGTCTTTCTTTTTGTCATTTTTTTTAATTTATTATTTTTTTTGCAATGAAAAATTCTGCGATTATACTTGCAAAACATTCCCATTTAACTGGGAAGATTAGAAACGTGTCCAGTAATTATCCTCATAACTCGTGCATGCTGCAGTCAGCTTGCAGAATAGTACTCGTGATCATATTTTGGTGTGATTTCTTCCTACTGTGTCATGTAGACAGTTCATTTCTGTGCTTATTTTGTGATGACATAATTGACCAAGCTATATCATGTTGATTGTTCACATTGTTTTTACTTTCTGTGCGTGCAGGGGGCAGCAGTTTGTTTAAAATGTCAGTAGTTTTAAAGTGTGCCAGACCAGCATGTATTTTTCTTTGCATTAAATGAGATGACTCTTCCTAAAGCTACAGCTCAGTAACTCTTTTCTCTTCCCTTTAACATATTTATTTTGATATTGTATCATGACATCTGCTATTATGCCCAGCGGATCTGCTTGGACAGACGGTATTCATCAGGAAATAAGTTTTGCTGTGTTCCCTTTCAGGCACATCTGTGTTGCAAGTTACGGCGACCGATGCTGACGACCCCACCTATGGAAACAGTGCCAGAATAGTCTACAGTATTCTACAAGGACAGCCATATTTCTCTGTCGACCCAAAAACAGGTGTGGTATAACTGCATGCTTGGGGAAAGAGTCCATTCACTTTTCAAGGTTGGCAACCGCGATTAGAAAATTGGAGCTAAAATGATTAATTATAAATGGGACTTTGTTGTCGATCTCCTAAAATAATATTGCTTATCGTGCTGTGAAATCTGTGCAGCATAGACTTCTTGCAGTGAACATCCTGTTCTGTTATTGTAGCACGTCCAGCATCATAAAAGCTGAAACAGCCATAGTGGAGTTATGGATTACTCATACAACTGCTATATTGTTGAGCACACGATCTAGTCTTTGTGGGCCATAACTAATTCCTCAGGGTTTAAAGGGAGAAAAGGAGACCTTTTGCTATGGTGCCTTCCTAAACCCATTGTTTCCTGCATTTAGAAAGGGAGGGGAAGCCGCAGCAGGCTGTTCTCTCTGTTTTCAAAATCCATCTTTTGTCTGAGAGGCCTTGACCAGAATCTATTAAATGTTAATAAGCCTTCCAAAGTGCAAGACATATAACTTTTATATGATGTGTTGTTGCAAGAGTGCGAAAGCCTGTTTATTTCTGATCTGTCTTCGCCTCACAGAGGAGTGTGTACGTGCACACGTTTCAGAAGTTTTGCATGCCTGCCTCTTTTTCCGTTGCTGCTGCTGCAGATGTCGGTTAACATGAACAACACTTCACTTGTGTGAATTGATTCATTGCTGTCTGCAACAACTATTGGTCCCTCTGAGACCGTACCGCCCATGTACTACATGAATTCTTTGCTGAATGAGCAACACAAATGAAGTGCTGAATATTTTGACGATACCTCTGGGGAAAAGGCTGCGTTGATTGATGGAGCAATTTCACAGTGGCGTGGTGAGGCAGAAGTGGTGCCATATTTTGAATTAAAACTGGACTTTCTCATGCAACGCCACACATTTTGTATATATCAAGCATACGTTACTGTAGTGGAGATTTAGCTTCCTTTCCTCCCTGTGCAGTGTGTTTTTGGACACATCGCACAGCTTGTTCTGCTTTAGCTGACTCAGCATCTTGTCTGCATTGTAATTCAGCATGGGTTGCGCAGAGGAGTCGGGATGTGATCGAAGGCCTATCCGGCTGCACTCTGAACGCAGCACTACTCCACCCGCACATATTAATTTACACAAGCCGGCCGTTGTGTGCGCCACTGACAAACCGCCCTCAGTCCTTAAATTGGGACAAGGACCTCCAGCGGTCAGTGGAAAACGTGCACACGGAAGGAGCTGCACTTGCATGTGATCGTTAATATGCTAAGCCCAAGCCTTAAAGCAGCTGTACTGGCGTGTTGCCACATCGGAGCACCACGCTGGGGAGATGATCAGCTCCTGCATCTGTCTCACAGTGCATTAGCTTGCTTACCCCCTCCTCATAACCACATGTACCTGGCGGCTTCCCGAGCTACAGACACATCGCCATGGGAAACTCACATAGGGTGTTAGTGGAAGGGTTAAAAGAAGACACACACGTTTGTACACGTCTTCCAATTTGAGCTTGATCCGGTGGCCTGATAGACGCAGTGGCAGATTTTATGAGACTCATGAGGTTGAAGGAAAGATCCTTTTGAGACAAAGGGTAATGATAGTATTTGGCCTGCACATATGGCACTGTAACAGAATTGACCCAAATCCTTGGCAAGAAACACTTTTTCCAGTTTCATCTTCCTAGCTTTATAATTTCATTAACATCATCCCAAACGTACTGACGACTGAAATGACAGATTTGTCTGACCATTTGGAAATTGTATATAACTGTCCACAGTTACAGAATATTGCACTTTAAACACAAAAAGTGGCCATTTAAGGTTGAGAAGTGCTGATATAACGGGCTGCCTTGGCAAAGATATTATGGCGTTTAGTTTTAGCTCATAAAGTCTTAACTATATACACTGCCTGGCTCAAAAAAAAAAAAAAAAAGGTCACACACTCTAATACTTTTTTGGACCGCCTTTAGCTTTGATCACAGAAAGCATTCGCTGTGGCATTGTTTCGATAAGCTTCTGCAATGTCACCAGATTTATTTCCATCCAGTGTTGCATTCATTTTTCACCAACATCTTGTATTGATGATGGGAGAGTCTGACCACTGAACAAAGCCTTCTCCAGCACATCCTAAAGATTCTCAATGGGGTTAAGGTCTGGACTCTGTGGTGGCCAGTCCATGCGTGAAAATGATGTCTCCTGCTCCCTGAACCACTCTTTCACAATTTGAGCCTGATGAATCCTGGCATTGTCATCTTGGAATATGCCCGTGACCATCGAGGAAGAAAAAATCCATAGATGGAATAATCTGGTCACTCAGTATATTCAGGTTGCTGACCTCATTCTTTGGAGACATAATGTTGCTGAACCTAGACCTGACAACAATGTATATCACTGAGTTGCTGGAGGTGTTAATTAAATTGAATTAAATTAAAGATCCCACACTATACAACAATAAACTATACACTTTTAAGTGAATGTTAGTCTCACACATCCCCAAAACGTTAATTGCAACCTTCAGCTCAAAACAATGGATCGATGTTTCATTCTCACCTGTCTTCACACCTCTGGTTTTAGCCCAGATCCAAATGGGCCGTTTCGTTGCCTGTCCCTTTAAATGCAAATGAGCTGCTGCTACTCCTTTCAGGAAGTGAGCCGCGCAGTTAGTTTATCAGTGTTGCTAGGATGATTTATGTGTGATGTGGTGACTTGCAGTAACTTCAGCTTTATCTGGAGCATATTTGTTTGGCAGCTAGCGGCGGGCTTATGCCCTTAAGACGTGCTAAAGAGCTGCAAACCTCAGTGACTTGTTAGGACACACTATATTTGATTGGTGCCCCCTTTAAATTACTGTATCTGAACTTTCCTGATCAAGCTACACCTGCAGATGCTGCTGAACCATGCTAGTATCCTGTGTGTAATGCAAAACTAGAAGCAATGGCTATTTCTGAAAGGTCGCATATGCCGTAAATTTGTGCATTTCTTCTCTGTGCGGTATTTAAGAATTTTACGTTGTTCAAAAGCAAATTCAGGAATTAAACACACTGTGACCACACACCTCATAGTATTTGATGATATTTCAATGATTTTCACAGTTGCATGGCTGTCATAGCTGTCATAACCTTGTCAGAGCTGAACTTTTCTACATTCGCACACCAGTTACCCTCTTACGCATTTACCAAACCAGTAATCAATCATTTTCGAAGGCAGTCATTTCTAAGACGAATGTGTTAATAACCCGGTAAAAAAACAAGGCAGTCTTTACCCTCCTTAACGGACGACATGAGTCAGGAATCTACATTAAGGCAGTTGCTTGTCTCCACTGGAAAAAAAAAAGGATTCAATAATGGAGGTGAAATTGTAAGTGACACATCCATTGTGGTTTCATATAATATTAAGCATTTGGTATTAGATTTACTTTGCTGGAAAGAAAACATAGCATGACACATACTTTGTACAGCCATAAATATAAACTGATGCAGCTGATAATGATGTAAAGCCTGGAGGGGAAATGTGGGCAGAAGAAGACAAGCGTGGCAGCTTTGTTCTAATAATTTCACTTTCCCATATACGTTATGTGGCCGTGACATTCATTAGAAACCTCTTCGGTTGTCTAATAATGCTGTTATGCTGCCATTCGGTCGTGCTTAATTCACTAATTAAAAAGTTATTATTTCTGTAAAATAGAGACGACATAAAAGAGTTAAATGCATTAACGGTGTCCATATTTTACCCACATTTACCCAAAAACCTCGTGTTGAGGTGAGATATCCTAACTTGTCATTACCCGTATATATAAAAACTTGGATGTGAAAATAAGTGAGACCATAAAAAGTGACATTAGCTGGAAATCATTCACAATACGATACATTGAAAGAAAACCGCAAACAGAAATGCGACACAAAATGGTCGCATATTAGTTTAAACCAGGCAAATACATTTATGATTTCTATAATAAATCATGGTCATATTGCACGGTGTCCCCTGCGTTATGAAAGAAAGCCCTGGCATCTAGCCGCGCTTCAGCCAAACTAAATGAAAAGTGCCTACCAGCCCCATTAAACCTCACCAGTTTACATGATTATTTTTTGCTGCAGGCCGCATTGGCTTTTATGCAGTCTCTACTTGTTGCTTGGCAACCTCACGGCACCAACAACACTTCAGGAAGTCACTTCCCGCAGAGCAGTTACGCCATGTTATGATGAACTTTGGCTGATAAGTGGATTTTACCTTTAAGCAGAGACGGTGTAGATGTTTTGTCGTCTTTCTAGCCTTTGAGCTAGCCTTTATGCTAAAATGCCAGACCACTCCTTTAAGCGTTTTAAAAGAGTATCAACAGCTACGCAGTCAAAAGTTTCAAACGGCAGCCACACATCATTTTAGAAGGACCTTTTAACGCCTACCTGATGGTTACGTTATGCTTTGTCTGGAGAGTTTAGTCACATGAAAGGGAAAAAAGGCACAAGGACAACAGAGAATTAGACAGACTGAGCATGTATCTGCTCAATAAATGTAGATCACTCAGTAGGAAAGGAAAAAAATGGTGCAAAATTATGTTTTTTTCTCTCTAAGTAAGCTCTGTCACTTTTTGTCAGAGTGCGGTTACAGTATAGGGGAATATAACTAGTGTGATGTGGCAAGCTCAGTGGCACGCTAACTGTATCGAGAACATTCACTGCAGTGGATTTACTTGATTACATGGTTTGCAAATCTCAAAAGTGCAAGGCAGCAGATTTAATATGAGCCTTATATATCTCCGCGAAAAGTACGTCTGCGATGGCGACTGCATTCATCCTTTTTATAGTTGGGTTGTAACTCCTGTCGTCCCTATCACTACTGTGCATCTGTCACTTACCCGCAGAGACGTCAAGGCTGTTCCTCCTGAGTCTCACAGCCGAATGCCCCTCAAGACCACCTCACATCTGTGCTCGCGCAGGCAAAAACCGCGCCACGCTGCAGAACCCACCACCCTCCCCAACCCAAGTCCCCGTTGCATCCTAAATAGGCTAATTTCACTGCTGATCTGGGATTTGTGAGTGTTCGAGTTTACTGAGGGAGCTGACACAGATCAAGGCATTTTCGTAGTTAACGGATTGAATCTTACCTCTGGTTAGATAAGCTTTGCCAGTCATTTGTGATGTGCACCTGAACGGCTTTACTCGGTCACAATACATGAAAAGAGAAAAAAATATTTGTGCAGCACAATCTGTGTGCCGTTATGATTTCTAGGATTAATATTGCTGTTTTTACTGATGTTATCTACCTCTTTTCTTTTCTTTTTTTTTGCTCTAAGAGTGCAGGCACACAGGGATAACATCGTATTGCCTTGGCCAAAAACCAAGATTCCTGGAGCTGGAGATTGAAACGCGCTTTAGTAATCTCCTATAATCCTTTTTGTTCACCCAGGAGATTGTCCTTCTTTAGAAGTTTCCAGCCAGACAAAGAGGTGGATAGTGTGATGGTATCAACTCTAATAGACTGGGGAGGTTGAGGAAAAGGCTAACCACCTCACTGTGTCAAATGGGCCCAGGTTCAAGGAAGTCAGCTTCTTCTCAATTATTTTCTAAATTAACTGACGAGCTCCATAGAGATTTAGAAGAGACTATCTGAGGTGTTACGGCTCAGGAGTGGTCAGGAGAGGGAGTTCAGAGGTGCGAACTTTGTGTCAAAGTACTGACATACCTTTCAGGCATTTGCACTTTCAAGAATACCCCTGTGGCTTTTTTTTCTGTATTGTTAAAGAATTTCATTTAAGAAAGAATGCCGCTCCCTGATTGTCTGCTTGTGTTGTTGCTGCATAGCGCCAGCGGTGAAGGTATTGTCACGAGTGTCAGATGACTGACAGCGCGTCATTCTCACCGTTGTGGATAGCACTGAGATTTCCATAGTCCAAAAAAAGAAAAGCTCAGTCTTTCGGTGTGCGCTCATTGTTCCTAAACATGGCGCTGTGAAATATTGCTCGGGTGTGATGCACCTTCATGAGAAAAAAAAAAAGAGGTAATAAGAGACTTGAAAGGTCAGATCGTCTGTCTTGGTGTGGTTTTAATGGAAAAGTGTGGCCACTTGCCAAGGCCTGTGTGTCTCAAGGACCCCAGGTTAAGTAATGCTAAGGCGGCAGTTAATAACAAAGGACTTCCAATGGAGTTTGTAGACCTCGCATCATTACGGGAAAATGGCTGGAAGCACTGTAATTAGTTTAGAAACCAAGAAAAGCAGCAGATCCATGCTGGGACTTGGCATTTGAAAAGAACACCGGGATAAAAATAAAGCGTTTGTCTTCACATTCTTGGAAATATTTTGTTGAGAACGCAGGGCCCCTGGAATGACTGACATTTTTTTTTTTGAGTCCGATAAGATTTTTGTTGTATACTGTACACAGTGGTTTTTGGAGGCTTTAATAATTCACACTGTGTGTATATTTAAATGTGCAATGTAAGCCTCTTGGTTTTGGTTAAATTTTTAAGAACTGAAGGCAGGAATTCTTCCAGTTGTGTTCATACAGCTGTCACAAATTGTTATCTCGCCACAACTTTGAGATCCCTGGGAATCCCACTAGTCCCAATATAAACACTGGCGTGCATTATTTATGTGCATTTTACTCATAGCTCCAGCTTGTCCAACATAGAGGGCAGCATGAAGTTAATGTGTCCTGTCAACTCAGCCGAAGATCAAACGGCGTCGCTGCCTGCTTAGTATTTGAAAGACAGAACGTACCAAAGTGTAACTCACTGCCAGCTCACTAGTCGGTTGGCTCGCATTTAATTAGGGCAATCATTCAGCTAGATGTAGGGTTCAGATACATACCTATCAGCCATTCCCAGCGTACGTCTCCCAGTGCTGGGCTGCCAAAACAGCTCTCACCCGTCATTGCATGGACTCCTGACCTCTGGTGATGTCCCGTGTAGTCTGGCACTGCGACATTGGCAGAGGATCCTTTGGGTCCTGTCAGTTTCGGGATGGGTCCTCTGTGGATTTGGCTTGCTCGAGTGTATCCCAAGGATGCTCATTTATATAGAGCCTTGGGCTCTTTGGCGAGTTTTTTGAGCTTGAACATTTTATTTATTTATTTATTTTTTGTGTGTGTGGTGTAGCAGAGTGTATTGTCCCTATAAAACGAGACAGTTGTAAGGATTTTTATATTATTGTACTGTTTCATTTGTGTGAAGGCACACAGTTATGCAAAAATAGTCACCATCTATAGTCCCCCACCCGTTTCAGCATCACTCAGGCTCCACATCATTGACCATCTCTGAATTAGCCGGTTGTTGAGAGAATCCAGGATGTGCTCACCCTCTTTACATAGAGGGTGGACTGCAATCGCCGAAGTGGAGGGTATTCTTAGTTTTTCCCAATCTTTAGCTATGTGGTCTGTGTCAGGATCCAAGGTTTCCATGGCACAACGTTGCATTATAGTGAAACGGCCAAAGCTATGCACTTCACCTCTTGGTGGTTTTAATGTTGTAGCTGCTTGATATAATGGCTATTATTACTGTAGTTCTTACTAAACAGTTCTGTATAGTCAGAGACGAGGCTACCTGGGAGCCAAAGTAGATATATTTGCTTTGATATACCTTGACATAAAGCCTCTCACTTAACAGTTGTACTTTTTCAGCACAGAATGACACCAGAGAAAGCTGTAGGCGCTATCAGATTTAGTGTATACTGTAAAGTAGATTGGGCCGCTGCAATATTACAAGAGTGTCCAAATCCAGTTTTACTTTATCTCCCATTTTCCAACATGGGGTCGGTCTGTGCAACATTGAAGTGGAGTTTAAGGACACCGTGCTACGCTGTGACATTTCATGCTGGAAGAAGTCGTTTTTAACTAGTTAAGCGATCCTGTCCTTTTTATGAAAGAAGTAGAAAGATGAACCAAGGGTTAGAGTTTATTAATGCCACTGCAGATATGGCAGCAGAAATGCTATCCGCAGCTCATGCGTGGCAACGTCCTCAACTTGTCAAGATTATATTTTTAAAGGTTACACAGAGATCACCGAATCATCTGATATTATAGGTCAGACCTTGAATGCACTTCTCAGCAGACACGGACTGCTTAAACATCTTCCACTCATCAAACTTGTTTGTTTTAGATATTACTTTTCCGGTTTGTCGTGTTATTTGAGGTGTATTCATCTTTCCTGTTGATTCACTATCAAGTCTGTGTCACTGCCGCGTGACAGATGATGTGTAACCTAAGCTGCCCTGGATCGTAATACTGTTGGCAGCCTCGTTCCTTGACCCACTTTTAATGATTATTCAGCCTGAGCCAAGTGGATTAGTTTATGTCTATAGAGTCCTAAAGAAAGGAAAGAGAGCTAGAGAGAAATTACGAGTCGTATATAACATAGTACCGCAGCCTTTTGTAGCGAGGTGCAGGAAATTGTAAATCTGCAACTATTTTCACTCCATTATGAGGTTTTGTAAAATGTAAGCTGCAAAGGTTAAGATTGGAAAACCATCAGTCTGCATCAGTAATCAATGTTTAACAGCTTTCTTCAAATCTAGATGTGCTCTGCAACTTTCATGGAAGATGGCAATAAGAAAAGCCAACGTGTGAGTGAATTGCCTTCTGCGATTTTCCTAAACTGATTGTGATTTATATTTTTCTTTTAAAGAGGAACTACTGTTTTTTGATGATAACAGCTAACTCTGGACTCAACAGGAATTAGCACTAGCATATCATAAAATATTGGTGAAATATTGTTTTGCGGCATGAGTTATTTAGAGGCTGCGTTTTGGTGCCCCAGTCACTCCCACTATATTGTTATATGCAAATCTAAATATCTCCCAAATGACTACCAAATTTATATGAGTAAACAATAGTATTTTACGCCAGAAATAAGGTCCAGGTTGTAAAAAACAGTAGTTCCCCTTTAATGCTGTGTGTCCAAATTTCCGTCTGGATCCGCCCTAAGATGTTCACGACTAGCCACAAACCTCACATCTCAAGCAATCTTTTTTATCACCACTTTTGTTGACATGCTGAACTGTGTGCAGTACTCATCCACCAGGCATCTTAATACCTGGGAATGGCAGTTTTTAGCTGTTTGTTGCTTTCAACCAGCTCCTGAGGAAAAAATGTCTCTTTAGCTGTTACCTAAGTTCTACAATATCACATGAAATCGTTCCCTCCCATGTGATACACTCTATGCACTCACTATGTACCAAGATAAAATGATAAGCATGGAGGGTATGAACAATGCAGCGTTTTCACACTGTACCTTTCCCAGCAAATATACTTTATAGTACGCATAGAAAATATGTGAGATTTTGCATGCCCCAAAGCAGCAGCCTTAATATATACTATTGTTTTTTCCCACAAAAAAAGTAAATGGATTGATAATACGTATTGGTGGGGTGGGATTTTTAGAGTCTGCTGACAATCCAAATAATATATAGCTGCCACTGCACCTGGATAATGTGACCAGAATGAATCACTTACATTCACATTAACACTCCGAATATGGCCACGATCTTCGGCCCAACAAGACAAACCAAATGGGTTTGGGTTCATCTTTCAGACAAAAAGTTGCATGAATTGACTATGACAGTACTCAGATCTCCAACCACAACATAGGCCAGAGCAGAAAAGTCCATTTCACTCCATGATCAACACCGCACCATAGACTGTCCAGGTCTCTGTGCTCCTGGACAACCATTGTGTGTTATTGCAGGGTTCACAAGTTCACAAGTCCAGTGGTTGCCAGAGGGTCTCGGCTCTGTGGAAAAGCCCGATTTAAAATTAACACTGATGCAGCAGCAGGTAGAACGTATTACAGTAAATCAGGCTCGGTGCGGTGATGTGGTTTCAGGAGCTAAGATGGCCAATTAACCCTGTAGCACAGGTATAGACACACACAACAAAACTAATATAGACCAACAGACACGTTACAGTGGCACACAAACACACACAGACAAATATACGGTCAAGACATGAGCCTATTACATTCAATAAATCACCTACCACCCAGCATCATAAGACGCAAACACTGTTCCTACATTTTTTTTGCTGTTGTTGTTACGTTTTCTCACTGTGTTGCAATTTACCTGTGTGCAGTTTTACCTGTGGTGGGCAGTGGTGCAGTCATATATCACCGAGTTAACATTGTGAGAGTTCATGGCTGTGTTTGCTGCGTTATAGTAGTAATAAATATGACAGAGCGTGTGCCTTAGAAACTTGCATTCTGCCCTGATCCAAGGTTGCATAGTCATTTTAAATACAATGAAAAGTGAGGAAAGGCTATCCTTGAGGATGAGAGGCCAGGAGAATCAAAGATGAGAGCAGCGCGGTGTTGGTCTTTAAAGGAACAGGCGGCATCTGGGTTATGTGTATAGTCCTTAACTGAAAGATCTTTTCATGGCAACAATCATTTCTTTTTGACCATGTCTAAAGATGAATTATTTTCTGTTTCTGTCCACTTGGTCCGTGTCCGCCCCTGTAACGCAGTGTGTTTTTCTTTCACTGTGGTTAGCCAACTGATTATTTTATCTGATGCCACAAGAGTTCACGCGGACATGTTTGTGATCTTTTTTTATCTTTTCCCACCTGTGCAGGAATCATCAGGACTGCCTTAGCTGACATGGACCGGGAAGCCAGAGAACACTACACTGTCGTTATCCAAGCCAAAGACATGGCAGGCCAGGTTGGAGGCCTCTCTGGCTCCACCACGATCAACATCACGCTGACAGACGTCAACGACAACCCGCCCCAGTTCCCCCAAAGTATGTGCGCGAATATCAGCGGAACGAAACATACAATAGCATTTTAAATAGCACTTTTCATGTGGTGTTGTGGTAGTATACGGAGGTGCAGAGCTAAGATTGTAGTTTATCTGTTTAAAAAAAAAAATGGTTGCAAATAATAGTTTTGTTGGAATAAAGTGCGTTACATGTAGGAAAACGGAAGACAGCAAATTGTATTTACTAATAGCTATCATTACAAATCTGTTGCTTCTGGGCTAGCCAGTAGCCTAATTTATAAAAACACATTGATAAGGTATTTTATTCATTATTTTGGACACAGTGGAACAGAAGTCCTTATTTGTGCATGAGAGAGAGGCTTATCTTTTAAAGTGTATTCCTGGATGTGTTCCTTGAGTAGTAATCATTTCTATATACACATGCATTTATTGACTACATAAATCTTTAAGAATATTTAAAAAGCAAATCACAGACTTCTGAGCCTCCCCCTAATACAATATATCTATTCAGGAAACCTCACTGTGATATATAATACTCATTGTGTGACTCGGTAGTCTAATATTGCACCCGTATTTCTTATAATTAGCAAAATTAGACGAGCATTCATCAAAACCCTCTGTTTTGCAGAGGGTCTGGATTTTTTTTTTCTTCCTCCCCCATTTTAATGATAAACTTAAGTAATGATAAAGTTGCGACTCGTTGTCTTTGAAAGTGCCTCATCAAGTATAATCCCCCTTCGGCTCAGATTTTTTCATTTGTGCCGTGGCGAGAAAAGAAAAAAAAAAAAAAGGAAAGAAAAAAAACTATTTCAAAGCCATCAACATTTTCTGAATAATCGTCTGCCTCAGAGTTTGATCTGCTCCACGGCGGCGCTATCAACCTCGGCTTAGCATTTAATGTCATTTGAAGCTCTGCGGAGTGTTTTTAATGACATACCCTCAGGAACAAATGGTGACAAAGGCAAATTGCTTAGCTAAGCCCTTTAAGGAGACGGCGATGTGGGGCAGAGGAGGTTCGGTAATGTGTGTAAAACAGTTTCTTTTCTTTTTCTTTTTTTTCTTTTTTTCCATTCCTTGCCGTCTTTAAACGGGCATACATCAATGTTCATCCGCAGAAAATTACCAGCTGTACGTCCCCGAATCAGCTCAAGTCGGGAAAGCGGTGGGGAAGATCAAAGCCAATGATGAGGACCTTGGCATCAATGCAGACATCAAGTACAGCATCATTAACTCAGAGGGAGCCAACATGTTCTCCATATCCACGGACAGAGACACAAGGGAGGGAATCATCAGCCTCAAAAAGGTACGCATGTCCCAACTTCATGCTTCAGCATTCCTCAAAATTAAAGGTGATTTTTGACCTAGTAGTGCTGGCGGCCTTGTTTTGATGCTGGTTTAAGATACAACTGGCATGCAAATGGTGCAGACGGAAGTAGCAGTCAGTGTGTGGACTCACTGTAAAGGCTGAGCAGTTGAGAGTATGCAGAGTATGCTAATCTCACGGCCCTTTGGTGCCTTCTCCCAACAGCCCCTGAACTACGAGAGGAAGAAGACCTACACGCTGCACATTGAGGGGACGAACACACACGTGGACCCTCGTTTTTCCTACCTTGGCTCTTTCAAAGACACCGCCACCCTTAAAATCACAGTTGGGGACGTGGACGAGGCCCCCGTCTTTTCTATGGATTATTACATACTGGATGTATACGAAAACGCACCGAGCGGCACGGAGGTGGGCGCAGTATCAGCGCGGGATCCCGACAGCAGGAACAGTCCTGTCAGGTAAGATGTTCTGACTTTCTACTTTGGCATAAGTTATTTGCGAGACGACTGCAAATGATTAGAAGGAGAGCAGGTGTATTGTCTTCATCAATTTATTGTCTTTTTTGAGATAGCAGACACTTTCCCTTTTCAAAGAGTGGGAAAAGAAGACGTTATTAATGTTAGGAGGCTTATTTTGAGGCTCAGCAGACTGGCAGCCAATGTAACTCTGAGAAACATACCAGCCTAAGCCAGATGGATTTCTAACAAATGTCTAAAATGCCTGGTTACCATCTCTGTTTGGATTTGCGTAGCTGTTAAAACATATCCAAGAACTCTTTGCTTGTTAATTCGTCACTTGATCAGAGTTATTCATCTATTGGGCCTTCTGCTTTACCAGGCAAATGAATTTGTATATTGAGATTCAAAAATAATATGATTATTTCCACCTGCAAGCTTATACAGTATTTTAGATATTATTATAGAATCGTACAATGTTTGCACATGCATTACTACGCACATACACCGATCAGGCATAACCTTATGACCACTGACCACTGATCTTCTGCTGGGAAACTTTTGCACCTGGCATTCGTGTGGATGTTGACATGTAGCACCCACTTAGACCACACCAGACCCCCCATCAGAAGACCCATGTCCATTCTCTGATGAGTGAACTGTTTTAGAGGCACAAGGGAGACCTACACAATATTAGGAAGGTGGTCACAATGTTATGCCTGATCACTGTATATTTAATAACAGCATATTGAACAACCCCACATTTTGTCCTTGAACCACCATGTGACACCATGTGATTATTCAGGTGGCTTTGGATTCGTTTCGAGTCACACCAATGTAAATGTTAAGTAGACGTACTGTGATATATTTAGTAGCCTTTACAGGCCCAGAGCCGTGTGCATAGTGAATCATTGTTGTGTTGCGCTATCATCACATAGCTGGTTATTTTGTCTGCAAGCTCGTGGAGTCACCTGAGGCAACCCGACCACTCGGCACATTTGTATGCACTATAAACACATGCTTGTGTACTGTTGGGGGGAAAAAAAAGATTGATATAAGCCTCAGGCAGTGTGGACTAATCTTGGGTGCTGTGAACAGGTACCTCGTTTCATGAAATTACACTAGAGCGCTTCCGGCGTTAATTTGAATTCTTGCCGTAGTTGCGACTTAACTGATGGGTAGCTGCAAACATGATGCTCCTTGTGAGGTGAAATATTGCTTATACTGCATGCCAATAAGAAGCATTTTCTGTTGCCGTTACATGGTATAGCATCATTGTTGAAGGCCTTGGCATGAGCTGCAGAGTCTAGGAGTTTTCTGCACAGGAGTAAGCACTGCAACGTATCACTGAGGATTCACAATAATGTAATGGTGGCTGATGTATTAGTGGCCTGTGAGCAAGAAAATTTAATTATTATGATGCTGATGATGATATTTCAGCTAATAGGTCCCCGTGATGATGCAGGGCATGGCTGCAGACAAGGTACCCCGCTAAAACACCGGTTCTGAGTGGGAATTTTTGCCAGTGGTTGTGCAGAGGCTAGCAGAGTCTGCTGTGACTCTGGTACATGGACCAATTGAATCAACTCCAAAGCTCCCAAGAGGCCTGTTTGGCATGCTTTGGCACACAGGCATGTACGTGATGTTGAGGGGAGTGAAAACGTTTGACAGCTGGTGTTAGCATCAGCCCAGTCGAGTCGAGTGTATGAGTTTGTGGCACCCGGCTGTCTCAGCACCAGTGGGAAAACATGTACCAGGCAGTCACCTTCCACACTGTTCAAGCAAGGTAAATGTAGCCACGCAGTACTCAAATGTATAGTAGAGTATATAGTTGAGGGTGTAATGCTTTCGCCATGTTTATGACTGCCTTCCTAATATTGTGAAGGTCTCCCTTGTGCCTCCAAAACTGTTTTGACTCATCAGAGATTGGACATGGGCCTTCTGAGGGTGTCCTGTGGTGTCTGGCAACTGAATGTTGTTAGTGGGGTGCTTTGGGTCCTATGGGTTGAGTGGAGGGGCCTCTATGGATCAGGCTTGTGCCAGTGCGTCTCACAGATACTTGATCAGTTTGGGATCCAGTGAATTTGGAGGCTAGGTCAACACCCTGTGCTGTTATTCATGTTTTGGAGGTTTTTCCTAAACCATTTTGTGTGTGTGCCTGTGTCAGGCTGCATCCTGCTGGAGTGCCATTGCTATGGGGTGGGGGTGCCTGGTCTGGTCTAGGTGGGTGGCACATGTCTAAGTAATGAATGCCAGGTCCAAATGTTTCCCAGCAGAACATTGAATTGTCACAAGATGGTCGATGGTATTTACTTCTCAGTGTCTAATTAGTGGATACGTCTATTTCCTGGACCCAGTAGTGTAGTGTGTCTATGGTGTGGACTCAATGTATGCTGAAGTCATGAACACAGGAGAGCTGAAAACCTCTCCAAAATGTACCTGTTACGATAGAATTTAAGTGGCATTGTTACTCATAGTACAAAACCCTGCCGAAGCATATATTGATGTTCCATCTTATATGCGAAACCACGAGGATTGTGGATTGTGAGAACCGTGTTGACCTGAAGCTTGATACTGTGTTTGAACGCGTCCCGTGTAGACACAGACGCAGCTCAGGGGAAGCCGCTGTAACTGCGAGTGCAAGGTACACTGGAGCTGCAGCTCGGCTAACACGCTGTTCAAGCTGCGCTTTCTCTGTAGACACAGTGTGATGATGTTTAAGACACAGTGTTTGACTTGTGAAAGCACAAAACTTCAATGTCACTGCCTCTGTTGACCAGGTCTCGTTTAAAGATTTGGCTTATAAAACCTTGTCTTTGACAGCGAGTAGACAACAGTAAGGGTAAAAGATGGGCTTGAAACTTTTATTTTATCCCCAACTAGACTGCATTAGACCAGAAGCATCATGTTTGTGGAAATAAAATACTATTTATAACTGATATAGACAATCTTTGCACCATTTATATGAAGTTAGTCTGGATTTGACAAGTCTGTGTCTAGTAGTTTCTGGTGTGAACTCCAGTCTGGATGAGATGAAGTTCTAAATTTACTGTTTTCAAAGCTGGACCTGATCTGTTCGAAATCTCTGAAAACAAAAATGTGAGTTTTGGACTGCATTCATTTAATTAGCGTCCTAATGTTGCATCACAACAATAATTCGTCACGCAACGTTCATTCCCTTGACTTTCGACTTCACTCTTAACTGAGAAACTGCCTCTCCAGCCCCAGCCCGTGTTCTACAGACATAACGTGGTGAACTGTGGTAAATAAGCTGCAAATGAACACTAATTAGCTTTGTATCCTGAACTTGTACGACTCTCGAGGAAGGAGGATGACGGAGGAGGGAGGCAAATATGCTGCGGGGCTGTTTGCTTCTTTGCTGCGAAGGAAAACTGTTCATTTGTGATACGCTTGTTGTTACTCTGTGCGTGCTATTCAGTGTGGAGGTCTGGTCATTAATTAGTTCATATATTGAAAAAGTAAACACGACAAATGATGAATAATTTTAAAACAAGTTAAGGGCCTGATTCTAGGGTTGCAGGGTTGATGGACGCCTTAACATTGGCACTGGTCATTATAAAAATCGTATTTTTTTATTCCTATTCATGTTTGATTTATAAGATGCATATCATCTGGTTTTGTCTTGATATTGAAATCGCCCACAGATGACAGATTTATGCATTTAATGGCCCTGAAATTCTCTATCAGTGCATTTCCATACTACTTTTTTGTTTGTTTTGTACGTGTCGAGCTCTGCGGTGCTCTCGTCCACTTCGAAATGAAAAGAAAACGGGGGTTAAATAAGGTTTCCTGTCAGAATCTTGACATGAGCGATTTGTCGTAAACAAGAAGGTAATCTACATATGAAAGACTTTCCATTCTGTCCTTGTGGGATACCTCGTCCATTCCTATAGAGCATCGCTCGCACTGATCACCACATATAAAAGAAGCCAGCGGGAAATATTCTGATGACATCCACTTGAACCCAGAATGCTAAACAACTGTGCCACTGCCGCCGCTCATGTTGGCATCTGAATGTAAAGCGCAGCAGGGATCAGTGTTTGGCGGCCTTTGATCATCCACAGTCTGCCCATGCGTGCAATGAAATAAACATGTCATTGAAGTGGCATTTTAAACTTTGAGGAATGCTGTGAAATTGACAACTAAAGTACCAAACACGGTCTCTGTGGGTCATTTTCTGTTGTTGCGCTAAGATATTAACATAATTATTGCCAAGATACTCATAAGAACTCGTAAGACTAAGGTCTATTTTACCTTCTGAAGTCAACCGAAGAAAATCTTAGTGAAAAATCCAACTGTATCTACCATTTCACTGATACACAATCAGGCATAACATTATGACCACCTTCCTAATATTGTGTAGGTCTCCCTCGTGCCTCCAACACCAGTTGTGAATTATCAGAGAATGGACATGGGCCTTCTGAGGGTGTCCTGTGGTGTCTGGTAACAGGATGTTGTCAGTGGGGGCCTTTGGGTCCTATTGTTGTGGAGGGGCCTCTATGGATCAGGCTCATTCCAGTGCATCCCACAGATACTTGATCAGTTTGGGATCTAGTGAATTTGGAGGCCAGGTCAACACCTTGCGCTGTTCTCCATGTTGTTTTTCCTAAACCGTTTTTGTGTGTGTCCCTGTGTCAGGCTGCATCCTGCTGGGGATGGCTGCTGTCTGGTCTGGTCTAGGTGGGTGCTACATGTCTAAGTAGCATCCACACAAATGCCAGGTCCAAAAGTTTCACATTAGATTATTGCATTTTCACAAGATGGTCGATATTAGGTACTTCTCCTTTCAGTGGTTTTAATGTTGTGCCAGATTGGTGTAAATGGTCATAGGGAAAATAGCTTCCCATCTCCGGAATAATTAGTGTGCCTTAGTGCATTGATGTGCTCTCTATTTGGTAAGATTTCTAAGCCTAAATTATAAATGTAACATGAGAATGCTGGTATTTAGTGCTACCCATTTATTTTTATCCAATAGACTCAGACCATTTTTTTATATGTTCATGTTATGACCTGTTGCCAAAGCTTTTTACCAAAAATTTCTGACATAATCAGAATTTTTATTTTACATTCTTTGACATGGCAGCGATCAGTTTGGAGCCAAGTCCGAGTGGGCATTCAGTAAACGTTAGATACGTTGGGCCTGTGTCTACTGTTGTTGTAAAGTATGGATTAATCCTGGAAGGCTGTTGATGAGGGCAAGTGTCCACCCATTGAGAATTTGTCTGAAAGAGAGTACACTGACTAACCGATCAATCAGTCGACGGGGAGACTGCTGCTGCCCAGTGGCGCGCCGTCATGACAGGCAAACCAAGCCAATTGTGCGGTTAAGTGTGAACTGCTACGTGCTCCAGTGCCCCCAGATGCTACTTATGAGAGGTACATGGTGTCCGACTCATGCTGTCTTGCATTTGTACTTCAGACTAAGCCGGTCTGGTCTAATTGAAGAAAACCAATAAATGGGGGTGTTTCCATTGCTGCCATTGCAGTGGGAGATTTGCTGTGTTGTTTTTGATAGGTCAGGTAGGTTAGGTTTAGCCTTACGTTAGAGGCACAAGGACTCCCTGAACCATGGACCTCTACTGCTGTTGCCCCAATAAACCACTGTATTAACTAACAGACTGAATAAATGATCTGTGTAGTGATGAAATGCCAGAAGGCCACCATATCTAAACAGTTTTCTACATATTTAAATGTTAAATTCGAATCTACTTCTTACAACAGATTACTCATTTAAAGAAACAGTTTAAGAAATGTTTAGTTTTGAGACGATACTGTCAACATGATGCTGACTGAGGAAAAACAAAGACTTTCCTCTACCACGGTCCTGTAGCGCGACATCTTGTTCCAGTTATCTGCACAAAGGAGAAAATTGCCCGCCAACGGAACAACACTAAAACAACAGAATGCGCCAGATTTATCACCGGTAGCGGTAATTAACGACAATGAAGTGTTTTTTCAGTGCCACTTCCCTGTAAGCCATAAAATAATGTGCTTCTCTTCTGCAGACAAAGACGCTCACGTTTGCAGCCTTCATGCTTTTATGAGCCCGACCATTCAATAAATCAGGGCAGGCATTTCCAGCGAGGCTGCCGGGTAAACTGGCAATCTGGGATTAAAAAAGAAATAAATAAATAAAAATTGATCGTCATTTCCAATAACTTCAATCCTGGCATTTATATTCCTATACCGCCTCCTTCTCTCCTGCCAAATGAAAATATTCAACATTAGGGTACATTACGCTGGAGAATGAACATTGGATTAAAGGTGCAAATAGGTCATTAAAAGATAAATTAGGGAATACACAGTCAATGGCCATTTTGTGCTTGAACTCATGAGAGGACCCCATTTCCTCTTTGTATTCTAGCAACTACTTGACTTCTAGCTTGATAACGCTGTTGCTAGAAAGACATTACAGGAGTGTAAACATTGGCAGCATTGTCATTATTAAATATTAAAGATAATTGCTCTTGACTTAGAAATATGTATTTTGAGAACACTCCAGTCCATTTAAAAGCAGCGGGGATTATTCTATTCATGTACCTCAGAGGTGGGACAAGGCTTTGGAAAATCACGGAAGCATAAACTCATCCCCTTTGGCTTGAGCTGCTTCTGCTTCTGTACCTCCGTCACTCCAGCGCGCCAACTGCTCCCGCTTGGCTTCGGTTGACTAGTTCTTATTAATTTAGGGCTTTGTTTTTGGGTTATTCAACCAAATATGACGTAAAAAAAAATGCAAATAAATGTTTGTTTCCCGAGGCCCCAGCAGAACTTGAGTCAGTCGCGAAACGCATCAAGTGATTGTGAGGCATTTAATTAGGTACTTAAAAGGACAGTGGATCAATTAAACGCTGAGATCAGTTTACCCATAATGCACGGGATTGCTCGGTCTCTGAAAGCAGTCGTATAATAATCCGAGCCTCTGAAGGGAGTCGTTTTTAAAAAAACTTTTTCTGATCCTATCATCCAGGTTATGTTGGAGAAAGCTCGGTAAAAAATTTTATGAGTTTGATCGCAGGCAATATAAAATCCAGTATTTATTAAGATTGACCCACGGGAGCTATAAGGTTATACAGTCCAGGCTATTTTTCCTAGAGTTTGAGTATTCTCTGTTTCTTTTATCTCTCTCTTATGAGCCGCCAGTCATCGCGGAAGTGCAGTATTTAATTGTTCTAACACCCCTTAAGACATATCAGCTTCACGTTCTTCATTTTCTCTTTTTCCATTCTAATGTACGCTACAGGAATTTTCCGCACAGCGTTGATCAGTCCAGAACAGAATGTGACTCCATGGTAAAGTTAAAAAGGCCGTTTGAAACACATAAAGAATTACTACTTTCTTTACAGTGCCTTTCATTTTTCGTAATGGATGTATTAATATTGCTTGATGTGGGTTAAACAGTCACGGAGTCAGTGTAATGTCTGTTTTTTCTGCCTCAGTGAAGTCATTGTAATTTTCTCTTCCGATAGATACTTCTTGGACAGCAAAGAGGACGGAGTGAGGTACTTCAGAATCGACCAGAGCAGCGGAGTCATACGCACGACGCAGCCTCTGGACAGAGAGGACATGCCTTGGCACAACATTACCGTGATGGCCTCGGAGGTTGGTAGGTACCCAGGCTCGCCCCCGGAGACCGAATGTTTGAGTTTGCGACGACCGTGGTGCACCTGTTGTGACTATTATGAGTGAACAAAGGTGATTCCGGCTTACAACTAGCTTTAGGGAGTCTCTAACTACCCGCAGAGAAGGACGGCTATGGCGCTACTGTACGTTGACTATGTCTGGGCCAAAAGATTGACCTTGAACGCACCTTGAGCTTTTTATACCTGTAGCTAGCAGTAGTCTGTATTTGCGTTTGAAAAAGGGGGAAAAAGGGAGAGCAAAGGCCAGTCAGGAAGCTAAGGAGAGCTCCAAATCCTTGTGCAGAGCTGGTCTATCCAACTGATGACCATTACCTAGCTTTAAAAGTGATAAAAGAAATCTAATTTATTTTAGTCCGTGTAAAGTTTATGGCTTTGCAAAAGGTAACAAAGCACATGGGAACGTGCACACACACACACTTCTCATCCTGAGCTGTACCGCAGTAAACACATGAAAAGCTGTAAAGCAGTTGCTGCAAGAGGAGGTTGACAGATCGATCTTTCATTCCACACTCCCTTTCTTTAGCCTCAAGCTAATACTAGACATTATAAATCAGAATTGCATTCAAATCATTGGTGACGGTGGCTTGAGCCTGTGCCATGACAGCATGATTTAAAAAGTAGAAGTTTTATATATATATGTGTGTGTATGTATAAAAAAAAGTTGTATGCTATATCTCGAGCCAGAGTTTTATATTTATTTATTTATTTTCCTCTGCCACCAGATAACGAGACACCCTGAGGGGATGGTATTGTTGACGGCAGTCTAGGTTCAAATTCATAGAGGGTAAAATTGGAGTCAAAATCAATATCAACAAAAGAAAGTTTCCATAAAGAGAAACGAGTACATGGATCGGCACTGCACCCTCTTTACCGACAGGATAAAAAGAGCAGAGCGGTATTTACGTGGAGGTTCAGCATTTTATTTATCTAAAAACGATGCCTGTTAAAAAAAATAAATAAAAAATGCTGCTGCAGGACTTGCAGTGAACAAATTATGTAACGATAACAGTCGCCTTGTTTTTTTTGGGCAACATGGTCGCTTTTAATGGTGAAATAGGAAATTAAACTTTCTAACCCGATTCATGAGCTGAACTGAAAAAAACTGGCACACCAGAATCTACACGTAGACGGTATTGTTTTCAGCGCAGCATGATTTAAATAACATTATTTACAGACTACAAGAACCATCACTAACTGTATTTAAGCACAGCTCAATGCCAAGTCTCTTCATAATGAAATTAACAAAGTCTGAAGAAAACAAGGACGAAGGATACCATTTGCATAATGATTGGATTGCATTCAGATAGGTGCATGTGTATTTTCCTCATAATTAAGTACAAAATTAAATTAGTCCCAATTGTTTCAATGTCCTTTTCTATTCTGAAAATTAATTAAATCAATACAGCCCCCTCTAACTCCATGAACCGCTATCAGGTAACTTGGGTAATTTGTAATCACAATTAAGCAAATCTCTCGCCGACCAACAGGGGGGCTGCATGCTAATGTTTCTTTATCTCTTCGCCTTCTCTTTAGTATTCAAGGAAAGAGTTACATGCCGAGGCACTGTCAAAAGGCAGAGTGATAAATTTTTACCTCTCCGAATGAGCAAGGACACACTGTGTCATAGAGAGAGACAAAGCACCCAACACAGCTGGGCAAACGATCCTGCAGAGATTTTATCCCGCTTTCTAATGGCCACAAGGAGACGGGCTCTCCACGGCGAGCGAGTAAATTAGACAGGCCATGATTGAATTTCTTTGTCCGTGGATTATCACAGTACTCGTCATCTAAAAACACAGTAGGTGCAATGTCAGGCTTTCATGAGGTGTTCAGAAGCAAAAAAAAAAAGGGGTGCGTGCAGCATCCTGGAGCACAGGATAAATTAAGTAAAAGTCTTGAGTCCATGAATTTAATTTAAGGACTTGTGCACCTGTGTGACTTCACTGAAGGTTCTGCAGAGCGTGCAGTCTATTTTTCAGCACTGTCAAGTATGTTCACACCTG
The DNA here is from genome assembly GCA_005024645.1 of Planiliza haematocheilus. Taxonomy (NCBI): domain Eukaryota; kingdom Metazoa; phylum Chordata; class Actinopteri; order Mugiliformes; family Mugilidae; genus Planiliza; species Planiliza haematocheilus. The sequence continues at coordinate 5,813,345 of SRSE01000613.1, forward strand.
GACACTACCCGGTAAAAAGACTTTTCTGCCAGGGACCGAGGTGAAATACCTTGACTAGTTCAATATCCCAGTTGAAAGCTGTAAATTTTAATTTGTCATTATTGTCTTTGCTCACTATTGACGTTGTTTCAGACAATCCCAGTAAGACATAAAAACCATTTATGTTGACGTTTCTGGACTGATGGCACTTTTAAGTCCATACTGGTGTCCGTCACATGAGACAGAGTCCATAATACTGGTCAATTATTAGAATTAGTTCAGTAAAGAAAAGTATAAATCAGGCGCGTTTTGTTTTTCACACAGCAGATGGGATGCTTTACTTGCAAGCCGAGTTACTTGTGCGAGGGCCAGATGATGTACTGTATTGCAATTGAGAGCCCCAACTGAGACAAAATGAAAGCAGCGCAAAACACGGTCAGATTAACTTTAATAAACAAAATTGCTTTCTACAACGCTGCATCCTTCGGTGCTTTTATGGTGGCAAAACCGGAGACAAAACCCATAAACAGTCTAACAAGAAGAGCACAGTGTGCCCCAGTTTAGAGCCGCAGCGGTGAATGTTTTATTTTGCTATTAAGGCTTGCATTTGGCATTCATTTTCTTTGTCCTCATTCTCTCTCTCTCTCTCTCTCTCTCTCTCTCTCTGCCACAGACAACCCCAGCCTTCTCAATCACGTTCCTGTTACCGTCCAGGTCCTGGACGTGAACGACAATCCGCCAGAAATAGCAACCGATGAGGAAGTCATTGTGTGTGAGAGCTCAAGGCCAGGACAGGTGAGTGTCTGAGAGAAGCCACTCAACACATATTTCTGTTTTTCTCTTCATCTCTGTGCTCTCGCACGCCCAAAACATCCTTCATGCCGAAAGCACCTCAGGAAGGTAAGTGTTGAGAGCTGTCCATTAACCACAGCCATTTCCCTGACTACATGCACTCCTGCACTGAACTATTGTTTCCCTCAGCAGTTTGACTATATCGGTAAGAGCTGAGCACTAGGCGCCTGTGAAGGAACTAGAGAGAGCTGCTTAATCATCCCTCATTCAGAACGAGTATCTCAGCAGCAAACCATGACGGCTCTAAATCGAAGCTCATTCCAATTTGCTCTCAGTAGTCTTTGATTCATTCAAATTAAGAAGGTTTTTGAGATATAGAGCAATCAGCGGCATGGAAATGGCTGAAAGTGTGGTTCGGCAAAAGATGATGGAGTAAAGACTGGGAAGTCCTAACTAAATACATTTTTAATAGTTTCACGCTGGTGGGAGAAAACTTTAAATAGAAGTTTGTATTGAATTTGAATTAAGGTTACAGTGTAGCCTCAAGATTCTTGCCCCCAGACAATTAAGTGGAAAGAATTATAATGCATTGGATGAGACAGTGGTACACCACAATGTATGTGAAAGAGCAGATCTGCTCATTTATGTTTCAGAATCTATTTGAATTTCAATTATTCTACCACTGCAACGGAGAAGTTCCTATAAGTGTGGCAGGTGTCTATCAAACTTGTAGCCCGGCACCTACATCCCTAACTAATGTTAGTCACGTTTCCACTGCAGGAACTCAGGAACTTAGCTTTTGGGGCAGAAACCATAGGAAGAAACATGTGAAAGTGCATTTCTAACACAGGGAAGGCATCCAAATAAAGCATCTGCTCCTGGTCAAGAACTTTGGAGGTGGGGCTTGCAGTAATGAATATTTCTGATTGGTCCACTTGTTGAAACATTGTGCAAACTGTTGGACTGGAGGTCCTTCACACAACCTATGGTCTGAAGGAACCTTTTGATTCCTGGGACTATGGGTTTAGAGGTGAGGTCTTCAACAGGGGTTCCGCAAATCCTAGGAGGTCCAAAATTTTTTCCCATAAATTTAAATGTCTTTAAATAGACATATACGTAAGTAGGGGGCCCCCGCTCCATCTCTCCATCAGTCTGGGGTCTTTGACCTGGATAATGTTGAAGACCCCTGGTTTAGAGTATTTTGGGTGGATACGCAGCTATTTTAAATCACTGTACAGGGTATATTAAAGTTCAGCTTTTCTTTGCCTATGGTTAGTGCCCAAACTGCAAAACATTACAAGAGTTACTGGTGTAAGGCGAATTGGATTAGGTTGTAAAGGCTCAAAGGTCAGTCTGACTAGTCTGATTCTTGGATCTGAAGGTTGTGGTTATACAAAAACACCAATGTGATAACAGCAAACGTGGACTGAACAGCCACAGTGCTGTACTGGTGTCTCATTTGAAACTGTGACTCAATGGATGTATTATTAGACCACTGGTAGCCCGTGGATGTCTGAATGTATTCAACCCATTATCCCGATTTTTAAGAATAACCGAGTGGCACTTAGTTGGATTCAAACTGATGCAAAATGAAAACTTAACCCCGGCACCATTATTAAAATGGAGCCCTCCTTTCCTCACTCACAAAAGTAAACTCAATCACACACAGAATGCACTCTAATACTGCACAGTTAAAGAAAGAGGCTTGACCAAATACACCAGGAGCACAACAATGCCCCAAATTTTACACTGAAGATAAGAACTTCCAGTAGTGACAGAGTCTATTGGGTCATTTTCCCTCTCAGTGCCGTTTCCCTCCTCTCTCCCTCACTGTGTCTTTTACCAATTAAGGGTAGCAGTCTGACAAAAGTGGCAGTAAGGGTGCCCTGGGAGCACCCTTGTCATTGTTAGATGCCAGCTCCCCCCTGGCCCAAGCCAAATGCTCTCAAATCCAAGTGTGACAACCAGGCACTGTCCTTCAGGCGCCGTACACAGGTAGAGGAGGAAATGTTACACCGCCATTTGGCTGTAGGTCAGAGGCACTCTGACTTTGACGAATTATGATCAACAAATCACAGGACATGCTTCAGAAGCTAAATCAGCCCCTCGCCCCGCTTGTAATTAGAGGGAGCGATTCTAAATGGCGCAGGGGCTAATTAAATGTTGCATGTGTTGCCTCTGGAAAGCAATTTACGACGTGTCTTCTGAACAACAGGTGATCCAGACTGTCACAGCAGTGGATAAGGATGACTTTGCCAATGGACAGCGGTTTTCCTTTGCTCTGCCGAGCCAGCTACCGGTTAATCCCAACTTCACCCTGAAGGACAATGAAGGTAATTAAAGTGATCAATATGTTTGTTTGCATTTCTTAGGAGCATTGCACTGTGTCTACAGAATTATCCTCATCGCTCCCATTCTAAGATCCAATAAGCTGCACTGATTTCCTCGTACCTTGGAGGTGCAATAAAAGTATGCTGTCTGTCAACGGGGTATGGTAACCACGCGAAGATACGAGTGCCGCTGGGGCCGACTCGGAGTCAAGTCCGCATGAAACATAGAGTCATAGAGGTTTGGCTTGTTTGCGCATTGTGTTGTCAGATGGATTACCCCGCTCATGCCAACCTCTCTTTCCACCCCCTGCGTGCGTTATTTTGTGCCGGCTTAGGGCCAACAGCGGGCGTTGCCGTGGCAACCACTTCAACCTCAGGTGAATACCTAGCCCTGGGTTGGTCTGCAATCACAGCACAGGGCTTTTTTTTTTTTTTTTTAACTCTAGCTCTCAGCTAGAAGATCTCACGGATGCCCACGGAGAAGAGGAGTTCACAGCACTCCAGATGAATCTCTGAGCCCGAGAGTGGCATAAAAACAGACGGAGATAGCATGAGAGGGATAAAAAAAAAAAAAATAATCAATGTGATAATAGGAGATAAGTCTGCTTAGCCGTCGGTCCAGTTGCTTCCCATCCCGAGCACTCCCTTCCCTACTTCAGGATCCATTTAAGTGGCACTAAGAGACATCCTTCAACCCCCGCCCACCTCCACTCCCAAGGGGTACATGAATCAAACAAGGCAAGGCACTGCTGCCCCAAAGACATTAAGCACCCATAGACAACAGATATATATATAATTTTAAAGTATATACTGTATGTGGAATAAATAAATATTCCTGGCACTGCTTTCTTTCAGTTTTATACTTATACAACCCAGAGCAGGTTGTAAGTCTACTACTGAGCCTCCAAGAAGTTACTATTCCATGTTTCCATGCTCAAATATTAATCATTCTACTTGAATTATATCCGTTAGTCAGTTGCAGAATTCCTCCAAGGATCCAATCATTTTACCAATCAAAAATATGAGAACTCCATATCAAAGGATTTACAGTTTGTTGTAAATCCCACAGTCTCACTTAGCCCGGTTTTATCCCATCTACTTGAGAACGGCCGTTTTTGAGAATACGTTGTATATGAAACCCACTTGATAAATATATGTCGCTGTTTTTTTCTTTTTTTATCTTTGTGTCACATTGTTACTCTAGGGTATTACCGAGAAATACACCAAGGTACACCTCCACGGCTGCGTGCAAGCAGTTCTCTTGCTGATTTGCCATATGCCGTGTTAAGGGATGACAGTGAGGAAAGATAACAAAAGGAACAACAACAAGCTGCTGCTTTGTTTTCTTTAGATTCGTGTTGTTCTTTCTGGGTAGTGTTGCCTGCGAGGTAATGCAAGCGCCGGTACATAGTTGTGAACTGAAATCCGGCGATGGCAGCGAATACTAACGTGTAAATGTACGGTGAGGTAAAGATTGCAAAAACTGCCAGGGTGGCTCTTTCATTTTTTCATTTTTGTATTTATGCATTTGTTTTGTGTTGATGGCAGCTTTTTTGTTGTTGGGGTAAAAGCTCCTGGTAGAGTCTTCTGGGGCTAACTGGGTTTAGATGAAATCTGGAGTCTGGGCAACTCTAAGCTCTTCTTGGATCGGTGTCTTCGGAACAGTCTCCTTGGACCAGAGAAGTCAGGCCGTCCTCCTGTAACCTCATGGCAAGGTGTGCCACTGGGGCCACTGCTTAGCACCTTTTATACTCTGTTTATCCAAATACCCACCATTTAAAAAAACATTTTCCACTCTTGCAAAATGATTCTCTCAAAGGTTTTATTGCGGCGGGAACCATCTGCAGCAAAATATTCCCAAAGAGTTCAGGAAGCGAGCCCTTATTACTTGAAATTTTCTTTTTGGTTCATGCTGTTTCGGTAATGGTTCTTTTCAGTTTGGGTGTAAGCTCCAACTGCTTGCCATCCCACAGGCTCGTGTTTTTATTCTCCAACTAGATCTGTGATATAATCCCATGTGGGATGGGCGAATTGCGTTTTATGACATAAACATAGAAAACTATTCATTATTTCATCATTTGTCGCAGAGAATCTGAAGAAACTTGTACGTGGTGGAAGTCGTTCTTCTGAAGAAGTCAGTACCACAACTGATGATTTATTCTACAATATTCTAACAATCATGTTGGCAGAGGATGGGATTAAACAAGCATTCTAACCCGCTGGGATCTTTGTAGTTCCTCATTCCGTTTACTTTTCTCCAGGACGCCTTTCTAAGACCGTGTTTTGATTTGGTGAAGCGACTTATACAGGAGGACAGAGAGAGAGCAGCCCAACGAAGCCTTCAGCTTGTTCTTCACCGGAGCAGCTAAATGCCTTTCTGTTCACTTTCAAACAAAGAAAATGCTTCACACCGAAAACTCCAACGACAAAGCATTGTATTGGTGTCTAGCACTGAGCATACCTTGAATGATTCCCTCATTTTGTTTTCTCTAAATTCTTCTCTCATCTGCATGAACCTTTGATCTGAAATGTTGAAGGTGCTGCACCCGCAGTTTGCGTAGTTTCAGTCGTCTGCAGTCACCCGGAGTCTGCATTTGCACTTGAACTTTAAAGGTGCGCAAAGATCATGTGGCTTTGTATTTTCACTGTGTTGTAAGATATGTGCTGTGTGAAAGAGAAAGAAAGTGAGAGAGAGAGAGAGAGAGTTAGAGAGAGCGGCATACTGTTGACTTCTGGGTCTGATAATTAAAGTAAGCTCTTCACACTCAAAGCAGCTTCTTCCTTTGCTGTTGTAGCGGACCAACAGTTGGTAGCTGCTCTGTGCCAAGGCCTAATACCTCCCTCTGTTGTTGTGCGACTGACAAAAATCCTTCTCAGTCACTCACACGGCTAACTCTCTGATGACCTCCTTTCCCTCCTCCGCGTTTACAGTTTGCTCGCAGCGGATCCTCCAGGAACTTGAATTTCTGTGCCTGCATGCAGTTTGTTTCTCCACAAAGAAAAACAACATTTAGTCGGAGACACTGACGTATTTAATGAAGAGCCAGTTTTATCTGCGACTGATAATTCCACAATCAAGACCTCTTGAAGGACTCATTAACTAAAGTGTTACGGCCTTTTCGGGTAGCTTTTTACTGTACTTAGCCATATCAGATTTGTCGCCACTCTCGTTGCCGTCGGCCGTTTTCATCTTCTTTATAAGATCTGTTTCACAAAATCAGATCAGCAGAGCGGTCGATTTTCCAGCAAAAAAAGGGAAGAAAGCAAGCACACATTCAGCGTTAGATTTAGATCAAGGTCTTTTTTTCTTGCTGTGGAATTGCGTACTTTGTCTGCTCAGATGAAGTCAGGGTGCCTTAGATTGAGTTGCCATGCAGAAATGTTGATCCTGTTGAAGCGCCGGATGCGCGACAGTAACTGCAGGTCAAACTCCTGCAACATATTAGAAACCATTAAAGCTGAAAAACAAGGGGAGGGGGGCTTCTGCTCGGCTGCTCTTTGTGACAAACCTGCACTGTTAAAAGCACTTTAAACACATTCAACTTGACTATATCTACTTTGCAATGACTGAAGAGGAGTGAATGCCTCTCTGATCTTGTGAGCTGTCACATTGTGATGACATTTTCTTCTAAAAAAATTATACTGTGATCCCAAAATAACCCATCCACTTAAATAGATCAGTTGATTTCTGAAGGCATGTTCTTACAGTCTGCATACAGAAGACCTTATAATATTACAGTTAATCAGCTGTGTTGAAAGAAGCGCTGCCAAGCCATTGATATGTGGGACTTTTAATTAGCTTTTATGTCATTCACACTTCACTTGCAATGGGTGTTAGACTTCCAGACTCGCAAACACCTATTATCTGCTGAAACAGCATGATTTATGTAGAGGGCAGAGCAGCCTGTCACATGCTGGCTTTATTAAAACTTGCACAGCAAACAGCTGAAAATTGGGACTCTCGCATCTCAGAAGATTTGATTAGGCTTCCCGTTGTTCAATCAAAGTTTTGAATTGTCCCTAATTGCTCTGTGTTTATGATTACAGGGGAATTTGGAAATTAAATATTGTTATGAATGAGCTGTACATGTGCACAGGAAGGATACAGCAGTTGATTCGTAGCTGTAAGCCGTGCAGGGGCGAGGAACGTGACAGTACTGCGCCGTCTGTTTTGATCACTGCTGCAAAAGTATACTGACCAACCTCACATTAAGTCAAATACACAAAACACAACCCTTAAACGCAGCCCTGATGTTGGGGAGATTAAGCTCAAACCAGTGAGCAAAAGCTGTTTTCTCATAAGCAGCACACATCACTATCTGTTTTTACTGCCCGCCATGTTGTGTTAAGCTAAGCCTTACTGAGTCAAGGTAATCCTTATTGAATATAGGGGCTGCTTTGAAAAGGACATAGAATGTATGTCTTTTGATGTGTTGTTAGTCCCCATGAAAGACATTTTATTTCTGCACAAAACGCCATTAGTGTCAGAACAAAGCTGATCCATTTGTCAATAGTCAAGGCTGCCTGTATGTGTTACAGTCCATGTAGTATTCCGTTTAGCATAGTTAGGTTTGATTGGAATTTGGTTGTTTACTTCTGGCCAGGACATGCTCACCTGGTTAGCCTCATGGTTCCAAAGTCGCAAAATGTCGCCGTATCCCAGAGAAAATACCATCAGTTTGGCCAATGAAAGGAAGTGGGGATGTTCCACACCCAGTCTCCTTCTGGCGCAGCCCACCTGTCATATTTTTAATGTGGCCCTTGAGGCAAAAACGTAACCCACCCCCGGTATAGTATGTGTAAATAGAAAGTCACAGCATGTAAGCCCTCCTAATCTAAAAAGGTTTTCACAGTAAATTATGAAATGGATTGTTAAAACTGAAAGCTGTATTCCAGCATTGTACCACATTGCTTCAAGCGACGTTATATATAGATATATATATTTTTTCTTTTTGTTGATGAAAAAACTGCCGTGCGTCACTGTGACTTGTTTTTTAAAGAACATATAGGGTGCTTACCACATACAACCATACTTAAATGCACAAGGCATGTCTTTCCATAGAAACTACACAGCAGCCTTGGTCTGTGAACCCTCTCGTATATGCATTAACTACAGTAAGAATAAAATCCATGCATTAGCCATTCAAATGCAACAGCATTCAGTGAACAGAGAGAAGGACACAGTCTGTGACTAAATCATCAGGTTTGACGATTTACCTGCATTTGACATAACTCGCATACTTTAGATAGTTCTTAAAATGTGTCTAGTGTTCAGAGCAGGCCAGGTCAACACCTTGTGGGGTGGGGGTGCCTGGTGTGGTCTAGGTGGGTGGTTTATGTCTTAGTAACATCCATACGAATGCCAGGTCCAAAGCTTTCCCAACAGAACATTGTATTGTCACAAGACGGTCAGTGTTATTTACTTCTGTCAGTGGTTTTAATGCTGCGGCTTATCGGCGTATACATTTTCTTGCCTGCATAAGCACGACGCCCCAAGTTACATAGTTATCCAGTATATATTCACCCCGAAAATAGCGGTGCCACAGCACTGTATGTATATTACGTTCCAAGTGGCAACTGGAGGGAAGCATCGTGCTGAATCCCATCAGCGGCACCTACACACACCCACCAAGGTTCACAAGGAATCCAGCTAAGTGCATGTGTAGGCAAGTGTGAAGTCTGCAGAGATGTGGTTGCGACTTTGTGCGTCTCTTGTTGATTTATTTTTGGTTTGCTTCATTTTTTTTTCACTCACACCCTTCACATGTTCTACAGATATTTGCATTTTGAATGCATTTTAATATCATAAATATGCATATTGTTATTTGTTTTATAGCATCATACAGTAAAACAAGAATTTACCTGGTGAACATTTCCGCATCTGCCTGCTTTTTACTTGTTCTCAGGTTTTGGTTCAAGAGAAGTGCAGAGCTTTAAAAGGCTCCAGTGTTTGTAGGACCATCGAAGGTGTTTTGATCGTCAGTGAGTGTTTAAAACGACCCCAGAGATCATATCTGTATATCATGTGCTGCCGTAGACTGCACCAATCTTGAAATGGATCGGCAGGAATGCATAAGTGGCAGAAAAGTTACGTAAGCGACACTTCTCATCATGTTAATGCTTTCGGAAAAGTGAAAAAATGAGGCCATTTGCCTGTTAGTGGCTCATGCGCCGACTCCGGCTTAACGAACTCGGTGCGGGAAGGCATTCCACAGGACTGCAGTGCCACACGTGTTCATGTGAATACCTGTGTGATTTATTTTTCCAGTGCTGGGAAAGGGCAGGCAACGGGGAGAAGAAAAGAGCGAGTCGTTTTTCAATGAAGTGTTAAATCTTCTTAAAAGCATATTTTCCCTTATTTCCTGCGTGGGCGCCTGTCTTGTACTGCAGGTAATGTGACGTAGTGAGAGCTGTCACAGCACAGTTAAACTGACTGCGCTAACTCATGCATCCTCTCCTCTTATGTGGATGCGGCGTGGATGCAGATGGCCCGTCTCGCTGCGGCGTTAATCAACAAGCACACAGCTCCTCTCCAACCTGCCTGCGACGCGAGGCTTTTTAATGTGAAATTAGCATGATATAGTTGATGTGAACTTCCTCGTTGTGGCCCGTACAAGGACCTGTGCTGCTGCGGTGTCGTGCTTCAAAGTGTAAATGATGTGACGGCAAACATCACGCACACAGAGCTTGTGGGTGTCTCCTTTCCTCAGCCTCCATCTTCACTACTCCCTCTCTTTGGCTAACACACAAACACGCACTCCTCCTCCATTTGGAGGCGCTTCCTCCCCTCTTCTCCTCTCATCCCCCAACTCCCCATCTCTCTTCCTTGTTATTTGCATCTCTCACAATCCCCTCTCTCCCGCCCCCACCCACCCATCTGCTTGCTGATATGGTGAGACTGCGAGTCTGACTTAATAAAGCTTGAAGTACGTGTTGTCATTCCAACTGTCGATCATTATAATTATTCATAGATGGAGCAGAGATTGGAGTGGGAGGCGAGGTCTCAGAGCAGCAACGCTATAGTATGGAGGTGTTTTCACAGGGTGGAAAGGAAAGGTTGCCCCGTGTGCACGATTCAGCATTTTCATAACTTAAGATATTGCCTGAATATGTATGAGCATGCAACGTGTCATCTGCAGGTTTCTTGTGAGTCAGTCATGTGAGGCCCAAGTTGTTCATCCAAGTACCTGATTCAGCCAGCCGTGTAGTTAAAATGAGCAGGGATAATCTAGTATCTAGAGCTTTACAAGCAAGTTTTATTGACTCTTTATTCATTACACACAACTTAATTTACTTCCAGTTATGTACTCCAATAGCAAGCGATTGCATGATATTGTCCATTAAACCTATACCTATCCATATTATCTAATATGTCCTTCTTAGCAGATTACCTAATGCATCAGTAAGCATAGTGTGTCATAGGCATAACATTACGACCACTTACAAGAGAAGTAAATAACATTGCAGGCGGCTTAGACCCTACACAGAGCCTAGCGCCGTAGCTGACATGTACCTCTCTGGAAATGTAACTTTGCACCACGGTGACACAGAGCGCACGAGCTACGATTGGTCCGCTTGGTAGTAGCGTGTTTCCGCTTCAGTATTTCTGTATCAGATTCTTTATTGATCCAAAACAATCAATTAGAAAATTGCGGAGATGGGGAGTACTTGGGGAGGTGCGCGTCAGCTACGGCGCTAGGCTCTGCTTAAGTATCTGTGTTATCACCTCTGCGTCAACTGCGCCAACACGGAAGTCTAAACTGCCTGTAGGCCTCATCGTAGGCTCTTCTCGCAAAAAAAAAGATGCTGGAGATAAAAAGGCTATTTACAGTCATTTAAGATTGCAGTAAGTAAACTGCAATGAAATTGATCAAGTAAGAATTTTCCTTTTTTCAGGACTACTTGTATCAAGGTGCAGTACCGGCAAATGTGAAGTACAGACTCTTTTCTCTCACTTTCAAATGCCACTTTGTTTGTTTGAGGCAGCAAAATGCCACTGGACTGGTTTCAGAAAATGGTTGTGGTTTGGGTTCCCTTGAAATAGTGGAGCAAGCATGAATGATACTGCTGCTAACTGAAATATATTATATTCAAAGATGTGATCTGTGCCCCAGAAAACAGGTGTCCAAGGACACGAGTACCTTTAATTAAATTCAGTGACTATTGTATCAAATGGGACTGGGCTGAAATGAAGTAGAAGAAGGGTATCCATGGAAAACAATAGTAGTCTTACACTGTCCATGTACAAAAATCGATTTAGTTCACAGATAATCTAGTGAAAGAATATATTGAGGACTCTGATATGAGTGGGCTGATGTTGCCAGCATAGTTAAAGGCAAACAGCCCACGGTGGAAGTCAATACAGCATGGTGGCTTAGTTTTTGGCAGCTGGAGCTTAAACACTACCAGATGGCTAATGGTCAGCAATATTGTCCATGTCGCTGCCCAGACTATCTCACCGTTGGAATCTTTTTTAACCGTTATCCCTGGCTCCAAAAGACACAATCTAATCCATAGCCGGTATTCCTCCAGTGCTTAGACAATTAGTTAACATCAGAATAAACCTGGCAAACTAGCTGCTTCATTTGACTCCAATGAAACATAGACTGTATAAATATGGACGGCAGGACTGCGCCTCAAAAGTGAAACCAAAGCAAGTAGAGCTCCCCCTGGTGGCTGGCTACAGTACAGGCCGTAAACTCCACCTCCTCCATGTTAGTGGATGAGACTTGGGACATTTAAAACACTAAAATACACGTCACATACATTTTTTTTCAACGATGGTTTCTGTCACTTTAGGTAGTTTATATATGCAAGTGTTTTTGAGATAAGTTTCGTTATTTGACGCTATAGAAACAGGATGTTACATCATGGCGACTACCAGTTGTCATGCCAACCGCTCCGTAAAGCTGATGTGTGGTACGGTGAGAGTTGTAAAAAAAAAAAAAATAAATATAAATACAGTGAAGTACAAAAAAGTACAGTAGTAACTGGTGGAGGTAGCGCAGAGCATAGTATTAATTAAACGAAAACATGAGTGAGTTTGGCGGAAGTGTGGGCGGGGTCAACAATATCGCAGCTCTGCATGGCTCCACTCTCCACCATACTGCGCAGACTCTGGCTTCAAAGTCGCAAAATGACACTGGCAGTATGCCCGGGAAAATAGCGTCGGTTTGGCCAATGCAAGGAGGTGGGGTCCATATTCACATACAGTCTATGGTTTGGACTCATGGGTATGGGTCTATTGACGAGGGCTTTAAGTAGGAGCTGTTAGAGATCCTGCATTCAGGCATAATCCACCCGGGAGAGCACCGGAACCAGCGAAAAGTAATTTAGCAATGTAATTTTCAATTCACATCTGTGTGTACCTGTGTGCATGTGTGTAGTGGGTTTTCCTCTCTTTGTTCAGTCTTCACAAATCCTCCCTCTAGAGATTCATCTTATTTGTTTTTAAATCCACAAATCCAGCCTTTTATTTCAGTTTACGTACATGACATGTTCCATTAACTGGAGTGTTTCTGCAGAGGCCAAGGTGAACTGCTCTTTCGTGGCACATTAAAATAGTAAACAAACATCTTTGAAATTAATTAGCATTGAGCTGCAGCTCAGACATCTAGGGGCTCGAGATAATGTACTTCAAAAGGGAGAAATCAGATTCAGATGTGTTAAATGTCAGGGTTTTTTTCCACTGTTTAACTGATAATCGTTATCTGTAAACATGTAATTGCAGATTTTACTGAGAGGAAAGAGGAAATCATCAGTTAGTGTTTTGAAATATAGGTTCTTATATATTGTATTAACTTAAAAAACATTTATCATTACAGACAGCACGGCCAGCATTATTGCCAGGCGGCGGCGTTTCAACCACCTGACACAAGAGCTGTACGAGCTGCCCATCGTGGTGTGGGATGGCGGGGAGCCGTCTCTGACCGGCACCAGCACCTTGACCCTGCGGGTGTGCCCATGCCAACGCCACGGCCGAATCCGGATGTGCCAGGGCGAGGCGTTCCTCTCCTCCGCGGGTCTCAGCACCGGCGCTCTGATTGCCATCCTGCTGTGCATCGTCATCCTGCTGGGTAAGCTGGCAAAGCTGCTGCAGGGACTGCAGGGACTGCAGCGAGGGGGTGGGGGGGAGATGGGGAGCTGCCTGGGGGAAAATATCCCGAGGCCCGTGGGCTGAGGAGATGGACCATAGAGGAGCAGGGACTAGTGGAAGGCTTTGAAAGGGTGTGACAAGGGCAGAGGAGGAGAGAGCGATGAATAGACATGCAAAGACACAGGTAGAATTTGGAATGAGGAGAGGGAAGGAGTGGAAGAAAAAAGAAGAGGACGTCAAGGGCAGAAGAGGAGGGTGACAGTGGAGGAAAGGCGACTAAAAAGTAGATGAGGACAGAGACAGACAAGATAGAGGTAGAATGCAGGGTTAATGTGATTCAGAATGGAGGTGCATACAACAGAAAGAATGTTGAAAACCAGCAAACAAGGGAAACATTTTGACATATAGCAGCTCAAATAATAAAAAAAGGGAACCAAGGGACCTACACCGATCAGGCATAACAATACGACCACAAGGAGGAGAAGTCCATCTTGTAACAATTTAGTGTTCTACTTGGAAACTTTTGGACCTGGCATTCGTATGGATGGTACTTAGACATGTTAAACCCACCTAGACCAGATGAAGCACCCCCATCCCATAGCAATGACACAGCTACACACATCTACACACAGCTACACACACAAAGGCCCCTCCACTCAACCATAGAACCCACTGATGACATCCTGTTGCCAGACACCACAGGACGCCCTCAGAAGGCCCATGTCCATTCTCTGATGAGTCACAGCTGTTTCGGAGGCACAAGGGAGACTTATAAAATATTAGGCAGGTGGTCATAACGTTATGCCTGATCGGCATAAATCACATTTGTAGACAACAAATGGAAATTTGGCTCAGATCGTCTCCTACGACAAAACACAATCCTACTTTCTTCCCCATCCCTCCCTGCCTGGCATGCGTTTGACATTGCGCGTTGTGACTAGAAGAGCATAGGACAAGCATGGAGGAATGTGGTGACAGCCAACACAGATACCACTCTTGTTGATTTCAGGTGTGAAGGATTGGTGGTGCGCCACGAATACAAAACGCCACCAGACGTACTGTGAAAAACACACACGGGGCTTCTTCAGTTTCACCGGCTCGTCACGGCACCCCAGAAAAACACTCCTTCGAGTCAATGAGAATGCATGCCTTGTTACTATGGCAACGGGTCTTTGCAGTGACAGGGCATGATTTTATATATTTATATATATATATATATATATAAACTTGCAAATATGATCTTGTCGCTTTGAATTTGGAAAGTGGACGGTTAGCATTACAGGTCAGATCAGAAAAATAAAAGGTAGCGGTGGAAACGTGTGGCACAAACTCAAAGTAAAGGATCAAAAAAGAACTCGTTAAATTCAGCAATGTAAACATCTCCTGCCAGCTAAGACATGAGGAGTGCTGCAGACAAACAGACCAAACCAAACTGCAGCAGGAGACGATCAAACAAATCGCTCTAATAACCCAGCCTCACCGTTGCTCCCCTCCCCTCCCCTCTTTACTGATTGTCTGTGGACATTAGTGCGTGAAGGTTATGCATATTCATACTGGCTTTTCTTTCTCCTCCATGCCAGAGCCTCTGGCTGGGGCCGAACAAAAGGCCATCACCGGCGTTCGGAGAAAACACTTGAGTGAGAGGCACATGCCGAATCGCTAATTGTCGGCACAAAGCTGATCCTAGTCTGAGCAAAACAGAAACGCACAGAGGCAGGAACTGGAGGTCTTTTGAGTTCACCCTTTCTAGCTCCAGGTTTGGTGTCTCGCGCATGGCTCAGGCGGAGGTTCGCCCCGAGAGATTTGAGATTCCACTCCATTTCACATCTCTCTCCCATTTTCATAATTAACCATCTCACAGGTGTGAGGAAGAAACGGATGAATGTGAAAATGTCTAAGACGCCTGTGTACACAGTTTAAATCTTTCAAATCTTTCAGTGAATCTCTGTTTAGTCATTTAGCTTTTCCCAGTAAGGTAACAAAATGGTGTGTAAGCCTATGACACACTCATTAAATTATTACAAAGGACCTTGAAGTTGGGGAAATGGGAGCCTGTGGTGGCACGCGATTACAAGCCCTGCACAGTTCGCCGCGTATCACCCAGCGGTTGGCCTACTGCCTGAGACGAGATAGATCTAGTGATGATGTTTAACTGGCTATATCACACATGTTTGGGTCTCTGAGAAGTGAGGTTAAAGAAAAAGGCACCAAAGAGAAATAAGCGTTTCCAAAATGGCACTTCCGCGGCACCCAATGTAACGAGCTTCGTTTGAGTGATTGCCTGGGTCGTGATTATGCATGTAACCCAGCCCAAATGTTTTAGAGTGAAACAAACAGCAGCAAAATACTGCGGAATGAATGGAGCCAACTCTTCTTGCCGCCACTTTGTATCTGAAAAAAAAAAAATGCCAGCAACACCTATGTTCGCGCTCTACGCCTGCTATCAGCAGTTTGAATTTGGTGAGAAGATGTAAAGTTGTAGGCGGTGTTTCCTTGCAGCGAATGTTGTGTTGAACTCCTGTGTTTGCATCATATGTGCGTCTCCTGTTCTGTCACCTTAAATTGCCTCAAAGTTGAGATTAGTTCCACACACGGCATTCCCATTTCACGTCACCGTCAATGATGTCGTGTTTTATCCTGTCTGGCTTTCTTTGCGTTTGATGTTTCTGTCTTGAAAATTCCATCCTTGATGTTTTGTTTCTTGCTTCACTTCCCGTGTTCCCCCCCTTTTGATTGTTGGATTGGTTTCTCCCTGTGTGCTCCGCCCTCATTAGTCTCACCTGTATCTTGTTAACCCCTCAGCTTGTGTGTGTGTATATATAGTCCTGCCTTTTCCTTTGTCAAGTCATCTGTTGAGCTGTCTGTGTTGAAATTACTGCTGTTTTGTGAGGTTTTTTTGGTCTACCTTTTTTTTCCATGGCATTGCTTTGTGTCACTCCCTTGAGCCGAGTTTTCATTAAAGCAGAATTTTTAAGTTATGAGTTATGTAACCCCAACTGATGCGATGAGTAGCATTTCTTAAACAACTGTGTAGAAACACACTTCCCGTGGTTGTGAATAAGATTACAGTCCGTTTGAGAAGAGTCAAATCATTGGCACGCATCAAGCAGAGAAAACATCTAAGGAGATTGTAGAAACTACTAGAACTGGGTTAAGAACTGCAAAACTGGAAGGATAGTGGGGAACCATCGCCTTTGAGGAAGAAATGTGGTTGGAAAAAGATTCTGATTGATCGTGATCAGTACAATGTGAAGGAAACTCAAGGGATTGGGACTGAACAGCTGTGTAGTCTTAAGAAAACCACTAACCAGTGAGGCTAACCAGAAAAAAAGGCTTCAGTTTGCTAAAGAGCATAAAGATCAGAGCAATGGAAGAAGATCATGTGGTCTAATGAGTCCAGATTTACCCTGTTCCAGAGTGATGGGGCATCAGGGAAAGAAGAGAGGCAGATGAAGTGATGCACCCATCATGCCTAGTGCCTACTGTACAAGCCTGTGGGGGCAGTGCTATGATCTGGGGTTGCTGCAGTTGCTCAGGTCTATGTTCAGCAACATTATGTGCCCAAAGAATGAGGTCAGCTGACTACCTGAATATACTGAATGACCAGGTTATTCCATCAATAGATTTTATTTCTTCCCTCATGGCATGGGCGTATTCCAAGATGACAATGACGGCCTCAAATTGTGAAAGAGTGTTTCAGGGAGCATGAGAGATTATTTTCACACATGAACTGGCCACCACAGAGTCCAGACCTTAACCCCATTGAGAATCTATGGGACGTGCTGGAGAAGGCTTTGCGCAGTGGTCAGACTCCCATCATCAATACAAGATGTTGGTGAAAAATGAATGCAACACTGGATGGAAATAAATCTATGTAGAGGCTTTGTTTAACTTAGTAGCTTAAATTATTACATGCTACTTTTGGTGGGTTTGCTTATAGAAAACAAGAATGTATGGTTTAGTGGTTTAGTGAGGTTACAGATTGTAATCAACTGGATGCCCCTTACCTCATTCTGTCCAAGTGTGTCGGAGAACTTGCATCAGTTTTGTCCGTCCAGGGATACTGCAGACCCAACTTCTTACATTCAGATTTTCCGAGTACTGTCCAATTGTCATTCTGAAAACTGTATCGAAAGCTGTTCAAGAAAGTTTGTGTTGCACAAATGCACTTAGTCATTTAGAATCGTAGTGTGGTAAGGCTAAGACATTGGTTGTCTCCAAACTGAGATACTGTCTATTAATGAGGAAACAATGAGTTATGATGATGAACACACCTCTAGAGTCATATGAGAAAAAGTGATTGTGGATGTTTTTGTTTTGTTGTTGTTGTTTCTTTGTTTTTTTTTGTAAATCCATTCCCAAAGCCCATTTGCAGGCAAACAAATAGAGTGAGTTTATCACTTATACGGACATGGCTCATTTTCAATTCTCGCTCATCTTTGTTTGTCAGTGTGATTTGTCCTCCGCCTGATTGTTTTCTGTTTGTCCGATTAATGTTCGTGCTTTATATGTGTGCCCTCCAATAACCCATCTTAATTAAGTCTGCAGCAAAACAGAAAGGGATACTAACTATTCCTGGGCCGGCTCGGTTGATAATGGCCTTTACACATGACTAAAATAACTTAAAATATTCATGGGGAGATCATTATTTGGATTTAATTTCAAAGGAAATGGTACAGTAATGCAGTACTAATTGGGTTAAGTGGGAGAATAGAACAGATTAAAAGTACAACCATAGTAAACCATTATGTATTTTCTGTCCCTACTTAATGCAGGATGAACTCATCTGACTTAGTATTATCAACACAGAAGCGAACTCAATGACAGCTGTAATACCATGCCTTTTGTAAAACATAGCATTTTTGTTAATCTGAAGAGGTGGTTCTATACGGTAATCCTTAGCAGTTCTTCCTTATTCTCACAGCTACTTAACAAACTGCTGACATTAGTCTGATTATTTTCCAGGGACCCCATCTATATAGCTGGTTTTAAATCCGACTAAACTACAGGGCTTCCAAATTGATCATAGAAAGGAGTGCTGGTTTTTTTTGTTTTTGTTTTGTTTGTTTTTTTGTTGTTGTTGTTTCAAAAACCTTACATACAATTTTACATTTGTGTCATTTCAATGTGTTTAATACATTTTCTTCTCTTTTGTTGTTGAACCCTTAGGGCACAATACAATTCAATACATATATGGTCACTCACCTTACTCTGATGACTTGTACTGGCCTTCTTTGGTCGATACAAATTGAATAGTCAACTGCTAAGCTCACTAAGCGTTTAATGTGCGTGTATGGGGCCATCTCAGACTGGCCACCCGTCTATCTGTCATTGTATGTAGGTCAACCATGGGTCAAATGCCCTAGAGAGCATAGATGACAGACTAACATCTAATTTATTTTTTTCTAATGGCATGAGATCTACTTGCACTACCTTTGTGAACAACGGGTTGATTGCAAACAATGTACTGGGCACGCCTGATGTACAGTATGGTGTGTACAATGTATTGGGCAAATACTACACATGCAAGATGTAAGCAGACTTTCAGGTGCATTATCTCAAAATAATGCGTTAACACAAATTCCTTTTAATGAATTTATAATTTTTTTTAATCCACACGCCTTCTGTTATTATGACCTCAGCCTGCCCCTTAGTTTGCTATCAGGAAATGACCTAAGGAAATGAGAAAATTGTGAAAAGCAAGCAGACTCTGATGTGCGGTCGTAGGAAATAACTGCACCGTGTGGAGAGCAGTAATACGCCCTGCAGAGGAAAGCAAGCAGAAACAAAAGAGCATGTCAGATGCTTGATGAGAGCTAAGTTATGAAATAATGGACTGAGCAGGGAACTTTCTTGGCAGTGTGAAAAAGTTAATGTACCCTAATGCATGTTATCGTTTTTACTTTCCTTATGCTCCAGTTGTTTCATTCTAAACCACAGTGATTTGTTAAACCGTAGACAGTGGAAGCATGTGCACCAGAACCCTAAATAGCAAGAATTTCCCGTTCCTGCTCAGCGGTTGACCTCAACTCACCTCACACACTCTCACATTTCTGCATTTTGTAATTGGTTGCTTTAAACAAGGCGTGCGATAAGCACTGTTCCAGACAAATTGCATTTTTCACCCTCAATAACCCCATGTGGGCAGTGCCAGTGCACCTGGTGGTCGTAAAGTGAAATTAGGCTTTTTTGCATCGATTAATAACGAGCAGGGACATTTCATTAAAACGGAAGCAAGAAGCCGCACTTAATGCTGAAATATATGTACAGTAGACAGATGAAATTATATGTAATTATTTAAGTCATAAGGTGTCTTGAGGGACAGGGTTTTTTTTTTTTTTTTAACAAAGCCATAATTACACATCTTACTTTACATTGCATTTTACTTTTAACTTGACATTCATCTGCAACGCAATCAGTGCCTAAGTTAGAGAGCTAGTAAGTTAGATTATACCTTGCTGATGCAATTTAGATAAGAAAATAGCTGTGATAATTTGAACCCAGACTATTTTAATTTATTTTATTATTTGAGGCTCCAAGCATAACTGCTGGCTATGAGACGCCACTGTCTGTCTGCTCATTCCCAAGGCTGGATGGGATGATTGAATTTGACTTTAGAAGGTCAGCGTGCGTCATCGAGAGGTCTGATCCGATTGCAAGGCAGTGTAGTTTATTATACTGTGAGACAAAGTGGTGGATCATTTAATCGTTTACTTGCAAAAAACCTCGAGGTAGAGATGTCAGACCGGGAGTGTGCGCTCAGATGACTTCGACTGGTGAACATCACAACTTGCAAGTTGCGTTGAGCCAAGATGAACTTGCAAACAACCAGGCACTTTGACAGAGCCTTCTGGTTTGACATGACCATTGCATCGGTGCAGTGACCCCATTCAAATGCATGTGACTACCCCACTTTGAATGTGGTTATACACACCTAACCAAGTGGACTGAAAAGGTGTCCAGTGTTCACCTCAACCTCTACAGCTTGGTATAGAACTGCAGTGTGTGTACAAAAGTGCACCGCTTCAGTAAATGCACTGGACTGGTAAATGTATAACAGCGTCCTTGAGGTTATGCTGGCTGAATCTCAACGCTTTATCTAAATAACACACATATGAATTTAAGTGACATTCCATTCTTTGTCCATAGAGTTTAATACGTCGTTGGCCCACCATTTACAGCTGTAAGAGCTTCAGCTATTCTGGGAAGTCTTTCCACAAGGTTTAGGAGAGTGTTCATGGAAATTTTTGACTGTTTATCCAGAAGTGCATTTGTGAGGTGAGGCACTGATGTTGGACAAGAAGGCCTGGCTCGCAGTCTTCCCTCCAAGTCATCCCAAAGGTGTTCTGTCAGGTTGAGGTCAGGACTGTACATCAAACTCGCTCATCCATGTCTTTATGGACCTTGTTTTGTGCACTGGTGTGCAGTCATGTTGGAACAGGAAGGGGCCATCCCCAAACTGTTGCCACAAAGTTGGGAGCATGGAATTGTCCAAAATCTCTTGGTACACTACGCTGCAGCATTCAGAGTTCCTTCCAACTAAGGGGCCAAGCCCAGCTCCTGAAAAACAACCCCACACCAAACTTCACACTTGGCACAATGCAGCCAGACAAGTGCCGTTCTCCTGGCAACCGCCAAACCCAGATTCGTTCATCAGATTGCCAGGTGGAGCATGATTAATCAGTCCGGAGAGCACGTTTCCACTGAGTCCAGTGGTGGTGTACTTTACGCCTCTGTGATGTATGGTTTGGATGCAGCTGCTCGACTATGGAAACCCATTCCATGAAGCTCTCTACACTGTTCTTGAGCTAATCTGAAGACCACATGAGTTTGGAGGTCGGTAGCGAATTACTTTGCAGAAAGTTGGCGACCTTTGCGCCCTATGCTCCCCAGCATGTTTTGATCCCACTCTGTCATTTTACATGGCTGCCACTTTGTGGCTCAGTTGCTGACGTTCCAAATCATTTCCACTTCCTGTGAAATATTTAGTAGCAAGGAAATTTCCCGATTGGACTTGCATCCTGTCACAGTGCCATGCTAGAATCCACTGAGCGCCTTGGAGCATCTGAATGCTTAGGTGCTTGAATTTATACACCTGTTGCAATTATTGGGATGGGCTAGTGAATACTTTTGACAATATAATGTATGTGTTACATGGATGCTTATTAAATACATTTGCTTTTTAAATGAATGTAGAATCGGGTGTGGGATGCCAAATATGTCACATTTTCAAAAAAAAATTTCATTAGTTGGATTTTCACTCTTTGTTGCTCTGAATGTCGTTTTGCCTGCTAACCCTCAACACGGTATCATTTTGAAGCCACAATGCCTCTGTAGGTTCACTGATCTATCGCAGTCGTCACGGTTAATGCGGCATAATGAACTCCTCTTAGATATGGCGCTGCTGTAAATCTGTTCCTCCCTCGCTGAAGTCATTTTATTAAATAAATGTTAACATCTTGGTGAGGGGTCATCATTAACCCACAGAAGCATATCTCTCATTAGCTATAGGAACAAGTTCCACGCTGTAGCATGTCATTAAATATTACTAGACTTCATTAACAGTTGGAGAAGATATTCCGCACCGCACGCTACTTATGATTGGAGACATTTTAAAACATCAGGCTGTGCTTTCTTTGATGTGTGGCACAGCTGGCTCTGGCTGTCCATTCACCTCAAGATTATTGCCGGAGACATTCCTCCATATGCTTTCTCCTCTCTTGACATATTGCGTTGTGGTTGAATGTGAAGCTGTGTCTGCTCCGCGGAGGACTCTAATGTGTAAATTGTCATCGTCTCGAAAGCTTGCATTCGGCTAATGGTGGCTAATGTGCATTATTGACTTATAACTTTTCAACGCTTGGACAGTTTTAGTGTCCTGATGGAAAATTGGATAAATGTGCACATAAAATTGCCTTGTGTTCATTTGATTTGCTGTTTAGGAGCCGCGACGTGTTTTTCTGTCAGGAGTTATAAATTAAAATGCACAGGCATTAGCATAGAAAAACACAGCTAAGCATCATAACCACATTTAATTTCTGAGAAAGCACACTATCTTTCCATCTGCCTGTCTTTATTTTGTCCTATGTCATGTGTTATCCTCAAGACTCTGAGGAAATTTATGCATGGGTGCTTCAAAATTTTTTGTTTTGTCTTTTCTTTTGTCTTACAGCAATCGTGGTTCTCTTCATTACGCTGAGGCGGAGCAAGAAAGAACCACTTATCATCTCAGAAGAGGACATTAGGGAGAACGTGGTCACCTACGATGATGAGGGCGGAGGCGAGGAGGACACGGAGGCCTTCGACATCATTGCTCTTCGCAACCCAGCCGCCGCAGAGGAGCTCAAGTTCCGACGGGACATTCGCCCCGAGGCGAGGAAACATTGCGGCCCACCCCGCAGCTGCCGGAGCCAGTCCGTGGAGCTGGATGAGGTGGACGTCCACGAATTCATCAAGCAGAGACTGGTGGAGGCCGACATGGACACCAGCGTGCCGCCTTACGACTCCCTACAGACCTACGCCTACGAGGGTCAGGGCTCGCCCACAGGGTCCGTCAGCCCATTAGACTCTACCGGCACACAGTCGGAGCAGGATTATAACTACCTGGACGACTGGGGACCCGAGTTCCAGAAACTAGCAGAACTCTACGGAGAGGCAGAGTCAGATGTGACAACCTAGTCTGTGATTTCACCCCCGTTCGAACCAAATCTGTTTGAAATCCGTTTTTCAGATTTTCAGTGAATGACACGAACAGACTTTCAGACAGGTGTTTTGGTGGTTTTCGACTTCTACTGTTGAACTAAAAAAGACTGCTCAACTTTTTTGTTTTGTTTTGTTTTTCTGTTTTTTGTCGCTTTGGATCATGGGTCGTTCATCTGGAAGTATTAAATCAGATTTTAAGATGGAAGAACATAAATACGGGGCGAAAAAAAAGGAAAATGATATTTTCCTTGGTGTATATTTTTTAATGCTCAATAAAGTCCTGAAATCCATTTGAGTGGATATGTGAAAAAAAAAAAAAAAAAATGGTACTGTTGTTTTCTTTCTCAGAGAATGGATCTACAGCACAGCGAGTTAGCAGATAACGTGGTGGGATGTATCACCAAAGGTGTTCGTGATTCAGAGGATGGTGCTGAGGCAGCCATATGCACAACGATGACACCTCCCGTCAAATGAGCTTACGAGGTGTTTTGTGTCTTTATTCCGTGCGGTCGCTCGCTTTGAAACGCTTTCTGAAATCAGCCATTATGCAAATTCTTCTTTGTTGTTGACTGAAGGTGAAGCAGTATAACATCATAGATACACAGTGGATCATGTATCATAGCTGTCATCTTTACGTACAGTGCGTACAGCATGATGCATACACAGAGCATGCATAACATTACGACCACTGACGGGAGAAGTTATTAACGTTGTCCATCTCGTGACAGTGCAATGTTCTGCAGGGAAACTTTTGGACCTGACATTCATGTGGATGTTACTTAGACATGCAGCACCCACCCACAACCCCACCCCATAGCTATGGCATTCCTTGATGGCAGCAGCCATCCCCAGAAGGATGCAGCCTGACTCAAACAAACGCACAAAAATAGTTTAACAACCACTGAAAAACACAAAAAACAGCACAAGGTGTTGACCTGGCCTATAAATTCCCTAGATCCTAAACTAATCAATTATTTGTGGGATGCACTGGAACAAGCCTGATATACAGAGAGGCCACACTCAGCACAGGACACCCTCAGAAGGCCCACGTCTATTCTGTGGTGAACTGTTTTGGAGGCACAAGGCAGACCTACACAATGGTCATAGGGTCATAATGTCATGCCTGATCGATGTAGACTGTATGAGTCAAAGTAACCTGTCATTTTGAAGGTTTTCGATTCCTCTAAAACACAAGGCAAAAACAAAAAAATCTTCCTGTGGTGTCTGTTCACGGTCAAGTCTCCAATTTATCGAGTGTTTGAGATTCAATCATAGGAATCCATTTCTCTGTTGGTGTGGGAGCTTAGGGAGCTATAGGTATAGGTTTGTTTTTTGTTTGTTTTTTAAGCTAAACTAAAACTGAACTTTTTAAGTGTGTCATTGCTGTTTCTTGTTGCCCCACAATGCAGAAAGGAAGCTGAACTTCACTGCAGGATAGAAATGGCAATAAAGCTCCAGGGACATCATGGAGAACAAAACTAAACTAAAAAGGAGACACATTTAGGCTTTTCTCACATTTCACATTTGCATTTCAGCAGCTTTGATACACATCTTGGAAACAAAATGCCAATAGAGTATGCATCAACAATGAGTGTAAAGCGTGTGTGTAGTCTTACACAGTACTAGATTTGGGGTACAGCTGAGGTAAAGTGTTGCGGAAAAGCTACTTGGTTTTTAGGTCCAGTAGCAAAATGTTGGTAAGTTTTGTACTTTTTTAGTGATTTTAAATTTGTTTACTGGCTTTCGTACATGCAAAGTAGAGCACTAAAGTTCATGCCATAAACTGTATAAAGATGGGCGGTGGAATTGTTCCTCTAAAGTGCAGCCAAAGCAAGTAGAGCTCCCCCTGGTGGGCTACAGTATAGGTCATAAGCTCCACTTTAACCATATCAGTGGATGGCACTTGGGCTGAACTAAAACACAAAAGTACACATCAAATAGATTTTTTTTCAAGGATGGTTTCAGTCATTTTAGGTAGTTAATATAATGTCCGTGCATACTGAGGTGTCCATTTTTATGCTAAGCTTTGTCTTCGTTATTTGACCCTATAGAAACAGTATGTGGCATCGTGGAGCTGTCCTGTAGGGCCATGAGAGCTGGAAAACATAATTAAATAAATAATTACAGTGTATAATCAAACATTTCCTTGTAACTGGTGGAGGTAGAGCAGAGCATAGTGCTAATAAACGAAAATACATACAGTTTTCCAGAATTATGGGCAGGTCATCATTATCGTGGCTCTTGGACTGTACTGTGCAGACTCTGGGTCCAAAGTCACAAGCTGACACCACCCGTATCCAACAGGAGTATACCGTCTGTCTGGCCAATGCTAGGACGTGGGCATGCATTGTCCATATTTCTATACAGTCTATGATTCACACTTGTTTTCTCATTTTCCTCACATGCTTTTGTGTTTGGTTAATGGCAAAGAGTTTTATCAAGCTACTATACACTTTGTTTGACACTAAATGGAAGAAACTTTCCATGTGCGACATCTATTAGGAAGCAAAGAATCCCCTCACACGTATCACCTAATACATTTAAGAAAACTAAACTTCAAAGTGGTGTCATTTTGTCAGTTACAGTAATCTGCTCCCATCTAAAATGCGCAATTTGCTTTCATTTTGTGCCCCCAAGCGTTTTGTGAAACAGGGTCATCTCCAGGAGGTGCAGTAGCTGCCACAAACGGTGAACGTCTCATTTCTGCAACAAAAAAAGTCTTTGGTTCTTCCGTGTATGGTGACGAGGAAAGAAAAAAAAAAAAGGACTTACAGAAATGGTAGAAGATGTCTCTTCTTTTGTGTCACGCTCTCTCTTTCAGTGTTGATAGTTTCAGGAGCTCTTATCTTGGTCTTGGAGGAGACAAAGTGAGGATGATGAATATTTAAAACTCACCACTCCTACCATGCGCTAATGTGGTTATAGCAATTCTATCTTTCCTCGCTCATTTTCCTCTGTTTACAGAGTCGCTGTGCCTTTGTCTTTCACAATTGCGATGAAACGAGGCGACAGGTGTAGAAATGCTTCCAACATTTGTGAAGAGCCTGAGGCTGGCTCACGGCAAAGGTGATATAAATTAGCCAAAGGCATTCACAGAAGTTCTCAAAATTGTCATTCAGCTGTGCTGCATCTCCTTCTATTTGGAGACACTGTGCATTTGCATTTTTGAGAAGCACATCTCGCGTTTGATTCGTACCTAAAGTATTTGAATCAGACGAACGCAGAAGCCGTCAGTCAACACTCAGACTCTTGTCATCCTCTTCCCTTTCATCTGTTAACAATTTTTCACAATCTCACACTCTTCTGGTGGCGGTTGCCAGGGGAAACATAGCCTAGAAAACTGCAACTTTCTGATGACAAACCTCTTAAAGCGTCAAATTTTCTTTCTTTGTTTTTTTCTTTCAGGCGGCAAATAAACCCGAACCTGCCCCCAGGGAGGGAACCGAAAATTTAAAATAGTTTTGGATTGCTGTTGAAGATGCCTCCGTGTATTGTAGCAGGAAAATGACCCGAATTTGTAAGACAGCCTGTTAGTTGAATTCAGTAAGAGTCTTACTTAAAAACTTAAAAAAGTTTAAATTAACAATATTTTTAGATTTCCACTCGCAGGCTGATTATCTGCTTATTTCTGACCGTTTTTTTTTTTTTTTTTTTTTTAAACGGTGTCTGTGCCAAACCACTGGAGCGTCCGTTTAGCCTGTTTGGTGCCAAGATGATTTGTTGATTAATCCATTACTTGAGGGAAACATCACAATTTGTCTCATCAATGAGCCGTGTAAATTATTTGTCAGTTGTTCTCTGGCTCAAGCTTATACTCAGAACTGAGACTCTTACGCCCTGGAAAAGTAAATATATGTGAGGGTTGGACTGCTTCGACAAAAAGCTATTTCTCTTTTTATTATTTAAAAACATATACAATGCTATAATATATTGATTACGGTATATAACTGTAGGCAGTTTTATTTAATATTTTTTTTATATTTTTGTCATAAACCACAGATTCACGCTCGATATTCTAGCAAATATGGAGTTTTTAAGTTTCACATCTAAACACTGGCTTTTGTATTGCTGCCGATGTCCAAGTCAATAAACACCCCTCAGGACCCTCTAAATGATTTAGCTGCAGAGCATATTTTACAGTGTGTATTTAAGGACGCTATTCGAATCCGACTGCATTGAATTTGACCTCTACGTTGTGCCGCAGTCTCTCCTCGCCAGACTAATGACATGAAATCGACATAATATCCCTCAGCAGAGGCGGCACCGTTCCATTGTGCACAGCGTGTTCTTATCGCATCCACGGGCATGCAATTTGCGCAGAAGATAAATCTAGTGGAGAATAAAGCCTTCCTCGAGGGGCGGGCGGGCGGGCGGGGTGGGGTGGGGTGGGGGATTTTTCATCCATGACTGGAAAAACTAATCTCGAAGCAATTAGTTACTTGTTAGGAAAATTAAGCAAACATGACACTTACGAGGCAAGTTTTAGCTGAGAAATGAAATCAAATGTCAGTTAATTAAAAAGTGGTGTAAAGTTTCGGGTTGGGTGCCAAATTGTGCTTTTGGACAGAAAAATAAATAAATAAAAAATGAGCCGTGAGATAACACAGAGAGAGGTTTACATGGATTAAAACGTCACTCCCTGAATAAAGATTTCATTCGTATAGAGCCATAATCTATCAAAGCTCTTCACATATGTTTCCCAGATAAGGCTGGGGTGCTATCTCACGGGCCGGATGAGGATATTTGCTGGGGAAATAGCTCTCCAGGTTTATCTTTTGTCATAGGAAGCAGAATGGATTATCAAAGAAAATATTTGTTCAGTTGCGTACTCCCGATGTTTTACTACCTCCTTCACCTTTAACACGCTCGTATCTTTTGAAAGAGTAACCAAGCGTCATGCAGTTTGTTTATAGAGCATGCATGCATACCAGAACGCCTTTAATTACGCTTTGCATCTCAGATCAAGGATGGATGTGCATTTATATCTAAGCGCCTGAGGTATATATTTCTTGTTATACTATTTTATTTTCCAGTGGTAAGTGTAAGCAAGACCTCAGGGCCAACAGAACCAGCTGGTGCACCTTTTTTTTTTTTTTTTTTTATCGTTTGAGGTCAGAAGCTTCTAAGAAGGTTTGAAGCTTTCCCAGAGAGTGTGGTTTAATGGAGGAGGGCTTTGCATATTATAAATGTTCATGACTCTGGAGTACGTGAAGGTGAACTGGAAATAAAAGATCAAAGAGAGTGAGAATCCTTTCAAATTCAAGCCCGTGATCATTAAAGTTGTTTTACGCCAAAAGTCGGGGCTGCACAGGTTTGTTTGCTGTTTAAAAGGTACTCTGCAGAAGTTTCAGCTTTAAGATGCAAAGCGGCTAATCAGCGCCTCAACTTCTGTCACGGATGTTCGTGACAGTTGAGGGGCCGTAATAAGATAAGTGGGTTCCTTTAAATCCGGGCTTTTGAAACCTTAACATAAAATAATCATTCTTATTCGTGTAGCTTTTGCATACCTTCGCCGATGTCAGAGAAATAAGGCTGAAATGTGTTGATTTTCATTTTCTCCCTCATACTCATACATACCTCAGCCTGAGGGCATCAGTTCCAATAACTTCATCGAATTCACAATGAAGAAGTTGAAAATCGCGGGTTTAGAAAAACACCATCAGTGAGACAGCTGACCTAGATAGCCTTGGAACATTGTGCAGGGGAGAAGTGGGAACAGGCTGCTGCTGACTTTCTTTACCAGAGTGTGACTAATATAAGCTACACCCTGAAACTGAGACCTGTTCGTGGATATGAGACAGATTCCTGTGCTACTTAATGCACGTGGAATTAACTGCAAACTGTCTGTCTTATGGTGTAATTCAGTCAGCGTGTTAGCTGGAGCTGCAGTAACGATTTCTTTTGGAAAATTCTGGTAAATGCCAATTTGGATTACACATTAGGCTTGGACAGTGTTCCCATAAACGCCTACACAAGCAATATGTACAGTTGTTCAGACTGGGCAGCCCACGACTGTATCTGGGCATAATCAGAATGTATCCAGATTGCGGTCGTACAGCAGAAATCCATATAAAATGAGTTTTGTGCAAGTGGATTTCAAACCATATTTGAGGGCGCTTCTGCAGACATGACTCAGTCCGGACAATCTGGTCACTGAAATAGGAAATCCATGTCTCTTTTGCGTCACTGCGATGTGACAAACACAGCTAAGATGCCAAATCCAGAGTGACAAAAGTGCTGAGCAGATCCCGTGCTGCTACTAGGATACTGCTGGAAGACAGTTTGGAGGATGCCACTGAAAGGGTTTGGAAACTAATTATGAGGCTTCTTTGAGGTCTTTGTAATGCCTTAAAGTTAATTTGTTATTTTGGGGACCTTTCAGACCTGACTCGTATGGTTCAAACTTTCAGTTCGATTCAAGCCAAGCTTATAGATGTAAACTCTACTGTTTATCACAGTCAGTAGCTAAACAGATGTTAGCTATCAGCCTGCGTGCTTTTTTTAGTCGAAGCTTAAATCTAAAGGTTTAATTATCCTCCAGACCCTTCAATGAGCCAATACCATGAGATCCTCATGATAAGGAAAAACGTTATTAGCTTAAGTTTTCAGTTCCCTCGAGGTTTACATTCAGTGTGTTACTCACTGATAACAATCGGAGCAAGCGGCGCTAAAACTGCTCTGTAATTGCTTGACCTTAAAAATCGCGCATCGCCCAGCTGTGTTGTCCCTTTGAGCCGAGCGTGGGGAACCCAGTGCACAGGTGGGAAGCGAGATGCAGATGCGAGGCAGCGCGGATGAAGTTGTTTGTTTGCCTTTTGATGGAAAACGCACAGAGAATAGCTGTCTCAGCGCCACATCTGTTTCTGGCGCAAAAGAACGCGTAGCCTTCGCCTGATCCCTTCTGAAGGTATCTGAAAAGGTTCGACGAGAAATAGTTGGTTGTGTTTGGCTTCGCTTAAACTCTCACTACACTCCAGACTGCTTTTGTGAAGTCCCTTTCTTCGTCGGGAATGAATCTTTCACACAGCCTTACCCCACAGGGGACGGTGGGCCTCTGTAGAATGAGGCAGCAATACTCTTTGGAGTGACAAACTGATGGTGTGCAACCATCAAACAGGTAAAACAGACTGAATACCTGAATGTTTCCTCCAACATTGGGGTTTTTGCACTAATTAGTCCCTGATGTGGATGTCTCTCCGCTTTTAATTGAAGCCGGAAGTTTCAGTTCGATAGCTTTTGTGAAAACTTTGATTAATCAACTAAAAGGGCTCTATTGAAGAAGTTTGGAAGCTGATACCTCCTCTTGAGGTTATAGTGCCCTACTTGTTTGTACTTCTACATTGATGAGCCGGTATTCGTTTGGCTTGCTTTATGGACCAATTTCTCGTTTTAGTCCCGTCTTACGCATGAGTCACTTGGTCCAAACTTTCCAACTTTTCTGTTTGGTCTGAACAGAAATTTCAGGTGCAGAATCTTTCAACCACAGTCTGGACCAAGCAGCATTGGTTAGGGCAGAAAGTTAGGGCAGAAAGTCAGGGCAGAAAGTCAGGGCAGAAAGTCAGGGCAGAAAGTCAGGGCAGAAAGTTAGGGCAGAAAGTCAGGGCAGAAAGTCAGGGCAGAAAGTTAGCTGCAGTAGCTCACAGGGAGTAAAGGAGACCAAGTTTATAATTGAAATATGGTCTGACAATGTTATGAAAAGTCAACAGTTGCTTGGTACTGGACAGAGAATTAAAAAGAAAGGATATGAGCGCATGGGAGAACAAAGAAAAAAGAAACTAGGACACTGGTTCACAAAGCTGCACGACGCTACATTAATATCATTACAATGGCAACAAAATGAATCTGCTCATCCAAAGAGATCAGAAACGCCCCCGTCTACAGTCCAACATGTGATGATGTGAAGACATGTGAATGTTCTCCATATTAATATGAAATTACATATGAACAGCATGTGTCACATTTTGCATGTCTCGGATTCCGTTTATCACCTGTCCTTAGCCCTTAGGTGATAGAAGGGTGCAGTCTTCCATCAAGATAACACAATGTGAAATAACACGCCTTACGCTCGTAGGGAATCTCATGCTGCTGTGTCTTGTAGTGTTGTTTGGTGCTCTCTCATAATTGCAATGTAGAAGAAAGGGGGCTCCCCAAATGGTTTGGCATGTTTTGCAATGGCCACCATAAACTCCCTCTAAACATACAAAGGCATACTTATTCCATTTATATTGTAGGTTAATCATCATATCACATGACCGTAGGTTTGTTAGGATTTCTCAGTTGGACAGGGCCTCTAAATGTGTTTTGCCTGGGATCTTGGCACAAGGGATTGTAACATCTAATCCTGTGTATGAATGAAGATTCATACACAGAAGAAGAAGAATGTACACTGGGGGGGACTGCGTACTTTCTTCTTTGCCCTAGACCCCCACAATCTAGGATCGCCACTGTGTGAAACCACAACTCACCATATCAAACGTTTACAGCATAGCATAAACTTTGGCTTTCTGCTGTGGACTCATTTCTACCTCACATAGTGAAGCATTAATAATTTAATCTGCTAGTAACTTCCCCTCCTGTTATTGTATTGAATTCATCAAAATCAGATCATCTACTCTATAATGGAAACTGCACACAGCATGTTTGGACCGTGAGTTCATCATCTTTTGATGGAGTTAGATATGAAAACTGCTAATGTGTAGCTAAAGGCAGCCTCAAGCTATGTAGGTTTATTGTGGCGATGCCCTTCCTACTGGTAACAGCACTGATGATTGTTGCTGTATTACAAGCATTAACAATTCATCTAGGTGTTCCGGCGCTCCCCGCTGTTCTGACGGCTGGAAATCACGGCGGCCTAAATGATTAAGAGCAGAAAAAAGCCAAAAGTGCTGCACGCACAGAATTCATGATTTGTTTTTATCTACAGGGAGGTGTTTTAGCTTGATTACTTTGACCTCTCGTGGGTGTATAGTGCACGGCGTTCAGTCTGATCAGTGTTCATGGACTTGTATCAATATCTGTTACACATATCGCAGCTCTCCCAATATCCTAAAGCTCGCTGTTTTATTGGACATTGAAAATGGAAAAACCACGCGATAAAGAATTCACGCAGGAATAATCTGTGGCCAAGATTGATGTTTGGCCAAGAGTTTGAGGGAATTACTCACTAATTTGAGCGCAGGCATGATCAACAATTTTCCCCTCAATACCTGCAGATCCGAGCTTAATTAATATGGGTAATAACACAACCAAGCAAATACAAGCCTGGTCTAAGCGATCGCCAAACAGATTTCGATACAGAGCCGCATTGGTGCTTGTCATAGATGCTTTATTATGGCAGTATAATAGCCTATATGATAACAGTTGAACCGCATGACACCTGTACTGCACATGTCAGGAAGCACTCCAGAGATCCTCTTTCAGTGTTACCAAATCAGCTGCGCCACAACAGAGCAGCAGCACATGGCAGATAGCACGTACTGTAACCCTACCTGTGAGTGCGGGGAGAAAAAAAGAAAAGAGGAAAATTGTGGAACATGCGAGAAGAAAAAAAAGCCTAGTTGGAATGGAGAAAAGAAAAAAAAAGGTTTTGATC
Organism: Planiliza haematocheilus; assembly: GCA_005024645.1. NCBI lineage: Eukaryota > Metazoa > Chordata > Actinopteri > Mugiliformes > Mugilidae > Planiliza > Planiliza haematocheilus. Next base: position 5,845,836 of record SRSE01000613.1, read on the forward strand.
ATCAGCCCATTTATCTCCACTGAGAGAGGCGAGGATGGCACAGTCTCCCTTGTTCATCATCGACAGGATAGCTTGGGATGCCAGGTGTACTCATTTGTCTTTGAAATAATTGGAAATTAAGAGGATAATGAGGTCTTTGGGGAGACACAGATGAGTGTTTCTGACATTCAGCTGAATGAGGGACAGAATATATAAACCACTTTGATTTGCCTTCATAAGAGACAAAACTGACGCTTATGAAACGAGGCCACGGCAGTGTTTCACTTCTGAGCAATTTAAACGGGACAACCGAGCGCTAATAGTCAAGTAATACGGCGCACAATGGAGCATTTTCTCTCTTTGAGCTTCGTTAACTGTCCCGCTTGAAAATCGAGCAACACTCCCGATCCCTGCTGCCAAATAGCTGTGATGTTTTTTTTCCTGAAAAAGATATGAGCTTTCTCACGTCGGAAAGCGCGGCACGTTTATGGAGGAAATATTGTCGAAAGGCGTAAAAGCGTGTGCGGCAGCAGCAATTACAGCAGTTATTTTTAGCGGCGCTATTATTCTACCAGCTTTTGCCTGGTATGCGCAAATCAGCCATCTGAGCCCAAACTGTCCTTGGGTTATGAATCGCATTCTTCTGATTTGTACTTCAAGTACGCGCTGGAGCTGCCCTCACAAAACTATGTGCTGCCGTGTGCAGTATGCATAAAAAGAGGTACACACAGATCCACGTTTGTGAATACAGTTGACAGAATGGTTGGTGCTACATGTCTTACCTTGGAGAAACAAGTGAATGCAATTCAGGTACCCTTATTGTTATTAATCGTCTGCCCTTTCTTGATGGCTCAGTTATGTGATGTACAAAAATCAGGCACGACGTTAAAACCACTTAAAACCACAGGTAAAGCGAATAAGATTGACCATTCACTGTTCTGTTGGACCTGGCATTCGTGTAGATGTTACTTAGACATGTACCACCCACCTAGACCAGACCAGGCAACCCCACCCCATAGCAATGACACTCTCTGGACGGCACACACACACACAAATGTGAAAAACTGCGCAAGGTGTTGACCTGGCATCCAAATTCCCTAGATCCTAAACTCAAGTATCTGTGAGACGATGGGACCCAAAGTCCCCCACTAACAACATTCAGTTGCCAGATACAACAGGACGCCCTCAGAAGGCCCATGTCCTTTCTTTGATAAGTCACCGCTGTTTTGGAGGCACAAGGGAGACCTACACAATGTTAGACAGTTGGTCATAATGTTATGTCCGATCGGTGTATCTTCAGTTATGGACAGTATTATGTGACAGGTTTGCTGGAAAAGCACGCTTGCCAAAATGTGAGCAGGTGTGATAGGACATCATGTTTTTCTAGCTAAATAAATGGTAAAGTTGTACGAGTAGTCTTTTTTAAGAACGGAAATTCAATTCCTACACGACATCAACCGAGGAGGCAAAACTAAACTAAACTAAATCATGTCGGTGAACAGGGAAGAACAAGAGCGCTGCACTGGAACCAGAGTACTTAACTTACCTACTAGTACTTCCTACACCTGAACGTTTCTGGCAACGCGTCAAAAAACGAGACGCCAGGGAAGCTGCAGTCCGCTGCCAAGAATTAAAACGAATCGTGGACGATGAAAAGTCCACAATAATCTGGTCTTGATTTAACACTTTTGGAAGCGGTTCTCTCTGCGAACATTAAATTGGCCAACTTTTCCAAAGCGAGTCATCCTGTCATGTCCCGTTGGTAATAAAATGAAATAGAACACTTTTTTGAGCCCTAACTATCCTTTGAAGTGAGGCAGAGCTCATATTTGTATCACAGATTTTACAGGTAAAGCAGAGACCCCCATGTAACGGCACTGGGTTCCCAACAACAATAGTGTTTAATAAAAGAACAACTTTCGTAGCTGCAGCTGAATTTAAAAAGAAAAAAGCACGAGGAACTCCTCTGGGTGACAGGAACCCCTAAGCAATGTTTGCACTGCGGTAACATTATCTGCAGACTGCAGAAGAGCGGCAGAGATACACAGAGTGATCTGTGAGAACCTGCTGAGCAACACAGCGTGTCATAGGTAACGCGAGGGCACTATCTTCATCTCTATTTTGCCATTTCATGATTATGTATATTTATGTGAGTCTTGAGATTACCCTGTATAATTCCCGATCTGGAGATAAAAGCCGAGAGAGGCCCCCGGGGATGTGCTTCTGCTGCTGGTGTCCATGTTTCCTGTGGAGCATGAGTGTTTACCTGACGCTAAGAACAGTGCTCAGATACTCGTCTTTGAGCTAAAGTACCTTCTTAGTGCTTCCAAAATGAGCAAAATGAAAAGCACGAGGGATTCAGAAGGAACATCAAACAGTTAGAAATGTGAGCGGCGATTGTTGTTTCTTTGAGGACATCTCAGCAAAAGCCGATGCTAGGAATTCATCAGTAGGCTTTTTCTTCTTCTTTTGCATCTGTCATCGCACAAAAAAAAAACACTTTAGCATCAGCTCTGAGTGAAGATTTTGCAAAAAAATATGACAAAAATGTACAAAAGCTGAAATTAACAAAAACACGGACTGTCTTTTTTTATTGTTGTTGTTGCGAGATTTTTCTGCAGAGAACTGGGCAAGATCGTTTTCCTCGTCGCGTGTGTGGCGGAAGGAACACAATTGGATGTTCAGTTCCAAGGCTCTGGGGAAATGTTTGCGACCCACATGTACGGGTGACATATTGAAATCGTACAGCAGTGTTGAATCCTGTCCCAGTTCCTCGAAAGCTAATACAGTGTGTGGAGCTCTCCACGGTGGCTGCCTCGTAGCACAGTCATGTCCCAGCTGACTAGACAAATCTCACCGGGAAGTTTATTTAATATGATGCTTGAGAGGGAATAAGCAAATATATAAAAAATCCATCCGCGCAATTACCGCTCCCGCCGCGCTCCCTCGACGACGGCGAAGAAAATACAAATAAGAGGGACAAAAGAAGCGAGCCAACCGATGATGAGACAATGCTCAGTCTCCGGATTGTCTTTGATATTCTCTCAAAAAACTCATAGATTGTATGAAGTGAAACTGCTTCAGTTAAATCTTTAAAAAATAAATAGGATTTAAACGTGACAGCACGGAGGTGTTGAAAGATATACCATATACCATAATTATCCTACAGATATATTAGATTTACCTTCTGTGTGATACACGATCAATACTTTTGATCAAATGTCCAAATATAATAGTAATAAGATAGTCTTGGCCTTTCTATGCACCCATAAAAAATAAATAAATAAAAAACACTCTTTTGACTCAGGTAAACACCCACACATCACCACAAACTGATGCCTGCTCATCCCCGATCAGCTCATGCCTGGCTGGCTCCTCCTCGCTGCCAATCACATCGGCAGCTTCCAGCTCATGTCTGTTTGTGCCTGCAACAAAAATAAGTGAACACGAGTTCAGTCTCGGTGGAAAAAAAGTACTAAAAGAAAAGAGTCCGGCAGCACAGACACGGACAACGGTGAGAAAACGGTTCAGTTTCTCCTTCTGGGGCAGCTCTGCATGCAGTGTGTAGTTCCGATGCTTTTACTTTGATAGTTAAGGGCGAACGGGGTGGCTGTGCAACATATAATAAAAATACAATCATTTTAAACGCGACAGTACCATATTTCTTCATTTCCCATCTGGCAACACTGCTAATCGCCCCAATGCGGGGGACAATAAAGGCAGAAAAAGTGCATGGCCAAGAGGAACATTTCCTCTGGGAGGCGAGGAAGGACACTGGTGATTGATCAGAGACCACTAGTAATGTACCAACGTAGACTGAGGCATGGCCGTCAGGACATCGTCTGGCTTTTAACTGAGCTCTGGTCTACAGAATCACACATGAATCGTGTCTAAAGCTGCTCGAAAACACCACATAGTCAAGAACTGGGAGGACCCTGGACAAAGAGACGGCTCAACAACAGAAAGCGACAATATCAGCTGTCGGTGAACTCTGAACCTAACCCGCGGAGGGAGGTGAATGTGCAATTACCAGAGAGGGGGTCAAAGTCATTTGACTGGAAGTCAGTGGTGAAAGATCAAAAAGGCCATTCACATCGAACCCAAGAGACAGAGGTTATAATCTTCCCTACAACCATATACTGCAACTAGCGCCATACCTTGGAAGTGAGCCAGCTCCATTTCCTAAATAAAGGTCATGAGACGCTCCATGAAGCCCCATCACATTTTGATTAAATGAAACGCAGCTGTATGAATGTGATTCTGGATAAAGGTTGGTTTTTCAAACGCTTATAAAATATGTGGAGCTTACTCCTAATTTTAGCTGCAAATTGTATTTTTAGAAACTTTGTCTGCTTTCCAACTTGTTTTCTTTTGTTCTTTACTTTCTAAATAAGTGTGAAATCTAAAATCTTCATCCTACTACACAACTGAGAAGGTAGTAATCTGAATATTTTTTAATATGAAGTAGAAGTGATGTGAAGAAGCACTGATTCAACCTGGATTGACAAAAACCCACCAGAAAAAAAAGTAAATTGCTCTTGATATGCTTGGTTGTTTCATGTAATTCATCTGGCTGTCTTTCAGCAGGTTTTCAAACTGTGTGATTGCTGGACTGATAAACATCTTCCCTGGTCTGATTGCTTCATTAGGAAGCTAACATATTTCCGCTGCCGCATCATGCGATACCTCTGCTGCAGGATGGCCTCCCACTCAGAATACTTCACAATCCAGTGTCTGAGAAACTAATCTCTCGTTGAGCGCCATCAAATACATGCACCGCGGTGGCGCATTCAGCTCTATTCACAAATCAAAGAAAGACAAATTGAGACGGAATGGATTTAAATATGCGCAGAGGCTGAAATATATCGTCCCAGAGTCTGAAAATATGACAGAGCCGTGTTGGTGTCGCGCTTAAGAGTGAACCTCTTTCGGCTGTGCAGCCTTCATCGAGAAAGAAAAATGTTCAGTGTTGTTCGGTGTCACCACCAGGGAAATGGAGGCCCATAAACCCACCTAAGCTTGTTTCATGGAAGGTTTTCACCGCCATTTTACGGCTGAAATAAATCTGTACAACAGAAATTAGTGGCATTCCATAGAGGGAGAGTAAGGAAGTGTCGTTTTTGTCCCCATACTGGAAAAGAACAGCCACAAAAGACAGTAACCAAACAATCATGATAGAAATGATGAGGCAGAGTTTACAGGCAAAAGTATGTGGACACCTTAATCCATACACTAATGCACACATTATTGTTTTATTTGGGGTTTATTGGCATAGCTTGCCTTGCAACGGGGAATAGGAACCTGCCTATGATTCCTCTTACATTTTCAAACTGTCATGTAACATCATTAGTTTGAATCATAGCATCTAACTTGTATGCTTTAGTCAGATATGTGTATTTATGACAGATGTATGTTTATCTTGCCGTTCTCTTTCTCTGTCTGTACCCGGCTGGCCTTAGGCAGATGGGTCCCTCCATATGAGCTGGGTTCTGCTCAAGGTTTCTTCCTGTTAAAAGGGAGTTTTTCCTTGCCACTGTCGCCTTCAGGCATGCTCTGGGGGTTTCAGGCCGGGTCTTGTAAAGCGTCTTGAGACGATTTGTATTGTTATTGACGCTATATAAATAAAACTGAATTGAATTGAATTGAATTGAATTGAATAGCACTAGTGTATCATAACAAAATATTAATGAAATTAACGTGTTTTACAGCAGATAATGCTTTATTTAGAGGCTGCATTTCGGTGCCCCAGTCGCTCCCACTATATGGATATATGCTGATCTAAATATCTCCCAACTGACTACAAATTACACAAAATGTATATGGGTGAGTAAACGATCTTATGTTATGCCAGAAATAAGGTCCAGATTGTAAAAAAACAGTAGTTCCCCTTTAATACTTCCAACTTTACAGATCTATATCCTCTTCCCCATCCAACACATTTAAATAAACAGTGGGACAAAAAATCTGGTGCCTATCCATGTTAATGCTCTGAAATCTCATGGAAAACCTCTGGAAAAGGCACAAATAAATGGATGTTTGCGTGCCCACATACCTTTAGCCACGTGGCATCGCTCAGAATTCCCGTCGCGCCTCTAAAAATCAGTTTAAAACCTGTTGAAATCATTTTAATGCTCATTAAATCACTTTAAATTCTATTACAATCTGCTGGAGAGTCAACACACTGGCAGCCAACCCGCGAAGGGCAAATAAAACACCCCCCCCTCAATATGTGCCTGGCCAGACCGTAAACTGAGCCCCGGTCTTCTTGTGCTCCCAGCGGCTATTTATGCAGCAAAGGAAGATGACTGAGTAGTGCTGGCAAGCCCTGCTTTAATGCTAGAAGACATTACGAACCCAGGAAAATCAAAGACACAATGAGACTGTGATACTTGATTTGATGAAATACAAATAAAGCTGTGATAGAAGAGTCATGGTGCTTTGTCGTATTTCACATTCTGTTACTTATCACTGAAAAGAAAGTGGATATTATCTACTAAGAAAGGCGACAATGTTAGTGCGTGTTTAAAAAAAAAAGGTTGTGTGCTTTCGAATCTCCACTTTTCTTTACCATTACTGACTGATCATATATGATTGCATACAAAATAAATACATTGAGAGCATCTGCTTTTCCCCTGCCTTTCCTGCATCTCATTGGCCACATGTCAGCTTGTAAGGAATACTGACGCACTTCCATTTGGCTGCAAATATGAAGAATTGACTCATTTATTAATGCCAACATTTATTAAGCAAGACTGGTAGCGGTCTGCGCCCTAACCATCTGTGCTGTGTGAGTAACATCCACATTTCACAGCTGGTGCACAGTACTGACAGCTATACTGTACGTATGGTTGGGTGAACGCATCAGGGAAACAAACAAAACAAACCGATACTAAAACAGCAGAAGTATTTCAGTGTGATTTACTGTATATGGGAGTGTATAGCTTCCTACATGCGTCCTTTCCAGTACTGAGGCCTGCCTCGTTCTTTCTGTCTCTGCCATTGTTTCCCCTCACCTGGAAACACTCTCTGTATAAGGCAGATTCCAACAGATGGTGTAGTCAGATGGTGTATTCTGAAGAACTTGGAATATTTCTGACCACCAACTTGATAAAGTTTGATAAAACAGCCCTTGAGATTTGAGCTCTGACTGTCAAACTTAGGAAGTCAGAATTGTTGAGGAGGAAATTTCAACACAAAATTTTAAAAAGTTAACAAGTTGGTCTACCTTCACCAGCCAACTCTAGTAGGTGGTTTAGACCTCTAGGTGGTGGTTTTGACATTTCTGCACTCCCCAGAAATGTAACTGCGCATTGCGGCGACGCAGACCACAAGAGCTGTGATTGGTTCGTTTGGTAGTAGCGTGTTTCTGCTTTAGTATTTCCAGCTGCTTCTCCATCGCCGCAATTTTTGAATCGATTTTTTTGGATCAATACAGATGGAACACATCAAGGAAAGGTTAACTGAGGTACAGATACAAACATTTGTACTGACTCATCTTTGGTCAAATTAAAGTTTTCTTCGCCATTGTTGAAAGTGAAGCAGGAAATAGAAACAAAAATTAATCCGACTGGCAAAAAAGACACAGCGCCGACTAGTGTTTGGGTGGTGTTGTTACAGAGTGAGCAAGATCAAATCTACACAGGCTATGTGCATAGGTTACAGCGTCTATGTCCCTGTGGGGTATAAACTGTGCTCTGTATAGTGACATTAGTAAAAGCAAAAGTAGTAATATATATATTATTAACACATCAATCATAAAATACCGTCTCCTGGATTGTCAACATAGTTATAGTCAGTGTAAACCGATAATGGCTAATCTGGCTGATAGGCAGATTCTCTGTATTGTATCTTGTTTTTCTGACTTACTTGTCGCACTGTATCTTTGGATTAGTGATCTCCGGTGGATCTCATTCCTAGCTCCAACTTCTAACATCCAAGGTGAATGGACTGAATCATTAGCCAATATTGCAGCGTTCACAGGAGTAAACACAACTTAGTTGATATTAGTAAATGATTTAGGGCATGTATTATTTGTGACAGCCTCTCATATCCATCATTTATTTGATGCAGTTCAGTTTCCAGTACCCAATTAAGTGCTGCGGAGGCAGAAAATATAATTACGCTGCCTACCACGAGTATGAGTTCCTCAAGATCACTTGGCGATGTGACATCTTGAGCTCAGAGTCTTGGAAATGTCTGCATCCAAGCTCACAAACTGAGGTTTCACAACACAGGTTAGACATGGTAAATTAGCCACTGAGAGGATGTGTGGAGGTCTTTTAAAGTCTGCTTTAAAGTTAAATGCCACATAAAAGAAGGTGTTTCGTCATTTTAAACTCTGATTGCTACACCTCCTGACTATAATTAGCTGAATACATAAATGTTTTTTGTTTTTTTAAGAAAAAGCACCTGCCATGAGTTAGAGCAAACTGATATAATCAGAGATCCAATGAATGAGTGTGGCATCAAAACATCGAAAGAACCAAAGCAGAGAAATCAGGCAATGCTTAAAGCAGCGTTTCCCATACACTGTTAATGGTGACCAGCCAGGGTCTAATTTAGTCCACCGTGGTCTCATAAAAATTGGACATATTTTTGCACCTTTCAAACAACATTACGCTTTTGTTGTTTTTCTTACTGCTCTTGAAAGCATTCCCCCCTCTCTCTCCTCCCCTCCCCAAAGCCACCCCTAATCTGTGCTGAATTTAATTTGATGAGTCACAATCCTCAAAACGATTGAATGTTTGGTAGTGTTGTTAAAAAAAAAAAGGCATGAAAAAGTCACATAGCATGAGAGAATTTGTGTTGTTCCATCATAAAAAAAATTGACCACCACTTTTTTAAAACCTGATGTTTGTGCTTTTGATCTTTTAGACCATGAGATTTACAATTATTTAAAGAGAGATGGCCAAAATTTAGATTAGATTTATTCGCTGATTCTTAATTTAATTTTACATACTTTTGTACATTGAATGCTACGTCTCAACAGTCTTTTGTTTAGTATTCCTGTAGATGAACTAATGAACTGCACAAGCTACTAATATTTGTCGCTAAATTCAATATCCACGTTTACTACGGTAATGACGGACTGATAAAAAATGCATTATCTTATTTTATTTTTAATGGTTGGGAATAGTTGAGCTTGTGGTTAGGACCTGGTAAGTCGTCTGTACACAAGATCCTTGGTGTTGAATTGATAACGTGAGGTGTAAGTCGCAAGAACAGCACTGCTCGGCCACCGAGGCTAACAGTTTAGCAAGCTAATGGTAGCTTAGCGTGGGGAATGCAAAGGCAGTAATGAGGGGATGCAGCTGTTGGGAATTTGAAAATATACCATATTATTGACTTTAAAACAAAGCCTGCGTATATAATCTTACCATCCACTTCTGCTATTTCTGAGCAGCCTCTTGGGTGTAAGGGCTTAAACAAGGAAACCCAATGGGGTTCAGAGATGACTGACAAATAGAAGAATAAGCTGTCTTTAGCTTTAGCTTTAATTAAAGGTCTTCACTGTCCTGTTTATCCTTCTCTGTGGGACACTGCCATTCAATGCCGTCGCCTTCCTCCACCTGCACAGTGGAGACTTTTCCACATTCACCATCCTTTGTTTTGCTGCGTTTGCTATTTCTTTGTGTTTTGGTGTTTGTGTACAATCACTGGCCCAATGCCAGGAGATCCATCTACATTATAGGAATTTTTATGGCATCTTTAGTGTAATGTACAGATGTAATTTCCACTGCTTATTGTATTCGCTTGTTTCTTAGTTTCCCACGGGGCAGGTTCTATGGGTTTACCTATGTAGCCATTTGGGTGAAGAGTGGAAATTGCATGACACTGTTTTCGTTCTAGCCTTGTGAAAACAAGGGGGACACATAAATAAATGATTATGTTCTCTAACACGCAAAAATCTGGGGATTTTCTTCTCTAAAAAGACACGATATTTTTTGGGGGGAAACCATGGAAGGTTGGAGTGGTGAGGAGGGAAATAAAAGTAAAACAGAGAATAGCTGGGCTATGTTGCAGTTACAGCATTGGACTATATAATCAGTCTCAAAGCTATCCCTTGACAGTTTTCAAATTTGTGCTCAGAGATCTTGTGAAGATCAGAAAGGTCTGGGAAATTTCAAGTCAGTGAGAGAAGGATAGAAACATGACAGCATGTCTTGAAGAATTAAGAAAGGAAGGCTCGCTTTGTGCGTTGTGGTGACAGAATCATGTGCTCTTTGCCTTGCAGGCAGCTGGGTGCTTGTGTTATGAACTCGAAGACACGAAAGATTTTGGACTGCAGTGTAACATCACGTGAAAAGAGCTAGAAAATTTGTCAAAATTTCAGAGTACACGAAAGAGGAAAAACATTTTAGACATTTGCGCCTCAGGTTTTGGCTTTTAGTTTTCAGCCTGAGAGACACTAAACTCACTTGTCCCTCAATACGTTAACATGAACACTAATATTTTTATATTTTTTTTTTTTCTAAAGATATATATATTTCAGTTTTGATAAATGTCATATTCCGTTTGGAAATGCCAAAGTATCATTTTGAAAAACGGCACAAGGTGTTGACCTGGCCTTCAAATTCACAAGATCCCAAACTGATCAAGTATCTGTGGGATGATCCACAGAGGCCCCTTCCCCCTCAACCCATAGGACCCATAGGACCCCGCCTACAACATTCTGTTCATCTCAGTTTGTGTTTTTATCACAGTTTGTGACACACAGCCTCCTGTCTGTTATGGTCTTTGCACACAAACTGCCTGGCCAACCTTTTTCTGGAGTAGAGATGCATGCCCCAAAGAAAAGCTCCCATTCCTCTGTAGGAACAAGAACTCACCTACACTTAAACCATTACAAAAGGCATGGATATTACATGTCAATTGTTACATCAAAAATGGAATGAATGCATGAATGGAGAGGGAAGTTGTGATTTTAGGGTCAGACTGGGATGGTTTGGCAATAGCCTGCATTTTTGTTTGTTTACTAGCCATGTAAACAGCTTGGAGTGAGAGTAAAAAACAGAAATGTTTTGTGCAAATAAGTGTAGTCAAACTGTGAGTCACTCAGTGTAAAACATTAATGGCTGCGAATTTACGAGGCATTTTATCCCCTTTGAGATGTCTCCAACACCAAACATTGCATGATACCTTCGTCACATCTTTTTTTATTTAGTCTTCAAAGCTCACCGCAGTTCAGAAACATTACCATATCTATAAGGATCGGATGATGACTAAAGAAAGGAATACCTTACTTCTGCTGAGTTCAAACGCAGTGGCACGGCGACGGCTTCGAGCTACTCGAAGGCGCTAATGTGTTGGAAATACCCACGGGTCCCTCATCGGAGCAAAACTGAAAATACCAGCAGTAACTCTTGGCCTGGCACTTAGGAAAAAAAAAGAAAAAAAATGATTCTCACACTTTGTGACACGCAGAGTCTTAATAGTGTTGTTATGATGACAGGTAGGGGTGGCGCATGTATCATTTGGGCCGGTGTTGCCAGACCCGCCAGACATCACATGACAGAGCGCCTCAAGCCGAGGGCACAAGAGGTATAGTATATTGTTAGAGAGTCAGATACAAGATCAGATATTGTGTATTTATAAATCAGGCACTGTTACAAATGCAAATGAAAATGGGATGGTTTCACTGAAAATGTGCTTCTTTGGAGTGCTGGAAATTTCACCCAAGCTGACACCTTTTTTTCTTCTTGTTGTGATAGTGGATAATGACTTCCGCACCGTTTAAAACAAGAATTATAAAACCTTACGTTTGCTGTGTGCCTACTACTACACACAGAAAATAAGTAAATTATTGTGTATATGACTTGTACAGTGTGTGCAAAGATGCGCAAGGCCATGCCTATTTCCCAAGCAACGTATGGAGTGTGTACGTCTTTCTTAACTAGATGTAGAAATAAGTCAATGGTGTGATGTAGAATCAAGGCCCCATTAAACCTTCAGTCGATGTCTGTTAAATTCAGCCCAGTTTTAATGGAAGTCAAGGACAGAGTCCACATGGTAGAAGGTGCATTCTGCTGCTCTTTCACTAAGTGGATCACTGATATTGTAACAAATAATGTTAAGGCCCCACACGAAAAACCCTGTGTTGCCTTTTTAAATCATGTGCAGACATGCTGCAAATTGAACGCAACCTAAGCATGCCTAATATTAATTAAAATGGTTTGCCGGCACTACAGTGTTTCAGGGTCGGAATCCAACCTGCTAACACACATTATGCGCATTTGTACGCGCGAGCACCGCCGACTGAGACACCCACAATCATGTGGGAGGATTATTTGCATTTGTCAGTGTTTTTTTCTTTTTTATATGATTATTTTTGTTTTGCAGTCGTTATTTATAGCGGAGGGCAGAGGTTTTCACACTCCATTATTTCCGACAGGCTGTTCAATTTCTGCGGGACGCGCGACTGCGGCGATCAGGTGGCCACATTGTATCGTATTTATGTGTGATTGTAGGAACACGATGCCTCATTAGACCTTTACTGCCCTGGCTCGCTGCAGTCCCATCCAAACACAATAGCCCTTCTTATTATATCTGTCCCTCGCCCACCTGACCACTCCATGGAGAGCGCTGGCAGCCATCGTCAAGCTGTTCGAGATCAGGGGCGACTGGGACCTTTTGTACATTGTAACATCTGCACACTGGCTGCCCGCGACAAGGTCTGGCGCTGTGATCTCCCCCAAAACAGGTATATATTTTTTTTCTGTCTTAGCTCCCTCCGTGAACTCTCTCTTCTCTCGTTTTCCTCTCATGTCTGTCCTTTCTCCTTATTCTTCTCAGGACGATATGTAACCTCTACTTCACCAACCTTTCCGGGAATTACTCAACATTTGCTCCCATTATTATGTTTCCAACTACTCCTAAGGGCTTTTACATTTGCCTTTTTCTACCCCAATCCATCTCTCGCTTCCTTGGTCTTCCTGCCTCGATATAACCATCTCCATAACCATCTCTCCTGGACCGCACACTGCAAAGCTACAGCAGTCTCTCTCCATCCGCACAGTCCTCTGAGAATTTTCTTATAGTACAGTGTATTCTGGCCCAGACTGCAGCATGGAGGCTTTTATATAAGAGTAAGAGAAGGTTACACTTTTCCCATGTGTGAACATTAAATGACGAAGGTTGACATGGGCTATTTATGTCAGAGTTATCTGGTAAGCTTTTGGACAGCTGGTTCGCTACACTTTTCAATCTCAAATGACTTACATCCGTGTTGAGAAAGTTTTTAACGATAAAAATAAAAAGCAAAACACAACCAGCAATACCTAAAGAGTGAGTTGCGTCAGACCTCTCCCAAACTGACTGGGAATTTAATGGTTCTGAAACAGATGTTAACATCTGAACACCTGCTCAAAACTGCATAATAATGCGTTGATTAATGTCTTCTTAATTGGCGCGAACGCAGGAGACGGTAAATCACAGCAAGGAGCGCCGACACTCCATCATGTTTAGCTGAACTCGGGTTTGTTGTGACACAACCCCGCTGACGAAAAAACCTGTGGCAGGATGACCGATTGCCGGCACTGCAGGTAACAAACAACAAGCTCTTTGTGAATCCTAAAACGTTCGATTGTTGAAGTGCCTATATGTTACTGAGTTTATGTTTCAGCGCGGATGCTGCGGGTAGGTGGCTTATGGGATCGTCAAGGTTGGAAAACACAAAGGTGCAATGAAGCCAGTGAATTATCATATGTCAGTTGTCGCTGTGATGTTAGCATCTGGTCCATCAACTTGGCAATATAATCCTGGCTCAGGCAGACTCAGTTATCTGGAAACACGCCATTGGGATTTCATTGCTGATATGTTTCAGTTGATACAGAGAAAAAAATAAATAAACCTTCTTCAAGTAATTAGATAGTCCTACAATTAATCAGAGTCATTTTGTTGTTAACAAACTCAGTGGCGCTCAGTTGACATGTATGGCTACGCTGTTGTCCCTCTTCTGTCCATCATCCTTTGAATCCCAAACAGCCAGGTTAATGCAGTCCACTGCTGAATGTGATATTTAAAATATTCCACAAGACAACAGAGGTGAATTATGCAATTACTTGAACTGCATTGCATCAGTATTATTGCCATTATTATTGTTTGTTTTTTGTTTTTTTTTATCTGGACGAATCGTGTAAAAGTGTTCTCTCAGGGGTTACACATGGGTTCATAAAGTCACGTGAGATGAAGTGTGACAAACTGCAAATAGTCTTTTTAACACTAAACATCTACAGTAGTGTCATCATTTAAATACTTAAGAGCCATAAAGTCACATGATGATAAACAGCCAGAAGGAAGAAAGTGCCCATAAAAACACTGTTTTTTGTCCTGAATGGACGTGTCTAGGTTATTACAGGAAAAGCTCCACTCATTATCACTGCATCATATTATTGTTGTTTTGCCATAGGTTGGCTGTTGCTAAGTTGATTAGCTGCAGTGTACCTTTTAATTTCAATGCCTCATTACACAGCGCTGCTTTTCAACATTTCTAGTTGTTTTTTTTTTTAATTAATTTCACTATTATTACAGGAATATCATATCTCAGTATCACATTTTCATATTGTTGTTTCACAATAGGCTGACTCTTGTTAAGTTCATTAGCTGCAGTGTACTGTATATTATTTTGTTTACCAACTTCCACCAGACTCTGTACTCTAATCGCACTTATTATTTCACAGGATCACAAAGCTCGCAGTTTTTTGTTTCTCACACCTACGCTCTGTTAAGTGTCATGCAGCAAAAATCCGGGCAACGCGAATGCGGCCGCATAATTAGTAAGCGCGTGGACGGATGTCAACTCCAGATTGACACCGATGCCATCAAGCAGACATGAGCTTATTTGCACTTCAGCGGCTGCATTAGCAAACAGAGCACACAGCGGCGAGGCTTTCCCGCGGACTCCTGTGCCATTATGCTGTTGATTCTGCATGTGTACACTCTTAGCTGCCTGTCATCCCACTTTCAGCACACTCCATGATTAATGAGTCATCGGGTCTGGGGGCTGGGGAGGGGGCTTCTCGGCTGAAACGGCGCTGACTGTGTGCGCTTTCGCTCCCAGCTCACCATTACCACGTCCGCACCGGCTGCTCAGGCCAGCTGAAGAACTTGTCTGCAGTAGATGTTACAACCAATTACCAACTTGGAGGGGGTTGTTAGGGGGGGAAAAAAACACACCACTCCCACTGGCAAGGACCCAAATTAACAACATCAAGCATGGACAGCGTGAAGAGAAAGGTCTATCCATCTCACTTTCTTCTGTCTGATAATGGCACCCAGTGTCTGGTGGTAATAGCCCCTCTATGCCACGCAGAGAGCAGTCACGTATTAATGAATGCAGCCATTTGCATGCACAAGCAGCTTCTAAGGGTCTATGGAAGCAAATTGCTTTATCTGGAATGAATGTGACCTCACCAGTGACTGGGTTTTGTAAATAAGCCATTACCCATCTAAGGCATAATTACATTGTTAATGTCGGTGTGTTGCAGGGCGTTACTGGCCCCGTCTAGACATGTACCTGAGTCTAATTGAAAAACTTAGCTTCCCTTTGAATGGACGGAGGCTGGAGGATGGAAGGGTTGCTTTGGAGAAAATTGGAGAAAATTAGGTGCTTGATCTGCTCCTGGAATGTGACGTACACGTACAGTGTGTGCGCACACATGCCAACTGAAGTGTGGAGTATTTCCCAGCAACAGTTTATTTCCAAACCACATTACTTGTTAATTTGGTGGGACTAAAGTGCAATTCGTTTAGCACTAAACCGACATTTTATCGTAGACTTTACTAGTGATCATTCCAATTAAATTCTCCCCAAATCATCCATGTGACACACATGCTCCCACAAGCAAGTCTTCACAGAATGAACCAGGTGCAATTAATCTCACAATATCACAAAATAAGTGGCCGCAATCGTTGATGTTCAACTTAGTGCATCGTAACTTTTTTTTAAGCACATTTTTATGTTGAAAATTTCACCTTTGCCATCCTTTAGAGCTTACTGCAGGAAAAGTAGATACCATATACATATTGGAGGAAAATACTGTGCAGCACACTAACAATACTTGTCTTCTATCCCTTTATAAATTAGGGCGATACCCTTTTTTTAACTTACAGTTATAAACAGTTGACATTCTTTTGAATCGATTAACCAACCATGCATGTCTTTGGACTGTGTGTGAAACAAAAGCACACACAGGCACGAGGAGAACATACAAACCCCTTGCAGCAAGTCCCAAGCCAGCCATGTGTTCTGCATGGTTTATAATTTTGAAGCTGTAGCTATGCCGTCTGCCCAGACCCCATGCAGACCTTAACGCCACAGCCTGGTGTCACGGCGACACAGGCTGCAAGAGCTGCGATCGGTCTGCTTGGTAGTAACGTGTTTTCGCTTTAGTATTTCCACCTGCTCCTTTGGATCAATTCAGATGGAACACATGAAGGAAAGGTTAACTGAGGAGCTCTGGAGATCAATCAATCAATCAATATTTATTTATATAGCACCTTCCAGCACCCAATGGTGCACCAGGTGCTTTCCAGGGTAAAAACAAGAATAAAAGCAATTTTACAAAGAACAAAACAATATTACTAAAACATAATTAAGACACAGTTGCAAACATTTGTATGACTCAACTTCTGCAACATTTCAGTGAACGTTTCTGTCGCCATTCTTGAACATGAAGCAGGAAGTGTAAAAAAAATTAATCTGACTGGCAAGAAAAAGACACAGCGCCAACTAGTGTTTGGGAGGCGGTTTTATAGCGTGAGCCATACTGACTAGCACAACTAGAAATGACTCGCACCATCGTAGGTTATGCCATCTACATTCCACAGCCACTGTGAATAACCGGGTCACTTGTTAAGACCTTTAATGGGTCAGTTAAACCAATTAAACAGCAATAATAATAATTTTTATTACTTTATTGGTCCCTAACGTGGAAACTGTTTCTCTGTATTTGACCCATCCATTCGCTCACGCAGCAGTGTGTACTCTTGGAGCAGTGGGCTGCTTCCTGTGTAGCACCCGGAGATTAGATGTTTGCTCAAGGTACATCAGCCATGGACATGGGGATGCAAACCCGGGACCCAAAGCTGCTTCTCTAACCACTATCCAAATCTGCTCTTACTCTGTATTTGTTATAAGTAGAAGTATATGACGGAACTGGAGGAAGAGGAGAGTAGACAAACTGTCCAAAAGAAAGCAAACCCTTAACTCCAGAGTACAGTGGAGGCACTGCACGGATCGTTTCACTGATATGATATAAAAAGGCGATATTCAGGCCTATTCAAATGGGACATTGTGTTTTCCCTCTTTCTTGCGTAGAGTAAACATACTCGAGAACTCCAAGGGTGTAATTTGCCTCTAACATCACATCAAACACAACAACACATCCAATTTAATTTTACTTTGTGTAAATGCGCTACAAGAGAACGTTATCCCTTTCTTTATCCAGCATTATCCATTAAGACGATTTTCCCGAGGTACGCCCTGTTTCGTACAACTTCAGAGCTCACCGTGTTACCGCACATCCAGATGCTTTCTCCAGATCCTATTACAAGCCTGTAGCTCCACAACAAAAACCCTCGGCGGATTAATCTGAGTGAAACCTGGCTGAGAGGGGGATGGAGGAAGGAACGAAGGAGCGAGCAGTGGCGTGGTGTTTACACGTGTTGGCGCGAGCTGTGAATGAATGAATGACTCATCGCATTATCAGGTGCGCGTCAAAGTGAGGGAACGCAGCAGGCGGAGAGAATCTTGAATGCGCTGTGTCGATGGCGTGGTAATCAGCGTGCTATCACACAGGCTGTGTGTTTAGAGGTGTCACCGCTAATTAGATGTTCCCAGCTTCAATTGTTGGTGTATTCTGACTGCCACCGCTGTGAATCGTAAATAGTCTAATCACGCTACTAACGTTGAGAATGTCTGTTGGTTTTAAGGAGGCAGAATACAGATACTAGGTACTAGTTGGTGTTTACACATGCAGTTCATGAAGGGGACCTACTTTTCTCCCCTTCAAATGTTTTTTTTCTGAATTAATAATTGCCTCAAGCAGGGCACCGTCTGTGTATGATATTAAACTGCGATCCAGAGCGCGGCTATCGCTTCTCATCACTTTTGACTTTTGTGCTATCCAATCCCCGTCCTTGGTCTCTTTGTTGTCCGCATGGGGTAATTTTCAAACTGTAAAATTAGACATTTGCCTTTGTGAGTCAATTCGCTGAACATTTATGTATCTGTTTCCTCTTCTCAGGTGTAATTTCAAAGCTTTTGTCATTTCTGCACAGTCATGCAAATTACAACAAAGAAGGAAATTCCACAAAAATGACTTCTCATGCAGGTATATTACATAATTTTCCCTGGGCAGAAATGCTACTTGGGAGCTGCGACATGACTACTGATGATTTTGCAAGGATGGAAAAACTCCGATAGATGTAGTCTTCAGAATGAGCGTGCCACAACATTCGATTTCACTGACTGAGCAGCGGAATTAACATGATACCCCGACACATAAACATCTGTGTTTCATTGTGCAGACGGTGTTGTGTGAAAAGCTTTGACGAGCTCTGAATACAACGAGGCCTCCGTATGAAAAGGACTGCACAAAAGAAAACGGGCTTACAAGCAGCTGAAAACGGAGATTATGGGTCAGAAATCAGAATCCTAGCAGGCAATTAAAAACGCGAGTATGCAAAGCATGCCGCCTGATGTTGTCTGCGGGGGAAATCAAGAGAGGGGAAGAGCATGCACACGCTGTCTCCGTGTTATAAACAAAGTGATAATACCCTGGCCGTGCTTCACCTGCGTTTAACGTCTGTGCAGGCAGGAAGATATGCAAATGTGACGTGTGTGTGTGAGGAGTATGAACAATTGCCCAGCCAAGCCCTCCTCCCTCGGGGAGAGTGTTGCTGCGGAGTGGTGTTCGACTTCCTAGTTTTTGCAAACAGTTCTGCAGCCAGGGCGCACTGAGCATTCTGAAGTGGTGGGTAATTAAATGCAAAAATAGGATTAGCACAGTGCACTCCAGTCCCTGGTTCCATGTGATTCCGACAACAAGATACGGGCCAGCTAAAGCCAGGGATAAAGAGAACCGCTGTGCAGCACTGCAGTGTAGATTACATAAGATTAGGACACACACATTTTTGCAAATAATTACCGCCCACTGCTTTTTCAACAGACCCCTCAAGCTTTTTTGTCACTCTACTTTATTTTATCTTTTAGAAGTGCTATTCAGTAACTGTGCGCCCTGACAGGAGAAAATGGCAATAATAGCGGGCCACTCTTATGCTTAGGCTGCACTATCACAGCTGGAGCCTGTACGTGTCGTCGATCCACGCGGAAGCATGCGGCACAGTGACATTGTCCTGCTTTCTTCCCTCTATTACACTCGTCCCTAAATAACCTTCACATGCTGCCGTTGAGGGGCGAGAGTAGTTTTAAATTAGAATGAAATTCCTTTATTACGAACCCATTCTTTGATGTGCAACAAAGACACCAGCGCTTTTGAGTGCGACTGATAAGAGAAATGTCTGTGTATCCTTCCAAGAGGGTTATCAACCCAAATGAAAAGTAGCCTTTAAACTGTGCTCAATTACATTCTGATCTAATGAAGAAAGAAGTTAAAGTCGGATCTTTTACTATACACATTTGGGATTCACATTTGAAAAAAATGTCTGGAGCGTAGAAGGACACTTTATGCTTTGTGCACGGTCTGACAGTGGCAGAGCATGACTTCATGTTCCCTGCCGGTGTTCCCAGCATCATCTAAAGTAAGAATTTGTCAATAGCAACAGTCAGTCCTGATGATTGCTCATTGCGTTCCCGCTGTGTTTCCTGTCGCACTGTCTCTATCTCGCAGTCAAGCCGATAACATCCAGCCTCACCTTAGTTTCCTTGGTTATATGTGCAATGATAGGACAGCCCCCACATTAGAGAAGCTCTGCTGGGCAGGATACAGATGCACACTCCCCTCATCCATAAACAAAAGCAGTACGCAGTCCGCCGTTGCCAAGTTTAAGGTCAACAGGAGATGTTTGCACCGCCATGTAAAAACGGGAGAGGCAAGAATACAAACGTATGGATGTGAAAGGTGGATTTCTACCTTCCAGTTGTGTGAAGTAATGTGAAGGAGAAGTTTGAAGTCATCCAAGCGCATAATCAGTAATCAAAATCTATGCTGGCTGTAATAGCCTTTGCCTGCTGGTAGATTGAATTTAAATGTGCCATAATGACTGCATTTGGAAAGCCTTTCACAGTGGTTAATCACCTTGGATAATTAAGACTACGCTCTTTAAATGTACAGTGAGACATTTCTCTGGTAACAGCGGGCGCATTAGACAGAAGAAAAAATAAAATGTTGGAAAATGGTAATTGTCGCTTTACCTGTAGATGTATTATGATGAATTAATCATAGAGTTTGTACATTGTTTGAAAAATGTTGTTCCCCCTCTGGCTTCTTTCATGTTTTACAACTTTGAATTTAGAGTAATAATTTATTTTCTACATTCAAAAATATGATTTCCATTAGAGCACATGTGACGTATACCATATAGACATCTGGGAATGAAGATATCAGTGGATAATTACTTTTTTCCATATGGTGTATACCATATGCATAAATTATCACTTTTGGAGAGGAAGCGGATTTCTTTACATCTCATGAAGACCTGAAGAAGTTATCCCTGCATAAAAATTCACATTTTTTTTTGTAGTAGAAAGTTGGTCTGGACCTTTCTGCTGGGAGCTGATTATGCTCTGGGAATGATATGCCAGCCAATCAGATTGTTTGTCCAAGCTTTATGCAGTGATTGACAGAAGAGTATAATGTAGACATCCGAGCACCAAGGGGTTAAATTTGTTTACATTAAACTGGCTCCAACTGGTTGTTTTTTTCTGCACCTTTTAAAACAAATCCCAGACTGGAATACAAATGGCGTGTTCATATTCTGATAAGAATTGAGTCTGGCTTAGCCAGGCTAAAAATGTCACACAGTCAACAGAAATTGGAGAGAAGTTTCTTCCAAATCACTTTCTAAACAATGGGAAGGTTGACAAGTAAGTGTCTGTGTGTGCTTGTTCATGCAGGTGGTAGAAAAAATAAAAATAATAATAAAAAAAAAGATGCACCACTAATTATTTTGCCAATGGCTCAGCTCACATGAGAACATGTCTGCATAAAAGACAAGCATGTTTATGATAGAAGTGATTAGGCTGCCTCTTTTTCGGTGCATCATCATCTTGAACTGGGCTTTAGTTTGCTCCCCTGAGGTGCATAAATGTGCTTGTATTCCACAGGATGCCCTTTGTTTGTAGGCAGCAGTGACAGTTATCAGCTGACTACGCTTCTAAACTTGGAGTTTAGTTTTGTTTTCAGGTATTTTTTAACTGCTAACAGAGATATTTATTTTGTTTCTGTTTAGTGTTGGATCCATGATCAAGGTAAATTAAAAGACCACTATGAGGTATGACAATGCGCTTTGTTGCTGTTCTTTTTAAATTTGAAGCTGCGCAGGGAGTCGGCTGCATTTGTTGTTTTTAATGCGTAGTGGTTGGGCAATCAAAGCGTTTATTCACATTGTGCAGGGTTTCCATTATGTATTTGATTTTGTGCTTGCTGGTGGAATCACAAACAAATTACAAACTGAGTGCGGTCTCGAGGAAAAAGAAACAAAAAACATCTGTGCCCTGCAACAGCACTTTAAGTGTTGGATAATCTGATCTCAGAATCTTACGCTGGCATTGAGATCACCATTGCTTTAAGATTCCTTTTAGCCACGATAACAGTGTGACTCATGAAAGTGTTGGTCTGGTGTTGGTCTCTTCATTTTGGCTCCCACACTAAAAAAATTTTAACTACAAAAATGACTTCTGTGATCTGTTGACTTTCCCCTCTGTACCTCCAAGAGTTTGTAGGGTTTTGATTAAAATATGTCTATCAGAACTTGAATCCGAAGAGAAGAGGTGGGGTAGCCTATGGCAAGTAGGAGTATATTAAAGGCTGTGGTTAAAAACAAAAACAAAAATAGAGTTCAAACATAATCGAGGTTCTGTGATTTACAGTAAATCTCCCCTATGGTGGGCAGAAGAGTTATATAGAAAATATATAGATGATTCTCCATATTACAAAGTAATAAACTCTTTTCTTTGTTTTTCATAATTTGTTTGACTCTTTGGAGAGCACAAAAGTAGACCCCGGACATATGCTATAACATGCATGTAACAACATTGTGTAATTCCTGCCACTGCCAGAAGAGGGCGACATACATTCTGCACTGTACCTTTAAGTTTATGATTTGATCAACCAATCTTTCCATAATTCTCAGTTCTATTTTGTGTTTTGTGCGAACTAGCAAATGTGACAAACATTACAACCACTCAGCATCAGCATGTTAATAAACCTGTGCAGCATCGCATTGCTAATTCGGGTGGCCTCGATCCGGAGGCATCTCTCTGCTGTTAAAGCCCCAGTGCGAAGACCCATACACATTATTGCTAGGTATGAATGTAGCAAAATGACAGGTAATGTGTTTGTTAAGGTCAGGAAAATGGCAACATGTCACAGCAGTGTCATGAAAAATGAAAGTGCTTCTCATTTGACCTACAGCGCAGTCATCTTTAACCATCAGTTTCATTCTTAGTTCTAGAATGGACAGTAATAATAGTAATAATAATGGAATAACTCCTTTGTCTCCGTGTTTATTTCAAGGAGCATTTCAGGTTTGCTTATTGTCTATTTTTTTTCACTGTGTTTATGAGTTCACTCACACTGTCTCATTGTCCCTGTGGACCTGGCTGATAAAATTTAAATTCCGTGAACATGATTCACAGCACTCGCGGCAAACAATTACTGTTCATCCTGGGCTGCTCTGTGGGAACTGGGTAAAAAAGATTTGATGAAGAAAACTTCAACCTCGGCGCGCCAAGGTCAGTCTAAAACAGAAGGAGTGCTACTTTCTGGAGGGCGATACCACACTGCTCTTTCCAATAAATGCTCGAATTAAAAACCCATTCAGGCGGCCACAATTGCATCCTCCCATGTTATCAGCTGCTTGATGTGATGAGTGACCCTGTGGTCGTCACCCTTGCCACGGAGACCATCGATCCTGCTGCTGCGGTGGTCGGAAGGGGGAGGAGGGAAGACGGCGTTTGGCTGCTGTTGCGTTTATTGCCATTGCATCCCTCAGAGGAGAGCTTTAATGAGCGATGGGGACAATAAACACACACACACACACACACACATCGATGACTAGGAGCTGGTGATCATTCTGTGTGAGTCACCATAGGGTAGAAATCCTTTTTAGTCAGTGGGTAATGAAGCTGTGGCCGAGATCGAGTCAAAAGACAGAGAGGCTAACTGTAAGTCTCAAGCGTCCAGAAAATCAGAGGCCCTGTTGAACTCAGCCCTCCTTGTGATTTGGGAGAGTTGGGAGTGGAACAGAGACTTTTTAGCTTTCATTCAAAAACTTTTCTGATTTAAACAGCTCGCTTCAGATATAACCTCTCACCGAACGTCTCGTGGTGAGACAGTCGCAATCAATACCACTGTAATCATAAATTATCACAATATTGATGCATGAATGTGATGATACAGGATCAAGCTGAAGCTCCTTGATGGCAGCAGCCATGCCCAGCAGGATGAAGCCTGACGAAGACACACACACACAAAAACGGTTTAGGAAGTAAAAAAAAAAAAAAAAAAAGGTGTTGACCTGGCCTCCAAATTTCCTAGATCCCAAACCGATCAAGTATCTGTGGGTTACTCTTGAACAGGCCTGATCCTCAGAGGCCCCTCCCCTCAACCCATAGGACACTTGTCAGACACCACTGGACACCCTTAGAAGGACCATGTCCATATAACAATCTTTCCATTTTGCTTTTCACCTTCTACTCATAGGAAAATATGTCGACTAATATGTGGTGAAAGTTGATGTCGACTAGTCGATGACGTCTCACACAAAAACACAGTAGAAGGTAATGCTTTGCAACAATGTAATCTAAATTCTTGACCTGAATACATATTGTAACGTGTCACGCTAAATAGGGTACGGAAGCTTTTCTGCAGGGTAACCGAAGCTTATTGTCACGCGATTGGTGACTGGTCGACTTCCTGCTTAAAGTGTCATGGCACAGCAGTAAAGTCAAGCAGTTGCTACAACCCCTACTCTGTACTGATCAAAATATGCAGAGTCTCTGGGATTCTACTTGCTATCTCATGGGAGTCAGCTACTAAAAAGTGTCTGTTATTCTTTTAATGTCTGAGCAAAGCTGTGTCTAGTGAGGTCAAACACTTAGCAGTCAGTGTCCGTCTCGCTCCTTCAGTCTTTTTGGTTGTGGTTGGAGAAATGTAAAGCCTGTGTTGTCTCAGAAATGGTGCAGCCCTCTATCTGAAGGTACGAACACATGAAACTGTCATCAAAGAACATTCATTCATTCATTCATTCATTCAACCAAGGGTCGCAGAGTCTGCTGGAGCCTATGCCAAGCTGTCACCAGGCAAGAGGCGGGGTACACCCTGGACAGTTCACCAGTCTACTTGTGGACTCAGAGAGACAGACAACCATTCACACTCACATTCACACGTACGGCCAATTTAGAATCACCAGTTAACCTAACTAGCATGTCTTTGAATGGTAGGAGGAAGCTGGAGAACATGCAAACTCCACACAGAAAGACCCAGTCGGCCCATGGATTCAAACCTGAGACCTTCTCGCCATGAGGCATCAGTGTTAACCACCTCGCCACTGTGCTGCCTCATCTAAGCACAACCAGCACCAAAAGTTGACAGTGACGGTTTGGATCAAAAAGTTGCACTTGAACACATGGTAAAGACTTCAACCACCACAGTGCAGCTGGCGCATACTGCAAGGTCTGCATCTGCGTGAAAGGAACTGACCAACAGAGCACCAGCAGGTGGAACTAGTCTGTATTCACCATTCAAAAGAAGAAACCACATGAGAGAGGATTAGCTGAGAGGCTAGGAAGCTAGGAAGAGCTGCCAACCGTGGTACGGTGCTGGCCTCTCATGAATCATTAGAATCAGCCGGTTGACGATGTATTCATTGTAGAAAATCCAACTGCTGTTAAAATATGTGTATTTGAACAGTGCGATTAGCTGAAGATGTTAAACGAGAGGAGCCTTCTGTGGCTGGCTTTCCTTTGCTTACTCCCATGCAATGATCTCCCTCACCGACTCGTTCTGCCGCCAGTGCTGACTCGGCTGAAAAGCTGCCAACAGGGATCCCACTAATTGCAACAGTACGGTGCACCCAGCAATGGCCCGACACCAGAAAACGGTTGCGTGTCACAGCCCTTAGCGGCACGAGAGGGAAACAGAAGCACAAGTGCTGTTAATGATCAGTAACAATCTAATCATTTTGTCGTTCGTGCATAAAAAGGACTAGTTGCCCATTAAGACAATGTAAGGGACAAATTGGAAACAAAGGGTAAGGGGAGTTATTAGACGTGCGTTTTCCAGTGGCTGCATTAACAGGATGTGGGTTGCGCAAACAGAGTCGCCTTAGATTCAACCCCTTTGACACCACAGAAACGTCAGCACCACCCTATAGAGAGGAGGCCTGTCACATCAGATTCTCAGAGACTCGCTGTCACAAAAATCAAGGGACTCGCCGTCATGTTTGAAGTGTGCCAAAAAACGTTATTGCATTTTTCAGACAGGAGGAAAAAAGAAAGAAAGAAAGAATCCAGCTTATTTTTAGAGGTCCTTTTAATACAAGTGAGAAGATTTAGATGAGAGAGAAAGAGAAAATATTATTACACAACATTATACATTTACGTTCGCCGGTATTTCCTTGTAAACACTGATTAGCGGGATTACGTCGTATTGTACTGGCATTTTAATTAAATTATGATTCACATCTGCCAATTGAATTCAGAGAATGTGGAAGAAGAGAGAGGCAGAATAAAAAAATAAAGAATAAAAACCGTAACACATAACAGTTAATAGATTTTATCCTGTGTTTATCCGTGTGTGGGTCTAATTAAAGATTTCGTCACACCAAGGTGGAAGCTTTATTCTGGGCCGTCCTCCCTTAATTATCACATCCTTAAGAGTTGTAAATTGAAATCTCTCGCTCTTTCACACATAGACTAACACCCTTTACACAAGCAAATGAGAAAGCATTTCGTTCTGAGTCGTATGTTTTGTCAGTTTAACCTGGTGATGCAGATCCATCACTGTTTTATTGTTCTTTACAGCGTGCTGACTTCAACCTTCTCGTTGCCCTTTAAATCCTGTCAAACGTTCAGCGACGAGAACAATCCTTCTGATGGATCAATTAATTTTGACAAGTTCCACCCACGACAGTGCTTCAGTTTTGCCAGCCAGCAAGCCCAAAGCTCGCTAATTCATGTGCAGAAATTCACCAGTGCTAAGTAAACACGAGGCATTAATTATTCAGACACGCTCAATCGGTTAATTATGACGGCAGGCGCCCGTATCTGCTTCAGTAACCCTATACATAGCGTTCAAGTGCGTTACAATGAAAGTATCAGGAAAATGGCTGCTTGTAAATCAGCGTCGCCACTTTGCCACTTCCATCCATTATTGTGGAATATTCCAATCAACTTCCCCCGCTTCAATGGCTCAAATTAAACACCTGTTTCTCCTCGAATTAGCCGCCGCCGCGCATCTGTCTGCGGGTTCAACGCGGGGCTGCACTTTCCAACACCGCAGGGATCAACGCATCCAAATTGTGTATTATGCTCCAGCCTGGGCTTTAACCAGGCCACACTCAAAGCAACGAGCAGCCTGCAATTGAACATGATGAACGTCACAGCGTTTGCTCTCATTTACCCAACAACCGAAGCAACGCTCCCATGTATTATTAAACTGGCTATGTGCTTTTGTTGGGCAACGTTCCCAGCCGTAATGTGCGACCGCGCAGTCAAAATTAATGATAAAGTCAGCTCTTATTAAAATCCCTTGCATTGTTTTCTTTTTTTTTTGCACTAAAGCTGTTTGAACGCACAGCAGTACAAAGATGATGATATAGCTGGCATGGCCTCTTGGAGTATCTTTTTGTCGTTTCAGAATGTTTTTCTCAGCGTTCCTTTATTTGCAGATCGATGTTTGTGCAGACACTAGGAGTCTTTTATCACATTCATTTGCACAATATTTCTTCACTCAGTCAGAATTTGAAACCCTTTAACTGCATGGGCTGAAATCACCATATACTGTACATCACCAAAGAATTATCCTAAAACTAGACCAATCTCAACGCATATTGTCATTTTTGTTAAACTGGAATATTACTGTGTGCAAATACAAACAGATTGAGGAAGCGTGTCCACTTTGAGTTAAAGGGGAACTACTGTTTTATACAACCTGGGCCTTATGTCTAGCATAAAATTTTATCGTTTACTCACCAATATTGGCTTTTGTTTCATTTGCACTTGTTCAGGAGATAAATAGATCAGTGTATATCCATATAGTGGATGATCAGGGCACCCAAGACACAGCCTCTGAATAACGCATTATCTGCCACGAAACTCGTTCATTTCACCAATATTTTGTTATGATACGCTAGTGCTATTCCCCATTGAGTCCGGAGTTACATGTGATCATCTGGGGTCGGTAGGTCAATCTATGAATGATGTCTTCTGACCTGGACGATGATGTCTCTGAGCGGCTTGTTTACCTGTAATTTAGGGTTAACCCTAACTCTAGCCCTCTAACCTTAACCCTAACCCTAACCCTGGACTTCCAGGACCAAAGGACAACCGTGATATTACCTCATATTGTCGTGTCTCAGCCAAGAAGCGAATGGCCACCTGGCACATACACCGATCAGCCACAACAGGAGACAGGCAGGAGAAGTACATAACATTGACCATCTTGTGACAATACAATGTTCTGCTGGGAAACTTTTCGACCTGGCATTTGTGTGGACGTACCACCCACCTAGACCAGACCAGACACCCCCACACCATAGCAATGACACTCTTTGATGGCAGCAGCCATCCCCAGCAGGATGCAGCCTGACACAGGCACAAAAACTGTTTAGGAACAACTCAAAAAACATGAAGAACAGCACAAGGTGTTGACCTGGCCTCCAAATTCACTAGATCCAAAACTGGTACAGTATCTGTGGGATGATCCACAGAGGCCCCTGATCAGTCTTTATTTATTATAGATGATTGGTTTGTGAATATATTTGTATGTTTCAGATCAGATGAAGCTGTAAAACGAATGTGAAGTGTATGCCCTTTTCTTCTTTTCTACTCATGCACCGGTTCTCTAAGCTGATCCCACCCATCGAAGTCATCTCTTTCACCGACTGGTTTCAGAACCCGGAGACAGGAGCCAGACACTCACCAACAGCCTGACACAAACTGACAAAACAGACCACGGCAATCCTGCTATTGTTGAGTTCTATCATTTACCGTCAAGGCAGCACCAGAGCGCAGTCACTCCGGAGCGGACTAAAATCTCCTGAAAGAAGTCGTCAAACCATAAACGTAACTAATCTATTTAAACTGTCTACACTGAGACGGTGCACACATTATTATTATTATTATTATTTTTTTGCTCAAGTGCAGTTGTCTGCCGATTGTCAGCGAGAAAAATGAAGATATCTGTCACAATTAATGGCCTTCATGGGTGCTGAGCTTAAGGATGCAAGAAGTATACCAACACAAGACGTGCATGCCAGAAAATGTAATTAGCGGCAAAATGAATATGTGTAAAAAAAAACTACTTTATTTTTGTTGCCTAAACTCAATTCTTGCAGTTCTTTCAAAATCCCTTCCCCCGGAAGAGGCTCATATTTCACCGACACGTACGCAGTGTCTGCTCATTTTATTAAATGTTTTCCAGAGCTGATTCTGAAATTAGGTTTGAGGGATAAACAATAATGAAAGCGAGACAAATAACTGTCCAGACGTTCTGAGGGGGCGGGAGGGAGAAAAAGAGAAAGTTAAAGCCGACTGGAGAGAGATCATAGCAGAGTTCACTGACTCTTCCCTCCGATTTCTTATGTGAGTTAGAGGGTCAGTGAGCCAGAGCAGTCCGGCGGTCTCTCATCAGCTCAACGAAAGCCCTATCGCTAACAGCCAGGGCATTAGCAGACCTGCGAGAGCGGCTGTGCAGTGGGTGTGTCGCCATTGCCCGCTCACACCGAAATAGGTATGCTCCCTCCGCGGGGGTACGAGGTGTCACGCTCTCTGCTAAATACATTATCTGTGCGACTGGGCTAGGAGTGCCACGCACATCTGCATTGCGACCCCCTGTAATACCTGGCTAATTAAAAAAATGGCATGCACAATTAGAGCTCAAAATTCATGATCCAATAAAGTCGGCGCATCAAGCATGATATTATCTTCCTCTAAAGCAAAAGGGCAAAGGACACATATATTATCCATGGCAGAGTAATTATGATGATGAGAACAGGGGAGCAACAACAGCAGAGATGGCAGTGCATTAATGTGAGGAATGATACAACAAGCCCCCACATGGGCGGATAGCGAGCTTCCCGTAGTTTTTTTTATTATTATTTGTGGGGGGCGGGGGAATTGGCTGCAGATATGTGATCTCTCTGAAATTGCCTTGTTTTTGCGGGTGCATTTCCCACCGGCTTACACACGCCGCGGCCCATGCTAGAGATGTACGGCGCTTGATATGTCCGGCAGCGAGGCAAAATTGTATCATACTGAAATGAGTAAAACAAGCATTCGGAGCTTGTTTGTGTTTGCTGTCCCCGTTTTGTTTTAAGGTTAACATTGTATTCCCAATCTTCCCTGCAACAGCTGAAAATCGTGTACATCTAAATATAAAGATCTTGTCTCTTAGGTGATTTCAGCCTGATCATCATGCGTCCAATGTATAAAAATTCTAAACGCTATAAAAGCAAGTGCCTAGTAATGATCCTGTTAAAGCCTGAATAAGCCTGTTTCGTGTTTTGTGGAAACCAACTGACAGATTATTTCCTGCTTTAACACATCCTGAACTTTTAGGTTTTTCAGTAAAGAAGCAAGTAAAGTTTTACCGTCTGCAGTATTTTCTTTCGCCTCACACTGCTGCGGTCCCACTTTGTGTTACGGCCGGAGGGCATCTGTCTCCCATCACACAGTGTCTGGTCCACATGGGTGTGGAAAGAAAAGTTCTAGAGTTCTAGAAATAAATGTATAGAATTTCTTTTGAAGGTAAATGACAAAATATGTTTGTATTAAATTAAGCAATTCTGTCATGATATTCACTTTTAAAGCTTTTCTGATCCTTAACGGGGAATTACCGTTTTTTACAACCGGGATTTTATTTCTAGCATAAAATATGATCACTTACTCACCCGTATAACTTTGGTGTCATTTGGAGTCCTTCGGAAGATATTTAGGTCCGCGTATATCCATATAGTGAGAGTGATTGGGGCACCGAAACACAGCCTCTAAATGACGCATTATCTGCCACGAAACTCGTTTATTTTACCAACATTTTGTTATGTTACCTGTTATTGTCAACCAGGCTCTGGGGATGATGTCATCTCTGAGCGCCGCACACACCCTGCATGGGTTGTTTACCTGCTGCTAGTTTTTTGCAACATAGCTGAATATTTTTCCAATTCTGAGGCTGTGGACGACGACTTTGTTTATGATGGACGTCCTTACCGTTTTGAGCCAGAGTATACAGATGAGGAGCTCGCTGAAAGGAGGATGCAGAGGCAGAGAGAGGAACAGCTGGACAAAGAACAACAAACTGCTGCACGTCAGCAAATAGACAACAGGTGCCCCAGTCACTCCCAGTATATGGATATAGACAGATCTAAATATCATCCGAAGGACTCCAAATGACACCAAAGTTATATGGGTGAGTAAACGATCGTATTTTATGCCAGAAATAAGGTTCAGGTTGTAAAAAAACGGTAATTCCCCTTTAATGGTATTGGGTTGTGGACCTTTTCTCGTTTTCTTGTCTTGTGTTGAAAGTTGTTAGTTGTACTTCCCATTTTTGTCTTTTCCCCTCCCATGTGATTACAGTCTCCTGTCCCTCATTATCTTATAAGTCCCATGTCTGGTCTAGTCTTCTTTTTGTTTGTTATTAGTCAATCTATGTGAATCCTTTCTTACCTTATCTACCCTTTTGCCAAACTAATGTTTTTGGACAACACTCGCTCTACGATTGCAGTAGTTTTTGTTTTCCTTTTGTTTTTCATTATTCATGGGCTTGATAGTGACACTGCAACTCTGCTCTAAGTCACATTAAGGTTATTCCACATTTCTACAATATACGCAATGGTTTCCCTAGACCATAATTACATTTATAAGGAACCCTGTGCTTTGTTCTCCCTACAGCCTAAATGCCATGATTTAAAGTTTATAACAAAGTCATTTTAGTCTGTGTTTAGGTCAGTGCCTCATTGTGGTGATAAAGCAGTTTTAAAAACTTGCCAAATTACAACATTTCATACTTCTCGTTCCATCCTGGGAAGTCTTACTGCTGTCCTGACAATTTCATCCACCATGTAATTTCCCCGTTCCCACGCTGTCACAGTCCTTTTCAGTTCTGACATTACCGTATATGGATGGTGATTGTTCTGCCTGTATGCCATGAGCCAGTCAGCCTGCCGAGGCTGTTCTTTAAATATCACTGTGCTTCTGCCTTTCAGACCTCCCGTTTCACAACCCCTTCTGCCCACCTTCTTATCCGGCAGGAACACATATAAAAGTTCCATCTTTCATTTTCTGTCTCCACACCACCACGGGGCTCTAGACCCTGGCGTACTTCTTTTATTTGCACTGACCTTTACCTTCCGAAATGCATAACATCTTAAATGGGGTTTAAAGTCCCTTTCTGTAATCAGCATTGTTATGCATGCTCTATTGATCTCTCCCTGCCCCGCCTGCAGG
This sequence comes from Planiliza haematocheilus, assembly GCA_005024645.1. NCBI lineage: Eukaryota > Metazoa > Chordata > Actinopteri > Mugiliformes > Mugilidae > Planiliza > Planiliza haematocheilus. The sequence goes on from SRSE01000613.1 coordinate 5,877,664, forward strand.
TATTTCCAGCAACACCTTACTTTTGCACTTATTTTGAAATAACTGTATTTCTCCACTTTAATCCGATTCATTTGTTTCTCATTATGGCGGAACAAGCAGTCCTGTCCCCTCTCTCCCTCTCCTCTCTCTCTCCTCCCTCTAATGCCTTTATAATAATAATGTAAACAAAATTATGTAAACCAATTATGTAAACAGAGCCCCTTGGAAATGCCTGCTGTGGAACTCAGCTCTGACTGCAATTAAATTTTGATCACATTCTAACCTGAAGGCAGACGCACTAACACGGCAGAGTAATACCTTTGACACTCACGGTTCCTTATGTAGTTCGTAGATTAACGACGCTGCGTGGCACCTGACTGATTAGCCAGATCTATAGGATGCCAAACAAGCACATTTTATCCACTGCATCCCACATCCTTGCAGGTGCCTGATTATCTGCAGGCAGAAGTGGCTTCTATATGCATTACTCGCTGAGCTACTTACTGAGGTCTTGAAATGTTGTTATCTCATTTCAGTCATTATGCTGTCGGTGTGAATGTGCAAACATAAAATATGGATGCAAGAGAAGATAAATCCTTCTCTGCCATGCCTGTTGTCTTTGTTTCTGGCCTATGAAAGGAAACAGTCTGACACCTTCAGTGTAAGCGACAGACACGATGAAAGGTTCTTACTTGACATGGTATAATTGCATGCGTTGCCACAGCTTCAGACTTATAGATGTGCATATAATCCATAAATGAAAGTATTGTAAAATTTATGCAGGCTGCAAGTTGGATGTCTTTCTGGGAAAGGTTGCGATAGCCAGTGGGTTCAGACTTTGCTGCTTATGCAGAGCGTTTCCTACTGCTCTGGCTTCATGTTGAAAGCATTTCATTGTCAACACACTTTTATTACGAAGTCATGGTAAATAATCAGCAATTAGCAATAATTAACATCTACACAACACAACAGTTTTTTGACAGTGGATCAGTTTGCAGGGATTAATGGAACGAGTGATCTGTTTCAGTGATCTGTTAGATGAAGAGCTGCAGGCGTCAGGCGGGACAACTTCTCAGCCAAGAAGCCAACTCTTTCCACTGTGACTTCCATATACCTTTTATTCACCTTCTGTAACCACTTGTCCTGTTAAGAGTTGCCGGGGTCTGCTGGAGCCTATCCCAGCTGTCATTGGGTGATAGGCGGGGTACACCAAGGGCTAACACATAGAGGCAGACAACCATTCACAATCACATGCACACCTACGGACCAATTTAGAATCACCAATGAACCTCACAAGCATGTCTTTGGATGGTGGGGGAAAGCCGGAGTAGCAGGCTTGACGACTTGCCACATAGACACAGGGAGAACATGCAAACCCCACACAGAAAGGCCCAGTCGACCCATGGATTTGAACCCGGAACCTTCTTGCTGTGATGCATCAGTGAGGCAGAATGATTGATTCATTTTCTGACGACCTCCTCATGAAATTGTTGAATGTTTGGTGTCCTTCATAAAGACACATTTACTTTTACCACCAATAACTACAAATGTCTGCAAAGCAACCAGCACTGGAGTCTTGAGTTTGCCTAATTAAGGCATGGTTAGGCTTAGGAAACTTGGCACTTGGCTAGAAAAGGGTCATAGATAAAAGAAGCCAAAGCTGACTCTGTAGGAGACAGAACGCAAATAATGGCCTCGAGCGCCTTGTTGACCGAACCAAAAGTGTGAAAGTCATTATTCACACATTATACGAAGGTGCCTGGCAAGAAAACAATGCTCTCAGTAATTACCATAATGCAAAAAGTGTTAACTTGTGCCATTTTGTCGGTTTCCAAAGAAGCCGTGACACTATTCCAGAAAATAAGACATCTGAAGCAACAGTAAAGGTCACCTCACATTCCTGTGATTCAGTTACTCGTTAATGACCCAAATTAATTTGGCTGACTTAATGCCGCCCTCGGAGACACCCCGAGACATACATGAATGAAAAATGACCCAGGCTGCACAGAGCCAGGTTGTCCAGGTTTTCATTCCACAAGGATGAGCCCCAGACACTTGGCTTTATCTAAGATAATACCTGTAAGATCATTTTCGTGATGGCAGGTTACCACGTTGCTGTGGGTGCCAGCAGAGAAATATACCCCGTCTCTCAGCATGGTCTGAGTGCAGTAACAGCACTCTGATGTTGTGGTGTGAGTGAAAACAGCTCCAACACTGACTTTCCTTCTTTTAACAGGAAAACATGCAGCCTGGGGCTTGACGCCTTGTTATTTTGACAGAGCTAAACCAACCTTACTCATGTGAGTGTGCAAGATGACTTTGAAAGCCAGAAATCAGTCATTTCTTTCCTTGTACATGGAGAGCAAGAGAAGAGAGTAATAAGTGTCTTTCAGTGCCACGGCTCTAAAATAACATTTCTGTAGAACATCAAATTCCCATGGCACCCAAGGCTTTTCAATATATATATATATATATATATAAAAATAACTGGTCCCTGACAAGGTCAAAGTGGTCACCGCGTTCCGACCAAACGCTCAAATGAAGGAACGATTCTTGAAGGTATCACATTTCAAGTGCCCTATCTCCTCTCACACTGTGGTTTCTCCTTTCTTGCTTTTTTTTTCTTTTCTTTTTTTTGCGGCTGCCGGGCCGGAGCTGGAGAACCGGCTGAGTTTGAAATCGTCATCTCGGGGAAGATAATGGGAAACCCAGGGGAGAGACGTTGCAGCCGGCGCCTCACAAGTCATCCCACAGTGAGAATGCACATGTGCTGTTCTTTTATCTTTTCAGCTGAGCTCCAAGGCCGTCAAAAAGAGGCAACAGAAATGAGACGCTCTGCAACAATTTGCCACTTACCCTGCTATGAAATCATCAGGGCAACCCTACAGAGGGAACAAGTGCTGAAGAAGAAAAGATTCACAATGGACAGCTAAAGCAACAGCTATTGACCAAGCCTTTGATGTGGATTCCCCTTGCGAGCAGGTCAGATTTAAATTGCTCCAAGAGCTTTTGGTGATGCAGTTAAGATGTCAAACAGCAACCAGAATGAGAGAAACATACAGCCCAAGTTTGGCTGGAGTAATAAGGACCGCATTGATTTGTGATTAATTCCTCGGTGGGTGTGGGAGAAGGAGTGGATGTGCTTAAACTAAGCCGATCGCATGATGCAAGCTAAGGAGTTCTGTCTTCTCGTTTCAAATTGAAGCAGGAGAGGGATAATTTGTCAATGAAGTCATCTTCCTGATTGAACTTTCGCTAAGCCCTTTCTAACAGTGTAAGGATATCCTGGGTGGATTTTCCTTTTAAGCACTTAGATGGTGTTCTTATCCAGAGCGAATTACAATTAAAGCGAGCAGGTAGGGGGTTCCACATCTCGCTCAAGCGCTCGGCTGATGACTGGCTGGCGATAGGCTTTCCCAGCTCCCGTACAGTTTGAACCCGCCAACTCTTGCTCGTGAGACGGTCTCTCTGAACACTGAAGCACCCCGCGGAGTGACGAGTAAAGCAGCGGGGCTTACGGCTAAAGCGCTCGATTCAACCTTTCATATCACTCTCATCCTCATATCGAACTTTTATGTTCGTCTCATTTGGCGACCACTCGTTTATCATCGAGCCGAGCAGTCCGATTTGACCTCTGCTCCCTCCGCCATCACTAGCCTCCACGTGATTGGGCGTTCATGACTTATTCATGGTGCAAACAAACACGCTTCCAAACAGCTGCTCAGCAAGCGCCCCTCAAACATTTCCTGCTCCCTTTGCAGTCCTCACCGCTCGCTTAATTGCTATTCCTCGCTCCGAGTGTCATTTGGTCAGGCTGAAGATTCAAATCTACAATTAGCCTACGACTTTGCGTAGAGGATATTGTGACTCTCCCTGACGCGGGACATGAAAAGGCCTCCCGAGATTTCTGCCAGCAAGGTCAGGGTGACATTCCAGTACTCTCTCTCCATCTTAACACGGCAACGCCAGGTGGGAGCCGGACGCCAGCTGAAGCTTTCCAGCGCTTTCCCTAGCATGAAAAAGAGATGTAATTGTTTACTCTGCGTGCACAGTTGGATAGCTAGGAGGGCTGAGTCTTATTATGTAGCGAGTGCTGCAGCAGAGGCAGCGAGAGAAGAGAGGCCTGTTTGCCCTGGCTCCCCAGAGGGAGCTCTACTCAACGGCAGCCTGATGGATGCTCATGCTTTTGTTCTCTGGGTTTTCCACAGGCTAACAGCAACGCTTTTCCACCTAGCTGCCATCTGCATTTATGAGGCCGAAGCTCTCGCTCTTTTTTCCAGCCTCTTTTGATAAAATAAAAATACACCTTGCAGACTTTGCCGGCTTCAAGAGGTGGAACCATGTGTGGCATTTTAATTTGCTTATTTGAGATGTAAGATGCGCTTCGTTGGAATACTGAAATGTTTTATGGTTTAAAAATTTTTTTCTGCTGAAAGGGATGTGTGATGAGAGCGTTTGCCAGGTTTTCTAGTTGTAAAAATGCAATATAAGCACATATGCATAACAACAGCCCTAGAGGAGCCTAATACAGTGCCATAATCAGATCACACAGTGGAGGCATTTGAACAGAGACACATTCACGGTTGTTTCGCCGCTCTTTCTGCTCCAATGTATAAAATGAATAAATGCTTATCAGGTTAAAGTGCTGAACAGAAAGCGCATTGTGTTTGCAGACTATCAACAAATAAAACTTTCATTCTCCGACGCATTCTGCTCCGAACAAAGCCTCCGTTATTGGCAGAGAAAACTCCGAAGAACGCAGGTTCGGTTTTGAATGACTCGATTTCTCCGCAAGCAGCCTCAGCCTCACCCCAGCTCAGAGTGAATCAGCACGCTTTGGCAACGTCATTATTTTTATTTCATCACTTTTAATGAAATATAAATGTAAGCGATATCTCTAATGGATAAAGATATAATGCAACATGTATATTACACGGTCAGATGAGTCGATAAAGAGGGAAGAGCGAAGGCAGGGTTTGACGAAGGAAATATTTCATTAGGCCCCAAAAAAAAAAAAATGGGCTGCACTATCAAGATCCATATTTGGCTGATTAGAGTCTGATAGCTTGACTTTGACATTTACCAATGATTTCCGCCGTTTCTGTTCTTCAGAAAATGCAATTCGACCTTTAAATACTCAATTGAACCTGCAGAAAAAGATAAAATCAGTCATGGGTTGAGGAAAAGAATGGAATATGACAGCCGCTTAAAAAGAGGAACATCATTAGTTCCTCGTGGCGCGTCAGAAAGATTTGTCCACGGACTGATAGCCCCGTTGTCAGCGAGGCAATATCACTGAACAGATGACACTGCATTATAGGAGCACATAGAAGGGATTCATTAACATGATCTTATTGTCATCTCAATGTGGAAAGTAGGAAAAGAGAAGAATATTACAATCGCCTCAGATCGGTAACTCGCTGATAGAGTACCCTTTAAATGCCTCTGAATCGTTCCATCTCCACTGTCATTTCATAAATGGCGTCATTTGTCCGACGTGCCACGTATGACAGCTACAGCGCCGTGGCCTGGCTGCACCGGCTCCCGTGTGTTAAAGCTATCAGACAGGCAGCGGTGACATTTTACAAGTCGCCGCGCAATCAGCATCTTGGGTTCATCTACCACACAGATGTTTTCGCAGAGCAAGCAGTCTGAGCTCACGACGGAAAGGGATGCAAACATTTTCCACGAGAGAGGGACCCGTGCTCCTCGGATACAAATTCACATTCAAATGCCAGCAGCTTGTATCCCTCGCAGCTCATAACAGAATGAGGGCAACGTTGCTTTCAACAGTTCTTCTTCGAGACGGAGGCCTGCTGTGGCAACATGCTGTCTGTCTGTCTGCTTGTTGTTGTTTTTTTTTGTTTTTTACGCCTTTCCGTGATGAACACTGCCGGTTTGGGAGAGGAAAATATGTTGCATAGTTGCAGCGTCAGGACTGGTTTGCCAAATGAGGCATCTGTGGCTTTCAACTGCACACTGTCTGATTTATTTTGGGGGGAAATAAAACTTTACTTCAATCAAGAAAAGCTAACAGAAGTCAGGACTTATGCCTGCAAAATTCAACGAGTTACGCAACCGATGGTTCTAGAATATTTTCGGTGATTATGGCATGAAAAACAGCCTTAGCTGAAGATTTTGATAGATGTTAATGAGTTACTTAGACAAAAAAAAATAAAAAATACTGGACAGGTCCGGTTCTGGGGGAAAAAATAAATAAGTCGATGTGATGTGAGTCTCTGGCTGCATCAGTCTCCCACTGAAATGACAGCTGACACTAGCAGAGAAAGGGACGGATTTGAAATGGTTGACAGCAACAAGATGGTGGGTTCACGGAGTCCGGGTAAGGTGTGAAGGATCTCAGTCGGCTCGTCGAGTTGGAAGCGCTAAAAAGGCAGAATAATAAATGAAACACTGGATTGAACTGTCAAAGACAGTCTCTCTTATTTAACTCCCACTAAACTTACCAGAAGAAAAAAAACATTATTAAGTTTACTTATTAAGTTTCGAGGCAACATTTACTCACCCAGCAGTCGCAGCACAACATCAGCATTCATATGAAGTATGTTACACCTGATAAATGCAATTCCCATGTTCTCACTCCCTTTAGCCCTGCTTTGGTCTTCACTGACTACTCAGGGAAATATTGACCCTTAAATATTCCACTACCTTCACAGACTAGTAATTTCCTCCTTGTCAAACCTTGCCTGTGCTGCAGTTTGAGTTTAAAGCTGCAGAGCGTAAAACCAAAACAACAGCTAAAAGAAACTAAACAGAGGTGCTGCAGAATCATGTGGTGATTACTTGTATGCCTGGCACAATGCCTTAAGTTGTTGCATCCATTGTCATAATAAAATATTCATCGTAGAGGCTTTAATGTTTCCGTAAATTAAGTTTGGGTTTTATAATTGCATCACTTTTCTTTGTGTGTTTAAACTCTCATCTAGTTTGATTTAATAGCAGAGCTAACACTGAAATATAGAAACCGGGATGCTATAAAAGCTATGTGAGCGAGACTTTAATCTCGTTGTGCATTTCTTTTAACTTCCAAATCACCAAAACAAAGACTACGTGTCATCATTCAAGGGAACGGCGCTCTCTTGCAGGAATGTTCATGTTCATGAGTCATAACTGTTATGGAGACAAACGGGAGACCTACACAATATTGGAATGGTTGTCATAATGTTATTTCTGTTCCGTCTATAAGGGACATGTAATATTCACACAACATATGTCTCAGAATAAAATCTTTCATTGTCAAGTGTCAAATCTATCAAAGGAAAAATTTCCCTCTCTGATTCTCTGCTAGAGACTTGAATACTTGAGACACTGACAGCACAGGGAGAGAGGTTTCCCCGTCTATCCTTAGCTCAGGCTTCAGTTCTGCCAGTCACTCTCTCGCTATATGATCCTATAACATCCAAAGGTGCTACTAACAAGCCGGACAAGCTGGTCTTCCCTATTAGCCTCAGTTCGGACGTTGCTAAGGGTTGGCTCTGTGAAGTGTTAAAACTTTGAAAATCTGCTTTACACGGACGGACTACACCCTTGACTTCGCCGAATGCGGCAAGATCTGCTAATGGGTTATTGAAAAGGAAAGACTGGATAAGTCTGCTTCTGCAGGGAGAGACGTTTCCATCTAATCAGAGATTTCTCTAGGATTACCAGTTTTTATAGTTTTCAGTTTTTAAAATTGGGAAACACTATTACGGTTCTTATTAGATTGTTCTGATAATGTGGTTTTGTTCTGCTGATATTTGTGAATGGTTTCTGTAAGAAAAGAAGAAAAAAATAAAATAAAAATCCAGTTTCACACATTCAAAAAATAAAAATAAAATAAAAGCAAAAATTTAATTGTACTGTATTGTTCAGATGAACGTTTCTGGTAGATGAGTCGGAAATTTGCAGGCATTTCTGCTACGGTCCAAGCTGCTCTAGCTGCCTGCTGTGAGAGAGAGAGAAAAAAAATCTCTTGCTTATCCCGGTAAAGGACTTGTTGACATTGCAAGCCGGGGCCAGCGCTGCAGCTCAGCGGATATCTCACCACACCGAGCGAGTGAGCAGCTGAATCCAGGAGTTGGCTGTGGGAATATTTGTGAGACTTCAGCTGCTGCTGGCTTATCTGACATAAGCTCCAATCGCACAGGACCAATTATGAACGACCTAGGAACATGTGGTGCTTTATTTTATAATAATAATTTTAAAAAAACTGCTGAGATTGTTAGAGGTTTTAATCCTGCACAAATTAGCTGCAACCCGAGATGCCTACTTGATATAAATGTCTGTTGAGAGTGAATGAAATTCTTAATTGGCTGACAACTTTCACTCGCCTCTAATTTTTTGCAGGCTGTACGAATGGAAGGACTTGAGGTGTTGTACCTCTCCACGTTCTCACCGGTGTTTCATAAAACACAGGAGGCTGCCGAGTTGTTCATTAATCAAAGACGATCCCTACACAATACCATTCCCGTGCTAATGGGGCTAACGGCAGGCGCTGCCAAGGTACAAGCAAGAACAGGCCACATCCAGAGTGAACTTAAGGTACAATTAAAGCACGTTTTTTGTTGCTTCAGCAAAAGAAAAAAGAAAAAAAAGTGATAATCCTGGCCTGATTTCTACCGAGGACAAAGGACAAAGGATGCAAGTTTCTGAGCAAAACTAGGCACAGGTGACACAGTCAAGTGTTCCGTGGAATAAGAAAACTGAGTTGAGTCTCTCCTTTAAGCTGGAGTTTCTCATCCCCAGGTGCTGAGTCTGATATGCTGACTCTCAGGTATTGCAGGTATTGCCGGTGACAGCAGCTCAGTAGCAAGAAAAATGAAAGTGAGAGTGAGTGAAGATTTGGCGAGCCCAGGAAAAATTGGGTGTGACACTTAACCCGAAATGCGCCCCGGTGGAGCTTTTCAGACGCCAGCATTAGACTGTTGTATTTCCGAGCAGCTCGGAGGTAATAAAAAAGATTGAAAACCAGGCTGTTGCTGAAGACTTGTTCGGGAAGCCTCCCCCAAGTGCATCCAGGATAAAAACGTGGCAGGAGCACGTTGCGCCATCTGTCAGGCAAATTAAACGTGTAGGACTCTTATGTCTAGATTGAGGCGCGGAGAATAAACTCTGGATCTCCAGCTGATCCCAGTCTTTAACGATGACCACGCAAGCCAGGGATTTGAAACCACCCCTTCTCCGTGGTAGATGTTTACAAAGCAACAGCCTGGCCAACAAGCTTTGTTTCTTGTCTCTGTCTAGGTTGGCTAACGATGGGTTCACAGGTAAGAAGAAGGAGCTTGTCTTTTCTTTTCAGTCAAACGGAGTCACTAATCGGGTCAAACTACTCCAGCGCTGTGTAAAAAATATATTTTATTTTTGTATTTGTATGCATGGAGTGCTGATATTTCTGAAGGGCTTTGAAACACCATGGCAACAGACGGGTCATCTCGTGCCGTTGGAGAGCGTCTGTGACCCTAATTTGGGTTCTGCACCGTTGCAACTGGTCAGCTTTTCAGCACGTTGAATCGGCAATGGGAGCTCTGCACTGCACAAAAAATGTACATGGAAACCCCTCCAATGAATGAAATACATCCTGTACGCTACCTCCTCTATTGCTATTTCCGTGGGGTGCTGTAGATAGATTGTAATTTTCTCAGCAGAGACACACAATGTTTAGGAAAAGATTGCAGTGTCAAATACTCCTCAGGCACAAGTATAAAAGGTTTGCTGCGGCACAGTTCCTGTTCGCAATGACCACTGTGTCAAGCAGCTAAGAGTCGCCCCCGTTCACTTTAACGAAACTGAGACATGATGCTATCAACGGCTAAGTTTCACAAAAAAGACTTTGCAGTAATGTTGGAAAATTGTTTGCCTCAAAAGAAGGCGGTTTATTTTTGCATCTTTCAAAAATGCCAGGAGCCGTGTTTATATTCTGCTGGCCACCGGCACAAACGGGCCCCGCCAGCGCGAGCAAATGTTAGGCAGCAGCGCTGCTCCACGCTTCTTCACACGTCGCCAGCAACCCGCTGAGCGATCTACCGAGCTGAATACTGAGCAAAAACTCACCTCCACAAAGTATGCATTAGTTTAGAGAGAGCTCGCCTCGACACGAGCACAACACGGGTTCGGCCGTTATTAGAACGGTCGACAAATGAGATTCCGTATGGAGATCCGCTGTCATGTCGGGGATCGTTTTTCAAAGCGGCGGGGCCTTCAGGGCTCTGCCTCCCACACGCAGGGGCTGGTCATTGATTACAGCGAGGCGTTCATTATAGACACGCCATTGTGCTGCATGAGAATCCCTGCAGCCAGATGTTTATCACCACTTACGTCACTGCGTCTTGCAGAATTTGCTAATCCAAGCAAAAATAACAAACAGCAACAGAATCCCATGAAGTTAGAGCATGATTGGCTTTAGCTTAGCATGTAGCATGTGTTTTCCTCATTGAAAATGTTTCGTTGGGGGATTAAAGGTGAGACACTTGGCATACTGGATATATTTTTGGATACATGTGTTGACAGTGATTAAAGGTGGTAATTCAGATCTAGGATCAGTCTGGAGGATGTAGTTGAACATCCTCCAGACTGTTGAACAGGAATGAGTTCAAGGGAAAAATGTTTGTTATTGTCGGCTAGACCCTGCTCCTCTGGTTTGGATTTCTGGATACCTCCAGCTTGTTTGTTACTTTTGGCCCCCTGGAAATCGCAAGAATAGAAAAAAGTACTCTTCTGCCTGGCTCGACATCTTTAAAAGAATGGACACCTATTGAATCCCGGAACTCGGGTTGTTGTGTTCAGCTTCTGGGTTCAGTGTTTAGCCTTCACCTTGACAGCATCAGAAACGGTTTCACTGAACATATACACCAGGCATAACATTATGACCACCTGTAAAATGTTGTAATGGTCTCCCTTGTGCTTCCAAAACAGTTGTGACGCATCAGAGAATGAGCATGGGCCTTCTGAGGGTGGGGCAGTTTGGGTCCTATGGGTTGAGGGGATCAGGCTTGTTCCAGTGCATCCCACAGATACTTGATCAGTTTGGGATCTAGTGAATTTGGAGGCCAGGTCAACACCTTGAGTTGTTCCTAAACTGTTTTTTGTGTGTGCCTGTGTCAGGCTGCATCCTGCTGGGGATGGCTGTTGCCATCAAGAAGTGTTATTGGGCTGGGGGGTGGAGGCGCCTAGGTGGGTGGTACATGTCTAAGTAACATCCACAGGAATGCCAGGTCCAAAGGTTTCCCAGCAGAACACTGAAATGCCTCAAGAAGATATTTCTCCTGTCAGTGGTTATAATGTTGTGGCTAATTGTGTATTTTTTGATTCAGTCTTGAAGGTCAGTTTATTTACTTTTTATGGTAATGTTCAGACACTCGCCGCATGCACTTTTAACAGAGGGAAAAAGTCATTGCTTTTCTTGCCTACACCTCACAGAGCGCAGACGTGCTTCTCAGTGTGCGATCGTCAATCATTTTGTCATCATCCCACCACCTCCTACATACTGTAAGTGCATCATAAATGTGCCACGTATATTTAACTAAAACATTCATCTGATCCAGTGATTAGGCTGCACGCAAGTGTACATGGGAAGGCAGTTTAGTTGTGGAGAAGCATACGTTCAAGATGGCACTGACACCTTGTTTGCTTTCAGCACATACGTTTGTGCTTTGTAGGTTCTGACTAAACTGAGACAATTAGTTCCGAGTTTTTTGTTTGTTTTTCCCCCCTCGTTTGTCTTCTGGGCATCCACGCTAACAGTCAAGCTGCCAAGGGTGCAAAAATCAGGACATTTTTCCTCAGGTTAATTATGTAAGATTTATGTATGTTTGAGGAGAAGCTGGCAGATTTGCACGGCTCAGGTTCCAACTTTGCACCGCACGTGAAAATCAGAACAGAAAAAGCAAATGTGTCTCCCCGTACATCGGTTCTGTGCCGCGGGTGATGTTACGTATCAGAAGTGGGACCTTATGACTTGCAGCGCGAACATAGAGCCGTGGCTGGAAGTAAGAAGCATCTATAATGAGCATTCATCTTTCTTTTGGTGCAGGAAGAAACCGGCGAGGCCCCCATGGATGCTACCAATCCTACAGCAGTGTAAGGAACCAGATCTATTTGCGAGAAAACACATCTCCGAAGACACACAACCAGCTGTCACACTTGCACAAGCTACTTCCAGAAACTTGCTTATGGAAATAAAGGCTAAGACACCGCATTGAACTCAAGCCTATTCATTTGTTTGTGGCAGAAAGTTGGTCTGGGAACTGATTATGGTCTGGCAAGGATCTCCCAGGTCAATCAAATAGATTGGTTGGCTGATTGAGACATTTGTCAAGACTGCTTTAATCACTTTATGTCATTTGCTGTCATTAACAGTAGGCACCTTTCTTTTCCGCTCAATGAGACTGAGTTTTGATTATTTTCTGTAACCGTGCTTTTCTTGCATTTCCTGTTTTTATTTTGAAAGTTTCTTCCTTGGTGTCTGTGTTTTCCCTCCTTTGATTATGTGATTGGTTTCTCCTTGTGTTCCTCCCTCAGTTGTCTCACCTGTGCCTTGTTAGCCTTTGTGTGCATATGAAGCCCTGTCTTTGTCCCACTCAGCTGTTTCCCACTTGTTCATTTGTGTATTCCTTTCCCCCTTGATTTCCAGTCCGCGTTTCTGTTGCGCTCTTTGTAGATCCTTGTTTTTCCTTGCTTTTGGGCTCCCCGCGTTTTCACGGCGGCGCCTTATGCCGCTGCCTTGAGTACGTTCTCATTAAAATTTCATGCCGCTGGCGTTGTAGGGAAAATAATAGTAGTCTTTTTATGTTGTGTTTTCCTCGCACGTTTGCCGAGATGAAAATAAAGTCCGCTGTATTGAATGTTTAAACGCGGGTCGAGACCATTAGTATGCATTTGCATTAGCGGCCTATATTAGCATGCATTTCATCGAGCCAAAGTGTCATAAAAACTGATTTCATATTGAAAAGATTCCTTTCTGTCTCTCTCTCTCCCTGGGTTTGCTTATGGAAAATCAACACCAGCAGAGAGCACCTCTTAAGTGGCTGTAATTGTGACTCGTTGGGAAGGGCAAAATGTTTACCCTGAATGAATTCAGTTTGGATGTTATTTGCTTTCTCTGTTTCGCCAGTGTCTTGGTGGTACAAGCCCTGCGGGACTCTAATGAATATTTCAGTAAGAAATCCCTGGGCTGGCCTGTCTCTGGCTTCGCAGTGAATACAAATTAACAAAGTGTGAAATCCTGCTACCTACTTAACTTATGATTATGGCGCTGAATGAGAGCACGCTGTCCATCTGTTCTCTGAGAAGAGTTTTACCTTTTGGTTGTTTTGACACGCTGACATTTTTTTTGTAAAAATGACGCCGTCCTCTGACCTCTGAATTAGAGGTCTCGTCAGTTTTGGAGACTATTTTTGGGGTGACACATTTTTCACAAAAACATCCCTCCATAGCTGCATGAAGACTCCCGATTCTGCAATTACTGTTCGTGAGCCTCTAATAGAGAAGGAGAATTGGAGGCTGAAAAAAAGAAGAAAGGGGTTTTTGCGGAAGTTGCCCTAGTCTCAGATCCACTAACGCAGTGACAGAGTGATACTCAATAGGTCTGTCATCATGGAAATGGTCTTGCCCCAATTTTACATCTGGAAGGAGTGCACTTAAGGGGGGACTACTGTTTTTCACAACCTGGACCTTATTTCTGGCATAAAATATGGTCGTTTACTCACCCATATAATTTTTGTGTAATTTGTAGTCCTTTGCGAGATATTTAGATCTGGGTATATCCATACAGAGGGAGTGACTGGGGCACTGACACGCAGCCTCTAAATACATACGCATTATCACCAGTATTTTAGTCCTTGTTTACCTGTCATTTGCTACTGCAAGTTTTTTGCAACATGGCTGAATACATTTCCCATTTTGAGGTTGTGGACGAACCCTAGCAATGCCAAATTGGTTTGTCCAACAAGCCCTAACCTGTGCGGCACTTAAAGATCATTCAGGTCAGAAGACATCACCCAGATGATGATAACGGGTAACTACGGGCTCAACGGGGACTAGCACTAGCATACGATACCAAAATATTGGTGAAATGAAAGAGTTTTGCGTTATTTAGAGTCTGCATTTCGGTACCCCAGTCACTCCCACTATATGGATATACGCAGATTTAAATATCTCAAGATTACAAGGTTATATGGTTGAGTAAACGACCGTATTTTATGCCAGAAATAAGGTCCAGGTTGTAAAAACCAGTAGTTCCCCTTTACGTCTTTAACAAAAACCCAATTTTACCACTGGATCTTCTTTTTTTTTCTTACCCCCCTTTTTGTAGGTACTTCCTGCATGTCAGGTCCCGATATGTTCAAAAACTGGATACCCCAGCGTGTGATAAAAGCTCCAATTTAGCTCTTCGAGCGGCGCTAGCAAGCAGATAACCGATGAGAGCAGAGCCCCCGTTCTATCTGCCGGGGTCACATTGTCTCATTAATTGCTCATGAGTTATCGCTGTACATATGTGAAACAGCTGGGGGCCATTACGATTCGGTTGGAAATAATACCCTAAAGAGCTCGCTGCAGCATCAAATATCTCTGTACGTGTGTCGAGTAGTCCCCCGCCTAAACAAAGTGGAAATCTCTCTTATCGGCGAGCTCAACAAGGCAGGTGACTCATTAACATTCCCTGGCCGCAGCAGGATTAAGAGCTTTGCAGGGTTAAAAGAAAAAAAGTGTCATAATCAAATTATTTAAATGACCCTTACTCTGCTTCGACCTTCATCTCACCATTTGGAGACAATTACACCGAGGAAGTTGTGCCTGAAACCGTTTCATATCGGCGGGTAAAAGAAAGCATGAAAGAAGAGGAGTGGGGAAATGGCAACTGAGGCAAAAGATAGCGAAGACAAAACGTCTAAATGAGGAGTTAATTAAAACTTTTCCCTCAAAGACGTAGTGTTTCCCAGCAGTGGATAAGGAAAGTCCTCACTGCGCGGGGGGAATATATCTATTTGGCTCACTGGCCTCACAGCAGTCCCACTGCCGTCTCGCAAGGCTGAAGCTTGGTAGACAAAGTTTCAATGAAAGGCTTTTCTTCGTTTTATCGCCCCACAGGTGCTTACCCACAACTTCCATGTGTCACCGACGCAAGCATCTGTATCATTTGTGGTGGCACGTGAATCGAAAAGGAATTTCACTTCGCTTTCTCTTTGTGTAACAACCAATTAGAGGTGTTGCTCCTAATCATGCCTGCAAAGCCTTTCCCATCAGATGCAAGTACAGACGGGACGCTATATGCAACACCATCTCCATTTAGGACTATTTTTATCTTTTACTCATGTAACTCTTCATCTCTCCGTATTACTTTAGAGCCAATTACCCAAAAAGGTGTTTTATTGCTTTGTGTCGCTGCCGGCGCTTGGGGGAAATTTACGAAACAAAGGCGCGCGTCTCATGATTTTTCAGCAGCGCTCCCGTTGGCCTCCAGGTAATTAGCACTGGGCCTAGCAGGGGGAAAGCCAGCGTGGGCCTCCATCGGCAGACGTGATAAATATTGACTTAGTCATAGTCTTTCTTCTGCGGAGTTAATTAAAGTGTGGACTGTTTATTTTTTTCTGGGCCCGCCAACTTGAATTCGATGCCCCTGTGTTAATCAACACCCACCGTGCTTTCGGTGTCTACGAGCCACCCTCGCCCTGCATGCAGGCTTGTTCGTTGTGTGGAAAGTATGAGCCGCTGATTTAGACTTCTTAAGGTTAATCATGCTTACACTTACAACTCCACACAGTCGTTCTCAAAGGCGGTTAAATAGAAAAAGGGCACCAAAAAAAAAATTATACAGCTGATGTTCTTTCCCCCTCACTCATTTTCATACAGGAAGGCACCTTTGTCTGAGCATGAGCCATTTAACCCCGCAAATTTGCATTAATATAAAATGAAGGGAGCTGCTAGCTCCGTGCTGCCACAGCAGCGGAGCTGGTGAGGGAAGGCGTTCAAACGGAACCTTGAGCCACCAGACACCCAAAACAAGATGCTTTTTGTTTCTCCTCGGGATCATCAAACCGCACTTCCCCCCCCCTCGCCCGTGTTTGTTGTTGTCGGGTAATTGAGTTGCACTGCTGTCATGGTGTGACTCATCAGCGGCTCATTATTTCCAGCGGCTGCCGGAGGACGAGGCAACTGCTGCGTCGCTCGAGTTCGGTCATTATAACGGCACCATACCTGGAATGGTGCGAGGGGGAAAACAACAAGCGGACCCTGACAAGAAACACGGCCACTCCAGAGTCATAAATGATGCACTCATCCCTGGTTAAAATATTCATCAAGAATGTCATACTATGCTCTTTCTTTTTCATTAATAATTCACAGGGTCAAGTAGATTTTATATTTATTTATTTATCAATTTTTTTTGTACTGCAAATCTTCATGTGCCGCTTTGTAGCACAAAGCCTTACTTCTATGGTTTAATGTAAATCGGACACTTCCTGCAGATTGAACATATGACAGTGAATGTGAAAATCTGAGAAATAAATGAGTCACTCAGATCGGCGGAAAAATAATTCATTTCATTTTAAATAATGCAACACAGCGCCACGCGATCTACAGTGCAGCAAAAGTTAGAGAAGAGCGCGTTCTGTGCTCGCCGTTAAACGAAAACCTTTATTCTGAGGCGCACTGTCAAAATAAATAAATAAATAAATAAATAAAAAATATTGTTTTGCATTCCTTTTATCGCAGGGCAACAAAGCCAAGTCGACCTTAATTTCCGACCTTGATTGTTGCAGTGAAAGTTCATTCTTGACCGTTGGAATCAAATATGACAGTATCCTAACTCAAGGTGCACTTCTTAACTTTATCTTGTGATTTCAGCCACATTTTCAGCACCGTCGGTTAATATGTGAAGACTACAAGGTGTTTTTTTGGACTCTGCAAAATAGATAGATGGCATTTATAATGATGGTTGGATTATGAAAAAAAGAAATAGGGGCTATAGATCTTCCGTATTGCAATTCTTTCTGTATATGGTACTAGAATGCTTGAATAGAGTCAATATTTAACATCATTCAGATCTATTTTTGATTAGATGAACTCTAAGATGATGTGAAATCACGTTACAGATCAGGCTTTCATTTCATTCGCTTTCAGCATCTCCCCTAATACAGTACAAAGTCAGTGCCTCTCCATCCTCCAGCAGTTGGAGTTTACATTACAGTAGCTCCCACCGGCCTTCTCCAAATCCCCGCCACCAGCTTCCTCATCCCCTTTAGTCATGCGTCATATTCTTCCCTCTGCAAGATGATTCATTTTTCATTTGGTCTGGACACTGGAAAAGGAGCTAAATCCCCAGACAGATTGTTGCCTGTCCCCTCAGAAAACTCCATCTTGGCGGCAGCGGCGGCGGTGGACATTTCTGAGGAGCTAAAGCCACTTTGCAGCGTGGTTAATTTACACTGGAGATCACAAATGGGACTAAGTGCCGGATGAGTGATGGACCCTATCGGTTTCTTTGTCAGCAACCATCAGCACTTTATTTTCTGAATCTCGGCGTGCCGTTATCTCGTTTTACGATACGTAGGCACGCGGCTCGGCCCTTGGAGTCCGTGATTAGATATCGCGATGCAGAGATATTGGAAGGGAACAAATGAGATTAATGCGAGTTTTCCGGACAAGACGTGCGATTCACGCCACACTCGGCCTTGTGTCTCAGATTTTCTTTCCGCGCAGTAATGTCACAAGTCAAAGTGCCGTCAGTTTTAATGGCGAAAAGAAAAGATAAAAATAAATAAAGCAGATGTCGTGGGAAGGGTTACATTTGAATATTTGCCTCTGCAAATGCGCCAAATGATGTGCTGCTGGCACAGTCGTAAAATAACACTATCAAACATTCGATCATGCTTGAATGTATTTTTAATACTGGGTGTCAGAGTTATGATAAAAAGCGACTGGGATCTCCATTTGTGGCGCTGACTGCCAGGCTCTTCAGGTAATGGATATGAAACTCTACACAGGGGAAATATCCCCACGTCTAAAACCCAATACACAAGTCCTTCACTCTTTCTTCTTCTCTATCAGTGCATTAATAACATTACTCATACAGAGCCAAAAAAAGAAATCCACATATCGTACAAGACTCCACCCAGTAATGATGACGGTCTCACCCTCCCTGCGCGGATCCCTCGCCTCCAGCCATGTTATTCTCGAGACAGGCAGCCAGCCACCTGCAGGATTTCTCCCTTGATCAACTGCAGGACAGGCCCCTTTGATACCATCCGCTCCCCCCAATTTCCCCGCCACTGACAATACCAGATGGCGCAGGATCCCCGGGGAAAAATAAAAACGAGGGAGAGGTGCAGAAGAAAAGCATGGGTTGTGTTGTCGCGTTGACCAGGAGCTAAATAAGATAATGAGCGTAATCATTTCAGTCGCAGCGGAGCAACTGGACCCTGGCCAGCCGGGGCATGCTCATTTGCCTGGCATGCACGAGCCCATTAGAGACAGAGAAAGCGAGCTTCTGTCCTGTGTGGCTTCTCTTTCTACAGCTTCCCTCGAGCACACCGCCTCCCCATTAGAGAGACCTGCCGAAGGAGTCTTGTTTAGCGCTCCCCGCTGCTCCTGCTGCCTGCGCCCTTTGCACATGGGCCTGCCTCCTCCGTCGGTAGTGATCAAGAGGTGTTTATAGGAGTGACAAACAAGGGAGAAGCAGGGCACAGCAAACAGAAGGGAGACCAGGGTGGGAAAGAAGAGAGAGGGGGGGGATGTCAAACTCTTTCCACTTTCTGCACAGAAGCCGCTTCGCTTTGACGCCTCGGTTCATACCGAGTGCAAAAATGAAGCAACGATGAAATCAACTTGCTAAATGCCCAACTTTTGCTGACGGGTTCTGAGAAAGCACCAGGCATATTTTAGCATCGGCTTTAGCAGCGATTGATTGCTCTCCCAGAAACACATTCAAGTGGGTAACACAGTTTGCAAAATCAGTCTTTTTTTCGTCGAGATATCATTTCTCTCCGCTATGAGAATATTGTCCTTCAGGAAGTAATTGCTCATAATAAGAACAAGACATCGACCGAGCACTTCTCTAATCAAAGGGCAAAAAAGAGCACTTGTACATAATAAATGCATATAACCCTTGTTGTGTTGCCAAGTCTTTCAAGAACAGGGCTGTACTAGGATCACACGGTATTGATCCGATGTTCATTTGCGATCAATACCTCAATCAATTCATATTGGCTTCAGATTTTAAAAAAACAGTTGTCCAGTTGAATGCTCGCCGGCCTCAAGTTAAATCGGAGACACAAAATGGTTAAAAAGCAGGCGTCACATCCAATTATCACATCCAAGTCGCGTCAAGAAGTGAATCGGTTTCTTTCTCTCACATGCCAACATGTTCCTAATCCCAGATTTGGAAGCACTAGTTCAGAAAATATTGATTTCCGTTGATATAACTGGTTGACCTGGGGGTTTGTTTGGCATTTCTGCCCACGTGGCTGCTGCATGTGCTCCAACTTCCTTTAAGTTAAATTCCTGCATTCCCCCGAACTTGGTAATTAATGTGGAGCATCATTACTGAGAGAAATTATGGAGTATGTTTTCATAGCGTTGGCCCAGTTGCAAAAATATCCGGTCTATCCCTTTTTAAAGATGCTTATTTAATCTTGAGCAGCGATATAATGCAAACCCTCATTAGTAGTGCACCCTTTGCTGTCTCCTCAATCACAGAGTTAGCAAAGGCACGAGAAGGAGAGCTTTCCAGCAGGATTGGTGGCATCTCACTCTGTGACCTCAAAGGGAGGACGGCCGACAACGTGGACAAGACAACAGACTGCGGGATCAAACGAAACAGACAAGACAGGCACACAGACGAGAAATAAAATAAAAAAAGCCGGCCGGCGCGTGTAGGTCATCTGCTTGCTCTTTTAGCTTGCTTAAAAAACACACCAAGAAAATGAGAGCGGCATGGGAAACGAAGAGGCAGGAGTGGGAGGAAGTGATAGAACGGGGTGTATGCAGGTGACAAGCTGCCACAGGGAGAGAGGAGCAGGGCTTCGGCGATGCTCTGCAGGGTGAGAGGCCTCGTCTAACTCTGCAGCAGTGATATGGGAGCTGACAGGTCGAGGAGGGAGCGGGGGGGCGGAAAAGGAGGGAAGGATTCCTGCTGAGGACGAGTCCAACAACTCCGACATGACACTTCCAAAAGCTAATTTAGCGCCGCTGAGAGATGATGTGTCGAGCTTTCTGCACCTCACTGTGCTGCTCCTTACGGAGACACTGATGTAATTACACCTCCATAGAGGATGGCTTAAAGCCGGCAGCACTTTTATTTTTTTGGCATTTGTGAAGTTCTTTGTGTTGAAAGGTTTTTAAACACAGCCCTGTCACCGCAAAATTTCACACTTGATTACACTGCGATCAGAACGCAGCGATGTTCAAATGACAAAGCATTAGCTTCCTCGCGGCGCTGTCCTCTGGCGGCTTCCGCAGACTTCCGACAGTGGGAGCATTTCTCCAACGGATCACAAATTAAGGGCGTTTGCTAATCAGACCCTTCACCAAAGTCAGACTGCTCCCCATGGACTACGTGTATACTCATTTCTCTTTCCCTCTCCCCGGTGATTTTATCTCACTTCCTCCTCCTCTTCCATCTCTCTCCGTCACCTTGAATTTGCGGCTTGGTCCTGGGGGAGGAAGGATGCAGGATGCAGGGTAATGAATCGTCCACAGGGGTCAGCGGCGCCACCAACGTCTCTTCTCATGCGCGGTAATGAGCCGAGGTCGGCGGAGTGGAGGCGCAGGAGTAAAACCAGAAGAAACAGCATCACACCGCAGTGCTTCCACCCCTGGCCTTTGGAGTTCACCTAACTGAAGGTGTAGGAGGATTGAGCCCACTTTAATTAGTGTAACTATCAGCGCTCTGCACCAAGCTTACCTGGCTCCGTTGTTTTATGGTGACATCCTCAAAGAGCTTCAGCTTAACCAACAAAATCCTTCACAAACTGCTTCATTTTGAATTTATCTGTCTGTTCCGAGTTAGTTTGTTAAATTTTCTTTATCCCTGGGTCCTTGTGAAGAACCGATAACGATAAACAAACGGATTAGGTCCTGAAAAAGAATTATTACAATTATTTCTTTATGAAAAAATAAACCATGGTTATTGCTTCTGCAAAACCCCTCACTTCCCGGATGTTCCATGGCAGCTGAGCTGACAACGTGTCAGATTATGCCTGTGAAGTTCCTGAAGAAGTCGAGCACGACATTCCTGAAAAAAAAACGTATATTTGTGCTCCAGAAATCTACATACAACAAGATTATTGCAGGAATATCCCAGTCCGTGCTGGGCGTGCAAGGCTTTAACTGCATCTTGTTTCTAAATTGGAAATATGTTCTGAGCCTACTCAGCGATTTCTGTCTTCGGATCTTGGTGGTTTTTCCACCGTGTCAGAGAGGATGCACTTACAGTGTGTCTTTGCCACACCAAACGGGAAAATGATCTTATTCATTGCAGAAGGCTGTTAAAAGTTGCTGCGTGGTGGCTGTGTGGTGCATTAACCACAGGGTACGCTATACAGACTTTTGTAAAGTACCAAACCAAAAAAAAAAAAAAAAGAATGAATCTTTCAGTCTATGACTTTTACAAAGTGGAGGCAGGCAATATGACGCAAAGCATCAGCAGGAAGAATGAGAAAACAGTGGGATACTGACACTCAATAACGCTTGTAGACACAGGCTGCAGAAGTCATCCTTTTACATGTGTGAAATTTGCTAGCGGGCGTTTTGTTAGCAAAATGGAGGAATCGGATGAAAGCACGTTCCTAGGACTGATGGAAACAATTTAAAGTCAATACTGTTTTGAAAAGGACTTAAAGTGCTTAAAATGGTCCTTTAACATTATGTATGTTCAGTTTTGGCCAGGGATATTTGCTTTCATTTTCTGTTGTTTTGAATTGAAATGCAATTAAATGTATTTTTCCAGACTTTAAAAGAGTTTAAAATATTCATGTCTGTGTCTATTATTTGATTAAGTCGTCCACTAAAATCCATTTAAATTGAAAAATGTTGCTTTTTGTGGCAAATATTGTTATGCGATTAAAATGTGATTAATCGAGATTAACTAATTACAAAAATTATCAAAATTAATTTGATATTTTTTAAAAATCGAATCCCACCCCTAATCTAAATACATCTTCAAGTTTCAAGTTAATATTTCAAGGCTGTAAAAATTTTACAGAAACTGGACACGATCGATACGATACGATGGTCGAAGCGGCAAGTTTTGGTGCCACAAAATGAAGCTGGTGTGCAATGGGCCAAAAACTGCAGCCCCTCGAACGACCACTTGAGATCAGCTCCAAATAGGAATGACATGTGGGTGTCCTCTCTCCCGCCTCAGCTCCAATTACTCTCCACTTCTTTGTCTATTTTTGTAGTTTGGAGCTAAACGGAGTCAGGCACTGCAAAGATGGCGTCAGCCAGAAACACCACACTGTGCTTCAGAGTGGCCCTTTAAAGGAACCTCTGCGTGACGTCCATCTTTATATACAGTCAAAAGTCTTTTTCGATTCTAAATCCCAGCTGTCTTCTTTACTTTGCATTGTGCTACCTTTTAAATGCAGGTACCAACCATGGTGCTTAATAACCGAGGGTATTATGCCTTTCAGTTGGAGATCATTACTACACTGCTGTTCAGTTCTTGCAAATGTTACGAAATGTCTCGGTTACTTTTGTAGAAAATGTGAAAGATCTTTAGGAACAGTTAATGATTTTACCTGAGAAGACCTGAAAACCAAGCGTTTAGAACAACATATGAAAAAAGATTTTTGTTCCACCTAACCATATCTTTTTTTTTTATCTTAAATGGTTTTCTGCCATCGATAGAAAATGTTATTATGCCACCCAGATTAAGTATGAAAAGAGGCACCGAGAACACAGAAGACCAGATTCCTCACGCCTTTCTTCTCCTCAAGCTCTGCATTTCATCACAGATGGAGTTAAATTATGCAGCACAAACTGTCTGGATATAATGTTCACAGAGTGTGGGGGTGTACGGCGCTCTCTCTCTCTCTTTCGTTCTGTGACGGGAGAACTGTTCACACTTTGCAGCTGGGCTAGAAAATCATCTTGGGAATGTATTTGACACAGTGATAAACAAAATTTCCCACACCATCTTCTGTTAAAATAAATATAAATACCTCCCATGAGCAGGGATGAGGGTTGGCCACATAACCTCCGACTATCTCCGCTTGATCTTGCTTGCGCAAGGGTTCTCCAGATTAGCTGATTATCATGATGTTACAATATACCTCCTTATTTCAAAAATAGGGACACAGGAGGAGGCCAGCAGGGGAGCTACACTCGGTACATTTGAAAGTGAAACCACTTTGATATGGATTTCTATCACATTCTTGCGTTCCACGTTTTTTTTTTTTTTTTTTTCTCCCTCCTATCAGCAAAGCCTCGCCAGAGGACAGGACGAGGCCTTCTCTGCAGCTCCGATAGCCTCTGAATAAGCGTGAGGGGTTTTCACACCGCTGAAAAGTTGAAGAACAATTGCAAAGAAAACAGGGCGATTATCTTCTAAATGTCATGTTTCCCTGAATGAGTCACAGCGGTGACTTTCTCCCCGTGATGGCTACCGATAACGGCATGCAAAATCTCAGCCCCGGAGCACATTTGCATTCTAATAAGCCACCAACTTCCTGTTCTGCGGTTTGCTCTTTTTTTCTCTCTCTTTTTTTTCAAAGTTTCTCAGACAGAAAACAAATTGCATTTCAGCCGAGACAGAGAGGTGATAATCTGAGCGCTCAGAACAAGTCGTTCACTCCGAGGAGGTGACGCTTTATTTCATACTTCACTAGTGGCTTACAGCTGTATAAAAAAAAAAAAACGGCTCGACGCCACTGTATTCCACATGGCCAGTAATGAAGTGCCTTATCGTGCTAAATGGTGATCTGCGAGACGTTTGCCAAAAAAAGAAAAGCCATTACTATGCATGGCTAAGTAGCTGCATGGTTTGGCATATTGTGGTAGGCAGGCTCATTGTGCTCAATAAAATGATGTGTCATCAGCGGGGAGCTCTGCAGCTGGAAATTATAAAGTGCAGGTGGAAATAATAACAACTGCTGCGATCTGTCAGGTATAACAGGTTGAGGGACTAAATGCGTGAGTGTTAAGATTTTGTTCTCTGGTCTGTCAGAATATGGTTAAGTTAGAGGGACTTTCATTAAAAACTTCACACAATCCTGCAGCGTAAGCAGTCTATGCACATAAAGGTATAAGGCTGCTATTGAGCATTTGTTAAATAGGATAAGGTGAGATCATATCTTAATAATAATTGTACATTTTCCTTCCTTAAATTATGCGCACTCACAAGACGTGTGCGTTTTTGATTTTGGGGTCAAAGGTCACAGAGAACAGCATGTACCATATGAACTGTCACTAGTGTTC
This sequence comes from Planiliza haematocheilus, assembly GCA_005024645.1. Taxonomy (NCBI): domain Eukaryota; kingdom Metazoa; phylum Chordata; class Actinopteri; order Mugiliformes; family Mugilidae; genus Planiliza; species Planiliza haematocheilus. The sequence goes on from SRSE01000613.1 coordinate 5,902,054, forward strand.
ATGTTTCTAAAAAGTGTTTCAAATTATTGTCTGCTAAACAGCTTTTCTATTTATTAATAATATTTTTTCCCACTGGAAGGTAATAGGGAAACGTCCACTGATCTGGCATAACATTATGACTACCTGTATAATATTGTGTAGGTCTCCCTTGTGCCTCCAAAGCTGTTGTGACTCATCAGAGAATGGACATGGGCCTTCTGAGGGTGTCCTGTGGTGTCTGGCAACATGATGTTGTTAGTGAGGGGCCTTTGGGTCCTACGGGTTGAGGAGAGGGGCCTCAATTTGGGATCTAGTGAATTTGGAGGCCAGCACTGCAAAAAAACAAAATCTTACCAAATATATTTGTCTCATTTCTGGTTTAAATATCTCATTACACTTAATATAAGACACAAACTGCCTAAGGAGTACCATTTCAGCAAGACACGGGGACTTTTTTAAGACAATACATCAGAGCCATTTTCACTAGTTCCATTGGCAGATTTTTTTGCCTATTTTCAAGCAATGTTTGGCTCTGTATTAAGATGTATTGTAAGTGTAATGAGATATTTTGAATAGAAATGAGACAAATATACTTGGTAAGATTTTATTTTTTGCAGTGAGGTCAACATCTTGTGCTGTTTTTCATGTTTTTTTTTGAGTTGTTCCTAAACTGTTTTTGTGTTTGTGTCTATGTCAGGCTGCATCCTGCTGGGGGTGGCTGCTGCCTTCAAGGAGTGTCATCGCTATGGGGTGGAGGTGCCTGGTCTGGTCAGAGTGGGTGGTACATGTACAAGTAACATCTGCATGATTCCAAAAGTTTCAAAGCTTCTCCTGTCTGTGGTTTTAATGTTGTGGCTGATCAGTGTACAAATATTTTTTGATTTTCTTTTATTGAACACCCTTGGGGGAAATATTTTCTCTGCATTCAACCGGTCCATTCGTTTGGTTGTTGCTCAAGGCTCCTCAGACAGCGATGGAAATGTGGAAGAGGGATGTGAGCCAGTGACAGCTCCTCAATAACTTTTACTCCTCTGTTAAGGTCAGAGGTCAAGCCGTTTATTGTTCTTATTGAGTCGTTAACTTTGGTGATCACACACTATTCGCATGGGTTTCTCCATCTATAACTGGAGCAAGGGTCTAATAAACCAGGGCAACGTCTGTGGTTTGTCTGTGGTGGTGGTTTTAAAAAATGGAAACTTCTCTTATCTTTTTTTTAACATCCTGACATGGATGCAGTGAGACCCGATGATCTGCAGCTTTTAAGTGTTGCTTCCATTACCCAAGTTCAACCCATTCCTTTGCAGACTCAAATACGGCTGACTGGGGCATTTTTGCCCGTCTGTTGAGGGCGGCAGATCGTTAAAGCCTTCATGGGTCTGTGGACTGTATTGACAAATGAGTGTTTCTTTCAGTTATTCAAGCCTGCCATTGTTAATGTAATAAAATGTAACATTTTCCAGTAATTGTCGACTGATAGCAGCCGTGATTGATTGCACCCTTTGGCGCCACATGTATAAACCGAAGTTGTGGCACATTTTGGATAAAACGACGACAAAAAACATAAATAAAACAGCCTGTAAAGCAAATTAAAAAAGACGAACCGAGTGATGCTACATCACTGTCTACAGACAGCGTATGAGTATCTGTTCTGTCTGCTGCAGCTGTTTCCTTTCTGCCAACACTGCTGCTGAAATGTTGCCCTGCATGCAATTTCCTCTGCTCTCTCCACCTCCACCGCCGCCACCACCACCGCAACATCCACCTGCGGACTCTGTGCTCCTAGGGCCTCGTGGGTAATTTGCATTGATCACTCCCCGCGCTCTGATTTGCTGCCCGCTGTGTTTTACAAGGACTGATGAGTTGCAGTAGCTTTTATGCCCAAATGAACCGCACGTCAGGCAGCTATGCTGTCACCAGGAAGCTCTAAAAGCTGAGTCATCTGATAATTACATGGCCTTTACATGTTGTCAGTTAATGCCTCTTCTGGCAAACGATGCACATGTTGAGGCTAACACATTCTCCACCTGGGTTTTGTCTCTTTAGCCATCTTTAACAGGCGCTGAAACTGCTGACAGAACACATGGGATCTCTCACATTGCCGGATTCAAATTTCACCCTTACACTGTGAGCAGATTTATCCAAGAGCATCAAATGCAAGCAAAATGTCTTTCTCTCCAGTCTGTTGTGCTGATAATGTAGTTAAAGCAATGTCATTAGCATTGGAAGCAGCTGAGTAATTACTGCACAAAACCATTATTGATGACTCATCAGGCTCAATGTTTGCAAGGTGAAGGCGTGTTTAAACACAGAGCGGAGCGTACACATATTGACGACCTGCCGGTCAATCGTCCCGTCTTTGACAGAAAGTGTGCATTATACATCTAATGCAGCGCGTGATTATGCAGCATTTCATCGGGGGAGTTTTCAAAAATTTTATTTCCCCCATCATCTTATTAGCGAACAATGGTTTGTAATTGCAACAGCAGATTATTGCGCGATCACTCGAGCTGTCTCCTGAGCCGCTGTGAGGCAATTAATTATAAATTCCTGTTTGTTGTAGTGATTCCAGACAAAAATAGGAAGAGTGCGCTCATAAATATTTAATTACGCAGCCGAGAAGTTGCGGTGACGGTAATTAGTGATGGACAGCGAGGCACTGTATCAGTCTCTACGAGTCAGCGACTACAACGCTCTTTGTTTAACATCTGGTGGTGACATTACAGAGACTTTGAGAGGGGGTGAAAATTAATAATGAAATGGACATGATGGAAAACAGCATCTAATGTTTATTTCTTCTAATAAAAGCACTTTGTATTTAGTGTTTAATTTGTTGCATATGCATCAAATAAATGCTTTATATTAGCGTTTATGTGCAGCTCTGTATATTCCATAATGTCAAGCATATTATTACTGGAAGGAGCAATAATGTGCTACTTATAGAGGAAATGAGAATTGTTCCATAAATGTGCAGACAGGTTTCAGTTTAGTAATGAGGGTTAGTTGTCATTTACCCCTGCACTATGTTTAGATAAGAGCAAGGATGAAGTCTAGAAAAGATATGAAGGATGACACAACTAGCTACCATCTTTGCCTAACCTCAGTCAAGCATTTTTCAGATGCCTAAACCCAAAAGACTCCTCGGATTCGACTTTGTTCTCCAGTAACGCTGGACTCACAATGTACAGAGCAGGCGCATATGAAAGAGTGCTCCTCCGGACTTGTAAACAGACTTGGACGTGTGAAATCAGCAGGGGTCCCTCTTCTTAAACAAGTTCATGAAACACATCTTTGTCTCAGTTGCCAAAAGTCCTGCACTCTGTGCACACAGCGATCTCTTATATACTCCTCCCAGAACAAAAGAGACAGCCTGCAGCGGATGAACACGATGCTGTAACAAGAATCATCTCAGTTTAACCTGCATGACATCAAATCATAAAAAATATGAAGTTAATTTCCTAGGATTTCATTGCACCCGTCTGATATCCTTAAGACTCATATGTACCGAGTATGCCGGGCTGCTGCTGACACTGTAAGTGAAAATATAATTTTCCAGCAGGGTTCATTACCCATCACAGTATAAAAGCCACACAATCCTTCTTGGCATGTTTGGCAGGTCCATGTGGCAGAAGGGGAACTCTCCTCTCAGATTTGGCTTAAATGTGCAGAGTTTTACAAGGCATAATACAGCTTCGTAACATTTATGTGTAATAAGCACAAACTCTGGAGTGCAGCTTATGTGCTGTGAGTGTGATTATGCTGAGAGTTGCTCGCCCTGCTCTGAACTGGAAATTTGTGACATTATTTAGCATTGCTTTGATTTGACACAACAATAATGTGCGTTTGAAAGCAAAAAATAAATAAATAAATGAATAAAATAAAAAAAATCAAACGTGTTGTAACTATTTCACAGTGTGAATAATTTCGACTCACGTGGAGGGAAAATCATGCAATGAAATGGTGTGTCATCATCACTCCAGGCTCTGCACACACACGCCGCGATTTAAATGCGCAGGCGACGATTTTACAGGTTCTGTTGAGGAACAGAGCCACGTCTGTTCCCTTCTTATTAACTGAAAGGCCTTGTGCTTTTTTGTTTTTGCAGCGTGACCTCCCAAGTAAAAACAGCAGCTGATTGTGTAAAGGGATTATTAAAAAAAAAAAAAAAAGTCGGCACCCTCTTGCAGTCGTGTGAATAGGTGCATGTAAAGTCTGCACATCATCAATCACGGCAGCCAAGAAAACGGAGAGGAACTTGTCGCAGACCACGCGGCTACCTCTGGGGCATGAAGTGACAAAAACTGTTTCTCGACTGACAATAAAATATTCTTTTGGTTGCTAATTTCACCCTTCATGACATTTGTGCGGGGGTACTTTTTTAAGAAACACATCAGTTTATATTAAGTCAAGGAATGCCTGTTTAACAGGATGGTCCTTTGAGTGGCAGGTGGGTGCTGCCACAGGTTGCTTGCTGTCTAGCAACCTGTGGCAGCTTTAAAAAAGCTCCTTAGGGTGACGACCACGGAGGCCATCCAGTTCCAGTCAGTGATTTCAACTCAAGGCATGACCTTTCTCTAAATAACCTAGTAAGCTACTCTATAATGTCAAATTAATGGTCTGACTGTACACACGCACACACAAACCCCAGGTGTGTTTGGTTTGTGCAGCAAAAGCACAAAACGTAGACCTTGTTGCTCTTCATACCTCTTCACCTTTTTGCAAATTCATAACAGCTGATATGTATATTTGAGGAGTCATTAGCAATCAGCCAGTATTGTGGTTTAGACAGTGGCGATCCTGGAATGTGTCCTGGGTGCAGGGGAGGGGTCGGTCACGGGCAAAGAAGTATTGTCAGTTCACTGCCGGGGCTTCGTAGGTTAAAAGGGATTTGTCTTTTCAAAGTACGACAAAAATCTCATTTATTTTATCCACAGAGCGCTTCGTTGCTTGTCCCGACGGTGCACCCCTGGGTTTATGTATGGGAACCTTTTGCTTTTTGTTTTTTTGCCCACATAAATTCGATCCAAGTTGCAAGGTACATGGAAATGTGAAAATTAAGATTCAACTCATACAATCAGCTTTACCCTGCTCTTCTTTTATTTAGGGACTGATTGCCACGAAAGTTTGGAGCCCGACTGCAAAGGCCTGCTCCCATACGAACGCAGCATTAGAGAGGTGGTGCACCAGTGTCCAGAGACATAACTGAGACAGCAGAGTGTCTTGCCACAAAGATGAACGCCAAAAAAAGATCTCGGTGTGCTGTAGCATCCGATCTCTTTTCAAACTACAGCTAGTATCATGCAATAAATTGAATCTTTTTAAAAATTTAAAAAGCACTCATGCCACAGTGTCCGTAGAAGGTCTCAAAAGTTACATCAAATGGTCATTTTCGGATGTTTGGTTGATTGAATTCTTGATACAGATTTTGTATCTGGCTCTGATTTCCTTCCTCTGATTCTACCACATTTTCTGCTTAAGGTAGGTTTAATTAGATTCTATTTGACCCTCCGACCAGAGGAGAAGGAAAAAAAGAAAAGTATGTGAGGTGACTGCAAAAACCTTTCAGTAAATTACATTCAAATGACTAACTCAACTGTCCTCTTGCAGCCATTCACACGTGTTTGTACAGTCCAGCATTTAAAGCCTCCTCTGTTCTTCTTTTTGCCCCTTCGGCGCAGCTGTCAGGCTTTAAACTTTTGCAGAAGGCATGCCTCGGACACTGTTAAGTATGCCAAGACAAATAGTCCCCTTCTCTGCCTTTCATCCTGGCTTTTAATTCTCTGCCGAACGCTCCGGCGATATATCATAATGAATATCGGGTCACTGCTGTTCTTGTTCTCCTGTACATTCAGGTATCTGCTCTTTCAGCTGTAGCACTGATCATTAGTTCGCCTGAATGAGAGCATGTGCTGAATTCATTTAGGTGTAAAAAGATAATTCCCTTGCCATAGATAATCTCGCAGTATCCTGTTCCGTGCACAGAATCACATGTCCGCCCGACAAAGCTCCTCTCTCTCCGTTGCTTTCTTTCTCCTCGCAAGGTTCTCTGAAGCATGCACAAAACAGGCAATAAATAAATACAAACGGCGGGAAAAAATAAAATCAATGAGCCACACATCAAGACAGACACAAGCTATTTTCACTCGGATTGTTATTCTCTGCTGGTATTTACAAAACTTCCAAAGACCACTGTGGGTCTTGACTATGAGCCCAATTATGGTTAGCCTGTTAAACCCTTTGCCATTGATTTCTTTTCAGGCTCCATGTGCAGGTCCCGGTGTGGGTGTGCTGAGTTGGAATCAGTTCCCCCGAAAGACTCTGAAATGGAAAGGCTTGCTTCAGCCTCTCTGCACCAAATTAGATTGCGTCCTTGTGTCAAGGGGAGTTGTTTGTTTTTGTCGAGTTTCTCTTTGTCGAAAGGTCAAACGAGCAGGCCGAGGATTGTCCCACGCAGCCTTTTGTCACACATTATTTATGGGTATTCCACAACAGATGGGTGCAGCAAAGGCCTCGGATATACAGTTGATATAGGGATGCGAGGCTGTTCCCTCTCTGCCAAGTGGCATTTGGGGACGGGTCAAAACTGGAGCAAATCTTCTAGACTCACTGCACCAGCAAGAAGAGAAATTTATGAGAAAGTGTATAAAGGGGGGAATAAGAAAAGCTGGTGAAGTTTGTGTGATTTTAAGTGGGAAAACAGAAAATACAATATTGGCAAAAGACGGTTTGGCACAACAACAGATGCTGACTGGATGTTTATTTTCGCCCCTCTGCAGCTGAGAGGAAGGTGGAATAAATCAGCGTCAAGCTCGGAGCTAATGTGAAACATGTGATGGTCAGTGACAGCATGAGTGATGACTGCATTATTGAGCTATAAACTGCAGTCTCGATTTGACAATGGCAATGGTGTGCTTCCTGGACAGATTTTTGTCAGGCGTGAAAGAAAGCTATATGTCAAAATATAGGCTACTACATCTCCAGGAGGTAGCTAAGAGAAAAAATAAATAAATAAAAAATATTTTTTATCATCATTCTGGGGATTTTGTTCTCAAGTGTTATGAAAAAACAATCAATCACTGTAAAAAACTGACGTGCCAGAAACAATTACGCTAATTATACTGACCAATAAAGTCTTAATTAATTTAATAGCACAACTTGAACGTTCAAATTTTGTTAAATTGTTTGCACATGATGCTTCTGCATGAGCATGAACAAAGTTGATTACAAACTGAATTCACTCCGGGCCTCAAATAATAACAATAGTAGGGTAATTGAGCATAATTTTGCATGCATATTTAATCAAGATCGGGACAAATAAATCCATTTTATGCAAAGGTGCAACATGTTTGGGGTTAAATTATCTAAAAAAAAAAAAACCTTTAATGATAATGCATTTAATTTGTTTTGGTACATGGTGATAATAAGCAAAACAGGCCAAATAAATGAAAACCAAAACACAGTGCATGGTGGTATGAGAACAACATTGTAAAAAAGCATAAAAGTATTCATCGGATCATGAGTGTAATTGCATATCCGTCGATATACTCAGCAGCCGGTCCCATTCAGCCCTGAAAATTGACCATTAAAATCCTCAAATCGATTCCCAGATCCACAGGTAGCCGGTGGAGTGAAGCTGAAATTGGTGTTATATGTACTCCCTTATTAAAATTAATAAGGAGTTTAGCAGCTACATTTTAAATGAACTGAAGTCTGGAGAGGCTTTGTTTGCTTAAGCCTGAGTGAGTTACAGTAAAGTTGACGGCATGTGATGAATACACGACAAGGCAATTTCCTTGTGCTAGGTGAGGCCAGATCCTGGAAATTCTGTGCAACTGTGCGGACAGTTACTTCCACGTGCCTCAGGTGGAGATGTGACCGCACGTGGCGCCTTGGCTTATGATGAATTGCCGATTTGTGTGTATTCAGTTGAAGGAAATTACTCAAGAGCCACATCTGAACTTAATTTAGGCAAGTCACAAGAGTGATTAATTGGTTGTTACTGTCGGGGTTGAATGAGAAATAAAGCTGTGTGTCATCAAAAGCACGATTAATGTGTTCGCGGTTCTGTTTTGGCAAGTTAATATTTCCTTGACCTGGCGCATGATCACCTTGGTTAGACACGGAGACCTCGTCTCTAATCCTTAAAGAGACGTCTTAGTTTCTCTGAAGTTCAGCTGAGGTTCTCATCCATCAGTTTGTTACCTACAGTTGATAATTTGTGATAATTTTTGCAGTTTCCCAATCACTTTTAATGCTGATTTGAACCAAAACCAAAGTGAATTCATTCTTTCCAAGGCTCTGTGTGGATAAAGCATTTTCATTGGTCTGTCTTTACATTATAAGCAGTGTTTGGTACGGGTGTTGGAGCTGCTGTGGACTACATGACATCATGAAATATCTCTGTAGTGGCTAGATGCAAGTAGCTCAGGTTGGCTGCTGAGATTTCTTGCTGACTAAAACAAAAAAAGTGGTTTTCGAATAGTTTTTGGGCTAGATACCATCAGCTGTATCTGGAGGGCCACAATAAAATAACTTTATATAGTCGAACGCCAACATCGGCCAGTTAGCCTGTTTGTGTTATCGTGTGACTTTGGGGTGTTAAAAAGTGAGTTTCGATTTTACGTTGTGAATAAAACAAAAAAAGTCACAAAGCGTAGATCAGCAACCTCTGTGTTTTTGTTTTCCGCTAGCTCTTGGAGCAGCCTCGAGTGGTCGTTTGGGGTACTGCAGGTTCTTTTTATTTGTGCGCTGATATGAAAATATGTCTTCGCACACAGGTCTATGTATCCTACAGGTGAAACATGAATTACTAAATACAATTCAGTTTTTCATGTGCCTGTCGTGGCCGTTAGTTTCCTCCTGGACGAAATAGCTGTATCACACACAGTGCAAATCAGTATTCCGTCTGACAGGCGTTTTGTTTGAGTTGTTTCCATTTGGTAAACACTGCATGCTGTGGGTGCTCTTATGACTGTTGCAAAAACAGCTGATTTGATCTCCGCGTGTGTCAAAGGTCTGAGAGTCTGAGAAAGCTAGAAAAACAAATTGTACATAGGCGACAGTAAAAAAGAAAAAAAAAATGAAGTTACAAGTTTTCACTGTCTGACCGTGACATCGGATTTAAAGACCAGCTGGGTGCCCTCTCTTCCGGGAGGAGCGGGTCGAGAGGAGCCCGCAAGACGGCTCCACTGGCGTCTGAGCGTTAAACCGCCAGCCACAACACACACACCTCCTGCTGTATCAATAGAGCAGCTCGATAATGGAGACAGGGATCACGAGGGTGTAGCGAGATTGAGAAATAAAACATATTAGGTTGCACGTTAGGAGGGTGGTAAATGACATAAATCTTTGCGAGGCAGTCAACACGCGATAACGGGTTATTGTGGGATTTTTTTATATATATAAATAAATAAGAGAAAACACAGCGTGAGCGGCCAAGAGACTAAAGATAATTATTTCTGATAAGGTGGAAATGGGAAAAGGGTAAGTTGATAAGCGCAGTCTGGGTGACTGAACACCGTTGGTGCTGATATTCTCCTGTATGTCCAAAGACTATTCTTGCCTTCCTGTAGAGCAGTTAGATTCCTTATAGCCAAGTATAGGTACGCAGTATACGCATACAGTATAATTTCTAAAGAACCCTGCGTCATTATGAAGGATCCATTCATTTTTTCTATTGATGGCGTGTGAAAAGCCATTCTGCACCAAGGTTTGTGGTCAAAGATTCTGAAATGATACTGCTGTTATCCTGGACTTATTCATATATAAAAAGGAAAGAAACAAGAGCTTATAGAAGTAGATTGCTGAGCACGGAGGCTGCAAGATTCTTCCATCTTTCCTCGTTTAAAATTGTGTTGCACTTTAACATTTAGAGAAATACTCACTTTGTCGCTGAGTGCAGGAAGACACTGTTGCGACCTATTTTAAGGCTCTAGACTGAAGAGTAATTAGCTTATATTAGCACCTGCACCTTCCTGCTGTTTACATCACATATCTGCTCATAAAATTCACAATTTGTCATCTTTCTAATTGTGGTAACGTACCTTTTTAGACAGAAGATATGCAAAAATGACAGCGATTAGCTCAAGATGCGCTGGAGCAGTAGGTTACAGAGCCACGGTAGCATTTTTCACCTTCTTCTGGTCCACAAGCTCCTGATTCTCGCTCCATACTTGACACAAGTGGCGCCAATCTACTCAACTAACTCTTGAGGAGGCATGACAGCTATTAAAGGAATATGTGAAAATGTAAAACTCACTGTTACAGTATGACTCTGTACGGTCAGAAAGTGAAACATGTGACTCATGAGTCCATCCTCAGATGTTACTGGATTCTCAGTTCAGAACCAGAGTCCTGATTAAACCAAACACCTAAATCAACAATGGCAACTTCCAAAAACCTTGAATGCAAAAAAAGCTTAACGTTGTTTGTTTTTAGACTCAGACAGCGAGGCCAGCTTTATTTGTCAGATTTCAAGCTAAGCTCCTGAAGCAGTGAAAAATGTGCGCCCATACATTTGATAGAAGCCTAATGTTGTGACTACACATATTTTAAATAAAGGATAGTTCACCTTTTGTCTCTGCAGATACGGGGTAATTTATTCCTGCCTCTCCTTTTTCTTCTTTCTTGCGTGCCTGTCAAATATTTTCTGCACCGTGGGATAAAGTGGAAATTACTGAAAACCAAGCTTTCAGCCATCCTTTTTCATCCAGACGTGGTCTGAGTACACTTTCCTGGCATGGCAGTTCTCCTGGGGGTAAAAAGCCTCAGGATAATGTAGAGCGATGTTGTAAGGAATGTCATTAACAAGTCAAATGTGCATGACAGAAAGGTCGGATTCGTTTTATCTCTAACAGGTGAGTTGAACAAAGGGGTCAAATCTCGTTGACATTGGGTTGAGATCAGTTTGTTGCAGTCTCGTTCTTGGTTGACCACGAGCCTGCATGTGCTTTTCAGGTCAAATGTTAGAATATTAAAATGACAACTACAATTATTAAAAAAGCAAGATGTGAACTTGTATGAAGGTATTACATATTGGAGTGCTGGAGTGAGTTACTCCTCCTCCTCCTTTTCCTCACTTCCTCATGTCAACCTGCCACACCACCGCAGGACCCGGCACTATGCGTTAAAGTCAACCAGTGGGCATCATCAATCATGATGCGGTTGTAATCAAAACGGCAGAATTATGAAAAATGGAGCCTGTCATAACAACGTGCCTCGGTGTGCGGGATGCTGCCGAGTGTCAGAGTGACGGACCACTTCCACTTTATCAAAGACATTCCTCTTTGGAGATTTTAAGACTCAATGCTAGATTAAATTACTGGTTAAAATGCAAATTTTTTGCACCACATTCCCAATACCTGAATAAACCCAGTATGAGTGACACAGAATTAGATCCAGAGAGGACGGAGTGTAGTAAACGACTTTACCTCCAGCCTGGCCTTGTTGGGACCACAGCGATAAATCACGGATGCTCTTCTTTCCCTGTTTTCCTCTGCATCTGTAATCGGACTCTTGTCAGTCTGCTGAGCTAAGCGCATTTGTATGTTTAAAACTCAACCCTCCCACTGAAATCATCATGGCATTATCTCATAAATGCAATGATTTTTTATTATTTTTTTCCAAGCTTACCCTACACTACAGGGATGGGCAATTACTGTAAGCTTAAAAATATTCCCCTGATTAATTAGTTTAATCTGATGTTGGCTCACCACATGAGACCACAAAGCAAGATTTATTAACGCAGTTCAAGACTCCTGTTAGAGTTTCCGTAGCGTGCAGGAATACTTTATTATTTCCAGTCTATACAAGTGTATTCATATCCTCTGTTTTCTTTGATCTGAGCCACAGTGGAAAAGTTAACCGATGCATTACTGTGTTGTATCTTTTTATGCTGCTGGTAAACACTACATGGATTCACAAGAAGCAAAAACTTCTATATCTTCCATAGATATTGTCTTTAGGCTGCAAGGGGAGTAAAAACAAATCTTCACTTTTGTGCTTCACAACCTTGTAAGTGGAAATTTTCAATAAAGTCAGAGTCCACAAGCTTTATTTTCTCAGACATGAAAGATGAATGGTAAGTAAATCATACAATTTAGTTTTTTATAGGGGTTACTTTGTAGTTTTGCAGTATGGACTGACACTACTGGGAATAGGCTACTGCTATTCCCAGAGTCATTTTGTGTACAGGACTCCACATATGTCGTAATGCTGAGGTCACTAGTTCCATTTGACGATAATGATATTTCACAAATGGGGTTGCCACATAACTTATAAGGTTTTCCAGAATTATTTGTTGGCCAAATTAGTGTAAGTTCAGGAACTAGACCACGGCCCATATCATTCTATGTCCTGTGCTTACCTATAAAAGTATGTCCTAACCCTTTCCCTCTCTGTGGGAGTTTCTGTGGGAGTTTCAAACTTATCTTTTCATCCCATCCCCACGATCCTTTTCATCCATTTTCATCCCATCCCCTTGACCCCTCTCCATCCCTTTTCATCCCATCCCCTCTGACCTTTTTAATTCCAACCCCTTCATCCCTTTTTCATCCCATCCACTTTGCCCTTTTCATCCCATCCCCTCTGACCTTTTTCATTCCAACCCCTTCATCCCTTTTTCATCCCATCCACTATGCCCTTTTCATCCATTTTCATCCCACCCCCTCGACCCCTCTCCATCCCTTTTCATCCCATCCCCTCTGACCTTTTTCATTCCAATCCCTTCAACCCTTTTTCATCCTATCCACTCTGCCCTTTTCATCCATTTTCATCCCATCCCCTCGACCCCTCTCCATCCCTTTTCATCTGACCTTTTTCATTCCAACCCCTTCAGATCCTTTTCATCCCCTCCACTCTGTCCTTTTCATCCCATCCCCTCAACACCTTTTCATCCCATACCTTTCCCCCTTTTTCATCTGTCCATCCATTTGTCTCATGACTCGCCTACAATCAACTTATTTGCATCAATTAAGGTGTGTTCTTTGTTAGTGAAAATGCAGTTGATTATTTAAACGTGCATCATTACATCAAATGATCGTATTTTAGATATTGCATGCCAAGCTTTTGCATAGCAAGCCTTCAGGATTTAAAGTACAAAGAACTTTGGAGTTAGGACAAACTTTTTAAATGTATAAAACCCACAGCTCGTAAGGAAGGTCTGAGCAGGATGTTTTTGTTTTTCTTTTGGCCTTTACGAAAGCCCTGCACACCCACACAGGAGTTATCAGTTGAGCTGATTAGATCCCTGCCCAGGAAGTGAACTTTAGTGGAGCTGTGCTAGGTATCTTTATCAAGACAATAATTAAGTAGTCACGAATTTGAAATTAAGCTTGTATAAAGCTAATTTGCACACGTAAGAAAATGTCTTTCAGAAAAAAAAACATAAAGATTGCATCACATTTGCCATGCTTGATTAGAAACAAATAAGTCCTGAAACATATAAATGATATCATATATATTCATATACCCAAAACATTTGATTCTGAGAGTTGTTGTGTATGAAACATGTCTTACACTGCGTCTAAACACCAATCTCACCAAAGCCACACATTGTTACTGTGCTGTTATGCCTGCTGCTAGCATCTTGCCACATCATTTAAATTGAGGCTTTGGCTCTTTTGTAGCATAAAGCATATAGACCACTTCGCTGTGTTTTCTCTTATGGACCTGGCATTCATGTGGATACATGTGGATTCATGTGGTTACTTAGACATGTACCATTCACCTAAACCAGACTAGGCACCCTCACCCCATAGCAATGACGCTCCTTAATGGCAGCAGCCATCCCCAGCAGGATGCACACACACAGAAACGGTTTAGGAACAACTCAAAAAAACATGAAGACAAGCAAAAGGTGTTGACCTGGCCTCCAAATTCACTAGATCCCAAACTGATCAAGTACCTGTAGGATGATCCACAAGGCCCCTCCCCTCAACCCATACGACCCAAAGGCCACACTAACAACATCCGGTTGCCAGACACCACAGGTCACCCTCAGAAGGCCCATGTCTGTTCTGTGATTAGTCCCAGTTAGAACAGTTTTGGAGACTGTTTTAGATTCCAACTTAACCATTTACATGGACAGAAAAAAATATATTTTATAAAGTGTATGTGTATACAGTATGCCCCAAAATATCAATCAGAATAGATCTTTGGTGCAAAGCGGTTGTGCCCAATGTGATTGCTTCTTCCATGTTTTTCAGCCTTCTGGAGTCTCAAACATGCCCAGAAAAAAATGATTTCTTGCAATCGTGCTTTACATTGCAGATTTTTGTTTTATTGGATTATCTAAGATATAAACCAGGCATCTCAATCTGATTATAAATTCCTTCCAGTCGTGCTGGAGTCGTGCCAGGCCAGGCTGGTAAAACAAGTGTTAATATTGCATTTTTGTGGTTTGGTGTGTATGTTGTGCATTTTAGCAAGAAAATTCTCCAAGTCTGGCTTAAAAAAAAAATTAACAACAACAACAACAAACAAATTACATATTTATACTATATAATGTGGATATGTCATGAATGAATGAACAGTTTAGTTAAAGACTAATGTGACTGTTTCTCTTGAAGTCCCTCTCTCGTTCTTACTATGGATTAAATAATGCCACTAAAGCTTGCTTTTAAAAGGATTTATTTTCAGATGCATAATGTCTCTAAAGAAAAAATTAATAAATGAGGAAGATGTCCATCAATCTCGGTCTCTACACACCTACACAGACCCGAGAAGAGCTCTAATTAGACTGTAAGTTAAAACAGCAGTGTGGGTTGATAATTTCATGATTCACACCTGGGAGCCGCCTTGAACAACCACAGCTTCTTTGAGGTGAAACAGTTGGAGAGAAGTGCGTTTTTTTTTCACCCCCAACAGGTTTCTATTTAAACCACCACTTGAAACCACCACAAGCTACAGTCAGCCTGGAAATCTTCGCAGGATCTCTTCTCTTGTGAATATTTTAGCAGGCATCTCTATACCACGCGCACAACAGAAGAAAGAAAAAAAAAAAAACTCACGCTGATCCAATCTCCGGGCCAATTACCACAGTTCTACAGTCTCTCAAAATAAAAAGCGAGGCACAAAGGAGAGGACATTATGTTTGAGGGAAATGTGGTGTTTTTTAATGCTCAAGCCGGAGCTCGGTGCCTTTATTCTCCTGCAATGTTCCCTAAAACTTCTCAGGAAACGTCGGGAGACATTAGGAGTTGAATGATGATTCATTCCATTGACCCATAGGAAAAAACTGTTTTGCTTTTAAAAGGGTTTACTTTTATTTCCCCCTATCTTTTATGTCATCACGGGCCGGCTGGGACCTCTTTGTGCAGGGTTTGCATGTTCCCCCTGGGCCTGTGTGTTCCTCTGTGTACTCCAGCTTCCTCCCAAAGTCTTAAGACATTCTTGTGAGAATAATTAAATCTCTTTTCAAATGTTTAAAATGTGCAAACACAGGAAATAATTTAAGGTGCATGACAAGGTTGGCCAAAGTTCCCATTTTCACTCACCAGCATTGTCTGGACTGTGGAGGGAATGAAGATCACCGAAGATCCTTGAAGCTTCTGCAAACATTAGAAGGACAGAGAAGGCAAAAGAATCTGCATTTTATTTTATTTTTTTATTATTATTTAGGTCTGAATCTGAGCGTTAGTCAGCGGGGCTTCAAAGGCTTCCACATCCCCCACATTTTTTTCATAGCTATATCTCACAGTAAAACATGGTTTGCTGAAATCAGTGCAGATTAAAGTGGCTTTCACAGAGTCAACTTCAAAGTGAGCACAGGCGGAAAAAATAGCACTGTAATAATGGGAATACGCTTATAAGCTGGTATTAGTTTACAACGTGTACAGCAGAAAGTATATTTAGGACTGATTAAATTCCTCACACCCCTTTTGGCATGAATGCCCTCAGACTTCCCGTGGCGTAAATTTGAAAGATGGCATCAGGACTCCAGCTGAGAACAGAGGAGCAGAGGAGAAGTCCAGTTTGAGTCAATACAACCTGTCTCCTGTTGGCTACATAAGTTTTTAGTACATAGCATTTGACTGTTATCCGCCTATGCCTTTTATTTTTCTCAAGCGCTCACTCAAAGATACAACAAAGAGAAGCAGGCTTGCGGATTAATTATTTATCTTTTTCAGATAATGAGTTTTAAGGGAATTATTTCTTGAGTTTGTTCTTCTAATTCTCCAGTGGGCGTTAAGTGATTGACAGTAAGTACAGTGGAACGAAATGTGCACACTGTTCGAGAACAACATTCGATTCAAGGGCACAATGGAAAGACAATAGAACCAGAGCAGGGACAAAAACAAATAAAGGCTTTCGTGGTCATTATGAAGGATTATCTTTCATAAGCGCTTTTTATTTATTTATTTATTCTTTTAGGTCTGCAAGATTTTTAAATCACATCAGAGTGTCAGCGAATGAGAGGCGCAAACCCGGATGTTCGCACAAACAGAGAAGCCCTTCCTAAAATTTTCCATAGATTTTTATTTTTTGTTTTATTTTAACAAGTCATATTTGGAGAATAGTAAAAAAAAAAAAAGACTCTGTTATGATGATTTTGATATCGGATGTATCATGTACCATGTGTCGGCTTTCACGATGTGTGTATGATTGTGGCTACACTTGCATGCACAAATTTTTTGCTGCTGAGAAAAAAGACAAAATGACAATTTCCCATTTGCTCACCCACGACAGTCGGCTTGTTAGTTTTTTGCAACATGGCTGAATATTTTTCTGATGAGCTGATGAGCTCTTCTGAGCTTTCTCCTGATAAAAAAACCTCTTTAATTCTTTAAAATGGTTGTGTAGGAAGCATCCGCTAAGGTACAGCGAGACGAGTCGATGCCCAACAGTCAAGACATAAAGCACTGCATCTTGGAGAACTATTGGAGAACAAGGAAAAGCTCAGTCCCAGAGAGAGGCTGCAGTCTGGCCAGCATGTAAAGATTTGCTACTGAAAACCTTGGACAACCTTCAGAACCTTCAGTCTGAATCGGTTTGTCGGTTTATTCATTGCTTGACTTTTATGTGAATACTTGATAAGCACATACAGAATACATTAACCGGGATAGACATGCAGATGCGTTTCATGCTTCAGCTTTCGTACTAAAGCTTAAATGACACTTCACCTTTTTAAAACTCGGGTCATATTATCTGATGACTGAATGCATCTGAATGATTTGGAGAGCCAAAAATATTTGGGACGGGTCTAATAGTGAATGATAATAGTGAATGTAACCTGCAATCTAATCAGATGGGACCACTAAAGGGCTTATGTCTGCCACTGACTGGCTCCGATTACTATTATAAGTGTCTGATAATATTATGGAAAGGATTCCTGCAGACAGACTTGTGTCTAGTGTAACAGAATTCTTGTTCGATTGTTTCTTTGTTGCAGGAAAAACAGCTGTGCGAACGCGTGACAGTTAGAGAGACAGTCAGTCAGAGTCAGTCAGATAGCTGCTATAAGGCTAAAAACAAATGTGGTGCGTGCAGTGGCCTTTTTTGACCTAGGTGAACATTGCCAGTCAAGAAATTCTCCATCAAAGTGGAGAAATATGTTGTTCTGATAGGAGATCTCCTGCCAGTGTGTAGGTTATTAGCTAGAGTTATTTTATTGGCCTGGCAGCAGTGAGCTCAATGTGAGGGAAGAGCCCCAGGTTTAAAAATACCAAAAATCATCCTTCAACTTTCTCTATCCTCTAGCCACAGCTGTAGACTTGAAACTTGGACTGGAGTCAGTGTTATGAAAAAATATGAAGGGAAAAGCCTGTGGGGCAATAAAGCTTTACATGAAAACTGATCAGCCACAACATTATAACCACTGACAGGTGAAGTAAATAACATTGACCATCTTGTGGCAATGCAGTGTTATGCTGGGAAACTTTAGGATCTAGCATTTGTGTGGCTGTTGCTTAGACCTGGCTCACCTACTTAGACCAGACCAGGCACCCCCACCCCACAGCAATGGCACTCCATGATGGCAGCAGCCATCCCCAGCAGGATGCAACCGGACAAAGGCACACGCGCAAAAAAACATCTTGGAACAATTTAATGTCCTGCAGGGAAGCTTTTGGACCTGGCATTCCACCCACCTAGACCAGACCAGGCACCCCCACCGCATAGCAATGACACCTGATGGCAGCAGCTGTCCCCAGCAGGGACAGGACACAAAAACCGTTTAGGAACAACTCAAAAAACATGAAGAACAGCACAAGGTGTTGACCTGGCCTCCAAATTCATTAGATCCCAAACTGATCAAGTATCTGTGGGATGATCCATAGAGGCCCCTCCCCTCAACACATAGGACCCAAAGGCCCCCACTAACAACATTCTGTTGCCAGACACCACAGGTCACCCTCTGAATGCTCATGTCCATTGTCTGATGGGTCCCAACTGTTTTACAAGCACAAGGGAATCCTACTCAGTATTCGGAAGGTAGCCATAATGTTATGCCTGATCGGCGTATAATTACTGGACGACTAAATCTTGTTATTTCTATCAACAGTTAGGCTCAACATACACCCTTCAAAATAGCCCTTCAGAAAACAATTTAGGTCCCAAACCATGTGTTCCTGACTTTCTGTCAAACCCCCTGCATTCCATCCACTAACAGCTTAACTGGTAAAACCCTGATGCGACTTAGTTATCGCTAATACCTTATGTCATCTTGAGTTTAATCTGTTGTTTCCCTGCATTTACACAGTGTCACACCGAATCTCTGTCAGCCTGCCCTATCTGCTCGCGGTGTCGATTAGCTGATTAACATTAATTGGGTACTTTCGGCGGATGAGAGGCAGCTGGGCCTCGCCTTGATCAAAGAGGGAAAGGTGGTTTGCCTCGTCAGTCGTTATGTGAAGAATCTGTGGGTGCAAACACCCCGCACCAGCCTCATGCCGGTCTAAGAGGCTGGGAGAGACGCCAGGGGAAATGGCAGCGTCGCAGGGCACCAGCTGGTCACACATGCAATAAAGGGTGTGAATTCACCTGGACACTTAGCGCAAGCGTTTCATCAGCCAAGGCTGGCACACTCTGGTGTCCCTCTCATTAGAGAGGAGCAGCTCTGCCATTCTGGCAAGAGTGGACTGAGTGCACAGAGACCCAAGGAAATAAAAAGTAGAAGTGTTCAGAAATGCTGCATGTGTGAAATACCATTTCACCCACGTATCTAAGGGACGTGTTATGCTGAAATACTGAGATAAAACGATATATATTCAGTGTAATGTGCTCCATATCCTCCAAGAATTAGAAATACTGATGCATTTTACTTAAATGTTTTTAGCGGCCCCTCCCAGTGAGCTACACGTGTCTGTAGCGGTACAGAGAGTCGTCTGCCGAGTTGTACAATCAGTGTCAGAACAAGACGGCTTGATAGATCACTCTGATTGGCTGTTCGGCAAACCAGTGCCTGAGAAGAAGTGACAAAATTAAACAAAATGATTGATTCGGGAGAGGCCTGGTTGTAGCTCTTCCCAGCCTCCTGACCTCCCAGCTAATAGAAGCTCCGTTTGGTTTCTCATCTGAATTACAAATGCAGGCTACTGCGGTCTGCCAGGAGGAAGAATCATTCCTGCACGGAACATATGAGCCAGCTGTTAAAGTGGTGGCTGTAGTGTTTGACACGTTTAGGTGCAACTTTTGCTGTCATCCAAAAAGGGCCTCTGTGTTGTAGTCCCAAAATCCTAATATGCTCAGTTATGTCTTGCAGATAGAAGTCAATGGCTGCGTTTAGATGGATTTATTGTCTTTTTCTGGATTTCAGAGACAATTAATCAGATTTGTTAGGCATCAAGATATCTCTTTAATCAATTTGATTTCAGTTTGGATGAAGAAATATCCCCCATGGCAAATGCATGAAGTTAACTTCAATCCAAAATATTCAAATTCCCAAAGATTCCCATAAAATTGTAATGAGAAATGCATGATTAAAGTGTCAGAAAAGCTCATCAGACTTATCAAGAGTCTTCAGTCAGTCAGTAATTTGGTTAATTTAGAATTAAAAAGTTAGAGCTGAGTGAATGTTCAGCATCTAAAGATCAAGTTACTGGTGAAAAATTAAATATTTACTTGCGATTATTCTGTCCAATGTCTGCACAGAGCATGACAATTGATTTGCTATAAGAACGCTTTATGTTTTGGTGGATATCATTTTCTATGCCCGAAAGTCCCATAACAGAAAGAACACATGGTAATGTGGGTTCTTTGGTCATTAAATGAAATTTAGGCCAAAGCAGAAATCTAATTTACTGGTCTTGGGCCCTTGCAAACCTCCACACAGGCAGCCAAAAGGCATCAGGAGAAAGTCTGGAAATTCATTTCACAGTTATTTTTTTTCTTCCATTTTTTTCCCTTTCTGACGAGGAGAGTGTGATTCTTTTTGTGTGCCCGCATACATTGGGCTTCAACATCCATTTCCATTGGCACTACATGTGTGGCACAGGGGAACACCAGCTGTGCTCCCCAATCTGCTGTCGAGATAGACCCAAGCATTTAGACCCGCGTAACACCAAAAGAAAAACAACAGCAGGCTACGAGATTACAGTTTGTGTGTGTCTGCCTGCCTGAAGGTGTGGGTGTGTGTCTGTTTCTTTCATTCACTATATTATGAGTTTGGACACATTTGCCGGGGGCATTCTATATAGTATGCTGTTCACATTCCATCTGTAGCCGTCGGTAGCATGTAGCTGCAACACACTTTGATCAGAGGTATTTTAATGAAGACCGTGCAAGCAGGCTCGAGGCGCCGCGCTATGCACACGTTTGCTCTGCGTGCCACGGCCCCCGAAATGTAACCTAAACCTGTCTTGATATCGCTTCACAACAAATTAACCCAAATTCCACGTTTGCACACACGGAACCGAAATGATAATAACTTCTGACAAATGTGCGGCTCATGGTGGTGAGGAAACTGAATGTTACAGCAGCAATTCTGAGGAATAACAATCACGCTTGAGCTGTCAGCGCTCGGCCTTTCAACTCAGAACGGAAGACAACAACAACAGCGGGCAGAAAAGCAAAAAACCTCTCGGTCTCGCCACCGGCCATGAGAGATGCGCAAGGTGTTACTAAATCATGAATAATTCAGATTTAAAAAAAAAATAAAATCCATTTTGTGGACGCATACTGTATTTACTCTGTGCGTAACAGTTCTGCCTTTGTTGTGCAAACGCAGCCATATTTCGTCTGATTGCATTTAAATCAACAAGGCATGTAAATTTCTTCAAAGAGACTCTGGGAAATATTTCAAAGGCTTTGAACTTTGACAGTTGACACGGAAGAATAACAGAAGGAAATGCATATCATTTATGATTATGTATGAGACACAGAGGCTTGCAAGAACACAAATTGCAATGCTGCGAGTTTGAGTTTATAAGAAGCAAGGTTCACTAGTGCTGCTGTCATCACGACAATGATGTCATTACTATGGAGTCATTTTCCATTTTTTTTTTTTTTACATTATAATATATCAATGTAGCTGCTGCAGCAAAGGGACTTTATCACTGACCCAAACTTACACATATGTGGAAATTCAATTTATGATAAGTTAAAACATTATAAAGTATAAACAGTAGACAGTATTCTCTGTCGTGTGAGCATATCTGGTGTTTGTCAGGCTCCAATACTTCTACGGAGCCTGCGTGACCGTCGACAGCCTTATCTCCTGTGCGTGTGTGCTCTGATTAAACAGATCATACATTTTACATGTCCCACCTCACTATCTATACGTTGCTGCAGACGAGCGAGCTCCAAGGCATTTTCCATGCAGTCCGAATATCAAAAGTCAAACATGCACGTGCATCTATTTGATACATTATGAAGGGCACGCCAGATGGGATTTTTGAGAGCTCTCTCGAAGCTGATTTGATAAAAAAAAAAAAAAAAAAAAAAAAAAAAAGCAGAGTCTGAAGCATGTTAGCATTCAGAGAGCTTTGTCCATCTTGGCTTTAGATGATGGAACAGTGTAGATGAATATCAAACCTGACTAATCTCTTCCCCACTAAAAGCATCCAGCTTCTATTATCATTCTGTGGAAGATTAGGCCAACCCAAATACAATACTCACTGGATGTGTATTTGTGTGTGTGGGCAATGGTTTTTTATTCCAATATTTAATCAGTGCAAACAATAAAACTGAAACTCTGCATGCATACACACACGTTTCCTCTTTATATACACATACACGAATGACATAATGAAATACCTGGTATTATAACATACAGGATAATAAACACAGATTTTCCAAATTTGTCATATTTATTTTGCAGGTGTTTCCTATTAATGCAAATGGTTTCAATACATGCTGTTACACAATATGCAAGTATATGCACAATTTTGGTAAGAAATGTTGAACATATCCCGATGCCTCTTAGCAGTGAGAGAGAGTCTCGACATTGCTTCCAACCTTAAAATGCAAAAATGCAGTTGTTGCACAGAGTTGAATTTCATTGTTTTCCCTTTCTCTTACCTGGAGAATGCAGGAAAAGGAAAGGAAAACAATATCCTTTACATAACGAGTGAACAGAACAGGCTCCAGGCTAGAACCTTGTGGGACACCTTTTGCAATTTGCAAAATAAAAATAAAAATGAAAAAACATGTTTTTAACCATGATCTCATGCCTCATGTCGATCACTGGACGGAGCTACATTCAGTTTATATTTACAATATATATTGAGTTGTTGGGTTGCCCATTTTCAAAATTGGATCAAACTGTGCTTATGGGGGTCCCTTCTTTTAAAAATATACAGTTTGTGTGCATGCTGTGTTCATGTTGTTTTCCACGTATCCACTTCAGACTGGGTCCAGAAATGTTGTGTAAGCTATAAAACAACAGTTTCATACTAATGGCTAGTTCCTTCAGTGTCTTATGTACTTAAAACACTTTGGATATTTTTAGAGGATAAGATGACAATTGTTTAGCTCCCCCTAATATCTGACATCATGCCAGTGCCTTTGGGATGCTAATTACCTATAAATGCTAAAACTGACAAGGTGTTAAAATTTCACCATTCTGTACATGTAGTCAGACATAATGAGCAATGTCTAACAGCCATGTAAACACACTCGGTCCCAGAGCAGGGTTGTTGTTTTGAGGAGTTCTGCTTCATGAACCTCACGGATGAAACATGGTACACTGTGTGACAGCTTCTCTGAGCAGTGGAATGTTATTTCTCTGTCAATAGGAACGGCGCTGAAGGGGTCACACTTTTAATAGAATGCAGAACACAGCAGCAAGAAATGGAGTGGACATACAGTAGTTAGCAGCAGTGTTGTCATCAATATGCAGAATAATCAAAAGCAGTCAAAGACAAAAGAAATGAGTGTTATCTGTTAATGCAAAGAAAAAAATTGTGTAGTTTGTAGCAGTTATTGTTCACAGTTGAATCACACAAACATTTTTACACTGTTGAAACTTGATTATTGAGTTCTTTAGTGAACCGTGTTTTTAAGATATAAATAAAGAAAAAGAACTGAAAGACGAATTGCGTTAGATATTGTGAGTAGAAGCTCCTGCTATAATTTAAATGAGTACAGTCACTTAATTAGCATAGTTCCATGTTTACTCTATGCTTTTGCAGTGGTTTAAAAATCAACGTGTTGTATCCAACCCCTTGCCACGATCACTTAACAGCCGCAGTCAATGTGGCGTCTATAGGATCTTCAGCATAGTGAGCACATCTATGAGGTTAATTGCACTGACCCTTTGTTTCCCTCTTGTTGTCATTTCCTTCTTCTAACCACGAGTGCCATGTGTGATCAGTCGCCATGGTGATGGAGCTATGGGCAAACTACTTGGGCTACATCACCACTGAAGGCTTCATAAGAGCAATGTGGTCATTGTTAAACAAACAGCTCATTATTTTCGGATCAGCTCATCAACTGCCAAGGCGCATGTACTAAATAAATTGTCTTTCTGGAGGATAAATGAGAGGATGCATGAAGTAAATTAATCTCATGTTGCATGTGAACTGCTTAACATTGCTGAATTTCAAAGTGCATAATGCATTAAAGTATGTCAACAAGAATACTATAGGTGTTTCTGCTATATATATGTAATTGCACTGTGTATCATAAACAAACTGAGTTTTACCTCTGCTCAAGTCATTTTTATACATTCAGCCTTTATTTTGAGGTGTACAATATGAAGTGGAAACCTCATTTAAAATGTACTTGGGCAAAGATACCAACAAACAAAACATGTATGCATGCTCATAGGTAATTTTTAGAGTTGAGCCGGATACTCGGCTGAAACGAGTATCCGGTACGGATAAAGCACTTTTGCCGAGTACGAGTATTATACGAGTAATACGAGTCAATATCTGTGCTCGGATTAAATAAAAATCCTCATTGGGTAGCTGACTGTGTCTGCGTTCTGTGATAGACTACAGCCCCTCCCCTACACACTCGCAGATGTGTTGTTGTGTCCGCTCTGATCACTCACACACAGAACAGCTCTCTGTCTCTCCCTCAGTCACTCGGGTTCGCGGGACGTTTTCCGTTAATGTTTAGGGTTTCTTTCTTCAGCTTCAGGTTATATTACTTAGGTTGGTACTTACTTATGAACTAGTAGAGTTCTGGTACTTCGTTCAGACGTGGTGCCGACTCGCGTTG
The DNA here is from genome assembly GCA_005024645.1 of Planiliza haematocheilus. Classification (NCBI taxonomy): domain Eukaryota; kingdom Metazoa; phylum Chordata; class Actinopteri; order Mugiliformes; family Mugilidae; genus Planiliza; species Planiliza haematocheilus. The sequence goes on from SRSE01000613.1 coordinate 5,926,630, forward strand.
CGTCTCTGCCTGTCGGAGATTTTTTTTTTCTTTTTCTTTTTTTAACCGTCATCTGGCTGCCTGGCTCTAACACTTTCTTAATGTATTTCGTGAAAAAACAAAGCTAGTAGTGGTATAAATATTGGAAATCAAGCTACACACACACACACACACACACACACACCTGGTGTGGGAAAAAAAGAAAAACAAAAAAAAATATATATATAAAAAAAAGATCACACTGATCATAAAAAAAATTAAAGTTAAAATAAGAAAGTTATTGTTGAGCATGAAAACTCTTGTTCATTACATTTTACTTGATAATTGCAACCGCATTGTTGCAAAACTTGTTCTGTAAATAGTTCGTTTGCTATGGTGATCAAAACCATTGATCTCTGAAGCTCAATGCTGATGCTGTCCTGTAAACAGTTTTCTAATCAGCAATAAATAACTATTTCTGATCAGCCCATATCAATTGCATGCTTAAAATAACATACCTCGTCATTCAGACACAAGACCACTCGTTAATCCGCCCACTTCGGGTTAGGCCGCCCACTCCGAGTAGTAAATAAGATAACATATGGGATACAGACTAACTGTATCGCTCATCCTAGTTACTTTATCTACATTGTGGACTTACTTAAGTTTATAAAGTCCAGCTACGTAAAGCACTGCTGAAGGGACTGTACTGTACAGGATGTCATCAGCATAAAGATGTAGATTACACCCACTTCCACAAGAAACAGTATCTTTTACACTTTACTTTTACAAAGAGTGAACCGAACAGGCCCCAGGATAGAGCCTTGTGGGACACCTTTTGCAAGAGGCACAAATTCAGTTAAAATTTCTAATAGTCTCACAATACTCTCTTTACAAGAAACCCTGAAATACAACTTTGACAGTTGTTAAGCTTGTTAAGCTTCAATTTTACTTGTGATGTCATGCTTACATTTAAACAATGTAAATAAGTTCAAATAATAATAAAGCTTCATTTTACTTAAGATTCAGCTCCTGAAATTCTACAATTTATAATATTTTATTGGCATTTTTTAATTTATTTATTTATTTTACAGTAATTGCATCTCTAACTTCCCAAGATAGAAGAAACATACTATTATTGTCCTCAGTTGCTCTTCCGATGTGTGTATGGTTTGTGTGTGGTTGGCATTATGGAAAATTATACATTTTTGAATAAGTGCTTTTTTGTGTGTGTAGGTGGATGCATTGCATGGATTCGTTGTCTCGATGATACACTTCCACTGAAGTCAAGCACAAACAAGCATGAGGGAAAACTGTTAATTAGTGGCTATTCTCATTTTATCAATTTACATATGGCTTGTAAATTGAAAAGGCCTCACACTCATTGTCATTCAAACAGTGATTTCAATAAAAATGCCCGTCCAGACTGAGGCATATTGTGCCCACCTGTCAATTGCACCTTTCGAAAACCTGCTGGACCATCATGCAGCTGTGGAATGGAAGGGCATATTAAAAAGGTCATATTATTTGAAATTCAAGGCACTTTGAATGAAATGAGAATCCATTTATTCTCACACCGCCTGATTCCTGACAGTCAAAGTGAGGAGGAAGAAAAAAGGAAATGTTCCTAATCATCTATAATTCTGCAGGAAGAAAATCATTTTTTGACAGAAATATCATAGCATGAAAAGTATTCCTACACATCAGGATGGATAGTAAAATGAGGAGTGCTTTGTAAGCATTTTGGTGCTTGCAGATGAGTGGTGGTTTAAAACTAAGTGGTTACCCAGCACTGTAGATGTGTCATCACAGAAAACAAACATCATTAAACTTATTATTCATTGCAGTAGCTTTGCAGAAGCCCCTGTTGGCACATTAACAACCGTCTACTGAGAGACGCATCACTCTTCAGTGACTCTAAAGAGGAGAATGAAAAGCATTCCCATTGACTTGCCCTCCTCCCCCAAGCCCATTAATGATAATCATTATTTTCCCTTTGTTCATTATGATCCACACTCCTCCATTAACAAGGACTCTAATATCCTCTTTCAGTGTGTGGAGATGTAAGTTTTGTATAACCTTAAAGTGCCTCTTTCACCATGTTACTACAAGACTCACAGCGGGAGGTTGACATGATAAGTGACAAATGAACACTCGGTTTGGATATCGCCCCAATCTCTGTCGTCATTATCTGCTTTCATATCATCTCAAAACCACTTTCTCTCTCGCTTCGGATCCAAGTCAATCACATGGTTCAAAAACGCCGGGAGGGAGATGCGGTTGTACTACTATAACACAGCAAGCCCAGTTATCATTTCTCCCTCACTGTGCTTTTTTCTCTTCTAATAAAAGTAGATTATTTAGATGAATGGCGAGGTTTTACACCGCGGGGACTATGTTTCGCCCACATTGTGTTTAACTTTTTTCGGACATTGATCTGTTTTTGTAGTCCCCAGTACCAAAATCATTTTATTTAACAAATTTTTGTTATGTTTTATGTTTTTGACATAAATGGTGTTGTTTAGGCTTCCAGTTCCAGTTCCAACAAGAACAAAACCCAGTGTTATTAACGGTTCTTTCAGGTGGGAAGATCTCTGACCTGTACCCTCCCAGTTGCAGTCCAGAAGCACACTTGGCAGTGATAGCTGATAGCAGACCTCAACCAACTCTGGGTTTTCCGCTACGGCCACAAAGTAAAGTGTAATCTCCCTGGATGAATGAGATGTCACATGCTGGATGATAAGTTCCACGAAAAAAGTTTCATTTTTCTAATTTGTGCACACGGGCAGAAAGTCTTTTAGGACTGCCCATGCTCGCTTCTCATTGAAAATTGATTTAATACTAGTAGGTGCCGTTTTTTTTTGTGTTGTCTTGTATTGCGTTTCCTCACCTTGGCGCATTAAATTCAACTTTGAATTGAAAATACTGTTTTTAGTTCGATTAACAGTGGCCTGATAAGTTAAAACGCACGCTAGCAAGATTCTTAGCAAAGAAATGTTTTCTAAAATACCAGTTTCAACCTATCCTCCCAGCAATCATTTTGACAAATTCCAAAACATCTGCAAGCATCGCACCTTAAATGGTCTACAAATGCTGTAACAAGTGGTTGCCCCGTGTTTTGGAGGAATTAGTGACTGATCAGCCAGCTCTTGTGTTTTATCTCCCCACCACACTCCCACACACCTAGGCCCCTGCCAGTCTGCGATAGTACACTGGAGTGGAATGCAATGATTTTGGCTAACCTTTAATGCTACACAAGGGGGTTACGTAAGGAATGTGAAGGTATTCATGTTAATCCGATGAGCTGTGATTATAAAAACTAAATGAAACAATGCAGCACGTCGGAGCAGTTTCTGAAAGTGATGCTGCTCTTAATGATTTAGTTTAGTGCGTCTGTCACAGTAAAGGAATACATGTTGCCCGATGCCAAGTGTTTGCCAGTCAAACACAGCATTGCAAAAGGCCCTGAATCTAGAGGATGCCAATCTCTTCTTAACACATCAGTGCCTTCTAGTTGACCATGAAACCCAATCTGGACTCTGATGAAGCGCCTGTCAATGCAAAGACGTGCCTTTGCCTCTTTATAAATCACTCCCCCCTCGCTGCTGCGGAGTGAACCTGGAGCTTTTTACCTCTAGGTGAACCTCCTGGCAAAAAGCAATTTGTCAATGGCTCATCTGCATTCAAACCATTCAAGTGTGATGTGGTAGAGACTGACAGCTCCATCACCTCATTCGCGAGCAGTCTGCAGAGTCTGTTGTATGCGTTCGATAGGAAGGCAGGTCCTCTTGTTTTCATGCAGCAGTGAGGATGCTGGGAGGGAAACGGCAGTTTGACTAGACGAACCAAGTTAACAGCACATTGTTGTTTCTCAGGCTCCGCGGTGCACAAGCCGTGCTGGGAATATTCATCCCTCCGCTCCTCTGTAATTGACCCACTGCACCTACTGCTAATGCTCGATGTGACACCTGCCCACCCCGTTTCTCACTGGCAACATCAGCTAACAGCCTCCATTATTTATCATTTCCTCTCAGCATGTACTCGAAACAAGTGCGTGTTCAAAGCAGCAGCATTGAGATCACGGTGCTTCCCCGATAGCATGAGCAGAAGCGGACCTGCTCGTGTTGGCATAGTGATTAGAGTATTTTGTTACAGACTCGTAGTCTTTCCCGTTTGTTGCAGATGTTAAACACCATGCAAAACACCATGGCCTGAAACACCCGGCAGCGGCATCAGCTGTGCTGAGTTTTTTTCTCTGTAGTTCACACAACTAGAACTGAGCAGCTCATGTTGGAGATGGAGTTAATAAAATATACACGTGCTACTTCTACTGCAAATCACTGCAATATAGAACATATATAAGACATCTGAGTTCATGGTTTCTGGCTGAATCAGGAGAAATTTTATCTCCTTATTCAGGTGCTGAGACATGTGAACAAGGAAATCCTTTTTGGACCAGTCAAAGCCATTTAAAGGGTAACTACTGTTTTTTACAACCTGGACCTTATTTCTGGCATAAAATACTCACTCATGTACTTTTGTGTCATTTGTAGTGGTTTGAGACTATATCCATATAGTGGGAGTGACTGGGGGCATCGAAACGCACCCTCTAAATAACGCATTATCTGCCACGAAACCCATTAATTTCACCAGTATTTTGTTTCACCAGTATTGTATACTAGTGCCATTCCCCGTTGAGTGAGGAGTTACCTGTTACCATCATCCAGGGTCTGTAGATTGACCTACAGACCCTGGATGATGTCATCTCTGAGCACTGCATGCACCCGTGACGGTCGGCTTGTTTACCTGTAATTTGATACTGCTAGTTTTTTGCAACATGGCTGAATATTTTTCTGATTTGTGCACGGCGCTTAGAGATGACATAATCCAGGTCTGAAGACATCATCCAGGGTCTGTAGGTCAATCTACAGTTATTTAGAGGCAGCATTTTGGTGCCCCACGCACTCCCACTATGGATATATACAGATCTAAATATATCCTGAATCACACCAAAGTTGTATGGGTGAGTTAGCGATCGTATTTTATGCCAGAAATAAAGTCCAGGTTGGAAAAAACAGTAGTCCCCCTTTAAGGGGAGATGCACGTCAGGTTGCGCCATTAGCTACGGTGCGGGGTCTGGAGCTACGCCATAGCGCCCGTAGAAGTTATGCTCGACCGTAAGCCAGGCTTTAATGTGGGTGGCTTTGGCTGTCACTGCCTTGGCTACGCCTGACTCCACCAAACTGTAAAGCCAATCCAAAAATGTCTAAGGGGAGTCAGCCTTATGGGATCCCCTCTAAGCTAAGAGAACAATGCATCTCCCACTGCAATATGTTCAACGGTTTTGCTCCCCAGTGGCCACATTCCTATGCATGATCATTACTGCAAGTGTTCCACGTGTACAGAATAATTAACACCATTTTTTGCAAGCTGTACACCAAAGTGCTGCCAATCATTTCCCCTGTCTCATTGTAATCAGCTTTCACGAATTTGATCAAATGCAACCGTTAATGAAGATGATGATGCCATGGTGCTTATGCGTGAACCTGGCGGGGGGTGAAGGTATATGAAGTTAAGAAACATTAAAGCTTGCTATGTATAAAGCACTTAAGTTGTTTAATGTTGCCTCCAAACGATGAGACATACGAGTCTCTTCTCACCGTGGCATTCTGTGCCAGAGGATTAAACCCACGACAAATGTCGTCGCAGACATGTCGCAGGATGGCAAGCTGTTACAGGCACTTCATTATGCTCGGGGATAGCATCTCATTCTGCATTAGAACCTGAGGTCGGAGCAGGAAATGAGCAAGGCCCCCGAACAGAGCAAAACAAAACGCACACAAAAGTTCCATTACAGAAAGGTGTATAAATCAATTCTGCGTAAAACAAAAAGTCCATTACGTAACAGCACACTGTGCAGCAGCGATATGCGGCGGAATGGATAGCGACTGTCATAAACAAAAACCTCCAGAGGGAACATGACATCCATCAAAGCCCCGGTACGCTTGCCTGAGATGCAAAACTCTGAACGTCTCCATATTCCTGTTGGAAGAAAAGACACACACACGCGCAAAAAAAAAAAGAAAAGAAAGATTCCCCAAAGAGGAACTTGTAAAGACCGCTGCCGGTGCTGCAACAAGAAGAAAACAGGGGACCCATTAGGTGCATTGGAAAAGAGAATCATGTTCCTGTTTCTGTAGAGGGACAGGACTCCCAGGAACTGTGACACGAGCGCTATTTGGGAAATCACTGTCGCAGCGGGGTTTGGCTCACACTGAGTGAGAGAAAACTGTTGTGACTGGGCGACGGCTGCGGAATAAAAGCACGGAGGCGATAAAAATCCCAGATAGCCACGGCGACAGATACACAATACATGATCAAACACACTCAAAGACCAGTGACTGACACCGCTGTATTTAAAAATACAACTGCTGTCACATCTGAATACATGTGCATGTATTAGCGTCACCATTGTATTCAATCAGTTTCCGTTGGGATAAATAGACATGTATGTGATTCATACATGCTGCCGTACTGTATTGCACCATTTCACATGTGATATGTACATGCATGTTTAACATACAGGCACGTGGGTCTTCTAAGGAGAAATCCACGTGATTCTGGTGTACAAAGCTGGGGTGAATTTTTCCATTTGTTTGTATAATAGAACACATCACAGTGGATCATCTTGCGTGTCCCACGGCCACTTAAGGTGGCGACAGACGAGTGTTTGCTTTAACTTATCATTATAAACTAAATGTTGATTGCGCAGCATAATGGCTGTAGAATAACGACACCATTTAGAAGGGTTCCCTATTAGCCTCGTGATTCCGTCTGCCACGGGATATAAAGTCTCTCTGGAAAATGAAGGCTCAATTTACAACATAAATTAAATGGGGGATGGGAGGGGAGTCAAAAACAACAAGATAGGAATTTTGTTTTTCCTGGAAGCTGTTGTTTTTTTTTTTATTTCTCAAGTGGCTGAATGGAATAATAACTGTACAAAAAAAAGATGTTAGAGGAGGCAAATAAGACAATGGCTGAAAAGACCCTACACTTGATGGGCAGTCGCTTGATGAGAAGGTTCAGTTGGCATTATGCCCACAAGATCAGAAAGAATTGATGATTATTTTGGTTGTTTCTTGCTTTGGACGGGATGGATTTATTGTATTTTAATAAACCATAAATAACATGACACCAATCCAGTCTGCTTCCACTACACACACTAAATAATTCCACTTTCATGTCTCCGTTACGGGCTAACGTGACGTGCTTTTCTCCCAGCGTTCCCTTTTCTTCCTTCATCAACCGCAACCGCACCGCATGTAGTTGCTTGTGTTAAGTTATTAATCTGTCTAAATCCCGTTGATTATGTTGTGCCCTGTGTTAATAGACTTTAAGAGAAATTGAAAGCGGTCCGGTTCCTGCAACATAAATTTGTAATAGCACTTGGAACAGATGGGGGGGTCGGTAATGCCTGGCTCTGCAGTCTTAACGGGATTCTGTTCAGCGGTTAATTGAACATATTTCATGAAACATTAGTATGTGGATTTAGAGTTTATTCTGATTTGTCTTCGCAGATCAGGCACAACATTATGACCACCTTCCTAATATTGTTCAGGTTTCCCTTGTACCTCCAAAACGCACCAGAGAACGGACATGGGCCTTCTGAGGTTGTCCTATGGTGTCTGGAAACAAGATGGTCGTATGGTTTGAGGGGAGGGGCCTCTGTGGATCATCCCACAGATACTTGATCAGTTTGGGATCTAGAGAATTTGGAGGCCAGGTCAACACCTGTTGTTTTTCATGCCTGTGTCAGGCTGCATCCTGCTGGGGATGGCTGCTGCCATCAGGGAGTATCATTGCTATGGTGTGGGGGTGCCTGGTCTGGTCTAGGTGGGTGGTACATGTCTAAGTAACATCCACTTGAAAGCCAACTCTAAACATTTCCCAGCAGAACACTGATTTGACACAAGACAGTCAATGTTATTAATTCTGTCAGTACTTTTAATATTGTGGCTGATTGTTTGCGGATATCACATTTTTTTACAGTCGTATTGCTGTTGCTAACGTCTTATAAACTTGCATCTTATTGCTTGCTAGCTATGAAGTACCATAACTTCCCTCTTCTTCATTTTCCACCATTCCCATTACTACCATTGAACTGAATTGTTTCTCCGTAGATGTGTCTAAGCACCTGTGCAGAGCATGTCTGCAGTTTATGCCGTGATTTTGAGGCGTACTGATTTTACCAGACACTTGCCAGCCTGTCATGGTACAGTATTGTCTGTGGCCATAACAGAAAAGTAATGACTGCTGTGAATTTGTCAGGTTTAATAAGGACATAAACAAATCCCACATCTCACTAATGTTAAGACACCTTTCTGTTCCACAATAAGATTGCAAGCTTTATGTGAATGAAGACCTGCAGCTGCTGAGAAGACTGCAAGTACTATCCTGGCTTTACTTATTAATAATATATGGCTTCATAAAGCGCGCGTGTGTGCGCTGACAACCCTGTTGCGCATGTTGCTGTAATGCCACGTTCCATAAACGTTACAACATGTTTTATCAGTGTATACGAGGCTCATTACAGGAGGGGTACTAGCGCCGTGGAAGTAAACACAGATTTAAAGGTGCTATGTTCGGCACGTCGAGATTCATGTCGCAGAGAGAATGCTGTTGCTTTCCCTGCCCATCCCCGTGCCTGCTGGAGCGCTGTGTGGATTTCTTTTGATGAGCAAGACGATGAATAGGAGCTGAGCAGTCTGCATGTTTGGAGGTGGGGTAAACTTTGGCAATACTAAAGCATTTTAGAAAGCCTGCCAGGTTTCATTATATCAGACTCTGTGTTACAGTTACCTGTTATCGCAGAAGAACGTAAGGATAATTTTATATATTGCTCAACATTTCGGTAGCAGCTATTTACTGTACCTCTCTACAAAGTTAGACAAAGGGAAAATATATGCTGTGTTACATTGCAATATTTATCAAAGGATGAGGAATTATGTTGATATTTGGCGACACCTGTGGTGTCTTTTGGGAACTGCAACAAAGTATCACAATGACAGGTGTACCAAACTTTTTATTGTTCAACATAAGGCCCACGAATGAAAAAATTTTGTCTTCTACATTACAACGGGCGCAACTTTTTGATCAAATCCAGTGGGTGCTTCTGTCAGTTATGGCAATTCCCTTGTGTATTTATTATTAAAATACAGGCATTAAAACCGTGCACTGTATACGAAGACGGATGAACCCTCTGTCAACACAGCCATATGCTTCCTGAAGGGTGGTTTTGAACGTGGGTGGAACTTTGAAGAACTTCCAGCTAATTAAAAAAGCGGGCGAAGAGGTGGAGCGTGAGTGGAGCTGAGGCCGCCGGGTAAAGCCTAGGCCACCTACCTGTCACTCAAAGCAGCCACACCTTTATTTGTGCGTTGTTTCAAGCCTTGATATAATTTAAATTGGAGTGTTGCATAAAAATCAACCTGTAGAGGCTGTAAATAAGTTTATTTTTGCTGTAAAGATGGACATTATATGGACGCTGACTGTCTGCACCACATATCTTCAGGATTTAGCCATATACAAAATGTGCATGTGTGTCACATTGATTCACATTCCTTTAATAGGTTACAAACATCGACTAATACTGTTCACAAGCTGGAAATATGCAGCAGCGAATCCTCAGAAGACTTCATGGCTTCTTTTTGTAAATGCTGTTTAGCTGAGCACATCGCCGCTCTTCATTTAGAACTCTAAATGTCATGTCTGGTGCAGGATAGTGCATGCATTGCAATCTCTCACTTAGGAGCAATCTGTCAGTGGACGCCCCATCTCACCCCGCCTCCTCTCTTTCTTTCACCCAAGCCCGCTGTATTTCTCTCATCTCTCCTTCACCATCTCAGCCCCTCGTCTCTCTCTCCCTCCTCCTCCTGTCTTCTCTCAGGTTTCTCTCATTTTCTCTGCCTCACCTTCCTCCTCCTCTTCCCGTAGCACACAACCGCCAGCGTCTGAGCTTCAACTCATTTGCTCCCCCCTCAGGCTCTCTGACACACAGCATCCGCAGAGAGAGCGAGGGGAGGCGAGCGAGGAGCTGATGAAACCCACGGCTCTGTGTGAACGCACTTCCTCCTTTCTTGGTAGTCAGCTAACATTTGGGCTCATGAATCACCGATTTATTCCAGCGTGTGGGAATGTATGTGATTTTCTTTTGAGCGTGTATCTCTCTGAGCACAGAAGCATGTGTTTTTTTATCTTGCTGCCTCACCTTCTTATTAATCATCTGAACATACTGGATAATGTGGGGTTTTTGGAGAGCTTTAGCCAGACTATTCTTGTTTGGCTCACAGTTTCCATCCCAGCAGTATTAAACCATTCTCCGATTGCAAGCCTCGCACAGAATGCTTGTTCTGCACTTGAACTGATTATATTCGACTATGCTTTTACATTACTTTTTACATTGTAAATTGTAATTTTACATTGCAGCCGTCCTCCGGCCAGTGTTCTGTTAGAAGCATGTATGTGTTGCATTGTGACACTGCTGCAACAAATACATTCAGGCAGGTACATTTTTATTGGTCGTAACAAAGCATTGCTTCTGTTGGCGCATCATTTTCAGCATGCAGTCGGCCAAAGCTTTTGAATAAAACTAAATACAAAGAGGAGAGAGCCAGGGGTTTTCAGGTCGCCAGTCTGTCACAGGGCTAACACAGAGAGACAAACATCTAACACTAACACTGATGCTGTCTGCATGTCTTTGGACTGTGAGAGGAAGCCGGAGTACCCTGAGAGGACCCATGCAGACACAGGGAGAACATGCAAACTCCACACAGACAACATTGACAACATTAACTTCGAAGTTGCTGGGAGTCTTGCATCAAAAACCTTAAAGTCCTGGACTGCAATGACAAGGCCATTACCCTGTAGGTGCTAATTAAGGCCCCATGCAAGCAGGAAGGTCATATTATAGAGACATATTATATATATGAGTGCAACGTGGCCTGCTTGAGCTTGCACGCAGAAAGAGACACCAAAATAGACTCCAAGGTTTGGTCCAAGGTGAGCTCCACGGGTGGTAAGACCAAGATCAGGTGGATGATCTGCAGTCCTGGCATGTGACAGTCTACAATGCACCTGCCAACTTTCAGGAGGCTCGACGTCACTGAGTCATTACTACACAGAAACAGCACCTCAGCGCCATGCCGGCAGCGACAACAGTGACTGGCTTTGAAGAGCCACTTGTGAGTTTGGTGAATTGCATCAACCTAAATCCGTCTTTGGGCGAGGAGGGCAATGAACTATTCAAGCAGAAACTGAAACATATACGTTTCGGGTTGTTTAAGCTAATGTGCGCACACATTGCTAATTGCACCGTGAAGGTTCGTCTTCTGGTTAGCATAGTAATATAATCCAGCGTGTGCCTTTCCTTGGGCTCAGGTTTGGTCTTTATCAATTGCAGAGAAAAAACAAATGAAAGTTAATGTTTGAATTCTTCACCATCTAATTACTGATGTTGTCTGCTGTTGTTTTGAACTGCTTTATCGCCACTTGTTGAAGCAAAACTCTTGCTCAAAACGGAGATATTGAAAATTAAATGAAATGGTGCAAGAAATTCTGTAAAGTTGAGGAAGACTTTAATAATGGCATGGAATGTTTAGTCTGAATCGTATATACAGTACTATATCAAGTCATCTAAGAGCTTTTTAAGGTCAAGATTGTACGGCATTACAGAGAGAAACCCAACAAGGAGAAGAAAATCACTTGAAACATGAAGAAACCTTCAACAGACTCGTGATGAGCACTGGATTATCCTTTAATCCTTTGTCCACATGAAAAAATGTCTACATGTACAGTAGATTTAAGCGAGTGAAGACAGGTGGATGCTTGGATGTGTAACCATAGTGAGGCGTCATCGTTATCTTTCATAGTAAATCAAGGGATTCGCTTGATTAAGGTGACTGCTATTTTTCCACATGCAATTGATTTTTTCTCAACGTCCTGCAGCACGGTTGATGTCCCGACAACAAGGCCCAGCGGTCTGCCGCCTCATGCTATATGGCAATTAACTCAAAATATGCTGTGGCCCGTGGCAACTTTCATTAATGACGCCTGAAAGACAAAGAAATCTCACCCTATTCAAATGACTCTTGAAGCATGACTGTTGTCCTTGAATACTAATGGTGATTTTCCCGAACACGCAAAGGCAGAGAGGGTGAAATCAGTAAGTTGCTCACTCCTCAGAGGATCTCCTCGGGGCACAATATGTCTTAGCGCTGTCAGACGGTGACCTTTGTGTATCCCTCCCTGATTTCTGAGTTTGTAGAGCTGCGCTGTGTGTCACACTCCGCTGGAAGAGGGCAATAGTCTCCATGCTAAGGAGACACTGGTGACAGTGTGGATCGCGTGGGAATCGGCTGCTTATTTTTATGGCGTTTGAAGGACTGTGATGTACGACCAACATGTCCTTGTGTGCTCATGAAACTCGCGCCTCTTGATATAATTTTCTGCCGTGCTGCTCAACTAACCCTACTGTTTGATGAACAGTTGGGGCACAGCTTAGCAAAGATGCATGTTAACCTCTGCCACTTACGAAACTGTACGTCAGAATCCATAACAGCGTGGCTTTGACTGGTTTATTAAGGTGCATTAATCTCTCTCTCTCTCCGGCACATTCGCAGCACAGGTCAAATATCATGATCCTGACCTTGGCCACCCGGTTTCATCAATCACAATCTGATGAGACAGAAACGATGTCACGTAGAGCCAGCCGGTCGATCTACATATCAATCACGGCACGTACAAGGCTGTAGTGACCCCTGATAGCTGATGTCATTGATCACGTTCAACAGCGCTGTATTTGCACAGTTAGATTGAGTTGCATCATCAAACCAAACAGGAAGCAGGTCATCTTTCAAACAGCCTTGCTATATTAATGTTTTGAATACAAGTTGACACATCTTGGGGAAACTGCCGAGCACGGGGTGATGTGTTTTTGCAAGCTGGTGCGAAAAAGTGTCACAGGAATATGAAGACAACATTCAGCCCCAGCCCAGAAAACAATGATCAGGCCCCAGACTTGTCAGGTCCTAGAGAAGTTGTACTTGCTTTTCCAGCAGCCTCTCTCTATGAAATCAATAGTTTCATGGCCATTGGAGTGTAACTTCTCTCTCTGCTCTTTCTTCTTTGTAGGATTGAGATCGCTATTGTATGAAATGGTGCATTCTCCTGTGACTTTGCCTGACATTCATAGCCATTCGTTTTTATTTTTATTTTTTTTCATTCTCAAAGAGCTGTTATGTTCTCCTCCCATCTGGCTTCATTTCATCATTCATTTAGCCAAGAACGTATCCACTGAAACACAGGCATGTCGCACATTTACGGACCTGTGCCCGGAGGATGATGTGATAGAAATGATCAGTTGCGGCATTTACACACATCTGGCAGTCCTTCATTCTGTCCCTGCCTTGTCCTCTGGCGTGTACAGCGGCATAATGTTGGGCACGTCCACGCGAGAGCACGTGTGTTGATACAGCATCTGTGTGTGCAAATCGCAAACGCTGCCACGGGCATACACACCGCAAAGATATACATGTGCTGCTTCGCAACGTAAAGGCATATATTTGCGCTCGAGTCTTATAAACTGAACATATTCCTCTTGTGCAACTGATGTCTTGTGGCCATGAGACAAGTGGGGTGTAAAAAACTAATATTTGAACGGATTGTTATCTTTATAAGGTCTTCTGGTTTTATTAAGTTGTAAACCCTGGACTTCATTGAGCGGGGAATGTATGGAAGTCAAGATAAGGGAAAAAGGTTCAACTGTAGTCAAACAGCCGTGTCCTGTATATTCAAAGCATAAAATGGCACAACAAAGTGAAAGATGACATTGTAGGAATTGTGCACCTATACACACCGATCAGTCACAACATTAAAACCACTGACAGGAGGTATAAATATCTTTAACCATCTTGGAACAATTTAATGTTCTGCAGGGAAGCTTTTGGACCTGGCATTCCACCCACCTAGACCAGACTCAAAAAACACGAAGAACAGTACAAGTATAAGTACAAGAACAGTATAAGTATTCTGATTTGGGTGTTATTCAGATTCAACACAGAATCAACACAGAAACACTGAACACACTGGAATGTGTCGCCTTTGCTAAAGTTTTAATGCGCAGAAAGTCGGAGAAGCAAGCAAACGTTCACATTACTGATCTGTGGAGAATTCCGAGCATGCTGTTCTTAAGTGGCCTCTGAAAATAATAGCCCACACACACAAAATAATTACTCGAAATATAAAAGCGATGAAGACAAAGGGGACTGACGAAAAGAACTGTTTCTTCTCTCCTTGCAATTAAATCATTTTTGCATAGCCTTCCCGCATGCCTTTCAGAATCATAGCACTTTATGAAATTGATTGTGAATGCTTTTGCTTTTGAAGTTATACCAACCAAAGCCAGTCTGCTCAAGACCTCAAAAACAAAAGACAGCAACATCAGTTGGCAGTGAGTCTTTCAGTCCATATGAATGGGTATCAAGCGTGGCAAAGGGTTTCGATCAAAAGTTAATCAGGACAGTACTCCCTCACATCTGATTTATTTTGCCATCAGTTACTGAGGAGGGTAAGTAAATGAGAGCATGTGATTGGGCGAAGGAAGATAATGGGATAAATGATTTCATCTGTGTGGAGGATGACTACTGACAGCTGATCACCTTCAACAGGAAACCCTACAGATGTTCGTGGTGACCCCTCACATATTAATCCAATAAAATCTGTGAGTGTGTCCAACACCAGACCAGAAACTAAATGAAGTGATTTAGGAGTGGTTCTGGTTGAGCTGTGGACGGTTTAAAGAAAACATCATTCCAGCATTACATAAAAACTCCTCAGCCGCAGTTTGAATTGCTGACCCTTGACGCCAAACTTTAGGTTCCAGGACTGAAAGAGAAAGTGGACGTATAGTTGCCGACAACTGCATTTCCTCTCATGACCACTTGAGGCTGGTTCCAAAAGTTAGTTGGTTACACAGACTGTATATAAATATGGACAAAGCAACCCCACTTCCTTGCATTGGCCAAACTGACGCTATTTTGATCAATCCCCATAGACCTCCATATTAAGGTGTCCAAGATGTCTAGCCTGGTTCAAAAAACTGCTTCTCTATATCTAATTTCCACGTATATGGCAATCCTCTGGGGGCTAACCTTTATGTAGCTTAAATTACATCAGGGTAATATTCTATGAGACAATAATATTGTATAATTTAGAGTGTGGCCCTACAGTTACATTTAGATCCTCACGCAGATTGCTTGCTGTCTCTTTCAGTGTCACCTGCTTGCCTCAGCTCAACTCACACTGTTCCTCCATTTTTTTAATTTGCCAAGAGGAAGGCGGAGTCAAGATTGCCAACATAATGATGGCCAGAGACACCACACTGACCTTCAAAATCATTCTTTGTTTGAAGCCACAAAGGGTTTTTATCTGTCCTAATGTACAGTAAAAGCCTGAAGCCTAATGGATAAATGTTGCTTGTTTTTACTTCTTTGCGAGCTAAATTGACTGCAAACTGTTAACAGCTATGAAAAAAGCCTTTCGACAGAAATAAATAAACGAAAATAAAAAATTAATAGGAACTTTTTCATCCTTCACACCTTCCACTGAAATAGATGCAAAAAAAAGAATCACCCAAGGAACAACAGTAAACAAATATAAAAAAATGACTGGTTGAGTCAGATTGAAAAAAAAAAAAAAAAAACAGCTTTAGAGAAGAAGAAAAAAACATACTCCACAGAACTGAAAACTGTTTGATTGACAAGTAATTACTGGGGAGTGTGTGGAATCACAATAATACTGCAGTGCCCCTGCTTCTCACCAAAAATGTTGACAATGAAAAAAACATGTCTGCGATTGCCACTCGAGCTGTGTTCGTCTTGATGGCAACTCTATTCTCGGCGATCGCTCTGACGCATCGCCTGAATTTTAATGTCCGGAGCGATTTACCACGCTTACGACTTTATCTGAAAAGTATCAAACTCAATTTGCCATGAGAGCGGCTCTAAGGTCACTTCTGTTTGCTTCTGTTGTGAAATCTCACGGATTGTATAAGTCTGTAGCTGTTTAACTAACGCAGGCACCCTCCTAATAAAGTCGATGCCTTCTTGACTGTTGAAACAAGTACCACGAAGTCTTGTTAACCTTTACATAGCGAACTTCACAATTATGCAAAAAGAAAACTTTTAATTGTCATGACATTTGCTAGACATTTGTTTTAAATGAAAAACATGATGCAGATGAACAGATTCAGCATTCAGGAGCAGTAAAACAACACTGCCTCTCTCCCTTGCATACACATGTACAGTACAATAGAAAAAAAAAAGGCTTAAAATTCAAGATTCATCTCGCTAACCCTCCAATCACTTTAACAATAACGGTACGCCTGTCGCTGCGGAAATGACTGTCATCCAAGATAGAGATGTCACCGAGGTCCCGTGTTGCATGGAACGGGGAGGCTGCCTGCATCTGCTCCAAATGTCAGGGACTGGTTGATTTAGCCATGCGCATTCCCAGAGTACTCTGTCACCATTTATTCTGACAGCTTTGAACAACTCCAAAAAGAAAAAAAAAGAAGTCTCTTTTTTTTATTATTTAGACTGTAGTTTCTTTTGCAAGATTTTTTTTAAAATGCACATACTAACACCAGCTGATGTCTGATGGTTGATCTCCCCATGTGCAATAAGCATTGTCGATCATTTCATTTGTTTAGTGCACAAAGACACAATTTCTAAGTTCTTTTGCACAATAAAACAACTGATTGGAAAGGTACAACATCTTACCCCAATTCTGACAGTAAAGTAATTACAAGGAGAGAATGCTAGACTCCGATGAGATGCAGCATCATAGAGTGAGGTCAGGGTGCCCTGGACACTGGCAGTGAGTTTGAAAGGCAGAATGACAGAATTGCAATAAATTTAAAGTGCTGAGACTTTGGGCTGACCGGCTCAGAGAATGCCAGAACACAGAATATTGGTCAAGAATTGAGACACTGAAATGGAGAATCAAATGGTCTGGATAGCATGGGAAAGTGGAAGTGGTGAAGTGAAAGGATGAGAGAGGGAACACATCTTTCTTTTTGCCATGAACCTTATGCTGATATTTGGCTGGTGGTGTTTATATCAAAACTGAGAGTCTTCTCTTAAAACACATGTTTGTCCTATAACTATAATTTGAATATGTCTTGATGGACGTCCTCTGACTCATTAATCATTAATTCAGGTGTTCTGGGTTTTCTGGGTGTACCCCAAAAATGGGCATATCATTGCTTCGTCCAGTTGCAGCACACTTTAAACAAATATTAAAGTCATGAATTCAGTGTTACTGTGCATCTTACAGTATGCTGGCTTTACAGCCAACTTTTTTTAAGGCTATTAACAAGATTATTTTTGAGAAATGTCTTCACTTTGGTAATAACTTCCCATCGTAATAACATCTCAACATGCATCAAAAGATAATTATAATAAATGTTTATCCTGTAAATCCTGTAAATTCTTAGAAATCATCCTCACCCTCAAGTGATGAAACAGTAATTTAGTTACAAGTGCCTTGTAAATACTGATGTAAGTATCCGTGTCATAATAGAGAATATTATAAGACTGGATTATGAAGTGATTTGTTTAACGCAGCACTGCAGCAAAAAATAAATCACCTCTCATCACTCATTAACACTGACAGATCATTGTTGCAGCAGCGAACAAACGTGTCCCTCGGTGCCACGGGATGAAAGATGAGCCTTTGGCTTTGAACTTGAACTGTACTTGCCCCTTTTCTTGGTCTCTCAGATCCTCATTTGAGAATACTGCTAAATTGCAGAGCCTTTTATCGAATTTAATTTGATGGATCTGAAGGGTGTTTTGAGCAAGTCTGAGGGGGTGTGTGACCTTGTTGGCGTCAGTCGTGCATCAGCTCAGGCGCTTATGCCGGGGCCTTATGTGTGTGGTAAATATCGATTTGTGAAATCATTTCCCATATGCTTTATTGATATGTTTGACTGCATGCAGAGCGCATGGACATGACTTTGACTTCATCTTCACGGTGCTGATACATGTGTTCACTCAGACTCTGGGATCAATCAGGATGAGTCCCTAAAACATTTTGAAAAACTAACTTGAGTTGTCACATCTGAAAAAGTATGGGGATAACAGACATTAACAATGGCCGGATTTTTTTATTTGTTCCATTATACTAGGCTGATACTGAGCAGCCTGCATACTTCATGGGGTCTGATAAACTAAAATAGCAGTGGTTATTCTGAATGTTACAGTCAAAGAAAGTACAGCTCTTAATAAAAAATATATTTATTTGTGGTGGAAAATGTTTCTACTTAATTTCCTTTTTCATGACGTTGCATAATAAGTAACAGAAGAAAGAAGAGGAAGAAAAAATGCACCGTTGTCACATTTGTAATGTAAATGGCAGCAATGATCTGATGTTGATTCACTGGGAACTGATTATGAACTGCTATGATGAAGTAACTTAAGGGAATCCCATCACTTTAGTTAGTGCCGCGGGCTAACCCACATGTTACCAGACTTATGATAAGAACTGAGTGTACACCAGGAAACCTTTAAGTAAAATAAGTTTTAAAGATTAAAAAAAAAAAAAAAAAGCCCATCCATCATCCATAACAATTTATCTTGTAGAGGCTCATCTGGAACTGGAGTCTAGAGGCATGGTATATCCAATCCATAACAGGACTAGCACACAGACAATGAAGAACATGTAAACTCCATATAGATTCAAATATATGGGCTGTCAGATAGCATGAATTGGCAAAATGCAAAGTGCGAAAATGGCATCACAGACTACTCATTTGTGAAGGTTCATGATGTATATGGAATGTCCTATATCAAGATGGTTCCTGAACGCACCGTTGTCTTGTGACGTAAACGATATGGACAGGTGTCAGGCGTTAGCTAATTAGTGATGTTAATGTTAACCTACAGCGTTTCCAAGTGGGTGGGACCGAGAGGAGCGAGACAGTTACCGCAAAAGCTTTTTTTAAGTTTTAGTTACATGCCTACCTGGACGCTCGGTGCAGCCTCTTTACATCGGGGATTCTAGTTAATTGATGCTAAACCACACGGTGACTGTTGCAAGTTAGCTCCCCAAAGCTAGCAGTATGAGAGACTGTGTGTAGGAAACGCATATTGCACCAAGCTGCTGAGAACCTACTGGATATTTCTTAACGTGGACGCAGCCTGATGTTTCTATACCACATTAACGGCAGCTTTCTGCATCCCAGGAACCGTGAGTACTGTTAAAACAAAACAAAACAAAACAAAACAAAAAAATGAACTGGATCCATGGAGCGCCAGCATGTGCTCCAAATGTTTTGACGCCATAGACTGATTCAACTAAGGATATTCAAAATATATAAAATGTTTATAGTTATTTTTTTAAATTCAATGTTGGGGATCACCTGCTCACAAATAAATGTTATGTGTGCCTCTAGAAGTACCTTTGTGATGATCATCTCAACTGGACGTGAGCAGGGAAATATGCGTCTGCAGTGGTTTTGTTAATGCATGGGAGATTTTACTGCTATTCTTCATTTATTCTTATAAGATTAGTGGGCAAAACACAACACCCAGAAATAAATAGTAGACAGCTGAAATTGCACTTATTATAGGATAGTTTGTTAAATGTAAACATAATCATAATGTACTTGTAGGTCTTTGAACTAAAACAAAGGGAAGCAGTTGGAGCTGTCTTATTTATAGGACATGTTATTATGCAACTGGTCCGGCCCCCTTGAATTCAAACAGTATGTGGCCCCGAAACTAAAATGAGTTTGACTGCTCTGTGCAATGAGGCAACGGGTCTAATCACTGTATAACCATGCCTAGTAAAACTTATTGTTTGCAGCAAATTATTGTTTAACACAACCAATCTTTTGCCATTCAACCACAAGCCGCCCCAGTTAGCGTTAACAAAAGAAATTCAAAGTTGGTATTTACTCTCTGTAAAGCAGCAGATTTGGTCTGACAAACATATACTGAGTATGTGGCTCCTAGGCTTCCAGATGCTGTGTGGTTTATCATCTATTTGCTGAATTTGAAATTCTCCGGTACGACGTATTCCAGGTCTGTGGTTAGCATCATCCTCTGGGACTGAACAGAAAAAGAGCCTTCTATAGAAGTGTATACAAAAGAAATCCTGAGATAATCATTGTTCACTGATGAATCGGTTAAGTATATGAACTGCCTCCTTCTGAACCCTTTAGCTATGAACATGACCTAGGTCTGGAGTCCAGGATCTATGTCTGCCTTGTGTCGCGAATGTCACCCCCTCCATCTCTTTGCTAAGGTTAGAGCTAATCTCTAGTCGTGCAACAGATACCAGTGACATTCACCGCTCACCTAAAATGAATGCCAAGGCGCATTAATCATACCAACTCATAGATGAAATGTCAATTGTGAGATGCAGAGTGATCAGAGGGAGACCGGAGTGTTCATTCGTGGTAAGATAACTCCCTCTGAAGAAAATCATCTGACGACTGGAATATTCCTTGATCAGTCCAGCTCCCCACCAGCCTCACCAGGTGATCTCAGCTTCTTTAATCTGCCTAATGGAGTCTGCGCGGCTTTCTTTTCATCAGGATATACAGTGTTTTATCGCAGCACACCTACTGTTGTTCCCCAAAAAACACACAGACATAGCCAGTAGGTGGTTGGATGGCTACTGCTTATGAGGCCGGAGAAAGGTTACAAGTTGTATCACCATAAAATAAAAAAAATAATATTCATGCATATTAATTTCTGCCTTCTAGTTTTAGAAGTCCCTGAACATGATATTTGTTTTAATTTGTCCTGATACCAGCATCATCTTCATGTCCTGAGCGAGCAGCAAGCTTGAAACTGAAGCCAATGCAGCGGTACTGCAGAGGGTGTCTGTGTCTGACTCCTATAGATTCCCGTGAGCCATTATGTTGTCATTAGTTACATTTATTTGTTCTGATCAGTGAGCCGCAGCACAATTTAAAAATAATTCCATAACTTAGTCGTCAGGTCTCGAAGGGAGCTTTGTCTGCCGCCTTGATTGACACGCTTGTTCTTCAGTGATTGACAAGCCGTTTGGACGAGGCTGAGGCCAGGGAGTCGTTCACCGGTGAACTCGAGCTGCATGCTCCTTGTTCTCATTTGTGATGTAATAACTGTTATTTTGCCATGATTTGACAGTGGAGCAGACAGAACATTTTCCGCAGTTTGTCTGCTCTATTTTATTCAGTTTAAGAGAATATATTTTATTTTTAAAGCTATGCACCTTGCCTGGTGTGTTGGCTACAGAGACACGCCGATGATGAAAACTTTTCTCTAGATAACATAAAGCGATAGGTGAGTTCTGTTCATTTTTATAATACAGCTGATGTTCCTTAGTGTGGAACTTTGGCCTCACGAGAACTTTTCCATTATCTTTCCCACATTAGTTTGAAAAAAAGCAAAATACTTGAACGTTACCTTGAGAAATATGTTTCTTTCTTTCCTTCAGCAGCAGCAAAGAATGAAAAATGAACATATCGGCTTCACAATGTTGCAGACACCACCCCCCACACCCTAGATTGGACTGGGTAAAGTGCACAAACTTTTTTGCCAGGGGCTTACCAGAATCCACTAGTCTATTCTTTCTACTCGGTACTCATGTTCAGTGTACCTAAAATGTGTATTAAAACTGATACTACTCACAGAATGAGTAACATCATGTAACACAACTTTCTGGAGCTACGTTTTTGAACTTTGCTGATACTTTATATGATACGAAATCTAAAGTTCTGGTGGTGAACAATGCTACCAGTGACGATGAGCAAATACAGATCAATAATAATCTGGTGCTACACCTGTTACAATAAAGTATGTGGAGCACTGAACGTAAAAACCTTTATTTAAACGCGAGTGTCACAGAGTTCCCCTCTGAACTGCCTTCCAACCCAGAGAGAAACACTTTTTCCACCTCAGTACACAAATTCACTGTGACAGAGTAATATAGAGAAAGAATTGTCCGAACCGGTTACTAATGCACCGCAGCTGCAGGATAAGAAGCTTCTTCTCCGAGTCGTACACCGCTGCCATTAAGCCCAGTGTAAATTACCATCTTAGCATGTAATTGTTTAACCAAGATTGATGTCTAAATTTACCTGGCAGTGGCACAAAACGCTCTCCCCAAATAGAGCCTCCCTTGCTTGTCCATGTCAGACCCCTCCCCCCACACATTTTTCTGTATTTATTTTTTCTTTGAACCTAAAAAAAGTCCCGCACAACAAACAAAGCTTAAACGCAGCATCTGGCTATGTAGACAGTTTGGCAGTTTTTCCGCGAGGTGGTAAGTGGTGACTTTAATGAAGATGCATTGCGGCCATTCCGGATTTATCTCCCATCGTATGGCCCAGCAGATGCTAATGTAGTGTACAACCTCCACAGCAGAAGCCCCTCATTTCTGCACACCGCTGCATCCTCATCAATGCTAATGCACTGTAGATCCAAGCAGCAGCAGGTCTCTTTGCACCCATCCAAGCCCCTCACTGGGAGTTCACGCTAGACACAGGATTACAACCAAGGATCTGACGGGGCATTCGCAGCAGATGGTTGTTTTTTCAGAAGTATTAGAGCACTTCAATCCTCTTACATTATCCGTGTGTTACAGACTTTATCTGCAATAGAGTCAGATTGTAAAAAGACAGGAGAGTATAGATGTTATTCAAGTAGATATGCTCTCTTTTCTTTAGCCCGCACAGATTAAGTCAAATCTGATCTTCTGATTCCCACTGATGTCTATTTTCACTGCGTTTATGTCAAGGACAAATACACACTATGATGAAATGTGTTTTACCTGCAATAGCTGGCAAAATTTGTTTGTCTCCTTTGTAATACCTTCACATCTATTGTGGTGTTTTTCTTATTTGTTCAAACAGCAGGAAAGAAGCAACACGAAGAAACTGCCACTGAGAGATACAGAATGGATGAATAGTTTACAATCCTGAGAGATCATAAATGACAGTCGTTTGAAGTAATTACAAAGAAAATTGATTGCCAGCAGCTAGAAGAATATGATGAGTGGTGCATTGCTGTCAATTAAAGAGAGGTTGGAAGAATTTATATGTTTTCCTATATTGCATTTGCAATGATGCTGTTGCAACAATATTTAACTACTGATCTGAAATTCCACTCTATCTGCCAGTGGTGCAAAATAACAAGGTGTACACTCAAACATGGCATGAAGTATTTGTAGATTACTATTAGTAGATACTAGTTGTTGTTGTAATCTTTTTAAAATGCTGTTCGGCCACACTGGACTACAGCCAAAATGTGCTGCCAAAGAAAGATACTTAAGTACCATGTTTGTTTTTAATATTGTAAGTTCTGATTACAAAAGTAAAAGCAATAGCTTAAGTAAAACTATATATATATTCATTTATTTCCTGTAGTACAATTTTTACAAACATGACTGAACACACTTCGGACATCTGGGCCCCTGTTAAGGTAATTGGTGTGTTTACAATGTGATTATATAGAATGTGATCGATGAAAGTGCATCAAAAAAAGAAAATCAAAATAACAGAGCTAAGAGCTGCTGCAAGGGTCAACAATAAGACATTTGTTCTCTCTCCCAGGGCTCAAAAAGAGAACTATGTCATTCTTTGGGAGTTCTCGCAACTTGCTCTTGATACATCATCTGGGCGGGACTTTTTTCTCGTGTGGTGTCCAATTGATCGTTTTAATGATTAGCTTTCCAAGGTGGTGAAACTATGAGAAGCACTATGATACATCTACCACCTAGGGCCATTTTAATCCATATTTGATACATGAACTACAGGCAATATAAGGGTCTCAGAACATTTTTATTTTTAGTAATTTTGGAACTTTACAAACAACAACTGAATTAGCCATGTGGCTTTAATGTGCCCCTCATTTATACTGTCTGTCATATATACATTCTGTGCTGTCCCTGCCAAATAAATTAAAATAAGATTAAAAAATGAATTAAAAGCACAGATCTTCATCAAACTAAGAATTGTAAGGACTTAAAATACATAAAATGTAAGGAGTGTGACATAGGCTAGTTAAAATGAACTACGTGTCAACTTGTGTCAGTCTGTTCAACTTATTGTTCTGTATGTTTATTGATACTGCTTGGAGAAATGAAGACACATGAGAACATGCTTCCAAATATTGGTCAAGCATTCTTGAAAAAGTTTTAAACAGGCTAGCTAGCTCCATTTACCAAACAAGCTTAGGAATAGCTAATGCTAGCGGAGCACGCAGTGATAGCTAGCTTCTACGACCAATGAAACGTCAACCGTCCATTAGTGATCTTTAGAACTAATGTCTGAGATGAAAATACATATCTCTGTATTTGGCTTTCTTCTCCTCCTCCTCATCTTTTCTCCGTTTTCGTCCCTGTGTACCAGACAATTTGGTCCTTTTCATTTTGAGAATTCTATGCAACCATAACATCGGCATCGCATCGTCGTCACCCCCGCCCCCCGCACATATATTTCCCCCCCTGCACATGTAATATTTTCATTTCAACGTATGACTGGGGCATGTCTATTTGTTTTGATGAGGCAATAAGGTTTTTATTTCGCCAGGGTTTTATTCCATTTTATTTCGTTAATGTTAAGAGAAAGATGTATGCTTAAGGGCACCACAAGAGGGCGCCCCCCACCAATTTGGTGGCCTA
Source organism: Planiliza haematocheilus (assembly GCA_005024645.1). Lineage (NCBI taxonomy): Eukaryota > Metazoa > Chordata > Actinopteri > Mugiliformes > Mugilidae > Planiliza > Planiliza haematocheilus. Next base: position 5,951,323 of record SRSE01000613.1, read on the forward strand.
TAAGAAGGGCTGGCCCTGCTTGTAAGGAATAAAAACCCACAAATGGCTAATAATTTGTGGAAAGGGGTAGCCCAAATGTTCTACACAGAAGAGTTCTGTACTTGAGTTTCTCGGGAAGTATAAATGACCTGGCTTGAGCAAATTTTGTTCTTGTTTTTGCCTACTCAAGAGAACAAAATTTCTCTGTTCTGCAGTTAGTAACACACTTTAAGGCTGTAGAACGGTGAGAACTTTCAGTGGGTTGATCACTGTGACATCTCTTTTGACGCTGCACTTTAGGGTTGGGCGGTATGAGCAAAATTTTATATCACGGTATAAGTAATTTCATATCACGGTAACGGTATATATCACGGTGTTTGTTATCACTCAGGTAAAGCTGTTTCTTCTTTGTCGTGCTCATGCAACCACGCCAAGCGGTCTGCTGCAGTGCCTGCAGTGCCCCGTGTGTTGAAGCGGAGTAATTACAGTAACTCAGACATGCTGCAGACATCCAGTCTATCCAGTATAAACGGTATTGCAAAATCTCTACCAGTAGACACTTACTGCTGTTACACGGTATAATACCGTCATATCGCCCAACCCTACTGCACTTAGTAATTTGATCTTTTGATGATGAAAAAAACAAGTATTAGTGCAGTTGTAAGTGTAGAGGTTAAATGAACCTCAGCACAGTTTGATCAGTAAGACTGTCTTGATTTATTCTTCCTGCTGCTCTAATCAGGTGACTTCAGGTTTCCCGGCCTATCTATTCAGATTTTGCCACAATCTCAATCAGCCAACTCCAAAGTGGCATCATGTTTTGTATTTCAGCTAGTTTTTTGGGTGCGTGAGAGACCAAAAATCTGAAGTGCATCCCCGACACTCGTCTGTTTAAGGGGATTAAGCGCTACGTGTTTCAAGTTGAATTTCCCCTCCAGTAAACTCGCACAGGCCCCATTGTGCAGCGTGCTTCAGAGAGAAGCGGGTGGCATCAGTCCATGCAGGATAACATGCATTAAGCCCACGGCCTGCGTTCAAGTCATTTCTGAGCCAGTCAGCAGTCCACAGACATTCCAACGCGTCTGCAGGAGCTCGCAAGACCCTCAAAAGTCTGACTGTATCCCGTGCCTGATTCTAGTACTCACACCCAATATCATTTGGCAGTAATGTAGAGGTAAAGCAGTGGCAATCTCAAAGGGATCCTTTAGTCCTCACTTCCATATGCTCTGCTTTGAGCCAATTTTATATTTAGTGTTCTCTTTAACCTCTGCGTTATCTGGAATTCACAGGCATGAAGGACAGAGGATGAAACGAAATGTTTATTGAGTTGTAAATATTGTAAATGGAATCATGATGTGGCGCCCCCTCGACGCTAGGCTTTCCAATTATGGGAGGGTAATAAGACTCCTTTGTCAGGTCAAATCCAGCATGTCTAGCGCTGTGATTGCTCTGGTGGAGAGTAGGGGGGGAAAAAATAACCGGCATAAGTGCTTTGCTCAGGAGACGCACAACCGTTGAGAGTCCAGCTATCTGTTCTCCAGGGCGCACACACAAAGCCATTCTTGTTGACAAAATATGCTTGTTACAGTTAAAACAGATCATTAAGTCTTTATTGGAAGTATCCTTGTGATGTCCTCGTTTGTCTCCGTGGTCATTACAGTTTAATTCAGCCGCAATGTAATTGCTTTCCACCCTGTTCAATACGGTTAATATTTACAGTAAGATTGTGTTTTGCACACACTTGAGCAGCTTTATGGTCGGACAGAATACAAACGTAAACACTGCATCACACACGCTGACATGCGTTTAATTACCGATGCGGAGACAGGCATGCCATCTCGCTCACGTGCATGGATGTTCACATGCTGCGGCGCGTTTTGTAATCTGTGTGCTGATCCTGGGAGAGTGAGAATTTTGCACAAACATTTACGAGTGCTCCTGTAAGAATGAATTATGCCAGACATGACAAGCTTCTGTTGGGAGGTGAATGAAGCACATCTGGCGAAAGAAAACACTTGAATTAAATGATACAACCACAGCATTTCATAAACATGCCACTTTTAATCTTCTGTGGGAAAACGGTGAATGCAGCCTTAATTTTAGTAGCAAATTAACTCATCCTGACTAGTAAAAGGAGGATCTGACAATCTGAATCATTGACTGAATGTGTAACCATAGTGACTTTAGTTATGGGGTTCTCTGTGGAAGAAAGGAAAAGATTTATATAAAAGAATGACAATTCCTATCCCCTTAAATTCAATTTACAAGTCCAAAAATCTTTAGTTTGTCCTGTTTTTTGATGGACAGCGCTTTGGCTTTTGTTCAGGCTGCAAGGAACAGTCCTCTGCTGCCATGGATTCTGTCTGGATTTGTCATCTTGGCTGTATGAGATACAATCTGAGCATCCAGATTGAGACACATATGGAGAAAACAAATTTTAAATCACCTCCAAACAACTCAGATCAAAAAACTCTGCTTGCTTTCTGAATTTGCTGAAAATCAATCTATATACATTCGGGGTAGCAGTCAGTACGAGGCCTCGGAACACAAGGTGGATTTACTCATTTTCTTCCACTGCTACATCAAACTAGCTGTGAAACAGGTCAATTCTGTTCAGGCAGAAACACCACAGACCAGAATATGAGCAGTTTTAGATATAATTTATGAAACTTGGAAATAAACTAATTCACCAGAGACAGACAAACTTGAAAGACTGAAATATGTTGGAAAAACACCGTAAAAAAAAAAAAAGTGCAGCATTAGTCAGGAAGGTTGTCCGAACCTACAAAAATTTGGGGAAAAGTTGGTCACTGGGAACCGATTACGCTCCAGCAAGATCAAATCAAATCATTTGGGTGGGCTTTACGTAATGATAGGCAGACGTCATCTGAGCCATTGCGCCACAGCGAGTTGACTTTATTTTCAACAAAATGACTCTGATTGGTTATAGGGCTATTACTTCTCTGTGTGTCTGTCTGCCTGTCTGTTAACACGCCCCCTAATGAAATCTCAGTGGTGTGCGAGCCTTTCCAAAGGTTAGTTTTGGGCTAATTAATTACATTTTAAGATTTCAAACCCTGAGTTTCAAACTTTCAACATCCCGACCAATAAATGTAGATATTTTGTCAGGCCTTGTCTGTGTGAACCTGTTTTTACGAATAAAACATCAAAATTAAGGGATGGCATAATCATTTCTTGATGCCTGTGGTAATATGCCCAGTAGCTGTGGAGATATTTCACTCAAAACCACTAATGTCAGCCAATCGAAAGTGTCAGGAGATCACCAAACTTTTGCAAACTCCATTCCATGCTGAGATTTTTAACTGGATAAGTACAAATTTGTACAAGATAAAACGTCAGGGGATCACCAAAGTAAATAACACCACAAAGGTCTGCAATAAATTTAATGGGTTTCTATTCAATAGCTCTTGAGATATTTCCATGTGGGCTAAAGCGGCGGACGTTCTGAATAAACCACATTACCATCCGACTGTGTGCTAATAACATAACAGAATTTTTTACCATCTTATCAGAGACCTTTACATAAAGTGCCCTGCGGCTAATGTTGTGTCTGCTGAAACTCTCCTGCCTTCAACTTTTGCAGACAGATGATTGAAACCTGCTGACAAAAAGACGTGTTAACAAAATGTGTGTGTGTAAAATTATGGCTTGTAGCCGCTCCTAATGGACAGACCGGGAGCTTAATAATAACAGTTGGCTGCGTGTTGAGAATCGGCTCTAAAAACGAGTGGCAAGGTCAATTTCCATAACAGCCACATGTACTCTTTTTGTCTGCTTGAGACTGCAGTGAGACTGGGACTGGATCCAATGATTCTACAATGTCAACGACAGCAGCATGACACATGGCTGCGTGTGTGTATACCTATATACCTCTATGTAAAGATGTACAGGCTCTTGGTTGCTATGTAGTACAGTTTCTGCTATGATAAAGAGCAGACCCAGTGGAATAAAGGCTTGGATATGATGCTGTTCTATTGGTGTGTATTGTATGTTGCACAGAGCTAAGACTTGCAGTGAGTATGTACTGTACAGTGTCTTAAGGGGCGCACGCATGGGAACAGACTTGCAGCAATGTGGAAACCATAGACGAGGACAAGCTAGGAGTAAAAATGACAGGGATGCAGAGGGCCCAGGTACTGAGTGAGCTAGTCTCAACTTTGAGGTGACGTGATTAAGAAGACAACTAATGGGAACGCAGCTCCCCAACTTAAGGTGTTTATCAATACATGCTAGTGTAAAGCATCATCACTCCCAGCCCACTCCCCTGTTTCGGTTTAAAGTACAGTCCTAATGCCCAAGTGTGTTCTTCGGAGGAAACTTCAAAAAGTTATGCCCATTAAACATCTGAAAACAAGGGCAACTGGACTTGGAACAGAGTCCCGAAACCAAGTCGAAAGTACACAAACGTTGGACTTGGTTTCGGGACTTCCACCCACAGAGTTCTCCAAATGTTTACCAAATGCAAAAACTGTCCATTACCAAATTCACCATGTAGATAGCACAGTCTCAGTGTCGAATGAATCCAAATGAAGTGGCAGCATAGTTAGTGGGGTTTTCTTTTCAAATAGAGTGTGGATGGCTAGTAGATCTTGTTCAGATCATACGCCAAAAATATTATTTTTTATATTCTTCTTGTTTCACTTAAACATTTCGGTTATTTGGAACATCCACTAGCGACCAAGTGTGAGCTACAAAGCGAAGATGGATGAGCAAGTAGCTTCACGCGTGGGCAAGGCTTTACTCGCAAACAGAGCAAGAATGTCTGTTTATGCATGTTGTTGATGTTTTCAGGGAAAACCTGAATCTTGCTGCTCGTGAAGTAGCATCTCAGACTGCAGTGCATTGCCACCAAAATAGACGCATATAAAATAGATGCAATTCAGAACATACAACATAAACATATTTTAGTGGCAAAGAAGATCAGTCCAGGGAGGGTGATACTCACATGGGTGCTTATAATGAAATGTGACATGAATGAGATTCACTGGATAGGGGCTGAGAGTCTTGTTAATGTGACTTCGCTGCCCTAGTTACAACTGATTTGCAGCTGATTTTAGAGCTTGGAGACCCACTATCCCAAACAGTTGAAAAAACACTGAATATACTACATTGACAGTACAACAGTGCAAAGTAGACTGCTTAATGTGAAGAACTAATACAATACTAAGGGCCATGCTTTTTCAGAGGTGGGACAGTAATGAGAAAAATCTACTTTTTGGCTTTTTACACTTGTTTTTCTCACTGTCTTTATGGTCTGTGCCCCTTTTTACTTCCACACACGATTTCGTATAAATGACAAAAGTTTGAGTTGTGTAGTTTTTTGTTTGTTTTTTTCGTGCAGAACATCTGTTCTTTTAGAGATTGAGAAAACAGGTGTACATCATTAGGCCCTCTTAGTAGTGAGAGAAATTGAGGGAAATTAGGAAGGAAGAGTGTGTTGTGTGGCGCTAAATGGCTTTCCATTAACGTCCCTGCATACATGGATAACCACATCCTGACTCTATCTCCATCTATACGTTTCACAAAAACATATGGATGCTCACATTCTTGTAGAATTAGATGACACCTAAAATACATCCAGGTAAGGTCATTTCAGCAAATGGTAGACTCCATGTATACCTTTGCATTAATCAGCGTTTGTATATTGCATCTGTGCCAGGTGTAATGCTCATGGAAGGGTTTGGACCACATCTGGGGATGACACTGTTATCGGATGCAATAACAGATTTCATTAAAAAATAAAAAAATAAAAATAAATAAAGCAAGCAGACGTAACCTAACTTCACCACTTTGTGTCGCATAAGCAAGTCTGAAAAAGCAGAAAACTACTTTCTGTAGTAGGTAGTAGTCTACCCCTGCAGAACAAAGTTGAAGCAAGGCTGCTGTATGTATTATTTATTTATTTTTATCTGACATGGGAATTCCCATGTTTACCGGCAAGGCCATAAACTCTAACAAATACACGCACACAGAAACAAATGACAGGAATGCTAAACGGTTCAAATGCAAAAAAGCCTGTGGCAGCAATTCAAATGGGTTTTAATCACAGATGCAGCTTCAAGGTGGACTTTAAAATTTATATTTCAAAAATGAATTCTACCTTTCATGCTTTTTTTTTTTTTTTTTAAAGAAAATGCAACCTGCATACAAACATGACTGCTTCCAATTTCCATATCCCAATCTATTTTGTTCCTCGACATTCTCCTCACTTACAGAGGGAGCCCAAAAAGTTGCGGTGCCATCGTAGAATGAAGATGAGAAGCCGAGCTTCAAATAGACAAGCTGCTGATGAAGTCAACGTTTTAGGGTTGTGTTAGGAGCTTGCAGAACATTGTTAACATTTGGAAAAAGTCATGGCGTTAATATGGAAAATGTCCACCAGGGCTTGGGACGTGAATCATAGTCCTTTTGTTGTTTTAACCTAAACTGACAGTAACAGATGAGGATATGAATTAAACTTTAACTGTCTGAGAGTCTGACTCCAAAGCAGTCCCAAAATGTGTTGCGTCATACATTCAAAGAAATCTTGCATCTTGTAAATGGGCTGGAAAAGCAATTTAGTTTATAGAACAACTAAACAAAACACAATTTATAAGAAACACTGTTTTCATGAAACATCCAATGAGCATCCGTTGAGTATATACTGTCAGTATAGATTAGAGAATCAATGGTGTGCCGTTCCTGACACCATTTCTTTAAATCTCCAGATTAATGAACTGAAACTAGGTTTTGTAGACATAAATTAAGCATGACTCTGCATTATTGTGGCCTATTTCTCTCGTTAAATTCTGTTTATGTGGGACTTTAGTTGACTTCTGAATTATCTGCAAAAAAAAGGAGCATGGAAATACAGCAGTGTTCAAAGATTATGCTCTACATGAATGCTTAATTAGTTAATGGGAATGGGAATTTCCATACCTCTTCATGTAAACAAACAGAAAAAGTTATAGTGATGTATTTTTGTATCCTATTTTTCAAAAGCAGACATTTGCTAGATAAATCCTTGTGCCCTCTAGTTTACTGTAAGTGTGCATTTATCTGAGGATCTGAGGATAAATACGCCCAAGGCATCCGAAACACCAGACTCATCTCCAGCAAAGAGGCTCCAGACAGTATATAATCAACGGCGGAGGAGACGTTGACTTCTATTTTTGTCAGGGAAAAGTAGACATGTTAACTCACCCTCCCTCAAAGTGTGCGAGGGGGGTCAGGAGACACCGAGCTGTACTTAGTGAAAGATGCATGAGCTTGGCTCAGCAGACAAGAGCCTCAGGGAAAGAAATGTAAAGTGGGAGGAAAATCATTAGCTTTGTTTGCATGTTCCCTCTCAATTACGCGTCTCCCAAGTCTGGCAGAGCGGTGAAAAAAGGGGGAAGATTCGCAGCTCGGATAACAATTCATCATTCGCTTTTGTAGCACCAATACATGTGGCTTCAGAAAGCGTCCTCGGCTATGGCTGCCTGAGTTACAGCTCTCTGCTCATCCCCTGCCCAGGCTGAATCACAAAGCCACATTTCATGGCGAAGGGGGATGCGGGCGCCTCCGTCTTGTGACAAAACTATTGCTCATTCCACCTCTCAATATTTATCATAGTACAATTTCCCCCCACTGCCTCGCTCTCGAGGGGCATGATTTATGACGCGCTCGCCCTCAGCCTCATCAGAACGACGATACGTTCATCACGGAGACTTTTCACAGGCATCAGTTTTGTTTAATCCAAAGGCGAGGAGGAGAGGAAGGAGCGGGGCGGCAGACAGAGAGGTGGAGATAGATGGAAGCGGAGGGGGAACTAACTGGAGAGAAAGAGAGAGAGAGAGTGATGCGGACTGAGGCAAGAGAGAGGAAAAAGAGCCAGCATCCACTTATCTATACATCAAAGAGGTGACACTGCCTTGCAAATTTGCTAAAGCTCATTTGTAATGTTTTCCGCTTGTCACTGGCCTTAATGCACACAGCTCATGGGAGTCGCAGCCTGTCACATGATCAATGGGAAGAGGGGGAAGTTACATCTCACCATTAAACGCTTTTGACTCGCAATATGCAAAGCGTGGCTCCTATGAGTGATGCCTCTTTTTTTTTTTGCGCCGGCTGAGGGGAAAGTTGGCAGACGGATTATAAATTGCACTTTTGGTGCACAACTGAAGGCGCGCTCCCCTGCATGCGAAGGAAAAAGGCTTTGTCGAGCGCTCTTTCAAAGTCACTCCTCGGCCTTCAAAGCCTGTGAAGCACCCCGCACAGCGGGGCCAGAGTTGGGACCCGAGCCAGCTGTTAACGGCAGAGAGGAATCAGAGCTTGTTATCTATCCGCTTTGCTTCACACACCCTCTAACGATTCTGCAGTGATTATGAACTGTCTTCAGGGTCGAGAGGTGCCCCGCTTTAAATCATCGCTTAATTGGCAAAGCTGCTCGTTTATGGATTAGGAATAAAGAAGAAATCACTTTGTACTTTCAGGAGTCTCAACTTTTTTCTTTCTTTTTTTTTTGACCACATCAACTTTTGTTCTTCCTTTCAGTCGTCTGTCGGTGTCTGTACACACTCTACCTTCTCCTGAGTGCGACCAAATCAGGTCACACACAGTTAACACGCAATTCATCATGATTGTAGGTATACCCTGGAAAGACGCTCCATTCTGGGCCATTATTAAAAACAGTTCAATCCAAAAGGTAATTGAAGTCACTAAACACTCTTAAAAAAATAAATAAAAATCTTCAATATAACCAGCTAGCCTGTGAGACATACTTAACAGCCAGTTGAATGGAGATGCTGGTGAAAAGAAAAGGTCTTTAATTTACAGTGTGCAGGGGGTTTGGGGATCACCTGATAAACCTGATTATTCGTTGGCTGTCAAGGTGAGAAAGAGGACCAGATCTCATTAGAGATGCATTTAGGACGGGGGGGATTCCAGCGCGTGTCTCGACCGAAGCTCCTCACACCTCCACGTGATTTGTTTATAAGTGGAATCCAGTCGTCATTTGGTCAGTGGGAGAAAATTGCAAACTGGCACTCTGCTTGGCCATTAGCAGTGCATTAAGATCACCTGCCAGCTCTTTTTATTTAATTGACATATCTAAATCATAACCTGCTGGTGTAAAACAAACCTCATGTAAAGCTTGTGTCTGACTAGTGGGGCTACATTAGATATATTCTTCGGTTGTTATGAGGCTCAAGAAAGAGGCGCAAAAAACCCAAATGCAGCGCAGCCCTCATTCTTCCTCCTGTCGCATACATTTCACCAAATATATCCGTCCAATTTCCTCAAGCCAGTCAAATCCATTTACTTTGAAAGGACTGCCTCACCCTTCCTCCAGCATCAGGAAGGCAATAATGATATAAATGACCCAACAAATGAGCGGAGATCTCACCGCTGTACATCAGTTCTCCTACTTAAGAGGAAGTTGGAGGTTTTTAAAAGAGGCGCAGGATCTGAGGCTCCCCATGGGGCACGCTGTGAAACACTTGGTTAAGCTGTTTATTGATCTTGGAAGAAAGGTATTCCCAGTCTCGTGCTCCTTCCCGTGCAGGCGAGCTTTTCAGAGGAAGATCTCTCGGTGCAGACAGTCACTAGTGATAGACATCACATATTCATCCACTCTCGCGGTCAATGCCAGACACCAGCCGGCGCGCACCCACACGTACACACTTTCGCGGGCCATGAAAGGCACGCACTGCACCCTGCGGACTTCCCATACAGAGCCCAGAAATGTATCTCTGTCTGCATCATCGCCTGATAACCTGTAATATCCGATGCATTCAGCCAGTTCTGCGCGGTGACTTTTCAGCTGTGTTCAGTGTCAGATCGGTCAACGTGTGGCAGAAAGAAATGTCAGAAAGATCGATGCATAAATTCATACCGAGACATTTCTTCACAGAATGAAGTCACACTTGGTGGAAGCACATGTTGAAGCCAGCTGTCAGCGATATCTTCCTTCCAGCACATTGTTACACTGCCTGTTCATTATATTCCTGCAGCGGTGTTTTTCTTTGTCAGATCTGGAGGAGTTGGCTGCAGACAAGAGCACAGAGCCAGCTATTAATACTAGTACTGAACAAATTTAAATAATTATCGGATGTGAACAGCACCAAAGCATGTGTTATAATATTTATAAGGCATTGGCTGACAATCATTTGAGTCGCACTTTATCTTCATATTTGAAGGAATCCAGATAATTGCCTGCATGTGGCAGTAGGAATTTGGGCTGAGTCTCAACATCTGGAGATGAAGAATGAAGCCAACCTGAAAGTGCCAAAAACTGAAGTTCCTAAAAAGACCACTTGAGGCTGACTTCAAAAATGAGTCAATCCAAAAGTCCAGTTTTACAACAGCAATAAACAGCCTGCTACAAATAATTGTTTTGGTCTCTATACTAGGGTGACCAGACGTCCCGGATTTCCAGGGACAGTCCCCATTTTGGGAGACCAGTCCCTGGCTAAAGCTGCCCCAGAAAATGTCCCCGAGTTGACTTTTTATGAATGAGAAATAAAACTGCATGTAGACTAGAACGACGGTTATTAAGGTAGCCAGGTAGCAAGCACGAGTTAGCACGGTGCACGCATACTAGAACAGTGATTATTACGGTGGCCGGTCGTGCTCAGTTCCAGATGGTTCAGCCCATTTTATTACTCTTTTACTCAGAGGTTGCGCTAGACTTTATCGCTGTCTGTCAAGGCTTCCGTCAGGTAGTATTTTAAAATAAAACTTTCCTTCCATCAGTCCTAGCAAACATGCTTTACTGTATACAGTCAATGGATTTCATCCGATTCCTTCATTTTGGTAGCCACTAGCCGCATATACATAGATATATATACATATATACTGTAAATGTGTATATGATTAGGCGAGCTCTGATGTGTCAGTGTAATCGGTGAACCAGGAAATCGTGCACTGACAAAAGTTCCGTGATGTTTGGAATGAAAACTGTAATTAGAGGCAAGAGCCAATTAATAAGGTCACTCACCACCAAGTGGTCAGGGGTGTGAAGTGCAATCTGTCAAAATGACTGATGGCCTTCAGATTTTTCTGTCACAGTTTTAAAGAAACGGTCAATGACGGCAAATCTTCGGTTAATGCGACCCCTGCTATTACTACTGTAATTGTTACAATTATTCCTTTTATTACTTTTAGGAAACGGTAATTGCGCCAGTCTCTACATTTCATCCTTTTATCTCCGAGTCTGAAATGTCCCCGGATTTCATTTCAGAAATCTGGTCACCTTACTCTGTACATAATGTCTTCATTTACGAAAACTTCACGTTTCAAAGCAACTTCATTTAGATTGTCTCTTCTCGTACACAGAAAATCCTGTTCAGTATTCTGGTATGCAGTCCAGCCTAACCTTATCTCTTTGATAATGGATAAATAGTCCAGCATTCAATCGCCAAGGTAGCACCTATCATTACTGTCATGTACTCTTGTTTATATCATAAATATACTACATGTAGGCGTTATCCATATCCATGTATGAATACATGCATTTGCTTCTGCTGCTTCTCCCAAATTCTCCTTTGTCCTACCTCGCTGTTTCATCTGTCTCCCGGCCCGGTCGACCTCAAGCAGATGGCTTGCCCCATGTGAGCTGCTCAAGGTTTCTTCCTGTTAAAAAGGAGTTTGTCCTTGCCACCATCGCCTTAGTGTTGCTGCTTGAGGGTTCTGTAGCGTCTTGAAACTATCTGAATTGTTATTCACACTATATATTCTAAATTGGCATGGTTGTCTGTCTCTCTCTGTGTTAGCTCTGCGATAGACTGGCGACCTGTCCAAGGTGTACCCCGCCTCTCGCCCAGTGACTGCTGGGATAGGCTCCAACACATCCCGTGACCCTTAACAGGAACAAGCGGTTACAGAAGATGAATGAATGAATGACTATAAAGACAAAAAACTAACAAAATAAACTCTGTATGCACCTGGATAGCTCTACAACTGAGTTTAATTTAACTCAAGCTCCCTCAGATAACGTGTATGACTACATCTGTGTAACTCCTCTGTCCATCACCACATGAAGGCCACCCAATTGGCCCAGCAGATGTTTGGAGCGTAATCAGTTCCCAACAGAGCCACTCCAGACCAACTTTCCCTCCAAAACAAATCTGTGGGCAGGCTTTTTATTTTCCCATCTTCAGATCTAATAGAATAACAGGCAATGGTGTGATTGTATCAACTGTATCAAACTAAACCTGTTTTAGTAGTCTCACACACAAAACAGACCCACACACATAAAACACACACGATTGCTCATGCAGGCGCCACACACTGTGCTGCAGCCCAGACAGATTGGACTGTTTATTTAGCTCCCAGGAGAAGGACATTTCTGCTGTTCCAGGCTTTGGCTGAATAGTCCCTGTGTTATTACTCCACGCTGTGGCTACTGTTCCCTTATCTCGACATGTAACCATTAATTAATTGATGATGATCAGTAAAGAGAATTAGCATAGCCTTCCATTTAACTTAATTAACTAAGCCTTGGCACTGGGGAAACGCCCGAGCAACGCTCAGAGCTTTTAAAGGAAAAAAAAAAAAAATGCTGCAGTTAAAACTGCATGAAATTCACAGTTTGATTTGGGATTGAAGATGTGAGGAAGAAACATCTGAGCTTTTTCGGTGGAAGCAATAATCACCTCCCATCAGGACGTTTTATATTGCATGTAAAACCCCACCGAGGACATGTATGCCAGCGGAAGTCACACAAGAGCTGCGGTAAGTAATTGCCGTAATTATGAAGTGCACATGAGACGTGTAGGCGTGCATCTACAGATTAGGGGGAAAATGGCTCCTCCTTCCCTTGGAGATGTCTGACATCAGCTGTCAATTTAGCATGTAAATTCAGCCAGATGTGTTATGAGCTTTAAACAACTGATTATACACCAATCAGGCATACCATTAATAACCACTGACAGTTTAGGAAAAACTCAGATAACATGAAAACCTGCACAAGGTGTTGACCTGGCCTCCAAATTCACTAGATCCCAAATTGATCAAGTATCGGTAAGATGATCCACCGAGGCCCAAAGACCCCCACTAATGACATCCTGTTGCTATACACCACAGGACACCCTCAGAAGGCCCATGTCCATTCTCTGATGAGTCACAACTGTTTTGGACGCACACAATATTAGTCAGGTGGTCATAATGTTGTGCCTGATCGGTCTGTGTTTCATTATAGTTTGGAACAACGCTCAGCTCTCTGATGGACAGGGGGTGTTATTTTCACTTCCTGAGTCTGGTCAGATGTTAGAAAGGCCCAGTTTCCATGGAGATGGTGTAGCTGTCACCTCGCAACCTGAGTATGGAAATCTGACCGGGTTGTGAACAGATATGAGAGCAGTCACAACATTTTATGAATTAAAAAGACAAAACTGAGTTTGTTAGGTTCTCATGGTGGAATTTTTTTTTATCAAACTGCAAAACCGACGCAAGATATAGTGGTGCAAAACAAGATTTGGAAGAGATGGAAGAATAAATAGGTAATACTGTATATATATGATTGCAATCACATGATCTCAGTCTGTTCATAAGATAGTTGTTCAGTTGTCATGGTGATGCTATTGTTGCTTTAACAATAATCTAAATCATATCTGAGATTCTCCCACCATAGATGAAGGACTCAAGATGTAACCTCCCTTTGACAACATCAAGAATTAGGCATCAAACTCAAAGTCCTAGCAATAATGTTGTAAGTAGTAGTGGCAGTGGTTATCCTGGTTAAATATTACACGTTGAGCTTTAATTACTGAAAATATTAAAAGAGAATTTAATCAGGAGTTGTTAATTGCTCCTGTTATTTTCATGATTAAACTGGTTTTGGTTTCCACATCTACTCAAATAATATTTTCTTTTCTGGTGTATTTCCTTCCCACAGCATTTCCTACTCCACTACATTTATGTGACAGCCTTGGTTAATGATAAGATGAAGATCACACGCTATTGAAGTACTACACAGTATTATATTAGAGATTAAAACTTTTAAAGATTTTTGGCTCCTCATGTCTTACAAAAGGCAGCGTGTGGTTGGGGTCACATCGCAGATGTCGAGAAGTCATTAACAGCACTGCCAATTATTGATTTTTTTTCCCCCCTCTGAACATCTCACATGGTTTCATTTCAACACATGTTCAAATGATCAAATTCCTCAGAAAACACCAGCGATAAGAGAGAAAAAAGATTCCAAAGCATGAGAGAGGTTTTTCTTCTGTCTTTCATTGATCATCCTATGAATCCTCTGATTAATTTACCTGTTTATAAAGCTGTACACTAAGTTGTTTCAGCTGGTTGGTGGCTGAGTTGGTGCTACAGTTGGCCTTAGTTGCCAGAAGTTTGGTTCCGTGTGTCTGTACCCTCAGACAGCCAGGAAAAACATATGTAACTGAACCCAACATTTAGTTTTTTGGGTCTCTCTACAATTAAATTCATGGTTTGTACCAGATGTTTTTCTGTTAAGCCTCCTCTTCATACATACAACAACCCCCATCATCACACATACAACAACCCCCATCATCACAATCCTGCCGTATCTCCCCTTCTATCTGTTCTCAGCTCGCTTTGCTTTCCTCTGCCTTCTATTAGTGTCATCACGCTCTATTGGGCTGCACTTGTCATACTGATACCAAACTAATCAAGACTAATGAATTCATTTAACTGATGATAATAATGTTATTAAAATGCAAATTGTTAATTTCTTTTAATTGCGCTACATCACATGTAATCAATCACAACAACTTCTATCGTGGCCACAAGTCTCTATTTTTTTTTTCCTTTTTGCCCATTTCTCTTTTCACCCTTCTGAAAAGATTTCCCTCTTTCTGAAGAGGTGGGCTGTGTTGGCTAGTCCTGTCATGGTCTGCTTGGAGATGTGATTGTGTGTCATATCATTTATTCGTAATCTTCTTGTTTGCCTCTGCTCGGGTGATTATGAATGGGCTGCTGACTGTGGGGCTGTAATTGGAAAATGCATGACTGATTCGCTAAGATGGAGCAAACATGCAAGCATTTTTTATCTGTATTCGGTGTCCTCGCCGGATCCAAATTGTAATGTGGCATGTTGAATAAGAGAGCAGTAACTCCATCCTGGTTACCAGAGTTTATGTGGAAACCAATAAAGCAGTTCATGGGAATAATCACTGTGGCTTATTGAGTGTGACTGCCTTAATGTTAATCAGGCGGCTCGTGGACAAGAGTTTTGAAAGTTAGCATTTCTCCAAGGTAGAGCTTCACTACTTTATTTTAATTTTTGCAGGTTTGTTGGTGTGTAAACCAGTAAAACAAACAAACAAACAAAAAATCAATATATTTCTTAAGTACCATCCTAATTTTTGTGGTATGTCTTGTACAAAAAGTGGACACGTCATGGTGCTAAACATGTAGAGCTCCCCCTGGTGGCTGACAGCAGTACATGCCAGAGCCACCTCCTCCATGTTAGTGGATGGGACCTTAACCTAACTAAAATACATGCTGCCCCAACTATTAAAACTATTTATACATTAGATGGCGCATCAAATAAGACCATGCATTTTGTATCAGTCCGTCTTTAAATTCCCGTAATAATATTGGATATTGTATTTAGCAATGAGTAGCAACAGCATGTGCCATTACTGTACATGAAAACTAAACATAAGCCATTGAAACATGGCATTCTGTGGACAAATCAAAAGTATCTGAGATTAAAGTAGCAACGAATAAAACGCATTTTAAGAAAACTGTTGAATTTCAATCTCATTTTGTTAGCTAGCACTTATATAGTTAAGCTAATTCACAATACGTCTGAAGTAACTCCTTTTGTGTTTTGACCAACTCTATCTAAATAACTAAATCTCCACTGTCCAAAAACTCAAGAGCACAAGCATTGGGTTTTAAAAGGTCGCAGTAATGTACATTTTTATTGGTGAATGACACAAATGGCTTCGCATGCTACATGATTGTCGTTTTCTCCGTTAGGTTAAATTACAGAGCTGGTGAACGACCGTCGTACGTGTAGGGTCTTGGGGGAAAGATGCTTTCAGGAGCAATAGGAAACGCAACACAAGCACAACGTTTTTTGAAAAAGATTCATTATGAGACCATGGCGGAGCAAATTAGACCTTGGTGGCTAACATAGTATCAACATTGTGTGAGAAACAATGCAATAGTGTTGCAGCAGGTTGAATTGGCGGAAGAACAACATGGTATCTAGAATAATGAACTGTAGACTAACTGATCAGCGTGCTTCCAAAGAAACCTGCTGTGTATGATGGTTAGCCTCCCAGCTAACGGTTGCTCCCCAGTTTCTCCTTAGTAGTGTTTGTGGTGTGTTATCCAGACACAGACACTTTGGTGTTGTAGCAGAAAAAAATTAAGACTTACTATTGTTGCTAACTGTTGGTTTTTCACAACTGATGTTTGAGGAAGAAATGCATTCAAACATATGTGGGTGCATGATGCGTGCACATGGGCAATCGTGCTTTAATCTACTTAAGTCAGCCTAACAACTCATAAACATCTGAAATTTGACTCCGACAACACGCTGCTTCTTGAACGACATAAGAGGCCAACAATTGCATTTCCAATTTCCAAATTGGAAACAACTGGTTTAATGTTAAACACAGAAAATGTTTTGATTTACTCATTGTGGTACAGTCTTAGTTTTTAAACCGTCTAAGGCTATCAAATTGTTGTAGTGGGTAGTCTCACTGCTGGAGACACAACAAGTAGAGCAACTGATCCCTTTTGTAAATGTGTGAGCAGCATGAGCAGAGTAGAATTATGATGAAGAGAAACAATATTGCAAATCGAAAAGCTGCAGATCAACCCAATATGAGGAGCAGATAATAAAAAAAAATACTGAAACTTAAAGATTAAAGCTCAAGAAGTAGCATTACCATCTTTAAGACTGGTATTCCTAAAACTGAAAATCGTCCTCTTCAACATTTCCTTTTGATATACACTTATGGGCACAGGTGAGTAGGCCTCAGTCTCAAGAGTACAACTGCATCTGAAAATGAATTTCACTTTTCAACACTGTTCAATCTGCCGTTTCCTTTAGCTCTGCGTGCGTGTGTGTTATTGTCGGTGGTGCACAGTATGTCAGTGCTCGCGAAAGAAAAATAGCCACAACCAAAAATCAATCAGCAAACACAATGTGGTGTGCATTTAATCCCGAGGGTTTATGACCTTCACAGCCTAGAATATCAATTTATCTCAAAATTATTTTCAGCACTCCATCTTGCAGCGTGCTGTTACCCTGCACTGTCACCCGCACAAAATTAATTAGATTTCATCTCAGGCAGGTGTATATATTCTTTTGAACTGAACTATATTTCCTCGCAGAGGTAAACAGAGGAAAGTTGAAACTGACTAAAGTGTGGATATCTGTAAAAGAAGACTGTCATGTTTCACTGAGTTTTTCAGTCAGTAGCCGTGCTTCACCTGGTGCTTTAAGAGGGTCTGTATGCGGAAGGTTTCCCTCTGGGATACCAACTCTTTTCCCGTCAATTTGTGAGTTCTCACAAGCAGTCAGTGCCCTCTCCTGTTGATTCAGAATGGCACTACATTAACTACATTATTCAGGACGCCAATATGTGTTGCAACTCTCTCTGTTCGCCGATGCCCCTTCAAATAGTTAACTGTTTATACAGCCTGAGGGAAAACTGGACACTGAGCATGGTGATTCGTAGTGTGTATGACACACTACGAATGTGAATTGCACTTATTCGCTGATACACACACCAGTAAGGGAATAAGGGGAGCACTAGCACTTATTTTATTTCACTTCCACTGCCGATTGTGCATTCTTGGAAAAAAAAAAAAACTGTGGCTTCAGGCACTTTTGCAAGTTTCTGATCTGTTTGCTCTCGATGAAAAGTTGTGAGCTTTCATCCGGTTATTAGCATGTCAACACATACAGTGCATCAAGTAATTAGCAGACAAGATTATCCCCAGTAATAATACAGAGCTTAAAGTGATGAAAGGTTGACTTTTTATTTCTCCAGCTGGTTGTGGTTTCTAAGTGTGCTGAGATTTGAATTGATCCATCCAGCAGTTTTCGTTAAAAAATAATTAGCTGTTCATTTACAAGCTGAGCGAAAGTTAAAGTTAGATATTTTAAACCATATCATAATATGGTCTGGTTCAAGATCTTTGACAGAATGCTCAATTTTCAAAATGTTTATTTTATAAATTGTCTGTTAGAATCATTTCTGTTTGTCCACATACAGCGAATATTCGTTTGTATGCCCCATTCCAATTAAAGCTTAAAGGGGAACTGCTGTTTTTTACAACCTGGACCTTATTTCTGGCATAAAATACAATCGTTTACTCACCCATATAAATTTTGTGCAATTTGTATTCCTTCGGGAGATATTTATGCCCCAGTCACTCCCGCTATACGCATATATGTAGCTCTAAATATCTCAGGATTGACTACAAATTACACAAAAGTTAGATGGGTGAGTAAACGATCATATTTTATACAAGAAATAAGATCCAGATTGTAAAAAACAGTAGTTCCCCTATCGGGAACTATCGGGATGTGCTTGATGACGCCCTTTCCAGTACGGCACCAAGGCTCATTTATGTTCAAGGATGAGCTGATAAGATTTTGGTGTTCAAAGGTCACTGTGGTCACCTGTTCCTGGGCATATCTTGAATTCATGCACTAATTATGACAGAACTTCAGATAAATATCAAACAGGAAAAAGTTAAGATGTGAGGGCATTCATATCCATAACGTCAAAAGGTCAACTCCACTGTGAAATCACTATGTCCTGAGGAAACACTTTAAAGTCTTCCATATATATACAGTATATATATATATAAGAAATTTGTTTGGTCAGACTTGGATAGAAACTAACCAGCTGACAAAGACAAACAATGAAACAAAGCAAACAAAGCATAATTGGGTCAGGACCAATTTAGTCAAAGACCGTTATTCCACTTGCAGTAAATAATCTTTGTTGGTAATGTTCTGTTCTGGTAGAGCAACAGCAGGAGAAACATGGTGCAGAACAGAAAACGCATCAGTGACATGGTATTGACGTTGATAGACAGTCACAGCAGAAAAGGAGGAGCTGGGGTGGAGGCGGATTGCAAAGCGCCTTGCTGAGAAACAGCAAGAGGAGGCAGGCTTAAGCAAGAGATGGTCAGCTGATATGGACAAGCTTATACGAACTATCAGGTGATGAGCTGGGCTGGAGAGCTGAGCTAGACTCTGTGGGCTGCCTGAACTGAAGGTACGGTGTCTCTGCAGTTGGAGAAACAATATAACAAACACAGATTTATAGAGGGGCTAAGATTTAGATCATTTTCAAATGGCAGAACTGGAAAATATCATATTTAAATGGGAAAAACAACGTGAGCTAAACATTGCTTCATCATAGCTGGACAGTGAACCAGGCTTTAATCCAGATCTCTGAACATGTCTTGCTAATGGGGATCGACCGAACACTGACAACTGAACAAAGATAGATCATCCAGAAGGCCTGGCTCTCAGTCTCCGCTCTAATTCATCCCAAAGGTGTTCTATCGGGTTCAGGTCAGGACTCTGTGCAGGCCAGTCAAGTTCATCCACACCAGACTCTGTCATCCACGTCTTTATGGACCTTGCTTTGTGCACTGGTGCACAGTCATGTTGGAAGAGGAAGGGGCCCGCTCCAAACTGTTCCCACAAGGTTGGGAGCATGGAATTGTCCAAAATGTTTTGGTATCCTGAAGCATTCAATGTTCCTTTCACTGGAACTAAGGGGCCAAGCCCAGCTCCTGAAAAACAACCCCATACCATAATTCCTCCTCCACCAAATTTCACAGTTGGCACAATGCAATCTGAAATGTACCGTTCTCCTGGCAACCTCCAAACCCAGACTCGTCCATCAGATTGCCAGATGGAAAAGCGTGATTCATCACTCCAGAGAACGCGTCTCCACTGCTCTAGAGGCCAGTGGCGGCGTGCTTTACACCATTGCATCCGACGCCTTGCATTGCACTTGGTGATGTGTGGCTTGGCTGCAGCTGCTCGGCCATGGAAACCCATTCCATGAAGCTCTCTGCGTACTGTACTTGGGCTAATCTGAAGGTCACATGAAGTTTGTAGCTCTGTAGCAATTGACTGTGCAGAAAGTCGGCGACCTCTTTGCACTATGCGCTTCAGCATCCGCTGACCCCTCTCCGTCACTTTACGTGGCCTACCACTTTGTGGCTGAGTTGCTGTTGTTCCCAAACGCTTCCATTTTGTTATAATAGAGCTGACAGTTGACTGTGGAATATTTAGGAGCGAGGAAATTTCACGACTGGATTTGTTGCACAAGTGGCATCCTATGACAGTTCCACGCTGGAATTCACTGAGCTCCTGAGAGCGGCCCATTCTTTCACAAATGTCTTGTTTCACAGTCTGCATGCCTGAGTGCTTGAATTTATACACCTGGGGCCAGGCCAAGTGATTAGAACACCTGATTCTGATCATTTGAATGGGTGAGCGAATACTTTTGGTAATATAGTGTAGATCCATGCTTCCAACCAAAGAACAAAACGTAGTTCTGAAAAACTAATTACATTTGCAGTGTTTGGATATTTATTTTGCTTTTTCCAAATTGTATTTGAGTAAAAAGTAAATGACTCTCCACTAGATACCATTTACCAAATGCCAACGAGTGAGTAACGTTACAGTAACAAGAAGTAAAATACAAATTACAGAAATCTCCCTCAAACCAATTTAAAACCATATATTTATTCTAGGCAATAGGCTACATGAATGTGGATTATGTATATATTTCATGTGACCTAGTGCAGATAACTGAATCAGAAAATGAAAGCATCAGAAAATCATTTGTTTGGGTGCGCGGCAGGCAGATAATTCACGCGTGCATGCATGGGCATAAGAATGCCATCAAAGCCGATCCGTGCTTCACTGCTGCTTAGACTGGGCATTAGATTATCCGCTCTCAGAAAGTGATATGATGAGCGTGTCCTCAACTCTCGCACAATGTGTGCTGAACTCCACAGTCTCAGTGCAGGAGAGTAATTCAGACCGCAAGAAAACAATACCGTCTTTCAGTTCGCCTTGCCACCTTCCACTTGAAGCCTTCCACCAGAAAGAAGTTTTCTTATTTTAATTCAAATGGAAGGGGAAAAAATGCCCTTGCCTCAACATTTCTAATTGAGCTTACCTTTGAATGAGGCCAGGCACTTGAGATTTTGTTAGAAACAACCTCACGCTCACTCAGAAGCTATATCTATAATCGTGGGACATTTCCACAAAGAAAAACAAGGTCAGAGTGAGACAGGACTGAGGATTGCTTCGACGTTGTTTCATGTCTTTAACCATGAGCTGTGGCAGGCGATGATCCTCCGTCTGTGTCATGATTCTCCCCACGGCCCTGTCACTGGGAAAGGTTAGCGTTCGGCCTTTGACTCATGGAACAATGGATCAAATGAATTGTGCAGTGGCTTCGGAAAGGTTGTGGCCAAGGCTACAGCTGAGCAGTTGGGAGTTTCCCTTTGTGTTTTTATTGCATGTACATGTGCTAATGTTTGCGTGTGTGTGTGTTGCCTCCATGTCAGCTGAGGGGTCAACGCGAAAGTGAATGCAAGTTTTAGTCGAGGAATGGCTAAGGATTGAATGTGTATGCTTTTGTGCCGAGGATGGAGAGTAAATTACTGGTAGCTGAGTAAGAAAATAAGTGATTTGATGCTGACTTTTCAACCAAACGTGACAATCAAACTGAAATAAATCAATCACGCAAAGGTCCAGAGGATAATATACACCAATCAGACATATCATTATGACCACCTAATATTGCGTAGGTCTGCCTTGTGCAAAACAGTTGTGAATCATCAGAGAATGTACACTGGCCTTTTGAGGGTGTCCTGTGGTGTCTGGGAACAGATGTTGTTAGTGGGGGGGCCTTTGGGTCCTATTGTTTGAGGGGAGGGACCTCTGGATCGCACCACATGTATTTGATCTGTTTGGGATCTAGAGAATTTGGAGGCCAGGTCAACATCTTGTGATGGTTTTCATGTTTTGTGTGTGTGTCAGGCTTCATCCTACTGGGGATGAATGGTGCCACTATCAAGGTGTGTCATTGCTATTGGGTGGGGAAGCCTGGTCTGGTCTTGGTGGGTGGTACGTGTCTAATGCCTTGTTTCCACCAAGCAGTACAGTACAGTTCGGTTCGGGACTTAACCATTTGGTACGGAATGGTTTTGTGCGGTCCGGTACAGATTGTGTCTCCACTGAAAAGGTACCGCTCTAGAGACCCGCTCAAAATGGCGCCAGTGTTTATAGTTTGAGGACTTTACCGCACGCGCACGATGACGACTTCTCCCTCATCCAATCACTGAACAGCAATGGGCGTGTCTCTAAACCGTACCACAAACTGGTACCCCAACATAAGGGTGCCATAAAATGGTACGGTTCGGTACGCTTATTTGGGTACTCTTCAAAAATTCTCACCATGGAGACATAAATAATTACGAACCGAACTGAACCGAACTGTACTGTACTGCTTGGTGGAAACAAGGCATAAGTAACATCCACATGAATGCCAGATCCAGATGTTTCCCAGCAGAACAATGTATTGTCACAAGATGATTAATATTATTTATTTCACCTGCCTGAACAGTGTATATTAAAATTGAAAGATTGAGGAGATAATATGGTTGACATATTTCATTTATTTATTGAAGACCTTTAAAATGGATCTTATCTTAAATCTAAAAGTGATGCTGGAGAAAGAATGCATGCGAACATGAGCAGGTTCACCATGTGTGCCCGCGCCGATTCAAGACAAACCGGCACACTCCATTCATCTGCCCATCAGTCAGCCCGCCGTGCATCACAATGATCAAAGCCTGAAGTAACCGAGGGGGCGGGGGGACGGGGAGGGACAAAGACAACCGCTAATTCCTCTGATAACTCCAGAAGCTCCCAATTAGTGCCTCGGCAAATGTCAGTCAAAACTATTAGGAATCAATGAGCAACAATTACGGCTAAACCACATTAAACAGTTGCTACTTCTGACAGCTAGAGCTCAAACACTGACGGATGTGACAGCTGGAGTGTGTGTGAGGGATTAAAGTGGCATCAGAAGGAAGATGGAGAGTGTTGGGGACGTTTCGACTGGTCACGGGACCATTAGCGCGGGGTTATTTAACTATTTAACTATTTTATGTTCACAGAGCTCCCAACGTGGGTCAGTGGGTTGCAAAATAGGGTTTGTGAGATGATTAGGAAAATGCGTCTGATGGTCTGTATGGTTCTGATGGCCATTAATACTAAACTCAGCTGATAACGTACTGTAGGCTGTGTGTAACCGCTGTTTAAAAAGTGTCTCAGTTGGTATCTCGGGGTTAAAAATGTATTTGAACATGTTCTCGATTTTATTTGTTAGCTAAACATTAGCCAAGAGATCATCTTTTCATCTGTGAATCAGCAAATCACTGCTTACTGAGAGGGACTGAATGTCGCATACATCCAATAGTACTGCAGCCCCTGCAGTACTGTATGCTGCAAGACCTCTCTGCAGCCTTCAGGCCACTCTAGCACTGTCTAACCAGAAAAAAATAAAATAAGCGTGCCTTGATTATTGAGCTTCTGCAAGGACCTCATTCCCTGCTGGAGAAGCAGAACAGCATTCCAGTAGCCACTTTGCATAAGGTGATGAATCTGAACATTATGTGCAAGTGTACCCGCATTATTCCCTGTGCACATGACCTACGCTGCAGCTCACATGCGATGTCAATCCTTCATGATAGACGCTTCCTCTAGACTCCGCATTGACAGCTCGTGCTCACAGAGTGGGCAGGCCTGATTTCACTTGATAATAAGTCACCTGACTCCGTGAGTCAATTTTTCCCCCCCTGGGACATATATTTCACGGTAGAGCTGCTGGGAGATGATAAAACAGTGGAAAGATAATGCTATTGGTATGGCGTGTTATAGCACCTGAGAGAGTGTTTGTTACTGTGCTTATGGGTTTGACAGCAGGGAGATGGGAGGGAGATGGTAGTAGTCTCCAAATCCCGGGACATCTGTACACAAAACACAAACCCTTTTAGCATCCAAAACTAAAATTAAAAAAGAGAAAGAAAGAAAGAAAGAAAGAAGGAAAAATATGATAATGATGAAAAGCTTTTTGTGCTTAAATATCATTCATTGAAGCAAAATATAATGGTAACTCCGAGGAAAAAATGGTAAAGAATTTTTGGCTGTCCATTGATTAGTTAATGAGAAGTGTGACAGAAAATATCATGGTATATTTGGGAAATATTTGGGTATATTATTTTCATATATTAGGAAAGATTCAAAACATAGGAAAGGTCTCAGGCATTCGTCCTCCTGGCACCATTAATATCAGTACTAAATGCAATGGCAATCCCTCCAAGAGATGCTAAGAATTTTCAGTATAAAAAACTAAAATGTTAACCTCAAGATAGTCAAACTAAGGGCAAAAGGACCAGGATTCATCAGACCAGATGATATTATGGTATCACTCTGGGAAAAATTAAAAACGTAGTCATCCTCTTGTCACAGTGAAAGATTTTTTATGAATGTTCAGGAAGCAACTGAAAGAGATGTTAACCTCATGGGACCTCATTAAAGTCCGTCTAACAACAAAAACACCAGGATTCATCCTCTTGGAACAATGAATGGAAGTACTAAATCGGATGGTAATCCATTTATCAGTTACTGACAGGAAAACTTGAAAACATAGGAAAAGCCAAGGCCTGTAGAGCCGGGCTAACGGCAAATGCACCAGGGTTCATCCTGTTGGGACCAGGAATGTCAACTCAAATGTACATGACACTGTATACAGTGTGGGGTCCTACAACTAGCTCAGGTGTGGGGAACCTAATCTAATGGTCAGACATTCCTAGAGCAATGCCTCAAACATTACCTAAGGAGTTTTCTTTGCAGCCTCGGGGCCCAGGGATGTGAAAACACACCTAACAATTCACTTATAATGATCTGGAAGGCCAAAATTGAAATAAAATGCCTTTCTGCAAAGCTAGTGGGCAGTTTGAGTAACTCGTCCTTAATGTACGATTTTAATTTTGCTGTGTAAATGTGAATCAAACGTTTACTTGGAATGAAACTAGCCCTGCAGAAGACATCAGCTTGTGGATGTCGAAACTTATTGTACCACTTTGCATGGCATGAATGTTTGTCAGCCATCAAATTGAAGATCTCATCTGGTATATATTGTTGGGGGTCTCATGGGATGTCTCTCATGAATTGAAGGATTCTCAGAGCAAGTGTCAATGATTGAAGTGAATGGCCTGCGACGCCACATGATCTCTTCCTTGCTGGTTACTGTCATCTCCTCCTGATCCTCTGTCACTACACTGTCTGTCTCCTCTATCCCAAACTCAGCTGCCACCTCAAGTTCTTCTGGCATGCATAGAACCTCTCCACTGTCCCAGTGTCAATCTAATAACAAGACAATCACACTTTTAACTCATTTTATGTATTCTCTTACACAATGCATGCAGCTTAGATCTTACATATAAGATGTAGAATTGATGAAAACCTCATGTTTTGAATTAAAAACACTCACTATCACTGGTCTAATCTGCCTCATTTCCTGAATTCAAGGAGTCAAGTTCAGATATCTCCCCTTTTACAAGATGTTTAATTGATGTTGAATAAATTGCACACATCAGAATTAATGTAAAGAAAAATATAACGTTACAAAGTTTATTAAAGAAAAAAAAAGTTTCCTACAGAGAACATCCATGGTGCTTAAAAGGCGTTTATAAAAACCCTGAAATGCAGACTGAGAAGTCTCCCTCAGTAATAAAACCGACTAAAACAAAGAGAAAACACAAGCGATTACTGAATAGCTCCCTAGATGGGGGTTGGCATGGGAACAATAAGGCGATGCTCTCAGTGCTCTTTAAAGGAGTTATCAGCACAGCTGGGATGCATCCTTGATCGATCTGTCACTTTGAGGAAATTACGCATTAAGGAGAAGATCGCTGTCTGTGTTTCTGAATTAAGACAAAAGTTAAGACTGCAAAAAAAAAAAAAAAAAAATACATATATATATATTGACAAAACTGCTTTTCTAGTTAACACAGAAATTATATGTGCACATATGAACGCGTCTCAGGCACATGCATTTAAAGACTGGTCATAAAACCCAGCAATTATTGAAAACCCTATTTGTGTTATTCTGAGATGTTAATATGAAAATGAAAGCCCGGTTGATTAAACTCTCATGAACACCCCGGTACAATAATAAAAAAATAAAAAATAAAAAAATGACAAGAAAGGAAAAAAAAAAAACTTTCCGCTTGCAGTATAATTACAGCCACTTGCATATTTCTGTCTGTCATTTAAAAATGAGTGTCTGGGAGCAGGATAATGGGAATAATCCCGCTGCCCATTCTCAAATTAAATTTTGGTGTTCATGGTGAGAGGAGTGTGTGCGCTCATCTCATGGAAGCAGATCCTCCCTTTGAATAACTTCCCTCAAGGCTTGATGGATGTGATACAGATATTAGATTTCCATCACTTGAATCTCTGAAGTTTCTGCCACTGGGTGACTAAATAATTGAAGACTTCTCCCATAAAAAATGCAATATGTCTTTTTGAGGAAAATGTTGCTTCCCGAAATTTATCGGTCAATATTTCAAAGGTGAGGATGAGTCTTTCCCCAGCAGCGTCACTATTCGTAAGAAGAGGCCTTAAAATCACTCACTTTTACAACTGCATTTATTCTGTAAAAGAAAATATTAGAATATTTGTTTGCGTTTTTCAATTGACACGTAATTTGTAATGTATATTTTTTTCTTTATTATCATTACTACACATTTTATGTATCATATTTGCCTCCGTGTCTGATGGTTTCAATCAGATCTGTAATTATTTCGGTTTTAATTTAAGGGGTGAATGAAGCATCTCTGCAGAGACTCATGATATGACTCACTGTTTTTCTTTCCGAGGCACAGCTCCTCTTCATCTTCAAAATCAAAGTTATTAGACCACCTGACCTCCGTTCAATTTCCGTCATTCACTCTGTCTGCTGAAGAGCAATTAGCAGAGCTGTTCATTAATTACATATGAGTCCATGGCATCGGCTGCCAGGGCAGGTGACTGTATCTGTCAGCTGAATCCAATTTTGCCAACTCACACAACGTTCATGATTTGTTCAATCAAGACGTCACAGACAATTTGTCTGGCGCCCCTCGGCCCCCCCGGCCACCTTGGAGCTTTTCACAGAAAAGAAAATTAGAGTATCCGTCAGCCGTCCCTAAGGGTCCTGCCTTTGGGAGATGTAGCATCCTCCCCCTCTGTTGACAGACTTGGCGCCTGCTTCACTTGTCACTGTAATTAGTTTTGTTTCGCTACCATTGTGCACAGCAGCCCTACTTTATTGCTGCATAGCTGCGTGTAGTCAGAGCTCATTCCACAGTGTTGTATTAAAGGAGGTTGGGTTTAAATGCCCTGACATGGAAAAAGAAAAAGAAAAAACTAGTATTCTCCTAAACCACTGATTTCTCTCTCTCTCAACAGCTTGTAATAGGCAAACACACTTCTTTTTGTGTCCGCTTGTTTGTGTCTCTCTCTGCAAAACAGCAATTACAGGGCAGTGTTCCGTTGATGAATTGTGGATGGTTTTAATTAATCAGCCGGATAAATCTGCGTGTGGGCTCTGTGCAGATGAAAAAGGTCACAAGGGGGCTTGGCCCGTCATGGATGGGAGAGAGTGATCAGCGGTGGCAGAAGAGGGTAATTTTATCACGTACTATCAACACGTGGTCTCACTGGAAGTGGTTATCTAGAGTTCACAGCATTGTAGGGCCGTGAAACTGGAACAAAACTGAGATACTATCATTTTTGATTGAAAAAAAAAAAAAACATCATTGGGGGCGACTGTGGCTCAGTAGGTAGAGCGGGTTGTTCACGAACCAGAGGGTTAGCGGTTCGATCCCCGGAATGTGCCACATGTCGAAGTGTCCTTGAGCAAGATACTGAACCCCCAGTTGCTCCCAGTGCGTGGCACTGGTGTGTGAATGTGTGCGTGCTTGTGTGAGTGAATGGGTAGATGGGTCTGACTGTAAAAGCGCTTTGAGTACCAATAGGTAGAAAAGCGCTATATAAAAGCAAGGCCATTTACCATTTACCATTCCTTTGTCAAGAGGACACCGAAAGCATATGGACATTCTCCCAGGAAACAAAATGCTTAAGCTTATGTATTAATTTGCTGTATTTGAAAAAACATACTGGGATTTTTTTTTTACTAAATAAATATCAAGTCACTGCAAAAAAAAATCAATTAACAAAGCTAATTGACTGTGGCAAAGATTATGTGCCCTTAATAAAAAAATTGAGTAATAGCTGGGTATGACTCAGCTTGAAGAATGTTAATGTCAAAGAATATTACAAAGTCTAAAAGTGAATAATGGCAAAAATATTAAGTCTGAACTCACACGAATGCATACTCTTTAAAGAGTAGATGCTAGATTGAATTAAGCCTGGGCAACAAGTACATCAGCAAATTTAAAACAGACTTGTTTTTCTGCTTCTTCTGCATGCATGTGGAGTACCACAGGGCTCTATTATAGGTCCTCTGAAATACAATATATATGATCATGTCAAAACCACGGGCATTAATACACGTATGCCACTACAACAACTTACTGAAACTAGGCTGCAAGGGCAGGCTCCCATTTAAACACAAGAGCATGATTCAGGTTGGCCACTGATGCTGGGTGATAAGGTCTGACTCTCAGTCTGAGTTCCAATT
Source organism: Planiliza haematocheilus (assembly GCA_005024645.1). Taxonomy (NCBI): domain Eukaryota; kingdom Metazoa; phylum Chordata; class Actinopteri; order Mugiliformes; family Mugilidae; genus Planiliza; species Planiliza haematocheilus. The sequence continues at coordinate 5,980,032 of SRSE01000613.1, forward strand.
TATCCTAAAGCTGTTGGATGGGAGTTGAGGTCAAGGCTTCTACATCAAACTGGGAACATTATTTCTTTGTGGAACTGGCCTTGTGAACCTGGAAATGGCCAAATACAACCTGTTGGCAGAAGCACACTGTGTCTAAAATATTTCTGAGTAGTGTAGCACTAAAGTTTTTGCTAATCAAAACTAAGGGGCCTAACCCAAGCATGAAAAACCGCCCCAGAGACCATGCTTTTGAGTGTGTAGCTCTCATACTGAATTAATCCAGACAAGGTAGGGAAGGATGAATTATACAACTTCAGAGAAGTACAAATTTTTTTAATATGCTGTTTCCAATCATCCCTTGTAGCTGTCATGTCGAGTGCCCACCAGAAATAGGCTCCATGCTGTCTCGCCCACCGAAAGCTTACATTTTCAAAGTTCAAGTGTTCATTGAAATGTTTTTTTTTTTTTCAATCCAATTCTTTTTTCCTTTTTCTTTTTTTTTTTTTTTTTGCTTTAGGAACAGGAGCTCCTTTATAGCCTTCTCCTCACCTGTGCTTCTGAGCCACTTCAATTCGCAGCTTTTAGTTTGCTCTAGCTCCGGTCTGCTCCTCTCACACACAGGTATCACATCCTCAGACTACAATAACAACAGTAATGAACTGACTGGCAAGTGGCAGCTGCGCTCTGCTGCTCCCCTGGCCTAAACTGATTCACAGCAGCCCATAATGGCTTTTACTCCCAAGGCCCAGGCGTTACCAATACCACACACATGTTGCGGGTTCATTTATAACTGAGGACAGCCTTTTAGTAATCAGATAGCGGTTCGATAAACGCTGAACTGCTGACTCCCTTGAGGAAGGCTTCTGAAGGGCGATTTACCACCTCAGTGCTGATGTGATGTCTATCCTCTACTGGCTCTGTCTGTGCATGGAGGAGGTGTGGGGGTTCTCGGGGGCTTCTTTTTTCCCTATGTATGTGTGTATATAGAGTCCTTTGAGAAGGGACAGACAGTGTGTGACAGCAGAACAGACTGATAGGCCCAGAATCCCCTTTGGCTCTTCTGGGAAAAAAACTGCAGCAGACAAGCAACTGATGATGGAGCCCGACTCTCTGCCCAGTGACAACACAATTTACACATTTGAAAAGACATAGCAATGCATAATAACATTTTGGACATTTTCGTATAAATAAACATTCCCCTCTTTCATAACCATTGCCAGTGGAGCATTAACCTCTGCTCAGATCACAAAGGCTTTTCCATTTGGTGCCTTTTCTAATGTGCCAGGCCTTATGTGGGAATAATCCTGCTGGCACGTATGAAATGGTGCATTTTTTCTCATGCAGCAACAGCAGAACTTATCATTTTAATAAATACAGGAAAACGAAAAGCATGAAAAGAAGTTTAGCAGCAGGCTAGCCTACCGTTTTCTTACAGTGACCAACAAAAAGATGAGAAATAAGTGATTTTTTTGCGGTAAAAAAGTTGGACTCGCTTTGTTCTGACAGGATCTTCCAGGCCAATCCGAGCTTTTGGTTGGACTTTATACACAGACAGAGAAAAGTGTGACACCAGTGTAATCGTAGACCTTTCATCTGATCTGAATTTCTTCATAACAAAATAGATCTAATTGGTTACAGGACCATCCAATTGCTTGAAGATGTATTTTTTGAACCCATAAAGAAGTCCAAATGGCATGTCACCAGATAAGAACCTGCCTATGCCAGGTAAGTAGCCCATATTGTGGATCTTGCTCTAAATATAGCACAGCTTGTTTTAGAAGCAGAGCCTCCATATCTTCCTAAATGCACAAACAAGCTGTGCAATTTATCCATAAACATGAACTCATTATACAAACCTCATAAAAACACATAATTTCTGTGCTGCTTGAGTGGAAAACGAATAATTTCAACCTGGTGTACAGCAGACTTGTGGTAAAAAAAGGTGCTTCTTTCCTCCATTTGATCGCCTGCTTCTGCTCAGCCGCCTCGTATGAATAAATATGGGCATGTTTTCGTGTCTTCCCCAGTTTCTGCAAGGTTTAGCTCTTTTAAACAAAGTGCTGGGCACGGGAAGGCAAGGCAAGGAGGGGGATGTATGTTGTTTTTGTGTTTTTCTTTTTTTCCTTCTCCTTCCCTGTTCAGTTCTCAGAAGATTATGGACACGTCATGACAGCAACACAACATAATGTAGAAAACAGAGAAAGTAGCTAAGCCCTTCTCAGAGCCTGACAGACACTGTAGGGCATACTGTGCTTAACAATGCAAACAGTGCAATGAAAACACCTTCCTGCGTTAGTTGCTGGCACAGTGAGACACGAAACCAAAAGGTAAAACCAACATTTTACACGTGCAGTTCAGTTTTCTTTTCACATCGATTATACCGAGACACACTATGGGAATCTGGTATAGGATCCTTTTTTTTTTTTTTTTTAGCACAAAACCTGCAGTTCCTTAAATCAGAAGCACAGCGTGTCAACAGGCAAGACAAGCAACTGCCTGGGTTCCCGTGTCAGTATGGGGGCCCCCCTCCTGAGTCCTGACAAACTTTAAACCTCAACAGCGACAGTGTGCTAAGTTTTCAATGACAGTAGGAGACATTCCTAAGGGGCCCGCCACCTGACACAACTCTGCACACTCAGTCCCCTTAACATGTTGTGGTGCTTGGTTGTTTAGAGTGTGACAATGGTGCCCAGTTCAACTTTGCTCCAGGAGTGGAAAACAAAGATAGGAAGAATAGGAGACGAGAGCAGATTATAGTGATTAGTAATAGTAAATTGCTAACTAAATAAGATATTTGAATACGATAATGTGATGCAAGTATAGGTTATTTCATTTGTTCTTTCTTTAAAGGCTAACATTGCTTAACTTAGCTGAGTCTAGTGTGGACATTTTTGCTAAGGGCCCAAACAGCCTGTGCCTCAAATGGTCTGAGACAGTTCCCCATAGACCGTACTGCTTACTTTACTACATAAATAAACATGTTTACAGCCTGGTACAGATGGTTCCAGCTGGTTCCTATAGCAAGTTGCCCCGTTCATGGCAACCACACAGAGGTGAATTTTTATATAATCTCATCAGATTAAACTGTATTAAAGTTTAAATGTGTGCATAATTTAAGGTGTGGTCGCTTTGAGTGACAGGTGATTTCTCTCTCTCTCAACAGCTTGAGACAGAAGCCTGTGGGTGGCGTCGCAGAGGGTTTGTCCATCTTTATAAAGAATTCATGCACGCCACCCACAGTTTGCATATGTCGCTGTCCACTGCTTCAGTTTTCATCACTCCGGCTCTGCTTCTTTCACATGTGTCTTTATTACAAAATTAAAAGAAATGCTTTCACACAGACAGGTGTTGGTCATTTTCAGTGCCAGTAATGCTGAGCGGCTTTCTAAAACCCCTTGAGAAATGTGTTTTGTTGTTGATTTACTTTGTCATGTGACATCCTACAGTCCTGTGGCTTCTACCATTCACCCTACCACCTGCTATGTTGGGGCGATTTACTTTATGAGGAGTGACAACAGCTTCACAACAACTTCTGTCTGCATGATGCTTCCATCACAAGTGAGCGAGAATTCACACACCTGCCAACCTCCAACCTGCTGAGTAGGAGGAGCGTTACCTATTGCTGTTTACACACCGCAAGCACCACCTGCCAGAATGTCAGCAGAAAGCCCCTGCCATGTAGACATGTATTCTTGTATCCAGGCTACATTCATCAGATGTTGGAAACTTTTGCTCCTTCTACGGAAGTGGTCGGTTCCCTCAGAGCTATGGGTTGTGGGAACACTAAGGTGCTGCCTGAGGCTTCCAAGAAGGGCTATGTGAGCGTGGTGCAGTCACTTGTGGCTTTTAGTAAAGTGCGAGATGATGACCAGCCGAAGAAGCAGAAGGAGAAGCAAAGAGGTCCGTGGTTTTCTGCCGTCGCGGACAACTCGCAGCCAACGTCAAACTCCCAGACGCAACTCAGACAAGGATGTCATAGGGACAAAGTTGCAAGGTATAAGGACAAGTTTGAGCCGCGTGTCACAGCAAGGTAAATCTTTATAGTAATTATTCAAAAACAGTAGGGAACGTTGAAATTGTTGAAATTTGACAATATTGCAGAGATTTAGACCAGTGGACTCTTGAGGTCCAGCACAATGGTTATTGACTGAACAGCTTATGCCCATTGTCTTTAAAGCCAAGATTTGTAAACAGCAATTTACTCCAGGACTAGGTGCAATGACTTCAATTCTATGCCATAATAGAGGAAATTCATTTAATAAGTGTAGGCAATGCAGGAAGATGGCACTCCTATGCTTGTCCACTAACAAATAATTAGAAAGAAAGGAAACTGATGTCTTTTTGAGGTCAAGTGCATGTCCCACTGTAAATCTGACAAGTCACAGCTTCCATCAAGTATTGCCTTGTTCATTGGCGATGTAAATCAGAATCATAGTGTGATCGACTTTGCATGCTCTACAGCATACTGCAACAGCTATCTTCCCATATATCACAGCTGCAGCTATAGTGGGAGACATTGAGTGCTTTGCACACAGTGTATCAGGAGATGCTTATGCTGTAATGAGTCATCATTCCCCCTCTGCCCTGTCAGATATGACATCAAGGCTCTGATCGGTCGTGGAAGCTTCAGCAGAGTTGTGCGTGTGGAGCACAGGGCGACTCGCCAGCCCTTCGCCATAAAAATGATGGAGGTGGAGGCCCAAGAGGGTCGTGAGGTGTGCACCTCTGAGCTGGCGGTGCTGCAGCGGGTGAGCCACGGCAATGTGATTCAGCTAATCGAGGTGTTCCAGTTTCCACAGCGGGTTTACATGGTGCTGGAACTGGCGACGGGCGGGGAGCTGTTGGACCGCGTTGTCAGCAGGGGCCACTTCACAGAGCGAGACGCTACCCAGGCCCTTCGGATGGCTCTGGCTGGGGTGGGATACCTGCATGACCTGGGTATCACCCACAGAGACTTAAAGCCGGAGAATCTTCTGTACTACCACCCTGGAGCCGACTCACGATTGCTGGTGACTGACTTTGGACTGGCTACTTTTGCCAGTACACCTGAGGTATCTAAAACTGACAGAAACAACAGGGGGGATGAAACTAAAGGAGGACAGTCGTGGTCTTTGAGAACCACCTGTGGAACCCCTGAGTATATGGCCCCTGAAGTGTTGCTGAGGAGACCCTATTCCTGTGCAGTGGACATGTGGTCTCTAGGGGTGATTGCATACATTGTGCTAAGTGGATCCATGCCATTTGAGGAAGACAATCGTACACGGCTCTTCAGGTGCATTGTGAGAGGGAAATACAGCTTCCAAGGAAATGTAAGTTTGGAGATGGACAATTTGCATACGTCTTTGTGTCAGAAACAAATGTGTAGAGAGAAAATTACTAACATTATGACTAAAATTACTGCAACACTGCAAAAACAGGCTTTCAGTCATTGGGAACAACTGGGGATTCAGTGCTCAAGGACAATATGGCATGTGGTTTGTGGACAACCGACTCTACCTACTGAGCCACAGTTGTCTATAATACATTGCATTTTGTAAGAACATAGCAATGGGTTAAGATGAGGGACCTCTGTGGATCACGCTTCTTCCAGTGCATCCCACAGATACATGATCAGTTTGGGATCTAGTGAATTTGGAGACCAGGTCGACATCCTGTGGTGTTTGTGATGTTTTTTGAGTTGTTCCTAAACCGCTTATGTGTGTGCGTGTGTGCATCCTGCTGGGGATGGCTGCTGCCATCAAGGAGTGTCATTGCTATGGGGTGGGGGTGCCTGTTATGGTCTAGGTGGGTGATACATGTCTAAGTAACATCCACAGGTCCAAGTGTTTCTCAGCAGAACATTTCATTGTCAAGATAGTCTTCACCGGTCAGTGATTTTAATTTGTGGCTGATCAGTGCGTGTTTAAAATTTGTGTTGTACCTTCAGACAGAAATTTACATTCTCACAGAATATCTTTACGTCAAAAACCTATAAAGCGCCTGTCAAGCACAAGAACAATGTAGAATGTGCTTCTGCTTCTAAGCATTTTTATAGTATTCACAGTATGCTGTTATGTAGTCAAAGTGGGAATTTGTTTGTAGATGCTAATCAGACGCTTGGTAACACAGTATAGCTAAAGAAGCCACCTGTTGTAACCTTGGCCAGCAGATGTTTAAACGAATGACTACTGCTGTCAAGGCCTGTTCGCCATTTCTGATTTGATATCTGGCCTTTTCCTCACTGCGTTTTTGAAACACGTGTTTTTGGAATTAGCCAGTCCTTGCAACACATTCATTCATTCATGTGTGGCTTTCACATCCACCCACTGAAAAAGAACGATTCATCCTTATGCTATTAGAACTACCAGAAATAGCTGCACTATTCCATCATTGCCAGCTATAATAGTCAGCTGAACATACAGCAGGTGCAGGCGTGGTAACAAGGTGAATTTTCCATCGTTTTCATCTCTTGCTCTGCAGCATTGCAAAACACATGAATGGATATGTGAAAGTTTGTTGTGGTGTCTCGAGTTTGTGCTCGGCTTGGCTCTTTGAAAATGCTTCGAAAATTGGGGGAGAGGCGGCCTTGCATGATTATTTTTTTCCCCCTCCTTTCCCGCTGCCATATGACTGAAGAGGGTATTTTTAACAGCCTTTTCTGTCAAGCTCAGTGGTGAGTTCAGGCTTGTTCTTTCACGCTGATTACACCCAAGGCTGGATTATTCACTGGGCTTTAAGCCTGGCCCGGTTCTCAGGGATGCAGTCTGACATTTTAGTCTGGCATACAAGAGACTCCCTTACATAGGCCCTGGACTATTATCCCTGTGTTTACCGCTGCACTGACCACCAACTGAACAATAGTGCAAAATCCTTCTAAAGTTTATGAAAGGGTTTATTTTTTTCATGGTGGCTTCCACTGCTGCCCATATGTAGGCCACACTGGTGCAGACAAATCCTTGAGAACTCATCTGAAAACAGCATTTTATCTGGGTTCCTGTACAGTGTCTTACCAGTGTGATGCAGCAAAGGCATCAATGTGTGAACTCATATGGTGACACTATGAAGACATCATATGTGGCTGGGTAGCTCCGCGGAGATTGCTAGATGAGCCATCAATCACGTTTCCGTGATGACAAGACACTTATTCTCCATCATGTGCAAGTAGCCACCCTCTCCACGCACACACGCTGCGATAATAATGTTGTAGGGTGTGATGAAGGTTGACAAGTGGCCCCAAAATGTGGACTTCTGCCTTTACGAGGGTTCTTCAAGCCATGCAGAAGTGGGCTTCTCTTTGGGATTAGAATAGCCTTGACAGGCTGAGCAATTCCCTTCACATATTAAACTTGACTTGAAGAGCTTCGTTTGAAACGAGCCATCCAGCAATTGAACAAAGTGACTCAGAGACCCACAAAATGCCAGCAATGCCTGTCATAGGAATGAGAATAACTGACTGACTGGCTCCTCTGTGCCTTAGCCAAATACTGAAACTGTACTTACAGCGAATAATTCACAAGGCCACAGGATGTTACCTGTTAATGTAATGGGCCAATATAATAGCAGCAGACATTTACACAGCAGGAATTTATTTTTTTGTTAATAACACAAGCAATCACTTCTTGCTATTCAGTCATTCCAGTGAGCTATGACGTGTTGATGATATCTGTGTTAACATGTACATTGGTATTCCAAAGTGCCTCATCTAACTACTTAAATCAGAACAGACTGGCCCGAGTAGAAGGAATTTTCAGTTGATAGGGGTGACTTTGATAATTCGTTAAGTGTGACATATTACAGCCTAATTGAACGGAGTGTCAAATATTAGCTGTCTAATATACATGTAAACTTGATCAGATCTCTTTGGCTAAAATTAATACCTTCTTTCTGTATATGTTTGGCCCATATTAGGTGATTTTACACATGGAGGTAGAAAAACAATCAATAGAGTTGAGAATTATTAAAATTATTATTATTATTATTATTATTATTGTGATGTATCCCACAGGTTTGAGACCAACGTACATCATAGCGGATCCGTTAATTAGCAGCCCCGGTTAAGATGGACTCTCAAATCACAATGATTTCAATACGGTTATAGAGATATTGTAGACGTAACCAATGAGTAAGCTACCGCAAAACCAGGAGACTGAAATCACAGCAGCTAAATGGATCTGAGTGGCACAAGGTGATATTTTCAGAGCTGAGGAGAAAGACAGGGACAAAGTCTGGATAACGGCACTGACCAAAATCCACCAAATTCTGAATGTAATGTGAGTGTGAACTGGAAAGTAGATCCAACAAATTAGTGTGCTTGAAAGAACAAATAAAAATAACTTAAGTCAGTGGAATATGGGACACCTCATGAAGCAGTTTCATATTGCTAAGTAAAAGACAGGAGTGAGTTATATTAAGTCTTTAAGTCTCACTGTAAGGCGATAAAAACAATATACATAGCCATAGTACATTTCTGTATATATATAGACAAGTAATGTCTTGGCAGATTGTACAACACTGTCACTAGAAGAGTAAATATGTACTGAACATTGCTGTGTGCCAAAAAAGGATTAACTATAGGTACAGATGGATATAAACAGATTTCAGTCTTATCCTGCACTATACAAACTAATACACATGCGCTGCAACCACAAACACTCTTCCCAGAGAATCGGAAACCTTTTGTGTTTACCGAAGCTGAATGGGGTTGTGTTCTTGTACATCTATCATTCTGAGGACCAGTTTTTAGTTTTACACCATCGAAGTGAGGACATTTTTTGCAAAGTGGGGACATTTTGTCCGGTTCTCACTTCTTTACGAAGCTGTTTGAGGGTTAAAACTCAGTTTTAGGGAGAAGGTTATAATTAGGTTAGTGTTAGGATTAGGGTAAAGGTTTAGGGTTAGGCACTTAGTTGAGATGGTTTGGGTAAGGGGCGTGATAATGCACTACGTCGATGGATGTCCTCACAAAGATAACCATACAAACTCGAGTGTGAGACAGCGTGTGGGTGGGCTGGGGGTTTCGAGAGTAAGATGGAGGTGGGACTCTCTTGGAAATGCAAACGGCCTCCGGCACCTTCCTACAAACTGGGTCCCTCTGTCTCCCTGACGTTCCCCGCCCCTCTCTCACATACAGTGTATGTACACACAAATGCATGCGCCCTCTCCCCACAGGTGCGACAGCCCTTTGCCTGAGGATCTGTGGGGCAGACTCACCACTGATGCGTTTACTCAACGGCGAGAGGGAGGAGGGAGGAGGGGGGTTGGGCACGGCGGGGGAGTCAGGGATTAATGGCAGGGTGGTGCATAGGAAAAGAGAGGAGGCGACAGAGGACGAGCAGGGCAGAGGGAAGAACGAGTGTAGCCTCGGGGGCTATTTGCACCTTATCACTGTGCACATAAGGAATATTTCCCCCCACACGTTATCAGGCCATCTCATCTGTGTGTGTGTCCCATTCATACATGTGTGCCATGGCACCCTTAAATCCTTGCATTACTTGTGTCCAAGTAGCCTGGTAACCTCCTCTGCATTCTGCTGTTGTGTTATTGAAGCCACACGTTCCTGACCCAGCCCAAACATCTACATCTCTCGTCAGCAGCGCCAGCTGGGCAACGGTTAGCCCAGTCTGCCCCCTAGTGAGCGCCGTGTGAACAAGCCCATCCTCCACTTGGCCACAGTGTATTGTACATGACAGCCCAATTTCTCCTGCATCCGAGTATTGATATTTTGATTACAGCGGTTTAGCCGCAACTTTCACCTGAATTAACAGCAGGCCACAGTCCCCATTTGGACTCATTATGATGAGGCATATTTAAACTCGGCTTTGTTACTCCGAAAAAAAGGGCTGCCAGGCTCTCGAATCAGAAGAGGCAGAGACGACTCTCGTGCGGAGCAGTTCATTACTCAAAAGTGCATTATCCTCCTGATCACATTAGCGTAATCCAACCTTCTAGAGTTTTCTTCATTTGTTGCAATTATTTCTTTGTCAGGCGGAGATGTAGCGTGTGGCAAACGCAGTCAGTGGAGCTTCTCATTCACTCTAACAAGGTGCTGCTCAATAAGCTAAGCCCCGCAGGTTTGTCCACCGCTCATGCCGTACATGCACTCAGCTTGTCTTCACCTTCTTCCCCCTCTCTGGCTCAACAGTGATGTATGACTGGCTCTCATTCCCTTCCTCCAAATGCAATAAAGCCTTTGTGTTTTGTAACGTGAAAAATGTTCAAAATAAGGGGGAGATATAAACTTCCTGCAGGTGGATCGAGAAGCCAATTCAGTTACGTTTCTGGTTCCTTACAGGAGGAAGGGAAACTTTTGAGAGGCATCAAAGACATTCCAACCACGTAAAAAGCTTCAGCGTCTCTCGTGCATAGCCAGCATGCACGAAACTTGTGTCTTTCAGATAAGAACAAAGGGCGTCTGCTGCAGCCACAGCTGCTATCAAGTGTGTATTTGGTGAAACAAGAAATAAGGAGCCTCGCCGAATCACCGCCAGCGCCAGATGAAGAGGAAAGCCAGACTTGTTAGTCGTGGGAGCGCAATCAAACAGTGTCACTCTGCCTGCCTCTCAGGTGTGAAATAACAACACAATGAGAAGAAAGTTTTGAGCGAGAGGCTTTTTTTTTATGACTCGTTCGGCTGGCAGCTCAGAAACACTGCGCCGCGCCTGCACTCACGCTCCTCTCTAGTCAGTACACTGTGAGAATAAGCAAGTCCCTGCTCCTTTGAATTCCTCTCACCGGCAGCAGTCTCGCGATTGTCAATTTCATGCTTGATTAATTGTCATTACTCCACAAGAGACAAAAAAAAAGGAGAGAGCAATGCGTTTCAGGATTAAAATGGAGAGCGAGACCTCCCTAAAGAGCGAAATTTAGTGTGTTGCGAGGCTGAGTGGAGAAAGAGAGAATAGCGCGCACACAGATTTGACTGTATTTAGCTTTTTGTGCTTCTCGGTCAAAAGCAGTAGAGAAATAGTCGAGCTAATTGGTGGTGGCTGTGGAGAGAGAGAGCGAGAAACAAGTGAGGAACAGCAGTCCTTGCATTTTGCTTATTGGTCCTTGGCTTAATTTAAACAATCCCAGCTTCATATCTTTAACAAAAAGACAGCGTGTTTGCTTTATGGCATTTAGAGATAGTGGTTATTGTGCACTGCCGCAGTCTCTGTGACCAGTTGCCTTTGCCATCTTTTTAATCAGATGCCACATCAGTCCAGTCTGGTGCATGTATCAGTGATATTTTATTTAAAATGAGATTGAAGCACAAAGGTCATCAATTTCCGGAGGCAGGATTTCACAGTGTTGTCTCCATGACAAAGAACCAAAGCCTCGATGAATAATTGAATGATTCTGAAATATGATAATGATTCTGATGTCTTCTCTCCCACTGGAAAGATGGCATGGCAGATTTCAAAGCAGTCTTGAATGTCAGCTCGGGTCATGACAAGGGGAATGATTTGCTATTAGAATTAACAAAGAGCAGAGAATCCCAACGAAGCCCATCTGCATTGGCTTGTATTCATGAAGCTAATGCAGGCTGAGAATAAACATGCACCCCAAATCCCACACATATGGAGGAGCAGTCTTACCTCCCATGACTTTCATTCAGCTCAGACTGCTGCCTTCCTTTGTCCGGTGACATTTAGCTTTCCTTTGAGTTTAGTTCTGCTTGTTAGGTCTGCATAGTGCTGGGATCAGAGTTTTATTGCTTTGTTAGAACGTAATCTTGCATCCCGCTTTAAAGATGCTTTGAATTGTGTTTAGACATCTGGCTTTGTTGAGCGCTGCAGAATCCAGGGAGTCTGTCAGCTGAATTGGCACCTTCTATGTTGAGTGATTTTATAATCGCACTGATGGCAATCGCCCTGCTTAGATCTGCTTCTTCTATCCCACAGCCTTGGCCGTCGGTGTCCAACTTGGCCAAGGACTTCATTCTGCGCCTGCTGGTGTTGGACCCTGCCACCCGGCTCACTGCCGACCAAGCCATCCGCCATCCCTGGGTGGTCACCATGGCAGCCAGCTCCTCCGCGACGAACCTCCATCGATCTATTTCCCAGAACCTGAGGCAGCGGGCGTCACGTAGCTCCTCGCGGTGCCCCAGCAGTGCCGCGAGCTCTGGCGATGCCAACAGCGCGGGATGGGTAAAGCAAAGGAAAACAAGGCGCAGCAGCGGGGCAGAGCAGCTGGACTGATACAGCCTCGGAGAGACATACAAACTCAGGCCAGAGGGCTCTAGGATCATCACTGCTGTCCAGCTAAATATCAGACTCACAAGAAGGCTAATGAAGGGACGGAACCAGCTGCCTTAGCACTGTGCGCGTTGCAAGCACAAGGACAGGTGCTGTGACAAAAAAAACTTTTCAAGTTTCTATACCTGGGTAATAACCCAGGTTCCCCTAAAGGCGGATTTCCATCTTCCATTAGTTTCTTGTGGGTGAATATCCTTCAGGTTTGAGGTTCAGGCCAAAACAGAGACAGAGCCATTCACCTCCACAAAAGCTCTAGCCGCTGGTAATTCACACAGCTCAGACTAATGGGTTCAAGGTCTCATTTAGATCATTACGAGTCACAACATTACCTGCCTGTGAAGTGGTCCATTCCAAAAGCTTAGAAATGTATCGTTTGAGGAATAGAGGCTAATTATAGCCTGGATCATGGAAAAATAGAACAAAATTCGCTCCTTCCTTTCTCACCTTTTTTCCCATTTTTCTAAAATCCAATTTGTACTCCCCGACACCTAACAGCGGCAAGATTTACTTTTTATATATTTCGAGGGAAAAGCAAGCCAGTGTGACAGCGCTCTTGATTTTCCCTTTGTTGTTACTCTTTCCTACCCAGGATCACCCACAGTCCTGTGTGCACTGAAAGCGCCACCCAGATATTTGGTGACAGGCCCCTATCAAGTTAAGATGAAGCTTGGAAAATAAAGAGCTCTGTCCTGTCCTCAAAACGTTGCGTAAGCTGTAAACAACAGCTCAACATTTTCTGAATAAGTTAATTAAATGATTTTATATATATACATACACACAGTATATAAGACAGGAGGAGAGAAAGCTCTGAGAGTGGATTAAAATGCAAAGCATAATTACAAATTAAATCTAATCCTATTGGGCAACATGACACATTTAACACCGTGGATTTATTTTATACGCTCTGTTCCATTGTTTATGATCAGTGTCACTATGTACGGACTCTACGTGCATTGGACACTATGATGATATGGATCACACAACGATGGGACATAGGTTTAAGCAGAACAAAGGTCCATTTGCACAAAAGAAAATGTTAAGAACCTCGAATAATAGAGTCTAGGTAATACAAGGCAAGACAGCTAACGCTAGCAACCATGCTAACGGCAGATGTTGAATATATTACTAGTCTTTTGACCAGTTTTCAGTTATTTTCTCCTGTGTAACCACTTGGTGATGGTACAATTGTAGCCTCACCAGAACTTCTAGTGGGACTAAGTCCCTATCACTACTGTCAAACTTAAGCAGAACACAATCTTGGGTATTTTGAGATCATTTTGGAGGTTTTTCTCATTACTTAATCTTTAAAAGTTATTTGAAACAAAACCAAAGGGATTTTGTGTGTATGTGTGAGCATACTGCCAGATTGGGTGTCGTCATACCCATTGAGTCGTGTCTTGTTTGCAGGCAAAACAAAGTTGGGTAGGTGAACGAAAATTGGGGTTGGTTTGTGCAAAGAAAAGGTCTTTCAGTGGACGACATGACATCATTCATACTTGTCTGGCAATACTGGTCATTACAAGTCATTGTCTAAATTAAGCACATAAAAAAGTGATTTTCTGTAATGATAATCATTTCTAAGAAAACAATACTTTTGTACCTCATTACTTCAATAAGACACTTTAATAGCGTAGAGCTATTGATGGGGAAACCCATAACAAACCAAAGCTAGGTTTATTTCCTACTTTTAATGACTGACCTGAGTATTTTAGCACATCTAATGAACTTGGATCGAAACCCACTTTCGAGATTTTTCTCTCAAGGTCTTTATACGAACACAAACTCATATAATTCAGGTAATTCAGACTCACACAATATCAGCTTGTCCTCTGTTTTGCCTTTCGTGCCGGGCTGGATGCCCCCTCTCTGTTTTATCAGTTGGCCGCACGGGCAGTCCTCACAGCATGCAGCTTTGGCAACTGTGCACGCATGAGCTGGAGAAGCCGCGTGCTGCACGTACGGTTTGCTTAACATAGCGGTGGTGCGATGAAAGGCGTGAGAAATAATGGGTTTCTGAGGGCCGTGCTTGTCCTTGTGAGCAAAAATCTTTTAACTTTAATAGCCGTGTACTAGTTTATCTGTATTTCCTCGACTGACAAAAATACATCTCTTGAGCAATCAATCTTCCGCTCATGGAATATTTGAACTCTGGCTTTTTTCTGGAGATGGTGGTGATACTTTAAATACAGCTGCTGCTGTGATTCAGAGTACACTTGGTTACCACCACAACAAGACTGTGTTTAGTGCATTTCTAAATTGTGTATGTGTCTTTTGGGGGAGGCTCATGTATTATTTCGCCAACAGGGAGCATCAGAGAGGTGATAATGCCTCTCAGTGGCAGCCCATACTCAGTGACCTGAGATCAATGTCCCATTGGGAAGAACACAAGAGCTGCTGGTGTATTATGGAAGTAATTTGTCAGCAAGTCAGAAAGAAAGAGAGCATGGCAAAGAAACTCTCCTCAAACCGCATGAGCAAATACTGCATGGCCTTCTTTCTTTTTGCTTTGATGAGTGCTCTCCATTTAACTTTTAGTTTTCGCACACAGAATCACACAGCCCCATGCTCTGAGAGAAAACTTAACATTTTTGGCTGAATTGTTTGGATTGCGTTATGCAGCTGAATCCATATCTGCTGCTATCAAATGATGTTTGACCCGCATGGCTGAGGAAGAGGGGATTTGTTATGCATTTTTATTTTAACCTCTGCAAACAAAATTCCCTCTGCAGACCGATAAAGAATTGAATTAAACGCAATAATGCGATGCAGCTCCTTTTTTCTCATTATCCTTTATCTTTCAAATTGCAAACCAGCTTCTGTGTGTTGTCCATCTCTCTTTTGCACAGTGACTGGACACTTGTCATTTTGGGAAGATTCGCAGTGGGCAGTGAATGCTGCCTGATCTTGAGGAAATACATCTCTGCTTTGAGGAAGTGTTGCAGATAATCCTTCTTTTATTTTAGTCTGTGGTGATATGTGATCATTCAGCAATTTTATTTTCTGCATCCTGCGTGGGATAAAACTGCAATCCCACCAGCTGAATGTAAATAAAACTGCCATGAGCTTGGGTATCATTTATTTATTTGACTCTCTGTACCATTCGGAGCAGGACATTGGATGTGACCACAGAGTTTTTAAGGATCTGCTCCTGCTAGAAGGGAAAAATCTTGACTCTGTACTTTCAGGCAAAAAACAAAAAACAAATAAATAAAAGTACTTTCAAAAACTCATTTAGCTTGTGTGCCGCTGGGTCAATATCTTTCCGTATAGGGTTTAGTCTCATGCAGTGGTCGGCAAGGTCCAACAATTGGGAAAGCAGAGAGTGACAAAGATTGTTGGCGATAGCGTTAGCTTTTTACAGTGCGTTTTGCTTTTTACCCTCCAGCCGTGTGCTATGTGAGGACAGAGAGTGTCTGCTTCTTTGGGCCTGTTCAGACCTTACATCGAGATCCGGTTAAGATCCGATCTGGGACAAATATGCAAAAGGCAGGTGTGAACACCTCCAGGTTGCATTGAGATCAAAGTGGTCTGGCTCGCATGTGTCCGGACACAAGTAAAACGGTCTTGTTCTAAGATCTTAAGCACTGGTAGAGTTCCATTAGAGATAGTAGCTGTTAAAATATTCTGCTGCGCCCTGGATGACGTCGGGGTTTATTTGCATATGGCGCATTTGGGAGACGCGTGTAAATGCAAGGTCTGAACATACGTAGCTTAAAGCTAGCCACTTGCCCAGATCGGATCTTAATGCAAGGTCTGAACAGGCCCCTTTATTCAGCTTCTCTCAGCAGAATGCCGAGGACTTACTCTCTTTATCTTTGGCCCCACTTGAAGAGATCATTTGCTGCTCAGGACCCTGAAACATAAGCCTTCAGATCCACTTGTGGCTGCTATAAAGAAAGAGGATAACAGAGGGAGGGTGAGGTTGCGGAGGCCCCCAGCTCATGTCTTGCACAGGATGTGTGGAGGAACAATCTGGTCCCTCCCACCGGGGGAAGACACCTCTATTCCCCTTCACGTTTGTCTACATACAGTTGAATCAGTCGAGGTAAGTGTCTGTTATTTCTGTTGTATGAACTGGACACCCAGAAGGTCAGCTATGCAGTCTCTTGTACCTGCATAGAGTAGAGATTATTTTCCTTAAACAGCAATTACAACTCCACTCCACCTTAATGATTTGAGGGGAATGAATGGGACGTATTTCTGTCAGCAAATTGCTTTCCTCCATTCTTTTTTTTTTCCAGATGAGCCCGCTATTTGCCATTGTCCTGTTATTGTGCAGCAGATGCAACGCCACAGGAACACGAGGTGGGTCAATACTTTTCTCATTGAGGATGCGATGGAAGTAAAGCGTCTCATTATTCACCCTACTCTGAAATTCTCGTTTAGATTGTAGCCCGGGTCCCTGTAGTTGTTTGCCACTCAAAATTTGCGCTTGTCATCTCCTCGGGGCCGAGCGGCTCTGTTTCAAATGCGGTGTCGCTTCTCAGCATGTGGACGTGTATTCACTCCTGTGGGGTGACTTCAGCGAGGTGTTATGTTAGTAGAATGAAAGTAGTTTTATAATTTGGGAGTTTGACATTGTCAGGAATATTCCTATCTTACTTTACCTGCACAAAAAGGCTGTTGTTAGAATTTTAATGTAACTTAATTTAATACATTTTGACGCCCACACACACAATATACTTGCTATTTCTGATCAGTACTGAAGGGAACAGCTAAACATTTAGAAAAATAAAGTTTTAAAGTGCTGCATATATATATATATACACTCCTGAACAAAATCTTAAGATGAGAATTTGCACTGTTGGATCATATCCAGACTGTAAGTAGAGCTTCAAAAACAGACTCAAACAGGCTGTTAATCAGCTGATCAAGACCAACCCCAAAAATAGAACTAAGGTGTAAAAAAAAAAAAAAAAAAAATCCTCAGAAGTGAGTAGCCCGTCCTTTCTTGTTGATCACTTCAAAAGTTCTTTTAGGCTTGTAGGAGGCTGGTGGGAACGCTGGGGTTAGGGTTAGGGCTAGTCATCCTGTGACGTCCTTAAAACTCCCTTGCCATCCATCCCCAAGTGCTCTCTGTGGGATTTAGATCAGGGATGGTCCAAAAGAGCAACATTATTCTCGTGGACGGTGTCCTTTGGCAGGTAGGGACTGTCTTGTTGAAAGACCCAGTCATTACCGCCCAGACAAGGGTCCCCGTAGAAAACATCTCCAGTGGGATCACCTGCCAATAACATTGTAAGCCATCACAGATGGATAGGTAAGTAGGTAGATAGGTAGGTAGGTAGGTGGGTAGGTAGACAACTTTATTGATCCCTTTGGGAGGTTTCTGCAGGGAAATTAGGCGTTTTCTCATCAGAGAATAAAACTGTCTTCCACCTTTCAATGTCCCATGTTTGGTGTTCTTTTGTAAAGTTCAAGGGGAAAGTTTGTGGCGTGGGAGGAGACTTTTTTGTTCTTGAAGCCCTTCTCTCACGGTTGCCGTCTTATGGTTACTGGGCTGTAGTCGGCAAGTATAAGGGCTTGAATTTAGGATGAGGGTGGGCCTGTGTTGGATGTTCTACCACTTGACTTTTTTTGTCCCATAACACTCAGTATCTTTCAAGAAATTAAAAATGACCGCCTTACTGCATCCAACAGAAAGCCTCTTTTGCTTTTGCCATCAGGAGGTCATGAATTGCCTATTCTGCATATACGTCTCTTGCTCCAGTTGCTTCTTTTTGCATTTTGAAGCTCTACTTACAACCTAATTACGGACCACCAATGCGAAAAGCAAATATTTAGGTCTTGAGATTTTGTTCAGGAGTGTAGAAATATATTTGCTTTGAGTTAGATGAAAAAATAGGTTCCACTGTCATGACTGCAACCAGTTAGCTTAGCATAGCTTTGCATAAACGATGGAAACAAGGAGAAACCGATACCTTTGCTCTGTCAAGGCATGTTAATGTAACATCAATTTAATACATTTGGAATCACACGCAATGTTTGTGATATTTGTGATCGTTAAAGGAACAGTTCAGCATGTACAAAAATAAACTTTGAACTGTAAACTTAAAAACTTTTTGGGTGGGAGTTAGATGAAAAGTTGTGATATGATATGAAGCTTTGTTTCGAATAAACACCTAGCTCTACTCTATTGGGAGTAATAAAATCTGTGTTTACTGCATGTGAAATAGTCAGAATACATATGCGAAGATTTTCAGTTTGGGTGATTTGACTCCAGACGGCTTGCAGTATAATTCAAATCACACGCTGGTTTCAAATTGAATTTGTGAACTTGCATTTCAAGTACGAGATATTTACGGTTTTCAAATTATGAGAGCAGTGTTGCTAGGTGACTGGTAACGGAAAATAGATATGTGTGATGGATGGTTTTGTGTTTCTCTTAGTTAAGAAACTGAGGAAATGAAAATCTGCTCTGCGCTTTCCATAACTGCCAAAACAAACCTTTACACTTCCAAACTGAAAACTTCACTTGCACAGATATGGTGCCGTACATTTATGCAGCGGGAAAGTATAACATATTTTTCTGGTTTCCGTTCCGCCAGCAGACCATTCAGATCACGAATGCCAAAGTCAGGGGGTCACGAGCTGTGGAGAGTGTCTGGCAGCGGGGCCTTACTGTGCTTGGTGTACTGAGGAGGTGAGTGGCCCTGGAAATGGATTCTTCTTTCGAATGGATCACAGTTAACTCAGCACTGTCTATATTTTATATCCAGAATGGCAAAGAATTCTCAATCAGCAATTTACTAGACCATACATCTTACATTACTAATGCATAGTCAGACATGGAGATGCACAATTAGCACTGGAGAGAGGTTAGCAATGACTAGCTTAAACTGTAGCTTCTGTAAATGAAACAAAACCTACTTCATTAGATAGTCTACTATGACAATAAAACTATAGAGAAAATGTGTTCAAGGTGGTAAGACTGAGAACATCTGAAGCATGCATCCTTGATGTAGCATATGTTGCCCATAAGCTGTTAATATTGGCTTCCATTATATTTGACACACACATCATTATGTAGTCATTTGCAGGCTTAAACATTTTTGTAAGCATGTTATGCTGTCATAGCATAAATATCACAAAGGGAATTGTTGAAAAGGGCCATTATACTGTATGTAACAGCTGATTGTGTGAGTCATTTTCCCTTTATTTGCATTTGAAAGGTGCAGCCATGTTGCGAGCAACGAGGGAACAAACATACACGGGCGGTTTTCATTATGACATTCACATCCTCTCTATTTTACTGTCAGCCAATGCTTCATGCAAATTGCCGTTTCCCACTGTAGATGTAGGGTCTATTTAGTCTTAGCCGAATTGAAGGGAACAAATTAATTTTCAGCACTTAAGGGGTTGAACTGAACCTAAACCTGTGTAAAGAATTTTTTAGAAGTGGGCCAGCACGCATGGGAGCGCTGCGACACGGCCGGGGCGCTGCTGAGGAGGGGCTGTCCTTCCAGTCGCCTGGAGGACCCCAGAGGTTCCGCAGTCCTTTTGAAGAACCGGAAGATCACCGGCCACCCTAAAGAACAAAGACGCAAGCCGTGGCACAGACGGGTGACCCAGCTTCAGCCTCAGAACGTCCGGCTGCACCTCAGGCCGGGTGGGTGTCGTGCTTGCACTTGATGAAGAAATATGCCTTTATCTTCAGGATTTCTCTCTCAAAGTCAGTGCAGTCTGGTGAATTTCAAGCAGTGAAAGACAATCATGAGGAAGCAATGACTAAAAAATATGACTAAAGTACACAATATTGAGTTGTGTGACATAGCTACAAATACTGATCAAGAATCCTCCAAAGAAACCAAAGAAACCGTGCAAAACAAGATGTTTTCCACAATTTGTTAATGTATTTGGTGCTACGTCTGTTTCGTGTCACATTTCCCATCTGTAGGTGAACCCCAAAGCTTTGAGGTGAAGTTCAAACGCGTGGAGGACTACCCTATAGATCTGTACTACCTGATGGACCTGTCCTTCTCCATGGAGGATGACCTGCCCAACGTCAAGAAGCTGGGGGCTGACCTCATGGAAGAGATGAGGAACATCTCCAGTGATTTCAGAATGGGTCTGTCTGCTTCACTGTCCCTGTCCCTCCCTATCACCAGAAATGTAGGCTAACTATTTTCATGAAATCATTCTCTCATAACTTTTTATATACTTCTATGGAAAGCCCTTGAGTCATATTCTATCAGTTACACACCTGGGAGTTGCCCAGTACAATCATAATCTTACTATCGGCCACTGAGCAGCACCGCTGGAGCGATTGGGGGATTAAGTGCTTTGCTCAAGGACAACTGGAACCCATTGAGAGAAAATTAAGCATTAGTTATTCACTTTCCCCCTGACAGTCACATAATGGCTTCTCAAAACTTTATGCTGCTCTCTCACACACCATTCATCTCCGCTCCAAAAGGCTTCGGTGCGTTTGTGGACAAGACGGTGATGCCATACATCAGCACCGCAAAGGACATGCTCAGAAATCCCTGCAAGAGGGCCGAGCCCTGGCCCTGTGCCCCTCCCTTCACTTATAAACACGTCCTGAGCCTCACCACCAACGGAAGCCTCTTCACAGAGCTCGTAGGGGGGCAGCGGATCTCCGGCAACCTGGATTCTCCGGAGGGTGGGCTGGATGCCCTGATGCAGGCCGTGGTTTGTGAGGTAATGCGAGTAAGCCCAGCGGGGAGTAGGAGTGCAATACAGAGATTGTTGCTTTTGTTCGAGTGGGAGTTGTGTGGAGGAAGTGGAAACACTGCAGACAATGGATGAGAGGGCTATTTCAGAATGCTAAGCTTCCTTTGGGAAACTGCTCCAGTCAGTTTTGGGTGTATTTTAGACTCATTATGAGACTTTAATAATTTCATATGACAGGTTTTAGATTTAAGCCCTAAAGAGCATGAAAGCATAAAGTATTACTCATCCATAGTCATTTGATTACATACAAAAGCAGAAATTATTTTCCCAAAGCCTGTCAGAGCCATTTACGTCAGTCACGGTGCTCAACTTGCTTCCAATCGGTAGTTTACTGACTGATGTTGTGCACTTGCAGGAGGAGATCGGCTGGAGAAATGTGACTCGACTGCTGGTGTTCTCCACGGATGCGGGTTTCCACTTTGCTGGAGACGGCAAATTAGGCGGCATTGTGCTTCCGAACGACGGAAGGTGTCACTTGCAAAAAAACGTGTACACCAGAGGAGACTACCAGGTTTGGTGTATAAAACTCAGATCGCAGCTCCACGGAACGTTTCATCCCCGTCAAGCCCTAGGGCGGGGTTTTGCTGAGTGGATTTGGCATGTTCCTTGTGATTAATTCTGATCCAGCAACAATACTTTGAGGACTATTAAAACATTGTCTAGAATCACTTTTGTAAAAGCAAGTAATCTAATGTACTTAAACTCTATAATTAACATCCAGTTATGCTGGGTTTTTAAATCTAGCATTTATGGTAACATCCCAATGCTGGTCCACAAATTGTGATGCATTTAGTGCCAGAATAGGCTACTGAAATTTGGGGAAACACTACCAGCCCTGGAGATCTCTAGTGTTCAGACATAAGTACAAAAAATAAGGACAAACCTTTAAAGCTCCAAAGCCGATTGTCCCCAGACTTACTTCATCATTCGCATCAACAAGAAAAATGCACACCTGTGGTAATCTATCCGAATAACTTAGCACGGTCTTTGTTTTTGAGAGAATAAGCAATGGTTAAGCAACCCAATGCCGAGGCTTCGATGTGGGCTGGTGTATAGTCAAAGTGGGCCGACGGTGTATTTCTCTAAGTACCTCCCTTAGGCCCAAGCTAAGTAAGCTTAGTTCTTATCCCAAGCACTGAGCCAAGGATAGTCCCAGTGAGCCATCAGAAGCGAGTTCACCACCATACGTCATACGCGTCTGTGCAACTGCTCAGAAAGAAGTTCTATTTTCAGAGAAATCAAAAAGTGATACCTGCTGCTGCTGCTGCCGCAGACGTTACCTGACACCAAGTATAGAAATCTGATTGCCCTTAATCCATTGTTTTAGTTTTATAGCAGATTTTTGCTGCCTTCAAGTGGAACTAAGGGTGGTAAACACGGCCATATCTGAAGGCAGTATTACATAATGGTTAGCAAATAGCTTAAATTTAAGTTAATTTAAAGGAAACTGTAGTTTTTTTGAGGGGAATTAAAGGAGAAACAAGAAGTAATAAAAGATTCTTATACCTGATTTCCATTCATTAGTTGGACCAAAACATGATTTCATTAGTTTATACAGATCAGGCATAACATTATGACCTATCCTAATATTGTGTAGGTCTCCCTTATAATAATAATAATAATAATAATAATTAGTGGTATTGGCCATGTATACTTGTGTATACATGGAATGTGCTTTATACTGGTCGGGGGTTCGAACCGGCAACCCTTCAGCCACAAGCCCAAAGCACTAACCAGTAGGCCACGGCTGCCCCTTGTGTCTCCAAAACAGTTGTGATTCATCAGTGAATGGACATGAGCCTTCTGAGGGTGTCCTGTGGCAACACAGTGTTGTTAGTGGGGGCCTTTGGGTCCTATGGGCTGAGGGGAGGGGAGGGGGCTCTGTGGATCAGGTTTGTTGCAGTGCATCCCACAGATACTTGATCAGTTTGGGATCTAGGGAATTTGGAGGCCAGGTCAACACCTTGTGCTGTTTTCATGTTTTTTTTAGTGTGTTTTGAGTGTGTGTGCCTGTGTCAGGCTGCATCCTGCTGGGATCAAGGAGTGTCATTGCTGTGAAGGGGTTGCCTGGTCTGGTCTAGGTGGGTGGTTCATGTCTAAGTAACAGCCACATGAATGCCAAGTCCAAACGTTTCCCAGAAGAACATTGTGTTGTCACAAGATGGTCAATGTTGTTCACTTCTCCTGTACCACTCGATGTATAAAACATCTAATTAAAGCAGCTTTGTGATATCTCATGCTGACATTTACAGGCAAAGACTGAATCTTTAGCTCAGCTAAACAAGCCATCACTGTTCTGTATGTGTTAGATGCTACCGTGCTCTGGGTAGCTCTGGTCCCAGGGAGCGTACAGTGTTTATGCTATGGACCACATATTGCAACGCATGCTAAATTGATTCGCGTCTGCAATCCTGGCAGTAAAATAGAGGTCCAGGCTGCCACAGACAGAAGCCAAAGACAGTGATTTAAAGGTCAGAGCCAACAGCACAGTTCCCTGGGTAAAGAAGATGCTGACAGGCACACCCTGATGGGAAACGGCTGGAGTGTTTGAGGAGTAATTCAAACCAAAGCTTTCATCTTTTAATCTCGCTGTGTTTGTGTATTGATGGCTACGTGGGTGTGGGCTGTGTGGATGGAGCTGAAGGAGCGCTTATTTTCCTGCTTGTGAGTGTATATCTTCATCCCTGTGTCTTCAGCATCCATATAGGTCTCTCATTAGGCTCATGAGAGTGTTATGTGTCTTGACCTCATTCCGGTCCAGGCAGTTGACAGGTGGAGTGAATATGGATGGGTTATTAATCTATTTCTGTCTGGGTAAATGGCTACCCAAGGCTGGAAATGGATGGGCGAGATGCAGGTGTCGCTCCTCTCTGAATGGTACTTATTTATCTATTCGGGGGGCGAATGGAAAGTCTGTCAGGGAAGAGTGAATGAAATGAGGAACGGAAAGAGTTGTTAGATGGGAGGGGAAGGGGGAGGACAGCAATATAGGGAAGAGGAAGAGTGTGCTTAACTACTGATTACACATATAGTATACTCTGGCCTGACTGTTATGCATTGCATTTTGCATCTGTCAGGACTATCCTTCTGTGGCTCACATTGCCGAAGCACTGAGAAAGAAGAACATCCAGATTATTTTCGCCGTCACCGAAGAAGTCACACACTTGTACGAGGTAGACATGGTATCTTTTAATTTCTTATTAATCAAAGGTTTTTCATAAATTCCTTTTTCCTATTCCTACTTAATATATGCTGCATACATTATTCAACCACTTTTATGGAGCTTTTGCTCATGATGACCTCAGTCACATATCATCTTCATGGATTCCGCTTGGTCTGATGGTTTCCATGATGAAGATCATGGATTTAATGTGACTGCAATGAAGCAAATCATGCATGTGCGAGTTTCTGAAAGGGGAACCACTGTTTTTACAGCCTGGACCTAATTTCTGGCATAAAATACAATTGTTTACTCACCCATATAACTTCAGTGTTATTTGGAGTCGTTCGTCATATATTTAAATCTGCGTACATCCATATAGTGGGAGTTACTGGGGCACTATTTTGTTATGATACACTAGTGCTATTCCCCGTTGAGTCTGGAGCTACCTGTTATCTATTCACGGACGTGCAGCGGTTTGTTGTTCTTTGACCAGCTGTTCCTCTCTCTGCATCTGGATCCTCCTTTCAACAAGCTCCTCATCCGTGTACTCCGGCTCAAAAACGGTAAGGACGTCCAGCATAAACAAAGTCGTCGTCCACAACTTCGGAAAAGTTATCCAGCCATGTTGCAAAAATCTAGCAGTAGCAAATTCCAGGTAAACAAGAGATGACATCATCCAGGTCAGAGGTGAGTAGGTCAATCTACAGACCCCGAGATAATGATGACAGGCAACTTTGGACTCAACAGGGAACAGCGCTAGTGTATCATAACAAAATATCGGTGAAATAATGCATTATTTAGCGACTGGCAGATATTTAGATCCTAGTATATCCATATAGTGGGAGTGACTGGGGCACCGAAACACAAACATAATGTTACATAGCATAAACAGGAGCTTTCATTCATGGTTTTGCATGTATGCTGTGAATGTGATTCTAGAAGAAGAGCTTTTAAATTATTTTATCCTAAATTCAGCATCATACTCGTCCCTACATGTGTGAGAGGGGGTTCATTTTGACCAATTCAAGCATTTGTGCTTTAACGGTGATAGACTCTCAATCGCTGGCAGATTGTCTAAAACACACACTGCATTCATTTATGTTGTGGATATTGTTGCTTTCCTGCAGGGCCTGAGAAGCATCCTCCCAAAATGTGCCGTCGGAACACTTTCCAACAACTCCCACAACATCCTGCAGATAATTGTCGAAGCATATAATGTAAGCAGGTTAAGTGAGGGACTTCGTTTCTGCAGAAGGTCGTTAGCCTCGCATGTGTTGCCTGCTGACAACTCCCCATCTTTAAGAGGTTAACTGCTTTGTTGGCTGCAGGCACTGACCTCTGAGGTTGTCATGGAGAACACCAAGCTGCCGCCGGGTTATCGTATCGCCTACACTTCGCGCTGTAAGGACCGCAGGCGGAGGCGCGGCGAGCAGGGAAGGACGTGCTCCGACATTTCCATAGGCGACGAGGTGTGTGGCCTAATGGCTCTCTGTGTGTGGTAAATTGTGTAAGTGCATCTGTTAGCATGTGGCCACTTGCCATTGAAGTGATGGTAATGCTAATTATGATTACCTCGTTAGTCGAACATTTTAATTGTGCTCCTGGAATTCTTATCTCTCCTCTAGGTGAGCTTTAATGTAAGCATTACAGCACCTCGGTGTGTGGCTGCCTCGCAACGCCCGTCCCGTGTTATTATTAAGCCCCAAGGCTATAGTGAAGAGGTTGAGGTCCTGCTGAGCCCCATATGTGAGTGCTCATGTCAAAGGGACGGGGCCCCACACAGTCCTTCATGTAGCCATGGCAACGGCACTCTGGAATGTGGTGCTTGCAGGTAGGTGAAGTGGCGAGACGGCGTCGATTTTGCTAACAAGCCTAATGGAGGAAGCAAGCGGCATTTGTTTGTTTGCGAGTGTTGCAGGTGTGAAGGTGGGAGAGTCGGCACATTTTGCGAATGCGAGCGAGAGGAGTCGGGCGACACCGTCGACTCGCGCCTTTGTCGCAGAGCTAATGCATCAGAAGTGTGCAGCGGGAACGGAGAGTGTGTTTGTGGGAGGTGCGTTTGTGGAAAGAGCAACAGAAAGCCCAGCCGCACGCCCTACTACGGCCAGTTCTGTGAATGCACTGATTTCAACTGTGATCAGTACAGAGGGCTGCAGTGTGGAGGTAAAAGCATCGCACAGGCTGAAACATTAATAAAGAGGCCACTGTGTCTCGTTTTTGAATTAAAACTCCCCGCGTTTTACGCCAACAGGGAACGGCAGGTGCGTGTGCGGGGCGTGCATGTGCCTCCCGGGATTCCGAGGCCGAGCGTGCGAATGCCCTCTCAGCTTGGAGTCGTGCCTGTCTCAGGACGGACAGATTTGTGGGGGCAGAGGGGACTGCCACTGTGGCACCTGCATTTGCCGTGACAGACGCTTTCAAGGCCCGACTTGTGAGCTTTGCCTTTCCTGCCCCGGTGTCTGCTCCTCTTACAGGTAGAGGTACTTTAATAGCTTGGGCAAATTGAGATGGAGGATGGTGGGTTTGCAGTTCTGTCGTAAATGTCTTAAATAAAATCTCAGCACTTCATATTTGACCAATACTTGTATCCCTTGACCTAGAGGGTCACTGGAGGCTATCTCAGCAGGCATTGGGCAAAAGGGGAGGTACACCTTGCGTGTGTGATAGTCACCAGTCTATCACACAGACAATGGAATGTGGGAGGAAGTGAGAGCATGAAGAGAAAACCAATTCAGGCACAGGGAGAACATGAAAACCCCACACAGAAAGGCCCCAACCAGCTGCAGGTTCAAACCGAGGACCCTCCTGCTGTGAAGCGACAATGCTAACAACTGCACAGCTATGCTGAACAATGCTTCATAACAAAAGGACATCAGACAACTTCATTAGCTCTTTGCTTTCACTGCCTTCCTTGCTGAAAACGCTTCCGATCCTAACAGATGGTTGCTTCCTGCAGGGAGTGCATCCTGTGCAGGGCCTTCTCGCTGGGCTTGAGTGCGAAGGAGTGCGAGGTGAAGTGCACCCACCTGAACCTCACCTCGGTGGGTCAGGCTGGTGTCCTAGCAACAGTGCCCCCTTCTCCGGGCCTCCACAGGTGTATGGAAGTGGACACGGAGGGCTGCAGAGTGCACTTCCTGTTGAGGACTGGAGAAAAAGAAGACTTTGCCCGCGTCGCTCTCGAGCGAGGTAGGCAGAGCTGAGTTTCCAGGCTTTATGATTGCACCAGTATATCAGCATTAGGGCAATAAATTCTGTCAGTAGTCGTGTCGCCTGGGATTTTCCTTTTATTTAGAAGCTTAAGTACAGTGAATCACAATATGAGACACAAAACAAGGCATCAACAGAGACACTTTTCTCCTACATTAAACTCCTTAAATGTTCCATTTTGCGTCTGCTCTAGTCCCTTGTGCAAAATAGTGTAATATCATTTTCGGTGGTCTATGAGTTCTGTAACCTACTTTCCGTGGCCTCCTTTTGTTTTAAAAGTTTCTTAATGATACCACGATTAGATTAAACAAGCATATTAATTGCACCCGAACTACCAGACAATGTGTGTCTGATAGAGAGCCGTGTCTTCCTTTGTCTGTCAAAGAATGCCCATCAGGTCCGAACGTTATCCTGATTACCGCAGCGCTGTCAGGCTCTGTTGTGGTGCTGGGTGTGGCTTTGCTGCTGCTATGGAAACTACTCACCAGCATCCATGACCGGAGGGAGTTTGCCCGCTTCCAGAGAGAGCTGGAGCAGAGACGCTGGAACAGGGTGAGCCCTGCCCAAACAAATCTTTCTGTCAGCAGCTGTCTGTCAGAAAGAGGTAGAATAAAAGCAGGAATTTGTCTTGCTGACACTCGTACAGGGAAATATTGACAACTAACAAGATAAAACGAAGCAAATTTGGCAACAGAAATACAAATTAGGAGCAGATGAAAGGCTTGAGATACATGTAGAAATGACCACACATCCTTCTCAAAATGCAGCACAATCACGGCATCTTTAATTAATCGATGACACAGAATAAAATCAAAGAATAATCTTGTATGGATGACACTTATTTATGCTCTGTTGCAGAGGGACAACCCCATCTACAAGAGTGCCATCACAACAGTCGTCAACCCGAAATATAAAGAACAGTGATAGCAGCCTCGGAGGGAGATCTCCTTTTCAATCACAGTCCCCGTTGTGAAGCACAATGAAACAGCATCCTTTCGTCTGAACCGTCTCCAGCAGATGGCCCAACTTGTTTGGCAGGGCGGGGGAAACGGATGTTGATGTCTGACTTACTCTCCTTTGATCTCAATATGAAAAACCCCGGACTGCCAGTCTCCAGCCCTTCCCCTCGCTGCACGCACCGCAATTCAAACGGCATCCGACTCACAAGCCTCTAAGATTAGTCATCCATGGGACACGTGCAACGTCGACGCCCTCACATTTTAAAATCCACCAGCTAATTACATATAGATTGATATTTTGCTGTGCACGTGCAAGGATATTCTCCCCCCGCATGCTGACTGTTGGCTCGGCTGTGTAACTTGGGTCTCAGAAGGCATGAGACAGTGAGGTGGGCATTCTGCAGTCTGCATTGTAATTCCAGAGAATTCACAGGTCCTTTGCATGGGTCTATACTGCCCTCTAGATGAGAGGAGCCAAAAGTGTCGCCCTCCTGGAAGTGATGAAGCAACTTTCTATCCATTTACTGCTCAGCACAGTTAGAGAAGATGCTGCACAAGCCAAGCACTTGGTGCATTTGTGTTCCAGCAGACATATGTGAATTTGTCACCTACAAGCAAACTGATACACTACAATATACTGTACAACTGTAAAGCAACACGCCACTTTGCCGGTGCACTGGTCTGAATCGTGTAAACGCAGAGAAACAAAGGATTTAAACTGATATTAGAGTGTGTGTGTGTGTGTGTGTTTTTTTTTCCCCACTGCCTACAGATGGCGGCTGACGACCTTGCTGGGAGAGTTGAGCAAAGCGATATTAATCACTTCCACTGCCTCCTCCACTTCCAGAATCACCGGGCAGGCGTGCGTGCAGCTTTAACAGCCAGCGGGTTGGTGGGAGGCGGTTGCGAAGCATCACAGAAAATGACTCCATATGCTCCGTATCCAGTATGCAGCATTGGCTTTCAGCTGTGTCTGGTGATAAAAAAAAAAAAAAATAAATGTGCGGCGCAAATGTCACAGCAACAGAGGAGAGGCAGCAGAGGAGGGGAGGACCTGCCCTGCGACAAAACTCATGTGAAGGAGCAGAGATGAGGGGTGGGTGCAGGGAGTTGACCAGCCCTGGAGGCAGTTATATAACAAATACTGCAACCATGATAGAAAACACTGTGGCTGTCTGTCTCTGAGTGGCTCAAATAAATGAATGGATGTGTTTTTGTGCCTTTGAATTTGGATTTTCATGTACAACGTTTACTTATTTAAAATCATTATTTTAAATCCAATAAAAGTATAGCATGCATTGCTATTATTGTTGTTATTATTTTTTTTTTTACTGATATTGTTTTTGTTGTTGTTAGTGGGTGGGCGGGGCTTACCAGTGAGCTCATCCTCCCGGAGCTCTCCACAGGTGATTGGTGGCATTAACCCTCCAATCACAATTCGCCTGCAAAGTGGCTTGGTGGTCACTCAGTTTGGATCTTCTTTTTTTTTGTCGAAGTAACCTCAGCGAACTATCCAAGTTTGCCATCAGCGAGGGGATATTTTTTGTTTTTATTCAACCTTTCGCCGCCACTGACCTCTCTCAGTGAGTTAAACGGCACTTTCAAAAAAACAAAACAAACAAACAAAAAAAAAAATCCTTTTTCCTCTGAGGCGTCCTGAAGGGAGCTAGCTAGCGTTAGCATGCGAGCTAGCATGACAACCAGAAGAACTGCCACCATCACCATCTTCCCCTGTGGCTTTGCGAGCAGCAGGTAAGTTGCAACTCGGGACTCCGGGCTGGGCTTTTCCCCCCCTGCTTTGTCTTCGTGTGAGTCGAAAGTGGCGGCTTTCGACGGCGGGCAAGTTAGTTTGCGAGTTCAATTTAAACTATTGGCAGTCTGTCCGCAAACTGTTAGCTGGCTGGTAAATGGCGCAGGGTCAGGGTAGCTGGGCTAAGCTAGCGTTAAGCTAGCAGCTTGCCAGGTAGCCTCGGTGTCGCTGTTCCTTGTGCAAACACAGCTGTGTCTGATCCTAAGGGTCGAAACGAGGGGTGAATCCCTTAAAAAAAAAAGCTGCTAGGCTATCGACTCAGTGGTTTGAGTGTTTTTATCGTCCACATTTTCCAGGATGTTCCCAGACTCTTTTCGCTTTCAGTCGTGTCCTGCTCTATTTACCCTTTCCACTCTTCCATATATGGGTTTGCACTAATGTTCACTTTGTCGTGTACTATCAAAACTTGCGCTACATTTTTAAAAGACACTCTTAAAATGATTTAATACCGTTATTAGACGTGAACTTGCTAGTGTGTGGAGGCATTTTCTCCCCAGTGAGCATATATCTGCTCATAATTGTAAATAACGAGCAATAGAGAAGGACTTAATGTGGCTGTGCCTCTGCGTTTATAACGACATCTCTATATCTACTCGACCCTATTAACAATGTGTTTTGTGCAGATTTGACACGTATTAATTATGTTTAATTATATATATATATTAGTCTGTCTTCTTGATACTCTGTTCCCCAGGCCTCCATTATGGTCCACAGATGTCAGCCTATTGCTCCCAAATGGATGATGATTATCATGCCGGCCTCCTGCGTGTGGATCTGTCACTCATGTCCACAGGGATCTTCACCCACCCTTACAGGTTATTTGCATTCCTTATCGCTCTGATTCTGCTCATCCATTAAACGTATTGTGGCCCTGTATATAACAGCATAAAAAGCCAGGGCTATGGTCTGCTGTCACTTTTTATTCTGTTAACTTTGCATATGGTTATATTTGGTATTTAGGCACTCTGTGTGGTGG
This sequence comes from Planiliza haematocheilus, assembly GCA_005024645.1. Taxonomy (NCBI): domain Eukaryota; kingdom Metazoa; phylum Chordata; class Actinopteri; order Mugiliformes; family Mugilidae; genus Planiliza; species Planiliza haematocheilus. Next base: position 6,011,035 of record SRSE01000613.1, read on the forward strand.
TAACTGTTTCGCATTACTGTTGTGCAATAGAAGTCAACTGACTGCTTTATCTTTTGCCATCTGAAGTGCCGAATCCCCCTTCTGCACAGGGAACATTTTAACTATTGACAGTAGAGACAGTAGAGTTTAGGGCTGCATCGACTCATCAGCGTTATCTATGACGATTTGCATAGAATACTAATAAAAACTTTGAATCAGTAGAGGGCAGTATCACGACCAGTAGCGCAAACTTGCTAAAACTACTCTGAGCTGGTGAATGTTGGACTATTTCACTGGATTTAATCTGATGTTTAGTTGCTGGTTAGAGGCTGGGAGTCGTCGTTGTGTCCTTATAAGTTGGACACAACATAAAATAACTCATCAGTGTTAGGGAGGAATTTGCGGTGATGCCGATGAAGAAGCAGCAGCACCAGAGTCCTGTATGTCTTATGCCTGAAGGAGTTTATTTAGGCTCGTACAGAAGATTCGTCATCACAACATAAGTGCATGAGTTCCACCTCAATTCTAAGGGACAAACGGTAAACTCAAAGTCTTATACTAAGGGGGTGGACTGAGGCAGGGGAGATGTGTCAATATCCCATTGGTTATTGTACATAAACAAGAAGATAAAGATTCACACCAACTAGGAAATACAAATTGTCAGATAGACGGAGGACATTATCATCTAACTCTACAGCTGTGTCTGTTGACAGCCAGACAGTGAGATTGAAGACGCAATAAGAGGGACCATGGGCTTGGCATGTTCCTCAGAGAGAAAACAGGGCAGATACCTGACCCCAGCAGTAGTGACGAGAAATTATTCTCTAACAATCAAAGACTCGAGCAGATGCTAATCTCGATGCTAATCACATGAATGTCAGCGCTGCTTTCTGGTGCATTCACAAGTTGTAATCAGATTGTTTCTGCACATATGCTCTATGTGGGTGGAATCAACCTTTAGCAGTGTTTAGCATCATGGCATGGAGATCTGGGTTCTAACCTCCTGACTGTCTGTAGTTGTTCTGTGTGGCGTTCATATGTTCTCCCTATTTCTGCTGTTGTTCCTCTCCTATAGCCATGTATGTTAGGTTAATGGGAGTATGAATGTTGACCCTCTGTATCATAATACAGATGCATTTCCAATTACAATCTAAATTGAAACCTACTCAGTGTGTGAATATACTAAAAACATCTTAATATAATTTTTCTCAATAAATCTGAACTTTAGTTGTGTCATTTGGTAAAACATCAAGCTTAAAATGAGTTCTTCATTCATAGATATTGTGTCCTAATATATCATCATTATGTTTTACTAAGATTTATTAGGAGAAGTTACGATATATTTTATTACTACGATAAACTACACAGAAAATTGACGATTCATTACCATAAAAAATGCTCGACAGATTAATCGATTGGGGGAAAATAATTTGTTGCAGCCGTAGTAGAGTTTCAAACATCTATCATCAGCTTGTCTCTCATCCTCTAAGGAGAAAGTGTGGTATTGATTCTCGTTGGATGTGCTTAGACAATACCATCCAAAGCAATTAGCACAGGGAAGTGATATTAAAAGTGCATTTTTACGTGTAAAACTGAACGCCTGTAACCCGGTGCTAATGACGAGACTACTGCATGTACTACATTTAGTACTTAACGCCTCCCTCTTTATGCAGGCCAAGTTTACTTCAAGTTAACAACTTTTTTGTTAAGTTGTGTTAGAATGTGGTGTGATCAACATGTCAGACATGATCCGTTTTGACAGGTTGTGAGTTTTTTTAAACTTACCATCCAGACGGCTGCAATCCTGTGATGAAATATTATTATGGTTGTCAACAGACAAAAACAAGAGATGTCTTGAGATGCAATTCAAAACAAAAACATTACTATGCATCAGCACTGGACAGAAGGACTGCTCATGAAGGACAATTTTGAAGCTTTGGGGCTACAGCAACATTTTAACATCTGACCGTCATCATCAACAACAACAACATGAAGCCACACTGGGAGTTAAAATTAAACAATGTTTCCTGTGTCTTGGTCTCACTTGGTGTTACACAGAGAGGCATGGATCTGTTAGCATGTCCTACCCATGTTGTAGTTATAACGGCATATAAATACTGTTTATTTACTATAACTATTTCATTGTTTGCTCCAAAGGAGGATCCAAAGGAAGAGAAAATCACTTAAGTTTATGTAGAAGGTGTTGTATAAGTAGTCATTTTGTGGTATCTTTGTGCTAATCATATTGTGTTTTTTTTTATAGTGATATATTTGATTGGCCATACATATAAATACATATGATCCTAAACCATGATTACCAAGCTTTACTAGATTGGTATGTCTTGCACGAGTAAAATTATGACAATAGCATTTGGTGGAAATGGAAATTGTTACCCAAGTGTTAATGGGTTTAGTCAGTGCATTAGGACGAAGCAGAAGCAGATTGTGCAGAGCTGTAGCGTGTTCGTGTTTGCGCCACTGGGGGGCGACATTAGTAAAACAATTGAGTCTAATTAGGAGACACGTCTTTGGTTGCACATAATAATTTTAGCATATACATTTAAAATGAGTCCTTTGCAAGGTTATAGAAACTTTTAACATAACCTGTCGGTGAGTGTGTGTTTTAAGCAGAATTATATTTAAAAATACGAGGTAGACGTTCAGTCTTTTAGTTTATGTTGCTATTTTTATTTTTAATTATTTTTTTTATTTTTTTTTACATGGAAAATAAATGTTTTTGTACGTCAGCATCAGCCTGGCTTATAACAGGATGGGAACATTTGGAGCCTGGGAAGTTCTCGTCCCTTCATCAGCATCCAGCATCTGGCCCCCACCGTCGGTTCTTCCCTCCTCCTTCCCTCGTACCCCAAGGGTTTCGCGAGCGCGCACGCGTGCGAAACTGCGTGGGAATGGCTGTTTGTGTGATCGAGGGGGTTGGGCCGCTCGGAGCGAGCGGTGAGCTGCATGAGTTTGTAATGTCCGCCATGTTGGCCATGGCGTATTGAACCGGGGAGGAACAGCGGAGCCTAGGAGAGAAAGAGACCGACAGAGAGCGACCGAGACCCGGGCCTGCCCGGCTCTGTTCGCGCTGCTACGGACCCGAGCCTGCCCTCAATCGACCGCCTGACTCTCCGAGACCGTCACAGATTCATCCATGAGAACTCGAGGCAGACCTGCTGTTATTCCTAGCAGATCGAATAGATTTATGCTGCATCTTTTATTATAAAAATGAGTAAATTGTCGTTTCGGGCACGGGCGCTGGATGCTAGTAAGCCCCTGCCCGTCTTCCGCTGCGAGGATTTGCCAGACCTGCACGAATATGCCTCAATCAACCGGGCAGTGCCGCAGATGCCAACTGGGATGGAAAAAGAGGAGGAATCGGTATGTTTTTTTTTAATGCCGCCCGACTGGCGGTGGATCAGTTTGGCGGTGTTTTCATATCGAGGGGCGCTGCTATGTTGCCTGCGCAAGCTTGTGCAAAATGGCCGCCATATCTGCTCTTTCGTGCACACGACAGATCTCGACGAATACCGAATTTAACCAGCAAGTTCCACCGCGGGTGTTGTTGTAAGGTTGCAGGATTGTGATATTTTATTCGTAAGCCGTGTCGTGTCCGCTCGTTTTCTGTCAAACTGTACCCGAATGCACAAAGAAGTCACGTGACTCGCATCGGTCCCACCATTTTGTTGACTTTTCTCTTCGGTAAAGGCGAGCGGGGATAGGCCTTGGACGTGGTGTACCTTCCGAGAACAAATGCCAGGGGGAGACACTGAGCCCTCAGCCCTCGTTTTGACAGCTAGGCGTTGTGTGTTGACAGCTCCAGCACGGCCATGTGTGCTGCACTGGCAGCCTGTTTGGAATGCAGAGGAGGAAACATCTTGCTGGGCCTCGGTTCTAGTTAATCACCGCGCACACCTGCAGCAGGTCTGCATGGTGCACTGGGCAGCGTGGTGATGTTATCTTTAAACGAAGCTTCATTCATGCTTTCAGCGTCATATCTAGTATGGTTTCTGGGTATGATTGATGGCTAAAAGCCTGCTTCTTTCAGTGTGTTGTTTTGTGCAGGAACACTATTCTGCAACGTTATAGATCGGTTTGTTTACAGCCTTTTAGATTTAAAGCACTATTTGTACTTTTGTATATAGTAGGTTGGTAGTACTCACATTCAAAATCTATGCAAAGACAGACACCTGCATTATGCCTGTGCATGTAAAGCCTTGCAACCGTAATACGCTTACCCAAATGTATTGCCTTTAATTTCAACCACAAGTCAGTTGTTGAGTCGACTTTTAAGCTAATCTTCCTTATTTACATCCAGTAAGTGCTTGAGTATATGTTGTCACAGGTGACAGATAGTCGTTACTGTTTCTGATTGTAAGCATTAATAAACAATGCCGTGGCAGGTTTGCTCAGCTGAATTTTCTATCTCGGTCACTTTATGCCGCCGAGACGCCTCAGCAGACACAAACACAAGGAAAGCACAGACAGGGCGCAAAGTCAGCAGAGCAGAACCCCCACCTCACAACCCCCCCACCCAGTGTACACATACACACAGCGGCATTACATAACAGTGTGACAGAAGAGATAAAGAGGACAGTTTTACTACAAGACCGTGCATGGCTTAGCTCCCTGACCCACATCCTGTCCTGCAACAATGGGGGTGTTGCTGAGCCGACTGAATGACCACACGCCGGCTCGAGAGTCGCGTTGATTTAAGTTAGCAAGGAGGACCAGTTTTTATTGTCGGTGACATGAACATGCATTACAAGGACTGTGCTGTGTTTGGCTGTTTATTTATGTCAGAGTGGCTGCCTTTTATACGCGCGCCTCATCAGTATTCATAGCTTCAAACCTGACAGAAATAATTGGCCTCTAACAGCACAATGTGTGCACCGGCCGTCACTGCAAAGGAACAGGAAACATTACACTGCATGTTGCATAGTATGAAACTCTTACCTACAGTTCTCCATTGTGGATTATCATCTGTGCTGGTTTTCTTTCAGTGCATACTGAAGTTTGCAGTGCTATTGCATCAACCACAAGTCAGGTGTGTTATGTGGGGAATCACAAAGGACAGTTTTAACAATTAAAGCCTCATATTGTGCAACGTAGGAAGAATGCAAGATGAAAACGATTGTCTTGAATATGCAAATTGTGTGATAAATCGCTGTTCATAATTGAGTAGGGTGGAGAAAGAGCTAAGCGGAAGAATGAAGTCGGATACAATAGCTGCAAAGCTTTTGAGATATGAAGCGTTCCCTATTCTCTAAAATCATCTTGGTACTTTAAGTGGTCTTGATGAGTCGAAGGAACAAACTAACAAAACACTTGTATTCTACTTATGCACCAACAGCAGTGTGTTGGGTGTTGTGCTGCTTGTGTTCATTTCTTACAGTGCGGTGTGTTTTATTAGATGTGAAGGAATGTGTTATTTTGCTTTGTGGCATATATTACAGCACAGATTTTTGTTTTTGGATTTTAGACGGGCTGTACGCCTTGATTCACGTCGTCCTCGAGACTTCCTCTGGTCGGCTCGAGCTAGAGGGGGGAAAAAACACACCTGCTGGAGGCCACACTTGTTGCCATGGCAACTTTTATTGGAGTCATCTATTTTTCTTGGGAACATTTAATGGAAGGAGCGCGTGGTGCCTGTGAAAAATAGATTTTCATTTGTCTCTCCCCCTATCTGCATCTGCGGCCGTGACAGAAAGCAGCATCACTGCCACCGTGACGTCTCCACCAGTCCCAGAACATTTTGTGAAGAAGGGACAAGGGAGTCGGAAGCTCGATATTGGTTTGCGTTATCTGGGGCGCGAGGCAGAAGCTTTTAAGTGCTATTCTGTAGTCAAGGATTTCTTGCCATTTGTGCCCATTAATGCCAAGTATTAACAGTACTTGTGCTTTTCTTGAAATGTCCTTACACCTAGATTTTTTTACGGAAACATACAACTATAACCTCTCAGCTTTAAAGTTTGCTTCAACAATACGGTTGCAGAGTGACCTAAAATAACTTAGTTCAATCCATTCACAAAATCCCTTTATGCCCACTCGCCCAATTCCTCAGCTGAGGAAATCCCACGATGTGAACCGAGGTTTTTGAGGATCACAGCTGTGAAAGATCAGGTTATATCTTTAGGTCAGAGGAGGCTCAGGGCGGCCTCCGTGGTGATATCCTCCACAGAAGTCTGCAAAGGCAGGTCTGGGCCGGGCTCAGGTTTAATTGGCTCCGTACGTGCGCCCTCCGTGCAGGTTCCTTAACTCTCAGAGCTCATGGTTCACAGAGGGCAGGTTTTGTGGATGTGTTTACACGAGCGCACAGATCCTTCACTGTGTCTGGTAAGCGTTGGTGCATAGAGTTTACATGAGGTCATGTCATGTCCGCTGACAGCTGCTTGATGAAGAGGTCTGCCCTTGCGGTTGCAGACAGTCCTGTATCTACTGGCTTTATAGCTATGCCAGGTAATGTCCACTGAGTAATAGTGCATGCAGCAGTTGCAAGAAATGCGTTTTACAGATGAACACAGTGGGACATTTTTGTAGAATATCTTTAATAAAACGCACCAGTTAGTAAAGTGCAAGTGAGAAATGGATGAAGTATATACTCCTTTAAAAGTGCATTATTTCCTTTACATTTGAACCACAGCCTCTGTGTTTTAGACCAACAGCTTTGGGTTAGCAAAGTAAGGCATTGTTCAGGGTGAGATGACACGAAGATGTTGGGTAACAGCAGGAAATTGTGTTTGTGGTCAGTGAACATAGCTGCACAAAGCTTTTGACAAGCGTGACTGGGCAGTCTGCACACTATGTAATGGTCCTAGCCAAATGCAGCGCTTTGTTTTTGTCCTGAACCTGTGAGTTGTCCTTTGCTCGTGTACACATGCCAAATTAAGTCTCATTTAGATTAACCTGCAAGATAAAGTTCAATAAATTAAGCATGTGATATACTCTATGTTTATGCTACGCTTATTTCAAGCCAACAGCAATTATTTGTAGATGTTGTCTGCATCGTCGTTGGTGAACACTCTCACAGTCGTCACAATAAGCTGTTTTCTTTGTGCACTGGTTGTAGAGAAAGCATTCAACGCATGGCTTGATGAGCTTACCGGGGGCAGATGGTTCAGCTTTGCACACGCTGTGTCCTTTCATGCCAGCTCACAGCTCTGATATGGTTCTCCTGTTACTCCACGCAGAGCTCCTCATGGCTTTGGATTGTACTTAAGGCCCTAATCACTTCCTACGCAATATACTCTTGAATCGTTTCCAGGTAATGGCAAATTGGCTGAGCAAAGATGTGGATCTGCTGATGGTTATATTTGCTGTCACCCAACACTGACCCACATTTAAAAATTCGTCCAAGAAACTCGAGTTTGTGGTTTAAAAAAAAAAAAAAGTGTGTAAAGTGAGTAGGAGCTGTGTTAAAATACTTGTTAGAGCAAGATGGGCCTCAAATCGTTTGGACCGGATTGGCCATCTGTTGCATCAACCACTGAGGAAAATAGAGTGTAATATGAAGTGAGCATACATTAGTAATAAGCTGCAGAGTCTCTAATGCAGACGCTATGCCAGCAAATAAAGTGGGTCCTTGCTTACTCCTCTGTCAGATTATGTACTGTATAAACATCCTGTGCTTGCTGAATTCAAGAGTCAAACTGTCTGACTCATACCCACGTCTCTGCTTGTGCTGCCAAGTTTGTTCATACCAGATTTGCTGTACCAGAAAGTTGCAGGTATTTCAGATGATCCCATGGCTCACGGTTTTTCAACAGCAGTTCTGTAAACTTTTCTCCCTGACACGCTTTGTGACTTGTTCTTCCTGTGCGTTGCCGCAAATAAGAAATGAGTCACCGTTTTGAATGATAGTAGGGTTGCATGCACATGGCTTACAATGACATGTTTGCCAGAAAGCATGTGCATCAAGGAACTGTTGGATTGGTTGTACTTTTGCAAACGCATCGATATACCAGTACATCCCTTGTACTCCTGAGATGCATCATTAATGTGTTGGTTTTCAATGTATGCACCAGCGATATACTCGTTGGTTTTCCTTCTGTGAAACAGTTCATAGCTGCTTCCTCACGTCGCCCATGCAACACATAGTGCAGATTAATTATGAGGTGTAGATTATAATGTCTCTTAACGTGAGATGACATTTTCCTGTGATTGTGTTCAGCCTTGTGTGAAATGGTCATGCGCTACAAATTGCGTGAATCATCCCCACAGTTAAGCTTGATGTTTTAATGGCGTGGTTATCTGCATGGTTTGCAGTTGTTAATCTTATATGAAGAAGAGCAAGTCCCTGCATTTCATTTGTCTGTATCTCTACAATGAAAGTAATAGGTTTTCACCAGCTAAATCAGTCGTGCACATCTTTTATTTCCTTTACCACACATTTGTCTCTTCATTTCCATGTAATGTCGTTATATTTCTGAAAAACTGTTTTATTTCTGCATGCTGATAAAACTCACTTTGCAATCCTTGTGTGTAAATGTCTCTGGAGAGAAGACTGTATCAAGAAAAGTGCTTTCTGCTCCCTCACATTAGAGTCTAGCTTGAACAGCTGTTTTCCTGCTGTCTTCCAGGAGCACCATCTCCAGCGGGCTATCTCGGCGCAGCAGGTGTATGGCGAGAAGCGGGACAACATGGTTATCCCCGTCCCCGAGGCAGAGTGCAACATCACGCACTACGAGTCCCTCTACCCCGGGGAGTTCAAAATGCCAAAGCAGCTTATTCACATACAGCGTGAGTAACGGACCGCTTGCAACTGGATTATGTTCTTAGCTGCGTTAGTGGCCTGTGAGCACGTGGTGTTGTTGTTGTCGTTAGATGTTTATCCTGCTGATTGAGAGATTTGTGTCTTTCAGTTGGAGGTTTAAAGCAGAAGGTGCTTACTAATTAAAACACTTAAAGGACTTGCTAAAACAGTATACACTGATCAGGCATAACATTATGACCACCGACAGGAGAATTAGATACTATTGATCATCTTGTGACAACTCAGTGATCTTGCGGGGAAACTTTTGGACCTGGATCCACTCAGGATGTTACTTAGACATGTACCAGGCACCCCCACCCCATGTCACTCCTTGGCGACAGTAGCCATCCACAGTAGGATGCAGCCTGACACACGGCACACACACAAAAATGTTAGGAACAACAGCCAAAGGTGTTGGCTTGGCCTCCAAATTCACTAGATCCCAAACTGATCAAGTATCTGTGGGATGATCCACAGAGGACCCTCCCCTCAAACCATAGGATACAAAGACCTAAACAATCTTGCATCATAATGTTATGCCTGATTGGTGTGTGTATGTAATATTCTTCCAGATTCCATTTGTTTGATGTGTATTGCAGCCAATCACATGCATTGTATTTAAATTTGTAAATATCAAATTGTGCAACTGCTCCGATATGTCACCATAACATGGCAGCTGTGTTTGTCAGTTATCTAATGGAGCAGTGGGGGTGATTATTGCATAACTTTTTAAATACCTTGGATTGTATCAGGTTGATGTGTTAATTGCCCCCTGATACTGACTGAGCTGCAGACACATATTTTCTTTTTTTGTAACCCACGGATAACCGCAACTGACAGATTATAACAGCTCTCTCTGTTCTTTGGAGTCTCTCCAGGCCACGGCTGGAAATTCTGGTCAGACTGGTTGGGCTGAAAACCTAAAGCCGTGGGCTATATTAATGAGCGAGTGGCTGAGTCAACAGCTTTGATACCTGTGTTTATCCTGAAGCACTACTTCATAGAATCAGTTAAGGCATATAGCTTAACTGGAGCCGAGTACTTTGTTGTGATAAAATGCTGTTTATTTGTGCAAAGTTTGGCAGCTGTTGCTTGGTGATGAAGGCTTATGAAATTCATACCACATGGCTCGTTTTTATTGAGTTTGCTTGTAATGCGCTGTTGCTCAATGCAATTGAAAGCCGTTGTATTAACTTTAACAACCTCTTCTAATGACAGCCCAAAGAATCTATCCAAATTTTTAGTTAGCCTTATAAAAGCAAAGTAATTATGTCATATGGATTCAGCACCATCAGCGCATCCTGCTCCACTGTTGTTAGGTACAGGCCGCCCTGTTCCCGGCGACGTCTTTGAAATAATGCAGTCTGTGTCTTTCTCTCCAGTAACCAACACTTCTTTCTTTCACAGCTTTCAGTTTGGATACAGAGCTGCCAGACTACGACCTAGATTCAGAGGATGACACGTTTGTGAATAAGCTGAAGAAGAAAATGGAAATCACGGCCCTGCAGTTTGAAGAAATGATAGACCGACTGGAGAAAGGCAGCGGACAGCAGGTATTTGTCATCCTGTGTGGGGAAAGTACTGGTTTGCAAGAGTGCAAATACATCTCTGGTTTGACTTGCATACATATATACAGAATAAATGTGCCCACAGAGTCGGATTTAGTGTTTCTCTGTGGTTTGTACCCTGTATTTTAGTCATTCAAGAGGTGGGTCATTTCCTTAGTCCATATGTTTTTTTATAGTAACAACTCTGCCATTTTTAAGAGTTGTGCTCATCTCTGAGTGATGAGTATAGTTTTTACGAGTTGATGTGGTTTTCCTCAAAATAACAAGACTGCTGAATGCTTTAACACGTCTTTGTCTTTGTGAAGACTTTTTGCCACAGCTTGGTTACAACACTTCATTTCTCTCTGTTAATATTAATGATTTATGACTGGGGGGGGGTCTATTGAACACTCGTTATTGTCTGTGTCTCTGACCTTGGTCATGCCCATGTTACTCCACAGCTCGTCAGTCTGCAGGAGGCCAAGCTGCTGCTGAAGGAGGATGACGAGCTGATCAAGGAGGTTTTTGACTACTGGAGCCGCAAAAGGAAAACCTGCAAGGGTGGCTGCCTCATCCCCAGCGTCAAGCAGGAGAAGAGGGACGGCTCGAGCACCAGCGACCCCTATGTGGCCTTCCGCCGACGGACCGAGAAGATGCAGACCAGGAAGGTAGGAAAATTAGAATGGAAGAAGATGAGGTTATTCTACCTTTTATGTCCAGATTATGATTATGATTATTATTTTAATGGCCTTTATAATGTTTTCCCTCTATCACCGACCTCCTTTTAAGGAAGCCTTTAAGAGATAAAACAGTAATTTCGAATCCCTGTAATACTGCGTGACTAAAGAGTCTCAGAAAAAGTTCCAGCATAAATGGAAACACTTCACCGGATCATCCCTGTTCCATTTTCAGAACCGGAAGAATGACGAGGCGTCGTATGAGAAGATGCTGAAGCTGCGCAGGGACCTGAGCCGAGCTGTCACCATCTTGGAGATGATCAAAAGGAGGGAAAAGAGCAAGAGGGAACTGCTGCACCTCACACTGGAAATAGTAGAAAAGAGGTAGGAAGAATAAAAGAAGAAGAGTTTGCTTGTGGTTGTTAGGGACCGTGTCAAAGCTCTTGTCATCTGAGCGCATGTGATGTTTATAAGCCGATCATACTGGGCTAACATCCTGTTGTTTTTGGGGATGTCGCCTGATGAGATTTGACATCGCTGACCTTTATTATGAGCTGAGAACCTGTATGTTTGATCCTGTTGTCCGCCTATCGTGTTGGAATCCAAAGCATGCAAACACATGTCTGCACGACTTATCATAGTATCAAAGTCAACCACATATTTTCTTTAGGGTTCATGGCTTCTGTTAATTGGGGCCACTGTTTTGCATGCATTATCAATTCTGAGTTCACCTTGTTTATTCAGTAGTGTAGGATATTGTTTCATTTTCTTCCCCCAGCCTTTTGTGCAGCATAGTAGAAAATATGTTTGTTATATACAATATACGTTTGTATATAGAGACTTCTTATTTTCCAAGCTCCACTTTTGAATTATTCTTTTTTTTCCCCTCCCAGTGGAGCCTTTGTGATCCATCTAAACATGACATCCGACTGGAATGAATTTCCTCTGAAAGTAGCTGTCAGTGTGAGCCTAAATTGGACCCTTCTCCTTGAAGTGCTTTTGATTTGTAGTGACATTTCAATTTCCTCTTGTTATCCCAGCCTGGTTTCTGCCAGCGCATCACAGCCAGTGCTCACTCCCAGACTGGACCACTCTGTTCCCAGTAAATAGCTTCCACGGACCACTTCATGATATTAATGTTGCCCGTCGAGCGGCCCAGGTGTACCGCGCATTGTCCGTGCAGCCTTTTAGTCGAGTCTTCCGCGCACTGGAGTCGAGTTCCAGTTTCTGTTTGCTGTGTGTGTACGATGCTGGATGTTGAGCGTTAAGACGTGTTGACATATATGGGAGATAAATTACAAAACAGCAAGTTTGTTAAATTTAACGATAGAAACTGGTGAAACCCTTTTGTCCTAAACTTTGTTTCTCTCTCTCCGTCCTTCAGGAACACAATGCCAGATTTTGGCAGTGAGGTGATGGCAGAAGCACTGGCGCAGCGAGCTCTAGTGAAGCCTGTCTACACCATCCCCATCATTCCCCTGTCGAGCAGTAACCAGTACAGACACCAGGACCACTTGGACATGAAGGACTACAAGAAAGTAAGAACACTTGCTTCCTTCCCTAACAACGACATCACGACAAGATGAGAAATGGTTCCTCTCCTTTCAGCTCAGGATAAATGTGTGGGTGTTGGAACAGAGTCTACAGAAATACAGCAAATGTTATTGACTTTGTATCTGTCCTTCACTTGAGTCAGTTCACACATCAGCGAAGGCCGTTGAATGCGGTGTACTGAATCTCCCATTGTACGTGGACTCAATTCCAACCCTGGCATTTTCATTTCAGAAAAGGTTCATCATTTCAAATGGCAGCCAGGTATAAATTATTGAAAATCATTGCACCGCTCGGAGCACATTACTGACTTTTGATTGGAAAGGAAAGTAAATATTTCAAAGGTTGTTTTATTTTGGAAGATTTTAACACAAGTAGTGTGGTTTTACTTTACAGAGAATATTTAAACGTCCAACAGACAGTAAATATTAAAGGAATATGTTTTATGACAACCTCCAGTTTTTTGCGCTGACTCTTTCAAATCCAGCTTTCTATGCTTCACTAATATCGCACTTCATTACGCTGCACTGTTGTGAACTCCATGTCACCTCTTCTCATTATAACTTCATTAGCTCCAGTGTCCAACAAATCTCCCCCCTGCCCTACGGGGAGACATCTATTTCCTCCTTTTCCTCTTCTTTTCCCCTCCTACCAGCTGGATGACTTTTCCCCTTTGTTTACAGGCGCTCATTTTCGGTTTAACTGTGCCCCTCCTCCCTCATCACTCTAACCCTCATTTCTTCCATTGATTTGACACCGCAGTTCTTCACTGTAGAGTCTCTGCCACTCTGTTTGCTTTGTCCCCCGAGTGTAAGGACTAAATAGAATCTGACTAATCCTTGTAGAGTTGGAGTCTGTTCAGACAGGGAGGGGTCGTCCCACTGGGGAAGTTGGAGTTGAAAGGTGGAGCGGGGTGGAATGAGGAAGGGGGGGGTGTGGGGCAGCCATCTGGCTAGGCAGTGGCATCTGGCACGTGCTGCCATCTGCATATCAATGCCTCTTATACTCGCTGTTGTTGCTGCGCACACTTCTGCTGCCTGTGAACAGACTCCACAACATTCAATTACCACCAGCGGCATTGTTGTGCATTTGGAAATATCTTTTTGATTGCACAGACTGTCATACAAACATGTTGTCATTGCTTTCCTTTCCTCTTTAAAGCCGGAGAAGACGGAGGCAGTGCGAACCAAAAGGAAATACGAAAAGAAACCCAAAATCCCTCCACTGTCAGCGCCGCAACATTCAGGGCCCTCTGTTTTCAATCCCAAGGACCTCAACCAGTACGACTTCCCCAGCTCAGACGACGAACCGTTCTCACAGGTAACATTGTTTATTTTGAAATGGACAGGAGTGTAATCTCAGTTTTGCTTTTCTTAGTTATAAACTTGGTCATATAAGTTCAAATCAAGCTGGTAATCAAAGCCCTCCTTTTATTTTTTTATTATGCTATATAGATCCATTCAGGTTCCTCAGAGGCGGAAGAGGAGAATGACCCAGATGGCTGCTATGCGTTCAGGAGAAAGGCCGGCTGTCAGTACTACGCTGTGAGTGCCCTCCTGTGACTCCCGTGCTTCTATTTATAGCGCCAACAGCAGGCTGGCCAGTCTGGCTGCCCTGTCGTTTAGTCTTCCACACTATGATGGACAGAACAATGCAACAACGCCTTAATATTCTCCAGTTTGTTTATTTGCTCTCTGTTTTAATATCTGATGTTTTCCTCCCTCCTGATCTCTCTCTCTCTCTCAATCCGTCTCCCCTTCGTCGTCCGTCAGTCTCGTCCAGACAAGAGTGGCAGCTGGCCCTGGGTGAGCCCATCAGAGGGCGGGCTGGGCGACCCTCGCTTCCGCTACTGTCTGACCTCGCTGAACATGCCACGACGCTGCATAGGTTTGGCGCGGCGTCGCGTGGGCAGAGGGGGAAGGTGAGTTGAGTGGCTGCTTTCCGGTTCTTGATCATAATGTGTACATGTGTCATTTGTGACGTGTTTAAAAATACGACCAACCTTTTGCCCAGGTGCTATTTCATAATACCAAAATGTACAAATTCAGAGGAAATGTAGAAATGTGAATTTGTGTTTAGGAATGCTGCCAGTACCAATACTGAGCAGGAGAAATTCAGCCAAGTGTTGGCTGTAGCTGCTGAGGTTGTTTATCATACCAGCTCTTTGGCAGGTTACCAGCTACCATTTGGCAGACACTTTCTATTATAAATATCGAGCTGGCTGGTAAAATGAAGAACACGACAATCCCATTTTGGGATTCACCTGGCACCGTGGCCCCGTAGACGAATCAGAAAAACGTAGCTTCCAGTCAGCCTCGGCATCCGTGTTACCCTGCAGCTTTGTCTGATATCTCTTCAGTAATTACACAGGTGATTGAATGAGGCTCACCGGCTGGAAGAGCAAGCCAGCGGCCTCCTCAATGCCAGGTGTTGTGAAGGAGACCAACTGGGTCACACAGTATCCGTTTCACAGGCACACACACGCGATAAGCAATGTTCTGTTTCTGTCTGCACTGGCCTTATCAACTGCCCCGAGGGAGGTGGATGGGGAAGGATTGCTCGGTTTCTGAATGAAAGTGTCTTCTGATGACATTACTTGATCATGTTAGAAAACGCAAAGCTTCGTTTTAGATGCACAATAGTGTGTGTCTGCAGGGACTTTAATCTGGGTCCACAGTTACATGTCTCAGCAATGATTTTTATATAAATGTATCCCAGACATGAAGAGGGTTCTTAAACTTGAGGTCACTTTCTGACTTTTCAATCAGCGGTGCACAGTTTGGATGGTTTGGATGGTTTTGTGTATGTGACAGAACATGTCTTCAGACCAAACCATAAAAGAAAACAATATTTGAGCTAAGACTCTAAACTAGTTAAAAAACAAAACAAAGCTGCTGTCTCTGTTTTCTGGGTTTTAATCATCTGGATACACGAGGCCGAGTTGTGACGGTGAACTTGTTTCGTTACATAACTGTTCTGTTGTGCCATCATGGTAGAACTCAGTGTTTTCTGTGCGGTACCCAGCTATATTTGGTGCTGCTCTACTGGACATGGTAATTACATGAAGGGTATGCAAGCAATAGTCGCACTTAACCACAGCGTTCCAGTCATAACTAAAGGATATTTTAATGACCTGTTAATGGCTACCGCGTGTTTTTCATGTCAACGGACCTCTAATGACTTGCGGTTTTATATAATAGTTCACTGATCTGTTATGATTTTTGGTTTCATTTCAGGATCTTGTTGGACAGAGCACACACAGATCTAGATGGCATCTGCCTGGACTCTGACCCAGAGCCCGAACCACTCGCCTCACCACTTCCAAGCTCTCCGCTCCGCAATTCCAACGCCAGTACCTCAGAAACCAATACCTCGGACCCAACCAGCTCCACCCACCTTCCCTCATCTTCACCCCTGTCGTCATCAACACCTATGGACCTCAGCCAGATTCTTTTGAACATTAAAACTTGCCGCTGGAGGCACTTCCGACCACGGACGCTATCCCATCACCCTTCGGGTGGAGGAGACATGTCTCGTAGAGGATTTGGAGATTTTAGCCGCACAGTGTCGGGACTAACGCGGACTCTATCTGGAGGAGCCAGCGCCCAGAACCGCCTCGGGCCAGCCGCTACTCCTGTCCACGGTGAGTCAGTTGTTTCCTCTGCTGTGCTGCTTAATGTTTCCTTTGCGTCTCTGACATTGTTTTGTTTTTTTAGGAGTGAGATAGGTAGTCTTGTGCAATCTGCTGTAATTAAATAAAAAAACATTAAGTTTGCATCAGTTTTAATTAGATGTCACATCCATCTTCGACTTTTATTAAGTGTGACGTTACTCTGGAATCTGACTTTGGTGTGTTTGTTTTAATATTTATAGATAAGTTTTGTGGGGTTTTATTGCTTCTGGAATTTTATTTATTTATGCGTTTGTTGTTTTTATGCATTAATTGTCTTTCACCATCCTAGAATAACCAGACTTCAGCTCATTCAGCTGCAGCGTTATTAAGAATATCTCCATGCATAAAGTAATATTAGGTGCTGTGGTTTTACAGATTACTTTGAATATTCAGTGTTGAGGGGGAAACATTTGACTTTCAAGCCTTCCCTGTGTTGTTTACTCAACGCTTGCCGCTGCTCTTGTTTAACACTTTTTGATGAGGCACCTCAAAGTCAGATTGCTCTGCTCCAGCGTGGGATCCCATGCTGCTGGTAAATCACATGAACTACCTGCTTTCATGGCCTCTCCCTGGCTTGGGGGAGCACATTTTAAATGGTTTTGTATAAATAGATTTGGCATTTGTGCCCGAGTGAGTGTGGGCTGAAAGATGCCAAATCTACAAACTCCCTAAATTGTCATCGCTCGGCTTTTGTTGTGGTGTCTGAATTGTCGGCAATTAAAGCAAATAAAAGGTACTGGAGTTTAGGTAAATGACTTTGGACAATGCTTCAGTTTTACGTCAACCTGTAGGCGTTGCTATTTTGAATGTTTTCTGTTCAGGTGTGTGGACAAGTTATGTAAAGCTGGCAGAATGAGGATGCTGTCCTCTTTCATTTCTGACTCATGCCGTTACTTGAAGAAATTATAAATAGTTGCCACCTTGAGGGTTCTTTCAACAATTAAAAGTGAAAAACGGTTGAAAATATATATAATTTGTTGTAGATTATGCTCGCAGCATGGAGCCATGAGTGGGCATTCATTTGTTGGTGAGTTTCTAGAGGGCCAATTATCACAGGCCCAGTCTCTGTTGAATTTTCTGTATTTCCCCTTGGTGTTGTCACAGCAGTTTTATTGTAACTCGGTTGATTCTCTGTTGCACTTTTCTTTTGAAAAGTTTCCATAGCCTGATCCTTGTTTGTCATTAGTTTGTCAGTCTTCGGACTCTCAGCGGCTGCAAGCAACAAAACAGAGCCACCCTCGAGGATATCAATCAGAAACGTGCCTACTGTATTGAAAAACGCCTGAAATGCTGCCTGAAACCATGTAATGTTTGCTGCTGCCGGTCTCCAGATTGTTAATTTCAACGAGACTTTATTGCAAGTAGCTGTGTGCATTTGTTCCTTTAAAAACTGATTTCCCACTCCACACTTTTTAACAACCTGCGTAACAGAAGCACTTTAAATATATAAAATGTCCTGTTGTGCCTATTTATTTAGTAAAATTTGGCTTGATC
Source organism: Planiliza haematocheilus (assembly GCA_005024645.1). NCBI lineage: Eukaryota > Metazoa > Chordata > Actinopteri > Mugiliformes > Mugilidae > Planiliza > Planiliza haematocheilus. The sequence goes on from SRSE01000613.1 coordinate 6,028,708, forward strand.
GGTTTAATCAGCGCCACATTGTGTTGACGTCTCAAATATGCAAGCTCACACAGCAGGTAGGATAGCTCGTAGGCTGCACCTCGTACCATTATGCATGCATGAGCTGGAGTGTTACAGTCGTGCAGGAGTGGGGTGTATAAACCGTTGTGTGTTTATACGCAGCCAGTCAGTCTGCACCTTTGAGGGTATTATTCATTCTTCTCAACCTTCACTCTTTAGCAACACACCCACACCCGTCAACCCCTCAGTGCTGTAGTTGTCTGAAAGCCCCAGAGGCATTGCTTTTGTGTACACACACAGAGAAAATCTGCTTATGTCTGTGACCATTACGTCAATCAACAAGCGTTCAAGGATGATCTTTTATTAATAATGCTGTGCAGGTATGTGTAACTGGAAAGTTGTAAAAATGCCGATGTGACCTGATGGTTCAGTTCAAGACTCTTCAAGATGTTTAATCATGTTTACACGTGTTGTTGCGTCTGTGCAGGCCCTGTAAGACGTTTAAGCTAAAAGCCACTAAATCAAACTCGGGTCAACGTTGGTAACGATCCCACATCCCGGTTTTGACTCGTGTCTCTTGTCCTGTGATCAGTGTTCACGGCTGAGCAGTACCAGCAGCACCAGGAGCAGCTGGCCCTCATGCAGAAACAGCAGCTGGAGCAGAGCCAACAGCAGCAACAAGCCAGCAACCCCGTAACATCTACCAACACACAGGTCAGTGTGATAGACACTCTACCAGAGTACATCTGCACTCACCCAGAGGCTGATGGGATCGCGTCTGTGGTCTTGTAGTGAAGTCAGATAGGTGTCAAACATTATGGATGTGTATTATTAGAGGAAGCAGGGAGGTTTTATCCCACAGGTGTTGCATCCCTTCCTGGATAGAATCCATTTTTGCCATTTGTGTAATTTCCTGCCATTTGGTAGCACTTCTTAATGCTGTCTGGACCAAACAGACGTAAATGGGACCTTGGTAAAAAACTAAATGAGCCAAAACTCTCCCAATATGGAGGTAATTTTCATTTGAAGGTCAGTTCACCCATCCTTAGGAAATGGAACACATCCTCATTCCCACGAGCAGCATTAACGCCTCTGGCTCAGTTCCTGTTTGGCAGCAGAAGCGCTGAGCTCAGCTGTTTCGCCCGTTTCATACATTTTAACAGAGCGGTCAAGTCTTTGGCACAGGGCCACGCGCTTTCTAATCTGCGTGTCGCTTTCTGTGTAGGCGCTCGTGTCCAAGACGTTGGATCAGGCCAGCGCCCAGTTCGCTGCTTCAGCCCTCGTCACCACGGATCAGCTGTTGGCTTTCAAGTCCAAAGAGGAGCTGGTGCTGGCGAGCGGAGTCAACGGGGTCCTGGCAGGTGCAGGTGAGCCCCCAGATTGTTTTGCTTCTTATATTTATACCAATTAGAGCCGCACAGTGAGGTTGTTTTGATCACCTCTGTCATTATACACTCCACAAAGCGCTGAATGGCGTCTTATACAACAGTCCTGCACTACACCCCCCTTAAAGGCTCCTGTGAAAGGGGTTAATAGTAAAATATACTTGCATGACAATGAACCCACAGCAGGCTCTTCACTTCTCACATGTAAACGGAAGGATGGAGAAAACACTGACTGCCTTACACAAACAACCAAGAGCCTCACAATTACCACAGTGTTGCATCAACACGTCTCTGACAGTGTCAACAAACGCAGCCAGCTTCAAAGATGGGATTTATTGCAGCACTGCTGGATTGGATTGCATTAGACTGAGCAGGTGCATGTCTTATCTAAAATTTATTTAGATTTTTGTCCCGGCACATTAAACTCACCGCAGCCATATGAGTAATGGCGAAAATGCGTTTATCCAGTAGTATTCTCTAGTGGTCCTGCTGTTATTTATTTTTTCATTTGCATTTATTTCTGTTCACCAGGCGTCTTCAAAGGTTTGCACCTCTCCAGCACCACCGCAGCCCTCAACCAGACCAACCAGTCGACACACACTACCACCGCCGCGGCCCCCGCTTTCCTCCAGCCCTCCTCCAACTCGGCCACCCCGCTGCCTGCCAACGCCGTCCCCGCCTCCCTCAACTCCACCCCTGGCGCTCACGCAGCAGCGGCGCTGGGGCTCCTGGGATGCAGCACCGCCGGTGCCACCCCCGCCACCACTCAGGTCCTCATCGGGAACAACATCTGCCTGAGCGTGCCGTCGGCCGCCAGCCTGGCCGGACGCCACATCCCCCGGACCCTCAGCAACGTGCCACCCTCTGCCTTAAAGCTGTCCACCACCACCAACCTGCAGATGCCCAAAGTCTCTGGAGCATCGTCCATGGACATGAGCTCCAGGTGAGGCTTTGATGTATTTGTTTAAACTTTACTTGAGTGTAAAAATGGTAAGAAGTTGGTTTACATATTAATGCATTGTGTGGTTGAATGCTTCCTGACTGGGTGCAGTGACTTCCTGGAGGTTCCTACAGTTTAGCAGGATGTCAGCAAACCAGTGCATGAAATAATCTGCCTCTCACAACATGATAAGACTTTTAGCTTAGTCAGCTTAAGCTAAGCTAACGGACTGATAGCTGTAGTTTGACATTTACGAGGCCTGCACCACACTGGTATCAATCCTCTCGTCTTAACAAGTTATTTCCCAAAATGCTATGCTAAGCTAACTGTCCGTAGCATTGTGCGTGGTGTGTTTAGCATTCATAGGTAGCATTAGCACCGTTTCTCTATCAGCTATTTGATCTCTCATAGAAAAATGACAGGTTGTTTTGATCGGCTTCACACTGATCCTGAATAAAGTGACGTTTAGCTACAGGCTCTAATTAGTTTAGAGCCAGAGCTGCACAGACGGGAGTGAGTGAAAGACTTTGATTCCTCTTATCTGAAACAACGTCTCTTTGTTTCACAAAAACAAAAAACAACGTACATTAACAAAGAAAAAGCAAAGATATGCAAATAATTATACGCCCCCACAACGAGAGAAGTTTATTGTTAGTTTGTCATTGCGCGTAGCGGTATCAGATTCATATTTTTGTAATGTTTATTTCTGCATAAGCCGCACTAAAGCCCTTTGCATGAACACATACAATCCCTGGTTTAAGCAGTCAGCTGGTCCTGGCAGATACCATCAAAGCGCTGCCAGGCTCGTCGTCTGCCAGAGACGCTGCAGCCGAGATCACAGCAGAACCGTCTGATATAAGAGCTGAAGTGGGCGAGATGGACGGCAGTTTAAAAACTGCAGTTTAAACAAAGGCGGATGAAAAGTTAAACCGTGTTAAATCTCTCCTCTCCTCAGGGAAAACCACGACGAAGACAAGCCAGCACTGAACAGTATAGCAGACAACACAGTGGCCATGGAGGTGACGTAGTAGCGGTGCAGCGAGGAGTCCACTCTTTAGGTGCTGTGCATCGTAGCATCGGGAATGCAAAAGGGACAGGCGGGACTCTGACCGGCCGAACGACGAGCGGACGCAGACGCTCGCTATTCTCATCTCTCATCCTTTTTAAGCCGTTTTCCTTTTTTTGCTTTTTGTTACTGTTTAAAAATAAAATATTGACACGTGTAAATTATGAATATGGCAAAATTAGTATCTGTACAGTAACTGCATATTTGTAATATCCCCCCTCCCCCCTTGTATATATTACTTGAATACAGAACTGTCCATTTGTGATGTTTTGCACTTGGGAGTCAAAGTTAAAGGAAAAAAAGAAAGCCAAGTAACTTGTGGCGAGCGGGAGAGAAATGGGAGTTGTATAGAGAAGAGTTTTATCACATCATGTGCATGGTGCGGAGCCTGCTGTTTTTATCTATTTATTGTGCTGTGTTTACAGTTTTTCTTTTCTGTTTTGTTTTTGGTTTGGTTTGTTCCTCTTTTTTTTTATTTGTACACTGTACCTTTGTTGGTTCCTGTGCTGTAGTAAATGTTAGGTAGCTACGGACTCCTGGGTATTTTTGTATATTGTGAACACAAAAAGCAGGTTCCCTCCCCCATGTTTATTTTGGGTCCCTGTGCTTCTCTCTGTGAATCATGTGGGAAAAAAAATAAAAAATAATCAGTGGTGACATACATACAGACCAGGAGGCCGGCAGGAGGGCGGCAGAGAGGTGGCGGGTGTGTTGGCAGGTGACTGGATCCCTCGTGGAGAGACGCTCCTCTCTTCCAGGGAGCTTCCATTAACATTGTCCCAAACACAAGTAACAAAACAGGGATGAAGTCTCTTCCCAGAAGCGTCAGCTGCTTCTGATCCAAGCACTATTTTTCGTGATGTTTTTGTCATGGTTTTGATAACTATCAATGCTGCTTTTGTATTTAGTTTTTAAAGGGGTTGTCCTTCATTTTCACGCGAGCGCAGTCCCCTTTCTATTTGTTTTATCCAACAAACATTTTTCTAAAACGAGAATTCAGTTATTTTTGTATTTGTTTTTATTATTATTTTTTTTTCTTGTGGTAAACTTGATTGTAAGCTCTTCGTTTATTGAAAGACTTCATTCTTTTGTTCATTTGTTACTTGTTCATGCATAGGTGATAAGGGAGGTGAATGGGCAGTGATCGCTGTACGTGTTTCATCATTCCAGTTTTTAAATACAAAAGATGCTAACGAGGGGACGGAGGGGTTGTGAGAGGAAGAGTTTTCTCTTCCTCCTTTTCTTTAAGTTCCTTTTTTTGTTTTTCTTTGAAAAATGAATCTCCAGACGGCTGCAAGGCCAAAAACCACAAGTATTGGGTGCCTTCCTTTGGGGAATTTAATGTACTCTCTTCTGTGAAGAGTTAGGCACAAAGGCAGCATTACATAGTAGTGCTTCTGTCTTTGTCAGAATCTGAATGCCCAGTCCAATGGCAGGATATATCCTTGAGGTTTACTTGTCCCACCTGGAGGCTGAAAAGACTAAAAAAAAAAAAAAAAAAATGTGACAGATCTCTCACTAAAATAAGACAATAAAGCCCAGGGCATTAAATGTGAACTGTTCAGACTCTGGTGTTTTTTTTATATGTATATATTTTATGTATGTAAGTGTGTGTGTGAGTGTGTGAATGATCGAGTTCACAGGGATGTGAAACTAAGCAATATATGAAGTGAGGAAATCCCATCTATGGGTTTATTGATTTACTAATAAAGAGTCGCAAGTCTGAGAGTGATCTAGACACTAACGCAGTTTCTACTACAAATAATAAAAATCACAAGTTGGTTAAATACGACAGAATACAAGTACTGTGAATGAATTACATCAAGATGTATGAAAATAAGTTGGTTTACTTGGACTCATTCTAATTTATTCATGACAATTAAATATTATACTTCCCCTTCCTGTAATACACTTTTTATTGTAACAATTTTGTCTGGAGTCCCTCTATTGGAGACTAATTATGTACCAGCAAAGATCTGCTCGGCCAAACAAATCGTCAGGGTGTGCTTTTTAAGTCACCTGAGCGCTGTTGAGTTGAATTTGTTTGAAACAACGTGGCTCTTATTGGTTGTACAACTCTCCAGTTGAATGCGGGGTCGATATGTACCCTATAATAAAATCCAAATGTCGTGTTAGCTGACTCGTACTCTGATAGATGGACATTTATTCATTAGATTTCTTTTGACGGAGCTCAGTGTAGTTCAGGAACATTGCGTTATTTCCTCACTAATTGCAACTCCCTCTACTCGCTGTCTGAGTTTCTGGTTTAATCATCCAGAGCCAGCCCTCAAGTGGCCATTTGAGGAACTGCAGCTTCTGACACTTTTTAAACTCCAGAAGATGCTACTTGAGGGGTGCTTATCCTTCATAAGATTACATCTTTAATTCTTTTGTCTTGGTGCGATTTATAGTAAGATACTGGAAAAGCCAATTTTATTACCTTTTCTCAGAGCTTGGCAAGGTGCTTTTATTCTTTTTGCAAAGCTGCTGTCCTTGACTGCATATTTATTAAACACTGCACTCTCTTCTCATATTTGGCAAGAAAGCAGAGGAATTCTCACCTTTAAGGCTCACTAATAAATCTCACATTTTAGTACAATAAACAAATGGAAGAGAAATAAAAAAGGAAAAGCTGCGACTGCCAGGTAGACTGTCCCGTACGCGCAACATACTTTAGTTGTGTATCAGTGTTTGAGCATTAGTAAAACATCAGCGGTGTAGATCTCATCAGAGGCGAAATTACTCCCAAAGTTTTTCAATTTAGCCGTGCTGGAGCACTGCCAGCATTCTTCACTTGCGGATCATTTATGTTGCCGAAGAGAAATCAGTCAACAGTGAGACAACCTGCCCCCTTCACAGTCTGCAGGGCGGGTGTTGACTCCGGTGCAGGCTTTCTCATTACTACAGTGAGCTTTCTTTTCTTTTTAAGGCTCTATTTATGTGTGTGCAGACCTCAAATAAAGTTGTTTTCATCATCAGCGTTTCTGGGTGTTAACAATAAATCACCGATGTCTTGTGGGGAAAATAGACGCAACTGTAGCTCATATGTTGCAGTACAATTCACTGCACAGTTTTTTTCTCCCCGCCATGGTAAATTATATGTGCACAAACAGTCTGCAGCCTCTTTTTATTGACTATTATTTAGTCAGGGAACTGAGCATGTGTGAAGGTTGCTGACCACTTTTCCAGACCACAGTGTCACTGGTGTAATCTCTTTTGCCCGTGCGACAAACATGTATTCAAACTTGCATTTTTAACTTGAAAACAAAGTTCGCAGAGGAATTCCTCTGCATCCACGAGACATCAGACCCCAGCAGGGAGATGTAAAGCTCACAGTGCTGAAAACCACAGTGCAGCTGTCGGCCACCTCTGGATCCGATTTCCCGCTCGGGTCTGGTGATTGGGCAGGCATGTGGCCAGGCCTGTTAACGCAGCTCACGCTTCTTTGTGTCTCCCTGCAGTCACACAACAGGTGTGAGGCCGGAGGCAGCGGTTCAGGAGATGGTGACTGATGGTCTGGTTCTGTGAAAACTGACCGTGCTTTCCAAGTAATCAAGAACGAGAAATGACACACACACTCAGTCAGAACAAGATTATCAGGACTGTGGCGGTGACAACAGTGCAGTCGGTGCTGTGGCGTTAGCTGTGGCCTCTGCAGAAGGAAATGATTCACACGCTTTGCAGATGGTGAAATATCAAAGTGCAGGGGCTGTTCGGAGAAATTAGAATGTAAAGAGAGCTGCTTGTGGTGGCTGCTAACCACAGCTAGGATGGTTTCACTCTAAACGCTCAAGCAAGAGTGCCACCGTCGGGTCAGCTACTGTGTTCCAGTCCAAGTTTTTAGATTAGGCCCTTGGGTTGGTTTAATATGCTATTTTTATTGTTTCTGTGATGCTATTTAAGAAAATAATACTTTGTGACATATTAAATGCCAGTCATTTGTCTGTACCTGCCGACCAGGGCACACTAAAACAAGTGAATGTGGATCTAACATGAGCTTACCTCATAAAATTTTATTTGATATTACATTTTAAATAGGAAAATGTAATCTAATGTAGACTGCACTCTCGGGATGTTGAGTAATGTTATGTACTATTCTTATACAGACAATGAAAAATTACATAAACATAAATAAACAGATACAGTTTGGTAATGAAACCTGTCTTAAATGTATCCAATTCCACGCGTCATTTTCGATTTATTAAGCTTATTTCTGTGTTCATATGTTTATTGGGAGGGGACAAAAAAGACCACATTTTACTACCACACACATTGACGCAAGCTAGCTACGCTAACCTTACATTAGCAACACAAATTGGGTTGGGGTAAGGACCTCCTACATCATTAATATACATACACATAAATAAATGAATAAATAAATAAATAAATCAGAACATTGTTAGACCAGAGATAGTTTTGTCTGCCTGACTTGCAGTTCCAACTTTCGCCACTGTGCAAAAGGTACCACCAACATTTCTTGTGACTTAGTAAAGTATTTTGAAAAACACTTCTGGAAGACATGTTTTATTTTATTTTTATATTTATAGCCCTGAACTGAACTGTGTTGTGGATGTATCTGGCAAAAGCCTCTTGAGTTATGTTTTTGTTCCTGGTTTGTTCCAAGCATGCTACATGCATGGCCCCTCCCACCTCACCTCATTGTTCAGCTATTGTTGCTTGTTAACCTAATACTGTAATTTAGAAATATACCGATGTCTTTGTCATTTTATGTTATGTCAGAGGAAAATACGGATATTGCCAACGACCTCATTCTTTCATTACAGCTTTTCATGCCCCTGAGTCACCCAGTTGTTGGCTCGCTAAACAATTAGCCTCGGTGGCTTCCAAGAGCCAACAGTTGCCTAGCAACATCTTTCTCATTACTTTCAGCTGATGTGACCTCTTGAATGCCAATCACTTCGTGGACACAACTTAACATATTGTAATCACAAGCTCTCGATGTCCATTTGAATGCAGCATATATGAACCTATTGGGTTTCAAGTAACATTTTGCGTTCAGTGTGCCGTTATGACCGCTATCTAGCACGTGGAGCTCCCCCTGGTGGTTAAGTCCGACACAATCCATGCTAGTTGGTGGATGGGACGTGGACCAGACTAAATCAGTAAAATACAAGTCAAATATACAGTTTTCAAGGATGCTTACTACATTTCAGATAGTTAATATAATGCAGATGTATGTTCAAGTGTCCATTTTCCGATTTTCATTCAGTTTTGTTTCAGTTGTGGATGTGACAGGACATGACATCATGACGCCGGTGACAAGCGCTGCGTGAAAAAGACCCGTATGAACATGAACGTAAAATAGCGTCAAAATCAAAATATGTATGAAACCTTTTAAATGAGTAGTTGTGCTGTAAAAGGGTGCTGGCTGACCCCGAGCTTCTTTAGGATCTTTGCAGCTTTTTTGGTAAGTTAAACTTTTGTTTTTTGAGGATGTAAATGCTAGCTACTGAACTTATTTTTCCCCTTAAAACTTAATTATGTTGGTGTTTTCTTTTTAGTTATGTGGTTAAATACATTAATTCGCTTACAAAGTCTGAATCCATAAAAAGGGGGAATATAATTCAACGTTTCTCTGTAAGTGGCGTAGGTAGAGCAGATCACAGTACTAATTAAAGGCTAGTGAATCTCAGTGATCTCAGTCTCAAGATGGCGGCACCTGTATCCCCACAAGTGTAGCTTCAGTTGCCCAATGGAAACAAGTGGAGACACACCATCCATTTTTCTACAGTCTGTGTTTAGCACCTACAGAGATTGTGGTTTATTTTTCCATAGCCATAATAAATTTCTTGCTCAGTTAAATTGTTTCCAGTAGAAGTATAGCTACAGTATATTTTAGCCTCATATTCTATTAACTTCTCGACTGCAGTGTTTCTGAGTCTGCATTTGCTCAGGTTAAAATGTGACAACAAGTCTTATTTATTTGTTGTTGTTTTTTCTTTGGAAGCTGTGAGGGGAAGCAAGCCTGATAAGCCGAGGATTTTAGGAGACTTGTCACTGTGTTCTGCTCGAATCAGAGAAAGGGAGGACACCACACACCCAGACACAATCACTACGCACATCCATAGCCAGCGCTGCAATCTCTATTTCATGCCAGTGGCACAAAGGTCCACAATCACTGCACCATTCAGGCTGCCTCAGAGTCAATAAAGTCTTGTCTGCATTCGTTCTCGTATTAAACCGCGGAGGCAGTATGCTAATATTATCCCTCAGACAGCCTTCTTGTTCCAGTGTTTGGCTCGGGCTTAGTGTTTCACCGTGCCAGAAATGAGCTGCCACTTTGATGACACATTAAAATATTCTGACACGAGAACAGAGGAATCCATCTCCCCACTGAGCGCCGCCACTCGCAGCAAGGCAAACGTGCTGTTGAAGGTGACTGTGGGGGAATGATAATGAGACATGGGCTCGTTAGTTCCTTTCCATTATGCATCCGGGGGACTTAGCTTTGAAGGTTGCCCGTAGCCGTGTCTCTCTTGTTCCTCGTTTGATAATAATGTGAAACTTTACTGATCAGGCCGCAAAAGTGGTTCGGGGGAACGGGGGAAAAACACAGATGAAAGTGGCCTAAATGAAAACGTTTTACACTGTGGATGCTCGCGTTTGAAGTTCATCTTGCATTCACAACTGTTTAAGGTCTACGTTGGTTGTGCGGTGAGGCAGCAAGAAAGTAAATCATTTGACTTTGGACAGTAAACATATGTGGTTACAGAAAATTAGCACATTATGAAAACTTTAAAGCCTTGAAAACAGATTCGTATTAGGTTTTGGGTCTGTCTGAGCCAAACTCAAATTCTTAAAGGTACACAAAAGCGACGTCAAAAAACAACCGTCAAAGGAGACCGACTGTTACGTCACCTAATGTCTATTGTGGCTGGACCATAAAGTTGCACTTGAACACACCACATAGCCTACAAACAACAGCTAGCTGGTACATACATTCTACACAGTATATAAATAACTCTTCATACAAGCAAAGCTCTTCTGTGTGATCGCGATTTCAGGCGACCATATGAGCAAGTTGACGCCAGTGCTCCTGGTGTTATTACAAAAGGGTGGAAAATGGTGTTAATCATCCGGTGTGCTATTTTTCTAAGCAGTTCAGCGAGCACCAGATGAATTACGGCATGGTTGAAAAGAAATCACATTTTGAAGTTGGCTCCAGTGATGGTTTTGTCTGACCAAAACCTGTTGGATGCCTTGTCCAGCGACTCATGCACAGGTCTTTGTCATTGCATACTGTTCTCCCTCCCTGCCTGCAGGGGTTGCTGCTTTCTTTTTGTCTCATCTTTCAGCTTCCTGTATGCGTGAGAGTTATTTGGGGAGAACTGATTGGTGTCCAATTCAAAGGGGCTTTTGTGGAGAAGCTCTTCACCCAACGAGAGAAGCGAGATTTCTGTGAGTCTTTTTTTCTGTGTCATGTTATCTCTTGTTTTTGGTTAGGTCACTTTTTTTGTTTGTTGCTTTGCTGCTCATCCTGAAGTTTTACCTTACGTCTTTTATGCTACGTACTGATTTCCCGTAGGCTGCTTGTGACACTCTGGAGGAACCACGCTACGACTAGCTAGGAGGCCAGGAACAGCTTCAAACCCTTATACAGAGCTGAACTTTGGCCACTTGGTCTACAGTTTATTCAGTCTAGATGTTGACAAAATATTGTGTATTTGGAAGTTCATGGAACTTGGATTAAGGTGAAAAACAGAGATCACCTAATTGCAACTTGTAGGAGCAACTTGTTCTCCTGCCAATTCGAAAAGGTGAATTTCCTGAAAATCGTGCTGCAAAATCGAGGGCTGCAGATGCTCAGCGACGGCCAGACACCGGGGAACGACAGACCGTTGGTTTTCGTGTCTCACTGCCTTTAGAGAGAGAAGGGGGGTCCAAGCTGAGTTGTTTTTGAAACCTGACCATCTTTAAATAATAAGACAACATGATGTCCTGGTCCTATTACCAACATTAGAGCTCTCTCTTTTAGGGATAACACGGTGCTGCTAATGGACTGGGTCATATTAAACCAGTGCAGCAGAGGGAAGGATGACTCTCATTTTGTTTTCATTTCCGCCCTCATCATTTTCACACTTTTTTGCTCAATTATAAAATTTCCACTCTCGTTTTGAAAATATGAATCCCCGGTCCAGATGGTTTTTAAAGGAAAAAAAAATCTGCTGGTTGTAAACGCACTGAAGACTTGAGCCACGTGCAGTTATTAATTGTTTATTCAGTACATCATGTATATCCAGTCCTGAGCAATGTGTTTGTCTGCCTTGAAACGATAGTTCAAGTCTTGTAGTGTAGCCACTTCACTGCGCATGATCAAGCTTTGTAGCAGTGGCTGGCTACTCGTCTGCAGACACGCCCTAGTGGATGAGGTGCACAAATGTGGTGAATTTTTCAGTTTTAGGAAATCGTAGAGCCATTTTGATTGCTCATCACAGCCCAATCAGGATAACAATACCTCAGGTAGCCACCTTGGTCGGAACAAACTGTCCCGATTAGAAAAAGATTCAGAAAGGTGGTGTTAATTCAGTAGGAAAATACTAGCTCCTAATAACCATGTAAACACTTGACCTGATTGTTTCTCTCTAGTTGGAATACATCCATTCTTTATGCATGCATGTTGGTCAGAAGGACAGAAACATGGAGGTAGCATAACAAACTGGTCTGTAGCTGTTAGAGACTTTAAAATAGATTGTGAAAACAAGAGCCAGAACTGATATGGGGAGTGCCACTGAGACCGTGGATCCATCTCGGTCACCTACTGAGTTAATTCAGCATTGTCAATAAAGTAAAAACTCTTCTTCATGTGCAGATATGATGCTCCATAGCAGGCAAGAACCACTTTGCACGTGTCACAACACTTATCGCATAATTTTATTTGGCGCCCGTGTGAACAGTTAAGGTGGAATCTGTAATCAGAATGATTTCAAGAAAAGGTCGAAGAAGAAAGGTCACAGGAGAATGAACTGAACTTTAAGCACATTGGAAATGCGAGCAGTGAACGATTCACCTTTGCTCGCCGCGTTAAACCACAACACCGAAAGCTTCACTGGCTTTTTTTTTTTCTTTCCATCTCCATTTAATAATATGCAATGTTCTGGCCTTCGTGAAAACCCATCAGTTGTTTTGGGAGCGTGAAGCAGATGCTGTGTTTGCCCACAATGCCTGCCTGGTCTCTCATGTGGACTGTGCTGCTGTAAAGCTTTTCAAGTGCTCATTCCCACATTTCAGTGTGAAGTGGGTGAGTAAAATGTTCCCTAACTGGCGTGAAACATGGCCAAAAATACAATACTATGACCCAGTTTGGAGGGGATAAAAAAAGGACGACTTTTCCTTTCATAGCGCTCCACAGAGTCTCTGACCTATCGAAGAACGGCGGTGGCGCAATCAGATGGAGGTTAGATTCGCCTTGTGATAAAGTATGTGTGGCATTATTGATCTGCTCGGCAAAACCCCCTCCTTTAAGGCTTCCATCGCCGAGTCCGCAGAGCAAACTGCTGCCCACTCGTCACAGAGTGTTTTCCATTGAAGTGTCACCCCATCCCCCCGCTTTACATACACACACTCTTCACAATTTTCAGAAAAGACAATCTTTGCTCTGTCAGACAAGCCAAGGAGTGAAGTGACCTTTCAATCATTCCTCCAGGGACGCGGGGAGGGGCGGAGCTTCTCCTCCCCCCCAAAAGATTGGCAAAATGCCTGCCTGGGTGTTGTTGCTAGGCAGCGAGGCCCCGCAATGACAGAGTGTCAACAATGAGAAGAGAATGAGAAATGCATTGCGCCTGATGGCTGGAGATGAGGGGGCATTACATTCTGTGTGTCTGAGCTCCTCGCCACGCAGCGAGCCTCGAAGCCCTTGGATGTATGTCATGCCCGTAATTGTAATTTCTCCACTCCGTGACGGACGACCGTCGGGTTACTTTAGGATGAGTCATCTCAAGTGTTAAAATGTGAAAATACAATCAAGGCAACTTTTGTGTTGGCTGACGGAGAATGGAAGGACCTTAATTGTACATCCTGGGTGGCTGATGAGACATTAATTATAGGCGTGCGATGTGACTTGAATCTTAAAGTTTTGAACAGTAATATATCATAGCTCTCTCTTTTTCTGCTGGAAGTGTTCTGAGGTTTACGTGGGTTTTGCTCCTGCAGAGCCACCCGTTTGTTTGTTGACAAAGCACAGAAAAATGAGTTGTACTCGCGGCCTAAATGAGAGTTTGATCACTTCTAAATAGTTCATTGCTTTTCTCAGAACCCATTATCCTTGAGAGGATAGTCATGGTGGTGGGAGACTCATTTGCAGTGCAGGTGCCGATCACAAAATTGTTGTTTCTTTAAGAAGAATGTGCAAAAACTTGAACGGCTATGTTTGTGGGGTGATGTGGGGGGGTGATGTCCACAAACACGATCGCCGTTTTATTTGTGGGCCCCAAGGCACCTTACGAAAAAAGCAATGCACAGACCAGAATAATATATACAGTTCAATAACAATGAAGGCTACTTTTCCACGTATATAGAAATGAGATAAAAGAGAAAGCGGGTTAAACTGAGTGGGCTATTTTAAAAAGATGAGTTCTTAGTCTGTATTTGAAAGTTGTCAGAGACGGGCGGAAAGGGCAGGTGGTGAAATAATGGAGGCCGACTTTGTAGACAAGTCGAGATGTCATCTGTGTAGGAGTGAAACTGTAACTTGTATTTTACGGGAAATATTGCCAAGAAGAAGAAAGCAAATGATAAAAAGTAGTGGACCAAGGACAGAGCCCTGGGGGACTCCTCCGGCGTCGGAAGAGCGCTTAAGTGATCTATTTATCGTGCTGGTGATGCATGAAATGTTACAGTCTTCCTTCATTGAAAGAAGTTTCATTTTTAGGTGCAATTCTGGGAACTAAAATGCCTCATGTGACCACCTCAGTCAGACTGACAAGGGTGTTTTAAATCTTTGATAATCTGTTAGATAGGAAAACATTAGCTCCTAACGACACTTGATTGGTTGGAATAAATTTGTTCTTTTTCCACATGTTTGTTCCTGAACTCCTGTGTATTTCCAGGGTTAAAAACTATGACTACCATCTGTTTTGGTTGTGTCCCAGCCTTCAAGGCAAGCAGCCAGTCTGTGGTAGTCACTATAACGCGGCTGGCTGGATAAACGATGTAATTGACATTCAAGCAGAGGCTGAATCACACATAGGTTGCATGTCTTGGGATGTGACATATCCCTGCATCCATGAACTGAAATTAGCCTCTGATTGGACCGCTTTTTTATGTGTATGTAGCATAAGCAAAGAGTAAAAAATGATGAAACGTTGAGAATTGACAGGCAGGATGTGGGGAATCAAACTCACACCTGTATGTGATGATGACGGGGTGGGGGGTGAAACGGTATGAGATGAAGTGAATGAATGTGCAGTAGGGGGTGGTGGACGGGGGAGTGGATGAGTGTGGAGAGACACTCAAAGGAACCACAAGTGGCCCACTGTTCCCCGGCAGCAGCACCTGCCTCGCCGCCTCCCTCCTCCTCCCGGCAACAGAACCTCTCTCAAGGCCGGTGCACGGGGAATTGAACGAGGGGGTCGGGGTGGGTGTGTGTGTTTGTGTGCATATGCATAGGGGCATGTGTGTATTACATCAAAAAGATCATTTCCTAACCATATACGTGGACTCTGCCAGGTAATTTCTCCTGGGAAATACAGAATGTCAATCTCAATGTACCAGTTTTTGTTATGATCTGTAAACTAAACTGCCTCAATTACCTGGCTAATGTTCGTAGATGCTTTATAAGGACTATAAGCCCCGCGTCCCTTAGTTACTGTTGCTACGCCTGTGAAGATTTCCCCTCTTGCATTTCCAACACTGCAGTTTGCACAGCATTACCATGGCAGATTTAACAGCTCATACATTTAAAAAAAAAAAATGTCTCAGATAGAAGTAGGCAAAAGTGGGTATGTCACTTGTAGCTGGAAACCTTTTTTTTTAATTAGCTGAAATGTTAACTCTTGCTGGTAGATTTGATCATTTGTAGATAGGAAGTCAGTGAAATTAGAAAATAGCCAACTGCATGAAATGGCTTTTAAAGTTTCCCTACTGTGTTTTTTTAAGGTTTTCTGTCTTAAGTTTGCAGCTAAGTGTGGCTAAATAAATGAGGCAAGCGTAATTAACAGCCAATGACTCGAGTATGGCAAACATTGCCTCATGTTGTTTGAGTTGCTAACATGGTCCTAGCTTCTTTTGTTTTACTTTATGTTTAACCTTCTGTTGACTGTCATTTATTGTTGTAATTAAAATATTCTAACCATACTGAAGCAACTATATTTGCTCTGTGCTTTGACAATGTTACTCCTGAGTGCAATAAGCTAGTTAGCTGGACATGCTAACGACTGCAGCTTATGCTATAATAGATAGCATAGCATTCGATTTGTTTGATATAGTCTAGGGAAAAACCACCATCTTAAAACCAAGTTAAACACGTTACTTCTTAATATGTAAATGTAATTTCCAAGCTGGACAGGCCTGTCTTTCGACTGCTGATGCTACCAATGGGACAACTGTTCTGGAGGAAGGGTTTAGTGAAGAGTCAATTCCAATACGAAGTTCACAAAACCAAAAAATGAATATCGATGACCCTAACTCTGCTTCAGCATTCCCATCAATCTCTTCGAGCCATTGTCCCAAACATGCAGCTTGTGGTTGTCATGCAAACTGCCGTCATTGGTCCGCCTTTCATCTGCAGCCCTGGCGTGATTCTCAAAAGATGTTCTCTAATATTCTATAACAAAAACTGACCTTGCAAGATTTAAGCTTGCCTCCGCAAGGTCAGGCTGCAACACTCAGTTTTAAATCACTAGTGAGAAAGCCCGAGATTTGTTATTGACTTCCTCATTGTCCCCCGAAAATCAATGCAGGGAAACAGAGGAGGAATTTTTGAAACGCAATTTGCAACAAGGGCGACGCCTGCTTGTCAACGGTCGGTCAATGACAAGCTGGGGCTTTACATGCTGTCAGTCGGAGATAATTATACCAGACATAATTGGTTTGTTGATTTGGATGCAGCAGCCGAACCCGCTGCTGTCCGTGAATACGTGGCTCGTAAGGTTGGCTGTGTTTTCATGTTGAGCGCAGCTAAAAGAAAGGTTATTTTAGAGGAGTGCAATTGGGATTCTTGGAAATCTGAGTCACAGTAAGTGCTGCACTTCAGCAGAGGATCAGATACAACAGCAAATAATGCAAATTCAATAAGCTAAAAAGCTACAAGTATTTATAAATCGTATATATGAGCACACGAGATCAGTGTACTCTTGTAGTGTATTAGCTTAATTTGTTAGTCAGCTGATTGGAAATAGCTGTTCTGTGTCTGTATAGCAGAAAAAAAAATGCTTCAAACACCAAGGATGGAGAAATAGTAACCTACAATGTAAATTATTTTACTACTTAAACTTTGACACTAGCGCCTTGATAGTGTAATGGTCAAAGCTTGGTTTCTTTGGTAAAGCTCCATTTATACCGTATTAGATCAGATCATCAGAGTCTACAGCATAACCTCTGACATAGTATTTGCTGTAGTCTACGGCTTAGTCTACAGCTCGCATATGCTGTAAGAATTTATAGTCATGTACTGGTGTGCCACAGTTGCTCTGTAATTATGCCATAGTCAGCGGTTGGTCAGCTAATAAATGCTGAGTTACTGAGAGACATGGTTACTTTTGAGAAAATGGTTACTTTTACTGAAATTGCTGCAATGCAGAAAAGAGAGTGGAGGCAATCTAGAGGCGAGTTTTGAGGCGGTGTGTAGGAGGCAGAACGAGGGTGACTCTTCTGTGCTTCTCCGGCCACAGAGAGACAAATAAAATCCAGTCTCGGAAACAATCGCCGCTGTTGCGGTCTGCGTCACCGTGACGTATGTCCACATTTCTGGCGAGGTGAATGCAGCTACGGCATACCTACGGCTTAGATCCCATACGGATTAATACATGTAGCACACGCCACGTAGCCAAATTTCAATGTTCATGGTTTGACAGCTGACTGGACCTTTGTTGCATGTGATACCCTGAGCCGGAGAAGACAAAAAAATACATTCGGAGCACAACTCATGCTTCACCTCTACGACATGTCAGGTTGTCTGCTGTGAAATGGCGTGTTAAAGTGAACTCTATCACTGATGGCCTTTATTCAGGTTTCACAACAAGTTCACGGTTTAAAGGGTGTAAATCTATTTGCGGAGACGGAAAGTTCTTTTTACTCACTTTACGCCCACAACATTTGGCACTGGAGCCCAAACAACATGCGTGTAACATAGCCTGCAGCCATGACAGCACCCCCTTGTTATTTATCTTATTTTGGGAATCTTATAGGAATGTCAATCACAGCAGATACGTAACAGTGTTGGTGAGCAGCGAATAACTCCTGAAACGTATGTGTGTTTTTCAGGGACCATCCAAAGTGGGCTTAGCTATGGTTATGTGTCTCACTACAAACGGATGAACTACACGTCTCTATCACGCACACAAATTCACACACACGCCTCCTTGGTTAATGGGGAAGGAGGACTCAGCCAGCTGGTGTAGCTCACAC
The DNA here is from genome assembly GCA_005024645.1 of Planiliza haematocheilus. Taxonomy (NCBI): domain Eukaryota; kingdom Metazoa; phylum Chordata; class Actinopteri; order Mugiliformes; family Mugilidae; genus Planiliza; species Planiliza haematocheilus. The sequence goes on from SRSE01000613.1 coordinate 6,046,682, forward strand.
ACACACACACACACACACACACACACACACACACACACACACACACACACACACACCTAATCCCCCCGTTCGATTTGTCACCCCTCCAAATCCTATTCATCCAACTTCCTATTCAGTGCTGTAGAGCCTCTCCAGTGGAGTCTCCACCCGCCTCCCCTCATCTTTGTTCCACATCTCAATAGTTTGAACCTTGCAGTCAGTGGCACATGCTGTACAACTCGGAGCATTTTCTGCACGTGCAAAGTTTAAAAGATATTGTTTTCCGTAAGTGTGCTTTTTTTTTAAGATTTAAAATGATTTTATTTTAATTTACTTCATGCCGTTGAGGTGCAAGAAATAGTTTGACTTTATTTGAAATATTAAAAAAACACTTCATGTAAAGCAACAGCCTGTAGCAAGTTAGCTTAGCATAAAGACTGCAAACAGCTCCTTAATTTACACATTATATCGGAATAACCCTCATGCTAATCACAAATCTAGCTTTGCACGCGTCAAAGTTATTAAGAAAAAAGTTAAAGGTTTGGATGCTTGATTTAAATAATTTTTTTGAGCAGTTCCCTCATTTTATTTCATCGGTTATTCAGAAAACATAGCAAGGTGTGAACAAAGTGAGATATAAATAAGTGCGCACATTAGAATTTATATTTTAGAACAGTGGCTTTAACCTGTATCCCTTTTCACTGGGTGTCAAGCTCACAGCTCCACCCTCAAAAACAATAAAAGCACCTTTAACAGAGGCAGCAGCCTCGCGTCTTGAAAGTGTCAAACCACACTCTTTTCCAATCTGCTGTCTTTACAACTACTTAACGCTAATCTTGGGCCACCTTATGCCCACTGCACTAAGACAGCCTCTGCATCGAGGCTAATCACATGCTGGCACAAACCGCCGGTGGGACCGACCAATGACGGTGGGGCTGCAAAGAGACTGAGCATGAACTCTGGTGACCTCTTAGCATCGCACCAGGTTACCCACTAAACGCCTGGGCATTAGTTCAGACACGGATTTGACGTGGCCTCTCACTCACTGAGCATTAATAAAACCCATTCATGCATTCCTCAGCTGTAAACTGTTGTTTTAAACAATCGCAACACGGATGTCATTTGCAAGCAATGCAGTCAAAAACAGTTATTTCACTATTAAACCTTCAAAGAAATATGTAGTGGCCTTTAAAAATATTTTAAGGCATTTGAATTTATCATCAGCAACTATACATTAGTTTCTTTTTAGTTTATTTACAACCCTGTGATTTCTATGTTTTTATATTAAGTGCGTTTTTCAAATCTTTTTGCCCACAGTTTAGTTTCATTCACATGTGATAGTGCAGATATGTAGCTCCACCACATGGGTAAAGTTGGCATTACACTCTCAAAATTAGGCCTTCATAGAGTAGCTTGTTATTGCATAATTATAATTTTCTGTGTAAAACAAAAACATTGTTTTAAATGTTAAATTAAAATGAAATGAACAGTCTAATTTATTACACAGGTAGCTCAGCACTTATAAAAACCCAGAGTGAGTCAGTAAAAGTGGTATACACTTGCCTACAGTTCATTAAATTTGAAATAAAGGGCCAACATGACTTCAATGAAATATGCAAATATGCAAATTAAATATTAGAAACGTTTCTTTTGTATGAACGCATAACATAGCAGCATGTCTGGTAATGTTCTTAGTCACCCGGGTGGAGATATGTCCAAAAACACAAAACTGAAACTGAATCAACTGGATTTGTCTGGTTTTCTTGCAGTTAAAGAAGTTCAGTGCAGTTATACACAAGAATATACACACTTTGGGAATAAAAGCGAAACACATGGTTTGACACAGGAGAGCTACGTCTTCAGGCCAGGATTCAGGTGTCCGTCTACACCTGAATGACATTAGGACACTCTTTTAAGGACATAGCAAAAGAAGACAGATGGTTTGAAAGTTCTTAATATTCTTAATATGTATGTGAAATTGGAGAGACCCTCTCCTGGGTTTGCCAGTTTCATACCTGAGATTGATGTCTCTGGCCGTTCATTGGAGACAGAAAAGGAGACAGAAATTCCTCTAATTACAGGTGAATGTCTGTTGGTTACAGACACTAGTCATGTGATTGTCAACTAGAGGTTTGTAATAAAACCACCAGTCATTTAGAGCCGAGAAGCTACTTGATTAAGAGTTGAAACACCTTTACATTGCCTTTATTTAAACTTTATTTATTATATATGCGTTTATATTTAGACCAGTTCAGTTAAAAAATTATAGATAGGTCATCTTAAAGGTTTGCAGCCAACATTTTAAATCCCTTAATGACCCCTGTGCAGGTTACACTGGACCAAATAAGGCTTTAGGAGCATGAAGCTTATTCTCCGTGTCCCATGGAACAATTTCATGTTACATCATTGTTTTGCCCCTATTCTTTTTTTTTTTTTTTTTCAGTTTTGGCCTCTCCTCAAACCTTCCGCACTCCCCTTATTCCTCAACTAAATTCTGACTCATCCTCATTTTTTCCGCCTCTATTCTCGGATTCCTCCTCTTCTCACGTCCCCCCTCCCCTCCCTTTTTCATCAGATAATGAATCTGACTCATCGATGGGGAGTGCATTTGATCAGCCACTCAGCTCCTCTTTGCTTCTCCTGCGTTCATCCCTTTCTGTGCGTGCGATGCCTCCTCCAAATGCTACTGAAGCCTCTCCTCCCTTCTTGCCCTCTCATTCTCTCTGGGCCCGTGACTCATCCTCACATCTCCTGCATTATTTTCCCCCTCGTTGTGCATCGGTGTTGATGTTGGGTGGAGGGGAGGGGACGGGGGGGCTGATAAGCACATGTGCGGGCCGTGGGAATGGCTGATATAATGCAGATCACCCAGATGCGGCAGCTCACAGATTGTGAACAGAAGTAGCTCCGCAAATAGAAAATCACAACATTTACAGATGGGTGAGGATTAATGTTGCTGACATTGAAAAATGCTCCTTGGATTACAGGAAGCAATTTGAAGAATAAACTGTTGTTGTGTTCTGTCAGTGATGCCAAACTTGCAGTGTTTGTGAGTGTGTGAGCACAGGTATTTAACTGAAATAATTCACACTTCACAGAAGAGTTAAATGTACCAGCTAACTCACCTGTGTGAACTTGTGGGTGATTTATCCAAACAGTATTTCTTGTACACCGTAATATTCATTCAGGGATTCTTATCCTGGAATGTGGCTCCCTCTGGTGGTCGAAATTAAGTGTCCTTTTAAAGATTCCTGCATTGGTGATAAAGTACAGCAAATAATGAGCTTGGTAGGATATGGACTGGAAAATACATGCTTTAACAGCACACAGTATTGACCTGGCCTCCAAATTCACTAGATCCCAAACTGATCAAGTATCTGTGGGATTCACTGAGACAAGCCTGATCCAGAGGCCCCTCCTCTCAACTCATAGGACCCAGAGGCCCCCACTAACAACATTCTGTTCCCAGACACCACGGGACGCCCTCAGAAGGTCCATGTCCATTCTCTGATGAGCCACAATTGTTTTGGAGGCACAAGGGAGACCTACACAATATTAGGAAGGTGGTCATAATGTTATGCCTGATAGGGAGTTTAGAGCTACTTCACGTTTCATGGACAAAACTAGAAACAGGCCCTGTTGTTTTAAGTGTGAATAGACATTTATAGTCACATAGTTTCCCAGAAATTTTATTTTTATAATCATTCTCTATAAAATAAACCAACAAATGAGATATGAAGCTGTTTGCAGCGTTTATGCTAAGCTAACTAGCTACAACTTTATATGAAGTTCAGTTTATTTTCCAAAAATGTCAAAACTATTTTTTAAACCTCAACAGCATGGAGTAAATAAAAATTAATTCATTTTGAATTTAAATAAAGCACACATACAAAAAATATCTTACAGTGCAGAAAATGTATTCAGCTGTATTACATTTTCATTTTTAAGCTTTTTAAGTCTGCTCAGATTGTTTGCTCTGCTTCCTTGTCGTACATCGACTCATAACTGATTGTGAAATAGTAACCAGCTGATTCTTGTTGATGGACATGCAGAGCTTGACTTTGGAAATGTTAAGTGTGCAGCCCCAGGAGTTTCACGTGGGAGACTGGGTTCATTTCCTGCGTGGGAGTATGTCTGTGAAAAGTCAGTCATTCAGGACATGGTATAGCTAAAAATTAAGCCGCAGCGAGACTTGTTCGAGCGGTGAAACATCGTCAATGGGACTCAAACAAGTCCAGCTGCCTTTGTTTTCCTTGGCATGCCCGCGTCTTGTTTTCGGTCACAGCTTGGTTGGGTTTAGGCCACAAACACACACTCGGTTGGTTTTAGGAAAGATCACGGTCTGTATGAAAATGCGCTCTTTCAAATATGTGGTGCAGGCACAACAGATATACTGCAAGCTGAATTGCATTATTCAAAAACGTGTGCGCCTTGCCCCCCCCCCCCACAAAAAAAGGAAAAATCAAGCCCAGGAACACTTTCATTCTATTCTGTTTCAACGTCTTGTTTATACCATATGTGTCTGTTTACAGACCTCTTTCCTTGCTCCATCCAAAGTGATTTAGCGTGTTTTGCTGTCTGCAGATAGACGGTGTACCAAATGCGACAGCTAAGTGTTTGCAGAGCATTGAATGCCACCCAAGAACACATAGACCCCTGCCCTGTCTGGCAGCAAACAGCCTGTCTGGTTTCATTTAAAGACTTGCACCTTTGAATAGGGCTCTAATACTGTTGCAGTAAAGTTAGGAACTGTTTAACACCAGAGAATGCCTGATTGGCTTGTTTTATTTCTTCCATTTGGTTTCGCTGTAAAAGTATAAAGATTCAATGTGCACCTGCTTCCTGGAAGCTCTTGGATTGCATTTGCTGTCAAAGTCGTGTAGGTGTTTATCCAGGGAAACACTGGAAGTGCCATTTCAGAAAAATGAAAGACCTCTGTTCACCTAGAGGGACTCAAATTCAAAAAACACAAACTAAAGGAAGAAGTTATTATTTTTTTTCCTGGCTTCACATTCTCATTGACAAAAAACAAGACACTGTGATTCCAGTGAAATAAAAAATTTGTCTACTCTGCACCACGGAGCCCGGCCAGCTGTGACTTCCCACTTGAGCTCTTACTCCAGCCTGTTCCTCTGGCGGCACGTCTTATCATGTGGCTTGGAGATCAGCTGGGTCTGGCTTCGTGGCGGCTCACATTTTCCACGAATGCATGATCCAAGCAAAGCGTAGGGCCGGCGGCGTTGTGTCAGCGTGTTGTGTGTGAGGTCCTCACTGGAGATGGATGCAGATGTCTGCATGAGTGTGACAGTAAGATTTGAGCTTGTTTGTGTTTGGTGAATAGTTGACATCCCTTGCGCGGCCACTAAAACATGTGTGAAGAGCTGGATCAGCGTGACATGAGGGCCTTCATTAATAAGTGGTTTCATATGGACTTCAGTTCAAGTAAAGCTGCTGTGCTGTGTGGCTCGAGGACAGAACTGACATTTTCTTGTCCTCTAGTTTTCCAGTTTCTCTGCAATGTAGTCAAGCTAGCCACTTTATTTAGCAATATCTGTATATTGGTTTGGTCCAGAATGAAATGTCAGAACGACTTTTGGATGCCTTGAAAATTGTTAAATTCAAAGTCCCCTGAGGACAAATCCTAATGACTGATGCTGCTAGACTCATGCTTATGCTTGGATTTTTATTGGAATAACTCAGGTTCACCCCTGACTTTTAACTTAATGCCATTGACTGGAAGTTTTGAGTTTATCTTATGCTATCCATGCTAATATTTATAAGCTAAGTTCAGGAGCATGTAGAACACAGATTGTTGTGGTGTGACACAGCGTAACTGTGACAACCAACAATGTGAACCCGTTAACACCTGAAGCCTAATTTATTAGCTGGCTAACTAGCCAGCTAACAAGCTGAGCTAATGCGCCTATTTTTGTTAAGCGCAAACGCTTGCTAATTAGTACGAACATATTTAGAATAAAACCAGTGTTTCACTCACCCAAAAAAACAAAGAGCAGATTTCTTTGACGCCATTATTTACTCTGTATTTGTCAATGGCATTTGTGTGTACAATTTGTACTGAAGATGTCAAACAAGGAAGCAGTGTGTTTGAGGTGTACCCTTAAAATACATCCACAGGTGTGCTTCCAATTAACTCAGATGCTGTCTGCTTCCAAAGCCATGACATTTTCATCAGGGCTTTCCTTCATTGTTTAAAGACATAGTAATCTTTGTGTGTGTAAACTTCTGACTTTGAATTAAGTAATAAAACATTCTCTTAGAAATTCTCTCTCTCATTATTGTGGCATTTAGCAAATAGAAATAATGTTAGTAATCCTAACTGAACTGAACTGAAGGAAAGGTTTTAACACAGTGTATCTATCATTTGTATTCAATTAAAAATAGCTCGTGTACAACCCATTAATTTACATTTCAAATAATGAATATCAAAATATCACCGACCCACAAGGGGCGTGTCCTATTTTGCTAGTGATGATGTCATCATTACATCACTATGGCGTCATCAAGTTACCAGCGCGAGTCTTTAAATAGGAGCCGTTTCTAACGCTCACCAATCGTTTGGACGTTGGGCTGAAAGGTCCATCCTCCTCCGCTGACTCTGGTCTGTCCAACAGCCAGATGTTGAGCCCACTGCGACTGCAGGTGGAGGTCTCAGCCTAGCATGAGCCGTAAGCATGAGCTTCCGGTGTAGCCCTCAGCCAGGAAGGCCATTATTGGTCCTTATAGTATTTTTATACTATAATGATAGGCACGTTCTCTCTGCGCCTTTGGTCAGATGATGATTCTAAAATTGGCCGTAGGCCCACGAGTAGGGCCTGGTCAGACTTTGCATTAAGATCCGATCTGTGCTATCCAATCACAAGTGACCAGTTTAGGCACGTGTGCCTCCAGATGCATCTGCATACAGTGGTTGTCTTTAATGGATCTCTACAGCTGCTTCAGAACCAAGAACAGTGCTGTTTAATGTGTGTGCGTCATATTATCTGTTGATCTCCACCCTGACGTTTGTTAATGCATGAGGCAAAACCATTGGTCAAACTTTGGAAATTAAAGATCGGAAATTACACACATATTCGCTTTTGTCCAAAAATGTTTTTTAGTGTTCAGCAAATACCAAACTTCATTTTACTTCTCTCTTAATTAATCTGTAGAGTGAACACTATGACTTCCCGGTTCCTTCCGAGTTGTCTTGTACACAACAAACACGTAGGCTAGTTTCACTGAAGTCGACAGATGGAGAATAAATTCATGAAGCCAGGGGAAGACGACCTAACTGATAAAGAACTTAAAACTAAAAGGCGCTGGGCGTGGACAGAAGAAAGGAGCAGAGACGGCAAACCTTTTGGCAGCTGGTGCCAGAAAGTAAGAGAGCCAGGTGCTTGCTTCTGTGTTGTGCTCGAAGAAGGTAATTTACGCAACTAGCGGCAAAAAGTTCTATGGCGTCATGAAAGAGATCTCGTCACAGACCGGCTGTTCAGCTTTCCAACACACAAGTCGCTTGACTCTCCGTGACTGATCGTGTTTGTGACTTGAAAATAGGTGTGTGCTCGTTCATTGCAGAACACGATTTATCATTGACGATCCCTCAACCGCTTATAGATCTGTGTAAAAATAAATAAATAAATAGCTGTTGATAAAAATGCTTTGACAAAACTGTCCGTTTCAAATCAGTTTATATGAACACCATTGGTATATCACCAGAGTTTAACACGTCTGTCTGAGAAGCTCTTCATGTTTATGAAGCCACTAGCCACAACATGGACAAAGTTCTTAATGCACTGGTTCGCCTTTTTGCTGATGATACGGTCAGAGTAATAACACAACATCTAGCAAGCAGAGGTCGTTATTTGTTTTGAACAAAAAACTGATAGAAATGTTGCAATTAAGAATTACAATATTATCTACAGTTCAATGTTGCACTATAACTGATTATAAATTGTTTTTATATAAATTGTCCTTTACTGAATTAAATGGGCCCGGCGATAGACTGGCGACCTGTCCAGGGTGTACCCCCGCCTCTCACGCTATGACAGCTGGGATAGGTTCCAGCAGACCCCCGCGGCCCTTAACAGGAATAAGCAGGTACGTAAATGAATGAATTAAAGACTTAAATGATTGCTAATTGAATAATTCCTCAAATTAATAAGCATGACAGAGTTCCACTTGCTCTTATAACATTAGGACCATTCATTTCTAAAAATAATTTAGATCACTGGTGGAGCCGCGTTGCATCTCTAAAAAGTCCTTCCGGAAAAACGTTCAGGCTCAGGATTACTTTTTACTTTGAGCCCTAATCACCAGTGTATATAGTCCAACACATATAATTACAAATTTAGGGACATAAAACATGCTGTTAGGTTGAATTAACATCAAAGTCAGATGTGTGGATAAAGACTGTGTGAAATGCATGCTGCAGAAATGTTTGTTGTCTTTCTTCATTTTGAAAAATCTCAAGCAAAACATTGCCTTCATCTCTCTACATAACCAGTGCCTTTTTGTACGGCAACGTTTCAAAATGTTCCCATGAAACTTCAGAGGAGCAAAGCTTTCATCTTTAACTGACCCAAAAAAGAACATAAAACAGATTTGCTCTGACCTCCGTACAGACACAAAATGTCTCCATGATCGATGTGCCGGTTGTCTTCCCGAAAAACTCCTTTAACTTTTCTCCATGGAGCCGAATGAAATTAAAAAATCCTTTTTTTTTTTTTTTTTTGCACAGGCAGGCCCCCAAACTGTTGCCTCATTCGCACCCACTCAGGGGAGAAACGCTGATTCAGCTGGGTGGGGAGACAAAGCTACTCATGCAAAGGCAGTCACACATATTGTATTTTATAAGTGCACACAAAACGCAGAAATACACACATGCATACGCAGACAATAGAAACTGCGGCCCAGAAATCTTTGGCCAGTTGGCAGCTTGGACGAAAAGTGTTTAATGTATAATTTTCTCCGTCGCGCACATGCACTCACTCTTCTGGGGTCAAAGTATATTTGTGGTCATTAGTATCATAGCAACACTGGAAAGCCCCTCTATTAAAGGTTGTGGATTTCCTGCGTGTGGCTCAGCTTCAGTTTCCTCTGGCAAATTAGATGAGTAACTGAGAACAACACAAAAAATCACAAGCACAGAACTCCTGACCATTATCTTCCACTGACCGTATCTGACAAATTTAGCCACTGGAGAGGCCTTATTCCCATGCTCAGTGAGAGCTGACTTGCACTGTGTAAAGTCATTATAATATACACAGATCAGGCATAACATTATGACTAATATTGTGTAAGTTTCCCTTGTGCCTCCCGAAAAAGTTGTGACTCATTAGAGAATGAACATGGGCCTTCTGAGGGTGTCCTGTGGTGTCTGGCAACAGGATGTTGTTAGTGGAGGCCTTTGGGTCCTATGGGTTGAGGGGAGGGGCCTCTATGGATCAGGCTTGTTCCAGTGCATCCCACAGATGCTTGATCAATTTGGGATCTAGTGAATTTGGAGGCCAGGTCAACACCTAGTGCTGTTTTGTTTTGAGACAGTATTGGCAGATGTTCCAAAACCATTTTTGTGAGTGCGGTATCCTGTTGGGGCCATCAAGGAGTGTCATTGCTATGGGGTAGGGGTGCCCTGTCTGGTCTAGGCTAGGTGGGTGATACATGTCTTTGTAACATCCGCACGAATGCCAAGTACAAAATATTCCCAGCAGAACATGGAATTGTCACAACAGTACACCGACACAAGACAAAGCAAGCTAACGCAACGACAGGAAGGTCAATTCAACATTCCTCCAAATGTCTAAAAAAACCATCCAAGACTGATTCCTGTCTTGCATAGTTTTGTCTTCATAGCTTCTTGATGATGATGCCAATACTGTAGAACCTTTTGTTGTAGCTGATGAAGCACAGTTGGTGGTGTGTGATATAGTGCCATAACTGCTTCACATTCATGCCTAAATGGGTTGGATCAAACCAAGTTCCACTATGCAAAAACAAGCATTCAAGACACAGAGTGGGGATAAAAGGTACCCTAGAAAATGATTCTGAAGTTTCTATTTTAAGGTAGAGTAGCTGCACAAGGTTGCTTTAATTTATTGTTGCTCTCACATTATAGTTAAATGAAGCATGAATTGAGTCCATCGGCTTTGTTTCCATCTGTTCTTTTTCATAGCTTTCTGAGCTAAATAAAGTTTACTGATTATTCTGTTTCTGATGAAATTCTGAACTTTCAGTTGTTGTAAAAGACAGTAAGTGATGTAAGATGAGATCCAAGGTTTGAACGTTAATGAGACACATTGAGAAACCTCTCAGCTGCCTTAAAAACCCGAGTCAAGATCACTGTAAGTGTCAATCAACATGTGCCCAAATGGGGACGATCGTGGCATCAAGCCTGCTGCATTTACGAGAGTTTGTTTTTGCTAACGAGACGTTTACAGTCCTGTGTAATGTGAATTTGGCTGCCAACCTTCTGCATATTACTGAGCCATTAAGTGACTAATCCAAGAAGCGTTTCCAGGAGGTGTTTGGGTTCATGTCAAATTTTCCTCATGCCTCCTACTCCATGTCATTACAGCTCTGAAATAAAACATTACTCTGTGAACCTCTCGCCAGCAGTGGGCTGCTTCTGTAAGACATATGCACTGAAAGTGTTAAGTCTCAGTCTATTGTTTAGCCTACAGATCTGCACAGGAACCTGCATGTAATTGTGTTTGCCCTTTATGGCTTTCCTTGTCCTTAAGTCATTGGATTCCTACCTATTGTATCCCACTGGGTAAAGTTGTAGGTGGTTATAAAATAATAAATAAGATGTCTGGAATTTCGATTTGCCGGATGACTCTTATTTATTCCAAACTGGAATAGGGGAAATTAGTCATTTGTTTTTGAGCACTATTTCATTTGTTGCTATTAAAATCCTTCCAGTCGCTACCTTTCCTGGCATGGATGCACTGTTTTCAGTGTTGCCAAAGCGGCGCTCCACAGGAAGCAGCTTTGCCATTTAAACGTCCGTGGGGTGACTGTGTCATATAATCCAAATTCCATTGTGCTTAAGGCACTGTTTAAACAGACACTGAATCATATGTGATCAAACTCTGCATTGCTTTTGTATGATATTCTCAGTGACGTCTCTTTCAGGCGATGAAATGACCAATTTTGGTCAAAAAGGTGTTTTGTGTATTTTTGGTCACTATACCTCCATGTGGATTTAGAAGAGAAACTCAAAGCTGAGTTCCAAATCAGCGGCCGGACCACAGGAAGAGATGTAATGAAAAGCTTCACAAGAGTTGGCTTGTTGAGCTTGTTTCCCCAGAGAGAGGATGCAGGGGACAGGGGCGAGGTGGGAGCATGCAATGATTGCTGTGAGGGGTGAAAGAGAAAGACATGAAAGGCAAAGAGAGACAGAAAGTCAAACGATATAGCGCAGACCAGCTAGTTTGATGCAACTTTCTAGGTGATAAAATTATAAGGCCGGTTACAAAATAGTACTTTCATTCTGCTAAGAGATTGGGACAATCGGTTAGTAATTTCTTGGAAAATGCTTTTATTACTTTGAAACTCACCATACTGTTAAGTCAGTGTATTTAATTTGTGTTGAACGTTATTGCAGGTTAGCTTAATGCAAAAGACAGGAAAGCGAGGACAGCAGCTATCCTGGATCTAAATGTTCAGATTCACAAATATTTTCACAACAACAAAATCAAATGAATAAACTGTAGACCAACCGTCAGCGCGATTTAGGAGAAGTTAAGTACGACAGTTTGTAGGTATTCCTAGCTTTTAGCCTCCCAGCTAATCCTAGCTCTTCCATTTCCCTCTTTAGAATGATGAATACAGACTACTGCACTTTTCGATTTCCTGTTGCGCCGGTGCAGAGTATACATGTACGTGAAAGTTGGCAATGGCTCCTTACGTTGTGTTCAAGACACAGGTGACGTGAGGCAAAGTCAAAGACAGTCATCGCTGACGGTACGTCTTTGATGTCGGTTGATGTGTCTGATCATCTGCGGTAAAAGTACAAATGGAATGATTACTGCTCCCCGGAGACGTTGGCTGATCCTGTTTGATCTTGCATTTGATGCTGACTATTACACAATATCATTCGTCTGGAATGCAAGACCCAAGGGTGGTATGTGCAAGGCCTGTTGTGGCTAACAGGGAGGTCGCTGCAGTGTGGGGTGAACACAGGAGGAGAACGGAATGAATGTGAAAATTCCTCCCATCGACAGGAACATTTTGGGACATGCACTGAATTCAAATGGATGCAAATAGCTAAAATTAGCTGAACAAGACTAATAAGTGCCCTTCGTGTTGACTTATTTGTCTTGTGGGCCTATTAAAGTTTAGATAAGCTGCTGAGAGTTTTATTAGAGCCTCATTGTTTTAAGGGTCAAATAACTGTTTCTGAGGCCTCCCCAGGTCCCAAGGAGCAACATTATGAGGAAACGCTTGTATATCAGGATATTGGCCCTGGGGGCAGGGAGGATGTTCCTGGCCTCTCTGTGTGGATCTTGGCTTTTTCAATGGAAGGTTTGTCTTCTGCTTTTTTTTTTTTTTTTTTGCAAAGCAGGCCTCTGGAAGGAAGCAGGGTCCACACACGCACCGTGTCGAGTTGCTGCGATATCTCAAATGTCGAATTCCTTGGAGGTTATTGATCTTCATTAGATATTACAAGCTTTGAAAAAGATAAACGCCTCTACATGCATATAAACTTCTTTTCTTTTTGTCCTATTTGAATATAAACCACTTTCTCCCTAGTTTGCACCCCAAATATCATTTAACATAGGATTTATTTGCTGAGCTACCTTGAAATCAAACATATTGCAAAATGACACACATCACATCTGGTTGTAATAATGGGAAAAGACAACACACAATAAATTCTAAAACAGTCTTCCAGTGTGCCTTTCAGCATTGCACTGAATCCATCATCGTGCTTTAGTCAACCATGCACATGAAATGCTATGTGCATGGAAAGCTATTTCTTCCTATGATACCAGAATACAGAACAGAGGAAGCAGAAATGTTGCTGATGCAGAAAAGGGGTGTTCAACAACAGTGAAACCACTCTCTACGTCCCACAGTGAAGAGTTTTGAGAGACTTCTAAAAATACAAATACTAGATACTTTTTTAAAAAAAGAATGAAAATGTAACCAAAGTGCATTTACTTTTCACATTTACACTTATGCAACTAGTTTCCATTTTACTGGAAGTCTAAAAGTCAAGGTGAAAGCCTGGAAAAACAAAACTAAAGCCCCATTGTCAATAAAGCAATTTGGTCATGGTCAATTGTTCTGTGTTGACAGTTGTAGATGTTCTTGACTCAGCTTGTCTAGGTAGCCTTCTTGGAATAATAATAACAGTGATAATTTATACTGTATTGATCCCAAATGGGGAAATTGTTTCTCTGCCCTTGACCAGTCCATTCATTCACACAATTATGTGAACACTCGGACCAGTCAGCTACCACTTGTATAGCGCCCGAGGGAGCTATTTGTATATGACACCAAATGTTTCCTAGTGAAACAAACAGCAATGTGGGGACCAGCGACTCCCCATGTTGCTGCTAGTCTGTGGTCCCCACATTGGTGCTAGTCTTTTCTCTGTGTACCTCTAGCAGTTCTGTGATGCGGCTAGGGTATACCGGTGCTTTTAGCCAAACGCAATGCTAATGTGCTCAAAATGAAAACGCCAACATACTGATAAACAACTGAAATGTTTATCATATTTGTCATCTCAGTTTAGCATGTTGGCATGTTTATTTTTGCTAATCAGCAGTAACAAAAATCCAACTGTTGATACATTTTACTGTAAGCCCTGTCAGGGAACAAGTCATAAGGATTTCTCCTTTAGGCACCATGTGCACCGAAAAATAGTTTTTATAGTAATTCATTACATATTTTTCATGTTTTTGCTGTGGATCAAAGTGGTGGTTACTTTGACAAACAACCCAAACAACAGTTGGACCTTTGCCACCACTACAGTTATGCTAACATTGCTAAAAATGCAGCCAAGCTATCATGTTATCCTTATAAGCATAATTGGGCAGTGCTTGTCATGGTCTTTGATTTCTTCTGCAGACTTTATTCCCCCACATCAATTGGTCAAGCGCTCAGTCAGACATTCCAGATGATGGAACATGAGTAGAGTAACACCAGTGGGCGACTTGCTGTCTATGTCATCAGTCGCTGCAGAGGACGCCCGTTTACGTCTGATGCAGCGAGAGCACCCACGCGTCCTGGTAACCGGAGACCATCTGAACCGGGAGCGGAGCCCCCGCAGGGCTCTCAACACATTTGATTTGAATTTAAACTGTGGACAGTGTGTTCATGTTTCAGTTTCTTTGGATCTCGGTTAGCGGAGGCGACAGCTATGACCTCCTTGTGTGGGTGCTTACACGTTGATCTCAGTCACAGGGGGGTACATATACTGGATGTGTGTATGTGAACTTGCCAAGGGTGATCTGAGAGAAGAAACATATGTGAGCGACAAAGACAGACTGTAACTGTTCACTTCCACTATGAAGAGGGACTCGAGCTGTGTCAGAGAAACCACATTTTCACCATGAACTCTATATGCTTATTTGCTTTCTAGCCAAGAATGAAGATAATAATCAGTACCACTTTCATGTCTGTCTGCTAAATATGAGTTAGAAACAACAAGATGTCAGAAGCTTGTCTTGTGCTTTCTTTATAAGAATACGTGTGGTGTTGTTGATGGAAGGCAACGAGTCATGTAACGACCTCATAGGCTGAAAAATGGAGCCAAAGAGAACTGACAAAAACTGTACAGGCTGGCTCCAAAAGCAAGTCAATCCCCATTAACCTCAATGTTAAATTGCACTTTACAGCAGAAAGAAATATATTTATAACATTGTTCAAAAAACGGTTTTGGCATCAATAGCTAATTTACCCATCTATAACAAGTGAAGTGGACTTTTACATAACTGACTTGCTTAACTTCTGTTAAGCAAGTTACATTATTAAGGGCGTGGCTGCTTTGAGTGACAGATTGGTGCCATCCTAGGATGCTAGCTTTTTGAGTCTGTTGGTAGAGGCCCCAGAAACCAACTATTCCTCAGGAAATCTGCATGCGATGCAAGTTGGTCAATGTCACCCAATGGAATTGTGTTAAACTAGCACACAGCACCTTTGGCAGATCCTGTGTGTCATTCAGTAAATTTTTCAAATTAATTTGTGTGCCAAGAATGGTTGTCCTTTTACTGCATGTTATAAATTGGCTCAAATTGTCCCTGCAATAGACTGGCGACCTGTCCAGGGTGTACCCCGCCTCTCGTCTGATGACAGCTGGGATAGGCTCCAGCAGACCCCCGCAACCCTTAACAGGAACAAGCGGGTACAGATGAATGAATGGATGACTCAAATGACACTTGGCTGTCTAGTTAATGTGCTCTCTGGAGCTGATGATTGCCGTGAGCTCAAATGGCGAATGTAACCGCCAGCATTTTCATTCATGCTAATGCTAATTATTTAATGATTCAATAGATTCATGCTCTTTTTTATTTCTGCAGAAAGATGAAGGTGGAGGAGCGCCGCTTGTGTCAGCTGCGAAACATCGCTCACCTCAAACCTCATAGGACGGTTTCCCAGAAGTCCTTCGTTCCTGTTTCCTTGGAGATAACTAAAGCTTGCCGTTTTTCAGACGGCGTGTAGTCGGCAGAAACACACATAAATCAGGTCATACCCAGACACACACCAACACACTCACCTCTCATGTATAGTAATCCCTGTGGGAAAAGCAGTAGGGGTTTGCGTGGAGGTTTTGGAAGATAGGGGGAGCATTCATTCGCCTGTAAACGATATCCCCAGAATGTGATCAGAGCAGCCACACAGGTCAGAGCACTTCATAAAGTCTTCTGGTGACCGTGTGTCATCTGTGAGCGGCAAGTGAGACACAAGAAGCTGGATTTTTCATTGGACAGATACAATTTCACCTTTCTGACCAAAACCTATGTTTAAATTACTTGTAATGAAAAGACACTTGAGGAATGACGAATATTCAATTGCTGTAAACATCAAGATGTGATAAGAGAAATGAGAAGGAGTCATCATTACTGCCTTACTCCCAGAGTTTAATAAAGTATTTGGATCTCAGCCAGCCTGCCAGCTTTGGTAACGGTTTCTTTTGAAGGATTCCTTCCCTTGAAGGCTTCTGCTCCTTGCATGCTTTCAACTTGATTCATTTGAAGTTTATGGAAGTGTGCTGCAAGCTTGGCAATCGTTCCAGCGAGGTGAACGGGGCAGCCTGTCCTGATGGCACAACCCAGTCGAATAGAAGAAAGCGAAATGGCACACGAGTCTCAAGTTCTCTGTAACACTTCCAAGAAAGTCACCGAAGTCCATTAGTGATCCCTTTTATGGTAATTAGCTGAGACTATGGCTTTTCTCTGAGTCAGATGTCAACGCAAGGAAGGAGGTTAGCTGATATAAAGACCAGCCGGATGTGAATGGCTCCAACGCTCCAGAGACGCCGCAGTTCCTGGCCTTTTCCTGATCCGTCACTGCTCGAGTGAAACAACTACAAATGAGTTTCCTGATGTCATTCGTTAAAGCTAAGACTGAATTTAATAGTGATTGCTTTCTTCTTTTGCGTTAGTGGCCTCTTGCAAGAGAGAAAGGGTTTGCACAAAGACCTACGATCAGTTTGGCGGCAGAGATTGTTTGTGTAGAGCATGCAAACAGCTGCCTTCAATTCAAAGTTGACTGAAACTTTCCTAGTAGTACTCTAGTTCACAGACAAACAGATATGAAGCACAGAAAAGAACGTATCAAAAAGAGCAATTTAGTTAAGGTCTGCAGGACCATGCAATGCAGAAAGTCACTACTTGACTTAAGTAAAAAAATAAATAAATGTTAAATCCATAATGCTACGTGGTATTTTCTGTGCTTGTATAATAACATAGCTTGGACTAATAAATCATTCAAGTGTTAAAGACTGCTACTTGGTATTCAAAATGAACAAACTCACTCAATACATTTTTCTAGTGAAGACTGAAGTGCAGGCATCAAGCTAGCTGATTCATTAACCTCCGTGACTCAGAGAACGCTCATTTCATTCACTGCTCTTAAAAAAGTAAAAGTATTTCCAGAGTTTCCCAGCAATATTCTAAGATAAACAAGAGTCATGGTTCGGCATTTTTATTGTGTCCACACACAGATAAAAAATACAGACCACCAGACCAGTGCTGACTCAAAACCATGTTGCTGCTTCCTTTAAAGGTAATGCTTTTGTGAAAAGACTGATTTTGAACAGGAAGGCGTTGGTGTTGTTTTTTTAATCTGTTTTCTTGAGTTCTTCAACCTTGTTTGGCACACTACAGAATATACTGTAAATGCATTCCAAAATAACAGTTCTACTAAATTGTATATTAAACACTAAAGCGTTTCTCTTGTTTAGCCTAGCTCACTGGCTAAAATGTTTTTTGTCAAAAGAATAGAAATATGTGTGGGTACAACTAAATAAAATGAAATAGTTCTACAAACCACAGCGCCCAAAATAAAATCACAGTTGATTTAACAGCTCTCTCTGTTGTGTTACACCAACCACAGAACCCTGAAACTGAGGTTTAGCGCAGAACGATTATAATAGAGTACATTTGTATATTTCCTTGTGCACTCTTTCATATTTTCATGCATGCCACGACACACACTGACAAATAATTCCCAAGCGTCCTCTCTTAATACGAGCCCATACAGTTTTCGTAAGAAAATGTGTGGAGATGTGACCTAATTTGTCGTCACACCTTTTGTTAGGAGCTATACTTAAATACACCTCAGAGACTGCAGCCAATGGCAGACCCTTTTATCCCGACCTAGACCTAACACAATACACTGTACTCACAATACTAACTAACTGAATGATATAATAAAGCAGGTATTTCAGCTGTTATAATATATATATAGATATAAAAAATAGAAATATATGAAATCATCATAAAACATTTTTCAATATAAACATCCATTATTTCTACACGGTGTTTTCTTTAACACCCGAAACCAGATAATTGGATAATTAGTTAATTGCGCATATGTGGGTCACTGCGCATGAGCAATGAGCCTGCGCAGTAGAAGCAGTCAAGGTAAAGGTGAAGCCGTATGAAGTTGGCATGAGCTGATTAAAAACATAACGTACCATCGGTCACATGATATGATACGGTAATACAGGGCTAAAGTTATAGTATACAATATGATACTATCGCATTTAGGCTTCATACCGAACCAACTATACAAAGTTAGCTAATAACGTTGAGTTAACTTAGCTCATGCTATCAGGTTTAATTAGCTTAACTAGCAGCAGCAAACGAAGAACAAACCTCGACAAACTACAAGCTCATTTGGATATAAGTTGAATAGCAGGCCTTCAAATAACGTGAGTCAAATATGCCTTCCTTTCTGTCCTCTTATCTTTGCTCCTTTATAGCTTTGCTGATAACTAACTAACTAGCTCCCCCTGGTTGTACCTGTTTACCTGAACCTATCCTCTTCCGTTTGGTGCCGTGTGTAATAATAGGCTCATCCTGGACAGAAGGTCTGCCAGTTGTTTGCATGTTAACATAATGTTCTTGTACATGTATTGAAGTTAATGGATGTTAGCATTCACACTTTGCTGTATTGTAGAATTTCTGCAACACTTTATTTGTGGTAAACTGACACTGACAACGTTTGATAACTTGCTGACTTGCTACTTTCTCCTTTCTCTGTTATATCAGTGATAATTATCCAAAAATCGTTTTAACGGACTGACAACTAATATGTATGGTGTTTAGACTGCTGGGATAGACAGGTTTTCACTATTTGATTTATATTCACAAATAATGAAGGTTAAAAACTTTAGCTGTTTTATCTCAAGGTTGCAATATTTTGCAAAAATATATTCTCATGTGGAGTTTGCATGTTCTCCCTGTGTCTGTGTGGGTTCTCTCCGGGTACTCCGGCTTCCTCCCACCATCCAAAGACATGCTCATTAGGTTAATTGATGACTCTAAATGGGCCGTAGGTGTGAGTGTGAATGATTGTCTGTCTCTGTGTTAGCCCTGCGATAGACTGGCGATCTGTCCCGGGATAGGCTCCAGCCCCCCGGGACCCTTCACAGGAGGGTGGTTACGGAATGAATGGATGAAATTTTCTTATCTACAAAGGGAGGGCCTTGCAGAAAAATTTTGGGAACCACTGACATCATGCATAAAGTAGTTAATAGTAGCTCTTCCAGTTCCCTGAAAACAGTATTGCATGTGCTAGCATGCAGCAGGCTGTAGGCTTTATGTTGTGTGTAAGTTTTGCTTTTGGCCTGGTGGTGGTGTGAGGTGACGCCATGTTCGGCCTTTGCTACTGGTAATTCTTTAATGCTGATTTGATGTGTGTCCGGCATAGTGGTGGACCCAAACTGCTAACATGTATTTTACAATAAAGAATAAGTCACACTAACGGCATGTTGTGATTCATAAGTAGGTTGAGGTTTTAACATTTTAATGTAAAATTAAGATTTAGTTTAGGGTTGCATATATGTTTTGCTCAGAATAAAGAGCTTTGGTAGGTTTTATTTCCACCCCCACTGAAATGGAGCTGCCACCTGTGTTGTCCCACTCCATCCATGTCGGCTGCAGCGTCTGCTTTTCCTGCTGACGCTTCCTCTCAGCGGTGGAGTGGAAAAATCCTGCAGAAAAACAGGGGGGGTGGTCATGCAGGCAGATAACGAGGGGGTCATCAGCTTTCAGTTAGCCCGCGCTGCTCTCATCTTGAGAGCGTTGATTTGAAGTGAAACCAGCTGCAGCCGTTTTCTGTGAAGTTCACATCTGAGAACATTTATTTACTAAAAATATATGAAGGATGCTTGTTTATGGATAAATGCTTTCTTTCCTATGTTTTTTTTTTTTTTCTGGGACCCGACTCTCTGATATTATGACATAGACTTTTGAATACTTTGCAAACAAAGCTGAACCCACTACAGAAGAATATAGCATCACTTTTAGCATTCCTCATTATGATGTATTTTTACAGTCATGGATGGTGGTTTTAAAAACTGGACCGCAGAAAAAGTTTTTTTTTTTCCCCTTGTAATCAGAAAGCGTCCTGGAACCAGTTTGTGGTTTTGTCTGTTTGGCACACACGGCTCTGCAGAAACACTGACGGATCTGTTTTATACTGAACCAAATTCAAGTGACAGCGTCGTTAATATTCCTGCCAATCAATTATTGTTGTTTTAGGGACATTCCATTAGGATAATAGCACATAAACAAGTCTCCTATCAAAGCACTCTATCTCGTCTTTAAAAATTAATTTTTCACCTGTTTTCTTCAGCTTCATCCTTCTTAAAATAATCTAGTCTTCTAATGTAGTCTTCAGCTGCCACTGATCAACATTACTGAATTTTCTTTTCAGTCCCCATTCAGGGACAGGGATGTCTAGACATTGTGATTCAGTGTCACTGTCATTCTCCTGGAACAGAAAAGACACTGACAACGCTGAGTTGCTCTGCTCTGTAACTAATTTATACACCCCTTTGTATTATATCATAAAAATGTGCAAAAATGATGAGTGCAAAGTGAGTCTTCAAGAGAAAAAATGGTACTTGAATGGAGTTAAGTTTTTGAATGAATAGATGTTGATCTACAGATGCTGTGAGAAGCAGATAAAGTTAACTTTCAACGCTGATTCAGACAGGCAGCAGGGATTTCCCACCTTACTGCTGAGTAAAACACATTTCCAGGATGGTGTATATTTTTGTCCATCAGACTTCCCTATGAGTAAGCAATTGTAGACAACCAGGTGTTGTGATAGATGAAAAGAATAGACAAGGTGGAGATGTGAGCACTGAGCACAATGGCATTTTTCCACCGAGCGAGTCATCTCCTACATCAGGACGTCTCCTGTGGTTTATTGCTTTGTAGTTCATAACTCGTTGGTGTGTTTCTTTTAAGTTGCATTAACATAGACAATGTCTCCTTAACCCAGTAGAAAGCTAATCATAGATTCCAGCTGCTGGAACAAATGAAATGATGAAGGTATGTGTGTTATCATGTCCCGAAAATCAGAATTTAATTTTGGTCATTTTAGTTTGTTAAATTGGTTCTGCCCTCTGTGGAGCGTTCCCGTTACTTGATGTTTTCATATGTATTCATTCCAGCCATGTACACCAATCAAGCATAACATTATGACCAAATATTGTTTAGGTCTCCCTTGTGCCTCCAAAACTGTTGTGACTCATCAGAGAATAGACTTAGGCCTTCTGAGGGTGTCCTGTGGTGTCTGGCAACAGAATGTTGTTAGTGGGGGCCTTTGGGTCCTATGAGTTGAGGGGAGGGGCCCCTGTGGATCCTCCCACAGATATTTGATCATTTTGGGATCTGGTGAATTTGGAGGCCAGATCAACACTGTGTGCTGTTTTTCACGTGGGTGGTTAATGTCCAAGTAACATCTACACGAAAGCCATGTCCAAAAGTTTTCCAGCAGGACATTGCATCAATGTTATGCTTGATGTTCTCAAGCTACACCACATTGATCTCAGGGCCAACCAACTCTAGCGTGTACAAAGCTTAAAATCTCTAGTTTCTCTACAAAAATCTGTAGTCTCCAGACACAGGCTTATGTAACCAGTGATGATGTAGTTATTAGTAGGGATGCACGATGATTATCGGACCGATAAAATATCGGCCGATTTGGAGAATTATTACGTCATTTTTTGTCGATCCGATGGGTAAATTTCAACCGATAAAAAGATCCGATAAATTAATTCAATTTGGGAAAATTTGCCGGCCAAGTCGCCGCGAAAACAGGCCCTGGCGCGCTAGTTACGTCATCTATTCGCGCCATATCAGAAGGACCCAAGCCTGGCTTCGTCACAGCCTGACAAATAATGAGCATGTCTACTATGCCCAAAAGCATTAATATTCTGTAAACCTTTGGTTGATGATGCACTTTATTTTTGAGGATGCACTTTATTTTATTTATTTGATTAGATTATTATTTTTGTAATTGAGGTTGACATTTGTCAATGCATATAATTTGATAATTGAAAAACATTTGTCTTAACTCCACAAATACCTTTGCAGATGAACCCTGAATTCTGCTAATCAGTTTTGAAGGGATGCACTGTTTGAATTGTATTGTCTTTTGCTGCTGTTATTGTTATGTACAGCAAATGACCAAATATATTTGTCTGATGACATGAAAAAAAATAAACATTTGAAGAGCCAAAACATTTAGATTTCTTTTTAGACCAGAGCTACTAAAATATCAGTTTTTCATCACTGCATCTTGCACAAACTGCAGATCATATGAAGAGATTATATTGAATATAAAAATATTAACATATCGGTTATCGGTATCGGTATCGGCCATGAGAAGCAGGAAATTATCGGATATCGGTATCGGTTGTAATTTTCCATATCGTGCATCACTAGTTATTAGGGTTGTTTTCTCACACCACAAAAATCACAGAGCAGTTTTTTTCATTATGACATGTAAAGTGAAATTGATGGGAGAAAATGGTAGAGGGCCCTGGTAATTTATTTCTGGTAATTCGACATGACATGATGAAGCGGGAGAAAGAACAGAAAGAGGACCATCTCCTAGCTTTCCAAATTCTATTTTAATACTCATCCCATTCTGTATCAGAGCAGAATGACACACACAGTTTTTGTTGGCTGGAAGAGTGTCCCTCCCCACGCCACCCAGCTGAGGTCTGGTTTACATCTGTGTGCCACTAACACTGCAGACCTTTCACAAAGGTGTGTGTGTGTGCAGATTCCCTGGTGTTCTCAACAGTGGGGAGTGTGTTTGTTCATGGTAGCAGCTTCCTAAAACCCTTAACAACCTCACACCGTGGGGTACGATCAAACGCCAGCACACGCATAGCTTTCTCAGTATCTACTGCTGCAGTTTTACAAATAGAAATCCACAGTTCTGAATAGTGGCATGCTGCAAAGCTGCAGCAATATCGGATGTAGGGATATTCTTACCTTCAAGATAGCAGGGAGGAAGGCTGCTGCTGCTGTCTTCCACCCAGAGGAATGTTTTTAATCTGGAAAAGCTCAAGGTTTTCAGATGACAGTTGGCACCAGTGGCGTCCTACATATCACTTTATGTGCAGGAATTTATTGTGCTGTAAAGCTTGCATTCCTGTGCGACTGCAAGTGTCTGTTTGCCAGCATGAATGTGTGCAAAAGAGATAGTAGAGAGGTCAGTCATGGCTTCTGGGGTTATCTACATCGCATTATCGTGCTACCTGGTTAGTAGTGATTTGTGATTTTGGATGAGGCTCAGCTTTTAGATTTAACAGATTTCTCCTTGCTAGTTTTGTTATGTCATCTGAAACATTTCAAAGGTTGTTTTCCTCTGACTCTGGAGAAATCACAAAGTGAGAAATAAATGAAAACAGAGAGCATAAAAGGGACTGTCTCGTATTTGAAGGAAAGAGTCTGTCAGAACAAATGAGGGAGGAAAGAAAGATTCATCAGGGACAGACTGACGGGAGGTGTTTCTTAGACTGATGATGTGTCACGTTGCAGAGGTAGAGAGGGATTGACTCCATGATGAACACCAGGCAATACTTCTTGACTTTCTGCATGAGACCTGTATTTTTAAAATCCAGTGAAAATGCTTCAGGTTGATATTGGATTATATTGGATTTCAGTATTGATGTTTAATATCCTGAATTTGACCCACAAATAATAATAAATGCACACGGACATTGTTGTTTACATCTTGGTTCTCATCTTAAAAAAACCCCACAAGGATTTGAAAAGGGCTTCTGTCCATCTTGCATACTTTATGAACAAGGCAATGAATCTTTAAGCTGCACAGAGTGGGTAAACGTCTTCAGGGTTTGTATTTGGTGTCTTCTCTATTAAATATTAAACAAGATTAAACAGTTGCCTCCAGAACATACTCTGGGGAGGTGAAGCGTCATGGGTAATCCCGCCACCAAAGGAGCAATGTAGCTTTGTGTAGGGATAAAGTGTAAACGGCTGTGAAATATAAGGCCGTGGGAACAAATAAAGAGACTAATCTGATCTTTGTTGCTTGTTTTAAGCAGCTTGAGTTGTCTATTCAATTGTACAGAATCATTTGAGATTAAACAAGAAGAACATGACTGGATATTGAACTAGTTTGGTCCTCTCGTACTGCACCTCACTGTGTGTCGAGTGTAGTTATACCTCAATCAGGCTTAACATTATGACCGCTGACAGGACAAGTAAATAGCATTGACCATCTTGTGATAATACAGTGTCCTGCTGGGAAACATCTGGACCTGGTTTTCCTGTGGATCTTACTTAGACATATACCACCCACCTAGACCAGACCAGGGACCCCCACCTCACAACAATGACACTCCTTGATGGCAACAGTCGTCCCCAGCAAGATGCAGCCTGACACAGACAAAAACGTTTTAGGAACAACTCAAAAAACATGAAAAACAGCACATGGTTGACCGGGCCACCAAATTCACTAGATCCCAAACTGATCAAATATCTGTGGGATGCACTGGAACAAGCCTGATCCACAGAGCTGCCCAACCTACAGGACCCAAAGGCCCCAAATAACAAGGACACCACAGGACACCATCAGAAGGCCCATGTCCACTCTCTGATGAGGAACAAGAGAGACCTATACAATATTAGGCAGGTCATAATGTTATGTCACAAAGAATGAAGCAAACACAGAAGTGCCAAAAAGTAAGGACATTTGTGTTTGGTAGATTATTTCTCTGTTGTAACTTTTTGGCAATAAGTCTCACACCGTTTGAAAGCCTGATTATTTCCCTTTTAAATAATGAAACATTTGCGAGCAACATGTATTTGTGGAATGAGCGGCAGTGCTGAGTATGTGGGTTGCGCCCATGGGAGATTTGCCAAATCTTTTCTGCCAGTGCCAAAGAACTTTCTACGCTTAGTTTAACTGAACAGGCTTTTCTTTAACGCAACAGCATCAATGCTTTGAGCACCAGCGATCTCACTTCAAGAAATACACATTTTTTTCCACCTCATCTTAATTTACCTGTGTAAGGAGGGCTAAAATCACTGGCAGTATTACTGCACAGTAGTTTGTGGACAGGAGACGTTCGACATCTGTTTCAATATCAAGATGACGTTGACTGATGATGTAATCCCTGGCTAATGCAGATAAATAGCCTGTAGTTACAATAGCACTCACCACCAGTACCCCATCTTTCCTTTCACACTCACACAAAGCAGGATGTGGACAGCGGCACATCCACTGAGGTATTAGCTTCTAGTCTGGTGAGAGAGATAAGAAGGGATATAGGAGATATAGGAGATTAATGACTCTGTTATTGTTAAAGTAGTGGAAAGTCTGGGTCACCCTAGGAACAATTACTGTACTACGCAACCATCTGTATCCCTGACTCGACTAATGCCCTTCTTTAAATTGAATTAAATCCCTTCCCACTTGAGGAGGATTACATAAAGTCACTTTTTATACAATGAACAAAAAGGCAGTTTTGAAAGGTTGACACGTCCACACACTAAAATCAGAAACCTTCAGAGCATTTTGCACCACTTAAAAGTATCAGTATCGGAAGGTGAAGAAAAATCTGTTTTTAAAACTTTCCAAGGTCTGCAGGTGGATAATTTAACAACAATGCAAAGCCAGTGATGAGTGTAAGTAACCTTTGCACCAGTTAACATCTGTTCTAGTGTAACTCTGGGCAGGACAGGAAGAAGAAAGGGGGGAAAAAGCCCAGAACTCATTGATTGTTCTTCTTTTATGAGTCTGTGTGAATTGCTGTACAGTAAGTGGGTCCATGTGTGTTCCATGTCAAACATCGGCAGCCACAGGCGTGTCGTTTGATCAGCACAAAGAAAAGCATCGGGGGTTCCTGTGGAAAGAAACATACCAGTCCAGCTTTAGACCTGGCAACGTGGGGGCTCCTCCTGACAAATGATCCAAAAAACCAGCCAAGCTTGTTGGGAAACAATTTACCAAAAATAGAAATATCTGCCAGCTTGGAGGTGTGCATCCTTGGAGGAAACACTCGCAGAAATCAGATCCCAGCAACTCAGCGGTTTCATGGAAACACATTTACATAATGCCTGGCAAAAGCATAATGTCTGGCGAAATGGAAGTGTGGACTGATTGGAAGTGTTTGGAAAATACACTCCCAGTTGAATTCCAAACCTGGCAACTCAGGACAAAAAGGGCTTGGTCCAAAGAGCTCGGTCTAAAGTGGAGCCTCCATGGAAAAGGGCTTAATCTTAAGCTAGCAAGGCAGAGGACCACTCCTGAAGGAGACTGATGATCTGCAGCTTAATCCAGATGTTTATACAGTGTCCCTGCTTTGAATCTTCGGAGAGCTGAGCTGCCTGACATGGCTTTCGAAAGTATGATACAGTGAAAGGTGAAAGTAGATAAATTAACAAATGGGACCAGGGAAGTTTGGTTGGAGTAGCTAAATGCAATGACCTCATCAGACAAAGGGCTTAGACTTATCGACTCCTTGAAGTACATCTACCAAACCTGAGATTAATGTCTACAGAGACCCTAATTATTTCCGTGTTTCTCTTGATGCACGCAGTATGTATCTGAGTGTTATGGAAATTCAAAGAAACTGTCAGATTCGTCATCATCAGTTAACAAAGAGGTCGCTTAATCTGACTGAAAGCACAGTGAGAGGCGAAGGAGGAGAAGACACCACAGCAGCAATGATGACTGTCCATATCAGTACATCTAAAACGTCTGGGGCACCTCAGGGTGATAATCCTTTTAACAAAGTGCTGCTAAAAGCAAACAGAGCAGGGCGTTTATGCATATGAATAGAGCCCCTCCTTTGATGGATGAAAACATTTCATACAATGAAACCTTGTCTTTCTTCTTTGTATAAGAATGAAAGTGAAGTGACGAGAAGCAGGCTCTGAAAACTGTACTTTCATTCTGAGTTTCATTCCCTTGAGCCGATACGCGGTGGATTCCCAGCCACGCTTCACATTCCAATTTATCTGACCTCCCAGAAGGCTGAGAGGGGAGAGAGAGACAGCATTTGGTGCTGTTGAGGAAAATCTTTTAATACATAGTGCTCTTTGTGAGGTGTGACGAACCATCAAGACTAGTATCAGAATGAAAATTCCTCATGTAACCACACAGGTCTGATTAGAAGGATAATCCACAAAGTAGGAAAGTTTTAGCCCCTAATACCCACGTCTAAATGCTTCATCAGATTGTTTCTGTCTGGTTGGTATATGTTGGCCCCACTGTGGTAAACATCAGGTCATATGTTGTGGTGGAATGAAGCCAAAATCAATCTGGGCAGAAACGATAATTGCAAACGGTGATCTATCTCGGTCATCATCTTCTGTTAAAAGACGAAAGATCGAAGTGTCTGTGCGTGCTTTAAGCAGATGTGATGGATAGAATCATAACTTGTTGCAGCATAACGTATCAGAATCTCCCGTTTGTCATTAAATCATGTCAATTAATTAAATTAAATCCCAGTCCTAATTAAATTAATCCAGAGCTGCGATAATGCAACGCAGCGTTTCTTGACTGATCAAACTATTAATCTTTCTGCACTGATTAAGAGAGTCAGCTGCAATGATGAAAACCATGACCCGGTGGTGACCTGCATTAAGAAAGAAACCTTTGTTTAATCTTCTTGAAATCAGACATCCACCTTTAATTGGCTGTCAGAGCTGAAAATGGAAACTCCTTCACCTGCCCCATATTAGGAGACAGACGATGGACCATCTGCAGACTCCACCACGTCCTTGCTGAAAGCTGAGTGTTTCATCTCGGTCTTACCTCACTGTCTATACAATAACATACCACCACATGTACTCAGGCATGTCCTTGAAGAGGGATGAGGAGATAATAGGGTGCAATATAGTGGTGACAGTAAGCTGAATGGTGGTCAAGGACTGTGGAGGTTTTCTGCACACAAAGAACAAAGAAGACGTCAGTCTGAGCGGAGCAGAGAAGAGGCCTCTTTGCTTTTGATTATTTACCACGCTCGTCATTGGATGAGCTGCTGTGTGTGACTTTTGTAGATGTGAATAAGCTTTTAAAGGCAAAATGCTTCATGTCTGAAAAAGCTTTTTGTCCTTTTAGCCCTTTCTCAGCGTCTTAGTCATACTTGGATGCCCAGGGACTTTAAAATTACAAACAAATGTAGCCCTAATTAAGACATTACACAACAATTCAGAAAATTGTCAGGGAAGTCCCGCCAGGCTGGGATTTATTTATTTATTTATTTTGTCTACAGCAGTTTGAAGATCTATTGTGAGTGTGCAGCTCCTGGTGCTGATTAATCCAAGAATTTGACCACTAAAACACAGTTTGCTAGCATCACACCTCTTGGTTCGGACCGGCAGCTGCTCTCTTGCCAGCTGCTCACCAGACGTAATCTGGTGATGATATGTGGGAAAAACGTTGTACATGACCTCACGTCGCGCTGTTGTTGACCATCACTCCTCTCTGCCTTCGCAAGCAAGAAGGAAACTCTTGACATTTATAGACATCTTCAGTTTTACCACGTTACCAATAAAGTCAGTAAGGAAACTTGCAATATCTGCGCAATTACATAAGAGAAGGAAAGAAAACGGTGTCATTTCAATTTTCTTTCCAGTCAGGTTCAGCATCCAGCATCAACATCATCTTGGTCTATGAGGTAAAGGGTGGTGGCTGGTACTGAGCTGAGTTAAAGGAGGCCCTTACATCACTGTGGAAAGATCCAGAAGAATATGCCAGGGCGGCAGTAGTTGGTTGATGCAGTTTCTTTACCGTTTTATAATGGCCCAGCTCTGTCCTTTTACAAATACTTTATGATAAGTGTTGCTGTTGTTGTTGGAATCCTTGGATCATGACGATTGCAACGCACCCTATGACGTCATAATGCATCGGATAGATTTTTCGCAATTCACGATTTTGTTCAAAAACGAAACTAATTTTCAGCAGTCACACATGTTGTCCGATTCTCACGGGAATTGGCACAGACTGTCTTCTGACCAATGCGCACAAAAGTTACTATCAGGCGTCCGCAGATTCGAAACCGTTTGGCCGCTACAGCCAATCAAACGTGGCGGCGAAGGCGGCGCTCATATCTCTGCAACGATTTGGTGCACTGTAACCAAATGTGGTAGCGTTGACACTATCAGCACTATTGCAAATGAACTGCTTGAACCCTTCATTGCTGCTTGCAGCTATATTTATTAGGGTTCAAGCAGCGAAGCTGCGTAGAAGCCCTATTGTGATTCTATGTTTTCTTATTATTATTATTATTATTATTATTCCTAATTCTTCCGCCATGGGCGTCTATGGCAGCCCATAGAACCGTACGGTAAAAAGTTGTAAAAATTGGGCACATAGCTTAAGGCCAGTCTCAATATTACTTTGACTGGGTTGCATGTAAGCGCCAAGTACGGTCTAGCGCCACCAACGGGTCAAAGTCCAAAGTACATTTGTGCATGTAACTTTTGAACCGTGCGTCCGATTTTTGAAAACAAGGTATCGTTGGAATCCTTGGATCATGACGATTGCAACGCACCCTATGACGTCATAATGCATCAGATAGATTTTTCGCAATTCACGATTTTGTTGAAAAACGAAACTAATTTTCAGCGGTCACAACTTTTGTCCGATTCACACGGAAATTGCCACAGACTGTCTTCTGACCAATGCGCACAAAAGTTACTATCAGGCGTCCGCAGCTTCGAAACCGTTTGGCCGCTACAGCCAATCAAAAGTGGCGGCGAAGGCGGCGTTCTACATTTGAGCTCATATCTCTGCAACGATTTGGTGCACTGTAACCAAATGTGGTAGCGTTGACACTATCGGCACTATTGCAAAGGAACTGCTTGAACCCTTCATTGCTGCTTGCAGCTATATTTATTATTATTATTATTCCTAATTCTTCCGCCATGGGCGTCTATGGCAGCCCATAGAACCGTACGGTAAAAAGTTGTAAAAATTGGGCACATAGCTTAAGGCCAGTCTCAATATTACTTTGACTGGGTTGCATGTAAGCGCCAAGTACGGTCTAGCGCCACCAACGGGTCAAAGTTCAAAGTACATTTGTGCATGTAACTTTTGAACCGTGCGTCCGATTTTTGAAAACAAGGTATCGTTGGAATCCTTGGATCATGACGATTGCAACGCACCCTATGACGTCATAATGCATCAGATAGATTTTTCGCAATTCACGATTTTGTTGAAAAACGAAACTAATTTTCAGCGGCCACAACTTTTGTCCGATTCTCACGGAAATTGGCACAGACTGTCTTCTGACCAATGCGCACAAAAGTTACTATCAGGCATCCGCAGCTTCGAAACCGTTTGGCCGCTACAGTTTACTTGTTTTTGTATTTCAGAAATTCCAGTTTGGCAAAGTTTAGGGAACAAAACCTACTAACTAATTAACTGGAAATATAATTTCTTGCTCAGCTCAGTCATATGAGGACCAGTGGACATAACACACCATCTGTACTGCCCCGCCTCCATATCCAACATTTTATGCTGTGCACCAAAGTCTTGGCGTTGGTTACCTTTATGCTTTCCAACCAACTTTGACTCTCACCAGCTGTTCTGTCAAGCTTTGTTGACCCTTACATGCATTTACTGTGCTTGCCTTTGCATTTTATGTATTTTTTTCTGATGCAGCCGTCAAGAGCATATGAACGCCTAATTAAGAGCAAGATTATATCTGGCCTCGGGGAAATATGGCAGCCATGGTCCAAAGAAACATATGTTGCCTGTTGGTAAGACACTAGATAAGCTGCAAGTTGAGGTTTAAATGTTCACCGTTGTGTACATTCAACCTAAAGGTCTTGATTTCCATTTCCACTTCTATTAAGGTCTGATGGTGTAAAAGATAAATTGAAACACTACACTAAAACCATCACGCTAGTATGCCTTGAATAGACTTTTATCTCTAACCTGCTCTTTTAATGGTTCACTCAGTAACCCACACTTACGTTTAATTCATTTCACACATCACTGCATTGCGTTGAAGTTGAGCTTTGAATTTGGCCCAAACAAAGCAATGCTCAATACGTGCTATAAATAATTCAAAGGAAAGGTTGTGTATTTTTTACTTTTTCCTTGTTGAAATTCAGCTCTCCATCTGGAAAAGTGACTTCTGAAAGATGAATAAAAATAAGATCCGCCCAGAGTTGAGACATCAGTTGTCAGAGGTCTAACTGGAAACACTGGACAGAGCGATGGAGATTATTTAGGGTCAGCGAGGCTTTTGTCAGGGCGGCAAACATGATGAGAAGAGCCTGGATAGTCCCAAGCCAGATGTTAATACCAGACTTTTGGACAACACCTCCCTGAACTCTTTCTCGTATGAAATGGAAGTTCCCTCAAGGCAGTTCTTCACCTTGACAGCGAATTTGCTGGTGTGTTTTAATGAACACGATGGTCGCCAACCTGGAACAACCCGCGATGAAGAAATGTTTGCAATTGTGTTTTCCTGAATATTACTCAAATTGTGCGTACAAGGACAGGTTTTCTTCTGGGACAGCTCTCTGTTGTGCATTTAACCCTGTAGATAATGGATTCATCATGTCTCCATTTCAGACATATGTAAGAATTTTGATGGTATTAGAGAAATTAACTCGAACAGACAGGAATCTTCCTTTTAAAAACATTCAAACAGCTATTTTTTTTTTTTTGCGGTATGTTTGGTGGGGCTGTGCGTACATGCACTGTAATTTAGAGTAAACTCTTTGATTGCAGTGTGTACATGTTCATAAGCAGCCCCACCTTGTTAATGAGCATGTTTACGTGTTCTGATGTAGAAATAAACTAGAAGCAAACAGCGTGTAGAGCTCCGCATGTACAGTATGTGAGACATTCATATGTATATTTTTCTGTAAAGATTGTGATACCGGAGGAGAAACCCTAACTGTATACAGCTACTCAGAAATATTAGGGTTTCAACAAACCTCTTGACCCTGTTTTTCACACCACTAGTCCCACGAAGGTGGTGATGTACAAAAATGTTTGCTCTATGAGGGGAGGAAAAAAACAGAGGATATGTTGAACTTCTTGGCAGGCCGCTGATAGCGCTGTATGTGAGAAAGCCCAGTGAATATATTCTCCTGTCTGCGGAGTGAAATATGGCAGAGGCAGAGTCCTGGCTGAAGGCCTGGCCACGTCGCTGTGTTTACCAGCCGGGTTTTCGTGAACATCAGCAGAATGAACATATGCTGGGGAGGGAATGCAACACCTGTATATACAAACTTGTATGAATGCAAATACATGCGGCCTATTTTTACTTTTGCACTACCATAAATAATTGTTTTTTCTGTGGTATAGTGTGATCTACCTGTAGCCAGATTTTGACTCTTGTGATCCAGCCAATGAATTTATAATGCTTACGTAACATTAGTGCTGAGCAGTGATTTACCTGTGCTGTCTTGATGTATTAGCTCTTAGGTTGTGAATTAGCCAAAGCACACAGTTGAACTGTCCTTGCCTGGATCTCTAGAACAGTGCCTCAGATATTTTGACCGCTGCTTCACTTCACATTATGGAACTGAGTTAGAGCTTCACAAGAACAATACTTTTAGTTTGAATGTTTTATTTGCATGCACCCATTGTATAACCACTGGTCATCTCTGGCATATTAAGTTTATATTTAGTTGCTAAAGACAAGGAGCTCAAATCTCTGCTGGTTGCCTCCCCCAAAAACATGATCACCTCCTTTTTAGGAATGACCTCTGGGACTGATTTTAGTGTTAATTACGACAGTGTAAAATCTATAACCTCTTTAGTGAAACTGCATGGGTGAGGATCAGAAAAGGGAGCAGGGAAAGAATGCACCTAATTTTTATTGAAAGCAGCTGCTGCCCGCCAACGTTAATCATCTGTGCATCTGAGTTGGAGCTCAAATAATGAAAAACAGGTACAGACCTGTATGTATAATAGTGTAATCCCACATTTAAAAACAAGAACATTTGTGGGACATGTTTTCTTATATGTATTAAATTATGTTAAGTCCCTAACTTCAGACTGGAGACAGAAGAGGTGAAGAAGAGGACACTGGTAATGCTACTTTAATACGATGTGTGCACAGAAAATTCAATGACGAGTGATGCTGTTTTTGGACTAGAGTAGAGAGTGGCTATAAACTAAAACTAGACTTCACCAGTATCTGTAAAAACATACAGGAAAGACAAGGATGGACGTTCATGTTAAGATCCCGTAGCTCAATGTTTGGTTCACGAAGTAATTTCTCTAAAAATAATAATAAAAAGACGTGATATAGAATCCTTGATGTTCCAGCTTGAAAACTAAACACTCATTGTGTTTAGGACTTCTCATTTTTCCACCTTATTTTCTCCTCCCAGCTGCAGCTGAGCGCAGGATGAATGAATGAACAATATCTGGCTGCAGTCGCTACTGAATCCTCCCCTGACCGCCTGTTCCATTACGCCCAGGCTGCTTACATACACGCTTTTAATTTCATAGCAAAATGCTAACGCAGTACGACAACTTAACGTCTTTGCCAAGGAGTGTCGAGTGCTGAGGACAGCCAGTTCAGAGGTCGAACTCTTGGCATTTTACGAGGGAAACTCTCGAGTTTGGCACATGCAGTCAGCAGCTTCTTTTAAGGACAATTACACCTGTAAATGGTTATTGCATCTTTACCGTAGCAGTAAATCTAAATGATTTTAGATAAATGGGATTTCAAATGTAACTTGACAATGCTGGCTCCTCTCAGTGCTGGGAATGCTCACTGATCCAGCAGCTTGAACACCTGTAAGCACACTACAGTCCTATGAAGTAACAAGAGTAGAAAGGAAAGTCTGAAGACGAGCTAAGACAATGACATTAATTTGAACTTTCAAAATAACTTAAGCTTCATTTACAACGTAATCAGCATTTTTAATTGAGATGTTAAGACGCTATGAGTGCCTATTAACTATTTATGAATTAGACTTATGCCGGGTCTGGTAAAAAAAAGTTTCGGAAATGATCCTGTCTTTGCAAAACCTGTTATAATAAAAACCGTGATTTTATTTATGCATGCATTTATGCATTTATGGTCTTTCTTTCTTGTGAACAATTCCACATGATTATATCTGTTTTTCCCCGCCTAAAGGCCCAAGCAAGGTCCAAATCCATTTGAAAGTTGTTTTTCTCTTTCAGAAAAGAGCTTGACCTTGCCGCTCTTGTCCCTGCCAATCACGCTGAGGCTGAATAGTGAACCCTTTGCTTGCTTTTCAGTGGCAGGGCCACCCCTTTGTTAATGCAGCGTTTTGAATTTCGGCTCAAAGAACACCAGAAGCACTTGTTGTGTCTTCGGCGTTGACTTTAGGACACACACGAGCACATACTGCTCGGAGGCGAAGTGTGACCTCTGAACCCACAATACGCCCCTGGCTTTGTGAATAGGGCTTCATAATGCAGGAGACCTCTGCTCCGAAACCTTTTGGGTGTGTAGTCCGTGTCAGTCCTGTCAGGGAGTGAGAATGAGAAGCAAAGAAAAGAGGCGGATGAGAGGTTAAGAACACAAGGATGCCAACTAATTTTGCCATATTCCACAAAGTTAGAATAGATGGTTTAAGATTACTAATTCTACTTGTATTCTTATATCTTCTGTTGTATAACACTTAGTATTGGTGATGCTATTTCTACAATAATGCAGCCTTTTGAATGTTCACTTTTCTTAAGACCCCAAATGTATAACAATTTCTGCAAGTTTCCATAGTTTCAATTGACGCATCACACAGCACAGTTTGCGGTTGAACAGTTTATCTCAACCCAAGTTTGGTTATTCCTTGCAAAAATAATGCCTAGCCCATCATGTTGTTTGCACAATCATCTAAAGTTGTGATAGACACATTGTGAACGTCTGGTCTGCAGTATCAGTCCGTCTTATGTGATCTGCTGGTGAGGTAGGGAGGATGAAAATTGAATCGAACTTCAGTGGTCTTGACTGTGGATTGATGGACATCTAAATCCGTTTCATTAAAACGTAATTTGCTCACCATCTCTGGGCTCATTCTGCTCACACAGCATTTATCACTGTTTCTCTGTATCACCGTTGAAGGTTCCCTACAGTGGGTCAGAGGTGGTGTCAGGAATCCTAGTGCCCATGATGAGAAATTTTCAAAATATGAGCAGGAGAGAATTATCTAGAGGAAGGTTAACATTCGACCTTACGCTCACTCGATTTCAACATTTTTCAGCGCGTGTTTTATTCTGCAACACTTGGCTTTTTATGTTTTTTTTAATCAAATCTAATCTGTTCATTGATTGAGGTAGGATTTAAAAATCACTACATGAATTTCACTGAATAAATCTCTTGGTGGCTTTGTCCTCCAAACGTGCAAGTCTTTTAGCAGCTCTACGGTCTATTTCAGCCACAAACATGGAAATTCCCTTGAAAAAAAAAAAAAAAGCTTTTCAGACTCAAAGCCAGGCACTGTTAGCAGATGTGTTTTCTTTTTGTGCGTTGGTGCGTTTTCATCTCAGTCTGCTTTCTCACAGCCATCAGCTGAAAAGCGATGACGATCTGGTATCTTACTGACTCACACAAGCAGGACCTCAGACTGGACCCCTTTTAATCTGCAGCCACCCACAGACTGAAATCTCCTGCTCTCACCCCCTTCCCTTATGTTTTCTTTGCACAGAAACGGCACCCTGTCGCCCTTTGTCTTCACGTCGCTCTCGCCTCAAAGAGTAGTCTTTTCAACTTGTTCTCTTACAAACGCACAGACTGCTGTGGAGGTCCCAAAACACTCGGTGCAAAGTTCATTAATAGGTGCTTTGTCGAGACTCGACTTTACGCCTTGCGGTATTTTTCAGGTAGGTCGCCAAAGTATGTCAGTGAGGTTTGGTTAAAAATTGACCAACGATCAGTCAAAGAAGTACTAGTAGTAAGAAGTACTTCACAACATCAGTGGAAAACTTGCGACACTCTAATGTGTGGGCTTCTCTGGCCCGAACGTTTGTTTTCACCAAAACAGACCTCCATCATCCTTTCTGACTCAGACAGAGACAGACTAAAGGGACACCTGTTTGGCAAAGACAACACCTGCAGGCATTTTCCTCCATGCCGGAATAAGAAGACTTCCCACTAAGCTAAACAAGAATGTAGGAGTAAGTGCTTAATGGAGGTGTAATAGACCACTACTTACAACACCCAGCTGTATAGCAGACAAGACATTTACAAAAAGAGCAAAGGAGTCGTCCGTATCCTGCTGTAAATGTATATATCCTGTAAACAGAAGGACGGTATGTTTGGGTTTTTGTTTTGAAATGTGATTTTGTGTTGATTTCATACATTTCTCCCCAGTTTTTACCAAAGGGACAAAGTTAACTTGGGCCACCTCTTGTTTGAAGCAAACAGCAGAAGCAGGAACCTTATACATGGATTAAAAAATGTGAAGCTGACTAGTAAAAGGCTGTGAGACGTATATCTTGACCCTAAACGTACAAGGCAACCGTCGTCTGACTGCTGCTCTGGTCAGTCTGCGTGAGGTCAGTAAAGTGAAGACAGCTCACCACCAATGCCGCCTCCCTAACAGCATCACTCGCAGGCCGTGGTGGCCCTCTTATCTGTCCGAGCCGTCAGAGACGAGGTCTGAACACATCCTTATCTGCCCTCCCCACTGCCACGCTGGCTCCCGCTTAGATGCGCTGCCGCGTGTTTGTGTGCGTTTGTTTCAGACGGATTCCATTTGGCACCAGCGCAAAGTGCTCCAGACATTGTGGCAGATGAATCACTGGTGGTATCATCGGCAGCAGAGATGAGCTGCCTCATTATAACTGTAACTGTGATTTAATATGTGTGTGGGAAAATGAATTTTAAAAGAAAGATGAGGATATATCTCTGAACAGAAAACATCTTAAAGGTTGCCTGTCTTCTCAAAAGTCTTACTTGGTCAGAATTTCTTGCCGAGCAAAGATCTTTGTGGGTTTGTTGCAGTGTAGTTGTGTAGCCATCAAATTATAGGCTGTATTTTTTTTAAGGGTTAAACGTCTGTGAGTGAAATTTGGTGATCTAAGAATCACTCTCTTTGCTGATGACGTAATATTTTCCTTTTATCCGAACTTTGACCTCTGCCGCTGTTAAAGGGCCGTCACAAACCTGAGACCTTTGTCCGTAGGGTCCAGATTAGAATTTAATGAGCTCAAGTAGCTCATGGTGTTTAAAATATGTGATGGGTGAGATGGTTTGCTTTATGAAACCTTTCAGAAAACTGCTTCTACGTGAAGTAGAAGTGTTCAGTCTGTGCTGTCTAAAAGTCCTAATGTCGGAAACCAGGAAAGACTTACAAATCTGTCTGGTCTGAAATGATTTACGCAAGAAAGAGTCGAAGTGGTGTGACTTGTGTGGACAAAGTTTTCCTGCTGCCAATATTGGCCAATATTTAAAAAGAAGCTATCATGTCTTTGCTGCCAGAGTTGACAAAAACATCAAAAGCACATTCAATGCAAGCAGATAAGGCGAGGTTTAGTTTTAGCTGTCAGGTATCTTCTATGATCCGTTGATAACCTCCCCGGCACACTTAAAAGCAATCTGGATGCTGCGGATCTTGCCGTGTCTCCTCCCAGTGAGTCAAGGCCACACAAGAAAAGCGATTTAAAGCGCCGGGAAAGTGAGGGGAAACCACACCAGCGAGGAGGAGCAGGAGAAACGGGGGAGGAGGACTTAACTAGAGTGTGTTAATTTGTATCTGGAGTTGCGATGTCTGAGGGGAGGGCTGGATTAGAAAGCGGCGGTCCGTAGAGAGACGCAGGGAGTCGGGTTTCAGATTTGCGAGGGCCCCTTGAGCCTCCACGCACTGAAGCTGCCTTTGTTTGACTGGGAACCAGAGAGAGAGAGAGAGAGAGAGGAGGAGAGTTAGAGGCTTTTAGTTTGGAGTGGGAGTGAGCGAGAGAGAGAGAGAGAGCCAGAGCGGTTTCCATCCCTCTAATATCACTACCACATATGAACCAGGGGAGTTTTAGTGAGGATCTAAGCTCACCATCACTGAAGATGACTTCACGGTAAATGAAACACACTTTGTTTTCTCTTGATAAGTTGTTTTAAGTGAACTTTAGTTAGCTTTCTTGCTCTTCTGTTTTTTTTTTGTGCAGCATTCCTCCCTGGTTCTTTGGATTATTTCTACTCGCCCTCCGGTTCTGCTGCTCCTCTGCCTATCAGCTGCTGGACGGTATGTGCACTATTTCTTGCTGGAAATCGTTCCCAAAGTTTCTGCTAACTCGGGAGATTTCACAAGTCGAATGATAAGAAGGTTGCACTTAAGTCCTGTGAAAAAAATGAATGCTACACTGAGGCAGAGCGTGATGTTCATAGTGAAAGTGGGAACGCATCAAGATGCCCCGTGTCACATGGCTTCCTCCGAGCACTTTGGAAAGTTTGCAGACCGCTGCTCTTAAATTATTGCCATGACATTAGAGTTGCACGAGGGAGATGCCGGTGGGCTTCTGTGCTGTGTGATGGCTTCAATTATTTCTTTCCTGATATGATTATCAGAGCCCCCCCGTGTCATGCTTTGGTGTTTCTGCAGATTGTTTTCACAGCTTAAAACTAGACTTTCCCCCAGTGATTAAGAGATCAATTAGAACCCTTCAATGTGGTTCCAATTAGTGCTGGAAGGACTGCAGATTTTCTTTTCCACTGCAATTGAAAACAGGCAAAACCTCACAGCTTGCACGCTGACAGACGAGCTCCGCAATCAGTAGCTTTGTGTAATTAAGGCAGTGAAGATGATGTAATTGTGCTGGAAGGTGCTCGTCAGAGGTGAAGGTCGGCGTAGGTTTTGTCTGAGAGCTCCGTTTTATTAGCCTTCATCCTGACAAGACGTGCCAGTGTGCCATCACTGCTTTCGTCAGTGTGCTGGAATCCGGGTTTGGCATTTGGAGTTATGTGTGTGGATATCTTGACCTGTGATCGCCATAAAGACCCCCGTGTCACAAAAGCAGCATTGTCCAGGCCCGGTCTAATGATTACAAGGTCTCTTTAGCTAATGTGGCCATCTGATGTTCTGAATTAAACATCACTTGGACAAAGTTGTAAAACCACTTTCAGTAAAACCTTGGCTCTAACTATGAGTCAAATCACGCATAATATCAGCATCCCAGCACAGCGCGATGGTGGATGTGTGTGAGTGAGTGGGTGGGTCATGTCCAGCTAAAGAAAAGTTTTTCTTGTGTGACTTTGTCGCCTGCTTTCCTCTACTGTAAGTCCTGCAGATGTTGGCTGAGCCAGAGGCTCCACTCTCAGGGCTGTTTGTACATTTGCCATAGTTATAATCCTCTGCAATGATTCACTTTTTCAAGCAGGGAGAAAAGAAGTGTGCGTCTGTGTGCGCGCGTGCGTGCAGAGGAGGGGAAAAGAAGAAGTGTTTGTGTGTGCGCACGCGCATGCCGGCTCACTTGCCAGAGAGAGCACCAGGGACAAATATTTCCAGGCTGCATGCTGTAAATATTCTTGAAAACAGAGCTGTAGCCGTGGCAACGTTCACATTTCTGGGGATGATTGTAGAAATAAAGCTGATGCAGTCCTTGTCCTTAGTGTGAAGCGGCGCACCAGCTTTGAGTGATGTTCTGAGGTGGACGCAGAAGAACCGAGAGCTGGCAGGACAAACGTAATTCCACAACTGGAAACTCAGAGCTCTCTCACATCTGAGATATCATACAAAAACTAAATGTTGTTGTATACACATATACATATAGTGGTGCTGATATTAACACGGCGTCTGTTGACGAACGACAGCATGAATTAAGAAGGTCCCAGCCGTCAAAAGAAGAGCGATAAAAGCATATCCTCAAGGAATTAGCTGCTTTGAATCTCCGCTAATGAGAAGCATGTTAACAAAACACAGCGTGTAGTGCAGCATCACATCTAAACACACCACACCTACACAAAGAACACACGCATGCAAACTCGCATCTCTGTCGTTGTCCATCTGCCGTACACATGGTCATTATTCACAAATGATAATGTTTTTAATTATGGTGAAACAACACCAACGCCCTGAGTCACTTGGCTGACGGGGATAATGGATGCTACGACGTGGCGGGTGCTGCGGGTTTTAGAAACGGCGGTTGCGATGATTGCATTGAACCAGACACTGAGGACCAGGGTGACGGTGTAAATGGCTAGATCGCTGGGATCCAAGCCCGCAGAGGTCACTGAAGGGCGGTGTTGGCTTACAGCGACGGAGAACCGCGAACCCAGAGGGTGGCAAATGATTTTAATCGATTCAAACAGAAGCTACATTTGACTTGCAGATGAAGGCGTTTCAAAACATTTTGAGTCATAGATTGACCTCGGCTTCGTTTAAATCCATCTCAAAACGGAACACAGGCTATTTGGAAGGAAAACAGTTGCTCACACAAGTTTTTATTTAAAAGTTAAACAGACTGGTGTTTGCTCAGTGAAAGTCAATAGTTCCCCTCCTGAAGTGTTTGCTGCTGCCTACATAACCAACCCTTTGATCATCACCGATCAAACCAAAGATTGAGATGAAAAACTTTGGTAGAATGTGACTTTAAAAAGGGTCACTTCACCATTTTTACATTGTCTTAACAGGGTCTTGGCCTGTACATAGTACTGCAGATGTGTTGTAGCTGCAGAGATAGCTGCAGAAATCTGTGGTCACAGATCTGCAGGAGTTGGAAGGAAGTGCAATGAGCATCCTTCTGTAATTTCTGCTTAAAGCTAGTGACAGTAGAGTACTCCTCTAAAGCTGATAAACTCAGAGTCAAGCTCATTCATTAACATGACTCTGCTGCTGCTTTGACTGTATTTAATCGGAAGGTTAACAACATTTGCTTTTTCTTTTGTGCCCAAACAAACGCTGTGCAGAAAACTCAGCACATTATAGTAGACGATAGAGAAAGAAGACGACAGAAGTAGGGAGAGAGGCTAATTGTTTTAAACTTTTCTCAATGTGTAAATCCAGACTCTATTCATAGCCACAGCAGTGACACCTGTGGATTAGCTCTTAATAGATCTGTCAACAGACGCATGCTGACACTGAATTTAAGGAAGTATTCTGTAAATCCTTCAACGTACATTTGATCTTGATTCGCTCTCAACAAGACCCTGGTTTGGCTTCAGCTAGATGTAGGTCATCTGCACTGCAGGCCTGCTCAGAGGTATCATGTCAGGTTTTGATTAAAGCTCGCAATTCCAGCTCCAGCACAATAGAGCCGGGTTCTGGCCAACAGTGATTTCATGAATAAGCAAGGAGACTTTTAAAGCGTGCGACATTTTCCTATAAATGAATGTCCAGCTTGTTTCCATCCGCAAGATATGACGTAATAGAGCAGTGACTCAGCTTCCATCCAGTATGTGAAAGTTTTTTCTTAACATTAACAAACACGTAATGCTAGACAGCCAGATCATGGAAAGATGTCAAAGAAAAAACAAGCAGGTGATATCGCTTTGCCTAAACAAGGCGAGGGCTGCCAGATGTTTCTTTGACCACACCGATGTGTGTTTATCCTCTGCATGTCAATCGTACAAGTGTCCTGTTCGTGGTTTTGCAGAGTAACAATCGCTGTATCTGCTGAGTTACCGCATAATGTTTACATCCGAGACATTCTGCAGATGCATGCATAAAAACCAATGAGCTGCAGGATACAGCACCACCAACAAAAATGAAATCCGTTTTACGTGGATGTTTTACGACGCCGAAGCAGATTTCATGTACATGTTTGGCTCAAGGAGAGCGTCGAGCGGGGATTTCTGGTTGGCTTGGAATCATAGAGTTCCCTTTACAAAACACAGGAGAGTTTATCCAATAAATTATCCCAGTGAATCCATCATCTATAAGACAAATAACACCATTATATCCACTGCTAAAAATAAAGACACTGAGGCTGCATGACCCAAGAAGGTGAAGTCGATGTTGTTTGTGCGTTTCCAGTCTTGAGATAAACTAATCACCTGCATTTCCCAGATGCTGAGGTCGTATTTCTGTCTCTTTCCGTTTCTAGTCTGCCAACGTGAATTAGTCTCTC
This sequence comes from Planiliza haematocheilus, assembly GCA_005024645.1. NCBI lineage: Eukaryota > Metazoa > Chordata > Actinopteri > Mugiliformes > Mugilidae > Planiliza > Planiliza haematocheilus. The sequence goes on from SRSE01000613.1 coordinate 6,088,619, forward strand.
TGTGAAACTCGTTTTAATATTTTAAACCGACCTCATGGTTCACACAGGTTTTTTCAGTTTGTGGTTGTGACTTGAGCCCGTCTCGTGGTGTCACTGAGCTCAAACTAACTGATCCAAGATGTTTGTGTTGCAGCTGCATCCCAGGTTATTTCTGTTTACTTGCAAAACTTGCACCATTGTAACGGTTATCTCCGTATGGATTGTTGTTAATTCCTCTCTAATTGTGGTTTAACAAAAGAAAAAAGAAAACTCGTGTAAAACCTTTTAAAGGATGAGGAGGCCTGTAAAAGCAGCAGCTCCAGGGTCGCTAACTATCGATCCTGCTGACATAACAGTTTGAAGGCAGCTGCTCTGCAGTCTCCGGGCTTGTTCTGCTCATAATCTAAAGCAAACCCTAAACCGAAAACATGTGCGTTTATCCTGGAGGGTAAACAGGAATGGCTAAATTCGTCCTGGACAAAACAAGCCACTATTTTTAAGTGGCGAACACAGCGTGACAGACAGCGTCGGGTGAGATAGATGACTCTCTTCAAAGCATGAAAACCAGAGGACAAACACAGGAAGTGTCCGGTGGAGGAATGTATGGGGAGGATAAAGGTGTGACGGCAAATGTCACTCTGACCTCCTTTTTTTGTCCTCGTATAGTTTATGTTGTTTGTCCTCTTTAAGTAAACCGTTGGTGACTGTGAACACATCCGCACGGGAATCTTAAAACCCCCTTTAACTGTAATTGATGGGGCACTTTAACAAGCTCAAACTCGTAAGATAACGTATCTTTGCTTAACCACCCATTAATCCTTTCTTATCTGAGTGTCCATTGTCGCTCATTTATATCAAAGGTCTGGCCATCAAAGGATTTTCGGGCTAAATGCTTCATGCCGGAGCACTTTGTCGTCAGCTATTTTCCTTCCTTGGTCTTTAGTTTAAAATTGATGATGTTGATTAAACAGAAAAACACCCCCCTCTTTTTTTACATACTGTATATAGTTTTGAATCCAGACATTCATTCTCCACTGAGGACAGACTCTTTTTCTCCTTTCCCACCTGCGGGTCAAGGTTCCTTGCGTACTTGAAGTATCTGAGCGACCGCTGACTGCATTAGCGTCCACATTTGGACATTCCGTGTTCCCAGATGATTTATCAGAGTGACTTTGTTGATCCCTTGAAGTTTCCACAGCCCGTTGGTGTGTTGCTTTGCAACACAATCTGCCCTGAAATGTTTGATAAACACCTTATCCTTCCAGCCGCCGCTGATGAAGAAGCCCGGAGCGAGCCTTTTTACTCTACGCCCCTGAAGTGTGGCGAAAACCACAAAACTGTTTCTGATTCAAAGGCGATTCTTCTCCGGAGCCGGAGTTGGAACATCACGGCGCACCAGCATGGTTACAGCTGTAAATCGTTGTTAGTGAACCGCAGCACATCCTGCGCACAATGAGCGCTTTATCCCCCACGGAATATGACACATGATATAACGTATGAGTTTTCCTGTGGGAAATGGCACGCTCACGGGCTTAGCATCAAAACTCCCACTTCACAATAATGCAAAGTGCTCTGGATTGGCATGTTTATTTTTCTGGGAGCGGCCGCCATCCTGTCTTTTGCACCACAGAAGCCCCGGTGGGGGAAAACATGGAATTATTTTTTTCTTTTTTACAGTCTGGAAATGGTCCGTCAGGGCGGAAAGATGGAGCAGGAACAAACAGGTGTCTGTTTAGCTGTGTGGAGGCGACACAGAGAGAGGACATGACCTGTCACAGAGAGGAACATCTGAGTGTGTGATGAGATCATGGAGTGCAGAGCAGCCGCTTGTGGCTCAAAAACAGACGTGCATGTAAGAAAGTATAATTTACACCATCCCATATTGGTCTAAAATTGTGTACCTTGTGCATGTCCTGTATAGATAATGCATTCCTACTTGTGTGTGCTGCAGGAGTCTATCAATGAGGACAGATTTATGAGAACTTCTTGTTTGTTTTTTTTCCTGTTTTGCTGGAATATCTCCTTCACCCTCCTCTGCACTCTGATCTCAGCATGTTTGCTCTGTCTGCTGCCTCTAAACCAGGATGTTTGTATTGGAGATAACGTTAGCTCACAGTCAACCTAAATAATGGTAAACTCAAGGTAACATCGCATGTGACCTCCTGAAGCCTTTTTATGTAATGTTTAACCGACTAATCGTCTGAAAAAGAGCAAAGATATTTGCACCGAATCGGTTGAACGTTAAATCCGAAAGGGTTCATCTGCCTCCGCTCCTCTGTGAAGGCTTTGCTCGGTGTCTTAGAGTGCAGCTTCAGGGATTTGCTCCCTTTTCTATCAAAGCGCAAAAGGGAGCTTGGCAAAGTGATGTTGGGCGATGGGACTCTGAGCAAGGCAGGCGGCTTCTTCCTCACCAAAATAGTGCATTATCTCTGTTTGATGTAGGATCAAGGCTTGAATAGTTCTCGCTATTAGTAATTTCAATATTATTAAAACTGGGCCAGACTAGCTTATCTGTAGTGACTCTGGACAATCTTTAACAAGGTTTCTTTAGGCCTGGGTGCTGGTATATTGTCTCAACCTTGACCCTTCAGGACTCTCCCATCTAGCTGATGGATCACGTGTGTTCAACAGCGCGACAAGAAAAAAAGACTTCAAAGAAAGTCTGAAGGTTGAACTTTTTTCAGTGCAGAAACTTGAACTTTTTGGTCTTGTTTCCATAGTTGGACCACGTTTAGATCTCCTGCTTGATTAGATTAGATTATGATAGTATGGTGGATTTAATTGTAATTGCAGAGGTGGTTTTATTTTAGGGATCTGTAGGAACATTCCACACCTGAAAGAAGTAGTATTCTCTGAAGAGCATCTGTATTGAAGATTCGATTGTTTCTCAGCGGGAGGTGGGATTAGTAGCGGCGGCGGCGGCTGCGTGGTCGCGTGCACTCAGCTGGCCTGCAGCTGTCTGTGAGCACACTGTCGACTCACTTCCTGAAACACAAATCCAATTAAAGGCTTGGTCTCAATTAACCTTATTGTTTCACGGCGCAGTCGAGTAAACATCGACAACCAACAACGGCCTCTTTTTCTTCTTCCTTTCAGTCACTTTTCTTGCATCTTCATTCTCGTTCATTTGTTTTTTTCAGTTTCTCTACTTTGTTTTCAGGCACGGTTCCTAAAAAGCTCTTTTTCTCACCTCGGTCTGTGGTTTGTTCTTTACTGTTTTTTCTTTTGTCGGCCTCTCGTTAGCACTACCAGTTCTCGCAGTTGCGGAAGTACTAGACCCTTTCTCTTTCAGCCCTCCAAAACCATAATTATACGGCAATTTTCCATCAACAAGGGGGAACAAATGCGGTAGTAAATCTCCTTTTCCTTTCGCTGGATCATTGTATTCTCTCAGTCTGAGAGGTCTTGCGATGAAAGATAGAGGAGACGGAGGTATAAGGATGGACTGTCCCAACTTTTTCCATTGCCTGTTTCTGTGCACATAATTTATTTCCTCACGATAGCGTGCTTGTGGCTTCTAACTGGGATTCACTGGTGTGTCATCCCATAAAAACTCTGATTCTGAAAACGCTTGTGGTCAGATAAAGTGTGATCCTAGATGGCTGCAAACATGACCTCAAGTCTGTCTGCCGGCAGAGACGAAGCCAAACGTCTCTGCCTCTCTCTCGCTCTCTCTGCAGCAGTGGGCTTGTGATAAACTAGATTAGTTTGGTGCGTCTCTGGTTGATGCATGTAATGCAATATGGAACGTATTTTCTTGTATCCGGAGTCATGAGGTTATGACGTGACCCGAGTTAATGATTCCTGTGGAATTTTAGTCAATGATCTGCAATAAAAAGACACTGAAATGGTCAAAATGGCTTGGAAATATCCCAGAGGGCTTTTAAATATCCATCCAAACATGCTCCAGTGATGATGAGAGGAAGTGTTTTGGGCGGTTCACTTGATTTCACTTCAACTTGTTTGACAGTTTTGCCTCAGTGTGATTATGGCTAGAGGTGTGATTTTTATTACTTCTCTTTGTCGTCTTACGAGAGATTGGATCAAATCGTGGCGAAGCTAAATAAGAATATTAACATGTACGTTAGAGGTGTGTTTGTTCAGTTCTGTTGAGCCCTTGACTTTAAAATGAGAAACAGATTTGTGTATCAACGTTGTCAAGCATAGCCATGCCGCAGCAATCAGGCATATTGATGGCTTTAAAATCAGTTTATTTAACCTGAGGGGATTACGGATTATTCTCACATACGCTCTGTGGTTTAACTTTAAGACGGGATGTAAAATCTGATGGATATATAATCACGCCAGCATTATTCTTCTGAACATGTTGTTGGGGGGGTGAGTGGAGCGTGAACAACTCTTCGCAGCTAAAGTTAATCCTTGCAGGTTTTGCTGTTTGGCAGGTTTGAGCTGAAAGGCCGCAGAATAAACTGCGCCCTTTTATTGTGAAAATGTGGTTCTTGTCTCGGTTTGAATAATGCAACAGTTTGTAGATTCAAAGAAGCAAATGGGCAAAGGCAAAACTCGTAGGTGTAACGAGGATTTGTGAAGAAGAAATTCTTCACAAAAGCCTTTTGTGGTATTTGAGTTTCCAGGAACAGTTTTGGTTTTCCAGTGGCTCTGAGGCAAACTAGATGAGTGCAGAGGGCTTTGTTTTTCTTCGTCTTCAGGACTTGGTTGAACAATGCTGTCATCACTCAATGCCTCGGCAACACCAGACATCCCATTCTGCCGCTCGGACCCCTCAAGCTTTCGGCAGCTTCTTTTTAGCCGGAGAAGAAAGAAAAACAGATCCATTTTCCAAAGAGCTTTCAAAGTCAAGAGCTAGGTCAACACCTATTCAACGCCACGAAAAGTCCTGATGTTTTCATTGCACATAATTGGAAGTATTTGCTTATTGGGTATAATTGGTCTGGAAACAAAAGCAGAATGGGCGCTTAATTGGACTCAAGACTTTAATTGCCAAATTTTGGGTCAGACGGACGAGTTTTGTACCCTTCATGAGACCACCAATGAGCTGCATTCCAGCTTCCAAGCTTTTCAACGGCCTCTTCTACCAAAGTGCAGAGAAAACAACAGATCCAGCCCTCCCCAGACATTAAAGCAAAGGCCAGCCTTTATTTAGCTCTCGTTCTCCCAAAAATGTTTCACCAGCTCCTTTCAGTCAGAGGCCTATGACAGACCTGGCAAAAGTCAAACTGTGTGAAATGTTCTTTCAAAGAGCGTGCGACAGCTCACTTTTTTTCCGGCCTTTTCTGAAAATGTTTCTTTTTCTGTTAAAAGCTGAGTCACTTTGACCAGAATGCAATGAAATAACAAGTTGTTTTTCTGTTTACTTAGCGTAAGTGATAAACTTACTTCCCCAAAACTGTCCCCTCCGTACGTGACGTCTTTACTCGTAAAATCTGAATGGATGTTGGCGCTGGTGATAAGATGAATGCAGTAGCTTTAATGGAAAATCATGGCGGTTAGCAGGATGTATCTGGCACACAGGGCCTTAAATTAACTGCAACACTAAAATGCTGGTAAATTTTTGCCTGTGGTGTGTTTGGCAAACCTCATGGTCTCCTCCTCGTAGGGAGCTACATAAAATTTTAAACTAGTTAATTCTGTTTTGTTGTATTTTCTAATCCATCACAGCTGTATAATTTGCTTTTTGGCATGCCTGATTTTTAGCATCTGAAAGTTTTGTGCTCGTAGATATCCAATACAATGCACCTTCTACTGATATACAGATGCAGTCATGATAACATAATGTACCTTTTTAAAGGGTTGACTCTTGTACGGTTTCGTTTTGACTAGACTGAGAGCAAAAGGCACAATTCTGCCAAGCCCATGCTCCAAATATAATAAGTCCCGTCTCCTTGCATTTGAACAATGCCCTGTTCGGCACACACAGACCCTGTTCGGCACACACCAGCAGCTGAGTCAAACCTGGCAGCGTGGCCGAGGGGAAGAGATCCAATTTACTGTGATGTTGTGGTTGCCTGAGGAGACCTCTACTCATTTAGCAGGCAACCCTGAATTTGATAACTCTCCCATTGGCAGCAGATATGAAACATGAACTCTGCTCCAATATCCTCTCGGCAAATAACGCCAACTGGAAAATTGCTTTACTTATAATGCATGGTTGAGCAAAAACCTAATTGTGAACACCCCATTTCAGCTTTGGCAAAAACGTTATCTTTTGTTTTTATCTTTTTCATTGAATTCACTGAATACAACAAAGCAAAGCTTGTTTCAGATGAGCTTAGTACTTGCGTGGGAGCTTGCCAGAGATTGTACCAGCTAATTGTGAGGAAGTACTTTACTCTAAACAAGTGCGGGCGACCAGACGGGAAGCTGAGGCAATTCAGTTTTTCTTCATGGTATAATAAAATGAAGAACACATTAGGAAAATGTCTGATTTAGACAGACATTTAAAAAGATTAAAGAGAGAAAATGTCCTTTAATTCCTTTTCCTCTTTATTCATTCCGATGACTTTTCTCGTGGATCCTTGTGAGGCTCTAAAGACAAACAATAAATCATCTTTTGCTACGAAGTGAGTGACCTACTTTAGCGTAAGATACTGTATGTTCGCTCGTCACCCATCACTTTGTTGGTCACTACCTTCTTGTATATATTTGATAATGCATTCATGAAGCTAGATCTTCTTGTCATCACGCTATTTAAAAAGAAAACACAGTCAGTAATGCGGGTCCATCTGGGTTCACTAGCCCCAATTAGGAGGTATGAACCAAAGTTCGTTGGGGTAAACAATTTGGGGAAACTCAAAGTGTGCCCTCAAAGATTATTTCCACTTAGTATCTTGCCACTGCATCTCGCCAAAGCGCCAAACGTCTCTACAACTCACTGTATTTCAGTAAATTTCTCTTGTCGCCGTTGGTCTGTTTTGTTTTCATCCTCATCAGGCCAGGTCAAACTCTTAGAGATACACATGGCACTGCCAGATAAACAGATGGGAAAGTTTAAACTTCCTTACATGAGACCATCTCTGAAGAAGAACTGTATAATCAGATAGAAGCAAAGTCATGCGGCTGCTCATACCAAACTATCCCAACAGGTGTTTTGGTTTTCCAGCATTTGTTACCAATTTGTATGCATTGTCATGGCTGAAACCAATTTACTTTGCAAACAAATCATATTTTTATGTTGCAAGCTGCTTCCTGAAGGGCTGCAAACGGTTAGAATGGGAGCAGAAATGCACATGTGATTGTTCGGAGCAATGGTTAGCGATAAACCAAACAAAACAGCTTGGTCTTTAAATATCACTCATCAGCGAAAAAGATGAAACTTGAACCCAATAGCCAAATCCTAAAATACCTGTTAAATGTATCATATTGTCAGTTTATGTTATGAATGAAAAAAATCCGCTTCAGGTCAGATGTTGAGGATCAAAGCCACTGTCAGCGCGCCAGCAGGTACTTGAGGTTTTTTTTTTTTTAGAAGCTAACAGCTACGTGTAATCTCTGTCATAGGTTGACTGTCAGCAAGGAGAGAGGCCAGCTTCTAAATCTGGAAAGCTTTACACCCATGTATAAACTCACACACCCAACACACACACACACAGCTTTCGACTAGCTGAACCAAGGTTGGGTCGTAACATTTGTTTCTGGATTAGGTTACTTCAACAATGGCTCTGTAAATCAAACTGCTCATTCCAGAGAGCACTGAGGCAGTTCATGGTTAGAGAGGTACACAGTTACTCTGTGGGGAGTCCACATAAGGTAAATCATTACATTATACGGCAAAGACCTGGTTTGAGATTTAGTTTAATTTAAGGGTTTAGGGTTAAGCAAGTAGACATGGATAACGTAAGCCTCCATGACGTTATAGTGTGGAATATACAGAGATCATCCACAACATTAAAACCACTGACAGGGGAAGTAAATAACATTGATCATCTTGTGACAATACAATGTTCTGCTGGGAAACACTTGGACCTGGCATTCATGTGGATGTTTGCTGGACATGTAGCACCCACCTAGACCAGACTAGGATTAGTCATAATGTTATGACTGATTGGTGTACTTGTCAAACTCTTTTGAGTCCCACCCCCTTGCTATTTGCCTGGGGTTTCCTCACACATGATTACTATAAGTTATCAAGAAGACACAAGAGTTGAGCTCTGACAATATTTACCAAGTAATTTCATGAGGTTATCAGTTCTGTGTGGAACAAAGAACAAGAATTGATTATTAAACAGTGCATAGAAATGCCACAATTGCCATATCATGCCGCTTCTTCCTGCTGCCTGGATTTGGCGCCGTCGCGTCTGAGCTCCCTCTGAAATTATTTGTGAAAGGTCAGTCCTCAGAAATTCAGCTGTTAAGAATCTTAATGACCAGTTTATCATTTCAAGTTTTACATCAAAAGGAAGTGTGAGCGATGTGAAGCTTCCATCTTTAAAAATGTGTTTGTGGCTTTTCACCATCCGCTGATGCTGTAAACCTTTTCATTCCTGCGCCAACAGTGTCAGTAGGGGTGGAGTAAAGGCCTCAAAGCACTGACTTTCTTTAGTTGCTCCACTTGTTGGGCCCGCATCCAAAACCTGTCAGTGTTTCATTGACAGGCCGACATTGTGGAGATACACAGAGATGGTCTCAGTGGAGCAATATGCACACACTGAGAATATGGCAAATGAAAACATGCTGGAAGCTGCAAGCCTCGACTGTAAAAGCAGAGCTGATGTTTCCATCATGCAGAGCAGCAGCTGGAGCAAAGACATTACTGACTTTAGTCCACTTAAGGCGTTGGACCATTACTGAGCATATTGCTAGTTAACTACACTTTTGGGATAATGGTAATAAAACTGGGACGCTAACATTGTTCTGTTCATGTCCTTGTTTTACACCAGTATGTGTAGACCAGAGGCAAAAAGGAGTGTGTTGTTTAGGCAACATAACTGTTAGTCATTCCCCCAATACCTGATTAAAATTTCTATGAGTTGACAGATCCAAGTATTTGCCTTTCACTGTTTGTTATTGCCTTTAATACGGTTGACCAGACTCTGCCCTCATCCTCTTTTATCTTTTCCTTCTGTCTCTCAGGCTAAATAGTCCTTTCTATATCTTCTTACATGTCATATAGACCAAACACGCTCCGTACAGTATTCCGCCGAATAACTCTATTATCATATTGCCCCAACATTGGAATTAATCTTCTACCCCACAATGTTTGTCCATCGGCAAATGAGCACTTTTAAAAAGGCTTGCCCTTGCGTTAGCCACAGCACTCGAAGCATTTGGGAGACGAGAGGGACCTTCTGTTAAATTAACACGCCAATGAGCTTGACCTGGTTTTGACCTGACAATGATGCTAACAGCTGCTGAGTGTTCTCACTTGCTGTCGGACACCGGGATCAAGGATTGGGATCATTTCCTCCCCAAGGTGAACCTGCGCCGCATTCTGACCCTGTTCAGCAGTTGATGCTCTGCTCCATTATTTTCTTAGAAGTCTTGAGTTTTTAGCCACAGTAGTAATTTGAACTATTCTGGCAATGTCTTCTGTGATAGAGTGCGTTACCATGGTGTTTTTATACCGCATTGCTCAAGAGATTACTTGGCAGGTGTGCAGAATAACAAAGAAAATGAGTAGCTAGTAGGAGTTCTTTATTTCAAGTGTGAAACGTTTATTCCCTCGCTTTTGTTAACTGCAGCCTTAGAAAAGTGTGTCGCGAAGTGGCCAACTAAAGTTCAAAACACAAATGATGTAAAGTTTAAAAGCGATGTCGCTCAGAAAGCTTTACAGGTCTCAGAGAAGACGAGGTAAAACCCTTTGCAGTGGAGTCGTGGGTAGGAGATTTACCAGAAAGTAGTTGCACTACGCAGAGGTTCAAATCACAAGGGCTTTAAAACTCAACTCAGGTTTATAGTAAGCCACAGAAGCATTAGTGAGATAGGGTACTGAGGAATAAAGCGTGGCTCAAGGTTGACTCTCCAGTTCTTTGCTAAGGTGTTGGATGAGGCCAAGTCTCTGTGCAGACAGATGAGTTATTTTCCACCAAACCAAAAAAAATCATTTTGTACGTTTTGCTGCATTGTTATATAGAAAACTGAAACACATATGACTGTAAGCTGTAGCACAATATTGTCATCCTCTAAATTCAGAGGCAGGGTACAGACAGGATGTTCTGTTCCAATGTTCTCGGCACGACAAACACCGTCTTCCTCTGACTTTGTTTGTATGACTGAAGGGATGCTTTTATGGACCCTAGTTATTGCGGGAGCAGTTTTATGGTTCATGAATAGAGTGAGTGCATCCACTGAGTAAACACAGTCTCGTATTTGAAACGACCACTTGGGTCATGTGGGTCATTCTCATCTGGGTCAGCCAGGCCCGGTCAAGACTCTTTAAACGGTGACGGTCAACAGGCGCTGTTGGATTCAGTCGCTCTTGAGCGAATGAATGGACTGGACTGCGAGTGGACTGGCCGAGGGCCCGTTCTTCAAACTGGAGCGAGCAGCTCAAGCTGTAGAGCCAAAGCAGATGGTATCACTCAGACCGCCCCTCCACCCTCCCTCTGTAGGAACAGTTTGGATAAGCAACATGGGTATCTCCCGTGTGATGAATGCAGACATGTCAAACGTTCGCCTCACTGCAAAGCTTTGGCATTCATCACTGGAAAAGAGGGGGAAAGTGATCTGAAGATATTTCTTTATGGCCGGAGGAGCTGATACGGATGAAGATGAAAAGGTCACAGGACCATGTTCAGTTGCAGATGTTGATCCTTAGTACATTTGTTGAGTTTATAGTTTTCCTCATCCTCCTTTCATGTCTCTCTCAGTTGCTTTATTACTTTCTTAACCAGTGTGCGTTTTTTCATGCCTTTTCTACAGTTTTTTCCCCTTTTTGACTGGAACTATGACAAACTAGTCATGTTAAAAAGTCCCAGTTGCTTAGAAGCCGAAGTGAGAAAGAAACCTTTTACATTTTTCGACTGAACCTCTTTTAGCTGACGATAGATCGTCTCCTCTAGTTCTTTCACGTTGTTCTCCGCTCTCCACGTTCCTCGTTCATCACGGTCACTTCAATTGAGAAATCCTCAATTCATCATTCTCTGCCTGTTAACTAAAGAAAGAGACTTCGCAACGTCTCTCCACAGGTTCCGCGCTGAAGACTGGACATTGTGGCGGCAAGCTGCCAAGAATGGGCCGTGTTGTTTTTAGCCAGCCCATCATTTTTCTGACACTGTGGTCAGAGTGCAGTTTCTACAGCTGGTTAAACACAGCTTGGGGTAAGCTGGACAACATGCCGTTTACACTGAGCCGCGTGACTTCTGAACCCTATAGACATCCGCCTTTAACATCAGACTGCTTTAATTAACTTGAAGGCAGAGTAAGGGATGTCTTCCAAAAGGTTTTAAACACTGCCGAGCAATACCTTATCTGAAAAGATCCAAATTTTTATGACTGAGGACGCAAAATCTTAACGTGGTAGCCAAGCTCGCTCTTGACATTTTATTAGACTCGTCACTTTAAATGCCTTCATTGTCATTCATAGTGTACGGAGAAAGACTGGAAAACCAGACCAGGTTCTGTTGTATTTGGTCCTTCTGTGTCACTTATAATATTGTGATAAGTTTTTATGTCTTCAGGAATTTCTCCCTGTGTAAGCTCACTGCAGCCACTGAGGATTTTTCATGGACTTGAGGTTTCCTTGAATAAGCAAACTTCAGGTTCAGCACGACAACATTTTGGGAACATTAGATCTTCAGTGGCTGTTCTTGGCTTGTTTAATCAGACAAATATGTGATGAATGGCAGCGAATGTCTCTTCAGTAAACTGTGCAGCTTCTTAAATTTGTCTAATGAAAGTTGAATGAGTACATTAGGTGGCGTGATGTGTGCACAGGTTTAGTTGAACTACAGTTAATTTTATCCGTATAGCTGAGCAGCTGAGATGCATTTTATCATAAAATGCTCACTGTTACTCCTCAGAGATGCATGTGATTCTTGATATTCAACTGAAAATGTCCTTATGGGCTCCAAGCGAAATATTAAGAGAGAAAAAAATACTTCAAATTTTTCACTTTACAAAGGTGATACTGTTCTCCTGCTGACTCTGCCATGTTCGTTCCCCATATTGAGATGGAAGATAAGAAAGAACTGAAGGAGCAGGAAGCTGGCAGCAGTGTGTGTGTGTGCATGTGTGTTTGGGGTGAGATAGACAGGAGGAATACTTGGCTCCGCTAACCTGACTATTTGGCTCTTGGCTCTCTCCAGCCTTGGATTTGCCAGCTTGTACGGGCATGGAGGAAAGAGACCTTTATCGGTGACCCAGCTCTTGTCCAGTCCCTTGGCTTATTTGGGCACACTGCAACCCTTTGAATAGCTGGCCTAGACTCTGACCGAAACCACTTAAAATCTGCACGACAGTCTGAATTCTTGTATTTAATAATTTAATATTTTGGAGAAAAAAAAGAAAAGAAAAAAGACAAATTCCTTGGTTTCTGATTTATTGCAGTTACGTTCTTAACAACTTGGTTTAAAAATTACAAAAACTAAAAAAAAACATCATTATGACATCAATCAGGACTTGACAAGTTCATTCCGCCCTGACCTGCCTTGACCCCTCTCCTCCTGGACGCCACAATTACACTGTTTTCACTAGGCAGTCATTATATGCTCCTCTTCCATGGTCTGCTGGAGTCGCACAGTGACCTTTAACCCCTTGTGAAACCTACAGCAGTGTCTTCACTAAGCCCCAGTTTAGCATTAACGAGACCGCAGAGGGGTCTGCAGCTTTTACAGGTGGGGTTAAACTTATTTGTGGCTGCCTATCTTTCGAGGACATGGAAAATTCACACTCGCGATTCCCATATTGCACTCTAAAAGTCGGCCATCTTTGCACTCTATATTTAATAGTATCAGCGCGTACTATCTAATATTTACATAAAACATTTGACCGGGTTCCACATCGTCTGTAAACTGTTTACATTAGTACAAAACTCCTCAACTGACCATTGCACAAAGTTGATCAAAGGGCAGATATACACTAAAAGTCTTTCAGAGAGTAAGAGCTTTCCATGGTATACATTATCATATATTAAGTGGACAGTAGTCTGTAAGACCACCGGCCGCGAAAAAGCTGGTCCGACTCACTGAGAAACTGTGAACCCTGCTCCCGAGGATGAATGCTGGATGAAACACAAGAATGCGCTCTGCTTACCGCTCAGCCCCCTTTTACCCCGATCCAGACCTCACTTTACTTGTCACACATAAGGCTCCCGTTGTATATCAGTGTGTACTTCTGTGTCTGGGAGCTATAGAAAGGGAGACCTTTTTAAAGCTGCATTGAAAGATTCCTGTGTCGTTTCAGTCTTTTATCTTCTCGGCCAGCCTCATTTTCCCGTCTAGAATTACATTTTCCTATATGGTCGCTGGTGGGAAGGCTCCTTGGCACACAAATGGTTGCAAATTGAGCATTTAAGAGCGTGTACGAAAGAACTCTGAATACTCAACATGATGGATGAACGTCTACATCCACCAGCATTGAACATTAGACCAAGGCATTACCAACTCGGCCACTAATTCCTCAGTCGTGCTTAAGCAACAGCAAGGTGTACTGGATAAGTGATCCCTGAACAGTCACAGTTACTGGGATAGTCCAATAAATGGTGCAGTTATGTCAGTCCTTCTTTGTAGTTTTGCTTTTTCTCATTCTAACTTTTCTCCTTCTGAGAGCATCAAACCATTGGCAACTGAAATTTTGGGTCCTCCGGGTTGTGAGTTGAGGGGCTTATCTGGGGCATGGAGCCATTCCCGAGCAGTTTTCGTGGTGAGACGTGCTGTCCTGCTGGGGAAGCATGATGCTGTCAGAAAATGTGGTTGGCGGTGTGCGTGCTTAAGCTATATTTCGGTGAATGGTAACTGTTAAAATGTCATCCATAACATGGTGGGGGGCCCAGGGTTCCTCAGCAGAACATTGCACCATAACGAGAGGATCAGTGTTATTCACTTCAACTGTCAGTGGCTTTAATGTTGAATGTTATAATCCATGCTCTGGAGTCTGATCTGAGCTCTTGGAGGTGTTACGTGATTAAACCCTTGAACTGCTTTGCATGTCTCAGTTTTTATTGCGGCCACCTGAATCAGTCACCTATTTTGACACCTACATACAGTAGAAGTATTGACCATAGCTCAATAGACTCAGTGGATTGAGAGCCTGTTCACTTCTATATATCTTGTAGATGTTACTGAGACATGTACCGTCCACTTTAACATTGTTGTTGACAAGGCACTCCCACCCCATAGCATTAACACTCCCCAGTGGCAGCAGCCATCCCCAGCAGGACAATGCAGCTTTCCACAATGCAGAATCTGCAAAAGTAAATAAAAAATAGGCTGAGCTTGTTGACTGAGCTTCCAAACTTCCCGTACCTCAACCTGATCAAGTGTCTGATCCTCCCCTCAATGGCCAGGTCCCAAAGACTCCCCAACCAGCGTTCTGGTGCCAGACACGATAGGACACCCTCAGAAGATCTGAGGCATCTGATCTTTGTAGGAGGCAAAAGGGAGAACTAAATAAAATTAGACAGGTGGTTTAACTTTACGTAACTTTATCCTTCAAACACCCGCATTAGTTTGGACATTGCACCTGTTCCCTTTGCTTTCAGCACCGACTTCCTCCCAACTTAAAACAATCTCAGTCGCAACCACGTCAACAGCTACGGAGTAAACTGAACACTTCACAACTTTGCTGACAATTCTGTTGATTAACAAAAATAAAAAAATGTCAGGCGAACAGAATGTGTGTGCACCACTTTGGCAGTAATGAATTCCATCTCCTCTCATCTGGGAGGTTTGCTCGGTGGTTTCAGTGCGGCAGCTGGCATCAATAAGGATGAGACAGGAGTGCACTACCTCATTTTGCTGCGGTGGGTACGGCGAGTCATTTCTTGGATCCGACATCGACGCGCTGGCGCTGGTTAAGTTTCACTTGTTTGACAAAAACACAAAGAGGCGTGTCTGTTTGGACGGCGTTTGCAGTGGGGTGTTTCCACTTAATTTCAATGATGGCGATTTAAGCCAAGTCCAAAAGTCAGAGCTTTAGAATTTCTGGGATTTTACATTGTTTGTATTATTAAACCTATAAAACTATATGAAAAATTAAACATCTAATGAAGAACAAAGTTTATTCATAGTGTTGGGACCACGATATCTATTAAAACTTAAAGCAATCTTTTCCATCTCTACATCTGACAATTCCAACCACAGCGATCTGTTTTACTCAGTCTGCGACCGAAGCCACTTAGCATTAACTCTCCATCCAACTTATCACTTCCTCCCTGCGGATTCGTGCAAGGTTTGGCTACTGTGGAATTTCCCTGAAAACATTTAATGTTTAGGATTCATTTCCCTCTACCCGATGAGCTAATTGCGTTTTCTTATTTATTCTTTCCAGACATGGGAACTAATAGCTCATGCCTGAAGAATCAGCCTATTAGCACAATGCTGAAGTAGCCCTTTTTAGTTTTATAATGGGACCACAACTCCGTACGAGGGGGGGTTATCTGGGGACATAGACGGTTTCAGCTGCCTTTGTAGAGCGTTGCCACCGAGCCAAGAACATAATGTGTCATGGAAAACTGATTTGTTGTGAAATCTTGCACACATAATTTGGATGCGGTTGGTGGAGATGTTGTTGGTAACGGCAGAATTTTCTTCTCCTCTGTAGTCGGCAATGGTTGCACTTTGCTGTGACTCATGTTGTCAGCAGCTGCATCAGGAGCGCTCTGTTTAGATAACCAACCGCCAACAATGAATGTGGACGAACGTGGTTGAAAAGAATGGAGCGAGGCTCTTGTAAAACTTGCGTTTAACCAAAATTTCCAAAGTTCCCAAATGGGTTTGAGCCAGAAATAGCCCAGACGTTCTCATGTCTGCTGGAGTCTGGCTCTGCTCGTTCGTACTGTTTGTTGACCTAACTGCCATTGGCCTGATAAGCACGGCCGAATGGAGTCACTTGATGGCTTAAGAAGAAGAGAAGAGAGAGGGTTTTATTCAAATATGAATTCAAATACCTGCAGAGATGTACTTGGCTGCTATGGATACCGCGATTTGTTCCAAATCCCGTAAACCATCTGGTTCATCTTACAAGCTGTTGAAATTTAAATGGCTGTAAAAGCTTTTTGTGTTTTACTGGGCTAATCAGCTGTTCTGTTGCAGGGCTATTAGAGCATGTTGGCTTTACTCTAGAAAATGTCCTGCTCTAAACGGTTGCTGGAGCCAACTGTTTCTAATATCACATTTTTGCATCTAGTTTCTATTTGAGCTTTTTTTTTTTTTTTTTTTTTTTTTTCTAAACCAACTTCAAAGCAATCTGCCATCTCATTACATTAAGAAGCCTTCCTGACCATTCAGGTTTTGACCAAACCGAGAACAAGCTCCTCTTGTGTACATTAAAGCTGCACGGGGTAAACCCCACATGGCACCTACAGGTATCTGTTTGCATTTCTCCGTGAATGAAGGACTCCATTCAAACCGTGCTTCCGAAGGACTAAATAGCTGAATTTACAGTACTCCGATGTTGTCCTCATTTTTTGATGCCTCGGCAGAAACGGGCATCCTGGATAAATACTATCAAAACCAAACTCAAATGCACAGTGGCATACTTCTAGAAATATTTTCTTTCCCTCCATTATTCGGGCGAACCAAGCCTGCAAACAGTAGGACACATTTTCCCATACAAATCATAACCTCCGCAGTGTCTCTCTCTCCATGTGTGGCTCATATGGCTCAGCTGCTGCAGTAAGGTGCTTGCAACACCATGTAATGTCTTTTCCCACTGGGATCAATAAATGGCTGCAATATCAACCACAAGCAGTCTGTTTTGGATAGAAAGCCTCCTTGAAAAGCTGCATCACATTGAGCAAATCTGGTAGTGTGCTGACTTTGAGACATTTTTGAGTGTCAGATAGTTTGTTTTTGGGCACACAGGCTTCCTGTGTCTGCGAGCTTTACTGTCACGGTCCTAATATGCAGGAAGGTCACATGTCCTGGTGCTGCCTCATAGATAGGTTCATCTCACGTTCTTCTCGTGCACGATAGCAACACTTCCGTGATACACTTATTGTCTCATTCTTTGAATTTGTCTTATTCCTATATTCAGCAAATGTGGGGTTTTCCTACCTTCATTTCAAGTGGATGTTACTTATATACCTACCACCTAGGTCAGATCAGGCACCCCCACCCCATAGCAATGGCACTCCTTGATGGCTGCAGCCATCCCCAGCAGGATGCAGCCACACAAAAACAGTTTAGGAACAACTCAAAAAACAGCACAAGATGTTCGCCTGGCCTCCAAATTCCCTAGATCGCAAACTGATCAAGTATCTGTGGGATGCACTGGAACAAGCCTGATCTGCAGAGGCCCCTCCCCTCAACCCACATCATCCAAAGGCCCCCCACTAACAATATCCTGTTGTCAGACACCACAGGACACCCTCAGGAGTCCCATGCCCATTCTCTGATGAGTCAAAACTGTTTTAGAGACGCAAGGGACCTACGCAACATTAGGCAGGTGGTTTTAATGTTGTGGCTGATTGGTGTATTAGATTAACTCAATTCAGCAATAGGATTTATCCTTATTCCAGGATGTTAAATCATTTTCTTCTTGATATCTTGATGGTGATCAGATTCTGGCTTCTTGACATACATATCATGATTGTGAACAAACATAGAAGTAAACTGCAACTTAATTGTTTTGGCAGATCCAACCTAGTAATTCCACGTTTTAATGGGATTAATGTGGGCTCTATTATAGTCAAAAAATGCATAATTTTCACACCCCATGATGCCCTGTTTCTTTAACATTGTGCCTAACACAGAAGAGCTAAATCACATAGCTACAGTACAACAGAGAAAGTGCCATTGTTTCTATCTGTCTGACACATTCTGCTGCGTGGCACAGACCTGGCACTTTAGCTCGGCGCTAACAGAGCATCTTTGTGCTTAACTGAGGCTTCTGCAGCCTCACCTGGTCTCACACGGGCATAGCTGTGCTTGCAAATTAAACACGCAGGCTGTGTGGTCTTAACAATTTACCTAGAACTTCCTGCCGCCCGCTACAGCACGCGGCCGACAGCGCTTCTGTTCTGCCAATTAAGCCCCGAGCCTCTGGGATGAAAGGCTGTGAGAGGTACCTTGTTTCGTCTGTCTGCGGGAAAAACACGGGGCTGTTAATTTGAAAAAGAACTTGTCTGCAGTGATAGAGCGGCGCAGAGAGGAAATTACTATTTATTTGACGTTTGTGCCATCGCACAGATCTCATGATGTCTCGTTATCCGCTGGAGGCCTGTTCAAAAGTCGAGCAGATGTTAAACGACTGCTGCGGACCGTAAAAACTTGAAAGGCAATTTTACATTAACAACAAATGTTAACACTGCTACTAATAATTTTCAAATCATACATGTGCATGATTGATTCCACACCTTCTAAGCAGGATTTAATCATCACACTCATGACAAACTCTTTCCATTAATGTTTTTGTCAAATAAGTTTTAGTTGCTGGGGAACACAATTGTTAGCAGCTGCACTCCCCTCATTTACGGGACACCCACACATTCGATATTTCAAAATCTGCTGGCAAGAAGTAACCTTTTCATCCAGTGAATGATCAGAATCACATTATTAGTTCAGTGTTCTGTATTTGTTTGTTGCCTGGCTTTGATTTTCTTTATCTCCGCAGCCTTCATTTTCGGGGCTGGCTCTTATCAAGATTGAGCTTTTTCGCTGTGAGTTATGGCAAATGTCTCATCGTATAAGTTCATGTCAGTCTAGCTGAAAGATGTTTGGGAACAGTTGAGGGGGATAAAGTGATTACACAGTGTGTGGGAGGGAGAGCGGTGCGTTTCGTAAGATGTGGTGTGACGACAGCCGCAGAAAATAATCATTTGTTCTGGGTTGTTGGTTCTGAAATGAGGTTTTGTGTACGTGCGGATGTGCGCTGAAGATTTAGGCCGCATAAGAATAATCTATCACGGTGTCCGTGGTGATGGTCTGATTAGACTCCAGAGTCCCTCATCAGATCTGACAGCTCATTAAAAACTCCTGTTAACTGACTGACAGCTGAGGGACTGACTTTGGCCAGCACCATTTAGATCTGTCATCGCCACGTTATTACGACCCCGATTTCTTTCCAAGTCTTAAAGAGACAGTTTTTATATCTGCTCCAAGGTACAGTGTATACCCGACGGACCTGAAGTGCTCATCGCCAGTAAATATCAGTAGCTGCATGTATGCGTGATTAGACTCTCAAGTAAACTGGTGGCATCAGTAGAAATTAGCTTTGCAGTGTCTTGCCAGATGCGGTGTTGGATTTCACCTGTTTCTACACAATTTAACATACTCAGTGAGAAGCGAGACATTTGTTCTCACTCCCAGGCCTGCAAGAACAAGAAAAAAGTTTGTTTTGGATAATTTATACTTCATGAGAAACTCAAATGCTGTAAACTCGGTATACGTCACACGCACTAAGCATTAGCGAGAGGCACTTTTCTTATTATTTTCGGATGTCGGCCGGTCGTTTTGACGGCCGTGTCTGTCGGATCATGGCGTTCATTCAGCACGCGCCCACACGTGGTAAGCCAGTTAGTGACCACACTGCGGATATTAGATAGACAGACAGACAGACAGACAGACAGACAGACACTTTATTAATCCCGGGGGAAATTCAAGACATCTAGCGTCTGGGAGCTCAAAGAGAGGCCGTGAAGCAAGCCACGGCCGCTTCCAATTCCTGACCAATCACAGAACAGTGAAAGTTCTGCCCAGTTGATGTCTCAAGAACAAGCTGCGAGAGCTCCCAAAAAGAAGGCTGCGGGAGTCTTCACTTGCACGTTTTAATTTAAGCAATAAATTGTTCAGCCAGTACAATATTCTCATATCTCTTGACGAATGTCGAATTCTCCCTAAATACAAATTTAGCTTCCCATTTAACCGGATGTTCATTTACATTTAATATTGTGAAATAAGCTGCCTTTTGAGCAAACAGCCTTTGGCTACAAATTAAAGATTAAACATTTTGTATTTGAATATAGATCTTTTTTTTTTTTTTTTTGCTTTAAACAAAGGCTCAGTTATAGTCTATTGAATAATATTAACAACCCTAATGACAGTCATCATGTCTCTCAAGAAGTGCTCAAGTCAAACTAATTTGGCAGCACGTCTCTGACACACGCCAGAAACACAGAGAGAACAGTGTTTGGATTGACTGTTCCTCATCTTGGACAGAAAGCAGGCGCGCTGTGCACACGCAGAACCGACACGCAAATCCTCACACACATAAAGTAACGCTTAAAAAACTGTATTTACATGTCTATTTTCTCGTGTAGGAACATAAATTTTACAAAATATGGCTACATAGGTGTAATCTTATGCATGCATTTTGAATTTATTATACATTTTGCTCGACCTGGGTGCTTCTTCTTGAAATATAGTTTTCATATGATGCAGCCATGTCCATTGCACCATGGATTCCTAAAGCTACAGTCAGTGAAGACATCTATATCTGCTTTTTAGTATATTTTTGACATTTCTGACACAGCATGCAGTAAAAGACTAGATAATATCAGTGATTACACATTGCCATAATGCTACATGGTGAATCTTATCTACGACCACTGCGAGCGAACGCCATCCTGTGAAATTAAATGAATTGTCCCAGTTCTACATCCTCTTTTTTCCCCAGAATAAAAGATCTTACCAAACCAAAGCTAGTGTTATTCTCCAGTGGCTTCGATCTTAATCACACTGCAGCAGCATCTTACTCCATTCATACACCTTGAACTTATTACTGTGATCACTAGCTGGAGGACATGCGCTGCATCTCCTGAGCCCTCCTCTGCTCTCGTTCTCATACCCTGTTCCAGGGCAGGTGGTGTTCAAACCCAGCCAAAGCTGATTAATCCGAGAAGTCGCACCCTGACCAGAATTGCTCACAAGTTTGTCCCGGCTAACGTGATTTTTTTAATTTTTTTTTCCTCTCTGGGATGTTCTACATGTTAACATATCTACTTTCATTATTTACAGTAATAAGAGTTTTCACATGTCATCATAATCCCATCAGCGCCGTCAGCTGACCGCTCGCGGCCGGTCTTGCATCATGAGAACTGCAGCCGAGGCAGGGAGTGTATCTGCCGTTTCCATGGCGATCTGTCCAGCTGTTAAGTTTCCAACACAGTGGAGGAACATCTGCAGTGAAGTCACTCTCGGGCAGAGATGCAGTATAGTGACAGGTTGAGCTTTGGGAATTTTGGCAGGACTCAACCGGTGACGACACAGAGAAGATACTGAGAGAAGTTCGTGTCTAGAGGCGAGGCGGCCAACAGCCCAGTCACCGGTTTCTGATTCCAGGGTTTCTTTGGAACCAGAAATGGGTCAAGAGAGTGTTTGGGAAAATTGCTTGTTTTAGCTCAG
This sequence comes from Planiliza haematocheilus, assembly GCA_005024645.1. Classification (NCBI taxonomy): domain Eukaryota; kingdom Metazoa; phylum Chordata; class Actinopteri; order Mugiliformes; family Mugilidae; genus Planiliza; species Planiliza haematocheilus. The sequence continues at coordinate 6,110,017 of SRSE01000613.1, forward strand.
ATAGATTGAAGTGCCTAAATGTTAAGACAATCAGCAAGACGCAGGAGCTTGTTCACAACAACAGAAACATTCAGACCACGAGAAGTCCACCTTTTGGATCCCAGCTGCACATTTGAGCAGAAACAAATGCTTCTCCAGTCCAGTGAAACTAGCTGCTATTGAGGTTTCACAGCAAAGTGGGGTGTGAGTTGCACCTCTTTGTGTGTTTTTTTTTTAATTGCCACAGCCTGTAGAGGTTTCAATCCAATTAATGCATGGGGAAGGAGTGTGCCTTTCTTCCTGTGAGGCCACACACACTCACAGTAGTTGTGGAAGTCTTTGTGTTTGCACTCCCCTTCTCAGTCTGTCCCCATTTTCCCCACTTCTTCCTTTTCTTTTTTTTTTTGCCTTTGTCGACCCACACACGCCACGCCGTGAGTCGAATTTACAGGAGCTGCCACCGCACAGCATGTGTGTATTAGTCTAGGCCCTAATGCCTTCCAGATGCCCGGCTCCTATACCCCGCTGCCCGTACTCAGTGAAAGAACAGACAATTGTTCCAGGGGTCTTCCCGCTAAGGGGAACCAGGTGTGGCGGAGACTATGTGGAGCGTGTTTGTGACAAAGCGCGACCAAGACGTAGGAAAAGTTGTCGTGGTAGGTGGGTATTTCTAAAGTAAAAGCCACTGGACGCATTTTCTGACGTGCTTGAGAATTTCTATGTGTGACAGACAGAAAACAATGCAGATGTGCGTTCAGCCGAGCGTGCAGTGGTGGTAAATGTACAGAATATGATGACGGGTAAAGAGACTTCAGACAGATGGATGCTCCTTCTCAGTCTCTTGGCAAACTTTATGGGGTGTATCTGACATGTTGTCAAAATGTCTGAAGACAGAAACGAGAGAGGTTGGAACAGACGGACCTCGCTGGCTACGTTCAAATAGACACTTCTGCTAATAATTAGAATAAAAGTCCAGTCGGAGCTAAAAATGCTTTATGTGACCTCCTCCATCAGAACAGACTGCTCTGATCAGATCGAGAGGGCTGGTGTAAACCTTTGATTAGGTGTTCTTTAATAACTTAATCCTCTCTTTGGTTGCAGTTGATATTCTTTCTGCAAGGTTTGCAACTCGTGATGATTTCCCCACTGTCTTTATTTGTATTGAATGAATTCAAAAACTTATTCTGTTATGTTTGGGTGATGTAGTGCTCTGCAGCGGGCACGCCGCTTTGCATATGTCAAAAATATTTGCGTTTTGAAGCATTTAAACTTAAATATCTCATCCATGGAAAGTGTTGAGTTGGAATTTCTGATCTGAATGATTTCAGTCGGGTTTAAAAAAATGTAATCCAAACAAAGCCATTGTCTCTAATAATCTGTTAGTGCTCATGGATAAGGAGGCGTGAAAGAAATCCATAACCTACCAGGTGACAAACCCCCAACTCCATTCTCATAAACCTTCAGTCCTTCAACCCACTAGGGGGCACAAGCTAAAACAAGGTGTGGGCTATCATTTCTCCCCTGCCCTGCATGGACTCTACACACTGAACATGGCCACTTCATTATTTATTTATTTAGGACTAGGTGCCAACCACTGCCTCTCTTCAGCTTTACTCGCTCATGCTTCTAATTATACTTGTGAGTGTTTTAATGCGTGTGGAGTGAATGGTTTTCATTGTTGCAGTCTTGTTTCTCTCTTTCTTAAGTACATCATCTTTATTTCACTGTGATTTCCTGAGAAAATAAAGGTTAGCTTTTGAAAACTCAGCTGCCTCAGTGATCTCAGGCTTTATACTTTTGGCGTTTTAGTGATGCATGTATTACTTTACATTTTTCACTTCCTGAAATCTGTCAAACCAAGTGATGCGTAACAAACTTTAGGACTCTCTTGCTTTTCCTCTGCTCAGTATAAACAGCAGAAGAAACTCTCGTGGTGTGCTTTGAAAAAAATAATAAAAAAGTGCCAGAAAGATAATAAATCCTTTAGTTTCTGAAGGATCAGCCTGGGTGCTCTCAGGCAAACAGGATTTGTCATACATCTTGAAGACACTAATTGCAGTGACTAAGACAACAAATGTATGAAACCCCACATTCTGCCCCCGACACCATGTTGTTTCCATATGTCTGCAGTCAGTTTTTCTGTACCCCTTTTGTTTGATCACATTCAGGTCAGTTTATTTTTGCGGGTTAAAGATGTCCAAAGGCCGAAGGTGAACTCCAATGGACTTCATTGGAGGAGATGTATATTTTCTTTCTTCCCTTCCACTAACCTGTTTTCCACCTTCTATGCTTTTGCAGACCGCGGTTCTCAGGGATCCTTGGACCTGACGGAGCTGATCGGCGTACCCCTCCCTCCCTCCGTCTCCTTTGTCACGGGCTTCGAGGGTTACCCCGCCTACAGCTTCGGCCCTGACGCCAACGTGGGCCGACTCACCAAGTCCTTCATCCCCGACCCCTTCTATCATGACTTCGCCATCACCGTCACGGCTAAGCCGACCACGCGCCACGGCGGCATGCTGTTCGCCATCACGGACGCTTATCAGAAAGTGAGTGAACGTGATTGTATTTAACGCCCCTCTTGTGAATCGTTTCCTGATTGTTTACATATATAAATGGAATGAGTGTAAAGCTTTTGTGTGTTCTGTTTTAAGATTGTACAGTTAGGTGTGGGGTTGTCTGAAGTGGAGGATGGATCCCAGAGAGTCGTGTTGTACTACACCGACCCGGAAATGAGAGGCGGCACCCAAGAGGCAGCTTCCTTTAAAATGGGAGACCTAACAGGAAGATGGGCCAGGTTTACACTGACTGTACAGGGTGCAGAGGTGAGTAAAGATAGTATTTTACTTTAGTTAAAGATGTACGTACACTATTACAGTATAAACAATTATTTACATTGGATCTGCTGAGTTTTAAAAAATTAATTTGGAGATAGCAAGGGGCTTTTCATTTAATAGGCAGGAATGCACTGGAATGTATATGAATAAATATTTCTTTCAACAACACAGTAGGGAAATGCTCAGTTTCTCAGTGTGAAAGAAAAAGCATCTATGCAAGGAAAAAACTTTTACCTCCAAACTATGGTGACCTTATGGTTTTTGGCTACATAATCATAATGTCAGACTTTTCAAAAAACTAAAAGAAACCCTAGAGCAGCTGGGTATTACAATTACAGTGTTTCCCATACAGTGTTAATAGTATGGCAGCCTGCCAGGGTCTAATTTACTCCACCATGGTCTCACAACAAATGCACTTCTCAAACAACGTTGTGCTTGCGTCGTGTTTTTCCTATTGCTCCTTAAAGTATCTCATTTGCTAATACTTTATTTAATCTCACCTACATTTGCCCATAGAAAGCCACGTCTCAGCAACACTGTGTTTGGCATTCATGTATATGTTCTGCACAGGCTGCTGCTAATTGTCGCTAAATCCAACATTAGCGTCATTATGGTAATTTAATGACGGTCGGCTAAGAAACGCATGCTCTTAATCTATGTGCAGACATTTCAAATATTGTATTAAATGCTTTTAATAGGTGGCATGGTATCGTAATTAGAGTTTTTTTATTAAGATAGTGTACTCCCCAACACTGAATTACTAGTAAACATCACTGAAACCGATGCCGCCCTCGACAGCCAACAGTTTTACATAAAACTGAAAACCATCAACTTTGATGTCTTTATAATCAGATTTTTGATAGTTTTCAGATGTTTAAAAAATGTGTTTAAATGGATATATGAATGTGTCCTAATGTTTGTTTGTTTTTCTAAGAACAATGGAGCTTTGTGGCACAGAGGATCATCCAGACCCTGGCTACACAGCACATAGTTTTATTAGCTTGAAGTCACTGTTGCTTCTATTTTTTCATAGGATTAATTGGCAATAAGGAAAAAAAGGCACCAGGCTTTAACATTCATCTCATGCAATAGCTTCTTATTATATGAATAACCGTGGAAGTTGGTGTGTTCTTCCTGCAGATATCTATTTAACGTCTGACTACTTTGTCAATGAATTACACTTAGATCTCAGATAATATATGGCACTGCATACGGCTTATGGTTTCTGAGTTGAAGCGTGCGTGCCTTGTCCTTGCAGGTGCGTCTCTACATGGACTGTGAGGAATACCACAGAGTGGCCTTCGCACGGAGCGCACAGCCTCTGACCTTCGAACCCAGCTCAGGCATCTTTGTAGGGAACGCTGGGGGTACAGGCCTGGCGAGGTTTGTGGTGAGTCTGGATGGTTCTTTATCTACTGTTGTGTTTGCTCCCGAATGCAGTCGCCAAGCCCGTATCATCTCTTCACACAACACTTCTGTAGTTTCCTTTTCTGTCTGGCCCTCCGTGACTGCTGTTTTCCTAGTTAGTTTATTCCTCATTCCAAATGTCACTGTGTTTGGATCAGTGAGTCAAGAATGGATATGAAATCCACATCAAGTTGCAGAAACAAACGTGGAGTTTGGGCCGTTGCCTACTTTAGATTTGAGACATGAACACAATAGTCTCTGTTGGCAGCTTTATGACCGCCTCAGGAGACGAGGAATGAATGACCGCATGTGTTTATGAGCGCTGTTTTATCCTATGAGAGCTCATAAATGACAGGCTGGGTGTGATTTACATTTTTGGAATATGGATGATCGTCTCATCTTGAATGACTTACAGTGAGCGCGACTGTGTGCAACTGCCAGCGCTTCAATTAAAGAGAATCAAACAATGGTGAGGATGGATAGGGTGGAGGATCCCGTTCCTCACAATAGCTGTTAAAAATATCCTTGTGCTGAGAAAATAAGATCCGGGAGAAGAGGTAGTAACGCATGCAACGGTGCTTTCTGCTCTCAGTGCTCTTTTAAAAGAAAATAAACCTGTAAATGTTCAGCACTTTCCTGCATGAGAAGAAAAAACAATGCATTGTAAAGAGAATAGCTATGAACTAGGACGAGTAGAGTTTATATTAATCTGTGTTGAATCCTTAGGATAATAAAACCTGTCCAAATAATGGCTAAACAAGAGCAACGATAAACAACCCTCTTCTATGACATTCTTCAACCTTTTGTCCTTTTCTTCCGTGATTTGTTCTTATGCAAGGTCATGTCCAAGACAAACTACAAGATGTTTCATTTCCAAGACAGTGGAAAGAAACTCTTATCGCCAGGCAGCATTTATTAGAGAAACCCGAGGAGAGTTTCAAAGAAGTCCAATGAGCCACTGAGGGGAGAGCGTGTGTTTGTTCAGGGTTTTTTTTATTTCTCTAAGGGGAGTCCATTTTGTTGCTGGAGCAATCCATCAAACAGGTTTCTCTAACTAGTGTGGTTTAAAGCTCAACTCTGACGTTCGTGTTTACATCACGAGGGGCTAGAGTTTCATTTTGGACCAAAATCACCTGCCTGGAGCCTCATTTAAAATCGCACAGATGTTCAGGTCTTCATCTGCGTTCGCAGGAAAAGTGGAAGTTTCCGAAAAGGTTTTTTATTTAGCATCAGTTTGTTTTGACTGACTACAGTACAAGAAGTATTTTTTATAGATCTCATAGTGGCTTTTAGGAGATAACAGGAACGTAGACCAGTAATAAAGAAGACAGAAGGTTCATTTTCACAGCAGTATTTATTCAATTAACATAAAATTATTATTATTCAGTCTCAAGCATCATTACAAAAACAGAAGGTGCATTTTACATTTGGATAGAACCGTTTCCACTGCTTCAGCCAATGAAAGCTCGGCTGCCTCGAACTCAATATAAAGTAACAGATTGATGTTTTTAGCCAACTGAGAAGGTGGCAAAGCGGTTGAAGTGTGACACGTTTCAATTTATGACCTTTTAACTCTGACAGTTACAAGCTACTTTTAGCATGAACGCTGTTACATACTCTGCGAGAAGTGAGAAGTTTGTTCTTGCAGCCGTCTTTTGGAATTTCTAGGATCTTGTTCTCGACATATCAACCAGTCAGAACTTTTTTCTCATGTGAAATTTCAGAAATTGAAAGTGGGTGTGGTTACTGCAGAAAAGCAGAGATGCTAGCGGCCATTCTGTGAGCTCCCAGATGCTAATATTCGCAGTTTGACCGCTAATCTCGGTTGGGTGCATGCTGAACTCGTCGTCTCATCTCCTTCATCTCCCTACAACGCTTAGCGCTTGTGACGTATGCTCCAGTGGAGTTTGGCAGTAGAATTTTCCTGGAGCGAATTACCAGATCAAACTTTTTTCTTGTTCTTGCAGCCCAAGGAGAGAGAACAAATTTCTCACTTCTCCTGGAGTATGTAACAAGCCTTAGCATGCCTGTTGCTTGAGATAATGAATGAAGTAGAGTTGAATAATATCACATCCAAATATAAATATCAGACAAAAAAGTTAAAACGGAGCAGAACGTTTACTATCCCACCATGAACCTCTGTTTCAAGTCACATCCCTCCCTCTTTCCTCGACTCTTTACCCTTAAATGACAGTATAAGTGATCCCTATGTGGCATATACCATTGTTTAAGACTCATAAGCTGGGCGATATCCCCCCCAGGACTTCTAAGTTTTTCTTTCTCTTGCCATTAAGCCGCATCTCTTTCACTACGCTCTTTACACCGTCCTCCTCTGTCAGACAAAGAGGACCAGAGGTGACCGTCTGTTTCCAGCTGTTCAGTGTTTGAACTGGCAGCTCAGTCAGAGATCCTCCTTCTCCTCCTCCTCCTCCTCCTCCTCCTCTTCTCCTGCAGGGAGACTAATAACAGCCACAATGCAGCAGAAGCTCTCTGCAGTACTACACGCCCTCACATCTTTTTCGAGTTTCCTCATACTCCCGGAGACACTGAATGCTTTGCTTGATCGCAGTGCTCAGAAAGTTTGGTTCCGGATGAGTAATTTATGAAGCATAGTTTGCCTCGAAGCACTTTTTCTTTTGAGCACACCGGTGAATTTGTTTCCCAAATGGCGTGAATGAGCTTTTGAAACTGCGGAATTGGAGTAAATATTTTGTCTTATGCCAGTGTGTTTTTTTTCGCAGCTTTTCAGAAAGAGTTTGTGGTGAAGATGTGAAGACTCAGTGATGTACGTGCTGAGATTTCAATTGAGAATCAAGCCCTCTTGTGAAGGAATCATATCCCATATTGCTCCACAGTCAAAGAATCCTGATACAGTATGAAGTAAATAAATCAAATGGTCAGATGTTATAGCAAAAGGAGTCGACTTCGTGTGTATAGCAACAATGATGTGTTATCAGTATTTTACGTTCTACCCTGGACATAGGGGTGATGAACGGCGTATCCTCTGATGCAGTTCGTCTAAAGTGATTTTCTGAAGTGACCCAGAAGTAGAAGTACTTAACATTTTTCAGAGCCATATCTGAAAACTCCTAACTATCAGTCTGGGGACGATTCCCAGACTCCAAAATATATACAGACTCAACATCTGGTATATTAGCTGCAAGCGTTTGAGGCTTTCAGTCTGACCACAACCAGGAACCAGCGAATCACCTTCTCATCTTTAACTACCATATTTGTCACTTCCAGACATGTCATGGCAGATTTAAGGATGATAACCTTGTAGCTTTAGAAATCGTCTCCACGTCCATTACACCAAACCTCCTGACAAAAGAAAGATAACATCTCAGACGGTAACCAAAGCCGAAGTGAGCACAGCGTAGGTTCAGGCAGACCTTGAGGTCAGGCTCAGCTGATTGCTCAGCTGATGCATTCATTGCAAATCTTATGCACGGTGCGTTATTTCAGCTGCTGTAACCTGCCTGCTCCTGCTGCTTCGTCTTTAAGCTGATTTGCAAACCATTTCCTCTCCAGCTGCTCCATTTCACGTTGGGTCTTCCATGCAGGCACCAGGGAGGGCAGGCAGGTCCCAGAGCAGAACCATACTGCCAAAAACTTAGTGGTCCTGCCTGAACTACCTTTTCCTTTTAGGCCAAATTCTTTAATTTTATTGACTTAATTTCATTCCCAGTGAGCTTAGCCTCAACTGCACCTCAATCATAAAGTATTGAGCCTGAAATGTCGCTCTTAAAGGAGAATTATAATTGTTTTACAACCTGGACCTCATTTCTGGCATAAAATACGATCGTTTACTCACCCATGTAGTGTTGGTGTCATTTGGAATCAGCCAGTGGAGTGCTGCATATATCCATATAGTGGGAGTGATTGGGGCACCGAAACGCTGCCTCTAAATAACACATTATCTGCCGCGAAACTCGTTCATTTCACCAATATTTTGTTATTATACGCTAGTGGGTGCTTGCGGCCCTCAGAGATGACATCATCCAGATCAGAAGTTAGTAGGTCAATCTACAGACTCCAGATGATGATACCAGGTATATCCAGACTCAACGGGGAATGGCACTAGCGTATCGCAACAAAATATTGGTGAAATGAATGAGTTTCATAGCAGATGTGTTATTTAGAGGCTGCGTTTCGGTGCCCCAGTCACTCCCAATATGTGAATATATGGGATGCTCCACTGGATCGAAAAACGACACTAAATGACACCAAAGTTATTTGGGTGAGTAAACGATCGTGTTTTATGCCAGAAATAAGGTCCAGGTTGTAAAAAACGGTATTTCCCCTCAATGCCTCCAGAGAGAAATTATACTTCAAGCAGCTTTCCTGACTTTTATTTTTTAAGATGTCCAGTTGATTTGGCTGTCACATGTATTTCTGTGTTTCAGAGACTCTTGAGTATGTTTTGGATGCAGTCATGTGTGTCACAGACAAACCAGCTTTGGTGAATGTGTCACTCGAGCATGCTGACACTGACCTGCTCTGTTTAGTTTACGACCTTACCATTTAAAAAGTGACCAAATGTAAAATCCATCAACGCGGCTGCGGCTTCGACGCGAGGGCGAATTCACATATTAAAGCTGTTTAGAAGGTTGCGTGGCGCATTCTTTGTCTCAGATGTGTTGTTTACAGCTCACACATGTCTCTGATTTAGTTTGCTGTCCCAGCTCACATCCACCCATTCCTTTTCTCTCGCTCGCTCTCTGTTCCTCCCTCCATCTCTGCTTCTCTCTCATTTACCACCATTGACTTTCATTGGCCGTGCTCCATTCCATTAAAAACAGGTGTTTGTTCTCTCGCCTGATCTCGGCTATCAGCAAACTTGGCTGAAGTTTCATTTAGCAAGTATTTACTGATCTAATAAGGAGGGAGGGCCACCGTGTCTCGGATTTAAAGGAGCATTCACGGTAGTATGAGTGTTTACACATAAAATCTTTGAAAACACTCCTCAGATGAACAACATCTGCGGCCGAATACGCGTAGACATTAGGCCACCTGAACAGAATTAAGGTTTACAACTCCTTGATTTAATTGATTAATTATCGCTTTAACTGACATTGTTCTCTCATTTTTTCTTTAAATTTGAAAAATGTGTTTCTTTCCGTGACACCTGCATTCAGACAGAAGCTAGTACACTGATCAAAACATCAGCATCCACTGGATAAATAAAGTATCTATCTAATCTAATCTAAAAGCTTTACTGACATTACATATATCTATGCCATCTGTTCGAAGTCCGACAGCATTTGCTCACCTAAAAGCCTTGTTTTTTATGTAAATGCACTGACAGTGAATGCTGAAATGATAGACTGATGCTCTGAGCTTGATGCAAAAATTGTCTCTGGAGCAGAGACGGACACCTGTTTCCCAGCCAGATGTTTGCAGCAGTGTGTGAAAGCGTCGAGTGTGCCTGCTAACGTGTGCATTTGGGTTTGTGCTAAATTATGTGTGGCCTAATGAGGGAGGAAGAGACGGATAAACAGCTGAGCAGAAGAGACAGAGAGGCCACGCTGGTGTGTGGGAAATGTCCGCCTAGCTTCAATAAAATTTAATGACACAGAATGAACTAAATTACCACGCAATATAACAACGGGCTCGCCTCTTCTTCTTCTTCTTCCACTCCTTGCTCTCTCCAGGGCTCCATCCAGCAGCTAGTGCTGAAGTCAGATCCCACGGCCCCAGATGACCAGTGTGAGGAGGACGATCCTTACGTGAGTCTGCACGAAAACACAATAATGCTGTGAAACTGTCTGAAAGAAGGTACTCTGCAGTAAAACCCTGTGGCTACTACTCCCTCTGCTGGTGGCAAAATGACACTGCAGGATAGTTAAACATAAAATGTATGACTCGGACAAAACCGGGACTTACTTCAACCCTGTTCAGACGGGTGTAATGATGAGGTGTCCATATACTTTTGCCAACTTTAGTGTAATGCTGTTTAAGTTGAGTCTAAGTTTGAGTAATGGGGACATTAATCATCTGATATGCAAGTGTTTTTGAAGATAAGCTGCAGTGTGTGCTAAAAGGGTCATGACAGACACCGTGGGAACCAGACTCTGCATGTATTTCTGGCCCGTTCCCTCATTTAATTGTCTCATATTTTCTCATCCCGATTCAGCTTGAACTCCCTGGAATTTGTCTATTAATCTTCTGATCCCTTTGTTTCCTCCCGTTTTCATCCAGGCCTCTGGATACGGCAGCGGGGACGACACTTATGAAGACCTCGAAGGCATAAACGAAGTGAAGAAGATTGTGGAGAAAAAAGAGTTTATCATGGTTTGTGCATGCACCCCTCGCTATCCTTGTGGTTCTCATGTTTAGCCGGGCTGGACCTGGACCAAAGAAAACAGCTCTTATCCTTTTAGGTCTGGTGGAGACTGGAGCCCGGTGATATGTGCTGCTCCCTGGCAGCTCTGAAATAAGATAAAAAAAAAAAACTCAGCTGGAGGACGGTGTGCAGGGGCAGGACTTAGAACGAGAACTAGACTGTTTCTGTCGTGGAAATGGCTCCACGGTTTGGGACGTTTGTCATTTTCATGAGGAGATTGGAACCAATAAGCTTAGCTGAGCAGACAGGCTGAAAGCAGCGGGGTACAGGCATCCTGGCTCAGTGCAAATTTCTTAAAATCTGCTGTACAAGACTCTGTGTTGTTGTCACTGTGAGACTTCAAGGCAGCCGACAGGGACTGCAGTGTCACAGTTGCAGAAAAGAAACTCCCCTTAAGACACAGACACACACACTGTGTCTCTTTCTCTGACAGGCGCAGGTTGATGTACAGTACTTTAACTCAGCGCAGAGGCAGGCTGCCTGTTTCCTGTCTTCATGCTCACTTAAACTAATTGTCTGCAGGCTGCAGCTTCATGTTTTCAGTACAAACGTATTACGTCCCCGGTCTGGACGAGAGGCTAAGTGGGGGAACTGTAACGTCAGGAAGGTGTCAAATGAAGACAAAAACGGATGTGGCTCAGATGGAGCATTCTGTAAACATCTGCTGCAGTTTACACAGAAGAAAGAACAAGAAAGACACAGCGGTAACCAACTTAAATGACGTGACTTTGCTTTCGCATCGTCCTAAATCAATGGGAGGAGTTATCTGTGGAGCACACAGATCACTTCCCATAACATTTCCAGTTAAGACCCTTCAAAATAAAATGATACTCTCCATCCAAGCCATCCAGTACTCGACATCTAGGCATTATAAGCTAGTAAACCATATTTACAAGAAAGCAGAACCCAATGCAGCAATTAGTGTTTATCATGTGTTAATTTGAGTAAATCTTTAATTCCTGGTGACTGGTGAAACTACACAACAAACAACATGGAAAACATACATGATGACAAAACAATCTGAAGCCACACACACAGCTTAGAAGCTGCCGTTGGCCCTGCACTCCCGTCTTTCTCCTGTCTTTAACCGTTTACCTGATGAAGGAAGTTGGGACAGTTGCTCCAAGGCTGGAACCGAAAGACGCCCGGGGAGAGAGAGGGAAGAGGGGAAAAGACAAAACACATGACTTTAGTGCCATAACTGTGAGTCACAGTCTTTATCTAGTTGCTTGGCTAACGGCGAGGAAACAACATGTCATGACGTGTTCTATAAAACAGCAGACGGACAGTAAAAGATTTCTTCCTGACTGTCTGAAGAGCGAAACAGAGGCCACACAGGTCATCTTTGAGGGTCCGCCCATTCACTCAAACTATTGAGACTGCTCACAAATTACTCGTTTGCAGTAAGAAAAGTACATGTATGCCTGTAGAAACATCTGTGCACCATGAACTAAACTTCAGACGGAAACTTTATCAAACGTCACGACACTTTGGAGGATTGAAGCAGCGTGATCTCATCCTTATCTGAGCCACTGAGGTTTTCAGTGACTCGCTGCATATAGATAGTCTACTTACGACCAGAAAATGGAGAGATTTGCTTCATTCGCTCAGACCACACGGTGCAAAAACCACACTTCACAGATACTACCTGAAGTACCTCAGTGACCTTAGCACAGCGTTTGGAAGGAACAGTTTTCCGAGCGACAGTGAAAGCCGTTATGCAGCCAGTCTGAGTGCAATAAAACTTTCCCCCCTCAGCCTCAGTCAGAAGGTCGGATTCAAATCCAACACTCTTGAGGAAGAGAAAAATATTTATTGCTTTTTCATTGGCAGTCAGCTCCGCGGATCATTCACAAACAGGACAGTGAGTTTTTTCTGAGGCATGGAGTCGAGACAGCATATCCTCGCAGCAGAATCTCGCTGAAGTATTAAAATAAAAACAAACCGGCTCGGCTCCATGCGAGGATGTGAGGTTCCTTTCATGTCAACCAACCAGGTTTATTGGATTGTAACATAAAATGAAAGAGCTGTTAATGAATAAATCATAAAGGCAAAAGCTAGCGTCAGAAAATGTTTTATAGCGATAAACTAGTCTTTAAGTTTACTGTAATTTTATGTTTTTTTTAATTAAAATATGTGCAAATATTCACTGGGGTCAGTCCCAAAATTACTATTTTTTAATAATGTTTTTATAGTTTATAGTTATTTTGTAGAATTATTATTTATTTATTTATTTATTTTAGCCTCACCCAGATGTGGACCCCACGTACAGCACCCCTGTTCAAGCCCCGCCCACTGAGAGGCCTCTCGTTGATGATGAAGATGAAGATGAAGATATTGAGGAAACCTCTGGACATGAGGTGGAGATGACCACAGTAGGAGGTAAAATGTGTAGACCTTTTATTTATGTATTATTTTATACATAATATTTTATACTTTTTATTCGTTGGAAACCTTTTTGCATCTTTTTTTGTTTTTAATTCAAATATGCATTCATGAGGCTGCGCCGTCTGTGCTGTAATTCCGAAGTTAACCAGCAGATGGTGCTAGAAGAGGCATTGTCGCCACCTCTCCTGTGTTTTTTTTTTTCTTCTGTACTCTCACTTGGCCTAATTTAATGTTTAATGTGTGTCTTATTAGGTCATATAGATTACAATTACAGTTCCGCCTTTTAAAAATCACATACTCAAAACTTTTTTGTTTGTTTTTTATGTGGTCATTTTATGTGGTTTGTCTCTTTGTTTCAGTTAAATCATTTAAGCTAACTACTCCGGTCTCCAGCACTGTCAGAGTAAGTAAAGATTTTAAATGAGGATTTAACCACATACAAATAGGATTTTCAATAAAACACACTGTTTATCTCTGTGTGTGTTCACTAATGTTCAGTATCTGTAGCTTAACTTTTAAAAATAAACCTCTCACCCAATTACTTGTTGTACAACTCTGCCCCACTTACCACAGCAGGGACACTGTCCCAGCTGGAAGCCTGCTTTCATGATTACACAAAACCAAAACATCACAATGATCACAGAATATCACATTACATGAATCTAATTATATGCTCATGTGATGTGACATTGAATTTAGTTAATGTGATGATAGCCCTCTGTTTGGTAACTTACTGTAGTCCAGTGAGTGAAGGAATGAAAGTTATTTTTTAACTGTTCAGTCCCTGCAGGTGGCTCAGGGACAGAAAGGAGAACGAGGGGAGCCGGGTCCAGCTGGTCCCCCAGGACCCCCTGGTCCTTCAGGGGCACCCCCAGGAGAAGGAGCACAAGGGGAGCCTGGGCCACGAGGTCCACAAGGACCACAGGGACCTCCAGGCCCAGCTGGGCGTCCAGGAAATGATGGACAGCCTGTGAGTTTTATCTGTTTGTTGCCATGATTTGCTGCAGTCAAAGTCTTTAAATGAACATTGTTTTCTAGTTACAGAGATGACATGAGATGAGCTATTTAGAGCACACCTCAGCCTCAGTCTCATGACAGGATTGCAGGACATATGGAATAAACTGATGAACTGTTTTTGTTTTGTTTTTATCTCTCTAGGGAAACAATGGTGAAACTGGTTTGCAAGTAAGTAAAAACTGCCCAGTCTTGTAGATTTATACGTTCCTTCTAGTCTGGTCATTATCTGGTATCTAAGCAAAAGCTGTGATTGTTTTTCCCAGGGACCTGCAGGATTCCCCGGACTACCAGGAGACCCTGGTCCCAAGGGAGAAAAGGTACACAATATATAATTGAACCATTGTTTGAACAAGGTATTATTCACTAAAATTAATGAATTAATTAAAAACAAATGCCACTGTTGTGTGTCTCAGGGTGATACTGGTGTTGGACTACCTGGCCCTCCTGGACCACCTGGACCTCCAGGTCGACTCAGCAAGTCTTCCATGTTTCCGGTTAGTTGTTTACTGTCACTGTTCAGTTTCTGTTGGGTTTCAATAAATTTGGTGTACTGTTGTTTTTGCTCATACTCTGTTCACACTCCATCTTTCCTGAACTGACACCAAAATTTTGGATAATTGTGTTGCTTTGAAATTGTGCTTAGACTGAATAACTCCAAATAACTGAACCCATTTACATCCATTAATCAACATGACTGTTCAGCTGAGGTCAAAGTTGGTATTATAAGATATTTAATCTCACCTACAGTTGTGCGGTGATGCATCTTTGTTTATCGTGTTTACTTGTATGTTTGTGCACCAGTAAGATCCATAAATGAGAACAAATTATTCAATATTCACTATTTTGACAATTACAAATTTTACAGATGAGAACGTCTACCCAAAAGGCAACATTAAGCATTTCAGTTTTAATGTTGTGACCTTCTTGTATTTCATTAACTAATTATCTACTAATATGATGTCTGTTCATCAGGAGGGCTCTGGATTTGAAGACTTTGACAGTGATGCAGAGATTATCAGGGTAAGTTTGTCACTAAATTATAATGATCAGATGCATGCCAAGTACTGTTCTACACCATTTTCCATTTTTGAGGATTCATATCTTGTGTTATCAGGGTCCACCAGGGCCTCCAGGCCCCCCAGGGCAGCCTGGGCTCCCAGGTACCCCAAATGAGGACATCTTACCTGGGCCACCTGGGCCTCCTGGGAAAGATGGAGAGGATGGTGAACCTGGACTCCCCGTGAGTTTCTTCCATTATTCAGAGCAGTTTAAAAGTACTGACATTTGGTAGGGATCCAACTTTATAGCAGTTACATGTAATCTAATACTACATTACTTTAGACATATAATATTGTGAGATGCATAAGAAAACTATTTAATTTTGTTTCAGTAAAGGCGGGCTCGAACTTGACGTTATTTCAAAGTTCGCTGAGTCTTGGCTTTCCTCTCACCCTCAGAACACTTGCATTGCTGACCCAAGTTCTGTTTTCAGGTGGTTGAGGAGTGGTTTAGTGGCTCTGGTTCTGGGTCAGGGTCTGGTCAGGTATTAACATCTGGTACCCTCAAATGTGAGGGACCAAAAAGACAGTATTTTACCCCAACTCTGAAAAGTCCATGTTCATTTACTGTTTTCCTGCCGTTACTTGCTGCAGAGAGAGTGAGGCCTTTCTGGATATGTGTTTTAACAGTGCATTGATTTGAATATGAAGCACGTGTTCATTTATAAATATCTATGTTTTACACACTCAACAAAGTTCAGTTTAAATTCTAAGCACACTTATCTACCGAAACGTCAAGTTGCGCTAACAGCAACGGCAAGAACTAAAGTAATGAACAACTCTAAGAGCTTGAATTTGGAAGCAGCTGTAGCATCTGTTGGGGGAAATGTGTCTTTTTAAAAAAAAAAAAAAACAAAAAAAAACATTAGAAGCGCTTACTAACGCTGTGAATGGACTACTACTACAGGTTTACAGCATTTACTGTAGCTCTATACAAATATAGTGTTGTCATTCTTGCAGGGCATTGATGGAAAAGATGGCGATCCAGGGCTTGCTGGAGAGAAAGGAGATAAGGTGAGGCTGATAGTAATCATAATGTATTAGTTCTAAGGAAGAAATATGAGATATTAAGCTGAATTTAAGTCTTTTAATCAGTTGTTAATTAGTTTCACACAGTTGCCGTCATAAACATGGTGATTTTATGCGCCAACTTACTCGGTGCAGATTAAAAATCCTCAAGTGTGAACGCACAGCACACCAACTTTGATCTCGCGTGTTTGATTGCTACCACGCTGCCTTCTCTATGAGGCCGCTCTGATTTCCCATGAGCAGGCCTCTTAGTGCTCTGTTAGCACAAAAAAAACAATTACACACAAGCTAAACAACCGGCGCACACAAAGAGCCGAGCTCCTAATGAGGTGACCCCGTGGACTAATAAAGCCAGCAGGCTTACGTGTAAACAAGTCTGTACTGCAATAGCTTCTCTGCTTTTTTTAATTCATACCAGAAACAACGGTGTGTCCAAGCTGAAGCTAATATGATTTTATTATGTCTTATTTGATTGTGAATAGGGAGAGCCTGGTTTGAGTGGGCACCCAGGGACAAAGGTAAGATCTGCTTGTCATATTGGATTGGATGATGTGTTTAACTTTGGCTGCACATATTCCGCTTTGAACATGATTTAATCAACATCATCTGCCTCTTTCAGGGAGATCAGGGCCCACCAGGGTTCCCAGGCACTCCTGGATCAGAGGGTCCAGAAGGGCAGCCTGGCCCAAGGGGTCCACCTGGTCCTCCTGGTCCCCCGGGGCCTCAAGGAAGAAGCATCACCCTGGACTTTGAGGTATGTTGGGTCCCTCTAATGCATGGCAAGCTTGTCGCGATGGTTGTTATTATTTGAAATGAGAAAAGTCACCATGAAGATCTGAGACGGATCAGTATCCAGATCTACCTGTAAAGAAAGAATCAATGCACCTAGATAACCCGCCCAGTTTCTAATAAGTGAGTCTGTTAAAACTAGTGTCTGTTAATGATTTATTAATTGCTGGCATGATCATTTTATGGAAAAGCCTAGACATGTTGGATACACACTGTGCTTGCTGCACTTGTTTTAGGACCTGGAAGGATCTGGGATGCAGGGTAGTTTGGGAGCTGCGCAGTCCAAAGGTCCACAGGTATAACAGTGAAACCATGATTGTGTCATAATATCAACATATAAGGTTATTATGTCACATGAGATACTATACTGGCTTGGTTTTCACAGGGTCCTCCAGGAAACCCTGGACCTCAAGGACCCAAGGTAATATATATTTGTTTGTGTGCGTCTTTTTTATTGTTTTTAGGTCTATGGTGAGGTTGTGTGTTAATGGAATCATTAACTGGCAATTTTTGTTTCCCATTCATGTCTCTACTAGGGTGAAGACGGTTCCCCAGGAAAGCCAGGCCAAAAGGTGAGTCTGCTGTTGTCTCAACTGTCTCTCCGTGGTGCTTCTTAAGATGTTAGGGATATCGTAGCAGGAGTCTAGATACTTCCAGGTCAGTAAATGCCTGAAAGACGTCATGGTGAGAAGGGATATCAGCTTTTGGCTGTGTTGTGGATGATGGAGAATGGAGATGATGTCCTCTTATAGGTTTACAATCTGTCTTGTTGTGTGGAGTGAAGAATTACAATTAATAGCAGCATTTTACCAGTAAGAAACATGTCAGTATTTACTATTAGTGGTTTAAACTGATAATTTTACTTAATTTTCCTTACAGGGGGAGCCAGGTGTTAAAGGACCACCAGGGCTTCCAGGTTTAGAGGGACTTACAGGTCCAGCGGTGTGTGTTGTACACTATTCTGACTTTCATTGTGTTTTTACCCATAGATGAATAAACACTATTGATTTCAGTCTATTTCTTTAACTTAAACTACTACATTTCTACTATACAAAATGTAGTTGTGGAAAATCACTAATTAGTTTTATTTACATCTACAGGGACCAAAGGGAGACAAAGGTCACCCAGGACAAAAGGTGAAACTCTTACTGAGTGGATGTTTGGGCTTGTGTTAATATTTTCTGAAAGACTAAAACGTCAGTTGCGTTTTTCAGGGAGAGGCTGGACGGGATGGGCTGAACCGACCTGGCCCTCCAGGACCACCTGGACCTCCGGGACCCATTATCAACCTTCAGGATGTAAGTATTATCGCTCATTCTAGGCTTCAGGCTGTGTCTAAGGCAATGGTCATCCCTTTGCCGGTGTCAGACATACTGTTGACCAAATGATGAGCGTAACTCTTTCAGTTTCTCTTTCTGAACGACAAAAACAGACTATTGCCACCTGCAGGTGTTGAGATAAGATCTAGGTATTTGTTGCCAGTGGTCTTTGCCATCCATACCTTTAGTCTGGGTAAAATGTAGAGTCCAGGGTCTGTGCTGTACTGTCCCATCTTGTTGAAGTATTAAAGAACATGATTGTATCCCGACCTACAAAACCATTCACCATTCACTGACAAGGCTCTCTTTCTGTCTCTTCAGCTTCTTCTTAATGACACAGATGGTGCCTTCAATCTCTCAGGGATTTTTGAAGCTCAGGGACCTGCTGTGAGTATCAGACAAAAAAAACCAACAACATCCAATGTAGGCCAAGTGATCTTGATGTCATGAAAACGAAAACATCTCGCTTCAGTAGCAGTTGTTGGTTTATTCTTGTACAAATGAATCCACAAACGTGGCTATGACTAACTTGACTATGTATGAGAGAGCATTTAGAAATGGTATTACTCTTTTGTTTAACTTTCTGCATGTTTGCAGGGACCACAGGGTCCAAAGGGTGCCCTTGGGTTGCCTGGTCTTCAAGGACCAGCAGGAATGAAAGTAAGTATGAGCTCCATGCAAACATAGACGTTGCAGATTAAATTGTCCGTCAGAAAGCCATGATATGGTGCTCACACATTCCTGTGTTCACACAATAATATTTGTGTATCACATTGTTTGTTTACTTGTGTGTGCATTGCAGGGTGAAAAGGGTGAACCAGGGTCTCTCATTGCAGCAGATGGAGCCATGATGTCAGGCATTGCCGGACCCAAGGGAGTCAAGGTTAGTTTAAATGCCATCGTTTTCTTAAATTCCAGATCAAGATAAGAAGTTACACAGTCATGGATTATTAATGTGCGCAAGCCCAGTGGTAACATCACATCATGGTGCAGCACACATAAACACATCTTTGTTCACAGGGAGATAACGGTGTAGCCGGGCCCCCTGGAGCTCAAGTGAGTGTTGACGGCAAGAAACAAAATCAAATATGAGAACATTTCAGCACAGTTTAATTTCATTTCATTTGATATTTTTAGAAATCTGGTCAGTAACTCCTTTTTTATTCCCAACAGGGGCCAATGGGACCAGCAGGACCCAAGGGAGAATTTGGTTTCCCTGGACGGCCTGTAAGTACCGTGACTTCACTTGTTAAATTAGAAGCCACCGAGTTGTGTTTGGTTCTGTTGGTAGCTGTTGAGTGTGAAAACAGCACATGGTTAATGTTTCTGTCCTTGTAGGGTCGTCCAGGAGTGATGGGAGGAAAAGGAGAGAAAGGGGACCCTCAAGGCCTGCCAGTGAGTGTCACATGAATAGACTGTAGTAGTCCGTAAATGAAAAAAAAAAATGTCTGTGTAAAAAGAGGAAGCTAGGGTGGTCATGCCCCGTCCCAACCCTCACTCCACCTGTCTCTGAAAGGTCCAGTCTGTGATCTTTACAAAATGTAAAGTAATACTGATGAAGCGGAGATGTGGGGAGGGAGGGACATGTGTATCTGAGAAAGCTTCTCATTGGTTACAAAATTTGCATACGCCCCCAAGTGCAGGATGAGTCATCAGCATTTTTAAACTGGATCAGGTAGTCACAAACTATAAACTTCATCTGACTTGGCTTCATCTGGATATCTTCTTCTTCTCAGGGACCCCCTGGTCCTCCAGGACCACCAGGCCGCCCAGGAATGTTCAACTGCCCCAAAGGGGTAAACTCACATTTATTTTTTTAACAGTCCTGACTCAGCTGTTCCCAGTTATTATCTGTATTTTATGTTTATGTTTGTTTTTTTTAATGCTTACTGTTCTCTCTCTTCTCCTGGTGTACGTAGACCGTGTTCCCCATCCCTCCCAGACCCCACTGTAAAATGGCCGTAGGTTTCGGACCGTACCACCACGATGCTAATAACGTTTCTTAAAAAAACTCTTAATACAGCCTATGTTACAGAAGGTTTTCTGAAATCCAATTAATTTGTCAAATTAAGGCTTTAGTCCAGCTCAGTCTGGTGGCTTTTTACAAGGTAAAAGACCGATTTGATTGTTGAAAGCTAAACTCCAGTTTCAATTTTCTCTGACGCAGGCTGTATTAAAATCCTTGTCTTGAATGATCGTTTTTTTTTTTTTTTTTGAGGCCTTAAAGGGGAACTACTATTTTTTATAACCTGGACCTTATTTCTGGCTTTAAATACGATTCTTTACTCAGCCATATAACTTTTGCGTAATTTGTAGTTGTTCGGGAGATATTTAGATCTGTATATATCCACATAGTGCGAGTGACTGGGGCACCGAAACGCACCCTCTAAATAACAGATTATCTGCTGCGAAACTTGTTGATTTCACCAATATTTTGTTATTTATACGCTAGAGCTATTCCCCGCTGAGTCCAGAGTTACCCTTTATGTCTTCTGACCTGGATGATGTCATCTCTTGTTTATAATGCAATATTTCAAGGCTGCGTTTCGGTACCCCAGTCACTCCCATTATATGGATAAACGCAGATCTAGATATCTCGACTGACTTCATATTACACAAAAGTTATATGGGTGAGTAAACCATTGTATCTTATGCCAGAAACAAGGTCCAGGTTGTAAAAGTCAGTAGTTCGCCTTTAAAAGTTTAGGTTGAGCCACCTCTCAAGTGTCTGTCATCATCTCACTTCAGTTGCCTGCTCATGAATTAATTGCCCACAGTGTAATCATCCATCGTCTTTGTGTTCTTCCCATTCAGAAATCTCTCTTGTCTTTTACACAGGCCTCACTCTTTCCTCCTGTGTACATATTAACATGCATGTTATTCTGAGTAACACTGGTGATATCTAACCTTTTATTACTCAGAACGTCTTAAGGGCGGCTCCAAAATATGCCTGCATGCTGCATGTCCAGTCTGGAAAGGTGTTGGCTAAGTGCCAAAAACATAATGAGGTAGTACTGAAATCAGACCCACTGAAAATCTGCATGCACCTGTATTTGCATGTTGATTATAACATTGAAATTACAGACTGAATTATTTAAACGCTGTGTAGGACAGTGTCACTTTGATCGCCCACTTCTGTTAATAGTCTTGTTTTATTATTTCAGCTTCATCCAAATGGAACCATTGTCGCTGGTAGGTTGGATCAGATTGTATGTCTATATAGCACAGCATTTATATAGTGTTTACATTAATACTGGACCCAGACGTAAAGAGAACTTGGCTTTTTGTCTCCAAGGAAACTGTCAGGCAGGAGAAAAGGGAGAAAAGGGAGAGAGGGGTCTTCCTGGGATGCCCGCTGCTTCAAGTGAGTCAACAAGTTTCTCCCTTTTTATAAATATAAAAACAAATTTCTTTTGTAAAAAAAGGAAAATGTGTTAAAAAAGAAAGAAAGAATAGTATATATATATATTTTCAACATAGTCGCCTTTCTGTTTCCTCTCTTCTAGGCTCGTTTCTTCCCAGAGGAGGCTGGGTAGGTTTCACAGAAAAAGCTTGTTTTGTTCTTGTTTTCTGGGGCATGACTTTGTGGGCTTGAGTCTCATCTTGAGTTTTGTGTGTGTACTCACAGGGGTCCAGGGGCGACCAGGGTATCAAAGGGGAGAAGGGAGACAGGGGTGAGGCAGGGTTTCATGGGCAACCAGGTATCCCTGGACGACCGGGACCAGTGGTGAGTTAAAGTGAAGGTGGTAATGTTAGTTTATAATTTTGAAAGCAAATGAGTGATCCATAACTTCTTGGTGACATGTTTCAGGGACCCAAAGGAGAAACAGTGATCGGGCCTCCTGGGCCCCCTGGGGTGCCAGGCTCTCCTGGGATCCCAGGCTATGGCAGACCTGGTGCAGTTGGCCCACCGGGGCCTCCAGGACCCCCTGGGTCATCTTCAAGATACGGATCAGGTACAGCTCATTAGACATATTGTATTCATAAAATGATTGCAGTTACGTCCACCTGAACGTACATGCAGCCAAAAGAAAACAGCCTGTTATAATGAGACTCAATGAAAGGTGCTGACGTTTGGTTGTGACAGCTCTGACCATCGCTGGACCCCCTGGCCCTCCAGGACCACCCGGACCCCCTGGTCCTTCAAATAACGCAGCATCTGTAGGTTAATCTTTTCCTTCCCTTCATATGGTGGATCTGCATATTAACACCATGAAATGTCAAATGATCAACCTGTCAACTCTCTTAATTAATTTTTACCTAAAGCTAGTCTCAGTGATGTGTACACTCGTTCTTTCTTTGTCTGTTCTTCAGCTGAAAACCTTTCCGACTCGTGAGATTATGATGCAGAGCACCGTCAGAGATGCAGAGGGGACGCTAGCTTTTGTGTCGACGACAGGAAGTCTCTTCCTCAAGGTCTCCCAGGGATGGAAAGAAATACAGGTACTAACTTGGAATAGCATTTCTTGTAATAGTAATTCAATTTATATGTGATGTAAATACTCCAGTTACAGACAAACCTCTACGCACTGAAGATATAGAAACCTTTTTATAAAGTAGTCATTGTGTGGTCTTATTTTGCAAATTCAGTTAATGACATTACTGTTGTTTTAAGCCAAATCAATTATTTGTATCACATAATATAACAAATGAAATGCTTATTGGCAGCTTTTGACATTTCTTTGTGTAATGCTTCAGCTTAATATGAATAATATGGAATCTATTTTCCAGTCTTGATATTTCTGTTTTGTCCTCACAGCTTGGCAGCATGATCTACCTCTCCAGCAACATTATTCCACAAGATGAGGTAGTTAATGTGTATTTTTTATGACCTTTTGCGGAGTAAAAATATTATTGCAAAGTGTCGTCTTGAATTATTAGTCAATTTCACATCTGTTTTCAACTATTCCTTCAGCCTCGAGTTGCGTATCATATACGAGGAGACACGATGGAAAGAATACCTTCAGTTAAAGAGAGGGTGAGTGTTAATACTGAAGCTGCTTTTAGTTTGTGTGCTGCACGCTGGTTTTTGTGCAGACTGACTGACGTACTGCGTCCTCCCTCGTCTCCTCTACCAGCTCAACCTGGTGGCTTTGAATCAGCCCCACTCGGGGGACATGATGGGGCTGGACACGGCTGACCGGATGTGTTACGAGCAGGCCAAGGCCATGGGTTTGCCTCCCAACTACCGCGCCTTCATTTCATCCCACATGCAGGACCTGGTCCATGTCGTCTACCCTGGTTTCAGGGAGACTCTGCCAGTCACCAACCTCAGGGTCAGTCTCACTGTCAAACAACTACTAAGACCAAAAAAAAATCCTGAATGTGTTTAACCCTTTATGTGTCCTCTCAGGGTGATGTGATGTTCAGGAACTGGCGGTCAATTTTCAGTGGCAATGGGGGACCAGTCAACGCTAGGATACCCATCTACTCCTTTGATGGCCGGGATGTTTTAGCTGACCCCTTCTGGTCTGTGAACTTATTACCTCTTTGAATCTTTCTTGTCTTGTCATCAGTCGACATTATCCTCATCCCCTCCTCCATCTTTCAGGCCTCAGAAGAGCATCTGGCACGGCTCCAGCAGCAGGGGTCTCCGAGTGGTGGACAAACACTGCGAGACGTGGCGAGCGGACCACGTGTCCGTCGTGGGCCAGTCGTCGAGCCTGACCTCGGGGCTGCTCCTGGGCCAGCAGACGAGAAGCTGTTCCAACGAGTACATTGTCCTTTGCATCGAGACCCACAAATCCCATTAAAGTCCTCCCATGCCACTCCGCCGAGGGACCCGCCCCAGCCACCGAAAATGTTAAGCTCTCCGGGAAAACATTCGAGTGTCTGCCGTAGAGAAGGCCGTCTTTCTCTTTGGTGCTCCGTGTAGCATTTTGCTGTCTTTTAAAACCGAGGATCGCGTTAACGCCTTGTTGCTTTATTTTGATAAGAGAGTGTTACTACTGTCGCCCGCTTCTCTCATCCGGTGTCACTCTGTTTAAGAGGAGTGATGAGGTTCAGAGGCAGTAACAACCTCTTAACAGCAGCCTGAAGTATCTTCTGGGAAAGTAAGTTAATGTGAATTTAAAGCTGCGCTCTGGAACAGGAATCATTTTGTGGATTGTGTTCAGAGCAGCAGATAAAATTAGTTCCCTTGTGGCACATACTGTAATCTACAATGCAACACAGAGGCTGAGGGCGGCTGCTAGCAGTTGTGCTCCTTCGTGACAGTAATGCTAACATCTCAAAAGCGGCGCGGCGATGATTTATTCATGTTAAAATGATACACGCAGCACCTTTAACTTCTCTTCCAGAAAAGTGGGTTCTATTGCAACGAGACACATCGGTGTGACTTTATAAGAACCAAGTATAAAGTAACACAGAAGACAGAAAGATGAAACTGAAGATGGCTGCACCCGTCCTGAAGCATAGCAGCCCAAAGACCTTTCTGATAGAAGCATTTATTATGTTTACAGGTTGTCATTTTTTTAAGCATTTTTTTTTTTATGAATTATCAGGAAATTTTCGAGGGCCAGAACAGCTTACATTGTCCAAAGGGATGAGCAGACGACCAGTATTTCCACCAAAGTCATTTTTTGATGCACTGTACTTCATATTTTCTTCTAGTTCAACATCTTCATCTGTGGAAGTGTTGTTTGTTTGTGTTTGTAGCTTTTCATACATCTTGGTGATCTCACTTCTTAGCAGCTCTTTCTCTTAGTAGGCTATTTAATTTAAATTCATTGAATTATTTATACCGTCACAGCACATAACAAGAAATCAGATGATTCAATTTAAGAATGTAATTTATCGTTTGTTTGTCAAATGCCTGTTTCTTCTCACTTTTTGCCTCTTTTCTATTTTTTTTTTTTTTTTGTACGTCATCTCTCCAAATATTTCTGAAAAATGTAGAGTCTTAATTATATTCCACCCAGTGTGAAGACACCATTGAAACAAGCAATACAGTTTTATGTTGGACTACTAGAACGAGTCCAAGGGCAAAAGTGAGAGCACATGTTTTGTATAAATATTGGTGCCTTGTTGAATAAAAGATTTCTCTTTTCATAACTTGCCTCATTTTTGCGTATCTCTTTAGGTCTTCAGATTTATTCTGTTGTGGTTTTTCAGTACAAGGAGAAATCTACAAACTTTGTTTAGGACTACGTATTGTCCGTTTCCTGCAAGTCAGAAGTGATATTCATAATTTTTTGATTTCATAATTAAATTAAAACTTATCTGTGGCATCTTAATGTTGCCTCCTTGCTGCTGGCGTAGTATTAAAGCTTTACTACACTGCACCTTTAAAGGGGAACTACTGTTTTTTTACAACCTGGACCTTATTTCCGGCATAAAACATGAGCGTTTACTCACCCATATAACTTTTGTGTCGTTTGGACAAAATTTACATCCGTGTATATCCATATAGTGGGAGTGAATGGGGCACCGAAACCGATAACGCATTATCTGCCGCAAAACTTGTTCATTTCATCAGTATTTTGTCATGATACACTAGTGCTATTCCCTGTTGAGTTTGGAGCTATCTGTTATCTACACGCGGACGTGCAGCGGTATTTAATGCAAGAAATAAGGTCCAGGTTGTAAAGAACGGTAATTCCCCTTTAAGGTCGTTATACTGAATGTCCCTCTAACGCGGCCTTTCACTGAAGGTTTAAAGTTTAGAAACTCAATCTAAATATAACTCTTCAAACAAATTTCCCTATCCAAAGGTCTGACATGGGTAGAAAAACCAAACCCCTCTCAGTTTGTTCTCAGCTACTAAAGTCAGTGGTGATACAGTGTGTTTTTACTCGTGACCACTTGAAAATGAAGGCATTCCAGGTACTGTCAGAATTTTTCCCATTTATTTTTATTTTTTAAATGTATGATCTGTCTCAACCTTTAACTTTCATATGAAGGTCCTGTCTGTGCTCCTCCTGACTGCAGCTGCGACTGACGCTCAGTCTTTCCATATTGGCAGATGCCCACAGCCACCTGTACAGGAGGACTTTAATATTACAAAGGTAACTACTGAATAAATGTTGTTTATTTGATATTTCAGGTGATTCAGCTTGAGGAAACAGGTAGATAGTGTCTTACTTACCAGACTGGCTTTCTTCTTATTCCAGTATATGGGGATCTGGTATGAAATAGAGAGGCTGCCAGCTATACATGAAAAAGGAAAATGCATCCAAGCCAACTACACGCTTCTCGATGATGGGACGGTCAACGTTCGCAATGCAGAACTTCTGTAAGGATTCAGGGTGTTGCAAACATTTTTATTTGGCTTAAGTTTACAATGTTCACGTGATCCTTGCTTGGACAAAGCCTATACATTGTCCTCCTTGTGCAGGTCTAATGGGAAGATAAACTCAATAGAGGGAGTTGCCAAAGTTAAAGACCCATCTCAACCTGCTATTCTCAGTCTCAGCTTCTTTAAAGGTAAACAAACTGTGCATGTATTTTTTAGTGAGTTAAGCCTTTACTGTATGTTTTAATGTACCCTCCACTATGCTACTCATTTCTGTATCCAGGTGTCGCAGATGCTCCGTACTGGGTGCTCTCCACAGATTACCAGTCATACGCTGTGGTCTACGCCTGCTCTGATTACTATGGAGTGGTTCACGTGGACTTTGCCTGGATCCTGGCTCGCACTCGTGTGCTGACCGAGGAGGTCATCAGCCAGTTACACGATAAGCTGAATGTTGCTAACGTGAACTTAAACCGCCTTATTGTTGCAGACCAGACCGACTGTGATGGTCATGTCCTCTGAGGCATGCACAGTAACAGAGAGAGTAATTAAGACAACAAAGCTCTGATTAGAAATGATGAGTGGTGTTATTGTGGATCTCACCTTTAATACATTACTCTTTAAATGCTGTCAATTTTGAACTTTTATGACAACGGCATCATTTGTAGTTTGTTCCTCATTTTCCTCTTTTTTGTGTCAAGAAATTATTCTAATCTATAAATGCATGTTTCCATCACTTCAAATACACTTTTTTATTTTTCAAACTAATTTTGGAGTAAAAGCTTGTAAGTTAAAGCAGAAACTGTATTTTTTTTTTTACTAAATTATCTGGACCATTTGCCAGGAAATAAAATACGGAAATGTTGAATTTTGCTTCTTAATACTTTTATTTTTAAAAGACAAAAAGTCCATAAAGGAAGTAGCTTGGTGAAGCTTTTCTTTTGAAGGAGGTATCCCGGAAGTGCTGTACAGAGCGATGTGACCTGAAGCTGAATGGCGGTACTCGGACGTGTTAGATCATGTTTTACTTATAAAAACATGCTGCTGTTGTTGCTTTGCATCTCTCTCTGCCTACCTTTTTATACGTCGGCTAAGAGAGACGACAAGAGAAATGACAGACCAATTATTGGTAAGTTTATCAACACGTTATGTGCCGCGGCTGTGAAGTGAAGATAACTTAATAGCTTCACGTACAGTGGTGTGTTTACGACCTGTTTAAATGTTTTGACAAATGATGCGAAGAAACGTTAACGCAGCTACGTTTTTCTCTCACAAGGTGTCCTGGCTCAGGAAGTTTATGCACCAAAACCAAACCAAACAGCCTACATCGCTGCCTCTTATGTGAAGTTCCTTGAGTCAGCAGGAGCGAGGGTTGTACCCGTCATGTGAGTTTTTTATTATCTGATAACTGTCATTCCTGCACAAGATAACTCCCAGCGTCTTTGAACTCAACACGGAACCTGTTTTTGTGTTCACGTCTGCAGGATTAACCAAACAGAGGAGCAGTATAAGGCACTGTTCAACTCCATTAATGGGTATGTGTGTTAAAGTGCACCTGTTAGGCTAATTCACTTGGGGATTTACAAATGTTAACTAAAACTAGAATACGGTGCATTTGTGTGAAGTTTGTAATTTAGAGTTTTGGTTGCAACAACTTATAAAAAATCTAACTTAGAAATAATGAACACGTTACTATCACAGCTACAACACTATAAATGTAAAAAAAACAAACAACAAAAGACAATGTTTGTGTAACATGTGTTATAAAACTGTCACCAAGGTGGTGATTTAACAGTGTTTTGTCATTTTGGAAGGCTGTGGGGTTTGTTGTGCTATTGAGGTGCATTGCATGGTCACGTGTTCCTATTATTTTGACAACCCCATTGTAGTCAGCGGGTGAGGCTGAATAAGAAAAACACTGTTTCATCAAAAGCTGAATGTTGATAATAGTCATGGAGGAGGATTTTAAAATGCACTGCATGTACCTAATGTTTTGGCAAGACTCTGAGCTCAGCCTGAAAAAAGCTAATTACATTTTGTTCATGCTCCAGCAGCAACTACTAGTTTATAGCTTACAGATCAAGTTGTATTTATTATTTTAAACTAGTAATGAGGAATAATGCGGTATTGTTACGACAGTCGGATTTGTAAGCAGAAGTATTATAAAGTCACTATGGGCATTCTGTATGGAAATCAATATAAAGATGCACTAAATGCAGAATTATTTGTCTTCTAACTCAAATGCTTGTTTCGTAAAGCTTGAGAAGACTTTTATTTTGATGAATTTTTATGTCAAAATTGTAATTATTAGTTAGTACAACTTATATACTTACATACATGACAAATCCTTCCATCCTCCTTTTCCATCCTGAGTTCTCGTTTCCTTCACGTTCTGCCGGTTGTGACTCACCCTCCTGTGTGTCGTCTCTTTGCCGTCAGCATCCTTTACCCGGGCGGGGGCGTCAGCATCATCTCATCTGGCTACGAAAGGGCCGCGAAAATCTTTTATGAGCTCGCCATTGAGGTAAGATAAGTGGCATTAACTGCGGCACAGTGTGTGTGACGCTGGATATCGTGCTGCATAAAAGCGTGTGACGTTTCAGGCAAACAGGCGTGGAGACTATTTTCCTGTGTGGGGAACCTGCCTCGGATTTGAGCAGCTGGCGTATTTGACGAGTGGGAAGTCCGTACTGGTGCATACTAATACGAGCGGCGTGCCGTTGCCTCTGAACTTCACCAATGGTACGAGTCACCAAGGCTCTATTTGTTATTGAGTGAAGTGCTTCTTTAGATGTTTGGATGCTTAGATCTAGTTTTATGTCAAAGGTTTTACTCAAAAGGTTTGTATTTTTTTTAAAATGATTGATCAAATGATGTTATGTCCCGTTTCCAGATGCGAAAGACAGCAGGATGTTTAAAAGCTTCCCTCCTGAACTCATGAAAGCTCTGGCCTCTGAGCCGCTGACAGAAAACTCTCACCAGTGGAGTCTGGCCATGTTGGTACGTCTTTCATTACTGTCACATTATTATAGTTTAGCCTAAACGTCGTCGTGCATCGTAGGCTTTTTGTGAATTATTGACAATAGACATCTCATTAATGAAGCTTTCTTTCAGACATACAACACCAACAATGACCTGAGGAAGTTTTACAAAGTTCTCTCTACAAACACTGATGGGAACGTAGAGTTTGTGTCAACATTTGAAGGTAGTTCTAATATGTTACTCGTACACCGTAAGGCTTACAGCGAGACAATAACACGTTCTCCCCTTACCTCTCTGCAGCATATGATTATCCAATCTATGGGACACAGTGGCACCCAGAGAAAAACGCATTCGAGTGGACCAGACCTTACATTCCACATTCCCCGTCAGCAGTGAGGACGACCTTCTTCATGGCCGAATTCTTTGTCAGCGAAGGTGCGCGCGCACACAGCCTTATGTTTGGTTGCTTAATTCCAGCCAGGAGCTGCAAACAACCTACAAACTCATCCTCACACCTGCTATTGTTTGTCTCTCCCTGCAGCCAGGAAGAACTTTCACAGATTCGAATCTCAGGAGGGGGAGAATGAAGCGCTGATCTACAACCACAACGCTGTTTACACCGGGGCCAAGAGTGCCTTTGAGCAAATCTATTTCTTCTGAGTGCTTTTTCTTTTCCAGCGGCTGATTTGATCGTGACTTGAGCGTGTTTACGGATAATTTGACTTGTTTGATTTTTGGATTTTGCGCCCCTCTCTCTCCACCTGTTCATTCTGCAACTGAAAATAGGAAAGATTCACAAGATGCAACATAAATATTGAGTGTAGGAGCAGAGTAGGATTTTTTTTTTAAAAAAGAAAAAAAGTCAAATCATGATGTGTGAATGCTGTTGCTGGGTTTACAGCTTTGTAAGGAATTGGTTTTGAAGTCCAAGTACCAAATAATTAGCTGGTGCAAACTGAGCAGCGCTTTATGCACTTTAAGAACAGCAAGAACATGTATCTCAGAATGGGTTGGAGGTCAAAACATATCAAAAAATGGAAGAAATTGTAGGTCCTTACCTGCTGGATGGACTAAAGCATGTCATATAATTTTAAGTTTGTGTTGGTGCCCTCAAGTGACCAAAAAACAAACAAAACACAGCTTTAAAATTCATAAATTGACCATGCCAAAGAACATTGAACACTGATAAAATATCTATTTTGTTTTTTATTCTAACATTTACTTTCATGCCACAATCTGCCATTGATCTCCTCCTATGCTTTGGATAACAAAGTTGAGCATCTTGGAAAAAGTCGTCAACCGCTGGCTAGAAAGTTTTAGCTGCTGCCGTCGGCATTTCATAAAGTCCACTTTCAACTTGAGTCAAGGACAGCAACAGGAGAACAGAAATGAATAGTCAAATGTAACTTCCCAAAATGCTTTATGCACAAAGAACACTCAGGTAATACTGTTATTATTATTTTTTTTTACCTCTCTTTAGGATAAAATGATATTTTGAATAACATTTACACATCAAGCTGACGAGACTGGGATCTCAATCACAATACTACTGGAAATGTAGTTTATGCAATCCAGTAAGGAACATTCATGATGTCAAAAACGACTATGTTGAACTGAGCTATCAGGGATAGTGCCGCCGCAAACTACCTCTGAACATGCACTGTAGCGGAACACGAATGGCCATTCAAATGAAATAAATACAAATAATAATAAAAAAAATGTTAAATTAAAATTGTGCCTTTTAGAATTCATCATTTCTGACGAGAAGCTAACTTGATTTCTCCTTTCCCCTTATATACAAATGCATAATTTTTCCAGGGCAGAACATTAATCCTAAAGGCTTCTGACGTTAGCCTCTGTGCAGTATATTCACTGATTTGCCGTGTCGTCTTCTACCAGTGTCAAACTCGTTACAAGCAGTTTTACACGCATTTTAGCTTTATGTCGTCGAGTGCGTGGGTATTTTTCTGGAGAATCATTTTTGTTTTGTCCTGTGAAATCCCTTCTAAATTTCCGAATCAAACGTTAGCAGCTGCAGCTAGCAATTTAATAATAAAAAATTCTAACAGCATCCCAAGGCATTGTGGGAAAAATGCTGATACTTTTCTTGCTGAGAGCCGTGTGACGTTCTTGAAACCACTTGATACAGCCAGATGGTTAACACATGAAGCAGCTGAAGCAATGGGGAAATCTTAAATGACAGCTACACCAAAATAGAACCTACTAGCCAGTAGTCTTTGCTCCAGGAAGTAGTCCAGTCCCTAACCCACTGTAAAGCCCTCTATCTGTTTTTCTACTGTTACAACCGGGGATGCAGGGATGCTAGGCCCATACTTATGTTTAATACAAATAATTACCCAGTAACCATATAATTAAAAGAATGGCCATGAGTTAAATTGTGCAGTTTTAGGAAAGTTTAGTAAAAACCCTTTTAATCACCTCAAGGACAAGAATGTGTCAGTTGTGACGTAGCAAACATAACAGCTAATAAATAAAAGCATAAATAGGGTTGTGAGTTTGCTAACAGCCAACACTGGCATTTAGCCAGAGCTATGTACGTCATCCACTGACTTTGGTGAACTTATCTGCCTTGCTGCCATTGTCCTATAATACTGGCCATTACCAACATACGGCTAACATGCTAACAATGGGTGTTAAAGAAGCTAGCAGCTAGATGAGCTTCCTGTCCTTACGCTAAGCTAACCAGCTGCTAATTATACACTGGAGTGGTATCATCCAACTCTTCACAAGAAAGTTTAGAGGCATATTTCCCAAAATGTGTGTTACATAAAAATCTGCTTTTATAGATGCAGTCCTACGGCCGGATGTTTTCTGACAAAGTAAGGCACAGTGACCAAAACAACTTAACGCTTCTGCATTTTGAACAACGTTGGAAGAAAAAAAAACGAAACAAACAAAGCGTTACAATAAAACCGCCTCGAATGAACAATAAGAAACCCGTTTTTTTTTTAACTTTTTTCTTTTTCTTGTCTTCAACAACACATTTTGCCAGTCAGAGGACTCTGTCAGCATCACTGGATACATAAAATGAAACTACAAGATCAAACCGTCGTCAGGGCAAACATGAATACTGAAAGAAAATATACCTTTAATAGCTGAGTGAACGTTTGTGTGCTATTTTACATACTGTAAGAACAATAGACACAACCACAGTCCAACATGAAAAGTTCTTCACGACTTTAAAAATAGTAACATTTCCCGGAGCCGCGCTATTCCAGACGCCCGTTACGAACACAGTCGGTCCGTGTTTCTTTACCCGGGGTCTGATTTTCATTAATATACAAGCCCACAAGTTATGTGCTATAAGGTGTTCCTTCTCCTCACAGCTTAGAAGTCTGTGTGAGAGCTGATGCTTTCTCTCCACTGCTTTTGAGGAGCTGGTGCCTCCTGCTGTGAGGGGAGACTGCTTCCTGTCAGTATATTCCAAAACTTCATGTCAGGTCATCAGTCCGTGTTCAGGCTCTCGGGAGGGCCTTTTGGATTCCAACTCTGCAGAAGATGAAGAAGGGAGCTAGGATGGATGTCTGTGGGTTTGGAGGGTGGATGGGGTGGGGGCAGATCTGTCATCTCCTGGAGAGGCAGTCTCAGGTGTGGACACAAGGAGTCCAGATGCAGCGAGTTGTACCAAAACGAATGGAACAAGAACGGATGAGAGTTGCATATCGTGGACACCGGTGTTGAATGAGAGGTTGGTAGATGACCGGATGGGTGGGGAGGATCTGGGGCGCAGGAGGAGCCCTACGGGGCCGAGCTAACCCTCGTCTTCGATCTCTTCTTCCAGAGTCTCCTCAAACACTCTCTCTGGTAGCCTGAAGCACTCCTCAAAGAAGTTCACCAGGGACTGACTGAGGTGCTGCCTTGTTGCTTCGCTGTGGATGAAGTGGCCTTCATCTGGGTAGATCTGAGACAACACAAAGAATGATGAGGTAAGAGTTTGAGTGGAATGCAGAGGATCCTGCACAAATTGATGACATTTGTTGTTTGTTTTCATCTAAATCAATTAGAGAAATCTGTAGGCAACAGATTGTTTAGTCATATACACCAATCAGGCATAACATTATGACCACCTTCCTACTAGGTGGTGTAGGTCTCCCTTGTTCCTCCAAAACAGTTTTGACTCAACAGAGAATGGACATGGGTCTTCTGAGGGTGTCCTGGGATGTCTGGCAACAGGATGTTGTTAGTGTGGGGCCTTTCGGTCCTAAGGGTTGAGGGGCCTCAGTGGTTCATTGATAAGGGACTGAGTATCTGTGGGAAAGGATGGGATCTAGTATATATAAAGGCCAGGTCAACACCTTGTGTTGTTCTTCATGTTTTTTTTAGTTGTTCCTAAACCGTTTTTGTGTGTGTGTCTGTGTCAGGCTACATCCTACTAAGGGATGGCTGCTGCCATCAAGGAGTGTCATTGCTATGGAGTGGGGGTGCCTGGTCTGGTCTAGGTGGGTGGTACATGTCTACATCCACATGAATGCCAGGTCCAAAAGTTTCCCAGCAGAACATTGTATCGTCACAAGATGGTCAATGCGATTTACTTCTCCTGTCAGTGGTCATAATGCTGTGGCTGATCTGTGCATTGTTTTCCTATTTCCCCCAAAATCTGTGGTTGGAAACCAAAACTAATATCACACAAAAAGCAGTTGTTTGTTTTGATTCTTGTTCAGTCCAACCAACAGTTCAAAACCGAAAAAGGATCCAACAGTGAAATGATTAAAACTGTAGCACCATTGGAGATCACTAACTGAGACTCTCACATTTCAGCCTTTAATGATCTCACATCACATTAATTTTTAATAGTTAGCTGAACCATCCATCTCTTTGCTTTGTTTGCAGTAGAAACAAAAAATAATGGGTCAGTGGTTATGTTGACATATTTCTTCAACCTGAACAAAATCAAATTCCAGCTTTACTGATAGCTGCTCGCATCGATTCCAGCTTTGTTCATCTTTTCAAACACTTGTTTCACCAACTGGTTGCTACTTCCATGTTTCTGTCCCACCTGGAGACGTCTCTCAGACAGCGTGATTGGCTGCTCATTGCACCAGTAATACGTCCAGTACATTAAACATCAATGCAATGCAGGCATGTGATTTCCGCCTCAGAGGTCACACCAGGTTAACGCATGCACACGCGGCAGCATGTCTGTCTGTCGGTCAGTAACAAGCTCTGATGAGCATTCACGTGCAGAGCATTGTCTCATAAATGGATTAGTCCCGGTGTTAATGCAGAATTCCTCAAGAAGGTCTCATAATCTCATTACGGGGGATGGAGGCATTGTGAAGCGCTAATCCTCTGCCTGCTGCGGGACCACCGCCGGGATCACAGGGCTCCCAAAGGTTAGAAGAGAACTGAACCGGGGAAAGAAAGACGAGCGGGAAAATTGGATGAGCAGCGGCAGTAATTACAGAGCGATGGTAAAACCACATACCTGTAAGGTGTAGTTGGCCTTTTCACTGATGAGCTGGGAGATGAATTTCGCCGTGTGCTGGAAATGGACTTTTTCTGGAGAAACCAAATGAGACAGACACAAAACCAGCAGATATAAATAAGTATATTCACTTTTATGCAGTTATTTATTAAGAAATAGCGACTTGACTTACCGTCAGCCGTTGGATGGATGATGAGGAACTTCTTATCCACGAACTGAGATGCTCTGTGTGCTAAATTTGCCATCTGAGGAAAAACAAATCTAATTAATATTCAGGTCGTTAGCACAACTGGAATTTGATTTTATAAAATCAGCAAACAAAATGAAATCTTACTGTGTACGCTCTTGTGTCTGGTTTAGGCAGGCCGAGGTATCTCTCAGAAAAAGCAGAGGCTGGAGGAGAAAAGAGGTTTCAGGTTTGTACTCCGACAATCAAATCCAATAAAAACCAGACTGCCGCGTGATTTCTGTCTCGCTCCGCGGTCATTTTCAAGGTTTCTCTCCCCTCCCACATTCAAATATATTCAGCCACCCCCGTATTGTTTGGTCTCAAAGCTGTTACAGGCCGTCTTCATTTGCAATTCCAAACTTACACGGTGTCATGGCATGTCTCTCACTCCCCCCTCCCCCCCGCCCCTTCCCCCCCTCCGGCAAAGCGAGAGAAATCAGATAGATGGGAAATCAGTCACACCACAACGCCCAGCTCCTCCTTAATTTGCAGTTTCCCGCCTCGGTAAAGCCCGCAGCTCCGCCAGCGCCGCGTCTCTCCCTCTCTCTACCGACGCGCAACAATTCTACACTTCACACATCATATTCCTTTGGTGGCTGAGGTGAGGCTGGTGGAGTTAACTTTGTCTGGCGCTGGTGTGATTGGGTTCGTGGCGTGTCTGCGCCGTCACGCTGATGAGGTTTTCATTCCCCTCACGCCGAGTGCGTACACGGATAACGCAGCCACCGAGAGAACTCCCAGCTGTGGGGTAAAGGTGCTAAATTTGCAATCCGCCTTTCTTCCTCCCTTTGAATAGTTGTCTGGCAGCACTGCCTCAGCCAAGAACCACAAATTGTGCAGAGATATTTGTTTAGCGCTTGCGACAGAGGACTGGAGCTTACCGTAGAGTTCAAAGTCTGTGATGGGTGAGAGGACGGCGCCGCATTTTACAGGAGATTCCTCCACGCTGACCAACAGGCTGGTCACGTAGCCCCCATACACCTGAGGTATGAAAAATGAGTGTTACTGAGCAAAATACTCTAGTTTGCTTTACTACTACACTTACACATTGTAATAACCCAAGCTGACATGCAGGCTTTGCAAGTAAAGTGTCAAATACACATAAATTAAGCATATCTCCTGCATACATGTCCAAATAATACTCCTCAACCTTGAATTATACTACGTCTTTATTCAAAATGTGGAAAAAGGCCTTATGTCAAATGGAATATAGTGTTTGCATGGCCTGTGTTAAAACTAGAACATTGTCATATTGGGAACAATAGTGGACAACATACTGACTGAGATCATTCTCACCTTTCCAAAAGCTCCAACTCTGGTTTTGTCCACGTACGGCTCTTTCAGAATAAAACTGCAAAAGATAAAACATTGGTTCCTCTTAAGTGTTTTGTTGGAGCCTTTTATTCTAACACAATAAATAATGTGATTTGCAATGAAGAGGAAAAAGCGATCTGCTTGTCCTATTATAACAATTATGCATTAAATCCATAATTTTAACTTCCCTGAGGTCAGTACTTGTCGTGTATAGTACTGAGAGGGGCACGATTCAATTTGTTGAAATCTAAAAGTTAAAAATACCTAATTTAAACAGATTTATTTGCGAATGAGCCAGTTGAGATTGTATTTTTCGTTAGTATCTGTAACTAGTCTGACTAATGTTCAGTAACGAGACAACATGAAAGCTTACTTGAGAGCATCCTTCTGATCCTGCTCCTCGTACACGCCCAGCTTCTTCTGGATCCGGTGCAGCAGGTTGGTGCCCTGGAAGCCGCTGCCTCGCCCGTCGCAGCGCACCACGATGGCACCAAAGCTGCTCACCAGGACCGTGGCCCAGTCCATGTGGAAGCGCTCCGACACCATCTGGCCACCAGGCGTCCCATCGCTGCACCGGAGACAAACGCAACAGTGAAGCTTGTGCAATTTATTTTTTTCTCTTGTAAAATAAACTGCGGATCTAGGTTCAAATGTATTCTAAGGCTTCAAGAAATGAATGCTAATGAGAGAAGTTGATAGAGAGGAGGTTAAGTTTCCCATGTTCTCAGTAATTATTATCCGTCTGGAGCCAGAGTTAGATTAATACGCCTGATTAAAACTCAGCTCGGCTTCCAGTGATAAGCATGGGCATGTCCTTGTGCGACTCAGAGAGGAGTGCGGACGACAGAGAAAGCGTCACGTACACGAGCAGCAGCAGCGGGTAGTGTGACGACTCCACGAAGCCGGCGGGTTTCAGGATCTGCATCGACAAGGCTGGAATGAAAAAACACAAGCAGTTCACTCTGCAAATCCAATCTAATGCATTTTAAATCTTGTAAATGAATAACAAATTGGGTTGGATGATGCGTCAAAACAAAACAATGTTGTCTGGCATCTCTTAGTGCTATTTACATCAGTCAGGCATAACATTAGGACCACCTAAAGTGTGTGGGTCTCCCTTGTGTCTCCCAACAACAGGGGCCTCTGTGGATCATCCCACAGACACTTGATACTGATACTGGAGGCCAGGTCAACACCTTGTGCTGTTCTTCATGTTTTTGAGTTGTTCCTACACCGTTTGTGTGTTTTGTCATCAAGGAGTGTCATTGCTATGGGGTGGGGGTGCCTGGTTTGCTCTAGGTGGGTGCTACACATAATGACAGGTCTAAAAGTTTCCCAGCAGAACATTGTATTGTCACAGGATGGTCAATGTTATTCACTTCTCCTGTCAGTGGTCATAATGTTATGCCTGGTCTGTGTACTTGAGCTATACGACTTCATTAGGATTTTAAAAAGAAGACAAAATAAATTGCTGCACTGTGTCCATGTGTGTGACTCCGTCTCGGACACATACTGTAGTCGTCCATGTTGATGTCCTTGTACTCCACTGTGGGCATCTGCATGGAGTCCAGGATGTCCCGCAGGTTCTCGTTGTCCTCCAGTTTGTACACTTCTGCAATACCTGACGGCAAACAATGACATTTTGGGGTTTAGGAATATGCGTTCAGCTCTGCACGGCATCACACATTATCAGACTCTCCGTCATCAAATATGAGCTTGAACTCGAGAATAAATAAAGACGTGCCTGCAGCTGAAATAATGACCTGGAGCTTAATTCCTCCAGAGTTTGCCCCACGGCAGCTGTACTCATTCTTTAACCACATCCGGTTTGCTCAAACACTAACTTATTAACCTGAGTGACTGCTGAACTTTTTTGGACTTTTTGTGTTTGTGTAAACGGCCCGAAAAGGCAGCCAATGCACGGGGGAAATCAACAAACCGTCTGCCGCATCAGTCCGTGCTTACACATTCAGATAAAAGCTGCCGGGATGCTGGAGGGTAACTTCAATTAAACCTTCTGAGAGGAGGAGGAGAAGAGGAGCTCTGTCTGGAGCTGCACACAGAAACCTTGACTCTGCCACTGCTTCGCTATCGCGTCTCATATAGACAGATGTGAAATTCTGCATTGAAGATTAACCAAACCTACAAATAAAATGATACTTGTTAAATATAAAGACTGCATTTGATCATGTTAGCGTGCTGAGCATTTAGCTCATTTGCAGCCTCCTACTTGAGCTAAGTGCAGTGATCTCACTTAACGCATGATGCACGTGCAACAGCCAAAGATATTAAACAACACAGGTGAGAGTTTGGACGACATGGATGTGTTTACAAAGGTGCTGGTTTGAAGATGAACACACCGAATTATTTACAATAAAGAAATTTAATTACAGCATGTACACATCCCTTCAAGGGAAGGGATATGTTATGGCTTAAAGATGACAAACACACACATACGCTGTAGTAATCAAATTACATTATGCTGATATTGCTGTTGGGCACGTTATAACATAATGAGGACATCAGTTGCGAGGAGTAATGTGATTACTGGCGTCATTCTAGTCTTGGCTTGTAGACAAATAGCGCAAACACCACCGAGCCCTCTGACAAGGTCACTTCAGACGCGGGCATTGTGCCGCCGAGCACAAGGTCTCCCGAGATGTTCAGCATAATTCAGATTTGTGCTGATTGAGATACTCACTCTCTCTGTCTTGCGTCTCACTCTCCGCGTCTCTCTGCGTCCTGTAAACGGCCACAAACGGGATGCCCGGCCCTGGAGAGAGAAACAGAAGGTTGTGCGTATTGTGAAACGTGAAGGTCGTGCACAGAGGAAGCTCTGTTTCACAAGACATTGTTTTCATTTAAAAGCCAGTGGCGATAAAAAAGGAAAAAAAATCGAATCTAATAGTAATAACAACCTCTTGCTGTAAAGTTTTTAGAAGGTGTGACAAGCAGGTGGATTGCGGAGTTTAGTTTGTGGCAAAGGCAAAAGTCTGTGTTCGTCATCAAATGCATGCTGATGTCTCCCCCAGCGGATGTGCACAATAGGAGAAGTCAGAGACAGAGATCTGCTTTCTGCAGGATGGAGAGGCAATTCTTTGCTTATTCGATTTCTGTAATTCAATAGCTGAGATAGCTTTTCCATATCGAGGCCGCAAACAGAAGCGAAGCTCAGAGCGGAGGGAGGAGGGACAGCAAACGAAGTGATGGATGCACTTAGCAGATTGAGAACACAACACAGGGACACTGTGGACGTTCCCGGCCGCTCACTCGCTCGCTCGCTCCTTTCTATTCCTCCCCCTTTTCATGCTAATGATACCATAACCTCATCATATGAGATCACAGGCAGGCTGTGAAGGAGGGAACTGGATTACAAATATACGAGCTACAAGATCAATGATTATCTGTGATGTCTGGGGTCAGCAGAGGGCGTCTCCTGGCCTCGTGGTCATAACGATGTAACAGTCAAGAGGTGACATAACGGACCAGTGATCCAATCTCGAAGCTACAAGCTTCCGCTCAGTCTGAAACAACAGTTGTGAGCTCTGTTTTCACTCTAGCGTGGCAACCGTGCTGTGACATTTTGATATTTCTCTGATCTGGAGAAGCGCTCTGTCTGATCCTTTGCTATTTTCATGCTCAGCGCAGCAGAAACGGATCAAAGGTGGAAGGAGAAGTTCAACTTCCTGGTTTGTTGGTGCAGAGAAGCCTTGTGACGTTGTGATGAGGGACATACGTACATCCAAGAACTGGGTCTGTTTTTGGTTTTAAACGAGTCTACCTGCAAATGCATAAAAAAATACATTTACTCTACCTTTCCTTTTTTATGGTGTTTAAACTGAAATACATTTCATGAAGACGACTCAGTTGCTTGTCAAATTAACATTTCTCACTCAAAACCGATGATCAGCATCGAAAACCTGATTCATCTATCTAACAGCGAATCAAGCATCTCAAATGAACTCCGCCCCGACTAATTACACCCCTAATGTAGTACTTACAGGCTTCTGCATCAGTGATAATGAGCCAATAATGTAATACAGCACTGATAGGGGCCATTGTGCATAGACTAATTACTGGTTTCACTTATAATACTTTAAATACATTTTGCTCCTAATGTGTTTTCCTTGGGAAACTTTTAATGGAGTATTTAAGATGATTAGCACACCTCTTGAAAATGATGCGGGAGAAAAGCAGGTTTTGTGCAACCACAGCAACGGTAAAAGGTGAAGCTTCTTCACACGCTGCCAAGAATAAACCATTGCACCACTCTTGAATCAAAGTGTGCCACAACAGTGTCTTTTTTTAATACATATGTTTGTTAATATGCTTTAAGTTCAATGTGACTCGGATTTTCGAATCATTATCCGCTTCCACATTCTAAATCGTAAGAATTGTTTAAAAAAAATAACTCCTAAAACCTGCAGAAAAA
Organism: Planiliza haematocheilus; assembly: GCA_005024645.1. Lineage (NCBI taxonomy): Eukaryota > Metazoa > Chordata > Actinopteri > Mugiliformes > Mugilidae > Planiliza > Planiliza haematocheilus. Next base: position 6,150,819 of record SRSE01000613.1, read on the forward strand.
CTTAATTTAAGCTCTTAAATAAATAATATGGGATCTGCACACTGTACTGCATGTTGCATGTGGCGCCTGCCCTTATGCATTTATAACAGCTTCCCAATTGTAGGCGTTTACGACCCTTCAGCGGGTAGCGCGCTCTGCTGTCACAGTAGTGGCAGGTGTCCTTGGATACACCCTCTTTCACTTTGTGCCTGTGCACTCTACAACGCACCCCCACGTGTCTTTATAAAACGGATAATGAGGAGTCAGAGATGCCGTGTTAGCTACCTCGGCAGTTGAGCAGGAAGTAGCTCATGTTGTGGCTGAAGGAGCCGCTGATGTAGCCGCAGCTGTCGGACAAGGCGCACGACAGGCAGCGGCGGTTGAATGATCCGAACGTGTCAGCGCTACGGAAACAAACACATATGTCACATCAATAAAAACAGCTTCTCTTTGCGTTAAATACAGCAACCGCTATTGGATCGGAATCAATACCTGTACAGGTGTCTTCGCTTTGGACCGTCTTCAGTGCTTAAGAAGTATCTGTGTTGACACAAGAAAGAAAGCAGATCGGCTGTAACCTCTGTCAGTGAAGCACAGTTGCACAAAAACAACGGACTATTTCTGTTTTTTTTAAATTTAGTAGAGGGTCGTTCCCCGGTCAGCTTGGAGAGTGGAAATAAAATACCTAGAACGCACAAGCACTGATCTCACAGCCAGAATAGATGTTTCATAAATGAATGATGGAGCTAAAAAAGTGGGATGAATTATTTTAGGAGAGACGTAGCACAATTTATCCCTCCTGCAGGGGAAGAGTTTTTTTTTTTTTTTTATATACTGTATTTTATTTTTTATTTTTATTTGAATGGCTTCAACTCTGAGAACACACAGACATATATATATATATATATATATATATATATATATGTCTGTGTGTTCAGATTAAGGTGTGTTATGTGAAATCATGTTCCCAGTTGCCTCATAGCCTGGACTGTGGGAGTGAAATTATCTGGGAGTGATGGGGATGAGTCACTCCCCTTGTGGGAGCAACGGCGGCGATGCAGGGTGATTTTTTACACCCTATATGGGGCAGTTTATTTTGAGGGATGTATGATCTGGGACAATAGGCACCGATTCAGAATATAACACTGATATAGATCACTGTAGATCACATTTAATATAGACTGAAAAATTGAAATGATGTCTGGATGCCGTTTAGTGCATTTATCTCTGCAAAGAGAACATGCATATTTGAGCTGCACATTGTGATAATCTACAGCATGCTGTGAAAAAGATATCTGGCCGGCAAAGCAACAGTAATAGGCAGTGCAGACCATATGCAAACCCTAGTGCTGTAGCTGATGTGCACCTCCCCAGAAACGTAACTGTTATTGGAGCTGTTATTGGTCCGCCTGGTAGTGGTGTGTTTCTCGTTTAGTATTTCCGACTGCTTCTCTATCTCCGCAATTTTCAAATTGATTGTTTTGGATCAATAGAGATGGAACACGTTGAGGAAAGGTTAACTGAGGAGGTTCGGAGATACAAACATTTTTATGGCTCGTCTTCAGCAAAATGTCTGCAATTTTTTGGCATAAGTTTCAGACGCTATTGTTAAAAGGAACAGGAATGGAAAGTGAAGCAGGAAGTAGAAACAAAAATGACTGGCACATGCACAAGTATAAATGTCTCGCACCAACGCAGGCTACGTGGGTAAGTTACAGCGTCTAGGTCCCGTAGACAGTCTAAAAGAGCGTTTAGACTGAATGTAAATGGGTAGTAGTTAGTTAGTGTAACACTGTTGGGTTTTATGAGTGTTGGTGGTGTCGGTTTGAGCGTACTCACATCAGCTGACTGTCCTCGTTGTAGGCCAGGACTTGAGTGACATCCCAGTCTCCAGACGTGATGGACTGCAGTGTGTCTGTGCTGGTGTTGGGCTTTGGGCGGAGAGAAGTAAGAATAATAATAATCTATTTTAGAATTGCATGTCAAAAGTCAAATAATACACATTTTTAATCATATGTGTACAAAGTCCAAAGTGTTAGCTATGCAAACCATACATCTCCTCTCACCTGGGAGATGGACATGGAGATGTGGAAGAACTTGCCCCTGCCTCCTTGAGGAATGGCCCTGGTGAAGAACAGCTTCAGACCATCTTTAGAAAACAGAGGTTTCTCATTCTGAAGGAACAGGGAAAGATGGTCAAACCTTATCTTAACAAAAACTAGATGAACAGGGTTAGTAAATGAAATAATTAGATATAAAAAAAAACAGCACAGAGGACTGCAACACTTAATTACTGCACCACACTGATCTGTAATTCCTGCAAGTAAACAGTGATTGTCATTTAATGACGGCTACAAAGGAAAATAATTCAAAGCCCTAATTGAGCTCTCCGGATATAATTTAGACGTGTGTTGACGTTCTCACCTGCCTGTGAAGCCAGCCCTCGCTTTCATCCTCGTGTTTCTGTGAAAACAGTTTTGACAGTCGGCACATGGAGACCGGGCTTTGATGCGTGTCCTGCGTACTGTGTGACGGGAACAGACGTACCTTAGTGCAGACCCCCGTGGTGGCCTCACACAGCGTCAGTATGGAGATGTTCTGGGCTCTGTTCAGCCAGTTGATGGCCAGTTTGGTGGTGGTGGCCCATTTCACCATGGTCACGTAGTACTCACTGAGAAAACACAGAAGACGGATTCAGCGGTTAGCTCGGTTCACAAAGCTCTGTGTCTGTGGATTATGAGAAAATGATTGCGCCCGGGAGACGAAGGTAAAATAAAAGGCCAGGATCTAGTAAAAATATTTCCACTTGCTAACTGCAGATTATCCAGACTTAACTAGATAGACGTGAAACGTTAATTATCTCTTTCAGAGAAATGGAGATATTAGAGCAGCATATAAAGAAGCTTAGGGAAGGAAGAATAAAAATTAGGCCTATGCACAGTACATATATATGAACAGACTAAATGGAGGTGTTAAAGTAAAAGTATCAGCAGAGAAATAGTATTTACAGTCTCTATGGAGGAGTTGCATGACAGGAGAACATACTATGATAAGAAGACAAAACCTACATGACAACATAATTTAATATATGAAAACGTATTAATTCATATTTTCTGGCATCAGACCAAAGATAAAACATCTCATGGAAACAGTCCCTATTGCTAAATGTGTTTCCAGATTCGCTGTAGGCAGGCGAGTTCAGCCAAAGAGCAGAACAAAGAAGAAGCCTCCAAGAACCATCAGATTTCATCACGGGATCTTCAGGTGATTACAGCCATTGTTGTGTCTTCAGTCAGAATGAGTCTCTACAAATATGACCTGCATACCAAGAAGAGCCTTTGGAAAGGACTGAGCGAATGGTGCTATGGAGAGATGTTTTTTGGTGCAGACTAAAGACGAAAGAAGAACCTGAAACACGGTGGATAAAATGTTACGGCTGGGGCTTGCCTCACTGACTCTGGGACTGGACATTCAACTATGATTCCTGCATCATATCAAAGACTGCTTCAAGATAATGAGAGGCCATCTGCCAGAAAGTTGCACCAGAAACCAGGTCATATCCTGGTCCTAACACACTAACGAACCCACCAAAGAATGGCTCAAAGGGGAAAAGCACTGCACTTCTCAGATATGTAATCTTGGCTTGTGACTTGTGTGAAAACCAGCTAATGTTGTGAGTAATGTTTTTGCAGACATATCTCTAAATTAGTGCCAACTCCATGATGAGTAAAAACGTACGTGTTCGACCGAGCAGAGAGACTGACTCACCCTATCCTGGGATCGTCAGGTCTCCTCATCTCGATGGTGTGCAGAGGACCGTTAAGGTTCACAACATACAGAGTGATGACCGGGTTTTCTTCACCAGCCTGAACAGGAGGGGAATAAATGGAGAAAACAGAGCTAAGTGAACTAAAAAAAAAACATGAAATCCAATTTCTTTATATGCAGAACCTGTTGCCTCGTGAAAATACAATTAAAACCATCCAAATGTATCAGTACAGTGTTGGTGAAAGGCAGCATGTGTACCTTAGGGTAATGGTACTCTTTCCCCATTGGGTACGGTGTGCCTGTAAACATTGGCAGCTCCATCTTGGGCACCAGAGTGTCGTTGATGGTGGCGTACGCTAACCTGGCTCCGTCTGGAGACCACCAGTGGGCAATGTGGGACTGGAAAATCTCCTCTGGAGGAGAGTGGGAACAAAACAGGCATCAGTCATAATCAGGAAACACACATAGCTGAGAGCAGATGGCATCGTGCTGTCGTTAGCTGTCAGAAGTAAAACACGTTTTTTGGTAAAATACACCGATCAGCCACAACATTAAAACCACTGACAGAAGAGGTGAACAACACTGACTATTTGTAACAATGCAATGTTCTGCTGGGGAACTTTTGGACATTCATGCGGATGTTACTTAGACTGTACCACCCACCTAAACCAGACCAGGCACCCCCACCCCATAGCAATGACACTCCTTGGCATCCCCAAGAAGATGTACACATACAAAAACACACACCTGTCCTCAAAATTCACTAGATCCCAAACTGATCAAGTATCTGTGGGATGCACTGGATCAAGTCTGATCCACAGACACCCAAAGGCCCCCACTAACAACATTGTGTTGGCCCATGTCCATTCTCTGATGAGTCACAACTGTTTTGGAGGCACAAGGAAGACCTTCAGAATATCATGAAGGTGGTCATAACGTTGTGCCTGATGCGTGTGTATTTTAAAATGCGTAAAATGCTCATAACTATTAGTAGCAGTCATTGCAGTGTGCAAGTGTCACATTATCCGACACGTGAAGACAAACAAAACCATTTCATTGTGCTACTCTATAACAGTAATACACACTCACTTGCCAAAACATCACGTACTGTAGAGGAAACAAATGCATTTTAATATAACAATGCTGCACTAAATCTAATTTAATGGTTTATTATGAAACTGTGTCATAAAGGTGGTAATTCAACTGGATGATCATTGGGGAGGATGCAGTTTGTGGTGCTGTTAAACTGGACTGAATTAAGACGAAGGTGTTTCTGTTATGTAGCTTAGCCCAGGGAGTAAAATGGGGTTATAGAAGAAACATGCACTGATACGGCACAATTCAGCAGTGCTATAAACCACAGCCTCCACAGTTAAATCAACATCTCTCTCAGATTTAGTGTAGATCCTGCTTAAATGGATAAAAACTTCCCTAAGCTGGGAAAACTGGAGAAAAATACCAAGCACTTCCCCCTGCTTTCTCATTCAATCTGACCTACACACAAAATAACACACTTAGTGCCAAATGCTGAGGTCAGAAATTACTACAGCTTTTAATCCCAGTGCAGCAGCACACTGACCAAAATAGAAACTCACAGAGCCACGGTTCCTAGAAATGAACCAAAAAGCAATTTCTCACAGCAGCACCGTGCACTTCACCAGAGAACTGGAGTTTTTTGGGGTTGTTACTACCTGTGTGCACCACTTTCAGCAGCAAACTCATTTCAGACTTGTGACCTAGAGGGTTCCCCTGAGTCCCCCTGTGTTGCAGGTGCGTCTGGATAAAATAATGCAGCAATCGCTCGTGTTCGAAGAGCAGAGGGGGGGAAAAACAACGGTGGGGGGCGAGGGCAGTCCGGGTCCTTCGTCTCTATCGCGGCACGAACAACAAAACGCCCCTGTCACCACGCGGTGACTCATTAAGGAATTATGCAAACAAAATCTCGCTGAGGGAACTTTTTGACACCATGAAGCATAGCCTTGACAACCCTACTTCATTATTAAGTCTGCGGCGGCGACGAGGACGGCATCCGAGCCGCTCGCCTCATTGTTGCAGCCTGCCACCAGCTACATTTGTTTCTACTTTTGCAATTAAATTTTCATTAATGCTGTTTATCTCTCAGACTGGGTGCCGGCTGCAGGGAATTAACAGACATCGACTACCAATTAGCATTTTCATTAACTGTGCACGCTCTGTGGAATTGCTTGATATGCAGCATCATTTGTCAAATAGCCTCAATGCAGATGCTGGTGTTCTTTTGTTCGCTTGTGCAGTTCTGCAAAATTGCCTGCGTCTTTCCAAAGCTGGACACTGTTTAATAATTAAAGACATCTTTGCACAAGTGACAAGAGAAGAAATAGGGGTAATGGACGTATTTAGCCCACTTAGTCTTTGCTCTCTCTGCCAGCTTGGTGTGTCCACTTGCACCCCGCTGGTAGCGCTCAGTGGGGAATGATTGGCTCTCACTGTCTGATAATGAGCAGAGCAGCACAGCATTAAGGAGCATTTGCAAAAGGATGGGAGAAAAACTAAAATGATAAAATAAAATAATGATTTCCTGCTTGGCTGGCTCCACCGCTGCCTGCTGACTTCGCCAGTGGCAGCTTAAAAAGCATGCGGCGTGGAACCGTCGGGCTGTCGGATCCACTCTGGGATGCCCGGTCACCTTGGCTAGTCAAGGGGAAAGTTTCTAGATGTGTCCTTATATGTGTGCGGAAACAAAAGAGAGAGGGAAAGTAACGGTGGGAGAAGAAGGTGTGAGCGACCCACTTTTAATGAGCTAACTCTCATTTCCTTTCTTAAGTAATGAGATCGTGTCTCTCCCTCTTTCTTTTTCTTTTTACAGCCGTCTCATTGATGCGATTGCCAAGGTGAGCTGTCGGGCGCTCGTCTCTTCTTTCCGTGTTCGCCATCCTGCTGTGCAGGTTACATTATTCACCGAGTAGAGGCCATTGTTAATGCATGAGACACCATGAGTCAAGTGGCCAATGGGAAATAATGAGCACAATGTTACAGATTCGGGGAGACTAATGAGGAAAATAAAACGTTCCAGGCTGCATTTAGTTTGATGAAATTTAATGAAATGCAAAGACAAGTTCCTGGAAATATTAGTCATACGTTAGTCACATAATAGCGCCGTGAATGTATTTAGATGAAGTGATTAAGTCCTACAGGAAAAATAAAACACCTCATGCTTCCAACAGAGGGCAGCGTTGACTCATCTTATAAACATAAAGTTAAACAGCTGTACAGGAGAGGAAGAGGTGCAGCTCCTGCTTTTAGTGTATGTTTTTAGAGTTTAACCACTTTCTACTTCATTTATTGGGATTTATATTCAGGCGGTGTTGTTTTATCAGGAGCAACATAAACCCTGCTGCCCACTAGTGCCCGTCGCAGTGGTGTATTCAGAGGACTGTCCCTGGATAAATAAAGGCCCGCCAACAAATTTTTGAAAACGTACCATTTAGCCAAATCCCATTAAATGTGAAATCTCACCGAGAGGCAAACAGGACGGCAGCGACACTCAGGTTTTTCAGCCAAAGCGCCACGAAAACATATCAAACAGCTGCTACTATAAATACAGTAGAGTTAGCGCTGACTGTGAATACAGTTCAAGTGATAATTAAGCATTAAGCAGAGAGGCGCATGACAGAGAGGCGAGATTTTACCGAGCGTCTACAAATCCTCACCTAAGACTTGAGAAAAACATTCTGCGGGATGATGCAGGAAGAAGTTGCCGTTCCACTGTTATGTAAAAAAAAAAAAGAGGCTAGCAACACACTATGAAAAGATTTAGCCTCTTTGTATACATTCATCCTGCAGAGTGATTTACAGATTTTATTTACTTTTTTGACTTCCTCTTTAATTAAAGTCCTACCTTTGAGGGGAACACCACCAGTTTTACACATGACTTTGCTTGTCACACTGCAGAGAATACTGCTTTTAAATACGAAACAGTTTTATGGATATAGACCAGGCCCTGGCTGCATCAACTGGCGTCAGCTTTATGGGGTCTCCAGGTTTTTGTGCGCCCATAAAGAGGTTTAATTTAGTGACGCCTGCAGTTCTCCATTGGAAAGCGCTGTAGCTGTAGCGGATGCAGCTTTTTCTTAGAATATAGACGGCAACCCCCAAGAATATGCTGTGTTTTTTTTGTTAGTAAAAATTGAGCGAGACACCGCTCTGAAGTTAGGGGGAACAGGGGTTTGTTTTGACATAATGTCACGACTGCCAAGGCGATGAAAGACACCACTGCATCCTGGGAAACACAAGTTGCAGGATTCGTTTTTTTTTTTCTTTTTCCCTCTAGAAACATTCAGCAGCAGTCTCTTCTCCGTTCCCTCCTACCTTGACTGCCGATGTACGTGACACAGTATATTTGGATCCATCTGCATGTAATCTTGCTCCAGGACTGTTTAAAGCCTGGTCGCTTCTAAAGTGCAGCACACTGTGGTATTTTCATACGAATTGAATCCATGTCATACACAAAATGCTGCTGTAAAGGACACTGATTTGGCATAACATTATGACCACCTTGCTAATATCATGTAGGTCTCCCTTGTGCCTCCAAAACAGTTGGACATGGTCCATCATGGCCTTCTGATGGTGAATTTGGAAGCCAGGTCAATACCTGTGGTGTTCTTCATGTTTTTTGTGTGCCTGCTGGGCATGTTTGCTGCCATCAAGGAGTGTCGTTGCTATGGGGTGGGGCTGCCTGGTCTGGTCTAGGTGGGTGGTACATGTCTAAGTAACATCCACACGAATGCCAGGTCCAAAATGTCCCCCGTAGAAAATTGTAATCACAAGATGCTCAGTGTTATTGACTTCTCCTGACAGTGGTCATAATGTTATGCCTCACTGGTCTTTTAACTAGCCAGCCATGCTCAGATTAACATGATTTGGTCAACACATCGCTTCCAATCCATCACTGTTGTGCTGCATTATATAAATAAACAAAAGTATATATATATTTTTTTCCTCAGTGACTTTTACAACTTGCCAGTTTCTCTTGTGCCGAGACAGCTGAAAAATACTGACTTCCCCTAACCTATGTTTCTGTGATAAGCTACAAACAGCACGTCTCTGCTTCACCACCATCGGGCCTCAGCTCATATTCACACCAAACTAAAACCAACATTTTCATTCCCTTTATTAATCTCTCCCTTCGCGGCGCACGAGTGTTGATTATGTGGTTACTCCGTGGCCCGCGGGCTCTGACACAAACACAGCGATAAACACAAACAAGCCCGCGAACAAGCCTCTCCGTGCAAACCGCCATCAAGCCAAATATCTATGGGGCGAGCACGACTCAAATCAAAGCGGCGCCGGGTTTTTATCTTGCCGCACCAGAGCCCAATAAACAGCTGTTTCCTCGGGCTGCGTCACACTGCAGGATGTGTCGGTATCAGCGCAGCCTCAATAATCAGACAGGCGACAGATGACAGAACACTCGAGACTCTCCTGAGGCGTTTTGGACTGTACACAAACCGCCGCCGGGGCTCTTGGCTCTGTCTCCCCACCACCCCCTTTTTTTATTTTGTTTTTAATTTTCTCCCTTTCTCCCATCTCTTTCTGTCTTTCCAACAAACCCACACACATTCACAGATTAACACAGCAACGCATGCCAGAGGATGTTCGAGCCTGGGAGATTATTTGCCAAACCTTTCACCCCTCAGCTTCAAATCTGCCGCACAGCGACGGGCAGAGCTTAAGACCTCATTTCCCCTCAGCGGCGGTCTGAGTCTCAGCTTGACCTTGGCCAGAGGAGAGCCTGAGTCGTTAGCATGGAAAATCTTCAGCCGCGCGCTCGGTCACTCTGATGAATGTAGACATTACACAACCTGGCGCTGCTCCTGAGCTCCCCTGCAGATACATGCATCACCACTGGGCCAGTGCCAAATCTATTTACAGGCTTACAGATAGAGGTTTTTTGGAAGGGGACTTATCATAAATAGGAGTGAAAGGGACTTTTGGAGTATCAGCAAAGGTAAAGAAACAAACCCAGCTAAAATTAAATTAGCTTTGTGCGTGAAGTTACATCCATAAGTGATTGTTAAACATCTCCAACCAGGGGCATTATTCTTCTGGTTTCAGGCTTTCTGTCAGATTTTGGAACCTGGTCTGGATCCATTTGGCAACAAGAGCATTAGGTAGGTCCAACACTGGCCATGTTTACATGCTCTTTCAGATAGAAACCTTTCAGACTGGAGATGACAGTGTAACATGACAATATATATGACATGTGCAAAGTGGTTCTGCCAACATCTCCCAGAAACATTACATTAAAGTATATTTTTCACCCAGAAGATGAGCACTGCCCACATCAAATCTGGCTTCAATCCTCCTTTCAAACACCTTGAACAGCTTGTTAGATGTTTCTGTCCCTCCAGGACACTCATCACGAAATCGAATGTTTACCCCTGGAGATTATCCCAACCATTAGCGGGCGAGAGCTGGGGTACACCATGGACAGGTCGCCAGTCTATCGCAGGTCTAACTGGTGTATTTATTCCAATTATTAGAGGAATACTACTAGTCCACGTAGCTGATGATGTACTGCAGTAAGGTCTTTCAGGTCCCTCAGGTCCCATTCATCCTGGAGATGTTGATTGGGGTTGAAAAAAAAGCTCTATCTTAAAATGTTCTTCTACTTGAAGCACAAAAACAGAGTTCTGTTCTTCCATGGTTTCACTTTTATCTCAGCATTACCAACCTGATCCTGTGTTTTATCTCGCAGTGATTGCAAAGATTCATGTGGTCAATAAATGATGAGCGTAAATTACCGGGCCTTCAGCAGCTAATAAATATGAGTCAGCGGGTCAGACACTGCAGCAACGCTCTGATTAATGTTTGAATGCCCGAGAATGGCTGGATGTGGTTTTAAATTTCATCTTGGTTAATGCAGAGATAAGCGGAGCTGCGGGACGACGGCAATAAATAAAAAAAACGCAGAGTTACGCAGCTTTTGTCCTGACGCGCTGGTGACCTGCGATAACGTGTGTGTCAAAGCATCTCATAAGGTCTCAAAGGTGGCAGCCATTTACATCGTCAAACAGATGTATGTCTCAGGGTTATTTGAGGATTTAGGACTGTCTCTACATCTGCTATCTCTGTATCTGCTGCTCCCCGTCTCCCTCTCGCTGTTATTAAAACGCCGTTCCACTGGAGCAGAGGGAGCACCCGGCGCGGCAGATATAAATTCATTAGCTGAATGCTAACACAGTCCCCGTCCTGGTTTGCGCTGTCAGGCACGCAGGTGAGTTTTGATCGGCGGTGTTGACGCTTGGAGAGCACTGTGACATCTGTATCTTACTGTTCAACGCCGCTGAAGGAATGCAAATGAGCCGATGCGGAACATTCATTCGTTTTCAGGGCTATGTAAAGAAACGTGACAGAATATCCATTTTTAATTTAGCTGCAGGTAACCAAGTGGTACATATTAAAATGCTAATGTGGCTTCAGACTTTGGGGAGTCATACTGCCTCGTGTTTTTACTCCCATTGCTTCAGTTTGCTCATATTAGGATGATGGGACAAGGGGAGAAGTGACGGGACAGGAAGAGAGTACGTGTTTTCCATATCCATCAACACACCACACTCTTCTCTGGCTAAGAGTTAGATGAGAAAATTGATTTAGCATCAAGTTGTTTAAAGTGGAAGTCTCGAAGATTATTATGTTAAATCAATATCTATCAGCAAATGAGCTAACACGCTGGTTACCGAGGCTGATGAATGCATAGCGGTGCATGCTGGATATGTATTATTGCTAAAGGGTGTCTGTGGCAACATCCCTCGAAAAGAATAAGCAGTATTTAGTTACTGCTAATGTAATCTCTATGAAAAGATATCGGGATATGAATCCAGAATGCTAAATTGTCATCACTTATGGGTTTAGAGATGTCTGCTAATGCAAACCAAACACTTCCTGCATGTAAAGTACAAGTAAAACACAAAGTTTTATCATAGGACAAATGTAATGTGTTTTATCAGTAAATGTAGTGATTAGCTTTATCATTACCAAAAAAATATGTCTGCAGAACAAGACAGCTGCTATTGTTGAGAGCAGACCAACTTAATTAAAAGAAGAAGGAGCAGCCAAAGTGAGCTGTTAGATGAAGAGCTGCACATGTCAGGCTACACACCTCAAACTTCTTTCACTGTGATCTACCTGAATTCTGTGATGTATTTACTACTACCACCAGTAACTACAAACTGATATGTTTGAGACTTTAATCTATATGGAACCCAAAGTAAACGTTTGTCAACTTACAGTTTTATGGACCTATTTCTTGGCTAGGAAAAGTGAAATCCTGATGAGGTTTAGTGCAGCTCTGTTGGCCTCTTTTGGACTAATTTCTTGACTAACATCTCTGTGGGTACGTAAAACGTTGTACTTGGGTGTTCTTGGGTTGAAAAAAAAAGCCAGTGGAAGTAGAAGGGAAAGGACGTATTTCTATCTGAAACTGGGGGAGTTACGTTAGATTAGCATAAATAAATGAAACCATGCACCGTTCTTCGTCCTTCAACATTTCACAGGAAAGCCTAACTGTAAAAGCGTCCGACTTGAATGCCAGCGTTCCTTACCTTCGTACAGCCAGTCACTGAGCCCGTTGAAGATGACGTTCTCTTTGCCGGTGGACACCAGGCGAATGGAGCGGCTCTCCACTTTGGACCGATAGTAGATGTTGTTCTCAAAAATGAAGATCTGCAAGAGCCGCAAAGAGACGACACACATGAAATCAAGGAAGGGCAAAGCAACGGAGCAAACACCTGAAAAACATAGGATGTGAATGCGTCTTGCTGAAGGGCCAAGGACGTAACAGGCAGCCTTCATACAGGGTATTTTTTTTAAACGTATAATCTGTCCTTGATATTATTATCAACTCGTACAACAGAAAACATGAGTGCGGTGGTTTCTCTCAAATATAACGTGGCAGGTGGGAGACCTGGGAAGGACGGAGGTCATGATATCACTGGTAAGATCACCCTTCTGGTCAAAACACACACAAGAGAACAGGACACACTTTTGCAGTGCAGCTTTCTGATTAAAGGGAAACCAGTGCTTTTGTTAAAACTACAGAAAAAGGAAAAAAATAAAATAATAAGTCTTTTCAATTTCCGATAAGATGGCAAACCTTGGGACCGGATTTTGACTTTGACGCTCCCCTCCACAGGCCTTCAGGGCTTTCAAGATAACTGAAGGTCAACTCTTTCATTACAGAGAATAATAGATCATCAGCACCCACGGTGAGCGGGGTAGGGCGGGGACACTCTCGGGGCTGGAATTTTAAAATGTTACAGCCTTAATGCCATGCTGAAATCAATCCCAAGCTATTACAGAAAAAAAGGGCTCACTCTGTTATCTCAAGGATTACAGAATCTCTTGGCCTCAAGCAGGTATCATGGTATCAGTTTGTGAACGATCCTCCAACAAATATTCACTGTGAGCACTCTAAATGATGAAACCGCGCACAGCAGGAAGTCCAAAATGTAGCTGTCTACGATTGCTGAATGTCGATTTTCTTCCTTCTCAGTGTGAGAAGACGGCCGAGCGGTACAAAAAAAAGAACTCCTCTACCACCATTAGGAATTTACTACAGCATTATTTTTGCTTTGCACTGGGTCTCAGCCATGTGACATTTAGTACACACAGTGACAAATTAGCTCGCTAAAAGTTTCTCCAGCAAACGCTGCATCTTTTTAAAAGTAACACAGACTCTGTCACAATTAGTTTCTCTCAAGGAGACGCGGGCTGCGGGCCCACGTGCTTTGGTGTCACTTCGGTCGCAGATGGGAGTCCCTGTATAGAAGCTAATCTAGGCCACGGCACGGAGAGAAGACCTGGCCTCGTTCTGCGAAAGAAGGTACGGCGGCGCCAGTGATGGAGGTCGGCGGGAAGATTTGGAGCGAATTATACAGACTGGAGTTTTGTTTGGCACAGTGAACGAGCACCACTTCAACTGAAATTACCAACACAGTGACAAAAGTACGCAACTGCTAAACAGAGGGGTAGTTTAGGTAGAAGAATGAGCTGGTCTTTGTGTTTAAGCGCGGGGCTGGAGCGTATCCAAGCTGGCATTGTTGACAGGCGGACTGGTTGCCAAACAACCACTTACACTCATGTGCACTATGGCCATTTTAGAATCAACAGTGAAACGAACATGCAGCATGTCTGGCAGATGGTACAGGAGAATGGCTGCACGCATCAAAAGACCAAAGGGCAATTTCTGCCACCAGGCCATCAGACTCATCAGCTCACAATAGACTATTCTGTGGACACATTGTCTGCTGGTACACTACAATGTCCTACTTCCACTCACCACCTATGTGAATTTAAATGTTATGCTGCAAAATCTCTAAACTCTAGGCTTAAGTTTCAGCACTACACTGTTGTTTTGTTTATGCTCTTACCATTTATGGCTGAGCTGACCAGTGCTCTCATCCACAACATTTCATTGCCCTGCTAACCCTGTGTTATACCTGCAGATGACAAATAAACCTCAGTCTCAGTCTGAATCTGGATCTGAATCTGTCTTTTGACTTAGAAATCCCATGCATGTGTGTCAAACCACATCCAAATCAAATCAGCCTTATTTGCTTTGTTACAATAAGTACAAACATACAAGGGATTTGCCCTCTGCATTTCCCAGTGAGCACATTTGTATGCTGAATCAATCTGCTTGCTTTTAATTCTTTTGTCTCCTCAGTTGAGAAGATGGGTCCCTCAATATGAGCTGGGTTCTTTCGTCTTGTTGAAAGGGCCTTGGTGCTTGGACTGGGAGCCTCGGGTACTGTCAAGTGTCTCGTGACACTTGTTTTTTCACGCTAAACAAATTATCTGACCGACTGCGTGGAAAGATTGGGTGCATGTTCTCAGGTGCCTCTGCAGCTTTAAACGTCTTGCTGTGAGGGAAACGGCGCTAACCACTGCACGGCTGTGCTCCCAGCATGCTTAAACGCTAAACTTAACATGGTGCTAATTGCAATTTTTGTACCTGAACACAGGTTCACAGAGCTGGTGGTGAAATACGGAGGAAAAGGCGAGGAAAGGAGGGAAATGCATTGTGGGAAATGTAGCTCCAGGGGATTCTGCATCCAAACTAATTTCAGGATTTTCCCCTTGAGCCCCTTAAAATGTGGGATGTGTGATACTTAACCGCTGGAACGATGTGTTTTAATACTGAATGCAACTTTAATTTAATCCCCAAGTGGCCGACATAAGCCTGAACTGATATGACAGGAGTTTAAGAGCTAAGACTGAACACTGTACTGCTAAGTGATTTGGTCAAAGTCTGTGTTATGGAGTTTCCCCGCCTCTTTACACAAGTCTCTCCAATGTAATGCTAGGGTTGGGCCTCCTGGGGCTAAGCGTCCCGACTTGTGTGAATGTGCGTCAGCCATGTGTCGAAGATTAGCCGCCTGCTGGGTGTGAAAGCAGAAACTCTTCTATTCACTGGGGGATTTACTTTCCACAATGAAAAAAAATAAAAAATACATATTTGAGCAGACACATGCCGCTGCGACAACACGATGCCACTTATTTATCACACTACATCGACTCTTTAGCCTAACATGTGGCTTAGCATGTGGCCGGACAGCTGTGTTTGTGCATGTATGTGAGGAAGCCCCACGAGGAAATAAAGGACGATTAATCAAGTGCATAAGGGATGTGGGAGGAGGATAACAGGTGCGATGAATAATGCATGATAGCGGTGCAGGATATGACAACGCATGCCTTGGCTTGGAGTCTGTGCTGGCATGTTTGAGCGAATGGACACCTCTCACTTCACCTTCTCTGACAGAGAACATGTGAGCCTCCAGGGAAGCCAGCTGCTCCGTTTCATGCTCAACATAACTCGCCTGCTTGGAAGTAAAAGCACCTCAATGACTAATGGTGGAAAACTTGAGGCCATATCAATCTAGCAAGTGTGTTAATTAATCTGCTGACGAGATAACAGGTAATTAATAGCATTGTGCTGCAGGAAGTAATCACTTACAATCTGACTGCGGCGCAAACCGGCAGACTGGAGCTCATTAATGCTCTGACAAGTTTGATTGTGTGATGATGGAGACGGAGAATGACTCAGAAAGAGCTGAGAGGGGGCCGCTGCTTCCCGTGTTTAATTTGAAATTTGTTTACTGGGAAATCTGAGTGATTTTTTTTTTCCCCCTCGAGGGATGCAACTATTTGCTCATACTATTTTCAAGGACTCTAACTCGCGCCATAGTAATGATTTGAGGAAAACGCTGCCTCTGAAAGATAAAGATTAGTTGTGTCCCAATTCTGGGGCCACATTCTCAGAACTGAAATCGTCATGATGGGCCCAGAAGGCCTGGCCCATTTCGAGGAAACCTCAGAACTTTGTTTCACTAACTTGTGAAGGACACTCCCGGCGTGTGCTCAGTAGCCATCAGAAACCTATAATCTATTGTGCACCGGTCAATTACCAAATGCAACGGTGCACTGAGGTGATCCTAGTGAACGTGTAGAATCACTTACTGTTACGTAACCATGTCGTATGTATCAGGCCGTTCATCAATCACTGGTAAATCTATCACATGAAGTGGACCAGTGAAAAGCCACCAGGGCATGTAAATAATGGAAGTCAGACACAACTCTAGCTCTGTGCACAAAGTCAGCCAAAGAAGAAAAACATGATAAACTGCTTCTCTTCCTGAACCAGCTCCCTTATACATGAAATGTGCCGTTGTTGTGTTTCTTCTTCGTCTTCAGAGCTCAAGAAAACAATGAATTGCTGTAACAGCGTTTCCACAAAGCTTCATTTTTTTTTCTTCCCCCGCACAGGCAACAATGCCAAGCCAGCGTTTTTTTTTATTTTATTTTTTTTTTTCAGATTTAAACATTACTTTGGGAAAGCTCGGCCTTGGTGCGTATAAAGGTGTTGAAAACTGCTGTCCCCCCAGCGACTCCTCCAGATGTTTTAAGGTAAATTGTTCTAAAACCCTCTATCTGGATGTAGCAGAACATTTAGTCAATAAAAGGTCAGAGGTTTCTAAGAAACAGGTGGAGATGATGGACTTTAATTCGTCACGTGGAGGCGAAGCAGCTAATGAGTACTAAAGCTCTGCGTCTCCCCATGACATAAATAAGCCAGCGTTTGGCAGCATCCTCGCCATTATAATTTTATATGGTGATAATCTGCTGGTGTTGATTTTTATGGCCACGTCGGACCATAAAAATCAATTACTGCAGGTTTGAACAAAGGACAAAAGGAGGACCACTCAATGCCATTCATCACTTTCCAACTCCTCCTCTTGGGCCGCCAATAGCCTTCTGGCTAAAGCACACCTTCAAAACTAATCGATTGCCTTGGCTGTTAAAGTTACAAGCGGGGCGGGGAGTGAATGACATTGTGTACTGTTTTGTTTGCATGTGGGCTTAATATTTTCCCCACTTTTGTCACACCAAGGACAAGTTTCCATTCTGAATATGAAACATCGTTGGCCAAACGGCAAGAGTGAGACAGTGTCCACGCTTACCAGCTGCTGATCCTGGGGTCCCCAGCCTGCATACTGTAGCTGAGCATTTCGCACCTCTGGAGGGTTCAGGTTCCACGTCTCCCTATAGGTTGGGCATGCCCAGACAGAAAGAACAACACTATCAGATAAACACAAACACAATGCCTGTCTGCTTTCGGCCTTGCAGCGGCACGGGGACAAGTCCTGAACATCTGAGAACAAAGGTTTAAGTGTATCCATAAATACCCGCGCCGTGTAACAGTATCACCTCTCCTTATTGGGAAAAGTGCTGCGCAGTGCAGGCAGCAGAATTAGAGGTGCCACTGCCTCTATGTCTTTGTCTGGGGCTGAGGATGAATGAGGTCATCAGCTCAGGTGCTCTGTAGGAAGTCACCACTTGGTGGCAGCACGTAAATGGATTTAAACAGGGGAGCTGGTGAAAAGCCACAGCCACGGTGTAGCGGTGGGGAAGTCTTTTGAAGGGGATAAAAACACTACAATGCTAGGCCTTGGCAGCAGAGGCATTTTTACCAGATGTTGAAACGCCTGATTACTGTTTTGTAAATGCATGTCATGGCTTGCAGTTTTTTTTAGAAATGAGGAGTAAATTTCATGCCTACTCCTTGATACTTCATAATTTAAAGCAAATGAATGACAATTAGACAAGGGTGAGCAAACGTCTCACGCTTCATTCTTGTGTCTTTCTCCCGGCATGTTAATAGCGCAACAGCAAAAGACAAAACGGCGACGACAGACTGTAAATAAGATAACCGTCTAGACAAAAAACGAAGCAGTTCTACTCTTTGATCTCTTCTCTGGTAATTTAGCATCTCATTTTTGAAAACGTGACCGTTTCCACCGAGAAGTCCGCAATCACAAGACGAACTCGGAGGACAGGGGTGGGCGAGGATAACATCTGCATGTCCCGTGACAACTCCGGCAGCTGCAGATTAGCAGATACCCCCTTTTCAACTTCGCCGGCGGCTTTTGTTGAAGTTTGGAAGGAAACATTCGCAGATAATGTCAGAGGTGGATTGTGGGAGATAGCTTGAGAGGACAGGTGTAAATAAGCTGCTTGCAGATTCCCGGGTAAGGTGAGAAAGGTCAGGTGAGATGTTTTGGGGTAGATACGCTGAAATGCAGTGATGTGAATGGAACAGCGTCTACTCACGGAGTTTCCAGGCTGCAGATGATGTAGAAGGCCGTGTAAGAATACTGGTACACCTGGAAGACAGTATAGGAACAGGAAATACATTTTATTCATGCTTTTTGGTAGGCTAAACAAAAATATCAAGGTACAGGGATAATACATTAATGAAAGTAAAAGAAAAACAATAATCTTTGAGCTTTGAACAGTGTTAGTCGCTGGTTTCCAAAAGCTATATATTAGAACACACATCAACTTCAAGGGGCTACCACCGGGGCTGAAAAATGAAACCAACACACAGCTGAAGCTAATCCAGTGGCCACCTGAGGGTGTCTCTAAAAGCAAATAAATCCCCATTGACCTACATGTTAAAATGTCCAGCTTCACAGCCTGCTGTAAAAATAAATTTTGGCCTCTATAGCTAAGTCCTACTGTCATAACCACTCACCTGTTTCAAGACTTTTGCCTAAATGTGTGACAGGTGGGTGCCCTCACGTGTTGTTAGCTGTCTGCCTAGGCTTCAGATTATTTTTGAATTACAGGAGTTAAGAGGAGCAGGCGCAACCAAGATGGCGCCAGGCAGAGCCACCATACTGATCTTTATGAAACCTGTCTTTGTCTTTAACTCCTGTTGTAACACCTGTCGTAGCAAAACACCACAAATGTAAGCAACTCTTGCCCTTTCTTTGCGTCCTTATTGGTCTTTGCCCCTACTGCTGAGCTTACTATGCTAACGCCTATCTAGCGCGTTTAATGTACATCCATCGTTTCTTCTTCATTTGTTCCTGTTCTGGTTCAAAGCTATCAACCAATCAGTTTTTCACCTATGCATAGCGCCACCGCCCAAGGGCACCGATGCAGAACCGTACGTCAAGTCTTCAACATCCGTCTGTAGAACCTCAGATTTAATGTCTCATCTTGCCACACGTTTACAACACGACATTTCCCATAGCTGCGTTTTTTAAAACGTTCAGCCAGAGAGGAGTTTTCAGGATGGAATTATATCACCAGTAGAACAAGTTAAGCTCTTTTCCTATTTCCCCCTGAAGCTGCAGTGGATCTCTCCTCGCGCTGTAAATTGAGGATGGCTTGTGGCCAGCGCGGAGCCTAATTCCCCGATTTAGCCGTTCTGATTTGCTTATTTCTCTGTGTTTGTTGTCAGACAACAGCTCATGAATATGTTGTCCAGCGGTCATTATCAAGCTGCAGAGCCGCGGAGACGGACAGATTAACAAAAATACAGACTGATTACAACCGGGAAAGGGTGTCTAGCCAACATGAACCTATTATCTTAACAAGGTATAAGCAGGGTATGAACTGCTTCTGCGTGTTCTTACGTTATTAAGAATAGTTCAGGAATGTATGTGAAGTCACTGCCCACTGGAGACGCGTTTAAAGGGGATTTGCACACGCCATGGCATGCAAACATTTTGTTTAATGGACACACCACATCCAAACTGCATGTAACATAGATGAAGTGCGCATGAGTGTGCGAGTGCGGGACTGTGCCCTGCTACAGCGAGCCAACCGAGGTGATGGAGGTGTGCATGGATAATAAATGCAAACACATGCAGTCCAACACCCTCCAGTGTGTCATAATATTTTCTATTCATCTCAGGCAATAACACAAGGTTATGCATCTACCAGCCTCCTTCTCACACTAACAACACATTCTCTCTGCAGCGGCGAGGGTTAGAATAAGGTACACACACAAACATCATCTAGCCAAATGATTCAATGTATCTGAAGTACCTATATTAGGCGGTGGAAGGCTTCGACGCACGTGATGGTGCTGCTGCAGGATGTAGTCGTGGGGCTCTTTATTTTAGAGCTGCAGAGAAATGATAAATTCCCAGCCAATACTTCCTGTTCTAGCTGTCGATCTCGTCTCCCTCCCTCAGAGCCTGTGCAGCACTGAGGGGTTTGTTTGTGTTTCTGCCTCCCTCGCTACAGTTCCGCTCGGCTGTGCTAGCCCCCGCCACCACCGCTGACAGGCAGCGGTGTGCGACAGGCCTTCACACCCCGCCATGATTACTTTCCCTTCCCTGCCTCCCTCCTTCCCTTCCCTTCTTCCCCCCCTCTGCCTCTGCTCCTCTACAAGCCCCTACCCAACCCAGCAGAGGCGACTGACATATTTGGCTGTCAGTTTGCTAATTCAAAAAACAAGCAAACAAATGAGAAGCTCACCGGTGCGACGTTGTAGGCCAGCAGCACATGCTTCATGTCAGGAGACACCTCATACTTGCTGGCTTTGTACATTTCCTGAGAACAAAAGGAAGATGTAAGAGAAAAAAGAAAGAGGAGACGTCTAACCATGTGTGGTATATTTTCATTAAACTCTCCCTTAAATGGCTGCGTTTGACAGATTGCTTGGCGCCTGGAGCAAATGGGAGTTGCATTCATCTTTGCACTGGGGCTTGGCGATTTGATGGCGGACATAATGTTGTGTGTCGTCAACCAAGCTGTCGCAGCGCTACAGTTGCTACATCTTCATCTTCCCCCACATAACCCAACTCCCGGGTGTTAAACATGCGGCTCACTTTTCACAGTAATAATGGATCATTTGATTAAGCTTAAAAAATAGAGCTTTGAGGGGGCCTTGATTCGCTGACACCGTAAGAAAAGTTTTAATCTAATTCGGGGGCAGCCATGGTCAGCCCCGCAGTCCTGCGAGTGCATGAAAGCAGAGACGGAAAGAGAATAGGAGACGACAATAGACTTACAAATTTCTTGTTATGCACCAAGATGGTTTCGTCATTAGTGTCAACGTTGAACTTGACGACATTCCCGTCTCGGTTGCGGTACAAAAGCTCATTACCTGTGAAAAGAAAGCGAAGAAACAGAACGAGAAAGAAAGAGGGAAGAGGTATTTGAATCATCTTTTACGGCAGAATACAAGACAGCAACAATTAAAGTAATTACAAAGAAAAAGGGTGAACACTGACCACCCAATATAAGGAGAAAATACGTAGCTCGGTGAGAAAAGACAATAAAAGCAAGGGATTTATAGGAGTCATGGGCATGAGCCAAATTACAAGTTAGCCCTGAAAAAGTAGCATCATAGCTGCAGGCAGAAAATTTAACAAAATGATGTGCTAATAAAGTTCTCGTGAGCATTGTGGACATTATTCTGTTTCCAGGGGCTGCTTCCATTAGTTTCCTTTTAAATATGAAAGGGATATAAACTTTTATCTTATTTAGAAAAAAAGAAAAAAATATATTTTATCAGCGGGTCACTTAAAGGGGAATTACTGTTTTTTACAACCTGGACCTTATATTTGGCATAAAATACTATTATTCGCTCACCCAATATAACTTTTGTGTAATTTGTATCAGTCGGGAGATATTTAGATCTGCATATATCCATATAGTGGGAGTGAATGGGGCACCGAAACGCAGACTCTAAATAACGCATTATCTGCTGCGAAACTGATATTTTGTTATTATATGCTTGTGCTATTCCTTGTTGAGTCTGGAGCGGAGTTACCTGTTATCATCATCCGGGGTCTGTAGATAGACCTACAGATCCCAGATCATGTCTTCTGACTCGGATGATGATCTACTCTGCGTGCCGCACTTGCAACAGTCAGCTTGTTTACCAATAATTTGCTACTGCTAGTTTTTTGCAGTATGGCTGAATGTCTTTCAGATTCTGCGGCGTGCAGAGTAGATCATCTTCCAGGGTCTGTAGATTGGTAACTCTGGATTCAATGAGGAATGGCACTAGCATATCATAATATGCTAGTGCAAAATATTGGTGAAATGAACAAGTTTCGTGGCAGATAATGCGTTATTAGAGGCTGCGTTTCGGTGCCCCACTCACTCCCACTACATGGATATATGGCGGAAGATGATCTACTCTGCAGGGGCTTGTTTACCTGTAATATGCAACTGCTATGGTCCACAACCTCAGAATTGGAAAGATATTCAGCCATATTGCAAAACAATAGCAGTAAACAAGGTAAACAAGCTGAGTAGATCATTATCCGGGTTCTGTAGGTCAATCTACAGACCCTGGATGATGATAACAGGTAACTCTGGACACAACAGGGAATAGCACTAGCATATCATAACAAAATATTGGTGAACTGAAGGAGTTTCACGGAAGATGCGTTACTTAGAGGCTGCTTTTTCGGTGCCCCAGTCACTCCCACTATATGGATATACGCCGATCTATATATCTCCTGAACGACAACAAATTGCACAAAAGTCATATTTTATGCCACAAATAAGGTCCAGATTGTAAAAAACAGTAGTTCCCCTTTAATGATAAATATGAATGGAAACTGAAGCAAGACTTAGAGAGAGCTTGCAGAATTATATACTTAATGGTCACTATTCTGGCTTCAACTGTTCAAAGTTTATTGGCCGTAACACTCAAGCCTTGCTTGCGTGTGCTTTCTTGCATGAAAAAAAAAGGCCTTTTCAAATGTGCTATTAGGTTCAATGACAATTGGAGCCATTCAAATGCAATAAAACCGTTTTAATTGTTGGTGCTACAGTGACAAGCAGTGATCACTTCAGCGCTGTTTAATAGTCATGACTCAGTAACAACAATCAAAGTTCAAGTTTGGCACTCAGTTATTATTCATTGTTTTTTTAGTTTTGTTTTTTTAATTGAGCTGAAGTTGAGTTATATTGATAAAATTAGATTAACGGAAAAACAGCTTTACCCGGGAATCTGTTGTTTCTCCCGTCTGAGTACATTCATCAGAAAATTGTGTGCTCATGTGTGTAGTCTGAATCTCGTTGGAGCCTCTAATCCATCTTTATATTATTTTTTTTATGATGCCTTATATAAGAACAACATTAACCCAAAAATTTAACAAAAGTGTTCTGGAGTCTGACCTACATGGATCCACAGAAAAAGACACCGCTTGCAATATGCCTGGATACAAAAGCTGCTGGTGGTGAGTTCAGGCCACGAGAGGAAACCTTGAAGGGAGCTATTATTTGACAGATGTATGAAAAGTTCAAACAGCTCCTCATCCATCAGGCTGTTATCGGGGACGGATAAGTTTAATACAGCAACTGCCCCTTTTCACCTTCAGTCTATCTGCGCTCCTCTGTCTTATTGCTTTAGTGATCCATAGGCGCAACCACGCCATTTGGCGAGGTAATTAGAACCCAGAGATTGTTATGCAGAGTGCTCTCTATCTGCTAGCATATCTAATTGTCCATTAGAGGTGACAAAATTACCATCACAATGGCTTTAATTCAGAACGTGCTTCGGAGAGCAGTTTCAGACATTTTTAGATTGGCATAGCCAAACGCCCCCTCAACAGCTTTTGTCTCCTTGTTAAAAACCATCGGCATACTAACAAGGGTATAGAATGGACTCCTTCATGGAAATCACAGTGATAAATAAAAGGGTGCTCTTTTTTTCCCCCCCACTATGAGTCATTATTTTACTTTGACTCCGTTTGGCATCTTGATAAATGCTCTACTTTTATAGATGATATGGTAATTGCAGAAGATTGGGTTTGGAAGACAATACGGTCAGAGAGTCAGTCTGGTCTTTATTTTGCTTCCTTCACTTTTCACAGTCGGGCTTTGGTTTCGACTCAGGTGCCTGCATATCTTTAAGGCACCCTTTTCATCTCTATTTCTCACCAAATCACTGATCCCCTCCTTTAACCACACACCTCAAGACACCTCCGCTATACCGCAGATCTCTCAAATCCATCCCATCGCTGCCCTTATAGAAGCTCTCCTGCTGATTTCATCATTTTAGACCTTATTATCCATCCTTCACCTCTCCACCTCTTTGTTTTCTGCTCTTTCAAAGACATGGAGCCATCTATTCTTTCACAGTACCCTAGGCATTATGTCTTCCCTTCGGTTTCTCTTTTTCTAACTTTCTCTTCCACTCTTTCTCTCCCTCTTTCCCTTCTACCTTCACTTGTGCATTAGCCCGGGGCGCTGTTTTCTCCTCTGATCTATATCTTTCCACAGCAGTATGTCTTATTAATACAGCCTCCTGCCCTGGGCGCAGCCCTAACCCAGCCTCACTCCAGGGAGGCAGCAGCAAGAGGAGGTGAAAACACAAGGGGACACATTTGTGTGAGAAAGACAAATGAGTTTGTAAAGATTATCTTCATGGCCCTCCCATCACAGATGTATATTTTGGGAATAGTCATTCGTAGGAGGGTGTCACTGCAATAAGTATTCAGATAGTTACACAAGTTCGGGTTATCTGGAACAAAATAATAGATTTCATTTGAGTAGGTTTCAGCATTATAGAAAAAACTGCGTATATGATAATTGGCCAAATGTGCAACTGGATAGACTGCCTACAAAATCATCATATCTAATTATTGGGATAATGCTACAGTCGATGGCTGTAAAATATTCTAAATATTAGCTAATAGCTGTGTAAACACTGATCTTGGATGTTAACCCAACATAACTGCACACATTGGGTTAACATTAGGATGACTTTAAGAGAGGGCCAGACACATGGAGGTACTAAAACAATCAGCTGTTCAAGCAGCAGGAACATTTTAACAAAGCTGGAATCAATGAGGGCATCAACGTTGTTGGGCAACGTGGGTCCACCTTGTTCATCGTTTTCTATTGAACAAATTCAGAATCGTCAAAAAGGTTGAGATTTGACGGCCCACCGCTGGCAGAACTCTTTGTCAAAAAAAAAAGCTGTATTCAGATGATTTTATTTAGCGTCCATGTTAACAGTCGAGTTGGATTCTCTAATCAGAATTGTTTAAATTGAGCAGAAGAAATACTGTCAATGTAAAAAGGAGTCATGTTTGACAGACGGTATGCTTAAATCATGGAGTGTTCCTGTGTTGCTCCACACTCTCCATCATTTCACAGAAGCTGATTACGGTTTCATGAGTTCACATAACTTTGTATAACTTTGTTTCACAACTCTTCTGGGTTCGCTGAGGTTGTTTTATTTTATTTTTTTATGCAAACTGCAACCTGGTCTTTCTGGTTTGGTTTGCATCTGGGGGAAAATACTCGAATGTTATGATGATGAAGAAGTCTTGATCGCTAGCAAGAAAACGTGTACATGTACATCAAGGAGAGCACTCCAGACTCCCCGTGCAAAGGATTTTCTGCTCATCCTTCATCTATCTACCAGCTCATTTCCCATTCTCTAGTTTTCCTTTCTGAAATACCCAACTACCTTTGATATATATCTGTGGGTTTTCAGGTTTATTTGAACCTGATTATGATCTGCTTCACTTTGATGGTCACTTCACATGAGCAACATCACCTCTAGTCTTGCAGGGAGACTTTTGTACGTGAACTAACGCTGAAACAACACACAGCTCCTCAAGAAACATCCAGTATCCAACCACTTCAATTGAGGCAGTTTGTGCAAAGAAGGATGTGTCTCACACAGTGGTCTTTCGATACTGACATAGATTTACAGAACTGGAGCTGGAGTGTTGCAGTCTAAGCAATCGACTGTTGTGAACGAGCCCAAGTTTGAACTGCTGCCAATCAGACTTAATCCAGCGCATCCCCCAACACCATGTTGTTTGTTAATGGTTTGTCAATCCTCTGTCCTACACAATACACAATAGACTATATCTGGATAAGTAAGTAGGTCTATAAATAGTGAATAATCTGTATTTCGATCTACCTGATGTTTTTCTAACCATGTCACGGCATGGACACATCCAAAAAAACAAGCTAAACAAGAGCAATGTAAAGTTTCTTGAAGATGTTTCATCCAAGTTGCTTCTTCTGTTCTGAAAGACTGGTTGGGAGAGGGAGCTTTAAACAGGAACATCTGTGGGGGTTGACACTTGCATGACTATGGTCTGTTAATGACCACATATTTAAGTTTAAGATACTGTAGTTAGAAGAAACTGTTTTCATCCCTTTTCTCCCCAGTGAATCGTACTCTTAAGGACCCATTTTCCACCAGGGACTCTAGTTTCATGGTGTGAACGGGGGTGAGACGTCTCGGTGACAGCCTGCGTTGGTATATCTCAGTCTACCTCACCTATTCAGAGAAGCGTTCGCCACTCTGACATAGATACAGTAGCTTTTTTCTGCTCCTCTTAGAGACCATCTGTCTTCTCTGGCTAAAATGTTTATGTTGTCGGCAGTCATGCCAGTTTCCGATGGGCAACACCCACAGATGTTCCCATTTAAAACCCAACTCCCCACTGGTCCTTTGGAACTGAAAGATGCTACTTGGATGAGTGGCAAAATGTATGCAAGGAACTCAACGTATGGTCTGAGCCTGCATGAAAAGAAATAAATCTCCATTCCAGCAGGCGGCAGTAGTCTGTATTAGTCATTCATTCACTTGTTTTCTGTAACCGCTTATCTTCTGGAGGGTTCCAGGAGAGCTGGAGCCTATCCCAGCTGTCATTGGGCGACAGGCATGGTACACCCATGACAGGTCGGCAGTCCATCGCAAGGCTAACACAGAAACAGACGGACATCCATATTCACACCTACAGCCAATTTAGAATCGCCAATTAACCTAACTAGCTTGTCTTTGGACAGTGGGAGGAAGCAGACCATCGTACAGAGCTCACCTCTTTATTTTCAGTACTTCAGAACTGTACTGTAGAGTAGGGTTCATTAAAGCACCAACCGAGCCTTACGCCCCATGTGCAATATGACAAGTCAATTAGACAGACCAAATGGTGCAAGTTAGTTAACAGTACTTCTTTCTTAAAGTTAAATTACCTTCAACTGCAGTACTCTTTATACATTTCCACTCTACCCTTTTTAAGCAAAGGCATAACTGCGCTGCATTCAGTGCTCTCCAGAGTCCTTAACAGGCATCTTGTGATAGAAAAAAAGTTCCAAGAGTTGATCTTGTAAATAAAAAAAAACACACAAAAAGAAATAAAGTAAAATAATAATAGCCTTGACCGTGATTACACACGTGTTGTTGTTTTATTTCTTTCATCTCATCAGGCAGGAAATGTCAGAACTGATTCTTTATCTCGTCTCGCGCATGAAAGTAATAGAAATAGGTAAGAGAGAAATAACTTGTACATCACAGCAGGAGTACTGCTTTAATGGCCCTGAACTCGAACCGTAACCCCTGCACATAATACATCACCATGTGATTACAAAACACACTGCGGCAATTGAAACGGGTACTTTCTGTAGGGTGCATTATTAGCCGCAAGGTGAGCTAGGGTTGCGATGTTAAGTTCAGGATGAAATGGGATTTTTCTTGTCGGTTCCAGGTCATTTGTCCATGCCCAAGGCTGCGGATGATGACTGGTTTCATGAAACTGACAGAAGCTGCCGGGGAGAATTATAGTCTGTCAATGGCTAAATAAAATGAAGTCTCCAGTGCAGTAATACAGTATTAAATCTTTGCCACCCATTGGCTTAGATGTGCAGTAAAATATAGGTTAATAAAATTCAATAGGGGGTTTAATTAAAAATCCCCCCCTTTATATTTCTTTTTCCCCCTGTCCATGGCTCTTCAAAGGGAGTTCCTTATAACAGACAAGGGGATTCTTCCTTAGCAAAGCTGTGCTGAGAAATTTCTATTTCTGACTGACTTGATAAATGCGCATGCTAATAAATGAATGGCAGAGCCAAGAAATGAGCAAAAACGTGGAGTGTGAACTTGCTGACAAAACATGAAACCACCCAGGGCTACAGCCAACCTGCTTCTGGCCGGTTTTCACAGTGGAAGTCATTTGTGTTTATCAGCAATGCCAATCAGTGCTGCCTGCCGGCTTCATTACTCAGTGACTCCTCGGCTTCTTAATTCACCATTAAGGCTGAGAGAAATCACTGTCAAATCATTTCTGCTTCACTCTGTTTAAAAAACATACAGTTTTTACCTCTCATTATTCAATTTACTTGGATGTTTGGATTCCTTAACTCACTCCAAGCAAAATACGGACCGTAGAGATCCTCCACACATTACAGCATACAAATGTATGATATATTGACTGAACATAAATATGGACAAACCCTCTATGATGTCACCTATAGGTTTCCTGAAAAGCAGATGAGTCTCAGCACGGTAGCTCTAGGCGTCGCCATCTTGGCAGTGCCTGACTCTGCCTAATTCCTGGCTAATTGTAAAATTAACAAAGAGGGGAAAGGAGCCTGGCAGGAATCATCGAGACAGCCACCTGTTACCCATAGTGACAACACCCTTAATTGTGCAAAACGTGTTTATATCTGCTGTAGAATTTTAATCTCTATGTGCATTGGGATTGACTTGACTTTTTGGAACTAGCCCCAAAAGGCCATTAGAGGGACGGGAGTTTTTCCCAGATCCGCGTTGGCTACATTTTCCAGTGAATGTAAAAACAACCACCTAGGATTCAACTTTGCTCACGGATAATTCTACACAAGGAAGCTCAAGCATTTGGATACAGAAGAAGATCACATATTTGACTGGAAATGCCTTTAAAAGAGAAAACTACACCGGTCAGCCACAATAACGCTGACCATCTGTGTGACAATTCAATGTTCTGCTGGATGTGGATGTTATTTAGCCATGCCCCCCCCAACCCCATAGCAATGACACAGCAGCATGCAGCCTGACACAGACACACACACACAAAAACACTTTAGGAACAACTAGAAAAGAAACATGAAAAACAGCACAAGGTGTTGACCTGCCCTCCAAATTCTGTGGGATGATCCACAGAGGCCCCTCCGCTCAACCCATAGGACCCAAAGGCCCCCCACTAACAACATCCTATTCCCAGACACCACAGGACACCCTCAGAAGGCCAGTGTACATTCTCTGATGAGTCACAACTATTTTGGAGGCACAAGGGAGACCTACACAATGCCTGATCAGTGTATTTACACACTTGTAAGATCAGTGCTATCCTTAAAGAAGGCTACAGGCTTACTATTAGGTTCCTGATATAGAGAGCCGGTTTGCTTAAAAATGAGAGAGAGTCAGAGTTTGTTGATTTTCCATTCTCCTTCCTGTCTATCAGCTCTCCCTCTTCTCATCCATCTCCATATTCCTTCCAGGCGACTCCCAGCGGAGCGTGCAAGTGTCCTTAGAACCTTTCCATTAACTGGCTTAAAACCTCAGTGCCCTCTGTGTTATTGATTTACCTCACTGCCTATGAGGTGACGGTCATTTCATCGGTGTCTGCCAGCTGTTCACACTCTCCTCGTGAAGCCACATAACCGCTATCTGCTGCCGCTTGAGTCGCAAAACAAATCACAACACTTAAAAGGAAAACAGAAACCTGCACATGCTCAAAGTAATTAAGATCATTACAGCCTGTCAAATGACAATTACACCGATAATAATTAGGACAACAGTCATCACAGCAGTGATCAGGCTCACTTTAATCCAAGCTCTGTGAGTTACCATAATGTTCAAATACGTATTTTATGTAAACTGTCTGCAGTAATTATTCATAATTCATCATACAATATTTGCACATAGATTCATTAGAAATAAAAATATTAAACCAATGTGTTCGTAGACTATCACAACAACAGTATTATCCAACTGGCCTCTTGCCGTGAGGGAAAGCTCGAAGCACAAACAAACACAGTTAAGCTAAAAATCCCCAATGATAAGAGAGCTGAAGTGAATTGTGAGGACTGTAAGCCCATTTCATGGACTGCATGTGAATATCTTGTGCATAAGGAACTTTATTCTTATGCAGAATAGCAGTATAGCATCAGAAGAGCGGCGACTCTCTTAACATACAGCACTTAACGCAGAGAGATATCACGATGTAGCTTACTTGCTCCACATCCCGCCTCCAGACAGACATATCTGTACACGGTGCTGTAAAAATAACGAGTGTGCCGCGGAAATGACTCTAAATAAAGTAAGTAGCATTAGTTGTAGCTGGGGAATAGGAGACAAAAAAAACCCTCCATGTGTGTACTTGCGTGCTGACATTCCCATGGAAGCATATTGTGTGCGTGGGTGGGGGGTCTACTCCTGTTGTTAATTAACACCACTTCTGTCTCCTCTCCTCTCTGCAGCCCGGAAACAGGCAACACACACTTGGTTCTTTTCAGGCAGATTTGCTCATTACTGCTCTGCTGTGGTTTTTAAACGGTGGAGACTCATCGTCATCAAGAAGAAAAAGACACAGTCTGTAGAAACGGATTTAGTCAAATGGAAACAACAAAAACGTCTAATGAGCTGTAAATATTAACAGCAATATAATACAAAAAACAATAAGAGTTATAATCTATATTTGTATAGGACTTTTCTAATCAAAATTGCAAAGTGCTTCACAAAAAACATTAAAAAACTAATTTGCAATTTAGAAACAGGCACATGAAACAAAGTTAGAGCAGTTAAGAGAAAAACACAAAACCATACAGTTAAGAACTGTCAAGAATATAATTAAAACTCACTTACAACACAAGTAAGACCAAAAAAAGGCTGTCGGATAAAAATCTGTTTTAGCGTTCACAGCGTCATATTAACTGATACAGCTAAGGCGTTAGCTGGCTGGTCATCACTGATGTCTCTTGTTTCAGACTGTCAGTGTAGTCGCCTGTGATTTTAAAGGAAGAGACCGTATCATGCTGCATTCTGATGGAGCTGGTAAACTCACAATGGTCAACACACGATGAAAAGAAGAGAGAACCCTACAACTAAATGACAACACGCCAGTAAAGATGTGAAAACTCAAAAAATAATAACTATTATTTAAATATTTAATAATGCCACAAGAGGGCGGTATTCCTGTGAAGAATATAGAATAGAATAGGATGTCATTGTACAGGTTCAACGACATTAAGGCAACCTGAGGGTCCCTCTTAAGTGCCGTAGAAGTATTGCAATAAAAATAAATAAAAAGTAAAAGAAATATAAAAAACTAGAGTAAAAAAAATCTGTACAAAACTATAGACACCAACAAAAAACCCATTCACACACAACACACTGTTTGAACTGGATGGTACCAGTTCAAACAGCGAGTGTCCGGGGTGGGTTGTGTCCTTGAGTATCGCCTGGGCCTTCCTCAGGCAGCAGGAGTTACATATTTCCTGTAAAGAGGGGATGGGGCAGCCGATGATCCTCTGGGCTGTGGTGATGACCCTCTGGAGCGTCTTCCTGTCTGCTGTGGTGCAGCTGGAGAACACATGCAGATGCAGTAAATGAGGACGCTTTCTATGGAGCATCTGTAAAAGAACACCATCTGGGAGAGGAAATAGCGTCCCTGCTGTGACTTTTTCACGATGACTCTGGTGTTTGTTGCTCCAGATCACGTCATCCTTAAGGTCCACTCCCGGGAACCGGAAGTTGAAGACCGTCTCTACACAATCCCCTCCAATGAACAGTGGCTGAATGGCCGCTTTCCTTTTGAAGTCTAAGATGATCTCCTTCGTCCTGGTGGTGTTCAGCATGAGGTTGTTCTCTGTGCACCACACTGTCAGCCATTGTACTTCGTCCCGCAGACTTGTCCCCACCTGTGGTGTCATCAGCAAACTTTATAATACTGTTGCTGGGATGAGTGGAGGTGCAGTCATGTGTGTCGAGGCTGTAGAGAAGGGGCCTCTTCACACAGCCCTGAGGGGAACCTGGAGGGGAGCTGAGGCTGATGGCTGAGGAGACACGGGGGTCCACTCTCTTCCTGAGAGCGATCAATCAGGAAGTCCCTGATCCAGAGGCAGATGGAGTTGGAGATTTCCAGTGCCGGCAGCTTAGACACCAGTCTGTTGGGAGGACTGCGTTAACCACTGAGCTAAAGTCCACGAAGAGCAGCGGACGACTTCCGGCAGGAGCGTGGGGGGGCAGTAGCCTGGGACTGGTTAAAGATGTTGGTGAAGACCCCAGCCTAGTCTTAGACTAGCCCCACAATACGTATAGATTGGGTAAAGATCATCATCATGTTTTCCCTTCTTGGCATTTAATAACATCTTTTAAAATTCAAACACAACTCCAAAATAACTTTGCTGCTGGCGGAGAAAGTGGGTTCCAGTGCACTATTTGATCAAACAATAAATAAACCATACTACAAGCATGATCCCTGGTAAATCCAAAGGTTTCATCACGGCTTTTTGTAATCGCAAAAAGACCCACAGACAGATCAATTCAAAACACCGAACTTGAAGTCTGAACTTCAGCTCATAAAAAATTCCTAAATAAATATCTGAGTTCTTCTATACCATTCATCAAATGAAGGTGAGGCTGTTCTGAAAAGAAAAAACGAGTTCAAGCTCTGAAAAAGAGCTTTTGAGAATTTCGCGCACCATGAACCTGTCACTGCCTCTTTCTTGAAAGGGAAGTTATACAACACACAAGTCAAGATGAGAATCATAAAAGCAAGTATCTGTGTCACAGGGAGAAGAGGCGTAGTCTAAATTTAACGCGGTTCTTAAGGTGGACCAACCAAAAAAACGGAGCAGCTGTATTTTTAATTTTGTTGTTCCTCAAAACTTGGATCAAAGACGACATCCAGCTCTTCAAACGCCGCCTTGACGTTAGCAGCTAAGGTGCTAAGAGACTGATGTATTTGTCATGAGACGCGCAAAGTCTGTTACTGCATCCCATTTCCCCCCTGGATATTAAAACAGTGAACAACATCAGAGCATTTTACAGCTTGTTTCTGTCAAAAGATTCGTTGTCAAACTACACTCGGGAGGTAGAAAGGGACAGAAGAATTTCAGCGTCGAGTGCCAAGTCGTCCTCTCAGATTAAGCGCCTGACATTACTGCAGCAAAACTGGGGCATCTCTAAAGGGGATATTTGCACCTGCTGCTTCGTGTGATGTTATCATTTGACAAAAGCTGATTGTCTGTGACAAAGAACGAACACTGGATGCTTATGGTGAGAAAACAGGCTAATTTGATATGTCTCATTGGTAAGAAAAAGACCCTGTACAGAACTCCATTAACAAATGACGTTCACATCATTACTCATGCTGTGTCGCGGGAGCAGAGCTATGAAAAGTCAATAAAGGAGTGGGACAACTGGCTAATCTTCTCCAAAGTGAGTCCTTTGCATAAACATTAGAGATGAGAGGTTGTGCATCATTCAGAAACTAGGTAATTCCCTGCATGCATAAACGCGCGCACGCCGGCAAAACAAACATCATGTCCTTCACTCATATCTAAATCACAGTCACAAGTCCCCCTCAAAGTCACGCTGATAACACTTTTGCACAGTCGACCGCTTTACAAATGGCTCCCCCTCCACCATATTTAACAAACATCGTCGAGACAAGAGGCATCCTAAAGCGGCAAACAAGAGGAACGGGCCCATTAAAATGGCAAACGGCTCCTGGGAGCGCCTGCGACGCGTCCCACAGGGCTGGCTTCACCTTGGCGGTGGGAGAATGGCGTTGACGCTGCTTCTCTAGGATTCAGATGGAGGACTAAGAAAACATACGCGAGGCATCAGATGTGTTTGCTAATTGCTAAATGCCGTTACATAACCAGCGAAAAGTACACCGATCTGTGCATCCCACAGATATTTGATCCGTTTGAGATCTAGTGAATTTGTTGTTTTTATGTTTTTTTTTTGTTTTTCCTAAGCTGCTTTTGTGTGTGTGCCTGTGTCAGGCTGCATGCTGCACACAAATGCCAGCTCCAAACGTTTCCCAGCAGAACATTGTGTTGTCGCAAGATGGTCACTGTTACTTACTTTTCCTGTCAGTGGTTTTAATGTTATGCCTGATCGGTGTATAGCGATGGTTTCAGAGCACGATTACAATACTGATGAAGTGATTATAGAGTCTGCGTTAAGGCCATGACACACCAAAACAAGACGGGACAAATTTAAATCCACAAATATTTTCATGACATGATCATCTGAAATGAATACAGTAAAGATCAGCATGGTTCAGGAAAGGCCAGCTCCGTACGACGGTTTGGAGTCGGTCTTAGCTCCCTAGCTTCCCAGCTAACAGTAGTTCCTCCTGTACAACAATTACACACTACCGCCATCTACAAGCAAAGTGAGGCAACGTCACAATCGGCCCTTGTTTGCCGCTTTGAAGTCAGTTTGGTGTGTCCGTACTTACAGTTATATCCCATGAAATGCATGCCAGTACATAGTCTCAGTTATTTATCTAAGTCATGTTTTCATTAAACCACACAGAAAACGGGAAAAACAAAATATCTAAAGATCTGGCAAACAGTCAGGAGAAGAGTCAAGTCGTAATTTAGGCCGCTCAGCCACATTTTAAGCCTCTTTATTTGTTCCATAAAAACGAAAAGCGAGAAAATCTGAAATGTCTGCAACATTTCCCGAGCACAGGGGAAGAAGCCTCTGCGAGAGCAAGAACAATAAATACAGCGGGTCAAAGATAAAACCAGGTAGTCGGTCTGGAGTACGTAATGGATGTTTACCGCAGACAGTTCAGATAATAATTTTCCCGTCTGCCGTGTTTTCGCTTCGAAACACATTTAGTCGAGGTTGTGTTTCTGAGCAAACAACAGAGCTGGGGCACCCCGCCTGCAATGGCACGGCAGAGATGGCAAGAAAGAGGAAAACTAGGGCTGGGGCTGTCCAGCGAAAATGTTAAATGTTAGCTTAATCGACATCTGCTGAAAATTTAAAAGCACGCAAGTGTATATTCTGGGCTTAATTAGGCATATGTTCCTGTTTACTTGCTCATTGCTCATCAAATTACTTGCATCGTTTTCAAATTCTTACAAATTAGAAGCCTTTGTGCAGTGGTTTTGCATGTGATCAGTCATAGATGTCTCTGTAAAACCAGGGATCCTGTATTCTATGGACCTGAAGCAACATGCATATTCAATTCAATTCAGTTTTATTTATATAGCGTCAATAACAATACAAATCGTCTCAAGACGCTTTACAAGACCCAGCCTGAAACCCCCAGAGCAAGCCTGAAGGCGACGGTGGCAAGGAAAAACTCCCTTTTAACAGGAAGAAACCTTGAGCAGAACCCAGCTCATATGGAGGGACCCATCTGCCTAAGGCCAGCCAGGTACAGACAGAGAAAGAGAATCTCTGTCTGTATATCACTGTATTTTTGAATTTAGGCCTACTTTGAGGCTAAAACCGGCACTTTGTTTAAACTCCTTGCGCCTCACGCTCTTTCTGACTCATCCTCATTTAGCCGTTAATCAGCAACTACCTCGCTGAGCACAAAAACAACACTCGAGCTGCAATGAATTTAAACAGAGCTTCAAAACGACGATCCCAATCTCGGCATCTTCTACGAAAAGCAGATAAAAGCACCCTAATGATGCTCGAGTGCGATGTATATTAAAGCTAATACCCTTGGACAAGATACAGGGAAGCAATTCGTCCTCCCAAAAAAAAAAAAAAACAGGCTAATACCTGATCATTAGGATTGCCATGGTTATATTCAGTCTGTCTGCGGGGAATTGATTGATAGATGGAGACAGGATGGGATAGAGAAAACACAAAACGGAGCCAAATTAGGTTTAAAAAAAAAAAAATTCAATTTCGGCCTCCAGCCGGGGAAGCTATTATTGCAAATCCTAGAGATAGCCCTGTAAAGCATGCGCGATGTCGGCTGAGCTTTGGGTCCGGCAAAAGAAAAAAAAAAGAAAAAAAGAAAGAAGACACACGTTGAAGGAAGACAAAATAATCAGATCTCTCTCTTCCTCCCCTCCTTCAGAGTCGTATCTAATGATACACTAAAAATACCTTGAGATCAAGGATGGCACTGTCAATAGCAAGGAAAGGAGGAGATGAAAGAGCAGATTGTTTTCTAATGATAGCGCATGTTTCTAGGTGCCTGCATGTATGAATCCTAAGAAAGCTCCTTTCTCCGCTCTACTTCTCTCTTTTATTTGTGCATCTTTAATTAACCCTCTTATTTTAATGGAATATTTTGTTTCAAGCACTAAATAAGCACAATTAATTTTCAGCAATCATGGTGGTGTTATGTAATTCAACCCCTCTTCTTCTCCCATAAATACGCTTCTAATCACAGCGCGAGGCTTCGCTGAGAACACTGGAGAACAGATGTTAGCTTCCAGATGTGTACAGTACCACAGCAGTTTGCGAAATTCATCAGGGCTCATTCAAGCATGATGAATCTATCTACAACCTTTGGGTCACAACAAATCAGCCACATGAGCCTCGCGCTCGAGCACACACGGGGAACTGGGGCTAAAACCGAAACAGTGACTTCAGACCGGGGGACGGCACCGTCCTTTCCCTAATGCAACGTACACGGGTTTTCAGCTTTTCTAATTACAGCCGATCACAGGGGAGAAGGCTCCGCAGTTTCAGGATTCGAGAGAAGATGTAACAGCTGCGTTCTTCCTGGGAGCCATCTTAGATGTTGTGATTGGAGGAGACAGCTTCGCCGGGCACGAGAGAAGACAAAATCCACCTCATTAATCCTTCAGCTGTACAAATCCCTCACATCTCGAAGCTGTGATCGCTCTCTTCAAACGCCACACCGCGGCACGTGTGGCTGCTTCAAGGCGCCGTTTTACCTTGATGCAAAGTAAAGTATATAATTTTCTCTCACTGGCTCCCAGAGGTGCCGTCAGCTGTACTGTATATGCGTGCGCAGGCTTGCTATTAAAAAACACGCGCTTGAAATTGGCGGTGATGAATCGAACGAGCGGCGGCGACCGCCAAACTCTGCTGCTGATCAAAAAGGAACGAGGGCTGCGGTTACAGGTAATTGGGCAGCTATTGAAGCACATGGAATTAATTGTTTGGAGGAGTGTCAGACAACGTGAGCTCACACAAATACATGCGCCAGCGCAATTCACTGAAACAAACAAGACTGATCACTCTGGCAAATATTACATTTGCCGTCTGAACTGATACTTACACTGATTATTCGTCATTTGTTATTAAGTTAAAAGCAGAATTGTATCATTAGCGGCAATAATCTCGACACAAAAAGTCATACATCACTGTTATTAATTAGCATTTATTCATCTTTGAATAGTTCACAATTGTTTAATGAGGCGTCCTGAAGCACTTTCATATTTGTCTTTATATAACCCTCTCCAGGGTTTATGATGGCGTCGGAACTGATCATTCGTATAATTTTGAGACATTTTGAGTCTAACCATGTTGTGTGAGCATATAAATCCATGTTGGTGACAAGACTCATAGAACTAACCAGACTAGGAAACACCAAGTCTGGTCAACGAGTCAACCAACGACACAATGCTTCAGTGGACTATACAGTTTCACGCTGAAGAGGAATACTTACTGCTTATCCATTTGGCGTTAGGATCGTGGACCTTGAAGTCTTTTCTGAAGAGGTCCCCGACTGTCACCTTGCCCTTGAGAGCCAGACGGTCGTCCTCACCTGCGGAGGAAACAACCACAGCGTCAACTAAACATGAAACCACACGCAACGCATGCCGGCACTGCGAAACACAGCGAGCATCTTAAGGCTTCACATGTTTACGGTTTCCCTCCGGGGAGGAGAACAGTAAAATGCATCAAATGAATGGAGAAAATGAGATGTGCGCAAGTACAATAATTCAGTGAATGCTGCAATCATGTGTGAGAGAGAGAGGGGTTGAAGGCGAATGCGTTGAACAAGGCTTAAACGCAATAATGTTTAAGTCTGAATCGTGATTGAATGTCTGAGTCTGAGTGGGCTGGGATCCTCCACTCATGTGCTCTCTGAGTGATCCAGAACAAAGTGCAAAAATGATGGTGTCATCTTCAGAGCAATCCACAGTGTCTATCACAAATGATGCATGAGAACTACACTGCAGTACCAACCAATGCAATGCACCTCATACCAGGTGGGGCAGAAATTTACCATACCAAAAAAAACTACAAGGAACACAAAAATATAAGTAGTAGCTATAGAGAAAAGGAAGCAGATAAGAGTGATTGTCTCTGCACTTCTGACAACAAATACTGAGAGAATATATAATGTCTTTTTGACACATCTTGATCTCTGGCTGCATCTTAACAACTTTTTCCTGCCGGCTGTTCACCTTTCAAAGAATAAAGAGCTTGTCGAAGAAAGACGGGGGGAGAAAAAAAGAAATGTAATAACAAAGATGGAACATTCCCTCCCTCAGGCCTTTGATTAAGACTTGTGCTGCTTCTGATCATCAAACCAGACGTCCATATTTACAGCAGATGCCTCCTGCAATTCATTTCAGCTTAATTTCATCCCTCAATGCTCATCATATCATCTCCCACTCCGTAATATGACTCATTTCACCTCCATTCACGTGGTGGGAGGATAAAAAGCAGCATACGTTGAGCAGCACCGTGTTCTCGGTCGTAAGTTTCATTTGAGTTTTAGTCAGAAAGTGGGTCAGGACACGGTTTGAGAGATTCCGTGTGCCGCACAACGACCCTTTGCCAAAACATTGCAGTTGATGGAGCGATTGGTTGCTATGGGGATCAAAGCTCTAATATTTTGGCTACAGGACGGTCTTTATAATGTCTGACGATTAATCCCCCTGCTAAGCCTTCTGTTCAAGCTGCGGCTGTCATTCTGCATGAGGTAACATTTTTGGCTGCAAGTATTTTTTTTCTTAGGTCACTACATTTATCCTCGAGCAGAATACGCAGAAAAGAAAACACAATCATAATGTTCAGCTGGGGCGCACGCTGGGCTAAAAGCCATGGATCAGGCTATAGACAGTGATTGCAGAGAGGATAGAGAGAGCCATAGCAACAAAAGGCGAGTGAGTATATTTTTCAGCTGAATCTTCTGGTAAAATATGACCTTCTTATGCCAGAAAAGTGAGCGATAACAAGTGCTTCTTTTGAAGCTTTCCACTTTGCAGGGTTTAGCTTGAGCTGGAAGACCATTATGTGACACTGCTGTATAACTGTTGAATCCAAGGATAATAATAAAAAAAGCTTTTAGGTGAGTTGGAAGATTGGTAAGGTGGGACGACTTGCTGTTAAGTACTGAACTGAACAATCAAAGGGCCATATATACGGCTGGTTTAGACCAGATATAAAAACTGACTCTCAGCCAGGTCAGTGCTTTTTCCTACTTCTGAGTCGGTGGGTGGTTTCACTTCACCTTATCTATACGCATTTTCAGTTGCAGTGAAATGAAACTTATAACATCACTGCAATCACTTAAACATATTTTGTGTTAAAACCACTTCCTTGCTTCAACAAACAACGGAGGTAATTGATTTTTGGAAGAACTTGCAAGCTGTTTCAGCTTGGATTTCTAGTCTCCGCTAAACACCACTCAAAATCCCGGGACTGATGCAGATTTGTTTTGCAGCCTTGCAGCTAGCTAGGTAGAACTTTGGCTCGCACAACACATAACTCATCCGTTAAATCTTTTTAAGTTATGTCCTGTTAATGGCTACTCAGGGCATAAATATAGTCAACTAAGGATTTATTTCTCTTGTACATGCTTGTTTTCTCTATCAAGTACTTGGAAATGTACTAGCCATTGGACAGTAGCTGACCCTAATATTTTTCAAATAACTTGTGCAGTCCTGGAGAGTGAATGAAAAAAAAAAAACACTAAAATTTTCTTCAACCTTCGTCAAAAAAGCCGACACAAACCGCTAGCCAGAGTTAGCTAACGTATTCTCATGGATTGTTTTGCCTCCAGCGAAGCCCCGCCCACTAGAGAACGTCATCATGACGTTTACTAACACTAAAGGGGTCTATCAGCATCAACACTGGACATTGACATAAAAAGAGGGGAATTTCCCTGATGAAACCATGTTTCACCCTCAGAAGCACATGTCAGTGATAAACAGAAGGAGAAAAAGATCTGTGTTATAAACACATTGGTTTTCTGACTGACATCCTCACAGAACCACAGAGAATTAGAGATTATATGTCAGCAACACATCACCAAAGAGTAACAATTACACTTGACAGCCAAATGTCTACAGACTATCTAAATTATTTATAGCACTGCAAGAAAAAAAAAAAATCTGTTATCCAGTTTTGAAATGTTATGCACACATCATATCATGATAGCATGAATTTGAATAATATATTGTACATTTACATAGCACTTAGGGCTTTGATTAAGCTTTGTTTACAAAAACTAGGGATATTATATTTTTATATTTCTATTAACAGGGGTAAAAACGTTAGGAACCTGTCAAATATTGAGTGAAAACACAGGAACTGACAACAAGTGCATGACTGCAATGTAACTTAATGACGCAATTGCTTGCAGTGCCAAATAAAAGTGCTGTTTTTGCCACTGAAAGGCTAAGATAAGTGTGTAATCACGCTGTAGATAGAGAAATAGGCACGCGTCTCACACCTAACAGAAGTCTTGCTCTGGAAATCTCGCAGGACGTGAGTGCTGGAGGATGACTACAATGTAAATGTGAGTGACGTACTAGCTAGTTAGAGGTGAATATTTTTCAGAGCCAGAGGAGCTTACTGTTGTCAGAAAGGTTCAAATGGGATGACTACGTCCACCAAATATTACAAGAGGTCCTACACCAAAGCATTCAAAATGCTGTTCCAAAAGCAGAGAAGCCTGGTGCATACACAGAGGATGTAAACTACTGAGCTAAAGTTATAAGCCAGTATTAAGCAGTTTCAGTGGAATGCGGACCGATGCCTTGTTTGACTACACTGCATTGTTTTGTGGCTGCAGATTAAAGGTTTCTCACCCAATATTAAACCAAAACGAATACCAGGGCTGTCTTTTAAGGACAGAAAGAAATCATCACAGAGTAACTTTGTGTAGAGTAACTTTCTAGAAATCAAACATGTCAGGGATAAAAACACTTGCAGCCACTCTTAACAGGGAGCATATCCGAGTTATGAGCAGACTATTTGTGACTAAAAGCATTTCAATCTGGTTCTAGAAATGTTTCAGATAGGATTTATAATAAAATAACAAAAGGGAATATGTAAAATGTTAAAAAAAAGAAAAATAGGCAAATGAGAAGATGTTCTTTTTTTCTTTTTTTTTTTAAAGAAAACACTATTAGATGTTCTACCGAGCACTGTTTTATTGCTTCTCTTACCTTTTAAAGTCACTACCATCTTCTAAGAGTGAGTTTTATAGGCCACCTTACTTGTGAAAGTTTTTTTAAATCCTACCCCACAACTCATCCACAGCAATATCCGAAAACAGCATCGTCTGAGAAAAAGGTTTTGATGAGCAAAGAAAGTTTTCTTTTTCTTTGTTTTTGCCAAAATCCATAAATGACAATTTGAGTCCCCATTTTCTCCAGACAAAAGGGTTATATATACAGTATATATATATATATATATTGCAGAAACCCGATAATGACTTGCATCATTCTCAAAACTTGCAAATTTGTGCTCTGCTTTGCGTGTGACATATTGCGCCGAACAGATGGACGGACACCGACTGATCCTCGGTTCCTCCCCGATTTCATCATGGGGGAGGTAAACACCTTTGAAGGCATCTGCTTGGTGCATCAGTTGAGTTTTGAGTGTCATTATCCGAGTCACCAGACTGTGTATAGGCTGCGGGGGAACATAGTCGCGCACATAAGTTGATGCCTCCCGTCAGATGGCGAGGTTTAGAGGGGATAAAGACTGAATTCGTAATCGGTTATGACAGCTAGATCTCAGCACTGAACGCAGAGTCGACCATTAGAAAGACAAAGTTGCACATGTCAAAGTTTACATTTAAATTTAAATTTCCATTTCATGGCTCAGTCCCTTAAAGACAAATCCATTCTCTGTAGTTAAGTATGTCTTTATCTGGCCCTCACAGAGCGCTGTGATCATTGGCAGAAACACTGAATTTGTCTGAAAATAACGAAGGGAAAACTGTCAATCCCAGCAGGGTCAGCTCAAATGAGCAGTTTATATGCTAATGTGGCACAACTCTTTTTTTTTTCAGTGCAAAGAATAGCAGAGGGAGTTGGAACACCGAACCTTGCATTTGGAAGAAAACGTCTCATACGGCAAATCATCAGTGCTGACTTCTAAATTAAAGCTGATAATTTCTAATCGGACTCTGGTTCTGCAAGTTGCTTAAGATAAAA
Source organism: Planiliza haematocheilus (assembly GCA_005024645.1). NCBI lineage: Eukaryota > Metazoa > Chordata > Actinopteri > Mugiliformes > Mugilidae > Planiliza > Planiliza haematocheilus. The sequence continues at coordinate 6,193,020 of SRSE01000613.1, forward strand.
TTATACAGTCAGGCCTGGAAACCTGACAAATTAACTTGTAACATGACTTCTGCAAATGAGAGAATTGACGTGCACTCAGGCAATGACACAGTTAGATATTTGTGTCTGCATCTGCTTCAGACAGGGGATGCAAAAAGTCTACATATGTACTCTGAGTTTTTTTATGATGTAAAACAGAAAAAAAAAAACATATTCATATCCGAAGTTTTGCACATTTATTTAAAAAAAAAATACAACCTGCGTAATGATTCTGAAAAATCACAAAAAGCAAAAACAAAATGTGGAATATTCGAACTGCTTTAAGTGTGCACGGCCCTGAACTAACACTTAGCTGAAGCGCATTATTGATTTTATTACAGCAAGCTTGTGTTCGAATAAGAGCGAATAAGCTTGGCTCATCTTGACTTGGGGAATACTTTCACACTTGCAAAACTAAAAAACAAAAATACATTTCAGCTGTGTCAGAGCGTGAGGGCATCTCCTGTGCGTGACCCCTACCACAGATTTTCTTTTAACAATCTTTTTCCTAGAATTTATTTTCAGTGGCATTACATATTTAAAGTCAAAATGAAGGGAAGCAAGTTCTGATCTGGTTTGCCTTTGCTTAAAGTGTACGGACCTTTTCTATCCAATCTATTTTCATGTCGTGAACAACATAAACAATTATGCAAATGATTACACGTGACATAAAATGAGTAAACTGTGATGCCTGTGATGCAAAACTGCAGCTCCAGTAAGCATGTTTTTCACCTCAACATTTTGGTTTGTCAGTCTTCAGCCTTAGTCTTTTAGTCTAGTCTCACAGCTAGTGAAGTTTTCAGCTGCTGCGGGCACCTGTGAAAACTTCTCAGCGTGGTGTTACAGGTTTTACTTGGAGAAGTCGGAGAGCTCCGATTGGAAACCAGGATTTTGTGAACGTCCAAATTTCTGATCCCCTTTGGCAAAAGTACCCCTAGACCAAATACAGATCTCCAGGTAAAAGTCTGAAAGTCTAACGCTGACAATGGAGTCAGCATAATGGAGAATGCAGTTTGAATGGAGTTTGGGGAAAGGCAGGAACTCGTCCATCCTCAGGTGTAGTTATCGTACAGGACATGATCAGTGTTTGGGTTTGTGAATTTCAGCAAGTAATAAACAAATAAAGCTTGAACTCTTCCCAAGCACTACCTTTGCGATCTACCGGTCGATTGTGATCGACGTGTCGGGCGCCCTTGCTCTGGAGGGATGTGGGAGCACTGGAGCCTATCCCAGCTTAATACGTCACGGCATATGATGTTGGCTGCGAGGGTGTAATTTGAGCATCTTGTAGTAATCTCTGTGACTGCTCGCTTTCAGTCACCAAATTAATACAGCGTGCGATCCTCCCACATCGCCAGTCAGTTGTCACTCTGTCAGTCAGACTGACATCCCTCAGTCTGAGGAATACCACGATGCCAACAGCGAACGTCTGACCTAGTTGTACCGATGTTGGAAAACAGAGCAACCTCTTAGTAACATGGAGCTATCGGTTACAGCAGATTCAACTTGTCAGAGGTGGAAAAGTCTTTGCGTGTGCATGTGTGCCAGAACAAAGCGGCTGTCAGGTGCACTTAGAAACTGGCTGGCCTGTCTGAGAGGGGAGCATCCGTCAACAAACCCCACGAAGTGAGCGGAAGCCCCGTCTTGTAGCTCCTCACATGGTGCACTGCTACAGTGGGCTGCCTTTGTTCCCCCAAATGTTTCTCTTTGAAGTGTAATTAGAGTCAAATAAGTTGTTCGGAAAGACTACTGGCTTTAGCATTTTAACGGGAAAATCCTCCTTGAAGCACTTAAAGAATTAGACTCAAGGGCTCGTTTGCACTGCAAAAAAAAAAAACCCCAAAAACTACCAAGTGTTTTTGTCTGGTCTTAAAATTCTTGATAGCAGCAAAGCGTTGTTTGAAACTACCTTATTTCTACTTAACTCTGCCTTTAGTCTGGATTTATGTCTTGAATAAAATAGATTGTTCTCTTTAAAAAAAATGATTTACAGTGTAGCAGCTAAGTAAACAACAGCAATGTTATTAAGGTCATCTTCAGATTCAGCTGTCTCCCCACAGTTTCCTTTACAGTAGTAGATCACTTTAAGTAGATCATGCTCCTTCCAGGTATATGTTTTTTCTTCTGAGTTTTAAAGTGGAATCCAGTATTTCTTATGACTTAAATGATTAAATGTGTAAATCCTCATCATGTAAAAGGTCCTACAACTCATTAAAAGGGGAACCACCTGAACACAAAGGTGATTTTTTATTTGAGACCTTTAAAGAGATGGTTCAGAACTTAAATATCCAGGTGATAACTGTCTGAAAAGTGCGCCTGATTGTTATTTTTTTTTTCGAAACCTTCCAAAAATTTGTCAGATGCAGCCTCATCGAAAATCAGATGACAGAAAGGCGTGGGCGTGCTTCAGATCACAGCGCTGCCTGGAGAACGCTGATGCCCTTGCAACCACCTGTCACTGCTTAACATCTTAAACTTAATAAGCAACTGTGAAAGCATCCAGGCTCCTGGAAAGGGTTCCCACGCGATTCTTTTTTTTTTAAACAGAGTAAAGACATTGTAGAATATGACCTGCTGTAAAAGGCGGTTAGCACTGATGCCTCACAGCTAGAAGGTCCCGGGTTCGAATCCATGCCGACTGGGCCTTTCTGTGTGGAGTTTGCATGTTCTCCCTGTGTCTGCGTGGGTTCTCTCCGTGTACTCTAGCTTCCTCCCACCGTCCAAAGACATTAGGTTAATTGGTGATTCTAAATGAATGGTTGTCTGTCTCTCTGTGTTAGTCCTGCGATGGACTGCTGACCTGAAATCACATAACTAGGGTCTGCTAATGACACAGTGCTCCCTCGTACGCTTTTTGGGAAGGGATGTTGGATGTGACTGAACAGGTTTATGGTTTGAAAGAGAACTAAAGGAGGAATAAAACTGGAAAACCCCTCCCTGAGTGGGGAGAGGGGCCGAGACACCACGTATTAGCTTTAGTTGTTGGTTCTCTGATTTGATGATTTATGAACAAAGAGCCAAGATGTTTGCCCTGTTTTCAGTCTTTATGCTAAGCTCAGGAAAAGTGGCTTCATATACATAAAATGTAGTTCTCAAAAAAACACCTTCAATAGCGAAATGTAAATTACAACTTTGCACTTGTCATATTCTGTGGTCTGAACGCTCAATTGCAAAGAGTATTTTTTTACTTTTATAAATAAACTCAACTTTGCAGAATCCAGGGATTCAATTAACTGTCGATCCCAAACATAACAACCACAAGGAGGAGTAAAATAAACTTTCTTTGCACAAACAATTCCCTCTCCTTGAGGAATGATTCACAGAGCTGCAACATCTTGAAGCTCAGTTCCTCAGGACACCTAATTAAAGCACAGCTTCTTTCAGAAGCAGATTTAATGAGGCCAGATTGTATTTTAATATCCAAACGCCTCTGAAATATCCGCTGTCTTAGAGTTTATTGAGCAGTCTGCTTCCGGACACGGAGTAGCTTAAACGACCTGGGGCCTCATTTATGAAAGAGGGTGTAAAACTGCTACTATTTTTTTGCATACGGCGAAAAGCCGAAAATGGCGTACACCCGAAATATCTACACCATTTTCAGATCAATCAAACTGTGCATACGCACAAAACGAGGGGAAAATGGCGTAAAAAAAGGTGTATCCACAATGATAAATGAGCCCCCTGGCTCGTGTCAAGACTCGGAGCTGAGCAGCAGTTTCCGCTCGAGCGCCCAGAGTCGACGCAGGGAGGAGGACAGATTAGGGCGAGGCGCGGGCTGGAGGCGCCACCTGCTCGGCCTCCGCTCCCCGCCTGGCCCGGCCTTGTTTGCAAGTGGCACATAAAACAGCTCCAGTTCACCCAAGTCCTTAACAAAAGCGGCGGGGCAGGAACAGGACACAGCTAGGGCGTGATAAGAAGTGTTAGGCCTCGTTGCCTTGACGCCCACCACTACGCCAGCGTGCTCTGACACTTGTCTGCGGCTCTGAGGATAATTTAGAAACGCCCATCATTGAGTTTCCCTTAAAATCGCTGACCCTGCTTTGGCACCACACCCCCAGCGTTCTAGGAAACATCACCTGCAAATTTGCTGTGAGAGAAAATCATAAACAAGGGCAGAGTGATTACTGTTTTGTAACTGAATTATAGAGCACATACGCCGACGGTTGCATTGACTGATTCGGCTCTGGCAGTGCGTAAAACCGTATCAAGGAGCTTTATGAGCCTGAATATAAACAGATGGTCTATCGATTAAACTTTAATCTAAATCTGCAAACAGAATTTTTGAAGGTCACTTCAGCACGGGACTGAAACCCGGTTGCCTTAAATTAACAAAGGGAAACACAGGAGTCCAAAATGTGTGTAAGAGCAAAGTGAAGGAGACATACGGGGATATTTTTTTTTTATGAGTAAAGAAATGTTCCGAAGGCTGACTTCACTAAGGTTCACTGACCTTCACTAAAACGTGCCCGTGTGAGCGGTTAACCGTGACATTACCGTAGGTGACACCGCATGAGATCGCGGCTCGTTCTTTGGACTGTTTGAGCCCGATTGTGAAACCTAATGGGCATGTCCGCGCATAGCAATATCTGTGTAAACAGAGCGATGTACGGTGTGGTGGCCCCTCCCACTCCTGTCCTGCTCCGTGTACCTGGTGTCAACAGGATGACGGAGGTGACGATCAGCGAGCAGATGACCAGAATGACAAGAAGGGCGATCGCTATTCCCTTCCAGTTCCTCTGCGGAGGGTTACTGCCCACCAGCTCCTAGAGAGAGACAGAGAGGAGAAAAGAAATGGTCAGTGAAAAGACTACCGGGGGAGTAAATCAGAGGACAATTTACAAGGAAATAAAGGCAGGGAAAATTACTGAAACTGAAGATATTGACAGAGGGTTTCATCCAAAGTGAGGGGGGGGGGGGTCGGAGGTGGTATAAATGGCAAAAAGAGAAGAAAGTGGGGGTGTAAGTCAAGGACGAATGTGAGTCAGAGTCGCAGCCTCCCTCTCGAGGAGACACGATAGCAGCAGCAGAAGCAGCAGCAGGAAGAGGAGGGGGAGAATTCTTAATGAGCCGAGCATCAGCGGCCATCACACGCAAACGAATGTGACAGATAAAAATGGAGCCCGCGACACATTGGTGAATTGCACGCTTGACAACAGCGCAGGGAGAAGCTTTGCGGTTGGCGAAAGCACTCTGAGTTATGAGCAACCTTGAGGCGGTTTCTCTTCTTACTTCTTTTTTGAGACGTATAAATCCAGAAACAAATGAACTTAACAAGCTTCTCAATGAAACTCTGATTTTAGAGAACGAATGCGGAGCTGGACAAAGTGTCACCGCAGGATGTCTAATGGTGCAGACGCAGCTTCATTGTTCTTCTTGCTCGTGGTCGAATCAAGTGACACGTGCAGCAGGTGGTTATGTTCAGCAGAAACTAAATGAGCACACATTTTATATTACATTACGTACATTAACGACATTTTATTGATCTGCAGCCTGCTTTGCAGAAAACACATTACAAACACTGAACGATTACACTTATTGAAGGAAATAATACATACAATATTAATACATTTAAAGATGAAAATGCACTTTGAGCACATTTATGAGAGCTTTTAGATTTAGTTAGGAATCTTAAATTCAGTGGGAGGCGAAGCACGATGGTGGTGACGGGGCTGAGGCATTTTAGCAAAGAAAGAGGAAAACCCAAAGGGTTCGCAGCTCATTGTGTGACTTTTAAGACCCGGCAACCAGCGCCAGAACCCCGACCAAGTGGGACTCTGCAGAAAGCGTCTAAAGCCTAAACTGTTAGTGGAGGATTAATAAGTTCTTAATTAGTTTATGGAGGATGAAAAGAGCGAAGGCGAGCATGTGCTTCGGGGACCTGTGGCAGCGGCGTTAATGAATACACGCCAAGGCTTTAATGAAGCTGAATGGCTGAGCTATGAAGCAAACCTTTTAGTGACCTCGCTCGCATCTTAATTGAAAAGAGCCCAAGACATCATTAGCCCGCCAGATAAGAGCAATCAGGGCTATTTACTAGGCTGCCCATTACCAACGTTCATTAAAACCAGGAACCAGTTAGTTAGCCGAGTGGCTGTGAGGCGGCCACAAGGAAGGACGCCTCAAGCAGAGACAGGATGGAAAAGGTCCGTAAAAACTTTAAGCCTTCACATGTAATATGAATGTCTATTTGATGTGCAGAGGGAAGGCAATTTACTCTCATTTAGTCAGATTGTAGAGGTTAAATATGATAGACAAGACTAGATAGGTTTCATTAGATAGATAGATAGAATCTATCTGCAAAATCTAGCAGGAACATGAAAACAATCTGAAATAAAACTGAAAATTCTTATTGGGAGTCTACGCTGTTTTGTCGCCTGTTTCATTAACCTTATAATCACACGCTTCTTCCCTTTATACTCACGAATCAAAGAGTTACGCCTGCGCTGAAACATCACACCTGCTCTAACTCACAGTCAGCCAAGGTTATCTATATGAAACATTTATGCAGCACTGGAAGCCTAACTCCAGTTTTGATTCTGTTCGGCGTGAACGTTAGAATACCAACTAACTGGTGACTAAAACCAGAACGAACCAATGGCTTCAAATCCATAACGACCTTTATGCAGTAGATCTACAATAAATGATTGGAAAATAAGAAGTAGACCCAGGCTTGGTAAGAATACAACCCACCTGAAGGTCAGGTTTGAGACACTTATGCCAAAGAAGTCACGATTTACAGAGTAATTCATGTTTATATAGTTAGATTAGGAAGAAAGGTTTTTTCATTAATCATTAATCGGAGCAGCAACAAACCTTCAGTGTTGGTATTAGAGAATCAACAAAGATACAAGGTGATGCTGATACAAAATGATAATGTGACAGCTAATTCTTAAAGGGGATATTTAGATTTGCGTATATCCATGTAGTGGGAGTGACTGGGGCACCGAGACACAGCCTCTAAATAACGCATTATCTCCCACAAAACTTGTTAATTTCACCAACATTTTGTTATTGTACGCTAGTGCTATTCCCCGTTGAGTCCGGAGTTAGCTGTTATCATCATCCGGGGTCTGTAGATTGACCTACAGACCCCGGATGACGTCTTTTGACCTGGATGATGTCATCTCTGATCGCCACACACACCTGCGACGGTTGGCTTGTTTCCCTGTAATTTGCTACTGCTACTTTTTTTGCAGCATGGCTGAATATTTTTCCGATTCTGTGGTTGTTGACGAACCATAGCAGTAGCAAATTACAGGTAAACAAGCCGGGTGCACGTGGCGCATCATCCAGGTCAGAAGACATAATCCAGGGTCTGTAGGTCCATCTACAGACCCTGGATTATGATAACAGGTATCTCCGGACTCAACAGGGAATAGCAGTAGCGTCTCATAACAAAATATTGGTGAAATTAACACGTTTCAGCCTCAGTCACTCCCACTATATGAATATACACTCACCGGCCACTTTATTAGGTACACCTGTCCAACTGCTCGTTAACACTTAATTTCTAATCAGCCAATCACATGGCGGCAACTCATGGCGGCATGTAAACATGGTCAAGACAATCTCCTGCAGTTCAAACCGAGCATCAGTATGGGGAAGAAAGGTGATTTGAGTGACTTTGAACGTGGCATGGTTGTTGGTGCCAGAAGGGCTGGTCTTTCAGAAACTGCTGATCTACTGGGATTTTCACGCAACAACCATCTCTAGGGTTTACAGAGAATGTTCCGAAAAAGAAAAAATATCCAGTGAGCGGCAGTTTTGTGGGCGGAAATGCCTTGTTGATGCCAGAGGTCAGAGGAGAATGGCCAGACTGGTTCGAGCTGATAGAAAGGCAACAGTGACTCAAATAACCACCCGTTACAACCAAGGTAAGCAGAAGAGCATCTCTGAACGCACAGTACGTCGAACTTTGAGGCAGATGGGCTACAGCAGCAGAAGACCACGCCATGTGCCACTCCTTTCAGCTAAGAACAGGAAACTGAGGCTACAATTTGCACAAGCTCATCGAAATTGGACAATAGAAGATTGGAAAAACGTTGCCTGGTCTGATGAGTCTCGATTTCTGCTGCGACATTCGGATGGTAGGGTCAGAATTTGGCGTCAACAACATGAAAGCATGGATCCATCCTGCCTTGTATCAACGGTTCAGGCTGGTGGTGGTGGTGTAATGGTGTGGGGAATATTTTCTTGGCACTCTTTGGGCCCCTTGGTACCAATTGAGCATCGTTGCAACGCCACAGCCTACCTGAGTATTGTTGCTGACCATGTCCATCCCTTTATGACCACAATGTACCCAACTTTTGATGGCTACTTTCAGGAGGATAATGCGCCATGTCATAAAGCTGGAATCATCTCAGACTGGTTTTTTGAACATGACAATGAGTTCACTGTACTCAAATGGCCTCCACAGTCACCAGATCTCAATCCAATAGAGCATCTTTGGGATGTGGTGGAACGGGAGATTCGCATCATGGATGTGCAGCCGACAAATCTGCGCAAACTGTGTGATGCCATCATGTCAATATGGACCAAACTCTCTGAGGAATGCTTCCAGCACCTTGTTGAATCTATGCCACGAAGAATTGAGGCAGTTCTGAAGGCAAAAGGGGGTCCAACCCGTTACTAGCATGGTGTACCTAATAAAGTGGCCGGTGAGTGTATACTGACCTAATTACCTCCCAAATAAAAGCAAATGACACAGAAGCTATATGGGTGAGCAAACGATCATATTTTAGGTAAGAAATAAGGTCCAGATTGTAAAAAAATAGTAGTTCCCCTTTAAAGGTCCAAAATCAAACTCCTCTGAGGGAAATTTCTCAAGACATAGTGGTGAGATAATCATTGCAGTAGAAAGATCTAGAGCATAAACAACAATCAGTCATGAGTTCAGATGTTTCTGGAGAGCCACTGAAGCCGAGAGTCTGCACATTTTTATTTTGTCTAATTCTGTGCCGAACCATCTCTGTGGTTCAATCAAATCACAACCCAGTTGGAGACCTTACAAGAGTGGCTGAAGACTAGCTGCTGATTGTCGATACAGCGTGGGACTGTGTGGCTGATCTACAGAGAGCAGCCACTCATATGCAATAATGGGATGTAAAGCAAACACGACAAAGCGTCTAATCTGTGCAACGCACATTAAAAGAGAGGACTAATCCCCGCGCACTGCTGAGAAACGGCGGTTTATCATGTGTTCTGTGCAAACGTCCCAGCAATGTAAATAACGCCATCAAAGGCTGGGAACGATTCCATCTCAGCATGTTAAATTTAGCCGTCTTATCTGCATGTGTGTATTTTTAGAAGTCCAGACTGTAGGAAGACGTGAGCTAAAGCAGACCTCTGGCTGGAAGGGTTCCGGCATGACTCACGCTGCGTGCAAAAAAAGCGATTTGGTGAAGGTAAAGGGCTCATCTAAACATCCGTGCAATTTTCCTCTCAGTTATACAAGAATGAGGGCAGCTGCTCAGCGTAGCATCAGATGTCACCAGTCTCTCAGACAGCTCATTTCCAGGTAAAATAAATATACATTTAAATTGACTCAGAGGAAAACTTTTATTAAACATTAATGGCCTTTTGACTTCAGTAGTCAGAGATAAGCACCAAGAACAAGAACAGCCCAGTGGGGCTAAATGTTCTTCTCCTACTCCTGTAGAACAAGCTAAAACATACACACTGGAGAAAATCTGCAAGTCTGCAGAAGCTGAAATGGCTGCTAAAATGACTAATGAGTCACACAGTGCTTCATGCATATACCCGTGGGAACATGCTGACATTGGAAACTGTGAAAAAACAAAAATACAAAATCCTGCAAAGCTAACCGTCAGGCGCAGTATTCTTGCATAGAGTTGTAACTCGCTTGGGGTGAAGCGTACTAATCACCGGACCGCACACAATTGAGCCACAAAGAGCAAGGACAGAAACCTCACCGAGAATTTATGTCACCTCTCCAGCTATTACTGGGCTCGGAGCGAATAATGATAATCACTTATTCAGCGCGAGTAAGGGTGCAGACACCAAGGCCCAAAACCTTGCCCAACCTTCCCGATCATGCCTCTGTGATCTGTAATTATAATAATGATGGGACTAATTAGCTAGACCTTTTGTGCCGAAGTAATGTCGAGGTGATTACAAGTGACGGGCAGAAAGGGAGAGATCGAGGTGAGGTATGAAACGAGCGGCGAAGGAGACAGACATCAGAGCAGGGCAGGGAAGAGTAAATAAATAAAATGCTGGGAGGCTGCAGGAGACTTCACTGACAGGAGAGCTTAAAGCGTGACCAAAACATGACACAGAGTAAGGAAGTATGGGATGCAGTACAGTGCAGGGATGCTGGTCCTAACTCGGATGAAAACAAGATGCTGCTGTGTTCTAGTCCTCAGTGCCTGTCATGTTTAACTCAGCAGAGTAGATCAGTGTTTATTCAGCCCAGAGAGAGTACGGCGTGAGATGTAGCACAGCGGCACGTTGACGACGTAGCTACAGCGTCATTCTGGACGCTACGCCGTAACCTGATGTGCATACTCCAGATTGCGGCAACGTGAACCCTAACAGCTGTGATTGGTCCAAAATGCACGGGACTCAGTGGCAGAGTCAGAAGGACACACCAGCACACGGGAGTAAATGCTTCCGATGGTGTAATAGCCATAAAGTAGGGTTGCTCAATACGTCGATAGCGATTGAATGGGAGATCGCGATCAGCTGGTAGATTGCGAAGGCAGTATATGTAGATTGCGTGCCACTGAAAAAAATGTGTTAGATCTAGAACGAACAGCCTTCAGTTCCAAAGGTGCCGTGCGACAGTTTTTCTTCTTAGAATGGGCGCTATGTCAATGTTTCTCCACGGACACATTTCCTGCTGTGAGAAGCAAAGCTCGGAGTCAATAACTGGAGACTGACCAAAACCGTAGGAGTTGATGCATCACTTAAACGGACCTTGATTTTTATCCAAACCATCTCCAAAGATGAAATATGGGACGCCTTCTGTCTCAAACAGATGTATCAGATGGCAAAGATACTGCAATGTCCTTTCCACTGGGCTTAAAATATATTCAGTGCTCATCAAATTCAAATCTTAGCTAGTGCCGAACGGTCACTACCAATCTGCTTCGCAAACATCTCCGCTGCGTAGTTGTTCATTACAGAGCAGGCTTTAAAGTGTACCTTCATACCAGGCTGGAAGGTTGCGTTTCACTGCCCAATCTGGGCTGAAAAATTTCAAGTGTTCTCCAACTTCTGAGCTCAGCAAGCGCTCCCGGTTTCCACCCTGCATTTGCAATTTACAATAGAGATTTCTTCCGCTTGGTGAAATTGTGCACAACAAACAGGTGATGGGGGCAAACTTTCTAACTAATAGATATCACCATGAAACTTTAGTTAGTTAGTTTCTTGCATTGAGACAGTTTTTCTTTTTCCATGTCTTGTTCCCATCCATCAGTTCAATTCTTGCACCATATTTGTAGGAAAAATAAAAAAGAACAAACAGGCTATGCATGAAGATAGGAATACAGTTGTAAAGTTTAGTGTTCGTATGTCATACTGAAATGGAAATTTACCTGCATTGCATGCAGTACTTAAAAAAAAAGGACAAGGTTTACCTGTGGTGTCTCTATTTAACAGTTTTATGGCTCCTCTCATGCTAGCTATAGAGATAAAAGCTATAGCTCCAGCTTTAATGTCCCGTGCATGTGTTCCCTACATGTATTCTCCCAGAGGACAGAATGATAATGCCTCCAGCATCAGCGACAGAGCAGGTCATTAATTCTGGGTCTCAATTAAACACACTAAAGCTGCAGCAGGTCATGTGCTATCAAAGGGGCCTTCACATTTTCTGTTCTTTAATGCCCATTTCCAGCGGTTTAATTACACCACACAGAAAATGAATAATGCCACTAAAATATCAGGATGTAGTTAGACGTGCATATTAATGTTCAGAGAGCCTACAGATAGCACTAGGATTCCCAGCAACAAGCAAAGAACTGCATATTTTTTTCTGCTCAAATCCAGGAGTACTGCAGCAGATTGCAAAGAGTCGGTCAGCACTAACTCAATAAACAGCTTTTACATAACGTGCTTCTAATCCGGCTAGAGGTAGAGCTTTAACACAAGTTGGACGTGGATCAATCCCGTAACCTTGAGCCTGGCTGAGCACAGACTCTCCGACCACAGATGCAAATCAGAAACCAATGAGTCTGCTGTCGTCGCGTTTAGGCCAGCGACGAGAATAGTACCCGTGAGACATCTACCTGGAGGAGGGTTTAGATTTAGAAAGAGAAGAATTTAGATCTAAATCAGAGTAGTCCACATCAGAATAAGAACGCCACACGTGAACACCTCAATAGGGGATGTGTAAACCTTTGATAATCCATTCAATAGGAAAGTATTAGCTGCTAATATCCATGTAAACAACTGATCTGATGAAAAACAAATTAAAAAGATATGGCGAGTTCCAAGAAGGGCCAGAAACATGGAGGGAGCAAAACAGAGAATGTCAAAGAAGGATTGTTTAACACATGAAAAGGCTTAAAACAATGAACCGTTTAAATAAGTTATGAAAAAGCGAACGGAAACAGACGGAAACTCGTTCATTTCAACAATATTTTGTTATGATACACTCGTGCTATTCCCTGTTGAGTCTGGAGTTACCTGTCATCTATTCGCAGATGTGCAGCAGTTTGTTATTCTTTGGCCAGCTGTTCCTCTCTCTGCCTCCGGATCCTAATGTCAGTGAGCTCCTCGTCCATATACACTGGCTCAAAACGGTAAGGACGTCCATCACAAACAAAGTCATCGTCCACAACCTCAGAATCGTAAAAATATTCAGCCGTGTTGCAAAAAACTGACGTACAATGCTCATAGATGCCATCATCCAGGTCAGAGGTCAGTAGGTCAATCTACAGACCCCAGATAATGATAACAGGTAACTCTGGACTCAACGGGGAATAGCGTATCATAATAACGTATCATAACAAAATATTGGTGAAATTAATGAGTTTCACAGCAGATAATGCGTTATTAAGAGGATCTAAATATCTGACAAATGACACCAAAGTTATATGGGTGAGTAAACAACTGTATTTTATGCCACAAATAAGGTCCAGGTTGTAAAAACAGTAGTTCCCCTTTAAGTAAGGAGACATGTTGTCCATGTGGACGTAGCCGTAGATACCTATAATCAGAGCTGTCACCAAGTAGGGAATTAACATTTCTTTGTAAATTACTTTTATGGAATAATGTGTGATGCTATATTTAGCTTCTGTTCACAGCAAACAGAGTAAAGTGTAAAAGAATCAGCTGATCTTATTTTAACAGTGCTGCATTGAGATCCAGACCTGAAATGGAGGGATTTAGAACCCCGTGCTTCCTTTCATCCTCCTCAAACAGAGTTCATTTCTGCAAAAATACGAGCAGATTAATTTCAGGTTCAAATCCTCTCCCTTTGTCTAAACGGTTTTAAGCACGCACGGATTTTCTCCTTCTCTCCATCGGGCTTTTAATCTTTGAATAAAAAAATATTCCAAAAACAAGCGCACCGTTCTTCCAGGTCTGTGCCTCACGACTCAGAGAGAATATTCAGAGCTGCGCGACCGCATCCGAAACCCATCTTGACAGCCTCGTCGCCACCGTGCAGAGGGGTGCAGCGACAGGGCCGCAAATAAACAAGCCCGTCTTGTTTGTCGGTCGCGACAGGAGAACTAATTTCAAACTGGTCAGCGTGTGTGTGTGTGTGTGTGTGTGCGGTTGCGTGTGTGCGCACGCGAGCGCATGTTGCTCTCGAGATTCTTCCGCCTGGTTTGTTTGATTCGCGAGTGAATCTCTTCCAGTCCATTAGAGAGACGCTGGGAGGGCGCCGCTGCCAGCTGACCCTCTCTGCGGAGTTTGCACTAAATCACATCTCTGTAAAATAACACGGAATAACCACTGTTGCTGCAGGACGAGTCAGTGAATGTGGCGCGGAGCTGCTGCTGCTGCTCCTACGATATGGAAACAAGCCTGCAGTTTCTTCTGACAAGTAACACACGCCTTAACACGATTTACCTGCTGTGATTAAAACACTCCTGAAATCCTGAGGTCTGACATCCTCTGCAGCTCAGACCCAATCTAATAACTGATCATATGGTTGGTTAACACATGATTTCTGATGCAGCCTCCCTCTTAAGATGCAAGTGCGCATTCTGCTGACAATAGTAATCACATCCATTCTGTATTATTTTCCTCCGTCACTATGGAAACAGAATAAGAATGAATGGGGTATTTATCCCTATAGCTATAGCTCTTCTGCATGGCGAACACGCATTATGACATGACTAAACAAGCGATGAGGCACGCACGCGGGGGAGTGAAGAGAGTTTCCGTCTTGCCTCGCATGTATAATGCATGAGGGCGAATTTCTATTTGTCAGTCTAAAGACATAAGTCTTCTTTAGGAAACAATAAAGAATACACCCGGAGTTTCACCCTCATTTCATCACTTTTTTCCCCGTGGCAGCGGGCGTCTACGCGTCTGTCAGGGGAGGCGAAACGTAGCCGCACATGTTTCTGTGGATTTGCGGAATGAAAGATTTACCTTCATCTCTTCAACTTCAGCAGCGGCGCCAGCGCGCGCCGAAAGATGAACGGCTTCTAGTGGAGGCAAGAGAGCTGCTACTCTGGAGGTAGGAGACTCCGCGTGTACGGTCACCCTTGAATCTTACGCCGCTTCATCGCTTGATGTCTATTCAAAGGCAGCACTGGGAAATGTTCCAGCATATCATTAACCGAGGATCTGGAGCCATACCCGTGTGTGCAAATGACTGATGTGCTGACTCCTAAGACCTCTGACTCAAACTGGATCTGTACGGCTCCCCGGCGACAAACTCTAAAATAAACAGAGTAGCTTTAAGTCAATATCGCTCCCTTCACTGTTTTAACACTTCAGAAATCTAATCTCAAGTGTTAAATTGCATTAAATGTGACTAGACTCGACTGTCAGCCTCTGTTTGTACACGTTAATACTCTAAAGAGTTAATTTAACAGATTTCTTGGAACAGAGTGTACATATAATTTCTGCTTCTGGACTTAATTAGTGGGTTATTCTTGTGTCAACTTCATCTCAGCTGTACAAAGAGTGTGCTGTTACTATGTCACCAACCATCTGGGAGCGCAATTAGCGAAAGAACCAAATGTGAAAAGTATCTTTGCTAAATGAACTGCTGGAAGAGTCCAGACTCACGGGGTCCCCCTTTGTCGGGCATTTTACAGAATGGATTAAAGCCTTAAATAGGATATTTATACTAACCATACGGTAGGCTCAGTACTTATCCATTATCCCCTGGGACATAGAAAAATAAAGGAGCATGGCAGTCCTTCAACACCTTACCAGCTATTCCTGACTGTTGCTTCTGTTATATGAAGGCAACAAGTCTGTTAGGCTAAACATAAAATCTGTAAGTGCCTTTAAGACCCATTTGAGTGTTCTGTGAATAATTCACATGGTGTTTTCACATAAATCTTCATTCAAAGTGGTTTGAAAGAAACCAAGAATATAGCTTTCGCTGATAATCAGTTTTATTTTAGTTGTTACGGATATTCAAGTTCTAGTTACTTAAAGAATATGGGCTTAAAGTGCAGCCTCTAAGCTTTAACTTGAAGGAAAGGTTAAGAATTCACAGCACCCTCGTTTTCATGGGATCAGACGTGACTGAGCAACTGACTCGAAGGTTGTTTTATGGACAGAGGTGAGACAATGCTTCATTCATTTTCATTAATCAGGTAGAAGGTTTGGAGTCCCTTCCAAGTGTGGCAATTGCATTCGGAGCAGTGGTGTTCAATGGAGCATCTAAATAAAAGTGAAGCGGGCCCTCTGCAGGCTGCGAGAACAAAACAAATCTATCGAGAGAGAAAGCAGGAACATTAGGAGACGGCGCGTCAACAGTTTGACAGGGAGAAAAAGAAAAACACATGTGTGAGCTCCACAGAAGAGAACATTGGCGGATGACTGCAGGATCCATGGTAAAGAAAACCTACTGCACAGCATCCAAACCATAGACTGTATAAATATGGACAAAGTGTGGCCTAGAGATGGACGATATGGAGTAAAAAATGTATCACTATTCATTACAACTCTCACAGTCTAACGTTTTACGGTGCGGTTGCATCAACATCAGATTAACTACCTAAAGTGACAGAAACCATCCTTAAAAAAAAGAGATTATTTGAGCGTATTTTAGTGTTTTAGTTTGACCCAAGTCCCGTCCACTAACATAAAGGAGGTGGAGCTTATGGCCTATACTAGAGCCAGACACCAGGGGGAGCTCTACTTGCTTTGGCTTCCCTTACGAGAAGCAGTTCATACTGCCGTTATCATTCAAGTCTGCCATGAAGACTTCACAAGAGCAAAAGTTTTTACCACACGGTGCAAACAAGTCACGCAACTCAGGGATAGAAAAGTCAGATTAGAATTTGACGGGAAAAAAAAAAAGTCTTGGAGATCAACCTGCACCAGAATGACAGGAAGATAAAAGTAAGGAGAAGGCTTGAAACGGCTTATGATCCATTCTTTGGTGAGTCCCAGGGGTTCTAGACTTCAGGCAGTCGCTGAAAGCAAAGGATTCTCGACAAAGTATTAAAGATTTAAATTTTTATTTCTGATTAAGAGAATTTATCTTGTTATAAAAAAGTTGTATACAACTTTTTTTTATAACATAAGGGCTGTGATTTAAAACAGTGTCATATATTAGGTTTGAACTGAAACTGAGAGTTTGAACCCATATTCATTTTAATAAACTTTAATGAAGTAAAGGAAGTTTTAGTGTTTAAGAACAAGAGTTGCAGTTTTTTCGCTCTAACGGGAGGCTTTCTAAAACGCTGTTCGCCGATCCGTGACGCCCTGGATGGATGACAAGTTTAATAATCTGAATTGATAAAGGCCGCTTGCATGCAACGACAACTTTCTTCGTCTCTGAGACAGTTTGGTTCTCTTTCACAAATGCTTTTTGCCTCTCAGAGCTGACAGGTGACACGGGTTAACGTGCGCCACCGCGAGAAGTCGCTTGTCACGCTTCACTCTCCACATCGGCATCGCCCTACAAGCGAGCCAGCCCAAGCAGCCAGCTAAGTTAAAGTTTCATGTCACATTTTTATTGTGTACGCTCCTATCTGTCACTTGCTGGTTTGTCTTTTCTGCAGAATAAAGCAAACAACCCTGCAGACAGATGTATGGCACTCAAAATATCCAGCGCGTGAAGATCACTTAACACTCTGTACCTGTTCTCCAGCCACTTGAGTTTTATGAGATGCAGGTTTGCGGCTCGGGCTCACTTAAGTGTTTTGCATGGAAACTTCTCAGCTGCACACTAACTAGAAAGTCATCTGCGCAGAAGGGGAGACGGGGAGAATACGGAAAGCAGAGAAAGCGGGGAAGAAAAGGGAGAAAGTCGGGTGTGGAAGATTTCACTGCAGAGCACAGCGTGTCCCCTCAGCCCACACCCACAGCCATTGGTATTCACTGCGGCCAAGTGGCAGCGCTAGCGTGTGCTGCATCTCTCAGGAACATTAAGAATTGAAAAGTATCTTTCCCATTGTTCTTATCTATCAGCCTCCATTCCATAACGCACTCTTGTCGTGCCACTCTGGCAAAATAAATTGCCATCACGGAAACAATATGCACCGGCAGACGCGCTCCATCCCTGGAAATAAAATGCCACGCGACCCACTGCTTCGAGGCGCAGGGGTCTAATAAAAAGAGGCTGCTGCTCCTGTTGATGTTTACCAAGGCTAATGTATTCTGGCCC
Source organism: Planiliza haematocheilus (assembly GCA_005024645.1). NCBI lineage: Eukaryota > Metazoa > Chordata > Actinopteri > Mugiliformes > Mugilidae > Planiliza > Planiliza haematocheilus. The sequence goes on from SRSE01000613.1 coordinate 6,210,811, forward strand.
GCTGCTGTTTTTTTTTTCCCCTTTTTTATTCTTTTTTTTATCACTTTCTCCGACGAAATATGAACATTCATGTTGAAAGAATAGACTATCAGGCTCTTTCATTGGAATAATGTTTGGCTGAAGTGCTCTCATGATGAAAAATGGCTGCTGCTTGCGAGCAGCCTTCTCTTGTTCTGAAATAAATATATAAAATCACCTGGTTGTGTGAAAAAGAAATAGAAAAGAAAAAAAAAGAAGAAAAATCAACGGCTTTGGGCAGCTTCTTCACTTGCAAAAGCACACGCCGTGAGACAGGAGAAGCAGGACATTGATGGGCACTTTCATGTATTATGGACACAACAGCACCCCAGCGGCTGCACTCAGCGAGTTCTCCACGAAGGCCCAGAGGACTCCAAATATAAAAAAAATATATATATTCAGAATAATATATCAAAATCCTGGACGAATTCCCCCGGGTACTGCAGCATGTGTACACAGTGGCCTCTTGATGCGTTCCCATGGTTACTTTGCCAAAGTGCAAAAATAATTCATCGCTTACCCTCTATCTGGCCACCTGTTGTTATTACCGCAACCCAATTGTTGCCGCTGCTCAGGTGGAAAAGGGGAGGAAGGGTGCACGCTTTGCATACGAGAGCGGCCACTGACTGACTTAACAATATATTAATAATTAGTGGTTAAGGCTTGTGTGCTTTTTCAGTTCACCCTATAGCTTCATTGTACAACAAACCCGACTCGTAGTGGTGACCTTGGCATCAGTGCACGCATACAAGTATCAGGTTGCATGTACAGTACGTCGTCGGACCTTTACACACTTTCTCCGGCGAGTCATTCATACGGTACGTTCAATGCAACGATGTCACAAAGGTCAAATTCTTTCACGCTCGCCGTTTAAAGACTCGCACTTGCGTCGCCACTCGCCTAGCAACTGCGTGCAGCGCCATAACGACCACAGTGAACAATTAGCAGCCGGCATATAACAGGATTACGAGGTCAAGCTCGTTCCCTCGTATCCGATATGCAATTATCATCTGAAATTACATCTTTGACGATACGTCTCATTTTTTTTTTTAAGGTGCAGCGCTGTTGAACATTGTTGATTGGGTGAGATCTGTTGTATATAGTGATAATAGCAAATGCGATTAAGTAACTCTGGGGGCAACAAAAACAACTCAATTTCCATCACCCTGCCTTAGCTGCAGCCAGCTAACAGCCCAGCACAGTCAAAGGAGCTGCTTACTTCTCAGTTGGAGGTGTGCAGCCTGTCGCCTGCAGCTCTTCCACTAACGGCTCACTGCAGCCGCCCCTTCATGTTCAATCGCTCCCTGCAACATTTCAGACCGAACCGGTGTCAGAAAATGCTTAGCGAGAGTTCAGTCAGGAATATGATCTCCGCGCACATCCCACCTATGTCAGTTTCACACAATCCCCGAGCTCCGCCAGCTCATACCCGTCTTCAGCCGATCACTTACCCACAGCTGAACCGCTCACTCGTGAGCTGTCAGATTTAAAAGTCTTCTCTGTCTCTGTCTCTGCTGTCACCGAGCTGTCATTTCAGGTCCACAGAGTTTTTGGGACCCACCTCCACATCATCAGCGTCTAAATCAAAACCTCAGACGGGAAGAAGCTGCCTTCTCTCTAAGATTCCTCAGGATTACTTCCTCGTCATCCAGGGAGGTTTCTTTAACATCAGGATCAACTGTTGCTTGGCAATGGTCTTAGACTTAGCCATAGACAGACTTTATTGAGCCACACGGGAAACTGCTTGATCACAGGAATACAGAAAGAAACACTCTTAAAAACCATGTTTGCATGTTTTATGTGCTAGGTTAAATCGTGATTCTAAATTAGCCGAGAGTGTGGGTGTAGACACATTGCATTTTCTGTGACTGCTACACAATAAAAGTCCACTCACATCTAATCAGTTGGGTGATTTTACTGTGAAGCAGCAGCAGCTGGCAGGTTGGCATTACCTTCAAACCCACTGGCTACCCTCGCATGATTTAGCTTTCCGGATTCATATCCAGATTAGTGGCTGCGTGACACAGCATTGTCTCTGGGAATGTCAAGTTGGAAGGCCAGTCTGAAATCATAATAACGCAATGCTTTCATCGGAGGGACCACATGCTCAGTTGCTTTTGTGTTGCCTCATTTGACGATCACGATTTAATAAAGATTTGTTTAAAGGACTCCCACTTCAAGTAAAAAAAAGTATCCGACATCGACTAGAAGAGCAGAGGAGCTGAATATGTCAACCAGATCATGCTTCACGCCAACATTTCAACTTAAATAAACTTATTTTGTATATTTAAAGAACCTCTTTGCTCGGAGAGAGAAGCGAACGTCAGATTAAGGAGCTGAGTGGAGCTTTGTGTGTTTACTTTTCAGATTGTTCGGTAAACGTAGCGGCCCGACGTAGCTACAGCTGCAGCACCAAGCCCGACAACAGCTTTACCACGGTGCTTAAGCAAAAGCCCTCAGTGGCTGTAGCGAGAATAAAAAAAAATCACCCGCCAGAACTGCCCAGCATCTGTGGAGGTTTAATAGATGCTGGCTCGCCCTGTGTCAGGACTCATGCTGTTTGAAGGTAGCCAGCTCATCGAGTTGTCAGGGCATGAACTTGAACATCTGAGAGGGAGGAGAGCGCGACTGCCAGTGCTTACTGCTGCGACAAGGTGAAAAGTTCTAAGAGTATAACTTCATATCCACAGATATGTGAAAAACGAAGTGTGTGGAAACGGTTCACTTTTTCCAACATATCGGATCCTCTCGGATAAAATTAATGCAGGTGTGCTGCAAGAAATGGCAGAAAAATTGACATCTGCAGTTATTTTCACTCACTCACTCAAAAGTTTTTTATTTTATATTGCACCTTAAACTCTGTAAAATCAGAATCATAGGTTGGAGATAAGGTGACAAAGATCAGCTCCTCAGAGTGACAGACGGTAGCCGTCTTATTTAAACTTCTCTCCGTCAAGATCTAAAGAGCTCTATGGACCTCAGAAACAAGGTCCATAGTGCCTATGCCATGGGGTTTAAAAAGATGAATTATTCATGGAAAGAAAATCATCAGCGAGAGGAGAAGATGTAAAACGAGTCCTTGTCCCAGTAAAATCAGCTCAAGAGCATCTGAAGCAAAAAGGAAATCCCAAGTTCTGCAGGTCACTACGCAATTGTTGGTGTCAATGAGTCAAATCAACTTTTGTGCATTTTTGTACACACACACAAAGAATTTGTCGTCTACATGTAGTCTCATCCAAGGGAGCTTGCAACTTGGAGCAGTGGGCGACCACGCAAGGCGGCGTTTCAGGCCCTTGCTCGAGTCACCTCAGCCATGGGTTAGTAACCTTATGGCTCCAAAGCTCTCGGCTACAATCAGTTCTGGACAAAATGAGCTTTTCAGTTAGAAGAACCTCAAACTGACTGTGAAGCGTGGTGATGGAAAATGTTGGCTGGGGGACGGGACAACCTGCTCTCGTTGAGTCAGCTAGAAATCAAGATCATAGAAAACGCTGAGAGGATGTGATGACGCAATTTCTCCAGAAGCTGAAATTAAACCCAGGGTGGCCTGTTCAATGAAGTAATGATCTAAAGCAACAAATCCACCAAGGAATGGGTCAAAAAGAAGAGGAAATGGAGGGCTGGATAATTCCACTGAAACGCCGTGGGGGGGTTGAATTACCTTTACAACTGAAAGCATTTTGTACAAAAGAATTAGTCAAGACCACGTCAGAAAAATAAGCTTTCAGGTTTTGATGAATAAATAATGATAGCCAAAGGCCAATTTCCCCCGTGGTGCCTTTCATGTACGGTATTTCACCTACATCTGTAACCACTGGTTCATAGCGAACCAGATGTTTGCCCGCTCCCCACCCAAATATGTCACAAAAGCCATGTCGTGTGGGACTTTACGAGCCGCTTTTCCACAAAAAAAAAGCCATCTGAACCTTTTTTTCCTCCTGATAAGTTGACTCGAGCCTTTCAAATAACTGTTGAAAAGCCGGCAATGAATACATCCCCAACCTAAATGCCTGCCAAAGAACTGCAAGTGGTAGTCGCTAAACCTTGGTCCCACTACTTTTCACAAAAGGAGACGGGGGGGGGGGGGCACAGACATGTCTCAAACCACTCCTGCAAAATCCAATCCTCTGTCCATTTTTGTGCTCAGTATGTTCCAAGCTGTTGCACTTTTGCCAAAATACGTCTAAATTCAGTCCTTCTGTCTAAATCCTCACGGAGCACCTTGTCAGACTCACAGCAGAGAGATCGCTGTGACGACCGGCCACCTTGGCGCCGTACTTCCTGTCAGGGAAAATGCAGCACGGCCGCGTAGAGCGTTGCGCACAAGCGTGCCGCCATATCCAGATAAAGAGAAAAGTTAAGTCTGGTAGTGATAATGAGCTGTTTTGATCCTGGTGTGGCTCTATAGGAAGCATAAAGGCATATGCTAGGAAGCCAATTAGCAAGGTACCGTAATATGGAACAAGCAGAGCATTTATTCTCAGGAGACCAGTGAAAGAGCATGAAAACGCTCTGCAACTGCTTTTAAAACTGTTACAGTAAGATTAAGAGACAAGTGAGAAATTCGGCCACGTCTCGGTAATTACACAAACACACGCATACTGTAACTGCTACATCCTTGCTTTAGTTCTCAGCCCGGAGGACTTTTATTGTTGCATGAAAGGCAAATAACGATACATTTAACTGTATTGATCCCCATGGGAAAATTCTCAGAGAAGTCGCCTGCCACCTGTGCAGCATCCAGGGAGCAGAGTGAGGGGTTAGATGCTTGCTACAGGTACCTCGCATCATCCAAACACATGCTAGTTAGGTTAATTGGTGATTCCAAATTGGCGGTAGGTGTGCATGTGAGCGTGAATGGTTGTCTGGCTCTCCGTGCTAGCCCCACCTCTCGCCCGATGACAGCTGGGATAGGCTCCAGCACCCCCCGTGAACCTTCACAGGACAAGCGGTTACAGACGATGAATGAATGAATGATTCAGCAAACTAGTGTGCCTAGCATGAGAACTGAGCCGCGACAGAAAGATGTCAGTCGCAGCTGATTTTTCAAGGTGACCAAAATGATTACATATGCAACCTTCTGCGGCAGTGTAAATAAAGCGTTTGGGCCCGGCCAGAGCAAGACTCATTACCATGGCAGCCAAGAAAGTGGTGGAGAAGGGTGGTTGCAGATGGAAGATGATTTGTTTAATTGAGTAAAGTGCGTCTTTTACCTTAAATTATGGTCCTTTTCAAGCCTAAACAAGCAGCTTGTTGCCAAGTCGTTAACTAAACAGCAAGTTACAATGACATGAGACAAACCCCTGTCTCCTGGGCGTGAAGTGTTGCATTTAGCTCATCCACCGCTCTGCGTATGTGCTGTTTTGGTGTATGAGGACTTGTTGTGAGGGAAACCCAAGGGCTTAAATTACGCATCTTCTACACTTTTCCTGAGCCACAATTCAAGACTAAACAGAGAAAGGGCTCATTAGCAAAACACACTTGCGGGAAGTATTAAAAGCAATAACAATAAGAATTCATTACAAAATGGCAGCAATCACAGTGGCACTCGGAAATCCAACCATTCTGCAGAGCCGTTTCCTCCTGCGTCTCCGGGACTGTGCGGGCAGGTGTGTTTTGATCAAACCAAGCCAATATGAGGAAAAAACATCCCATACTACCACACAAACAGTTTGCTGTCTCAAACTCCAGACCGCAGACAGTAAATTAAAAAGGACCTCCTCACCTTCAAGAAGTGCAGCCACGAAAGTAAAGGGGGCCGAGGCGTTTAACCCCTGGCAGCTTGGCGCATTTCAGCCTCGGCCCGTAAAAACTGCACGCGGCACCGGCCAGCTCCCAGGTGTAAAATGTGTGCAGCTGCGTGAATGTTAATCAGAGCCTGGCTAAAGAGCGGGGAGCGCTGCAGTCAGTCCTCTGTGGTCAAATAAAGGTTAAAATAAGGTTAAAAATCACTGCACATGCATGGAGAGCAGGGAATCACCAGCTAAGCTTTGGCGTTCTGTACTGGACTCCAATTAAGAAACTAATTCATTAAAGCAGGTCAGTTAAATTTATGCAAAAATGCTGCTATCCAAAAGCAGCAGAATGTCGTACCTCGTCTCTTTTATGAAGCTAAAACATGGCTACGAACTAATAGCCAGGTTTAGAATATGCAAGGCTGAAGGCGCGCTTTGTGAAGGAAGGTTGGAATTTTGTATCCTCCATTTTTAACACTATATCACAGTAACACATGCCACCTTGGTTGCAAGTTATTGCACTGAAGGTATGTAATACTGGGGCCTTCACACTTGAAACACAACTAGTGCTTTTGTATGAATGAATGTTAATTTATTTCAGATGAGATCCACTGCAGGACTTTCTATTTATCAGCAAGACAGCAGCATCCCTTTATTCCTCAGATTGCTGCACACACATATTTAAATATAGGGTGTAGCCTACATCAGAAATGGTGCATGCATGCATGAAAAGAACAATATGAAGGTAAAGATGGTATTAAAATATGCAGGAAAGTTTCTCAGCAGCGTAAAACCAGAATGTGAAAATCCTGGCCGCAGCATGCTGAGAAGAAAGCGGTAGAAGCCTCACAGGACACAACAACAACAAGACCATTTCCTTTGCTCATCGCATGCTCACGCTGAAGATAATTACATAACAGTCAATCAAACGGTTTCGATGGCTCAACCATCCCCATCAGTTCAGCTTAACGCTCCTCCACCGAGTCTTCTCAGACGCGAGCCTTGACATTTCAATTCGACGGCTGCCGTCGAGGAGAACGCGGCGAAACGATGATCATTCTCAAACAACTGCAAACACCAGAGAGCCACGCCGCGATCCCGAACGAACCCTCGGGCGTGCCAAAACAGTTGCGGCAATGGAGGAGATCGACGAGGCCGCTGGCTTTTGCGGACGTGCTCAGTGGGTCGCGGCTAATGAGGCCTGATGGTGAGGGTTGAGGATTGCCAGCGAGGCAGCACGGTCTAACCAGGTTCGAAGAGAACCCGTGCATGTGTGCATGTGTGCATGTATGCGTGCTCGGAGTCCAGCTTCCCTTTGATTCTGCTCTCCATCTCAGGCACATGAAGAAGGATCGATAGTATAATTTGTCATTAAACAATACGTATTGCAAAACCGAAGTCACACACAAATAAAATACCAATAAAGCCCCATAAATTGCATGATGCAGCATTTTTTTTCGAATTTAATATCGCAAGGAACCGGGCAGAAACACTACCATTGCCGAATTGATTTTCCAATAAAGTAAAACACACAGTCGCCGCCCTCCTTCCTTTCTTCCTCTCCTCCCTCTCACGTCCACCTCGGCGCGGCTGCCGCCAGAAAATAGCGCAGAGAAAGTGCTCTTTTCTCTGACAAGCAGGGAGCGGTTTGCTCTGCTGTCAACGGTGGAAGGAGAGGTCGATGTGAGTCTGCAGCTAAAGTGACGGACAGAGGAGAGATTGTGTGTTAGCCTCTACGTGCGCATCAAATCTGAAAGGGGAGACGGCGCCGGCTGTCAGCCGCCTTATAATGAAGGTAATGTGTCCATCAATAAGTAAAGGTGGGCTCACGCGTGGGAGGCTCTGAGGACGCTTCGGCACCAGAAAAACAATTAGCTTTAAGCTCTTTGAGGGTTAGATAACACTAATACCGCTGTGTTCGGTATTTACAGAGCTTGAGATGGGAGGCGGTTAGCCTAGCTTAGCATTCACACTGGAAACAGACTTTTCTGGGGAAGATAAATGTCGGGACTACTTGTTGATGGACAGTTGATCCCTGCACACACTTCTTCTGTGCATCTAATGTCTTCAGAATAACCTCCTTCAGATTGCACCGATAAGAAAGAATTTTTAACGGAGTTGAGGGGTGGTAAACCTTTGATAATCAGTTCAGTAGGAAAATATCACTGTAGCCTTGTAACCATGTAAACGCATGAGGGGATTGCTTGTACTGGATGGCTGGAATAAATCCATCTGTTCTGCCCTTGTTTGGGCCACACGGGATCAACTGTGACGAGTTTCCAAGAGGGACAGAAACGTGGAGGGAGCAAAAACAACAAGATCTTCAAAAAGAAAAAAACGGTGGATGGAAATGCAGAATGAAGCCAGAATCAAAGTGTGAAGTTGAATCAACTCCATGTTGTCAATAAAGTTGAGGGTTGAGGTTATATTTCGAGCAGATTCGGTGCTCCAGAGCAGCAGCCATGTTAATAGTTAAGAGAGAATCTCTGAGAATGATTTCAATCAGGTTTAAGAAATATTGTAACCATGAATAATTACAGATAAATCTTTATTTGGTGAATGTAACGGGAATGTAAAGAAGCTTTGGACCAGGTCAAAAATAACCCAGGTCAATAAACTTCTTAACAGCTACTGCCGAAATCTTTTTATTTTCTCAAACGCAGTGGAGAGCGTGAAAAAAGATGAGAATATGTCGGAAAAAAAGCTTCTGCAGCGGGGAAAAAAAAAGAGAAAAATACATCAAGAATGTATTTTTCAGAAATCTAACTTACTTGTTATTGCGTCGGGGTGTGCGACTCCTCTCCTCCTTTACCACAATAATGAGCAGCAGAACTTGAGAGGAGCGAACCGAGAGAGGCAGTCCGAGGGAGTTTTTTTGCGCATGCCGTTCAATTACATCGAAGGCGGCTGGGATTGCATGCACCCATGCGTACGGCCGATGTCAATGCGCGCAGGAAATAAATAAATAAATAAATGGTTAACAAGATTTTTGTTCATGCAGAATGCCTCTTGCGCCGGAGTCAATAGCGTATGTCAATTACTTTACGGTAAAGCTATCGATGCCGTTTCGCCGTTTGTCAGTTTGTCAGCTAATTAAGCCACTCTCCACGGCACTCTTCAAACTTACAACACGGGAACTGTATGAAGATGCTATGACTAAAGCCTGGGTTGGAGCAACTCCTTGATTCATTTGTTTCATCATAAGTTTCTGTAGCGCTCGTACACAGAGCACATTAGTCAGTCTGCCGTCAATTCATGTTCAAATACCCCAAACTTCTTTGTTTTCATTAAGTAGTTGCTGCTTTAAAGGACGCAGAGGTTGTAAAAGATACTGCCCGCTATAAACCCTGATGAAGTAAGTGAGCGGGTAGCAATAAAGGAGTGAAGCGTTTGACACGTCCAAGCACGGCTGTGAAATTAATGCACACTGTTATGAGTGATATGACAAAATATGAACTTATTAATCCATTCTGCTGCTCTTTGCGTCCACACAGACTCTCTAACTACTTATTGGAAAGTCGTCAACCAACTGCCAAACTCGCTGCCTGGGAGGAACATGGTGAAGACGGATTGTGCCCCTGCAAGATCACAGAGGGAGGGATTGTGGAACCGTAGGAAATGAGGTGCACGATGAGCATTTAAAGAAGGGCAGCGATGCAGAGGAGTGTCTGAAAATAAATATTTCCTTTGGTGCTCGGAATCAAAAGTGCAAAATTCGGAGAACGCTCAGGCTGAAGTAAAGAGTTAAGGTGATGGGTTGCCATTTTAATGACTGACATATGCTTGAGCAAGATCGTTATGTCTTCCAATTTAGTCTGGTCATGATGTTGAATAAAAAGGCTTGCTCTAAACGCTAATAGCTTGGTCAACCAGCCATCCCACAAACCATTCACAAAAATCAATGCTGCCCCAACACGAGGGGAGGGTACATTACTCCCAGCAGCACAGAATCACACATATTACGACATCTTTAGGCAAGGAGTTGTGTTTACGTTTCAGAGCATTTCTGCTATAGTCAGAAATCATACTCAAACTCATATAATCTACTTTCACTAACCTGGTTTTACATCAGTTTTAAAGGAACAGCATGTACTATTTTAGGGGATCCATTAAAGTAAATGTAATAAAGTCTAATATGCTCTAAAAGTAGGTACAGAAAGAGAGGCATATTCTCTTGGATGCAATCTACACTTTCAACTCCAGGTGGCAGTAAATCCCAGATACTGGTCCTTTAAAGGTGAATTACTGTTTTTTTAGAACCTGGAGCTTATTTCTGGCATAAATACGATTACTCACCCAACTTTGGTGTCATTTGGAGTCATTCGGGAGATATTTAGATCCAGCTGAGCGCCGTGTATCCATATAGTGGGAGTGACTGGGGCACCGAAACACAGCCTCTAAATAACGCATTATCTGCCGCAAAACTCGCCGCCTTACACTGGTGCTATTCCCCACTCAGGTTGTAAAAATTCCCCTTTAAGAACAAATGTTTAAATTTGCAAGATGCAAATTTATTTAAGTTTCCGCAGCATCCTTCACTACTCAAAAGGCTTTAACTTTCCTCTAGAAGCCTTCAAATCGTTTATATGAACTAAGAAAAGGGAAGGCCACTGGGCTCCCTGGGCGTCAGCTGTCAAGGGGATCACTTCAGAGGCAATTTATGCATTTTTAAAAAAGGGCAAAGCAAAGACTCCTAAAATAATATTTGGTAACTTAATCTCAAAGACGGAGCGAGGAACTGTGGACGCCTTGAAACCCGATCTTCTCCTGGAGAGCTGGCAGCTGGAGACCAAATATAGGCCCAGTGCTTCGGTCGTAATTGGGAGCTTTATTGATTTCCGGGCCTGTCGTCATGCCTGAGGTGACCTTTTGTTTGAGAATAATTGCTCTATTAGAGGGTTTATTCAGGCACCTGCTGGGTATCTCAGACACTATTATTGTCCAATAAGAATCCTAAGGCAGTATAGTGGTGACCCTGTTCTGATATGTGGTGTGGACGGAGAGAGTCTGACTCTCTGCACCGTGGGGGCTTATCATCAAATGAGAGCGCAGGGCTGCCTGGGTGCATTTGTGGGTCAGCGTGAGCTGCAATATGGCTCGGAAACCTGATAAGGTCATAACATATATTGCTTCTGTTGCGCTGCTTCATTTCAGAGAAGCGGCCAAAATTGTTCGCAGCCGCTGTTCAGCACAAGCTATCACGGAATGAATTGTTCAGCCATGTAGTGCACGCTGCAGTTTTGGATATAAAGAGGTTTGCTTCTCTACTGCTGCCGAAATAAGTGGAAAGCCATTAAAATGGACCTCAGGTTGTCTGCGGGTTCATCCCAAGTGTGAGCAGCACAGTCAACTGAGAGCTACACCAGGGAAACTTTCTCATGCTGAGGCAGATCTGCCGGGTGGTTCGGCTGATGCGCAGCCCTGATGGAGGCCTGAAACTACTCCAAGGCAACAGAAAGTCGATAGAAAGGAGTTTCTCTCTGCATAGCTATCCTTTATTTACACGACAGACATCGGCCAAAAGCAGAGGGGAAGGGGAGGGGGGCTGAAAAATGCAGAAATTATAAGCTGTACAACATGCTGACTGCAACTTTTTTAATAAGAGATCTTTTGCGGACCCAAAGAGAGTTGATGTTCTCATTTAAAAAATATTCCTTATTAATTTCATCAGAATTTTATGTTGAGAAAAAGGGAGAAAAATCCTTTCAACTTTCAAATGCGAGTTAGAATGGCACTTCAGTGCAACATCAGGAAACATCAATAAGGCTTTCAGTATGCTTCTATTCAGACTCCCTCACTTGTACTGGCGTCTTTCATTCAATGAATCTGTGCCTTAAAACATGAAGACAGGATAAACAGATGAAACCGTGTTTATTTTTTTTGTTTAAATCTTGGGACCTGCTCGTCACAGATATCTTTGAAACCGTGCTAGCGGGCGCCGAGAGAAATAGACAGATGAACAGGAGGACTTTGTCACCGCGGCCCAGACATCATGTTTTGCCAGAGTTTGTGCAAAATTGTTTTGCTCCATAGTCCCCCCTGGCACCTCGGCAGAATGATATCATTAAATCTGGGCATAAACAGTTATGACTCATGCTCCATTGCTTGTTGCGACGCCATCGCTCTTGTGCGCCGTCCTCCTTAAAGCTCGGCTACAGAAGCGTTTTTACACCAGCTCATAACCATCCGGCTTTGGTTAAAACACATAAACACTGAATCAAGCTGCAGCACCAGGAGAAAGCACGTGTTTCGAAGATCCATTGAAAATCATTGCCACGGCCTCTTTGTGCGTGTCCGCGCACACGGAAAGCCGCTGTTCAATGGTCTTAATGCACTAATGCTCTCTAATGCATTCTGTTGTCACAAAGCAGACGTCGGCAACATAAAGGTTCTCGGTGTGATGAAATTGATTTTCAACGTGCTCCTTTGTCCCCCGTTGGCAAAAAAACAACAACATCAGAACAGCTTTAAGATTATTTTCTTTTATTGAAGCCAATTGCTCTCTAGCAAGCGGGTGCCCCCAATCCAAATCTTACCCCAAAACAAGTTGCTGTGTTACCTCCAAAACATAAAAATTAAAGACCACATCCACAGCAGACTGTGATCAATCTGTGCAGTTTCAAGTTACTTCAGATATACTGGATGGAAAATCAAATTATTCTGTAAACCTAAACTTTTATTCACTGAAACCCAAATTACCTTCCAACAACATTCATCAAACTCCAATAAAACCCGATGATTAAACTGCCTCCCGAGAGTAATTTATCAGCGGGCAGAAAAGCAGTGTTTCACGGCCATCTCTGGTTGAAATATCCCACGGACCCAAACACAGCAGCAAGAACGCCAAACCGCTGGAGGTCAGACAAAAGGAAACTTAGCCATTAAGGTTATCTCTAATCATTCTTAATTCTTAATTGAAGTAGTGAAAAAAAAGAGATTTGGATTTATACGTAATATTTTTGTCATATTATGCATTTTTTTCCCCTGTTTATTTAAATTAAGAAACCTGAATGGGTCTGCAGAACGTTTGACGTAGAAACACATACAAAACCTATGTTTACAGTCACTGTCTGCCTACAACAGACTATTTCACACATGCCTCTTTGATTAGACGCCGGTTTCAAACTTGGGTCATACGCCTCTGGAAATTCAGACTCACACAATATCGGATTATTTCGAAAATTTCTCTTCAACGCTTCAACGTCCCGATCCCTTGTATCTATTGATCACAGTGCAAACCAGTTGAATGTTGACCACAACGGCATGGTAGATGGTACATGGGCAGCAAAACGTCGTGGAATAGTGCAAGTCAATGGGGATCAAAACACAGCGATGGCATTGTTCGAAAGCTCCTCTGCTGTTTTTATCGGGTTAGGTTGCGTTTAAGGATTTAGTTTACACAGAGGAAATTGATAATCACTGAAGCTTATCGTGAAATTGGTCAAGTCCGGTCGGCATTAACCGCGGGAGATCAATAGGTCTCTGTTTTATGGAAGACGTTTCAATTTTGCGTGTTTGCCATTCTTTTTTTTTGTCTTTTTTTTTGAAGTTAGAAATTTTCCATTTTCACATCATAATTATACATAAAAAAATACAATCTTTGGATAAAATGTGAAAGGTTTGAGAGGCCACTAACTTCAAAACACAAGTGCTCTCCGCTGGTAGTGGAATCAGTCAAGTGTAACAATTACTGCTAATTTTGATATCTTACTGGCCCGAAACCAACTCAAGGGTCAGCGACAAGTGATAATAAATGAGCGATAAAAACTCACTGAAGAGCTTTCTAAGCTTCATTCACAGCCACAGATTACCCAGGAGTGTAGTTTTTCTTCTTCTCTACAAAGATAGCAAATGACTGAGCGGGGGGAAGCCCTGTATTTCACTGATATAAGCAGGGGTAGAGCATATATAATTCAGAGGCAATTGACAGCACCCTGAGGATCACTGAAATGAGATAATAAACTTCAGAGTGCAAAACCAGAGACTGTGTGGACTTCTAATCTCCAAAACGTTAAAGATGGTATATTCACTCCTGCTGTGTAACTGCCACTTTAAATCTAAAACTCCTTTAGTATCTCTACTTGGCTGTATGATGCACATGAATGACAAATCTTGTCAGGGTGATTGCTTGAGTGGGCTTCACTCTGTGGAGTAGCACAAACTTCTCCTGTTTTGTAATCAGCTTGTCTACATGCATGTTCCACTACGCCATAAATTTAATTTCCAGCGAGTGAATGATTATGAGAGCGCGCCAAAATGTGCGCGAGACAGACTTTCTGGAGTAATTAGCACCCCGCGTGGAACGCCGATGCCGTCAAAGTGCAGATGAGCCGCATTTTCATATCAAGAGAACAATGGCCAAATCAGAAGCCCCAATCACGCTTCCCGCCGTGTTTGATGTTCGAACAAAGTTGCGCGCTCATTTGCTGGAACACTCCTAAATTAGGGCTGCACGCTCATTTGCCAGGATGAGACGCGCATTAGCCGAGCATTTGATTCAATTTCGGTCGCTAGTTAACAAAGAAAAACCATAAACAAGATGGCAGCACAATTAATGACCAATATTCTTTTTCCCCCGCTCACTCTGTCTGATTTAATCTGTGTGTGTTTTCTTTGTGCAGCGCCGCATATTGAGCTACGGCATCTCCATAGAAACTGGGCTACCGCCGGGCATTTGGAGCGCGCCCAGCAAATGTCACTATGAAAGTCAGTATTTCAGACATGGGCACTAAGCACCACTGAGGAGAGATGTAATGGCTGCCAATACTCAGAGCGTGGAAAATCAGCAAGGGGTTGACATTTTCACCTCTGACCGATTCCCTTTCACCCTTGTTTTTTTTTTATAGAGAGAAAGCAGGAGTGGGACGAACGCCAGGAAACAGGAGTTGACAACATGACTATCAGACAGATGACAGGGACCCGTCCTTTTCAAGTGGAGAAAGATGACATCGCATCGGGCCGCCCACTTTCACGCTGCCGCCGCTATAACGGGATGAGCTGTCACATTAAAATCCCCGAGCTGGTCAATCTGGAGAGCCATCAGTATTCCCCGGCGGCAAGAATTATAGCAGCCATAACAATAACACTAAAGGTTCGAGGCGATAAATGTCAGCAGGAACACTGGTAGGAAGACTGGCCCAGGCTTTGAAAAGCAAACTCATTCCTCCTCGGTGTGCGCCTGGCTGAGCACCCAGATGCCAAGATCTGGGCACAGCCTCTTTAGTCCCCTGCAGGCTACTGAGTGGCTCTATGTGCTGCCTCGTCGGGCAATTTGCATCGCTGATGCAAGCGTAGGGAGAGTTTGTTGTTCATTAGAATACATCTTTTAAGGAAAAATGACAACTCTGCAAAATGAACTGCACCGAAACGTTAAGGACGGCGCCTGAGACCAGAGCTCGAATAAGACAAAGCTAATGCCATTCCGCGCTCTCCCCAGCTGTGCGTGTATCACTTTGAGCTGTCACACTTCCCCCGACATTGGCACAAACAACCCCTGGCAGCATGTCCAATGAAGCCGGAGCACAAGCTTCTCCTAATTCGCATCCGAGCCTACAGGCAATTACCCGCTTATCGTTCGTGACTCGCACTCGCTCTCCTGAATGTTTGTCACCGGCGTGGAGGTGGCGACGAGACAACAGCGGGACCCGAGGGGGGCCGGCGGTGGACCTGGAACCGCTCAGCGTTTCAATTAGGGGCTCGGTGGAACATGGCGGCTCCTGATCGCCTTCCTGCTCCGCAGCTCTGGGCCCCTAATTACAGGCGGTCGATAAGGCCAGAAAACACAGCTCGAGCGGACCGAGGCTGGGGCGCAGATAAACACGCGCAAACGAGGACAAGAATACAGAGACGCATTCACTTAACACGCCGTGGCTATATGTGCGCACGTGGATCCAGGCATGAAGCACTCCTGACGGTCGGGACCAAGCGTGATTAATTCGACTATTTTCCCCGCGCGTGCAAGCATGGAAGATTTCTAACTCAGAAAGATAAATTATTCTAGATGCATTTATCTTATTTACCTCATTTTCGCTTGAATACAAGGGACAGAGAAAAGAAAAGCCAGGGCTTAGCATTCTCTGCGAGTTCCTTTCTTTATGAAAACATGACCAGGAGTCTAGTATGCATATCCCATGCCGACTCCCTTAGCTCAGAGACACAATTAAAATGCAACAAAGATGCAGCAACACTTTTTTTTTTTTTTTTATAAACAACTGACAGGGGGGAAAAAAAATTGCTGACCTTTTCTTAAATGAGGCAGTTTTACACTCTATTTGAAAACTCCTCCTGAGGTGTTTTCACGACGCGCCGGGCACACGCAAACAGACGCGCACACACCTCATGTCTACACCGACCATTAGCGAGATGGAGGATTGTCATGACATTTAGTTTGACCGTTGCTCCAAACACTGAATATTTATTGCCGTATTAAAGCGACCCCCCTCCCCCCATGGCGTTATAAGCCATTACGGGAAAGAACATTTGAATCATGACAACAATCGTGATGAATCACTGTCTGCGGCCGCCTGGCAATCTTGGCGCTAATCTCCACTTGAGGCCCCAACATCACGGCTCAATTGTTAATATTGCCCTCAAGATGAACTATGGCACAGACATTAGGGGCATCCAATTGTCTTTGAAATCCATCTCCCGATCCCTCTTATCTGTCGCGGCACTCAGCAAACAGGAGGAATTGGCCTATTACCTATTAGCGTTCCAAAAGTGAATAATCCCACCGCTCTTTGTTTTTCCAGTTCTACACTGGTGGTTCTGTTTATTGCTCCCATTAAAAATGTGGCTACGCGGGAGGAAGGAGCAAGGGCGAGGACAATGGATGACTCCATGCCATGTTAGCGACTGAACAACGGGAGAACTCTATGTGTAAGTGGAGAAAGAATAACAAAAATACCTGAAAAATTACGCAAAAATGCTAATGGTCAAGAGGAAAAGAGCTCCCTTTGAGGTGAATAAAGGTTTTGCCCTTCACATTTCCAGCTTTCCTATAAGGCGGCGGTCCAGGCTCTTCCTTAAACAAAATTTATTCTTCAGAGTCCCATCCAAACAGAGGCCACGCGAGTGAGCAAGCACTTACACTCGTGTGCCTGTGCAATTAAGCCGCTAAAAAGCTAATCGGCGGCTCGTCAGCTGTGTCGAGGGTGTTTTTGGCGCCTCCAACAGCGGCGCATGGAGCCGCTGAAGCTAATAAATGTAGAACAACATTTGGTTTAGCTGAGATGGCTGCAATGCAGGAGAGAGAGAGAGAGAGAGAGAGAGGAAAGACATCTGAATAGAGGGATGGAGAGTGGGAGGCCAAGAGGAGGGAGAATTTCTGTGCTGGTTCATTTAGAGACACGGACAAAGAAAGGCGTTTTGGATCAATCGCAATTGTTGTGGTCGGCGTCGCTAAGTTAATTTCCAGGGGGGTTCACGTCAGGCTACAGCATAACCTGCCCCCCCGACCTGCTGCAGGTTTAGCTTTACATCTCAGGGCTTCCTCTGCAGCCGGCCACTATCTGAGCTACAACTTCCTGTCCCTTGTGCTGTCACTGCTCGTTCGACTATAGACAAGAGGTTATCACAAGGAGCCAGTTTACACGCACGTAAGGGTTTCTGTTTAGAATATCTGCGTGACTTTAAGTGCCTCTCTGGGCAATATGTGTGAACGTAGCACCATGACGGCCTTCTGGATTAGGTTTCTCAGTGGAGAGCTGATTAACTCTGTCGTTTGCGGTGGTCCAGAGCCTAAACTGTCTGGACACCGTACTCTTTTGTTGAGCAGTTTAAACTTCAGCAGGTAAAAATAGATGAAAAACACAGCTAATAATCTACATCAGCATCCGTCACTTTTGATCTGCAAACCCCTCTTATGCAAATGAATCCACTAATCGTAACAAGTCCATTAAAATGAAATGATTTTGCTGTGAAAGTTTGCCATTTTACACATGTCGTGCACAGTGCCACTTTACGTACAGATAAACAACTGAACCTCTACACCGGGGGCGGGTTCACGCAAAAAGCACGAAAGCCAAAGCAGGTGCCGCGCAGACGCCGCCGCCGCAGCCCCACTGCGTGTCTCGTTGCTACGTTAATTAACATCTGTTTAAGCACTTATCACTCAAGCTCTTTATCGGCGGGCCACTGAGGCAGCAGCTCCGCCACGGCGAGCTGAGCGAAACAACACACGGGGCGCCGCCTGAAACCGAACTGCAAGAAAAAAATAAATAAAAAGATAAACACACACACAGGCGCGCGCGTGCTGTTGTCGGTTCGCGAGTGTTTAAACTTTTCCCCGTCTTAAAAGACCGCGTTCCCCTTCCCGACTTGCTCCTGTCAATATTCCGGTTTGACTTTCAAGTGAGCATCAAATCTTACGCTTGAATTTATCAGCTCGTAGCAGACGGGCTCCATGTCAAATAAACAACATTTTATCAATATCTGACAAAAGTACACGCTCAGAAACCTTAATATGACATTGGGTGCTATCAGGTTACTAAGTGGGTATCCTTTCTTGGAGGAAATGTATTACAAGACCTGCACAAATTTACATATAACTATAAAGGATTTTCTGTTTCTTTTTCAGCAAATTGTGCACTGTGATACGCCTCGTACACGGCCACAAGCCACCTCTAGTCACCTGCCAGCAAAGAGCTCAGCAAACACAGCTACTCCTCTTTCAGGCGCCTTCTGAAAGTGATATGGTACCAACCCAAAGCTACAGAGTGAATAAGAAGTGAGCCCTACCATCATGACCAAGTCTGTGACTCCTCTCCTCCTTTGGCCCTCGGTTGTATTTCTCTTCAGGAACACCCGCAGGCTGCTCCGCTCAGCTGCTACTCAAGCTGCCGCAGTGGCATGATCTGAGGTTTTTGGCTTTGAATTCCTCCTGTCCAAATCCTTTATTGCTCCGCTACTACGAGAGGCTACAAATTGAATTTTAACAGGGCACATTTTAGGTTTCGGTTTCCCACAGTCTCCCTGCCCAGAAGCTTGCTTTCCTCACTAAAGGTTTCCAAAGTTTGACAGTCGCCGAGAGAGTGAGAGAAAAAAAAAAAGTCAGAATGGTTGAGGCGTCCTCTCTGTTTTCTTTGACCCGTTAAAAGTTTGCTGCTGTGTTCCTGCTCTAAAGCCACGCTGCGGCCCAAAACTGATGAAATAACTGAGAAATCTGAACTTGGAAAATGAGACATCATTAAACTGCTCACAGCACATGTGTTCTTCCTAAGATGGCAAAAGAGGGCTTTAAAAAAGCAAGACAGCTTTCAAGCGTGTTATTCCTGAGAACTTTATTACCCTGTTAGCGAGTGCCTGTGGCCCGTTTTTGCAGAACGGATCGCTGTCTGCAGCTTTTCGGACAAATTAGCGCGTTGAATCGTAATGAGGCTGTCATGGAGATCAACCTGACTGGATCAGATGCACAAATATTTTCATGACGTTATGGTCACTTACGATAACTAAACTGTAGATCAACAATATTCAGAAGATGTTCTGTTGTTCTTCCTAGCCTCCTAGCCAATTGTAGCTTATCCACCGTTGCTGTTACGAAGACTTGTTTGCGTTCTCAAAGGTACAGTATCCACTGTTTGTGTCAGCTGGCTTTAGTCTTCGCGGTGTGTTCAATTGCAAATCTTTTGCTCCAGACACAGGAGCCTTGAGGCAGCATTACAGTCGGGTTTCCTTGCCAGTACCTCTTTGATGTTGGTTTAGTGAGTCCCTACCTTTAGACTCGCAATCGCAGCACTCCAGAGTTACAGGCCAGCCTTTGTAATGACCCGAAGATAAGTGTATTTTTGTCAACAGCTTTAAATGAGCCCAAAGTGTCGCCCCCTCTACAAATGCATTACCTCGTCTCCCTCAACTCGACCTCTCACACCTTCAGATCCGCCACCTTGTTGCAGTAATGAGGGTTAGTGATGTGACTCTCTCAGCGCGCCGCGGCTACTTGATTACTGGAGAGCTGTTGCCGGCTATCTCTGGTGAGCTGCCCTCTATCTCCGTCCTCTGTCCCTGGTCCATAAGCCCCGCGAGCAGACCATCAATCAGCCGGGCCACAGCAGGACCTCACGTAATCACAGCGGCCGTGTATGTTTGTGTGTCTGGATGTGAGGCGCGGGAGGCCCCCGTGTGCAGACATGCATGTCTTTGTTACATTGCAGGTTTTACAGCCTAATATGGTTGAAGCAATTTTTCACTTTGCTGGAGCTTCACGCCTCAGGAAAATCCACTGACAGCCACCATTAACTATCTACTGATGTTCTAGCATCACCAGGTCTCTAATCTTGCCAGTAATTACAGAAAAGGTCACTTTGTGCTGGTGGTAAATACTATTTTAGTCTAAAAACCCAAGCCATTCAACAAAGACTGCGAATCCCAAACACAGCCAATGAGCTAAAATGTAAAAGCCGACATCAACGGTGCAATTGTTGAGTTATTGACTAGTCTTTTCAGTAAATTTCAATAATTCTGAAAACAACAGTGTCAACAGAGATGAAATTAATAATCTGAACCTTTAATCAAGCCAACAATGTGTCAAATTTAGACAATTTCTGTCTGCTTTTTATTCAGCATCATTTTCACTATATTATTATTTTTATTTAGTACAAATGTTATGATAAAAAGATAAAAAGTATGAAAGTTTTACTTGTTTTATACCCAGAATCAACTAATCAGTCAGGATATTATGAAATATGATCAACCTTGTCCAAAAAATGTTTAAATATGTCATAAGAGGACAAGGTTATGTCTTTAAATCGCTATTTTCCCAAGCCAAAGGTCTAAAAATATAACATAAAACGTCACAAACTGTAATCTTTACTCTTGAGAAGCCGCCACCAGAAAACCTCCAGCCATTTCTGCTTGATTGACGACAAATGATCACTTCATTATATATATATACGTTGACCGATTAACCGCAATCTGAGATCACCTCAGTGGCGGTTGCTTAGTCAGGGCTGAGCGGTCTGTGATGCGTGTGCAGGGTGGGACCGGCGGTGTTCAGTGTGACAGACAGTCTGCTGCTAAATCACAGCGGGGGATGATTGTCTGCCCGGCAAGATAAAGCCAAGTGTCCCTCTCACCTTTTCTGTCATTTTCAGACAGGTGCAACGCGCAGGTGGAGGGTGGCAGTGACAGATGCCTCGATACGGCTGCCTCGGTGGAAACATGAAGTGGTGTAATTTGGAAACTGGGAAAAAAATAACCTTTATTCTTAACTTAAATGACATTCAAGGTCTTGTCCGCTTGATCAGAACTGGATAAAAGAAGAAAACGGCCTTCGCACTTAGTCAGATTGTTAGTCGTGCTTTTAATTAAGAATATTTGGTATGATGTTGCACCTTGTTGGAGGTGGCAGTCAGTACCAGATTGAGTTATTGTTCCAATCTGCTGGCTCTGCACCGTAGGAGGAGGTGTATTATGTGTTAACCTTGACACCAGCGTCGTTTTTAACCTTATTAAATATTCATGCCTAAAATGCTATCAAACTTGTTCATTGTTGGGTGTGAGCATGTGGGTAACTCTACCCGGGCTCGTCAAGAGACGCCCCATCATCACCAACTGACTGGTGGAGCCTGGGAATAAAACAGAGCCACCCTGCACCACGCCAAAAAATGCAACAGTGTTCCCAGCCTTCAGACTGGAGAAACTCTGCACGTGTCAAAGGCCTTCTGGAAACAATGCGCGCTGCATTCCCATCTAAATGCGCAGAAAACTGTTGATACGATCAACCCCCCCCCCCCCCCCCCCCCCCCCCCCTCGCACTTTCGCAGGCCCCTCCACGCGCGCAGTCTTGATTCAAGTTGGCTTAATTGAGCAGATCCGCGCGTCCTGCTGCAAGGTGAAGCGCGCTGGATGAGGAAGCCGCTCGCCGTCCCCCGTGCGTAAAGTCGCCGAGTGATAATCACAGCCCGATAATAAACAACAACAACGATGATGATGATGGTGATGACGATGATGACTACAGCATGCTTTAAAATCCAGCAGTCGTGATGGACACAGGGCTATGACTTCCAATTGACTCGGGAGTGCGAACGTATTGATATTTTCCGCCAAAACGCACCGTAAAAAAAAAAAATAAAAAAAAAAAAAAAGTGCCCGCATCGCCTCCTGCGAACATCATTCAGCTCTGGACAACCCGAGCAGGGTGACACAGGTTAATGGTGACATTAATATGCGAGGGGCATGTAAGAGAGGAGCTCTGTCGGTACCTGTTCTTGCTGGTGAGCCGTTTTCGACGGTGCACTGCCTTCCTTCGCGGTGGTCATGATTTCCCCAAAGCTGAGAGAAACTGTTGTTTCCCCGGCAGGAGGAAGAATGGAGTGGGGGGTAAAAAAAAAAAAGGCAAATACAGAAAGATACACCGGTGCAGCAGCAGCAGCAGAAGAAGAAGAAGCGGCAGCAGAAGCAGCGGCAGGGGGAGAACGAGAGAGCCAATGGGCAAAAGAAAAAAAAGAAAAGAAAACGGTCTATTCACGGCGCCCACACGCTATACGTTTGCGGCGAGCAAGGTGTGAAATAACAAGTGGTGGAAGGGCGCGCTGCTGAAGAGGAGGAGAGGCGAAAGACTGTCAGAGGGAGGAAAAAAGATAGGAGGTGGAGACAGCTGAGAGAGAGAGAGAGAGAGAGAGAGAGAGAGAGAGAGGGAGGGGGCGCATCTCTTCTTGATGCGGGACTCTGCGTGAGACATTCAATATTCCACAGGCGCACACACACACACACACACACACACACACACACACACACACACATATATATATATATATATATATATATATATATATATATATATATATATATATATATATACACACTCAGCCAACAAGCAAATGGCAGCAATTAAAAATGTACACCGAAATTAAGCACTGAAATTTTAATAGTGAACTCGAGAGGAATATAAGTTCATGAAATATTCATCGGGCAACAACAAGGACATTCTAACACCAACCATTTTAATCACACACTGAATCACATGGCTATTTATGAGTTGCTAAATAAAGCCTCTTCTCATTAAGCCCCATATTTTCTTTCTTTTCCCCCCCTTTTTCATCCGCAGACAGTGTTGTGTTTAAACCGGTGAGAGTAGAAATTACATAATTTCCTCGCAGTAATTACAGAAACAAAAACTCCCAATGCTTTGCTGCACGGATGCATTAGTAATGGCACCGAAACACTAAGTAGGCTGAATGTAATGTACCGGGATTAAATATTGGGCTCATACAGGAGCAGTAAAGTAATGACACTCAGTGGTGGGAATGCTGAAATTATGTTTAAGACATGAGTGGCTGTAAAAAGCTATGAGGCAGTGGATGAAGTAGCTGCAGTAAAGTGGGTTTTGTTAGTGGCCTTGCCAAAAAAAAAAAAAAAACTCCTTTTAATAAAGTTCAGCTTGTTGGAGATTTTAACATCTTTGAGACTGAAGCAGCAAAAAAGTTGTAAAGCCTCTCATGTTGTCTACATTTCATGTTAAGAACCAAACTTCTTTTCGAGAGCTTGTTCAATTAATTACGTCTGCGAGAAGCGTCGTGCCATCCCCATTAAACACACTGAGAGGAAATGACTTACTCTGATTTGCTCTGAGATGTACTTAATGTTAATTAATACCTTAGTCTCCAGTTTGACTCTTTCTATTGCAGGTTTGAGCCCGAATGTGCTGCACTGTTAATTAAACTCAGGTGGCGACCGGGTGAAGTCAATTACCTTCCCATCCCCAAATGAACATCTGCAACGCGGCGGCGGCTTCATGCGACCAGCAGAGCACAACCGGCAGAAAAGCAGCCTCGCTCTTAAAAAGACAGCCTCAAAGAAAAAAAATATCCACTTTCAGATACCCTTGAATGAGACATCTTGGTGTTGTTTTGTTGCGGTTATCCAACTCGCTTTCGGTGATCCTGCTTGGGTTTCGGTTTTCTCTGCATTCGCATGAACAACTTTTACGAGTCTTCAGGGAAAAGGCGTCCACTGTAAATATGTGGCAGCTACTGTAAACCAATAAAGAAAGGATTGTTTTTCTATATGAGAAGGGAAAAACAGCGTTTTTTTTCCCAAATTAGCTTAAAAATGATCCAAAGAAACCTTTGCCAGTAAATACTGCACATGTTCACTCTGCCTTCAATGGAACCTTCAACACCTTATGTCTGGGGTATGTACCAGACATCTGCCTTCATCTTAAAGATCCTCCAGATATGCAAGTTACCACTTCACTGGCCTGCTCTACAAATAGTGTACTACCTGGCAATACTACTGTCCAACTGACAACGGACCTAGCTATTTAATACGTCAGACTAGCACCTTGTTTTTCCCCTGACTAAAACAGTGGTACAAAACAAACAGAAAAGTTAAAAGAAAAAAGAAAAGAAGCTCATGAATGGTATGAAGAAACTACGTCACATAAATAGACTATGTCTACAACAGAAAGCGTAAAATCTTTAGCCATCTCCAACCTCAAGCTAATGCTAATCCCAGTTTGATGTTAAGATTTGTCCAATCCAGACATCTAGTCTTACTTTCCAGAGCCACCAGATAACAAAGTGTGTGCATTGACACTTTGCTCACCTAGCTTTGCAATAGATCAGACCGTCACATTTGATCATTTTGGTTTAAAAAAAGCTAAAGTTCACCAGACTTTAGTGGAACAAACAAAACAGCACACCAACAGAATTACATTAGTTTATAAATGACCCAACGCACAATATGCCAGATTAATATATGTCCACTCTGTGGTCATAGGGGGCGGGGGCGACTATGGCTCAGTAGGTAGAGCGGGTTGTCCACGAACCAGAGGGTTAGCGGTTCGATCCCCGGAATGTGCCACATGTCGAAGTGTCCTTGAGCAAGACACTGAACCCCCAGTTGCTCCCAGTGCGTGGCACTGGTGTGTGAATGTGTGCGTGCTTGTGTGAGTGAATGGGTAGATGTGTCTCTGACTGTAAAAGCGCTTTGAGTACCAATAGGTAGAAAAGCGCTATATAAAAGCAAGGCCATTTACCATTTACCATTTACCATAGAACATGCAAGACAATGGTCCAACTTCCGTCACGTCCTTTCAGTTTCAAGCTTGTGCAATAACCCCAGTCAGTGTTCAGAGCCAATCTACTAGGACATCAACAAACAAATTGCCAGTGAAAAACTTTTCTGTCTTTCTATAAACAGTACAGACATAGCACTGCGCCATGACATATGACCTTGGTTCATTCTAGATCAGACCAGTGCATCTCGCCTTAAAAAGGTTCCCAAGACTTAAGAATACTGTTGTTCAAAACGATACCAGCAGGGTGCACCCCGCCAGGGTGTAGCTCGCCTCTCGCCCGATGACAGCTGGGATAGGCTCCAGCCACCACGTGACCCTTCACGGGACAAGTGGTTACAGAAGAAGAAAAAGATTTCACTCTTCAGCAGACAGCTTTGCTAGCCAGCAATAGCAAAGCGCTATGACAACTGACTTAACTACGTTTGAGCCTGTAAATCAACAGGTTGTTCCTACAATGAACACAGGCCCTGATACAATATATTCTTTACCTAACACGGGTCAGAGGAGGCTACGAATAACTGTACAGCTATTAGCAACCACTGACCTGTTAATATTAAACTAATGGGAGTAAAAGTGGTTCGTCTTTGTTCGGCCATAAAGCCTATGTGTTGAAGTGACGTGTTTTACCCATGGGAAATTGGACAGAACAGCAATCAGAGCACCTTAGACGACCCCTCATTAATGAGTTCCTCTTTATCTTTTTGTCAATAACTCTAAATTCTAAATGGCATCCATTGAAGACTAAACAGAGATTAGCATTTCTGGATTTATCATAGGTGCAACCAACTGCATAGCAACTCTACATTATTAAAACCAAACTGGTTGCCATCTGTGTAGTATGTAGGACTGTTTAATCCCCAAAGGGGGAGTGTCAGTAAGTTCAGGGATCAACATTTTTTGTTGGGGAACACAAGCATGTGCCTACTGCATTTCGCTCCCACCCATCAAATAGTTGTCCAGACATTTCATTTAAAAAACAGGACTCGGCCAGGGAATATATCAGAACCTAAGAAATCATTGTGATTCATTTTATACTTCATATATGTCAGCATGGACCATAGTGGTGGACCAGCTAGCCAATCAAAAGACAGGCCATCATTTCTCTGCCCATGTTGTTAGAGTGGTTAATACCCATAAAAAAAATACTGACTATGTATATACTGTCCTAAAACATTGGTTATATTGCATTAAGTTTTACTCTAGATCAGGACTGCCCAATTTGGGGCCCGCGGGCCAAAGTTGGCCCGTGACTAAGGATTTTTGGCCCGTGGCTCATGCTCATATTTTTATTAATTAAATTATTACTATTTTCCCACTGCCAGCAGTCGGAATATCTCCTTTAATGTTTAATTATTGTTGCACTTCCTCTCCTGACCACAAATTAGCATTGTGTTACATTGGGGGTAGGGTGGCGCTGTTTAGCTCCCGTCAATTCAAATCCGGCCGGAAGCCCATGACCAGAGAGTGAGAAGATGTTGGCATGGAGGTATGGGCTCCATAGACATGGCTCAATGCATGGGCTCCAGGGTGAATCTGCCTTCAGCCGTCGACTTCCAGGCTGCTCAGCCTCGGAGGCTGCACAAGCGCCACCCTCAACAACAACCAGTATCAGCCAATCAGAACTCATGCGGCATCCATTCGAAGCGAGTGAGCGCGACTCGTTTGAGCACGAAGCGATAAGAGGAGTGAGCCACCGAGCGAACTGCTTTAAGTTAGAGCAAACTGCTTTTTGAAGTCATTTAGGTATTAAAGTGATTGCTTCGACTGATGCAAACAAGAGCTAGATTTTCGAAGTTACAAATATCATTTTTGCAAATTGTAAGAGTATACACAGAGTATTTTTGTAAATAAACTGGTTAATTTATGTTAGAAATGTTTAATTGCAAGTTCCTGCTAGCGTTAGCTTAGCTTGTTTGTTTATTGATGCAAAGGGCACTAGCCTACAAGGCTAATTGCAGAGAGTAGTGCCTTGCAGGCTGATTATTAGGCTAATGCTATGATGGTTTCATATTGCAATCATGATGATTTCATGATTGCAATATGAAATCATCTAAAAAAAGAGCAGAAGCTGTTGTCCACTTATATTACTATTTTAAAATGACTGTTCAAGGCAGCAGAGAGTGTAACATTTCAGTCTTGTGGGCATGTTTTCCCATTTTGTTGAAGAAGTAGGCCTGGTAGCCTTATTATTATTTTTCTGTTTCAACAAACAGAAGTGTCATTCATTTTCAAAATTACTCTGTATGATTGTTTATTTTGCACAGTTATATCATAGTCATATTTAATTAAATGCACTGCAACATGAATGTTTAGTTTTGGCCCGTGACCCTCCACCCTGATCATTTTTTGCCCTCCACTGAGAAGTATTTGGGCACCCCTGCTCTAGATAATATTCAAGACGAAATCAGCTTCCTGCTTCTTCCTGGTTCTTCGCCAAATCAAGACACAACACCTAAGGGTGGTGCGGCAAGTTTTGACACGTGAAAAAGAATGAACGCCACCCAGAAGCATCCACTTGTGGCTCCAAAACACATTAGCCGTCTTCCCCAACTCAGCCTGCGCTTACCATCAAGAGGATGATGTATGAAACCGAAACAACTTCTCAACAGCCAATCAATCAGCCCCAGACTAATGACGGCCACTTTCGGCCAAAGCCCCATTGGCTGATGACGGATGCTGTGTGGTCAGACCGCCGCAGCCCAGAACACAATAACTACCTCACAGTGGCTGTGTTGCAGAGTGAGTGTACAAACCATCACGTCTGATGCTGACAAATGGACAAGAGGCGGCAGTGATGAATGCTCCTGGGGGTGGCTCTGTTTAAATACACATGCCTGGAAAGTCGGGAATTAACTGACTGGCAGTGCCAACCTGCCAAAACAAATGAAGTCATCCACTCACTTGTGCCTCATCATTTCGCTGCCAATGGCAAGTTAACAGGAAAACCCAATGAACTGAAAGCACTTTTGCCTAATTAAAACTTCAGCGCAATCAATACGTGCCACAATCTTAAAATCCTATACACATGATGTATTCTATGTTGGTACTGATTGTAGTTCCGTAATTAATGGAAACAAAATCGAGGTTACTACTTGATTATGATTATATAGATAAAAATAATTGCTTTTGTTAAAGAGGCATTTCCAATTAACCCTGCAAATTTTGTGTTTAGGTTGCTTCAATGCAACAAAGAGATTTACCGACTGACTCGCCAGCTCTCCTCCGCTTATTACATATGCATGATAAATAAGAATACAAAGGAGAACTGGAAGCTTGAAAATAAGATGAGGAAGTGCTGCCTGCCTGAGAAGTCGGCAGAAATCGTTGCACAGATTGAATTCGTCTTCTGTTTTCTTCCTTTAATTTGGTTTAAGAAGCAGAAACCGAAGCAAAGTCTGTCCGAGGCCTTTAAGCAAACAGTGTTTCCTGGAGAGCTCCGCGCGCAGGCTTTTTTTAATTGAGATATTTGGAGAACTAAAGCGTTAAATCCCCGTTAACACCGCTGGGTATGAGAAGGATCATGCACATTACATGAAAATCTGGACGTGTTTTTGATTGAGTCTCTCCCCGAAACCGCCGGAGCTGAGAAATCGCACAAAGAACGAGCGGAACGGCGCGGTATATTCTCAGAAAACAGAGCATATTGTGTTGTTTTTCCTCCACCCGTCTGCACACACATGCACATGCGGTCCCTCGTCGCTCTTGAGTTTATGCACGCACACGTCCGTCTATAAAATGTGTCCCCGCACACCCATTTGTAGAGAAAATGGAATCTAAAAAAAATGTATTTTCTGAGTTATCACCAGCTTCACTGTCCCAGAACATATTCTGTCATTGCAAATGGCCAAAACCATCTATCAGCGTTACTTTAATTCCTATATCAAACCCTTCAACGGACCCGGTCCCCATTGTGTAGAATAGCCAAGTGTAATGGAATGGCTCAAAAACAAAAGTTGTTCAGCACTGTAACACACCATGACTTGTTTTGATTAAATACTTTGAGGAAGTATCTGTTTCCTCGCGGGCTCCTGTGTTCTTTCTTGGAGAGTGCACTGTGATATGGAAAAATCTTGTATATGATGGAGGGAGCTTGCTCGCAAAATAAGACCAATATCACCCCAGAGAGAGAGGGGTCGAGCATGCTGCGGCTAAGTGATTACTCTGGCGCTGACAGAGAGCAAGACCAGAGGTCTGAGATTCACTCTCCGGCACTCGGCTTCCCAGCAGGTGGTGCGTCACCCGAACGGGGCGCCTCAATTTTTCCACGCTTATTTGTCTGACACGCGACGGCAAGCGCTGGAATATTTGAGGAAAGAAAAAAAAATGTAATTGCTTTTCCATCTTTCCCTCCCGCTCCCTCTGCCTTCGCGAAAAGTCTTTGTGAGGTCCCTGCGTAAATACAGCTCCGAACCATCATCCTGACTGAGAACGGGGGGGTAAGGTGGGGGGAGGGGGCGCATCAGGATGTAGTTTCTCCTCTTGGCGGCATACAGCACTTTATGCCAGGTGTGACTCATCAGCCTTCACACCACTCAGCCGTGAAATGTCAACAGAGCTGGATTCCACAACCGGGCCTCCGTCTCCGGCGTCGAGCGTATCAGCAGCGGTGAAGCCTCTTCCTTATTAGCATACTCCGTGTACAGTATGTTCTCCCCTCTGGAACCTTAAACTTAAGAAGCAGAAGCCAATCAGGTCCACTAATGTCTTCAAATACACACTTGAGTTGTTTTTTTCTTGGCATTTACCCCACACACTCAGTCTTCCTTCTTTGTTTTTTGCATGCTATTGTTAAAGTTTCACTCCTTGTGCTCACCCCACAATCCTGTTTTTCTCCCACAGCTAATAAATGCTAATGACATATTCTTAACAGGTACCGCACGGACATCATCTTGTTTTTGAAAGGCTCCATTGTCATGACAACGGCGGCTGCTTCACGCATTAAATGAGGTTTGCTCGGGATTGCTTTTTGTCAGTTCTTTGTATTTTGCATCGCATAATATGCTTCAAAAACTGATCTGACTGTGAATAGCTTGTTGAAATTACCCTTTCAAAAATGCCAGCGATGGAACCGAGATGACTTTTTTGTTTTGTGCACCCCAAAAATACATTTTTTTCGGGGGGAGGATATTTTGAAGTAAGGCGATCAAAGCAGAATGCGATAAACGTCACTGTCTCACATGCTCCCTCCTCACATGACAAGAGGCTGTTTTCAGCGGCGAGTCACTTCTTCGAGGACTCACGCTCCCTGCTGCACCTACCATAATAGCCCACTTTCAAAACACCACCTGCTAACACATTTAGGGTCCCCGCTAAAAGGCCAGCGCACTACAACACATCTCAGCAGCGAGAGGACGGCACCCGATACTGATCCAGACACCGTCAAAAAAGCCTCGCAGCGCTGAAATAGATTTCAGCACCACTTAATGGACAGCTCTGACGGTGCATTTCAACGCCACATCCAGTACCCCTTTCACCAGGAAGTGGGAACCCGGAGAGAAAAATGCCGGCACAATGGGCTTCTTCCACTTCTGCGGAAAATGGTGAGAGCTGCAGCCATGAGGAAATGATGTTGAAAAGGCATCGGATGTCATCAGGGTCCAGGCATTATTATGGATTGACGTGACTGGAAAAGAGTCGCTCTTTTTCGTGCAGCATTGGAGCTTTTGTACACGATGGGGTGACAGTTTTTCTAAGCCAGGGAAGGCAGATACTTCAGCGATATGCTACATGGCCGTGCACAGATTTTAGTCACTTAAAGTAAGGCAAAGACGATTTAAGAAATAATGCCACAGATTATTTTATTCATCGATTATTTTCATACAAAGAGCAAAGCAGAACTTGGCGTGCCTTTAAAACAGCACCAGCTCTCAGGGGGACAGTTGTTCATCATTGATTTTTCCAAACACCACGGAAGAGTTGCCTCATGTCTTCTGTGGCTCTTAAGGGAATCTTCATTTAAAAAGAAACAAGCTTTTATCAAAGGTAAAACAATTCTGCTGATGCTGACACCACGCAGTCTACACCGATCAACCACAACATTAAAACCGTGTGGATGTTACTTAGACATGTTGCACCCACCTATACCAGGCTGGGTGCCTCCACCCCGTGGCAGCAGCCATCCCCAGCAGGATGCAGCCTGACACAGGCGCACAGAGAAAAACGGTTTAGGAACAACTCAAAAAACAACAGCACAAGGTGTTGACCTGGCCTCCAAATTCACTAGATCCCAAACTGATCAAGTATCTGTGGGATGATCCACAGAGGCCCCTCCTCTCAACCCATAGGACCCAAATGTCCCCAACTAATAACATCCTGTTTTGGAGGCACAAGAGAGACCTACACAATATTAGGAAGGTGGTCATAATATAATGCCTGATCGGTGTGTACTGGAACTGAGCAGTTATCTGGGAAGGTAGTGTGCAAATTACTTCAAATAACAACAGCAACAATCATAAATTAAATTGCAGGTAAGTATGATGGTTGTTCAGTCTGCCTGCGGCAAATCGTTTCTTGTTTCTAAGAGGGACATTGGAGCGGCTGTCAGAAATGCGGTGGAGTAAAAGTTTGAACAAGTGAAAATGAGAAGCACATCAAAGTTGTACGTGTTTGGTTTTAGCACTGAAACCTATTGTTTTTTTATTGTTGTTACAAAATTGGGTGTGAAAGTGAAACAGGACAGCGGCAGGAACAACAATTTTCTGTCGTGTCAAGGGAGAACATCTTGTTCCTAATGTTAAAGCTAGAGACAAAAAAAAAAGTACAACACGACCCTCCTGAATGAGCATGTTGTTACGACTTACTTCGGTCGTGTCGCTGTGTCTTTTTCCATCAAGTGGTCTAGATGTCTTCTCAAATTAAGATTTGAGCTTGTTGCTAAGGGACAACAGTGTGACTTGAAAGCAAATGCATGGACAGTGCAAGAAGGCTACAAGGGGGTAGCCATGAAACTGAAATCATTCTGAGATCCAACTTAACAGTTTACATGGATGCTGAAGGAAATTATCACAATTTCATACCCCAATACATCAATCAGAGTATAGTACTTTTTAAGTTAGATTAGCCTGTTGTCCTTGTTTCTCTCCCATCTAGAAGCTCAGGTCATGTCTCCAGATGTTACTGCTGTGGTGCTGCCCCGCCCACAGATGACTAAGTGAAGTCTTTAAGTGTTTATTTTCATGAAAATGTGTTACATGCGTCAAAGGAGTGGTGACACATTCACACCCTGAGTCTAATGGTTGTAGGTGTTGTTGAAAAAGAGAGGGAACTCTTTCAACAAAACCGCCTTCTCTAGGTCACTGCCACAATCTATATAAACAGCCCACTGATATTCAGTATTGGAGAATACACGCACCTGCGCACCTAGCCTGCGCTGGTGTGAGCCATTTATACTCTTGCTCGCGCCGTAAAGACGCCTCCCAAACACTAGTCGGCGCTGTGTCTTTTTCTATTCACTTTCAACAACGGCGACTCGAACTTTCGCCGAATACAAATGTTTGTATCGCCGAACCTGTGTTCGTATCTTTATTGATCCAAAATAATCAATTTGAAAATTGCAGCGATAGAAAAGCAGCAGGAAATACTAAAGCGGCAACACGGTACTACCAAGTGGACCAGTGACAGCTCTTGCGGCTTGCTTCGCATAGTTACCAGACGGCAAACTCTGGGTCTGAAAATTGAAGCCGATGCGGAAGTGTAAAAAACTGCAGTTCAGCGAGTGGCCACTTGAGGCTGGCTTCAAAACGCGTTTCTTTATTTTTTCTTGAGGTTTAAAACTCTGCACAATTAAGTGTGTTCCCGATTTGAGTGACGAAGTGGGAAGACAGGTTAGGAAAAAGGGGCAGTTGGCCGCTTTGTTGTGTTGGCCGGTTGCTAGCACCTCGGATAGCGATTAGCCTAGCTCGGTAGCCTGAGCTAACACAGTAGGGGAGAGTTGGGCGGGCAGGTTTCAACATCCAGGCCGCCTTAGATCACAACGCCCATACCCATATTTTGAGCGTCCGAGCGTTGGCGGAGTAAAACACAACCAAAATGACCGAAGGCTCTACCCACTTCGGGCTTCATTTCTGAATTTCAGAATCCAGTGGGTCACGTCAGATACAGGATTAGGGTCTGCGCAGGGTCTGGGTAGGGGTCAGGGTTGTCGTCGTAGTTTCTAAACCTAAACCACATATTACACGAAGCCCTTTAAATCTTATTGGACAGTCCTTCAGGCTGGACCAGTCCATTCTGATTTACGTGGTGATATGATTTATTCAGATTAGTGGAGAAATACTAGAGTCCATGTAAACACAACAACTGCGGATAAAGGGGCCCCGCTTAATAACCCAGAAGATGCCACCACTTACTTGCCCAGGCAGCATTGGGATATTAACATCTAGTCTTGCATAACAGACCTGAAATTCAAACCGTTGGATTTAGACCCAGACGAGAGTTTGACATGACTAATCTAAAGTCGCGATGGCTGAGCAGATAAATAACACATTTTCACTGCAGTAAATTAAGCACATTTCTTTTCAACACTCCCAAGCATAACTCTCTCCCCTTTTCGAGCCACTGGACAGATGCACCCCTACCCCTAATAATTCAAATAAAATAACAGCTGCAAGAAAATCGCTCCATAACTGGGTTAAAAAAAAAAAAAAAAGGTCGAGAGCCGCCGGTCAAATCAGCAGCCTCTCACAGCATTCGCATGTGAGCCTGAACAACACGAACGCACGACCTGCTTCTTAATTATACCCAACAAGTCCGGCTCCGTGGCGGCGCGCTCCGCTAAAGCTCATTCAATAAACAAGAGCCACCAAACTGTGCGGTTCAGCAGTTTAGTTCTTCTGCCTGAATGAAGAATAGAACTGTGACTCCTAATAGTGTAAACAACTCCTTTACTCCACAGGGGGTATTAAGATACTACCCCAAAGTGACTTATGGGCTTCATGGTAAAGAGTGACCACTGTTAAAGGACCTCTTTGTGGCCTTAAAGTACAGTTTGTGTAGTAGTGGCTCAGAAAAATCATGCAAGAAGCCTAAAAACAATACTACTTTTTTTTTCTTTCTTGGGAAGTCATTTGTATTATCCACAACTGCACTGGTTGAGCCGGCTCCGCTGCCGGTGTTGCTCTCTCAGTCTCTAGACCATGATAAATCACAAGTCGGGGGAACATTTGTCACAGTGGGCCACATGTCCTTTCATCACACCAGGTCCCTCTCTTTTTTTCTTTTTTTTTCCCCTCCCTCGCCCGGTCCCGCTCTTCCCCCACTCGCCTCTCATTCCTTCAACCTCCACGGTAGTTTCATTCCTCACAGAAAAAGCTTTGTTGTGAATTTGTCACTGCCCGGGCCTCTGCGCTCGCGTTTTGGCCGTGCCCTTGGGTTCCTAATAGGCCCCGGCGGTGCGTGGCGCCGCCGACAAAGAGGCAGAACTTGGTGGGGTGCTCTCTAACGGAGCTGGGAGAAGAAAAGACGTATGCAGAGAGGCTTTTGACAGTTAGGACACTCGTGCCACGGGGGAAATTTGAAACTTTATGGACATGTGCCACAATGAAATGGTGACGGATAATACAGACGTATATCAGTGCAGCAGAGAGACAAATAAAACGTATGCTACAATGGATGCTAAAGAAGAGTGCGACTTAGTGATGCCCAGAGGGGCGTAACACTGTAATTGGATCCTCTTTTATAGGTGCTGCTGGTACCCATATCCTACTTGGCGCATCCCTCCGAGTAGCGCGACAAACAAAAAGCCGACCTCGCCGTGATTTACCGCTTGTGTCTTGTTATTTCGCTTCAAAAAATAATGCATCAGACAACAAGAGAGGGGCCTCAAAGTAAAGCTGGCAAAACACATCCCCGCCCGCGATCCCAAAGCCGGGAGTCAAAACAGATCTATACCGCTAATCTCAGAAGTCAGTGCCTCCGTCTGAAGCTCTGAAGATGGGACAGATCGGCTCAGATCACAAGTTGATGCAAGAAGTAATTACAGAAGTAAAGGTGCTCCAGATATGCAGCTCGTGGCCAAGGAGGGTTCTTTTGTGCGGGGATGAGGTGAGGATGATTTGAAATATTAAAAGGTGAGATTTCCAGCGGGGGGATACTTCCTCGAAGCGGGCAATAAAATAACTCATTAAAACTTCTCGTCTCCTAAGACAGAAGATAAGCAACTGGGTGAGGAGAGCGGCGTCTGACAAAGGCAGACCAAATAACCTTGACGGCGGAGATCCGTTATCAAAATCACCCCCTTTATCGAGCTTTTCTGATTCAATGTCAAATCCCCCCAGCATATCAGTAATGACGTGGATTTTAATAACGAGGCTTTTTTTTTCCCCTCTCCCTGAATTGAGTTGATTATAAAGTGCAGATGGCAGAGAACAATTTGCGAGAGCGGGCGTACGCAAAATGACATTTTCCATGGAGCGCTCTCTGCTGACCCTGAACCGAATACCAGTGAAGACCGACGCACATAAGCAGATTTGCTGAAAACCAATTTCGGCAGAGAAATAAAAATAAATAAACTCGCTGTGATGAGTTTACATTCAGACATTCGGAGTGAAATCCAAAGAGAAGCCTCTGAGTGAAAATGCCTGCGTGTGTGTGTTTGATGTCTGACTCATTCCCTGCAGCGAGACCTTTGTTTTGCCAAATTTATAGGAGGCCTGGCACGAAATTCAAACACAGAGCAGGGAAAGACAAAGCCGGCTGTTGCTATACAACGCTGCTCCGCGAGACACCAGAGCATAGGAATAAATCTTAACCAGGTAGTTGTCATTTCGGGAGGCTTTTTAAAAAAAAAAAAAAAAAAAAAAAAAACAGGAAATAACATCTTCAGGATTTTCAACATGTCATCGTTTTAAAAGACATCTGTTTATACAGGCACTAATATTCCAACAACAATCAGAATAATAACGCCTCATGCAGCCACCTCAGTCAAATCTGAAAGCCAGATTGAGAAGGGTGGGGTAAGCATTTGATATGATTCACACCGGACAATCATGGAGACACTTGTTTAGATTCTGGTTTCTCTCTGATTAGATTAGATCCAGTCTTTCTGTGTAAGTTGGCCCTACGTGGGTTAAACATCGCGTAACGTGATGAGTTTCCAGCAATGACAGAAACATCGAGGTTGTTTAAACAAGTGGATGAAAAGATGAACAAGTCCAAATAGAGTTGGGTAGTAGCTTTAAAAATGTAAGTTCATATTTTGTCATATTTAAATGTTGTTGTCATTAAAGATGGAGGAAAAAAATACTTCCGTTATATTACTGGCAAATTTGCACAGTGTTATTCTTATTGACATTTTGGGGCATTAAACCATTAAGCGTCCATGTAAACACTTATGTTGGAATCACTAATCAGATTTATAGAGATGCACAACGGATTCATAAAATGGAAAGAAATACGCCGATCAGCCACAACATTAAAACCACTGACTTGTGACATGTCAATGTTCTGCTGGGAAACAGTTGGACCTGGCATTCATGTGGATGTTACGTAGACATGTAACACCCACCTAGACCAGACCAGACACCCTCACCCCATAGCAGTGACACTCCTTGATGACAGCAGCCATCCCCAGCAGGATGACACAGACACATACACAAAAAACGTTTAGGAACAACATGAAGGACAGGACATGGTGTTGGCCTCCAAATTCAGTAGATCCCAAACTGATCAAGTATCTGTGGGATGATCCATAGAGGCCCCTCCCCTCAACCCATAGGACAACAATCTGTTTCCAGACAACACAGGACACCCTCAGAAGGCCCATGTCCATCCTCTGATGAGTCACAACTGTTTCAGAGGAACGAGGGAGACATGCACAATATTAGGGACACAGTGGTCATAATGTTATGCCTGATTGGTGTACATATGTGTATTTAAAACTTCAGCATACAATCATATGTAACACAAAATACCTTAGTGTGGTGTGACTGGAACGTGAACGGTGTTGGAAATGGCGTCTTGCCGCATCAGTTTTTCATTCCCGCCTGTTTTTGACAGGATTTATCTCACGTTACATTTTCTGAGCTCTCACCGGTGAATTTAAAGTTGAAGTCTATTTAAAGTTAAGGACGAGGAAGGAATTACAGTCAGTAAGGGAAATAACAGTCATGAAATAACTGTTTTAGCTGAGCTCGTCATGGTTGCACCTTCTAATGCGTCTTTCTACTGCTGCTCGCTGTAGATCTATAATGATAGACCATGACGAACAGGGTTTAAACACGTTCGGGTCAAATGTCATTGTTCCCTGAAGCAGTTGTTCAAAGATTTGTGCGACGGCATGTAAGCTGTGAAGGTTAATTGCTGAATAGATGCCCAACATAACGACCTGCTTTGTTTGCAGCAGGAGAGCACAGGGGAGGCGAAAAAGAAAGAGAATCTCTGACTGCTCGAAGCCAGCCCTCTCTCTCTCTCCCTATCTCTCTCTCTCTCTCCAGCAATACTCTTATCAAGCAACAGGCCAGCTGCTCGATTGCCTGGGGTGGATGACTTGACCTTCTACTGTTCCCCAGCAAGGGACATGAGCTGCAGAAGGATTTCCGATTGGCCGGGGCCAAAACCTGCCTAACTAATTTACTTGAAACGGATTCGTGAGCAAATGCATTCTGCGACAAATATCAGGCCTGGCAGGCAGAGCTCTGCGGAGCGGAGGGCGAGTCTGTAAAGGACAGGAACAAAGTCTGACATCAGGAGGCAGAGGAAAGAATGAAAGATAACAAGACGGGGGGAAAAAAAGAAAGGTAGCTTCCTGCAGACAATAGACCGTTAACAGGGATTTAAAAGGTAATATAAAACGATGTGAATCCTCGGGCAGACATTTCAATTAGGATCAAGGCGGTTTATGGTTCATCGTAAGATCTATGAAAATATAAGTGAGACAGATAAAGCAATCCTTTGGTTTTACAAACTTCCCTCAGTCCAGACTAAGGTGGAATTTTCCATCGATCTGGACGACTCTCATTTATCAAACTCAAACAAGGATACAAAACAAAAGTAATAATGATGATTTTACAAATTTTGGTTAGATTTTATGCTTAACATTTTAAAATAGAACCAAATGCAGTCATTGGACCTAGTGAGAAGGGCCTTCTGAGGGCGTCCTGTGGTGTCTGGCAACAAAATATTGTTAGTGGGGGGCCTTTGGGTCCAATGGGTTGAGGGGATCATGGGATCTATTGAATTTGGAGGCCAGGTCAACACTTTGTGCTGTTCTCCATGTTTTGTTTTTTTTAGTTGTTCCTAAACCGTTTTCGTGTGTGTGCCTGTGTCAGGGTGCATCCTGCTGGGAAAGGCTGCTGACATCAAGGAGTGTCATTGCCTGGTCTGGTCTAGGTGGGTGCTACATGACTAAATAACAGCCACATAACTGTCAGGTTTCCCAGCGACAGAACATTGTTTTGTCCCAAGACGGTCAGTGTTCTAAACCTTACCTTATAACCCTCTCAGTGGTCATAATCTTATGCCTGATTGGTACTGTGAAGAAAAAGCAAGCGATAAAGGCATCCAAAGAGGAGCCACAGGCATTCTCAGCAAAGATCAGCCTCACAAAGATAAAAGTGAAGGTCAACACATTTTACAGCGAACTGTTTTTTTTTTTCTTTCTCATGCTGTATTGTTAAACTCTACCATCCACTTCTCCCTCCAGGACACAGCTCAAAGTTCACATTCGTGTTCCTGCAGATGCAACACAAGATAAATAGGCTGGGTACTATTGGAGCATTTCTTTAGTGGAACAGGGCCAAGCGAAAATATGCCAGATTTGTGTTGTGCAAACGGGGATAGAAACGTTGGTAATATCAGCCTCCAGTTTAATTAAACGTCTTTTTTTCTCTCTCTCTCTCTCTACCAGCTCTCACTGTGTGTGTCTGTTTTGTTGACGGAATACCACTGTGTGGTTCACATATCACCGTCAGTCAGGTCTGAGCTTTCGGGGGGGGAGACAAAAAACAAAAACAAAAAAAACGATGGTCATAAATCAGAAAGTGGTGTTTGAAACGAAAATGACAACTTGAGCTGCATTTGGACGCCTCTGCCTGCCGTCGGCTGAGAATGACAGTCTGGAAATACCAATGCACAGCGCGTGTCAGCGAGCGAGTTATGCTTCTTGGGGGGAAACAGTGCGCCCAGACTGTCAAATCAAAGGGAAATCAAAACAGCGCATGGTTGGCTGATCAAAGTGTCAATGAGGACCTGTGAGACTGCGCCGCTTCCTGCTGAGCAGAAATACAAGCTGTTGGAGTGAAGACGCCGGCGTCTCGGGAGGACAGACGAGCCTTCCGATACGAATAATACTTTCCCCAGACAAACAGAATAAAGGCTGGGGAGGAGATGGAAGCGATTACTCTGCTCTTGTGTATTATTTATTAGATAAAGCCATTGGATTTGATGCTACTGTGATGCTCTAATTATACTCATTCAATGTTTCTATTTCTTTCCCTGATCGATCCAAACAGTGAGTGAAATATGAACTTACTGTGAGTACACACATCTCAACGTTAAGTAACAGTTCAAGTAAATCCTTCTTCAACGCCTCACCTGATATTTTGCAAATCCGAAGGGAGAGAGCAGCCAGCAGCAGAATTCAAGCAAAGACAGGAACACCTGGCCTGACATATGCTTGGTTGGATTAATAATGTGACCTATTATCACAGGCAAAGTGGCTCAAGGTGTCAGAAGTCTCAGCTCCTCACGTTGAGAAGGCACGTAAACCGATGAAGGGCCGCCACAAGGAGAAACGACTATTAGAGTCTTCAATTTCCCATGTGGATTCAAGAATGATGAAAGTATGAGGCAAATGCGAATACTGTCTCAAGCTGATAAAGCGATTTAAAACACCCAAGGAGACACAAAACAATCACAGACAGACTCATAACAAGTACGAACAACCTCCAAGGAGTCACACAGACTTAAAAATAATGAAATACTGAGACACATGCATGTACACAAGAGACACAAACTGACTAAAAAAGAAACCCAAACTGGTTGTGACCACCTCTACGGATAACACTCAAACATTGAGAGAAATGCAAATTAAGTCAAGTTTAAAACAAGAAAAAAGACTTAAAACATCCAAAGAGACTGGTAATGACGCAATTAGATGAATCGATGAGAAAAAAAAGATGCAAATCGAGTATAAAGAGACTCAAAATGACCAAAAACAGCCACATGTAGACTAAAATAAACTCACAGAGATTCAAAAGTAACGACACAATGAGACAAGTGTCAGTATAGTTGAGATTCAAACTGATAATAAGACTTTAAACAGCTACAAAGATACTTAGATTCAAAAATGATCAAGCAATGACACAAATACAACCACAAGCAGACGTAATCTGACCACAAAGAGTATCAAAAGAGACACACAAAGACTACAATGTCTTTCACTCTTTCTCCTGCTGTACGTGTTTTGCGTGTTCTCTTTTGCCTGTTGTCTCACAGCATCTGTTTACATCCCAGAGACAAAAATACCTGTTCTGACATACGAGCCAGAGAAACTACTCTCCCAGAGCTTGGCTGGAGAGACTGCTTTCCTGCTTGGCAGGACAACAACAACCCATCATTGATGTAATTATGAAAAAGGCATTAGGCAGCTGTGATATTGTAATCAAGAAAAATACCCTCCGGCAACCGGTGCCAGTCGTAGGCTTGGAGTTTGCAGAGACACCACTGAGACTGGAAGTCCACCACCCTCTCACTCTCCCCTCTCTCTCCTCTCTCTCTCTCTCCCCTCGCCATAAAATGAATGCAAAGCTGCAGCAGAAGAGAAATCATTATTAGCCATTGGTGCCAAAGAGGGAATGCATAATGACGTTGTTTGGGAGGCTGTGGGCCAACCGTACGTATCATACCCTCGACAGTCAGGCGGCAGCTGTGCTAGAGGATCAGAGGGGAAATAGATTCCTAGAGTAAACAGAGGCAGTGGATTAGGTCTCCGAGGACAACTGTTTCTTCATGTGCTCAGTTCTCAGGATAGAGAGGAGGTCAGCGTGACCTCACTGCCTGTACAATAATGTGACAACACATGACGTGAAGGAAAGTATAAATTATGAAATCCCATCTAAAACATTTCTGTCACATGGAGTTGATTTCCGTCGGGAGAGAGTGATCGACATCAAAAGCAAATCTGTTGTATTAGTCTCATCTTTCCATTAAGCATGGCAGCATTCAACAACGGATAGCAGCGACTTGTTATCATCAGGGGAGCCTTCAAGACTGACAGGCCTCCTGCTGTATTCTATTAGTCTGATCTGAGGTTATCACCTCGCAGCAGTTACATCAGCAGGCCTTTACAGCTGCTGGCCTTCACTAATTCTACTGTTATCTGCTGCAGAACAATCAGCATCCAATCCAGTGTAACACCTTCAGAACAAGAGTGCCATACAGATCCATCAGTTTATTATGTGATATGCTGTATGTAATGGCTGCTTCGCAGATCGAAACTTTTTTTAAATGTTCATTTCAGAGTTTTATGAGACGTTATCCTCTCTTAAAGCTTTTAAAGGTGCCATTTTCTCAATCACATTTCGCACTTTGAGCAAATTGACCAACTTGATCACACAATTTTCTTCCACAGTGTTGTAAGCGGGGCAATTTCTGCACCATAATTGATTTTTTCATCATTTTAAAAACACTTTTTGAGCAAACCACAAAAAAAGTGAAAAAATACATATATACAAAACCCAACCCCCATGAAAATTTGTCTCGTCTCGTCCATATCTGTAAAACTCAACCGACGCCAAAGGACATGGACATCGTTCTGTCCTGTGTGGGCCTAAACAGAGGCAGAGGACAAGTATTTTACCAGCAGAGGCATATTTATTGTCTGCAGGTTATTGACAAAAGCTCTGAAAGGACAGAAATACACCTGAAGCCTTCCAAGTTTTCTCACAAGACAAAATTTTTACTTCATTTGCATGAATACATGTCTGGTCTAAAATCTGAATGAGGTTTTCTTTTTTTTTTTAGAGTAAAAGCAAAAGGTCCTCGCCCTAGTTGGGACAGAACAGCAAGACGTAGTGTCAGAAAAAAGTGACAAAAAATATTAAAACAATTTTTAACACATTCTAATCCGGTCTATCCATATCATCAGCCTAGACGCGAATTTTACGTATGGAAAAGTGAACGTTGGGACATTAGTACTTTAAGCGTCTGTTGAAGAGGGAGCAAACATGCTAAGCTGTACTACAAAGAGAAGCTCTTCCTTTTATCCAATCCAGATGATGTAAAAACCCTTATATATATACAGTATATAAATATATATATATATATATATATGTGTGTGTATTTACTCAAGAGGACCCCTCGGGGTGAGCTCAAATCGGTCCAAAACAAGCCCCTGCAGAGCTTCGATCTGTATCAAACACTTCACTTCAGAGAGCGCCGTCATTTGATGATGGAGCTTTGACATGCGGAGCTGGGGCCGTTTAAAAAAAATGAAAAGCTTTGTGGTTTTAAAGAGATCAGGACAGCCAGGGCTGTTTACCAGTGCTCCGCTAAATCCCTTTCATAATATTGTCCCCGTCTAAGCGCTGTGTTGCTACTGTAAACTAGACATTTTGGAGTGTCGTTCTCCGTCTCACAATGTGTTCCCGAACTTTCAACAGCTTGTCTAATTTGAACACAACAGAAGCCTGGAACCAGACAAATGCACCATTAACACTGCAGAAAGAAAGAGGCCCTGCCATCTAAACCATTATAATATAAATATTTAATTACAACATAAAAGGTCTCTCTTGTAAGTTAGCCTGGCCATGCATACAAAGAGGGGATTTTAGTCTTAGTGTGGCAGTGCACCACAGCGGGTCAGACTATTTTAGATGAGTATAAAACCAATGTGTTCTCCAGTGTTCATTAAATATTAACTATGCGTTTGCTAAATCTCCTAATCTACACTGATTGCTGTGGTGTAGATCCTTGAAATCTGTGCTGGTGCACGGAGCCTAATGAGAACATAACAGCAGAATTGGGAAGCATTCATCAATTTATGATGTCTACATCTTGTGCCGTTCGTAGCTGTGTGTGCGCTTTACGATACACAATAAAACACTGATGAGAATGCTGTGATCTTGGAAGGGCACTCAGCGAAGCAAATGTAATTTATTTTTTTAACGAAGTGATCACTGAATAATCACTATTCACTATGAGGTCATGACTTTAGGTGCAGGTGACACTATGAAGTCACGACTTTAGATGCAGGTACTACAGTGAAGTCATGACTTCAGGTGTCAGTGACACTGTGAGGTCGTTTCTTCAGGTGCATGTGACACTATGAGGTCATGGTTTCAGGTGCAGGTACCACTATGAGGTCATGACATTAGGTGCAGGTGACACTGTGAGGTCATGACTTTAGGTGCAGGTGACACTGTGAGGTCATGACTTTAGGTGCAGGTGACACTGTGAGGTCATGACTTTAGGTGCAGGTGACACTGTGAGGTCATGACTTTAGGTGCATGTGACACTGTGAGGTCATGACTTTAGGTGCATGTGACACTGTGAGGTCATGACTTTAGGTGCATGTGACACTGTGAGGTCATGACTTTAGGTGCATGTGACACTGTGAGGTCATGACTTTAGGTGCATGTGACACTGTGAGGTCATGACTTTAGGTGCAGGTGACACTGTGAGGTCATGACTTCAGGTGCAGGCACCGCTGTTAAGTGCATGGTTTCAGGTGCAGGTGTGGATGTTTGCCTGAAAGGTCCAA
Organism: Planiliza haematocheilus; assembly: GCA_005024645.1. NCBI lineage: Eukaryota > Metazoa > Chordata > Actinopteri > Mugiliformes > Mugilidae > Planiliza > Planiliza haematocheilus. The sequence goes on from SRSE01000613.1 coordinate 6,254,276, forward strand.
TGAGGGTCCACGGTATTAATGAGTGTTAACAGCTCCTATTTAAAAACTCTGGCTCGGCTCTGTCTTGTCACTTGATGATGTCATAGATGATGTCAACACTTGAGCTCTGTTAGAGGACTTGTTTTCAGATAAGGTATGACAACAACACCTAGATTGTGAAAAGCAATTTTGGTTTACCAGTATAATCTGTGAATGCCTACAGCCAGAAAAGAAAACACCACAGATGTTCCAACAAACATCCCGATTAGCCCGGGGTAACGTCCCTTATCACCTGCAGTTTGCATAAAGACGCAAAGCCAAGATCCCATTTTGCTGGAAGGATATTGAGACAAGATTCACAGCCCGAGAGACTGCTGAGCTCTGCTTAAAAGGTTGGAGGAGTTGCCCTCTAATAAATTTCTCTGCAGTGACCAGAGTCTCCCGCTCATGAATAATAAAGGGGCTGCACTGATCCTATTTTTCACTCAGACATCCACCTCATCTAACATCTGACACTGCAATATCACTCTTCAGCAGAGAAATGCCACCAGAACCTGTGCCTCAGACCTGCACACACTACACAGCAGAGTCGCATTCAAGTTTCTTTATGGCGCCACTTACAAGGCTAAGTGATTTCAAATTAGTTTACTTTAAAGAAGTGAGTCTTCTTGTCTGGCAAGTTTGTACAGTCGTGGAAAAACAGAAAGCTTTGAGATGAATGTACAGAGGAAGTCGGCTAAATGTAGGTGATGCCTTTGTTTAGCTCTCCAGGAGAGAGAGCTGAACCTTTAACTAAAACAAACCTATACTAAGTGTATTTTAGAAAGAGAAGCTATTTATGTAGAAAATGGCACTTCTCTTTCAGCTTCGATCGGTTGCTTATGTACCATGACAGCAAAGAAATGATAATAAGTGATTGGAATTCTGGCACTGGTAGCCTTTAACAGCAAATCAATGCCAATTTCTCAATGAATTAAATGTGCTAGGTGTTCAGTTTTCATCAAATCGAATCTACGAATGCATGCAATCAGGCTGCTCCGTTCCTATGATTACGTGGACACAAGTATTCTGCTAATAATCAGAATGACAGCCCAATCAGAACGAGAAATCTCATCCTCAATCAGAACAGACCGGGCCAATCAGAGAGACTGATCAGATTGAGAGGAAACCACGGAAAGTTCAATCAATTGCATTAAACAAAGTCCTGAAATAAGCTCATAAATGACTGATCTGATGTTTATCTCTGTTTGGAACAAACACATTTTTACCCCATGTGGGTTTAACATCAGGAGACGTGGTAGAACAAGCATTTGTTCAAACAAGAGCTTAAAAAGGTGAACAGAGCTGCAACAGAGGATCATCATTTTCATTCATTCATTCATTTTCTGTAACTGCTTGTCCTCTGGATGGTCGCAGGGGGGCTGGAGTCTATCCCAGCTGTCACTGAGAGAGCGGCATGGTACATTCTGGACAGTGTATCACAGGTTCTAACACAGAGAGACAGAGAAACCACACACTCACACCTACTGTCAGTTTAGAATCAACACGCAACCAAACGAGCATGTCTTGCGAACATGCAGACATGCAAACCTAGTCTGCCGATGGATTAGCGAGCAGTATTACTCTAAAATGGTTTAGTCTGATCATCTGTAAGTTGGAAACTCAACAGAATTTCAATCGGGTTAAAGAAATATTGCTCATTTCTCACCTGACGAACTGTTCCTGAGTGGAAATATTTTTAAATCAGACTGAATCTGTTTTTAAAAAGGGATCCGTCGTGCAGTTCTAGGTCAACTGAAAATTCAGCATAGGCTCTAAAAGCTGTAGTGTGGCCTTGCTCCTATGAGAAGAAACATTAAATAAATAAATGGATAAACTAAACCTATAATTTGACTAATTGGAATTCAGGTAACAAGCGTTTTCCTCCAGTTTTGTGAGGACTAAGTTTTGATTTCCTCTTGTTTTTTTTTTCATTTTACTCCACCGTGTTCATTACTTTAATTCATGGGAAATAGTAAAAATCTATGTGGTGTAAGTAGTTTCAGAGGAGAGTTTTAGTCAAGTTATTTACACGGTGAGAGAGAGAAAAAAAAGACACATTCCAGCAGCGCTGCCAATGATGAAGTCTTAAAAGCTCGGCCTCCTCATTATAGCTCCATCAATACCCACTGTGGCTTTCCTTATCTGACCATATCCTGAGAGTGAGGTTGAATATGCAATGTGTATAAATACTGTATGAAGCTGTAAAGCACCCGGTCTAAGTGGGCCATAAATTACATGTGCACATTAATTCTCAGTCTGATATCAGCTGAGTTATGGCCCTCTGGCTCAACGGAAGAACAAGGAAAACAACAACCCTTAACAGCGAAAACATGATGGATGCGTTCGCTGGAAGGGCCGTAGAGTAGCTTCATATAAAAATGCCGGTTGAGGTATACATGCAACTATGTTTAATTCAAATACATGGATATTTAAAAAAATCAATACGTGTAATTACAAACCAAAGGAAACTTCTGACATTTAAGGAGCTGGAATAAGCCTTGTTCAGTATTTTAGCTCGCTTTTAGTAAGAATCACGCTCAGTACGCTCGCTTGAATCCGTCAACTGATTGTGTGCAAAATCTAGAGAAGCGTCTCACTAAACGACAAATCAATTTCCCAATTAAACAACTGCTAATTTTCTGCAGTTTGACTGTTCAATTGATTGAATAATCATTGCATTCATTTCGGCACGAGTTTCATAACGACGCAGTGATTCGCGTACTTTTCTGCAGCCGTTAGCATGTCCTCCTGCACATGAAAACCAGAGACGCACTGAAGAGTTGGTTTTTTTTGCCGCGGATTCCCTGTAATCAGACGCCGCACAATACCTTCCTGTCAGCTCCAACAAAAGATGGGGAGAGTTATGAAAGAGAGCATGAGAAGGAAAGGTGGGGGGAGCGGAGGGGAGGCGTTGATAAATGAGGAAAAATGTATTGTTCCTGGTTTATGAGCCGATGAAAGAAAAAGACAAGACAGGGTACAAGGTGCTCCGCTTCAGTCAAATTACAGAGCGCCGCCGTGCATAAAATGCATACATCTGGGGAGGAAAGCGGCGGAAAAACAAGTTGGAATTGCAAATCTGCTCAGAAGAAAAGGTGGCCTTTTTATTTTTGTAATTGCGAACTCTTCGAATCACCGGGGTTTCAAATGTGCCTCATGTGACAAGCACACACAGCTTAAAGGGAGCTCATCAGTCTCCTGTGAGAGAGATCTGGAGCCACATTCAACTGACTCCCAGAACACGTCGACTGAGCGCACTTGCTTGGGGTCTCTCTAGCAGCTTCCCCTTCACTTAGCGTTCATGGAGACTCTCATCCCACGCTGACAGATTGCACATCATTCAGCAAGTTTGGGCCGGACTTTTTGAACTCCGGAGAGTTTTTACTCTCGCAGCCGAGTTCACCGATGTCGGCGGGAACATTGCCAAGTGAACTCTGATCTGTGCTCAACAAGCTTAAACTCAGCTTTTGTTCCTCTTCCAAGGCTACTGTGGTGGAGAACATAATCAGAAATCAAATATAAAGCAGGAAACAAGCTCAAAAGGGAAGCGGGTGCCGACTTTTGATTTGCAGCAAGAGCTCAAAATCAACAAAACACGGCAAGGACAAATTATGCAAAAACATAAAAAAACTAAGAAAATAAACACTCTTTATCACATACAGTCAAATCTATTCTAAGAACCTGGACAAAGTTAATAAAGCACAAGTCATTTAAAGAGTAAGTACTTTAATGTGAAAAAGTAAAGTTCTGCTCTCTGTGTGTTTTTTTTTCAGCTCTTGATCCTCACAGCTGAAGATGTGACCGTCCTTTTAATGGACAGTGCACCTAACCAGCCTGTCAAACTCCACCAACACAGACTTTCACGGTGAAAGGCTCCAATGCAAAAATGACGACAATATCCCTCAAAATCTGATGGACTACGTGAAGTCTTCTATTCTACCTTCCTCAGAAACCCTTCGGAGAACCGCTGCAGACGAATATCCAAAGCAGAAGAAGGGAGAAACCCTGCCAACGCCAACTTTAATAGGAGAGGAAAAGAAAACTTGCCTGACCCCATAATGACTCGCTCGTTGCCTTGAAAACTTTATATATAACCAAAGCAGATTGTCGTAGAACATGCGCTAAAGCAGCGTCTGACTGGAGCACAGCAATTGCTCTAAGGGGTGCGCAGAAAACTTGACAGCCCTGAATTGACTTCTCTTCGACTCTCTAACTTTTTTTTACTGACAAACAGGCTCCAGATCCCTTGTCTGAATCCACGCAGACAAACATTCACGTTACATAAAAAAAAAAACACCTCAGGATTTATTATTCGCTGTGGTATTAATCACTGTAAAGTTTTGAAGAGGATTACCGCGGGAGAGCGATGTGTCACGACAAGAAAAAGGAGATGAGCGGATAATGTGTCACTTCTGTTAAAGAACTGGGGATATTGGAGGTAGTTTGAAAATCACAGACCAGTTTGAAGGGTTAACAACCCTTCTGGCCTGAAGCGGAGGGGAATAATGTTACTCTTAAACACAAATTAAAAAGGAAAACTTTATTTATTTGGCCTTTTTGTGGCTGTGGCAGTAAAAACACTTGGTCAGAACCAGATTTTAGCTCTTCACTGGTCTTCACCAACCGCTGAAGGTTAGCTGCTAAATTATTCGCTAGCTCCGGACTTTCATAGACTCTTTGATTCTGGCCAAGAGTTGAGTAGATTAGTCAGAGCTTTTTTTTATTGAAAGCAGTTGCCTGCAGTGTTTAGGAACAGAGTTAGTCAGAGGGAGAGTTGTGGGCAGCACCAAAACAATAAGCTGAAAGCTCTCTAGAGTTAATTCTCTGGGTTTGTTCCTTTGACCAAACAATGTTAAGGTTACACAGTCATTTAATTTCTTATTAACAACACTGGTAATCATTTTATATTAAAAGTCTCCTATGCTAGGTATGAAAGAGACACTCAGTAGTCTTGGGTTGTCCCTGGTAGCCTCCTGCCTGTTTATTGGAGGGCAACGCAAGCAGCGACACGTGCTTCAGCTCATCTTTAATCTGTAGAGTTTTGCAGGTGATTTTGTGTTTTTCCGCCCTTGAGTAACTTTGAAATTTGTTGTTGGCCAAGAATTTCCTGCCACAGCATCTGGAGGTATTCTTTAGCAGGATGCGTGGGTGTTTCCCTTCATGAGATCCAAAGGCACACGCTTCAAATTCGGAAGTTGCGAGCTTGTGAATAACGCAGACCTGAGGGGCGCTAAAGAGGTCTGGGCTCGAGCGCCGAGCCTGTTGTCTGCGCAGAACTGTCCTGATTGACACTCAACAGAGTGGAGTCAAGTGAGGTGGAGCACTACACAGTGCAAATCAAATAGCGGGGAGTAAAGGTCGACGGTGTGAGATGGAGAGAGTTTAGCTCGAGCACACGATGACTGATCGAGATTAAAGCGAAGGCAAAGGCTCCTGGGTGCTGGAAGACGGAAAGATTGATGCGGGCCGAAAGAAAAGAAAGCAAAAAGGAGGAAGATGATGAGGATCAAGACACACTCGCGATTTAACTTCAGATTTCCTTCCGAGGAGCCGCCCAGCTGCGTTGACTGAACCACGTGTATCAGTATTCAGCGCCCGACTCTGAGCAGCGAGAGTCTGTCTGTACCCTTTCAAAGCCACCGTCCTCGGGGAATGCAATATTGACCGGCTCCACCGGGCGTTCAACACACCCTGTAGCATTTTAGTCCAATCTCCAGACAGCTACGAGTTTCATTAGGTCCTCACATCTCCTGCTCTAACCTTTAAAGACACGGACAAACTTTGAGTCTGGCTTCTCTTTGAGCCGAGTTTGATCTGGGGGAAACTTTTCTTTTTCTGAAAACCACTTTTCGGGAGCAGAAGCTGGCGTTTAACAGGCTCATTAGACTGATGCTCTGCCGGAAGCGATAAGGACGCAACTTTATCACTGAGCAAAACCTTTTAAAGGGGACTATAGAGATGTTTAAGGAACATCTAGTGCTGCGATAATTCTCTGAAGCACCAGTAACCTGTCCATCCCCTCTCAGATCACATAAAAGAGATGAAGATGTAAGGCGAGGCCAAGCTCGTGTATGTCTTTTAATCTCATTCAAAGCTGCAGCATGAACTGCAGACGTACTTCTCAAGTTGTCCAAAAAGGCTTCCGATCTGCGTCTACAGTCAGATCTCACAAAGCTCTTTAACAGTCACGCACTTTAAATTCTTTAGCAGCGAACACGCTCTTCACGTTGTGTACAGAATATTTTAGACACGCATGCATCGGTAGGACCCTCTTTTCTCCTCGTAAAATTGGACTCACCCTCCAGAATCTCTTGGCAGTCTCCACCCTGGAGGGTTTCCTGTGACGACCCAGCGGCGTCCCCAGCGGATGTTCGAACATCATATTGAAGCAGCCCCCTGGCAGCTAGTTAGTTCCTCTCTGCCTGCTGATCTCGCCACTCGCTTCACCGTCGGGAACGTTGCAGCTGCTCCTGCCGGCGAGCCACTGTCTGCTTTGACAGCCCGCCAGGCTCTTCCATTTATGACGCCGCTGCCACACCCCGAGCCATTACACCGCTGCACTTCCGAGCAACGGCGCACAAACAAATACAACCCCCAGTCCCTCCGTCTCCAGAGGTGCACGGCCTGCACATTAACGGGCCCTAATGGAGGCAGGGAGACAGTCACGGCCAAGATTGGCTTTCACTCTCTGCTCGGAGGCGACCTACGCCAGGAAAATCCTCATAAACCACAACTTAACTTGTTTAAATTTCCCTATGCGTATCGGAAAACCGATGCGATTAGAGGACTTACGCTAATGAGCGGGAAGTGCGGGGATACAGATGCGGCGGGAGCGTGGAAAGGTGATGGAGGGTGAACGCAGGTAATTCAACACCTCTGTATGAGATGCCACTGGGGGAACAATCAGTGCTAAACTGTTTATTCAGCCATTAGAGCTACAGCGTAGTGGGGTGCACGGGCAGGTGAGTGGCTGATTTGAGATCGCAAGCCTGCAGCTGGGAGTATATGTGTGCAAAGGAGCAGCTCTGAAAACGTACAGCTGTGCAGAGTTAGAAGCAAGATGCTTTCCTATATTTAGTTTTTAAGGGCTTCGGCCACTGTAGCAGCTGTTTTTGCCTGCACCTTCACAGAACACGGGTTTAGCAATATTTTTGAGACACGTCCAAGGTAGATTAAGCAAAAAGCAAAGTGCACAAACCCAGCACATGAATTCGAGCACAACAAAACGATATCACATCATCAAAACTGTCAAATTCTGTCACGAAAAACCTCCGCAACCTGAAGTAACTGATAATATCTGTATAAAATCATTAATTTCTGTGTTTTTGCGTCTCTGCTTTGATTCCAGATACGGCGGAGATGATTAATCTCGGCTGACGTTCAATAATAACAAGTCCAGACTTGTCAGGATCTCATCTCTCGTAATAGCAAAACCAATAAAATGTGATAAATCCGTCGTTGTTAACTTGCTTCCAGACATAAGAGGCGAGGCTTCTTGATTTTTTTTTTAACGAGACGCTTGCTTTGGTAAAGGCTGCACAACCGCATCAAGCAAAGAAACAGACGTCATATATATATATATATATGTATGAGTGTGCGGGTGGCGGTGCGCAACTGCAATATTTGCCCCCATGGGAACTATTCGATCGCAGTTAATAATTAAACCCCCACGCATTCACTCAAAACAGTTTGCATGCCCCTGCCCACTCATACATTTAAAACCATATCAGTTATCATTAAACATTAAAGCTTTAGTTGCCGGTTTTGGAGGTGCATGAGCATCAAACGCGTATCGCTGTCTTGTTGGACTAAATTTGAGCCTCTTCTGGTCCGTGGGGCTAATCGTGACAACACACTCCGCAGTAATTACTGAGAAAATCCACATTTAGGTCCCCTGTCAATGCAAAGAGACTGCCACAGCGAGGAAGTACAGAAAGCTGCTCTTTTGGCTTATGCCTGTAAACCCAGTCTCTTAAAGTTGTGCCACAAAACAACTTATGCAAATGCTGGTCCGTGGAGCATGACGGTATTTGTTTGGGGAAGCACAATAAATGCAAAAGTGAAATGACAGAATGTCAGCCTTTCGCAAAAAAACTATAATATATAATAAGCTGTGTGCTAAATTGACTCAGCCAGGATTACAACCTGGAATCTGAAGCTCCACAAACCTTACCACCAAAAAGCTGATGCAACAGCTGGCTCTACTGCGTGTTATAGACAGATAAGCAGCAGGAGTTGTTTCATAGAGGGGAAATTGTACATTAAAAGCATTTATTTAGCGCATATGGTTGAAAAAAACCCCAAAAAACACTGGGTGGTTTTGATGCAGAGCAGCTGTTCCGCCACCGAGCGAAACCTTAAAGCGAGGCTGTGTAATTTTTTGCTGAACAGGAGCCACTCAGGCCACAATTACAAGATAATGGCTCATTGAGTTTGCCTTTATGTGCCCGTTGCTTTAAGGGCACCATCACACACTGTATATCCCTGGCATTCTAAAATGCATTATAACAGCAGCAGTGAGTGGAGAGGCACCATTAAGTCATTTAAAAGGCTCGGCATTGTCAGCTGCGGCAACCTGTGGCTGATATTAGCAGACAACGTAGGGCTGTAGCAGAGAGAGATCTGGTGGGAAAAGTGTAGGTTAGAGCGTTGAATGAAATTAACTTCTCTTTTCGTTGGTGTTTGCTTTAACGTTCTCTGGGATTATATACTGAGCGCTACCTGCAGGATTGGTATACTGTATTTCAGACAGGCTGCCAACACATTTACCAGAAAGAGAGGGTAGAATAAGGAGACAAAAGAAAGGTTATGATATACCAAGTCGACGATTTGTAGTTTTTGCGATATGTCCCGCACCATATCGGTCGGTCATTGAGAGAGATCGCTCTAGCTTCCCAGCTAATAGCAGCTTTTCCAGTTTCCCCTTTTGAAAGATGAATACAATCGAATGTCATCTGCTGGTACAAAGACTTATTTCCTTTCAAGCAGGTGCAGAACGTACACCGATTACATTATGACCACCTTCCTAATGCTGTGTAGGTCTCCCTTCTGCCTCCAAAACCGACTCATCAGAGAATGGACATGGGCCTTCTGAAGGTGTCCTGTGGTGTCTGGCAACAGAATGTTGTTAGTGGGGGTCTTTGGGTCCTATCAGCTGAGGGGAGGGGCCTCTGTGGATCATCTCACAGATTCTCGATCAGTTTGGGATCTAGTGAATTCGGAGGCCAAGTCAACACCTTGTGCTGTTCTTCCATGTTGTTCCTAAACCGTATTTTTGTGCTGCTGCTGTCAAGGAGTGTCATTGCTATGGGGGTGGAGGTGCCTGGTCTGGTCTAGGTGGGTGATACATGTCTAAGTAACATCTACACGAATGCAAGGACTGAAAGTTTCCCAGCAGAAGATTGTCTTTTCACAGGATGGTCAATGGAATTTACTTCTCCTGTCAGTGGTTTTAATGTTGTGGCTGATCAGTGTATGTGCCAGTCCCGACACACATAAAAGTGTCTACAAAAAGAACATATTCTTATTCTTTTTTTTCTTCCAACGACGATCCCCAGCATGTTGTTCCTCAGACCAGCTCCACAGCACCAGCTCTTTCTGTCTCCTTTACACTGACATATTGGACCTTACAGTATCACACTGTACCGTGTGTATAATTCAGAATTTGTCCAACCGCTGTTGCAGCCACATCCAAGGCCTTCCACGGTCAGCACAGGGCTGACAAACAGTGACAGATAAACCGCGCGCGCCGCATTCTGTGGCCGCTGCACGGCTGACAGCCCCTGAAATGTATTACTAATGGATCAGACGGAGCCCCAAAGACAAACTACCGCATGAAGAGGAGGGGACGCTTGGGCGGCCACTACCTGTCTTCTTCACCGGAGAAGTGAGAGCAAAAAAAAGAGAGAGTGGAAATAAAGATAGGGCTCGGCGAGGGGAGGATGGGAAGGACACGCAATAAGAGAAGAGAGGGGGAAGTGAATAGGAAACCATGAGAAAGTGACACTTTTGAAAGACCCAGAGGCACTTTAGAGGAGCGGGCCACTGAATGCTTAGCCCTTGGGGAGAAAAATCCTCTGGGGTAGAGAGGGGTGGGAGGCGAGTTGTGCCCTCCATCCTGACAGACAAGACAAACAGCAATACAGACGCTCCTAAGGTAGCACGGCGCTCAGGAAGTGGAATCTTTTGCCTGTTGTTTCCGCTCGGATCAGAGGTGAAGAGGGAGCCATGTCCGCAAGGCCAAACACAAGAGCGGGAGTACGTGACCCCTCCGTACCCCCGCACACACACACACACGTGCCTCAGCGCTCCCGTGTGTTTCATGCCGTGTTGCTCTGTAAATTGTGCTGACACAAGCCAAGCGCCCATCACATGGGAGTGTCAGCAGAGTAATGACTCCTGCAGAACCAGGCTGCACTAAGCTCATTTACAAATCCTCAACCCCCCTGGCGACCCTAGGACCACACACACACAGGATGCTGTAACCAGTTAATTAGCATCTCATCTGTAGGCCTCACATTCTCCATGGATAAGCATTTAAACGCAATATCTTGACCTTTTTTAAGCGCACAACCCTTTAAGGGGAAGGGGAACTACGTTTTTTTGTAACCTGGACCTTATTTCTGGCATAAAATACGATACGACTGGTCTAAGACATCTGACGCATACATTTTTCCTTAAGGTAAAAAATTATATAAAGATCTGTGTCAGTGAGAAGTTATACCAAGAAGAAGAAGAATGTTTCTAATGCTTCGAAAATGTACATTTTTATTGTGCGCTGCTTTGTAACACAGGCTTCCTTTGACTGGTTTTCACATGCAGACAGTCCATGAACCTGTATCCTCAGCTATCTTCTGCTCTTCACACTTTCCACTAACAGCATCCAGGAGCTCTTTCTTGAAAATGAACTCATTTCACAATAATGTTCTCCATTCCATCACTTTATTTTCTATTTCTGTTGTTCAAATAAATTTGTTTTGGTTTTTTTCCTTCGCCTTCTTCTCCTCATCCCCAGGCTGCTTCGCTCTAAGCACGCGCGTCTCGACGGGCCACAGAAAAGCAATATTCTCGTTTAAAAAAACAAAACAAAAAAACAAACACATTTTTTTTTTCTTCATTCCCTTTCGGTTCATATCACGGAGCAATTCTTCACGCCGCGTACAGGGAGGTGCATTTATCGTGAGCCGAGTCATGACCTCACAATGTCCCGTAATAGCCGTATGGATTCAAAACAAATAAAAAGAGCTGAGGTCATTTGTTACAGACTGAGTCACACTGCGCGCCCCGGTCATCTGGACGCCGGGTGGGTGTGAAGGCGTGAGCTGAGACTGGGCGCCGACAGGTGTGGGTAACGGCGAGGAACGGATGCTCCCTGTGTGTGACACAAGAGGAGCTCGTCATGACGCAGTTAATATTAAAAGGTGGCGAACATACAGAGAGAAGAAACATTAGAGGAAAAAATAACTACCTCTGATAAGAGGGAGTATAAGATCTTGATCTATGATCAGTACTAATGTGAAATAAATCACTGAGTTTGTGCCTATGCAGCAAGAGACCTTCATACTGTTTAAATGAAAAGAGCAAGGCTGTTAGCTGCTTCATCACTCTATCGATAAAACATACCTTACTCAAATTTAAGTCTTACTAGCACTAAATGAAACTGAATTGAAACACAATTTGTCAGTGTACACTCAGACCTGACCGGGCACCGCACTTTGTCATTTTTGTTTTCTCAAACATCCCTGATTAGTCAAACCACCGAGCGGAGCGTTTGGAGAATTCAGATTTTAAACCTGCCCCGCAGCAGCATTATATATTAACCACTGGTGGATCATTTGCATGTAAATCTTTACAAATTAAAATTAGTTATTTATCAGACGCCTTTTGCATATTTCGGACAGTGAAAAACGACACGATGGGAATAAATAACAGATGCAAATAGCTGCAAACTGAACCAGCCACACGCCCGGTCCACGAGAGATTTGCTCACTGCTTGTCGCTCAGAGGATGTTCGAAGCTCCGACTGCACAGGCTGCGCTTTTTCATGTGTTTACAGAAACAAGAAGCCTTAAAGTGTTCCCAGTGTAAGGACACAGGCAACCTTTACTTCAGCTTTAACATTTCATCCACTCTTTTTGTCGTCACCGCTTTTTATTTGAAGAAGAAAACAAACAACGACGATATTACAAGGAACACGACGTGCTTCCATTTGCTGCATATTTGGGGAACTCTTTGCATCTTATGTCAGTCAACTGAATGAGATGCCTCCATTGGTCCAGTGAGCCTCAAAGTGGAGATTAGTTCACCATGGCACCTTCACTTTTTCCACTGACATTATGAATGGTTCTCTAACGACTCATGTCTGTCAGAGGCTCCAGCGTCCAGGTGTGAATGAGGTTAAAACTTCTTGGGGACAGAAGTTAAAGCTGTACTGTAAATAGATGGCGGATTAAATCTCAGGCCACCTCCGTTCACCATCTAGTGAAGTTTTTTTCAGCTGAATTGTTTCCTGTTCAAGTCCCTTAGAACTGAAGAAGCTGCTCGGATGAATGGTGACATGTCTTCTCAAAAAACTCTACAAGTCCAGTTGCCTTTTTGAATGTTTTTGGATTAGCATGACCTGGATGACTGAGAACCTTCACATAGATATAGTCCCATCAGTTGTGAAGTTTAAACCCCTCTCGAGAACGCTAATATTAGATAAATAAAGTGGAGCGTTCACTGACAATGTTTTCCGTGGTAAATCCTAATATTTTTCTGGTTATTCAGTTATACACATCAGCTACTACTGTAGTTTCCCAATAATCCATATGTGGAGTACAGTTTACGCCTTACATTATGCAACCTAAAAGTAAAGGTGTCTACACCCATCTCAGAGGTCAGAGAAAATCTAGTAAAAGAGTATAAACTCTCTACGTGCATAAACCAAAAATGTGCAGTTCTCTAAATTTAAAATGTACTTCTTGTTCATACTTCACCAAGCTTGAAATTCGCCGATCAATGTGTCTTCTAAATCTACAGTTTTTAAAGGTGTTGGGAACTGAATACTGTAAAAATGGGAACATTTGTCTTAAACCATTTATGTTGTTCTGATATTGTCTGCGCTGCCATCTCTACACAGCTCTCTTTAACACAGTGAAACAAATGAAAAACAACTTTTATGATGGAAACTTTACTCCTCACCTCACTACGGAAAGAATACACAGCTTCCTACAATGACAGAAAACGTTTGCTGTCAAAGGAAACTGTAGGAATATGGGGCTGTGTATTCTCACTTTGTGCTTTTGTCATCTGTAGAAACTTCACCTCATGGGAAATGGCAAGACATTAGTTCAAATTCAAACCTTAAAGGGTCCAAGACCATCAAGGCTAAGCGTAACTGTACGCATGGATGTATCATCCCTGTCAAACAGAATGTAAAATAAATAATAACAAGAAAGCCAGGGTACTGTAGACGTACTGTATGTGAACGGAAATGTAAGAACCCAGCTTCTCCTCATCCGGCGCCGTTTGAACATAAGACATTCTAGTCAATGCAGCTCATTTCAGCTCGGACTACACGACCGTGACCTGAGCCCGCGTCTCGGACAAAAGGCCAGGTTGCTGATGCAACGTTCCGCTTGAGTCGGCCGACACCATTCAGCGGGCACGCCGGGTCGAAAAGGCGCGCGACGACCAGAAGAAAAAGGAGAAATAGATCGAAGGAGGAAGAAAAAGGTGGCGGCGATGATAGGGTGACTCGGCTCTATTCAGGAGCCCTGAACAGGTCAGCGGAAAGGAAAGGAAGGCAATTCCAGTTTGCGAAGGACGAGACTCAGAAACGGATCAAAGGATAAATATAAACTGGCCCAGCACAAAGTCTGTTTAGCAGAAAAGAAAAACTTGTTAACCAACAGTGTATGTCAGCGGGACCTTCGGTAGAAGAGCGTCATTCGGACGAGCACAGGAGGAGAGATGCTGTTGTTAAATCTGATTGAATGATGGTGGTATTATTCCTGAGCTCAAGTACTCTTACCTCCAGGGTGTTGGCTGTTATTTCAGGTACTAGGCGTACGGGAAAAACAAGGCTGTGCTTAAAAACAACGACGAGCACCAACATCGGCAGGAGCAGAAGAGGGCAATTTAGATTTTTATGAAGTGTAATTGCTAAAATTTGTTTTTGTTGTTATACACACGCACACGCAACAAAAAAAATAGGTGAATGGTGGAGGACAGCAATTACGCTAAAAAAATAGAGGCTGAAAGTAATAACCTTGATTAGATAGCAACAACGGGTCCATTTGGAGAAAACTTTGTTTCGATCAAACGTCCAAAACGAAGAAAAAAATAAATAAATGTCCCGAACACAATTGTAGCCCTGCAGTATTTCTCCTCTGACATGCACCTCGAGCACTTTACCCCCTCCTCCGCAGTGACAGTTAAGATCCTTTCCCGTCAGATCTCTGCATTTTGTTTCTTCACACGCCCCCGCATCAATAACGCACGAGCACGCGTCTGTCAATCACGAGCTCGACGAGCAGCCGCCGCGTTCAGCTCAGAGCAACCCAGCAATCACAGACGTGCCATTTTCCTATTCCCAATCCACCTCTGAACTACGAGGTAAAACCGCGGCCCTTCTCCGCCTCCAAGAACAAGAGTGTCAAGGCGGCCCCTGAGATTTCAGCACTCAGGTTTTGCGGCGGTTAAAAGCGTCTGAGCCGGAAACGCCTGGCGGGGCGGATCCGACTGAAAGAGCAAAGTTTGGAAGAGACGACGCTGAAGTGTTTTTTTTGTTCTGTGAAAAGTGCAGGAAGCGGGTGGTTGGGAGCTGACGTGTAAATCCGTGTCTCTGTCACCTGTCATCAGCTGCAAGGAAGCTCTGCCCTCTATAGCGTGTCATGTGCAATAATGATCCGTTCATGTGGTGCACTCATTTATTATCAGCATCAGGCTTTTATCCTTTTAGCAGTTTACCTGCTTGTACATATTATCATCTAGTCTTGTCACCTATATATGGTACGATACGATATGGTTGCGGTGTAGAGTTGTGACGTTGTGCTGTGCAATTGAACCGAATCTATTGACCGCCTCTTTAAAGCGCAGTTTTACATGAGTTTATCAGTACTCAGCGGTCTCAAGAAGAGGGAGGGCAGAATGTGTTAGTGCTGGTGGTACAGTGGTGACTATAGCTGCCTTTAGAGTAGTTTACCCGCGTTCAAACTTGGTCAACGCTAAGGTTTTTACTGAATTTCCCATGGGATAAATAAATCAGCTATCTAGAATCAATATTTCAGAATAATTAAAACTCCCACCAACAGAATACATAGTGGTACGATGTCTACGTTGCACTAATTCTGATCTAAGTCTTACCCTATCAATTCTCCCAGTGATAAGTTCCCAGATAAAACAAGTTTAACCCAGGCTGCCGTCTGATGATAACATCTAAATGAGACGGTCTTTTGAATGTCTCTTTGAAAAGAAAGAATCTGCAAGATTCAATGAGCCTTCAACCTTCTAGCTTCTCGTTTCTTAAACAACCACGTCTAAAGACATCCTGTGTTCGTCACATGTTGATAGTGAAAGGAAGAGCCTTTCCACACTTACAATGCGAAGGGGATTGGGACTGAACAGCTGTGTAGCCTTAAGAAAACCACTAATCAGTGAGGCTGACCGGGAAAAAAAGGCTTCAATTTGCTAGGGAGCATAAAGATTAGACTGTGGAGCAATGGAAGACGATCATGTGGTCTGATGAGTCCAGATCTACCCTGTTTCACGGTGATGGGGCATCAGGGTAAGAAGAGAGGCAGATGAAGTGATGCAGCCATCATGCCTAGTGTCTACTGTACAAGCCTGTGGGGGCAGTGCTATGATCTGCGGTTGCTGTAATTGCTCAGGTCTAGGTTCAGCAACATTATGTGTCCACAAAATGAGGTCAGCTGACTACCTGAATATGACTATCTTCCCTGATGACACGGGCATATTCCAAGATGACAATTCCAGGATTCATGGGGCTGAAATTGTGAAAGAGTGTTTCAGGGAGCATGAGACATCATTTTCACACATGGATTGTCCACCACAGAGTAAAGACCTTAACCCCATTGAGAATCTTTGGATGAGCTGGAGAAGGCTTTGCTCAGTGGTCAGAATCTTGTGACATTGCAGAAGCTTATGGAAACAATGCCACAGCGAATGAGTGCTAAAGGTGGTCTAACGAACTTTAAGTGTGACTTTTTTTTTCTTTTTCAAAAGAACTTTTCTGCAAAAACGAACCATTATTTTAACAACTCAACTGTTCTACCAATTATTCCGACTCATTCTGTCTACGGTGCTGTTTATCAATTAGAGGCGGCTGGCACCTTTCGCTTGCTTAAAAAGACCCTGCCAGTCATAAAACAATTAATTTCCTGCCAGAGAAGAATCAATTAACCGGACAATGGTTTCGGGTCCACATCAAAGTCTATTAGTATTTTCTGATTTCCCAGAATACCTTTCAGCAGTTCCACGTAATCACCTCTGCAGCAAGCGTTGTAATTGCAGTAACATCCGTCCATTTGCACAGCGGTGAAAAATCACTGCTATGTACTGGTGTCATTTTTTTTTTTTTTTTTTTCCAAATCTGAAGCACAACTATTTCTTTAAACTCATTAAGTTCTGGGAGTTTGACAATTTAATGAAATACTCCAACCTAACACTATAGTCTGCACCATCTACCTTTTTTTTTTATAAGTAGACTCCAACACACTCCATTAACTCCATTAACGTCTGAGACGCTGTATATCAAAAGTAAACTGCAGAATAAGACGCTGCGAGACTTCCTTTGCACAAACTGCATTTTTTTAATTAAAAGCGCCGACCCTGTGGAATTCACTACCTGCCAGTTTAAAGCACATTCAACAGTTTAAGCCTCCATAATATGTATGTGCTGTAATATGTATTTTAATGACTGCTTACCAAGGCCCACCTAGGGACTGCTGATGGAAAGTAGCTTTGGTGGCTATACACACACACATAAAGCACTGCATTAACAAACCAGATAAGTAAAATTCAAAACGCCGTCAATTAGAGTTCACAACGCTGGAGAAAAACAGGCACAGTGTGTTGCTCGTAGTCGGGGAGAGAATCGAACCGCTGCGACTGAAAGCGAACAAAGCCCTGGGATCCATATTTAAAAAGTTAAACTGATTGTGATGCATGTGATCGCGATGTTTACCACTTTTAATTTTTCATGCGCAAACTACTGATACTGCTCAATTTTTCATGCGCAAACTACTGATACTGCTCAATTTTTCATGCGCAAACTACTGATACTGCTCAATTTTTCATGCGCAAACTACTGATACTGCTCAATTTTTCATGCGCGTGCTGCCGTCGCCGACGGAGGGTGTTGTATCTACGCTCCTTAAATAATCAATTTATTTTTTTTTTTTTCTGCGTCTGCTGAGATTTGAGGAGAACCCACTCACAACAAACGCTGCTGGGGGGTATACTGCTGATGCCAACAATGGCTCGCTGAACGGCTGCATTTGTTTTCCTAACCAAAAACGCTGTGGGGAAGTCGAGTCATGTGGTAAGACCGGGTCTCCAGTCTGAGCAGGTCGGGCCACATCCTCCCTTTATTGACTCTTAGAAACACCATTCATCTTTCATTAAATAATATATTATTCTCAGGACCTCTCCGTCTGTCCCTTCGTCTTAAAGGCTAATGCTTTATCTTGTCTTACCCTCCCTCCTCCTGTCCCTCTGCCGCTGCACTTTCGTTTCATCATCTCTCATCCTCCGTATCATTGATTTAACCTCACTTTGTATGACCGGCCTTCAGCCCCCGCAGATTCAGCCTCCAGAACGATATATACAGCATGTTTCAGCCTCACGCCTCACTCTGAGACAGGAACAGGACAGCCTCTAGTGGCGCACCAGGGACACTTCAGATGATGAGGCGAGGGATACGAACACACTCACATCCACGTGAAGAGCTGCCGTTATTATCTAACTAATATGTCTGTTGTCGGTATGTTTGACAGATACCTTTGATTACCTACTCAAAGTGGTGTTTGTAGTCTGCGTCAAATCACATAAAACTGACGTTTATTTCCATTTTTATAGTAAAAAACACATCAATATGCTAAAGAACCACATCTAAAGACTGAAGCAAAGCTGCAGAACTAAAAAAAAAAAACCACATCGCTAAATTTAGGCCCCCTGCAGCAAGCAACAACTTTGCAAAGTCATAAAAAACGTAAACGCCTTTTAGCAAATACGAGCATCAAGGCACAGCCAAGATGTCCCACATGTAAATCACATGCTTGTTGTGTACAGCAGAGTTCCTCCCTAATCTTAGAAATAATGCGTCCGGTCATAAATAATGACTAAATCAGCACTCCGGTTTTCTGACCCATAAAACTGAAACACAGCGATGCTCTTAAGGCCCCTACGCTTGTGCGTCGCGTTCGTCTCGAGCCGTGCGTACGCGTCAGAGAGATGGATAGCGGCGAAAGGAGCCCTGCTTAAAACCCGGCAGAGGAACATCTTGGCGACTGCCTCTCCCCCACCCTCCGTCCTCCTCCTCTTCCGCCTCCTTCCGCTGAGAATGCCTCGTGAAGAGGCCGGATATGAATTCATTTTACGCCGAGATGAAGTTATTAATGCCCACCATCTGTTATCGTCAGCGAGCTGCCAGACAAGCAGCGGCAACACAAAGAGGAATGCAGCACCAGTTGGAGAGTTGCAGACGTGGACAGTGAGACACGCGATGCCACCTCGGTATTGATGAATAGCCTTTTTCGGAGTTATCTATACTCCATATCCTCTGTTTACAGAGAAGTAGATATTTTTCTTCCCCCCATTCCTGCAAAACAGAGGTTCAAATAGATGAGACAAAATCTAACGGCGATAGGGCAGAGTGCAGAAATGATGCCCTGGTTCAAAAATAACATATTTACTGACTGAAGGGGGCAGCTGAGGGAATTTTAACGTATCCTGGAGTCTGCATGGGCTTTTTCTATTTCCTGCATTTGATTAAATTTCATATTTTTGTTCAATGCTCTAAAAAAAGCTGCAATAATTCCAGAAGTTGTGCTTTGCAATGCATTATATATGTACCAGCTATAACACAAACCCGTTTAAATGAACTCCAGCTTGAGTTCCATCTAATCACCTGACCTCTTAGTGTACACCATGACTGGTTCTTGGAGCAAAGATGCCACTTGCGGTTCCCCTTCCATCCTGATGTGTACCTCATTTGCTTATCTCTGGCTTGCTGATGATAAATAAACCATACTCCCATTTTACACCCCACTGGACGCATAATTCATCACTGGGGGGAAACGGCGCACGTGCGAGCGTGTCATGTTCGATCAGCGCCAAGTGTTTGAGGATTTGTTGATGCAGGAGGAAAACGAGCGAGATGAGGGAACAGAGCCGGAGGTCAGAGGCGCTTGTCACTGAATGTTTAGACAACGACGGTAATCAAGGGAAGTTATTGTCGTCTAGAGGCGAGATCACATCTGCCGCTTTCTGATCGGTCTCTGTGCCGGTTGTGAGTCTGACGGCACGGGAATCGGAAAAAGCATTCGCCATTCGTAGCTACCTGCACAAACTCACGTTAAACGCACACACAGACTTCATCCTGCTGGGGCTGGCTGCTGCCATCAAGGAGTGACATTGCAGTGGGGTGGGGGTGCCTGGTCTGGTCTAGGTGGGGGATGTGTGATGCATGTCTAAGTAACATCCACACGAATACCAGGTGCAAAAGATTCACAGCAGAACATTGCGTTGTCACAAGATGGTCAATGTTATTCACTTCACCTGTAAGTGGTTATTATGTTATGCCTGATCGGTGTGTATTAGTTGTGGCTGCAGCCTTGGTCACCAACCAGGCTACAACAACCCTAAAACTCAATATGCTTGCTAACATCAAGCAGAATTGTTGTTCCTATAAGGTCCCATATGGTCTAGCGGTTAGGATTCCTGGTTTTCACCCAGGTGGCCCGGGTTCGACTCCCGGTATGGGAATAAGCTTTTTTTTTTTTTTTTTTTTTTTTAGGGGGGGAGCTGTGAAGCAGTGGTTAGACGTGCAGCCTGGACCGAGGGATCCCAGGTTTGCCCCCTGCATCTAACCCCCAAACTGCTCAAGGTCTCTGAGATTAAACAGTTAAGGGTTTAACAACAAATCCAGGCAATCACAGCAGGAACCAGCAGGATGTGTACGATTTCATGGCAAACTGTCCAATAGTCACTGGACTAGAAGGACGATCTGATCAATAGAGAAATATCAGAACCTAACAACACTAGATCCATGACTAGTTTCCAGCAGGGATTGAAAAATGGAGGTAGCAGTTGCTCAAACAAGTCTAGGTCATAATCCACTGAATGAAATCAGTGTCACAGTTAACTTATACATCATACTGTTACATTTCTTACAGATTTGATACTCAAAACTACTATATTCTGATGTTTTGGGGCAGGACACACATATAAAGTATGTCATCTGATCATTTTATTCCACGTTTCTGTTATCTCTTAAGTGCGACTCTCTAATTAAAATGAGTAGACTGAAGAAATATATCGCGCGTGTAAACATAGCCGCAGGCGCACTACACTGTTTTCTCTCATTTCCGTGCTTGAACAAATGGCTCCAATACTGATTCAAGTTATTAAATTGGTACTTCATGGTCCTGCCAGTAGTAAACCACGAGGATGAATGTGCATCTCTAACTCTGCGTCTTCTCCCGCAGCAGGCGGCTGTTTAATAAACTGACTCATGACGCGTCGGTAGTCTCCAGTGTGCAAACTGGTTAGAATAATACGCACCTGGAGTGGTCACTGCAATCAGAACAGACAAATTAAGTTATAAATTATACATAAACACAAACACATGCTGCGGTAGAACTGACCCAATAGAAATGGCGGTTCTTGTGTCAGATAGTAAAATCAGCAGTCACTGTGTTGTCTCCTGGGAGCAATACACAAAAAACATTCAAATTATAAGCACAGTGCAGTATAATGTAATAAGAAACTGTAGATTATATCTGGCAGTGAGGTCCCAGGACTTACTCAGAGCCCTGTTACTCTCCAAAATAACCTCTACATTTGCTGACGCAGTAAAAAAAAAAGAAAAACAATAAAGACATAAAAGCACACTCTGTGATATGCTGTATCTTCACGGCTTTATTTCCACTGTCCACGATTATTATTTGCGTTATCGTAAAGCCTGAATCTGATATCGGGCCAGCTTATTAAAAGGGCATCCAGTCCGTGGCCGTATCATAATCCATACCCGGGAAAATATCCTCTTTTTGTTTGTGTGTGTGTTTTACTGAAAGATAATACAAACGGGGGAGAAACAGAGAGTGTGGATTAATGTGTGCCAGCGGATTTTTTTATTTTTTTATTTTCTCTCTCATGCGTCTTAATGCAGAGTGCGGGCGAAGAGCCATTAGAAGGCGGAACAAGAGAGATGAGTTGGGAGAGTGTGGAAAAAAATATAGTGGGACTACGTGACTTGAACTGCACACACACACACACACACACACACAAAGACACACCAACGCGCTTGCCCCTCTGTGTTAGGGGTCTGAACGTCGGCCAGATATCTCCGGAGTCTCGTTACGAATGTGCTGATCGCGGCAGACGCACAAAACAGAGATGTTTACTCTTGTAATGGGGTCTGCGGAGGAAAAACAAAATCGCACCGCAGGGACGGGGCTTTGATGCTGGGAGTGAAGATCCAGTACTGCTTTTTGTCCGTCTTTTTGCTGCTGTAAAAGCCTTCATGGAAGATGTCCAATTAATGACGCTGAGCTGTAAGACTGCGTGTACTTTTTGGGGAAAATCAAAAGCTCGAGTGGAAACCCAGAGATTTTGCATATCACACAGATTTGGCAATGAAACCCTTCATATCTGTACTTAACAACTACTACGTTTACACGGACGTTATTTCTTTAACTCAACTTAACTCAGTCTCCTCAGATTCCAACTTATCAACTAACTGTCTGCATAAAAAAATCACTCAAAACTTCTCCTGATTTTTACAGTTTCAAGTCCCAAAAGTAGACACATAGAACCCAATCAAGCAAATGAACATTAACATCATACTTGTGCATTTATTTATTCATGAATATCAATCATTTGTACATATATGTGAGCTAAAAAAGGATGGGAACACTTGTTTTCCGTGTGACACTGAAAACTGGAGCAAATGTTTCCGGAAACTGCTGCTTCCGTCGTCTAGAACTCAGAGTAACTTCAGCGTAAACCTCAGTAAAGAACTGCTTCCTCACATGAATTGCTTGCTTCAAATTTTCAACTTATACATGTGTAATATTGGCTCACTTTCTTGAATAAACAAATACACAAGTATAATATTTTTTGTTTAAGGGTTAGGGTTAGCAAAACGTTAGCAACGTCATGTTTGTGTTGTTGTTTTTTTTGCCCCCGAAAGCGTCTCTGCCTGCCCCCAGACCCTCTTCATCTGACGGAGAACATGACACAGGTAGAATGTGAAGCTAGTTGCGTTGTTCACTACTAAAACTGTACATAACCGACAGTTTTTGATTTATTTCAAGAGAGTTGGTCGAAACCTGGTGGAAAAGACAAAAGACGTAACGTGAACTAGCTTAACTTTAGGATTCAAGGATTCAAGGATTCAAGGATTCTTTATAAGTGCTAGCTAGCAAAATTAGACTGAAAGTCAACCGTTTCCTGTAACAGCATTACATTTTTTCGCTGATATTTAATACGGCTTTATGTTTAGCTTTCCTGAAACGAACAGGACAGACGGTGATTTAAAGACAGACTGATACAAAACGCATGCTCTTATTCATTCATTCATCTTCTGTAGCCGCTTGTTCCTGTTAAGAGTCTCAGGGTCATCGGGTAAGAGGCAGGGGCACACCCTCGACAGATCGCCAGTCTGTCGCAGGGCTAACACCGAGAAACAGACAACCATTCACACTCATATTCACACCTACGGCCAATTTAGAGTCACCAGTTAACCTCACAAGCATGTCTTTGGATGGTGAGAGGAAGCCGGAGTGCCGGGAGAGGACCCACACAGACACAGGGAGAACATGAAAAGCCCAGTCAGCCCATGGGTTCGGGACCTTCTCATTGTGAGGCATCAGGGCTAACCACCTCTCCAAAGCCTGATGTTTACCCCGTATGAGGAAAACATGCTCAAAAAGAATGGATTTATTCCAGACCGCAACAATCAGTGAATCTATTTTCCTATTGAATGCATTATAAAAGATTCACTCCACATCTCTCCTTGCGATCAGGCCGGTCTGTTCTGATGCATCAGACTATTATTCTGGTGCTAATGCTGCCAGTGAAGTCAGCTCATAAGCTGGCAGACGGACTTCAACAACAACAACAACAACAAATGAGCGCCACTGCCCGGAGTGTGTGCAGATAACAAAAGCATATAAAAAAAAAAAAAAAAACAAGAAACAAACATGTTTGATTAGATGGTAATGAGCTGTAGAGCCAGGATCATCAGCAGAGGGGATTTCAGACTGAGATCCCTATCAAAAATATTGACAGAGACGGATTTAGCCCACAACGGAGAACAAGTCAAGCTCACGCCAAACAAATGCGATAATGAGTTGTTTTAAATTCACTGTCTATTTAAGGGGGGATGATTCATGTGTCTGGAGTCCTCATACACTCAACAAACTGATCAGCAGCATGATGTATGAGGGGAGGTTTAAACTAGGACGTAATACGTTGTGATAACCGTTGTCATGCAGTAACTCTGTTGGTGCTGATTTGTGGCTACAGTTTCACATCTGTGGCTATAGTTTTAGAAAATGACTTTCATTTCTGTAATAAACCCGTATTTATGAGCACTATGTGCATTATCTGTCTGACTATGTCTGTCTATGCTTTGGCTGCAGCCCACTAGAGCTAATAATAGTACATTAACTCTCAAATACAGTTTAGTTGTGAGCTCTACGTGAGGCTTTATCTCCATTTAATGCTGCTTTATGCTTCTTCTTCACTACAATTCAAAGGGAAAACGTCTCTAGTTTAATCCCCTGCATAGCTTTAGAAACTCAGATTAAGATTTGACATTTTATAATGTTAATCTAGCGGTGCCCGACCTTCCCAATCAAAGAAAGACAATTTTCTAGAGCTCTCAGATGCTTCAATTTAAATGACTGTTAAAGGCAAACAGAGTATTTTGCAAGAATAAGCACAGACAGGTTTAAAGCTCAAGACATAAATACTGCAGCAGCACGTTTTCTTCTTCAGTAATGAGTTTATAACCTCCTGATTTAGCCCGTGACCCTTCCAATGTGCCCTGAGCCCTACGTTTGCAACCACTGGATTAAATAGGTAAAGCTCCAAACTGTAAATGGTACTTACACACAGACACATTAGTGTCAGCAGTGCAGTAATGACTTGATAGTTGTTGCTGCATTTTATTGTGATTTATTTCATAGACTAACCTTTAGAAATGAACTATACAAATTGCTTTGGCATGAGGGCCAAGCAAAAGCAAGTTAAAGTTGAGATAAAGTTAAAACAAGACGACAAAAGACTCAGTATGAGTCTATAAGTAAAACTAAAACGAGTCAGTCTTTCCAAAGAGGAGGAGAAGCGTTGGTGACAAAAGGACTTTCACCTTTAGATTTCAGCTTTAACTTTGGAACAATCAGAAAAACCAGACCTGAGGCTGAAAGCTTGTTCGTGTGAGGTCAAGACATGCTTTAAAAGTGTGAGAAAAACTTTAAATCAATTCTACAGTGAGAAAGGCGAGGAGCATGTGGATGATTTAAATGTTAAATGTAGGACTTTTACTTTTCAGAGAGTATTTTATATTGTTTTATTAGTACTTTTACCCTTTAAGAATGTGAACGTTTCACCCACTATTGGATCTTCACTTAAATGACCCCCTTTTTGACATGAGGAGCAGATGTATCCATCAATAGCACGTGTTCTCCAGAAAGACTGTAAACCCCAAGCTGCTCTTTCTCTCAGCCCTGGGCCCAGGGTTGAGGTGACACAGATGTGCGGGGACAGAGTGGCAGCCGAGGAGAAGGCGACGGATAAAGCCGAGGAGTGTCAGAGAGAGCCTGGGTGGCGGCGCTGCAGGGAGGCCGAGCTGCATGGATGAGCTCCTCATCCCAGTGGGCTCTACTTCTCATCCACGCAGCGTGATGTAAATGTCACCTCAAACACATTCCCTCATTAAAGCCCCACACAGCTGGAGCGATGCCAAAGCTTAGACTGACATTAAAAACGAGCCCCGGACAGGATAAGAGTAGGTTACATTAACAGCGTACGGCTGTGCGTTGTAAAAACGACACCTGAACACTGCATCAGGGGCGGGATTTCACCGTCATGTCTTCGCCCTGTAATAATCACTGCTTCTTCTTCTCCGTAGTATCCCCCCACCTCGCTCTTAGGTTGATGAATATTGATTACACATCACTGTTTGTATTGATTTCAGATCATGTTGGAGTTCTCAGCGCCAACAAACACAAAGACAAGACCACCAGTCGATAAATCAACCTCATGTTATATTCATGCACACCTCAACCAGTGTTTTACCTCTTGCACCTTACACACCACACCACAGCACAGGAGTTGCACCACAATTGCTAGCCGGCATTACCTGAGACGCAGATATACAAAACATTAATAACATGACAAAAATCAATAGCATGAACTTAGCGCGTTCACTTTAGACCTGTACGCTTCAACCAGAAAGGGTTCAGCCTTCAGATTCACGCGTTCTTTTCTGATTCTGCATGAACCTGCCGAGCTCGAATCGCCGCTCAGGCTCTGGGAGGGAGGATCAGTCAAATCCAGCTCCTACCATCCATCACCTCGGTTTATTGTGACTGAAAGCAAATGAGCTTAAGTAGGCGGAAAAGTGTTGAATAAAACGCAATTTGCAAACTCAAAACTGGCTCTTTTATGGAAAATAAAACACAGACTAGGTTTAGAGTCGGTAAAAACGCAATTTGACTGTTAGCTGCCAGGCTAGTCAACCTGCTTCCTGGTCGTTAGAGAGTCTTAATCGTACAGTAAGTGATTTATTACTCTATAAACGTCTATTTTTGACTTGTATCCTGCAACAGACTTGCAGTGAAATCAACAGACAGAGGGAGAGTTGCTGCACGAATGCAGAAAACGAGAAGGAGCATGAGCAAACTTTTTAGCTGTTGGTGGAAGCGTCTCACCGAATATACTGCAGTCGAACATTTTAGGGGCTGAGTCAAAGATAAGCTGCTCAGTAGTTCTCTGGATCTATACATGGCAGATCATATCGCAGTAGCAAGTATTTCTTTTTTTGCTAAATAAAACATTGATCTCTTGTACTTTTAGTTGTAGCCCGCGGCATTAGATTATTGTGTCTGCAGAATCGTATAGAACAATAATAATGCAAAAACTTATATACATATTTAAGTCAAATCAATGTGTTTCATAAAGCTGCAGTTAACAAAAAGTAATAAAATGAGGCCCAGAAAGCTGCTGTGTCTGTGCTGTTTCAGCACCATGGAGAGCGACAGCAGCGCCTGGGCGGTCAGTGTTTCAGCACCGCGGACAGCGCCATTGGTCCGCTCCTCGGCACAGGAAGGAGCTTTTGGAAACAACCAAACACGAGTCACATGGACAGAGAGACGAGGTGACCCTGAAGCAAAGTGTTTGGAAATAAATAAAAAAATAAAAAATCCCTTCTACAAATAAATCACACCGGGGAAGCAAACTGAGCCACCGTGTGCACGTTCACAGCATCCGGTTAATCGCGCAGACATGCGGATTTACAGCAGACAGCTACGCGCCGTGAGTACGTTTTGGAGGGAAGATGGACACGAAGCGCGATTACAGCAGATGCTCCTAAAACCTTCAGCTCGTAGTGATTATCTAACAGGACTGTGGTGCATTTGTCAGATCTGCAAAGTGACCGGACAGCGCCACTGAGCGTATGTTCGCTTTTCGAGAGGCGCAACTGACGCGTCATCTATTGACAGGTAGGCCAACCAATTGGGGCGATGACGCATGAGTTTGGGCAAGTTTGCCTTTTTTTAAAAAAAAAAAAAAAAAAAAAAAAAAAGGAGGGAGGGGGTGTAATTATAAGCAAAACGGCATTAAGTAGACAATCTATATCCCTCTACATATAGCTCGCTAAAGCTATCTGTAAATGGTTTCATGTACAAGTAAGCGTCAGTTTCTTACATCCTCGTCCTCGCAGTGCCGGCGGTACTGGTGCTGAAGCTGGGGTCGCTGGCTCTCCGCCGCCCTCTCCCCTTCCACACCTTGCCCGAGGAGATGGCTCGCCTCTGGAGGGTTGGGGAAGGATTTGTTTGTGTTGATCTTGTCGGTGAACCTCTGGTACAGAGACGCCATGTCGACTAAAGGCAGGAGGAATAACTTGGAGGTTCTCTTCTTAGTCAATAAATGCAAAAAAAAGAAGAGAGAAAAGTAGTTGGAGGAGGTCAGTCTGGAGTGGCTGGAGTAATTCGATTAGACGATGCTCGAGTTCAAGTGGGGGAAGGAAAAAAAATAAAAAAATCACTCCTCGCTGTGTTCAGGATTCACAACACGTACTTTCAGGCTCGCCGGTTCGGCTCTCAACGATCCTGCAGCGACGCAGTTTCCACACTTTCTCAACTTGATGCCGAGCTGATGCAAAAAACGAGCGCGCGTAAGAGGAGGCTGAACGGAGCACTCCAGACCCGAATGACGGAGAAACCAGCCTCAGCCGGCTGGTGTCCCGCTTCTCTTTTCCCTCCCTCGTGGTGGGGAAGAAAGTGACCGCTGATAAAGGCTCAGGGACTAATGGCTCTTTGCCTTACAGTCGGGAAAACAGCCGCCGTGCCAAACAGCTGCGATGGACACAGAGCAGCCTTTACGCATCAGACAGCTGAGGTTTGCGGCGGAAACTTATCATGACTTAGCACACGGAGCGGGCTCAAGTGTCTCTGGTAGTTTCTTATCTTTGCCTTCGGATCTATAGACTCTCCATTCAGAGAGCAACAGTGCCCTCATGTGGAGGGAGGCGCAGAGGCGACAGGCCCGTTTGCAGAGAGCCTGGTTCTCAGGGAGCATGGAATAAGAAGATTAATCTGTCTGACATTTTTTTTTTTTCAGAATTTAAATCCTCAGTCTTATTTTGTTTCCTCTGGGTTTCATGTCACTCATTTGCTTGCCCAATTAAAATAAATTTGCTGCTTTCTTCCACTAATAAAGCAAATTACTGATGAAGTTGTTTGGATATGTTTAAACTGCCGTTGCAGCACGTTTGAGAGTCAAAGCTGCACAAACCAAGGTGGCTTCTTTTTTTCAAACAGCCAATTGTCTATCACCGCTTATTCATAGTGCTGGATCCTAACCCAGCTGACACTGGGCAAGAGGTTCAGACTGTGCAGGTCGCCGGTCAATCACAGGGCTGACACAGAAAGCACAAACAACCATTCGACCTCACGTGCACACCTACGACCAGCTAAGAATCACCAATTAACCGAACATGCATGTGTTTGGAAACGAGGGAGGAAGCAAGAGTGCTAAGCCAGCCGCTGTATTTGATCCCAGAGCCTTCTTACTGTGACGTAACAGTGCTAACCACTGCAAAGTCCCTTTCTTTATCTGTCTAAAACCAGAAGATATCCACTTTATTATCACATATGACACAAAAAACATTAAATCCACTCATATGAGAAACCATAACCACAGACGTTTTAGCATGTTTTGCTTGAAAAACTGTCAATTGTACAATTTCTATACAAAAATAAGTGAGAAATCTTAAATACAAAAACAAAAAAACAATGCTTCTCTGTGTCCCTGTCTGACCTGACATCACATCACGGAGCTTTACTTGCGGTCACAGCTCAGGAGGAGTCATTTTACACACAACAGACCCGGAGCCTGTCATCTGATTGGATTTTGTGCAGCCTCACAGGATACAGATCACCTCCCTCTGTGTCGCTAACAAGCCGAGCACGCCGGGATTTCTACCTCCGCCGAAACCACAGAACGACTCGTGCCCTCATCACGGCCCGCATGTCTCCCACGGGCAGGCGCGGGCACTTCTGGGAGAAGCCTGAAGCCGAAGCACGAAACGCAAACACCCCGCTCTTTTGCATTCACAGGCCACCTCTGCTCCGATTTATCTTTTAATTAAGGAGACTTCCAAAACAGATTAGAACCACGCCGCGCCGCCGCATGACTTGATAGCTCAAACCTGCGTACACAGACACACACACAGCGCTCTGCAAAAAAAAAAATATCTGTGCCACTGATTTCCAAGAAAGGTTTCATAACAGGAAAAAGAAAAAAAAACAAAACGCTTCCATGTGTTTCAATTCATCAAATCTATCTCAGACTCTGGCAGAGGACCCAGAAACAAAATTCAATTTTTAGGCAGTGTAGTGATGTGATTAAGTAGAGAGAGAGAGAGAGGAAGAAAAAAGCCTGGGTAGCAAGATTTATCAAACTGCAGAAAATCCTGAGGGTACTGACGCAGTGCATTTTCAGGTGGACTGAGTATGTGCAACGTCTTCAACCTGATTAATAAAATGAAAAAGCGATTTTAAGAAGCTTCCTACATCTGCGTTACCTTGGTCTTCCAGCCATTTCGCCTTATTAGATTATCATATCGACGTAGCAGGAATTTAATAGGATTATTTCTGGGCCGTCCTGTTGCTGGATGAGGAGTTAAACGCAGGAGGCTGCAAGGCGACCAGGAACTGCATCTGGGCAGCAGAGGGCAGACCTGCATGGTATAATGCCAGTTGTGTCTGTGTGTGGTGCGGGAGTTAGGGACTGGTCCAAAATCAGCCTCAGAGTGGGACTTTAAGAGGATGAAAGAAGCAAAAAAAAAGGAAAAAAGGAGTCAGCAGACTGAAAGAAATCACTATCTAGGTTTGAAAAAGATATTATCTGATATCAAAGCAGGCGAGAGCGGGTGTAGAGTAGCTTTGGTCGCTTTGTATTCGGCCTAAAATGTTTAAAGAGACGTTCTTTATGGAAACCAACGACTAAATAACGCAATATTTAAATGTCTTTGTTACTTTTGTATTGCGTTACTCTGTCACTTTCACTCAAAAACCCCATAAGCGCGGCCACTGGCTTTCACTCTGTCACTCGGCCTCCATCATTTATGATGGATAGTTTCTCATTTCACGCAACCACGCGTGCTCCGTACTTATCATGCCACCCCAGACTGGAGCAACTCTGGAGGGCTGCAGTCTCGATATCCTTTCCCTCCATCATAAGAGTGAAGGTGGCGGGGCGGTGAGGAGGGGGGAGGGGCAGCTGCTAACGCCAAAGGCGGCAGTCGGGGCAACGTCCGCCGCCCACGTTTTTTTTCCAAAAAGCCGCGCTACTCCCAGCACATCTTGAGCTGCCAGACTGTAATTAATGTCTGCCAAGGGAGGGAGTCAATCATCCTGACAAGCTTTAAGTAACATGAATTAAACAAGAGGATCGATATCTTTGATGCCGGAGGAATAAATGTTTAAAAATTTCAAAAGGTCACGATTTAAAGCCAGATCATTTTTTTTACTGTGCGTAGCTTTAAAGTTGACAGTCCCCCAGATATCACCGCCGGCACTTACAGATTATTTCTTTGGTTTAAAAGTAGTTTCAGGCAAAATCTACTCTCAAAACAAGGACAAACTCAACCAAAACTTTCCGTAATGAAGGTGAACCGATAAATAAACCGAAACCTTCGATCAAGAGGAGTCATATGGCGCTGCCTCTCTGAGTACATTCACACATATGGCACTTGTGTAATCCGCCCAGCTGGTAAACTTGAAACAGAGGCGAGGCTGAAAGTTTCCCCCAGCTACATGTGAGGCAGAAGACAAGTTCACCTTGTCAGAAGAGAAGAAAATCCTCCCCCCTGAAGCTGTGATGGGAGCGGGCGCTCACAGCAGGCGCGGAGGTTCAGGTGAAAATTTATACCGCCGCGTCACATTCCTCCGTTGCGGGCCGTTTCTCTCCGAGAACACTGTCATAAAGCTCCACCTTCCATCGGCGGCTTCACAGCGGGGCGGGGAGGGATCAATCTGGCCATTACCGGAGATATTTGGGGTCTGCTGGACCTCTGCTGCACGATGAGAGAACCCAATTTGCAGCTGCAGTCGTTTCACACACCCTAGACATCTGTCTCCAAGTAACGCAGAGATGTCGCAGTTTAAATGTGGTAGGGTATACATCTGATTGATTTAAAAGCTTCTTCCTGGGTACTTGGAGCAGGCTAAGATCCAGCTTTAGATTAAAAGCCTTTTTTTGTGTGTGTGTATCTCTTTTGTGCGTGAGAGTGTGTGTTTGTGGCTGCTGGCTAGAGGCTTGTTTTGAATGACAGGGGGAGATTGAAGGTGCTGGAGCCTGACGCTGTTGGACTTAAAATTAAATGGCCAAATTAATAGGTGCTGTCACTTGTCGCCGTGAAACCACCTCAACACCAACCCGACGGCATCGCCCTCCCTTGATCGACACCCCCCCATCTGCCCGGTGCCAGGGGAGGCCGGCCCCTCGCCGCAAATCGCAGCAAAGCGAAGGAGAAACACATCTCAGAAATGACAAATAACAAGAGTCAGGAGAAAGTTTTGACAAATCATATTTTGCTCATTCTGCAGTTTTATGATGTGTCTCTATCAACTGTGGAATTCAACAGCAAAGTGACACCAAGCATGGCAAATTGAGTCCAAATCCTATTTGAAACGGGCGAGATAAAGTCCCCGGGAAATTTAGAGGGACAGCGCGAGGAGGAAGGAGAAGGGCCGGAGAGGGGGGAGGGGAGCAAGGAGTTGAGAGCGAGGCGCGGGGCGTAACGGCGGGCGAAACATCGAGCATATATAAAGTGGAAGAGGCACAAAGCTAATTTGCAGATGCAACGCTGGGAGGGGAAGAAAAAAAAATGCATTCCAGTTATCTCGTGCTTCTCTCTTGGCTTGGATCCCATTTCCCAGACGGGGCTGGCGGAATAATTTCACGTGTGGTGGAGATGGTGGTCCAAGTAGAAAAAGTCTGTTTGCTGAGGGTTGATTTGTCATTCTGGCAGCTGAGCAATAACCCAACAAATCCAGTAGCACGGACATGAAAAGGTACGTGAAAAGCCTGAGTTGAAAACAACTAGCTACTGTGTGGAGCTGACAGACGCTCTGGATGTTGAGCCTTTCCATGTTTGTTTTTAAGAAAACACCCTCAACCACAGCATTATTTAAAGCAATAACTGTAAGAGACGAGCTGTAAAAGAAGCGGTAAGCCAATGGCTTCATTTTTTTCTTGTCCAGCGCTTGGGTCGGCTCCAAATCCCTTTTAAATATAATAACACTCCCATTACCTTCAGAGATATGCCCTGCTTATCACTTATGAGTAGTTGTTAGCGGGCTGATACGTGACACTGTTGTACATTAGCGTGTTAGCATCACGCCTCAGAGCTTGTCCGTGTGGTCTACCGCGAAATTTGGTACATTTTTGCCGCTCAAACCTGTTCAAATCCACACATTGGTGTATGTCTTGTTTGAGTAAACTCTAAAGGTTAAACGATGTATAAACTAAACCTCCGCTCCCCCATTTTTATTCGATACTTTGGACACATACAGCCCAATCTGATCACAAGCGGCTGTAGATTTTTTCCATTTGTTTCAGTGCAAAGAAAACCAAGTGAATTAGGAGAATGTTTGCATTAATAATTTACTTTCTTAAGAAAAATAACCATTATTTGGTCATATTTCTGTGTGCTGTTTAGTGTCTTGGGTCTGTGTTGTGTTCTGTCCACGTCTCTTTCTAAAACAGTGGACAAGTTAGGCATAGCAGTTACTTCCATTGAAGAATTACAGACTTCTATGTAATTTTCACCCTTTGTAAATTCATTCTGCGGGCCGGATTTGACCTCCTGGAGTCCCGCTTTTGGCCCACGGGCCATATGTTGACATCACTGCCTTAATCACGACCAGTTAGACACTTCTGAATGTTTTTTGTATATTTTCTGAATGTAGATAATAAATAAGGGAATTTAAACATTTCTTTCATCTCTCTGCATATGTACCCCAGATTCAGTCCGATAAATTAACTTTAGTGTAATTCAAATTCAAATTTTATTTGAGGATAACCCCTTGAGATGTATCATCTCGTCTTCCAGGGGGTCCTAAACATTGATACAATCTAACAATACAGTCACATAAGCACAACAAAAAACACACACTTAAGGTGTTCACATTGGCTCCAAATTACCTTCCACCCAACCCACCATAGCCCAACCCCATCGTAAGAGCAGAATAGAAGTTATTTACAAAGAAAAGTTAAGTTAATAACAGCAACATCGGGTCTGAAACAAGGACATTAGTAAAGTCTTTAAAGAAGCAACAGATCTAATGGATGGCGGAAAGTTATTCCAGTCAAAAGGAGCTTTGTGTTTGAAGGCACGTTTACAAATTTCTTTTGAGGTTCTGGGTACAAAAAAATACAGTTATTGTGAATGTCTGACTAATAAGGTGGTCGATAGGGGATTAGGTATTGTTTCAAGTAAAGAGGGTAATTAAAATGGACACATAGAGTCTAGAGTCTGGTACAGTGATGGGTTCTATATATGGACATCTTAGAGTAAATCTGCAAATACTGTTAAAAACAAGGGTATTGAGGGTATGAAGATATTTCTCTGATGTGTTTTGATAAATAGAATCGGCATGAATTTTTTTTTCTTACTTGAAGAGTGAAACAGTTAATGGAGCGATAAAGTACATATATATACTGAGGTTACGATTTGTTCTGTTTACAATGGAATCAATGTGTAACTTGAATGTTAATGCAGTGTCGATCCAGAGGCCCAGATGTTTGAATGTGTCCACTTTTTCACGGGAGGTTCCATCATTGAAGCAGACAGACAGTTTAGCAGTGTGATAGTTTATGACTGGTACCAAACAACATAAAACACGACTTCTTTTTATTCAATAATAATCTGTTATGGCTAAGCCAGTCCTGGACATTAATAAAATCGGATCGCACTAGAATTTCAATACTTTGGTCTGCAGCCACTGATTGAAGAAAACTGATGGACCCTCCATGGCGTCGTGCCTGGGACATTTGAAAACTAAAGAAAATGGGCAATGAGTTGCAGCGTAGATGAGGCAGACAGCTAGCAACCTGTTACAGATAAGTTATATAATCATTGATCCCTATACAGTTGTCATGATTGGAGAAATCAGCTATAGACCCAAAAGAGTTTTTATACCAGGTGTTAAACATGTTTATTTCTGTTGTATTGACTCCTCATGTGGTGACTTGAGGCAACTTCGGTTCTTGGCTCTCCTGCGTCGGCTTTATTTTTCAAGCTTGAGGCTTGCAGCTTGGAGTTTGAACAATGTTTGGCTGTTTAGCACGAACCAATTAGCTGCCGCCGTAGCGATGGCTTCATTAGGGAGTTATCAGATGAGAAGCATTAAAATACACTAAGAATTCAGGCGTCCAGCTCCCTCATTTGTTACTCTACCGTTTTTCTTGCCGCTGTTTTGCTGCAACTGCTGCCGACTGCAGCACGACACACACGCTCCGGCCCTGTGCTCATCTGTAGCCACAGATGTCCTCATATTATAACCGTGAGAGGTTTGCAGAAGGCAAGACCGTGGTTAAAGTAAAGAGCAGAAAAGAATGAATGAATAGTGCAAAGATCTAAAATACTAAGAGAGAGGGAGGGGGGTGGAGAGAATGAAAGTTCAGACAAATTTGCCCCCACTGGCCCGCTGGCATTTTAAACTTGCCGCACACGCACAGCTCGCATCCACACGACTGTGAAAAAGCTTTGTTATTACTACAACAACCTGCTGTCATTATCTGATGGCTTTTTAATTTGTTTTACTAGCGGATTTCAGTCACAGTTTTGACTCAAGGCCAAGTGAACTGGCCAGAATGCATTAGCCATGGCTTCAATTAGCACAAAAAAAGTCAATACTTTCAATTCCACATTAGTCATTTCTCCACTCTGCTTTTTTTTTTTTTTGGTATTTTGGCTCCAAAAGTGGAAAGGTTGTGTGAATGACTTAAAAAAAAAAACTATATAGAAAACCTGTGGCTTTAAAATAATTATTGATTTATTTAAGGAGAAATAGGACTAAAATGCCACAGAAGAGACAAATGTCCGCAGGGAAAATCACTTATTCATATTTCAGCCTTTGCCTTGTGTTGCAGTCAATCATCTGTCGTCTCAAAAAGAATCAATACTGAATCTAGGTGGGTTTTTTTTTCTCTTCCCCTCATACATCCCGCTTCTTTGCAGAACTAATCTGCCTCATACCACAGAAAAGTGTTTTCCAATATTATTTGTATTTCTATCAAGATGCCGTTGAAACCCATTCGTACACTGTGCAACAAACTCATCTCCAGCTCCTCACAAGTAAAGAATTTCTGGTGTTTAAAGTGAGGAATTTCCATCAGGGATGATAGTTCATGAGCTGGAAACCGTTTTAATGTAACAGTGGATTTAGACACATTAGCTGGGAAATGAGACGTCTTTACGTGGAGTAGTGATGTGTGCCGTCCGCCCGAGGAGGTACGACACATCAAAACCATCAGACGGGCCAGGCTGCAACTCAGGCTGTAAGTCATCTGATCTGAATGAAAAGGCCGACCCCGGGCTCCGGGACACGAGGGGACGAGAGAACTGGATCCAGTGCATCAATGCTGAAGTGTACTGGTTGCAACTATTTGATAAGACGCACAGGGATTTAGGTGTTAAAATGGGAAGAGGACGGAGAGAGAACATGGCAGGTTGAGAAATGTGTGGATATGAATCAGCGTGAAACTTGAATGCAACTTTTTTCCAGAGCCTGGCAATATGTGGCTGTTAAAATTGCAAACTTACGGCCAAAACTATTGCAAAAAAAATCCTTTACACAACTGTGTGTCTAAATTATTAGGAGATAACAGCTAAAAAGTCATTGTTATCAATTAAAGGAGTAAATAAAAATTAGTAATATCACTTGTTTTCCTTGCACATAGCTGGACGATCATGTCCTAGTCTGCTGTTTATTTGAATTGGTCCTTACGTAGGAATAAGACACACCACCTGTGCACGAGCCAGCCAGCACAGGTCCAACTGTGTCACAGTGATCAGCGAACCTTAATAACATATATTAGGTTGTCTCCAACTTTCCTATGTACTCGAGGTCGTTCAGTTTGTGCAGGAACTTTTGATTTAACTCAAAAATGTATAGGGTCTTTGATAGTTATGGTCCTTTCAAAACTCCCCGAGTTGTTCAGTTGCTTCAACAAAATGCAGCATTTTATTGCACATTTTTTTGTTGCCATGCACCATAAAATGTTTTGTGAACTCACTTTATAAGACGCTCACCTATAAAGTCATATGAGCGTGTGCACCTTGATCACAGTTGCAACTAAAAGATGACCTTGCTGTAAAAACGTTCTTATTCAGAACTGTGTGTTCCTGTAGCTAATTCATGCTTAATGTCACTGATGCTCAGCCTTGCTGCACTGCTGCCTTAATTTCACTTGAGTTACAGTTTGCTACGCGTGGCTCGTAAGCATTAAACTGTTGATCCTCAGAGTGCAGCAATCCAGCTCGTGTCCCTGAAACATTTCGGTCATATATCCTCCAACTAATCCGAAACTCACTCACTCACTCACTCACTCACACAACGAGCCACTGCAGCCAAGGCCACTTGACAAGTGTGTTGCGGCGGCGTACGCTTCCTCCCCAAACAAGCGAGCACAGCCACCAAATGACTCACCTCTGCCCTGAGCCAAGTCCTATCAGACCCACTGATGTGACAAAACTTTGATGAGCTTTCCGGGGGTCGAATGAGGGGACCAGATGATAAAGAAGATAAAGTCGCGATTGGAGGGAGGCTGGTTTTATGAGACAGGTGGAGGGCCAGATTTAACTTCCACCTTTGCCCGGAAGCTTTGGGGAGATGGTGAGTGAGTTATGAAGGAGAGCCCGGGGGGCGCAGCGCTAGCTGTAAACAATGCAGCTGTCCGGTCATTGCACTTGGACAATACAACACTCACAGTCCTGCTGTTCGATCCAGCTGGCTACCCATGTCCACTGACAAGACATGATTCAAATTTTCAAGTATGCGTAATGCATGCAAATGTTTTTAAATGTCTTTTGCATGCAATTCTTTTTAGGAGGATTGAAAAAATGCAACAACAAAAAACAGCAATGAAGCACAAACGAGCAGAAACAGCTTCATGCAAAACACTCAGGCCTAATTACACTTGTAGAAGAAGAGGAGACATAAAGGCTCACAAATGGTGAGCTGCAGTCTCAGTCAGCGAGCCAGCTCAACAGTTCCTCAGTATGCACACTATAGTATGAGTGCAGCTTACCATTTTGGAGGTGGTGGTATCAATCTTCTGGGTGACAATTAGCATTGACATGACTGGATTTACATCAAAAGCTCTGCCAAAACTCGCTACTTCTTCTTCTCCCTTCTCCGTCTCTACGGCGGGAGGGAAAAAAGTCCTCTGGACAAGTGCCGAACGAGTGGGAGGTTCCACCCAGAGTGAGAGGGTTAGTGGATCCCCCTTTCCACGAGCCCGAGACCCTCCTCTCAGATGACTGGCACGCTCCCGAGCTCGCTCGGCACGTAAGCCAATCAATCACGTAGCAGCAAGGATTCCATCTGAAGCGCGGCGATCCATTCGTCAGGATGGGTTCTTTGGAAATGTGCGCTCCCCCCGGCTTCGCTCGCTCCTCTGTCGCTCTTCCCTCCTTACTCACCCTTTTCCTCTACGGTGCACTGCCTATCCCTCTTTGACTTTTCTCAGCCTCTCGATCTTTCTTATCGACTCTGCTCCCTTATAGGGTTTATCAGTCTTTGTCTCTCCAAGACAAGTCGTCTTCTCGAACTCTCACTTGTAGTAGCTGCAGACAGTGTGTGTGCGCGCGCGTGTGTGTGTGTGTTTGTCTACTCTCTCCCTCCCTGATTCATTTTCAGTCTTATCCCTGCCTTCCTCCCTCCCCGCTAAGCTCTTCCCCGCAAGAGGCTGGCTGTTTTTTTTGGCGGGTTCAGCACCTGAACTAAATTGGAGGTTTAAATGTAATCTGTCGGGTCTGGCCGTGAGAGAGGCAGCTGCCAGCAAACACAGCCAAACAGCGTTCTTTACATCTCCATCACTGCTTTAGTGAGGCAAAGGTGTGTGTGTGTGTGGGTCTGCTTGGAGTTGGCAGGTGGGCAAAGAGACAAAGAAGACAGAGGAGGGGAGGATGAGGGAAAACACAAGAACAGACAGGAAACAAACATGTCTGCGCCGCTAATAAATGTACGTGCATAAAAGTTATGATAAGATGATTGGATGGCTCCAGTTATTGAACATCAAACGTGAAACTTTGCAAAGAGGTTTGCGCTTCTGCAGGTCAGGTGTCTTGTTGAACGAGGTGTCTGCTGCGGCTGTCCAAAAACCTGCAGATCAATTTAATCAGACCCTGTGATGGGCTGTAATAAAGCGGCGGTGATGTATTCGTGCGGCGAATTGCCCATCGTGAATTATCCTCACCTCTCCGGGAGACTGGTCCAGCACCGCGCCCGGGACGACCGATCTAAATTTGCGTAGGATTTATAGCTGCGGCACAGTACGCCAAAGCGGAACAAGCGTTTGTACACTAGCCCAGCGCTGGCCGGGGCCAACAGCTAGTAAACGAGAGGCAATCAAAAGGTGGCACTTGGTCGGGATTGAAAAAGACTGAACGATTCAACTCGGGGCAGGGGAAACTTTTGCGATAAGAAAGCTCTGGAAGTTATCTGTCAAGTTTAATCTGCTCTGTCAATTTTTGGCCACCTTTGCAAAACTTTCAAGGGCGACTTCATTTAGTTTAGGAAAAAAAAAAGAAGTAGGAACAACAAGGCGGCTCCTGCTGCTGCTGATGAACAACAATGCAAAGCTGACAAAAACGTCAGGCGACCTTTCTTTGGCTTAGAGAGGCAAGTAGAGAAAACAATACAGAAAGCAGCCTCACTCTGCTGGAAAGCATGCATTCTTAAAGAAAACCTATTTCTCAAATCTATTACAGCAATTAAAAGGGATGCACCAATCCAACTTTTTTTGCCTCGATAGCAATTTTAAAGCAGCTCCTGCCAATACAGATTCAGTACCGTTTCCCTGTGATATAAAACCTTAAAACCACACTGTGTACTGGTCAATAAAAGCATTTTTATGCAAGCCAATATGAAGTCAAGTCCAGTCGTGTCATTAAAAAGCGAACTACCTGCTGTCATGATGAAGGATGAATGCGAAAACCACCGAGCGCTAACGCTGATCCAAGTTACCAGATCGGTGAAGCTCATCGCTGACGATGATGACGAGCTGATGATCTTTGAAGATTTGCTGCTGACTTGTGCAGCAATTCATCTAGGTCCAAAAGCAGACAGCTCACTACGATGAAGTACAACACCTCCAAGAGGTTCTTTGCTTTCCATCACGTGCCATCAACAGTTTAAAACACAGCTTTTTGGCTTAAGGGCAAAGGAGCAAATCTCAGCAGGCTAAGATGGTGAACATAGTAAACATACCCGTGCCTGTACAACCTCAGCATCTTAGTATTGAATCCACTATACCTACAACTTGACAGGACCACGAGCATGGCTGCAGACCAAACTGCTTTTTGGTGAGCAGAGTGCAACACCACGTAAACGTTTGAGGAAAGATGGTCTTGTGATTACCTCGCAAGCGAGCTGGGTTTTCGCAAGGTTGCACAATCACAGGAGGATCCATCTCGCAAAGGTTTCAGTCTATGCGCCTGTGGCAAAATGAAAGCGGTCCAACCAATCGCCGTCCTGTGAGAAGCTGCCGGCAGCAACGGACGTCGTCAGCGAGAAGCGACTGCGCGGCCTTCATGGGCAAATTCTTTCTTAACAGAACAGCTGGATTTGTCAACCAGCATGCTATACCTACCTAGCTAGCTACACTGAGGGATTGCTAGCTTTCAGAGCTCCTCAGACTGAAGCGTGCTGCGATTGGTGTGATTGGTTACATGTTTGTTTGAAAGTATCTGCCCTTTCCAAACTGTTTACAACAAAGACGTATAGATGGTGTCTATAAAGCACAGCATTTAGTCATTAATGCTAGATTAATACAGCAATGCAGAACTTTATCTCTATTTGTATCGCATCCTTTCCTTTAATTTAGTCTTGCAGTACCCTTCCACAACACAAAAGTACTGTTTCATGACTTGTAAGCAATCGAGGTCATTCAGGTTGTCGAAAATTAAACTGATGTTAATGAAACCATTGTTGAAAAACAAAAGAAAATAGTCTGAAGTGTGTTTTTTTTAATATTCTGTGGAGAAAGTGTTAAATTCACAAGGACATCAAAAGGAGTCGACCGATGTGGACTGCAAGAATAATGAGATCAGGGAACAGGGGAGCCTCTTAGAAAAATATAATAAATATAATATGATCAAATAAACATAAAAAAATCGGCGAATGTGTACATAAAGCCCACAAATAAAAGAGCAGTCTTTTATTTGGATGAAGTAAATAACTTTTTGCAGTTTCGCGTGGATATTAAGGTGTAAAGCAAACCATAAGTTGAGCAACATCTTAGAGACGTTTAGGGAAATCGCGTTGTGTAAGCTCAGCAGGTTCATGTGGTCCTTCTGCAGCCAGGCAGGCATTTGTCATCTTGACATCAGATGTTTCATTTCAGGAAAGAAGCATTCGACATACATGGATTTAAATTGCTTTATACTTTTTGGACTCACCAGAGCATGTGATTAGTTGGATTCCAATCGTAGAAGCTGAAGTAACAAAATTAACTTTCTCGATTGACTTCCCGGTTAGATTATGTGTTTGCGTATCAAATTATGTCGATGAATAAACAAATTGTGAAGGGAAACGTCTCAAATGCATACGAAGTGCCGCCGAGAGGCTTTCCGTCTTTTAAGGGCCGGATCAGAAAACATTTGATCACGACACGAGTGTCAGATTTCTGTATCTGAGCTTAATTGGAGCCATAATAATTCCACTAATTCCATACAACACAATTAGACGTTTTAATTATTTGGTTCAGTACTACGGGAAACATTATAATGTAAAAGAAAAGGGAATTAACATAAAATACAGCATAATATCAGTGGAGGGCTGGTGAGTACACAGTTGCCTGATATTGTGTCTGGGCTGTTAACTAATACCAGGATAAGGACACTGCCCCCCCCCCCCCCCCCCCCCCCCCCTCAACCCTTTAAACCCATTTATTCCATTATTGAGCACTGACTTTTCAATTCCCCTAGATTACAAGAAAGGAGTGAAGAGACAAAATGAAAAAAGTCCCTGAGGTCTGAAGAAGCACTGAAGGCAATTTCAACAGATTTTCTGCGAGGATGAGGCTGGATGGAGCCGGAGCCAGCCAGGTAAGACCACTCTGCTTAAGGGCAGGAACGGACCTTAAAGTGAAAACCAGAAACCGATTTCAAGCGGTGAAATGACTGGAAATAAAATAACTCGCACACTAGGGCGCCGTGCAAGCTTTTAATAGGGCAAAATGTCCAACTGGCATATTTAATCTGAGCATCATTTGGCGAAAAACAGGAAGCAAAACATATTGCTCGGAATGATGTGGATGAAAAATGACCGTGATGCAGTACAAATCCATTTCAAAATAGCTTTCTATTTTTTTGATTAGCAAGCGGTTCAGCATTTCCCTAATTTAATCTGGCCTCTGAGTTGAATTCGTATTACAGCCATAGTTAATAACTTGACATTCAGCGTATGACTCTGTGCTATTTAGATAAGTGATGGGCCTTCTTTGAACACCCACGTGCTTCCCTGCCAAATTGCCCCATTGCTCATAATAAAACCTATGTCTGAATGACTCGCTGCTGTTATATTTCCATGGAATTGTTATTAATAGGACTATCAGGATATAACACCATGTCCATAGCATGGAGGGATACCATAAAGTAAAAAGGAATCTTCAGGGAGGATTTCGAGAAGATGAAGACGTCTGAAACGCCGTTCGTGCCGCGACTTGTGAATAAAAGATGAAAGTTTTGACTCGGCTCCAAGTTCTGTCTCTCTCGTGGCTCATCTCAATTACCACAGAGGCGGTTTAGAGGAGAACAGAGTCAGTAATGCACTCTAAAGGGGAGACGATGCGGAACGCTCTAAGAAATTCCTTCCTTTTTAATACATTGAGGACAATGACTGACACTTCAGAAAGCGACAAAATCCCCAAACGCAGGGTAGCATCTCAATATGGAGAGGCTCAACCTACATTTTACGCCGTGCTGAGCGTTAAAAAGGGGGGCTCAAGTGTTATGAAACACTTCAATCAATCTTAGCTGGAGACCAAACGTCTCTTTTAGATAAAGCCCATTTTCTCTACCACTTTAGGTTGAGTGGAAACATTAACATTTACATTTGGTTGTGATTTCCTTTTACCTGCTTTTTAAAAATAGATAA
This sequence comes from Planiliza haematocheilus, assembly GCA_005024645.1. Taxonomy (NCBI): domain Eukaryota; kingdom Metazoa; phylum Chordata; class Actinopteri; order Mugiliformes; family Mugilidae; genus Planiliza; species Planiliza haematocheilus. The sequence continues at coordinate 6,296,647 of SRSE01000613.1, forward strand.
GAACTTACTTTTACGCTGATTTGTGTTGACACAAGCTTTTTACTCCACCACAACGAGTCATGTTTTACAATTCGGGCTCAGGTAGCAGGCCATTGCACACAAATAATGTATTAATCACATCATATTGCCCAGATTCAAATATCTCAGTGATGTGGTCTACTGACTGCCCTATTAAAAATCTTCACGGAGAACATATCTTAAAGGGGAACTATCATTTTTTACAACCTGGAACTTATTTGTAGCATAAAATACTGTCATTTTTAGTCCTTCCTAAGATATTTAGATCCAGTGGAGCGCCGCATTTATCCATATAGTGGGAGTGACTGGGGCACCGAAACGAAGCCTCTAAATAACGCATTATCTGCTGCGAAACTCCTTCATTTCAACAATATTTTGTTATGATACTCTAGTGCCATTCCCTGTTGAGTCCGGAGTTACCTGTTATCTATTCATGGACGTGCAGCAGTTTGTTGTTCTTTGTCCAGCTGTTCCTCTCTCTGCATCCTCCTTTCAACAAGCTCCTCATCCGTACACTCTGGCCCTAAACGTCCATTATAAACAAAGCTGTCATTGACAACCTTAGAATCAGAAAAATATTCAGCGAAGTTGCAAAAAACTAGCAGTAGGAAATTACAGGTAAACAAGCCGACTGCCACGGCTCTAGGTCACAGGTTAGTTGGTCAATCTACAGACCCTGAATGATGATAACATGTAACTCCGGACTCAACAGAGAATAGCACTCGAGTATCATAACAAAATATTGGTGAAATCAATGAGTCTCATGGCAGATAATGTGTTATTTCGGTGCCCCTGTCACTCTCACTATATGGATATACGTAAATATCTTCTGAAGGACTCCAAATGACACCAAAGTTATATGGGCGAGTAAATGATCGTATTTTATGCCAGAAATAAGGTCCAGGTAGTAAAAAAAAATGGTAATTCCCCTTTAAGTATCGTATGATTGTTAGCAAAATGTTCAACAGATTTATGGTTCCCGAAACAAAACCCCCTGACTTCGATGATCCTGGGTCTTTCCTCAAAGAGATTGGATTGACTTTGAGGGTTTCCCAAGAATCAGAAAGTAATTTTCCAGAGCCCTGAACTAATCGTCGGGTCTCAGATCTCATTCTTCCATGCATATATTGAGAGCACTGACACCGACGAGTACTGCCACCTTGGGTGCACTAGAGTATCCAGAGGGCCTGCTTACATCGGCTTAAAAGTTGAGCGTGAAACAATGGACACGTCTCACCCTCTATGACCGCGAGCCAGTTTTTAAACTTTGAAAATGACGTGAGGGGAAGGCAGGAGATACTGAATGGCCGACAGCTCACCATACAAATGCTATTGTGAGCGTCGTTGCCTTGGTAAATTAGCCGCCAAAACGTAGTCGTTGGAGTTGATTTAAAACAGCAAAACACATGCACTGCATAAGTAGGTACTACAAAATGACACAATTCAACACAAGGTTGATGTGAACAATAAATTACTGTTATTAAGAACAGGCGGTGAACAATATGAACTTATTTGCAAAGCCTCGACCTATACGCCGAAGAAAAGCTTCAGCCCACCACTAGTTTGTTCTACTGTTCCATTCGCTCATTTTGAACCCTTTGACATTTTCAACAGTTTTACAGTGTACCTCACGGCATATTTTATCCCTAAAGGCTTTCCATTATATGTGCTTTCAAAGGCCACAATCAATACTAATATTTCACAAACTACACAGAACTCCTTCAGCGTAAGATTAAGCCTCCGTTAAGGAAACAAAAAAGCTCAGCAGAGACAAAATATTAATCCACTGAGGAGTCTGCAGACAGAGAAGATTAACTTAACGCTGCTTTCAGTAAAACAGTTCGTCCGATGCTCCTTTTGACTAATTGCCCTTTAAAACTAACTTCTGACTGATGCAGAAGGGCGACGCAACTCACTGACACCAACAAACAACTCCACACCTCGCACAGATGAGAGAGTGTTTTAAGCAAAACACTGAGACGTTAATCCAAGGCACCTCGTGCATTAGCCTCAGCTTGTCAGTAGTGAAATTGGAGGGAGAAAAGCCTACTTCACAGGCGTATAGTTAATTTCATGCCACGCCGTAGAGAGACGGGGACGGGCAAAGAGTTAATGCTTTAGGTCGAGGACTTTACAGCACTCATAAATACTCGTCTGTTAGTTCTTAAATTGAATTCCTCCCTCCAGCCACGATGGTTTGGTTTGAATGGGAGGGATGAGTCCAAGGTCAGAACCACTCATCGGCCTGACCATTGATCTGAACGCCAGGCCAATTCAGGAGCGTATGATTGATGGCAACCTGAGCCAATCAGGCAGCACAGGCAGGAGAGGCCGATATGGTGACAGATGGCGGAGCATGTGCACCGTGTTTAATAATGTAAAGGCTCGTCACACGGCGTCTCAAGGTAAATGACAGGAGAACCAGGAGGGAGAATGTAATTTCCCACAGCGGTGTCAGACGCCGTACCTGCTGATGTAGCTCCCCGCATCTGCTCGGCTTCGGGTAAACGGATCTCATCCGACTTTAAGGAGGATTAAAAACGAGAACAATGGAGGGAAATGGAGGTTTGTACGGCAGTTTATTGCCCCCGAACGCCAAGACAGAACTTCATATCCAGATAGCTGGAAAGATTTGAGGTGGTGAGAGTTTTCTTGTTTATTTGCTCTTATCAACGAATTACACTGAACTATCATCTGATAATGGATTGAAGGTGACTATTTGTTTCAGCAGCACAAAATAACCAAAATAAATCTTTACCATGTTAAATTTAATATACACTTGATTAGGATCATGAATACTTCTTTGAACCTTGTCTACTTGGCATTTCGGTCAACGTTGACTTTTCTTCACTGATTTCAAGAAGACGATCCAAAGGACGTGTGCTGCACAGAAGGACATTTTAAAAAGGAAAGATCTCTCTTCAAATTTGGAGCACGATCTTGCGAGTTTAGTTTGTTCCTATGATGACGGTGTGCCAATGAAGTGGCATGAATGCTTTCATTCCTCTCTGAAATGTGAAAGTCTCGTCATTGCTGCTCGCAGCGATAATTCTTTTTTTTTTTTTTCCTTCAGTCGCCTCGTGACCACGACCCTCAAATCATAAACTTTGAAGGCCATCATCGGGGCCACCACAGCTATTCATCCTGAATGAAGATCTACAGAACAAACTGTCAAAATAAAAATTAAGTAGAAATTCCTTCTCGCATTCTGTGTCTCTTACACAAGGAGTAATGATGGATGTTCCGATGTTCCCCCGTCGGCGTATCCACCTTCGCCTAAACCAGTCTCGGCTCTTTCTAGTTCATTTGGTGTTTCCGGGCGTGCATATGACAGATGACAAGTCTTTGCTTTCACATAAGTGAGCAGCGTCAGCAATAAGAGAGAGTTCGAGCTTTTCCAGTTAAGAAATAGGGGAATCAAAAAACTTACTCAATGCACCTTGCAACTTGCGTCTGGAACGGATCTGCTGAAGCGGCTGGTGCACGTGGCATCGCTAGAGACATTTTATGATCTTACTTAAGAACATTTTCCTTCTAATCTCTGAATTATGAAAGAATCTGTACAGAAGCATTAGGCTTTAAATATGCAGGACTGACACCACAGTCCGACGTGTTCCAACTGGATATGAGCTGCCTCGGATGTGATGACTCGTCATTTACATGTGGCCTGGTCTCACAGGGAAATCTTGCTGACGGTACAGCAAAACAAAAAGCAAGGCCGCAGGATTACAAAGAGATTCACTATGTGTGTGTGTTTCTTTTAAATCGGTCTCAGCCAGGCTTCCAGACTCGTCAGGTGTGCTTTAGAAGGCCGTCTGGAAGTTAAACAATGTCAAAACTTCTGAGTTGAGCCTTTGAGAACACAAGAAGCGTTAGCATATCAAACCGCTCGGTGGGCTCGATGTTGGGGGCCACCGGGGCGAAGGATAAAGAGATATTGTGCGAGCAGCGAGCGGAGAGCACCAGCGAACCTTGGAGAACTCAACCACTGCACCGCTGACAGGTACAAGTGGAAAAAGACGAGGGGCGGGGGGGGCAGCAGAGGAGGGCTGCCAGTCAACCATCCCCTTGTTTCCTTGTAGACAGGTCCAGATGTCCCCAGCGTCCTGATTGCATTCCCCACTTTTCCCCCCAGAGATTAGAAGAGGGGTGAGGGCACACAAACAGGGATATGGTATGGTGGACAAAGAAATAGCACAGCCTTCTATCTCTTCTCCTCCACCTCCTCCAGTGTGTGCACAGTGCCATAAGCACCATGGGGATATTGAGACAGACATATCCCTCCCAGATAAAAGGGGCATTTCAGTCACACAGGCCCCAAAGGTAAACGTGGTCTGAGTTAGCAAGCAGCTCCTCGTTTATTGTGGAGCGGGAGAGAGACTCAAAGGCACCATAACACCACTGAAAGCAATAAAGGGCAACTGCTCAGTTCGCACTTCTGACATGCTATTTGTGGCTTTACCAGGCCATAAAGACATATCCTTATTTGCCTGGGTTTGCGAAGCCCTTGCAAAGTTTGGCGTCGCAGCGTCACCTGTTGTTTCCCTTCATTTATTTGCCTTTACAGCAGCAGCAGCGAGCATTTCACCGACACATATGAAGCCCTCCCGGAGCTCTCACACCATCATTCATTATTTGTGCAAGTGATTACAACTGAGACGAACCTGACAGTTTAAAATCTCTCCTCCCTTTGCCTAACCATTTTCCTAATGGCTAATGGCTGAGAACAGAAGCTGCACAGATTTGCAAAAGCATTTATTCAAGCTTCAACGCACCTTCCCTCCCTTTGGATAAACATAATGCAGAAATAATACTTCAGAGCTCTGACAATCCCTCACTCCAAGTGTTAACATATATCTCAGTAATAGATGCACACAGTAAACTGAAGGCTCGTAAGCTTCCCCCTGATGATAACTGAGAGCCGGCGCAGCAAGAGTAAACTCCTCGAGACGCCAGTCAGCGCAGCACAACCTTCACGGGGCGGCCGTATTCATTTGTATTCCCTTCTGCGCGAGGGACACATGCAAAATGTCAGCGACACATTTGTCTCGACGCCATTATCTCCGCCCGGGTTCGACAACAGAGCCATAGAGGGGCCGAGCGTGGACGCCCGTGGATACGTAGTCATTTTAGCTGCAGCGCCACAGACATGTTGATATATTTCCCCGGGGACTGAGTGGCTTTCTCTGCTGCAGAAATCCTCTCAGAGAGCGCATTTTGTTCAATTTAGCGACGGAGTCCCAAAATTCAGCTCCCAGATTGTGAGTTTCAATAAGCGCCTTAGTTAAAGTGAAATCTACGCGGAGATAAGAGCTAATTCCGCAATTACGTCGCAGTCTAACTAGGGGGGCAATTAGCGAGCTGTACACAAACGCGAATATTTAACCATAAAAGCATCACTTCTTATAATCACAGACGTTGCAAGAGCTGAGTGCAAGTCCACAGTGTCATGATGCACATAAAACAAGACGCTGACGTTGTGGGCAACAGTCTGCTCGTTGGTTTGGATGGTCTCCCAAAGTTGTTTTTTCAGTACCACGGGATGTGTAGAACTTTAATTTAATCACGACGGAGCGAAAACATTTCGACATCTGCTAAGTGCTACGGCTGTTTAGCACATGAAAACCCAACAACCACCGACAGACATATCCCATTTGCATAGCATAATTAAAAAATACATCTACAGTGAGTTCATTATGCTCAAACGTTTCATTGAGTTTGTGTTTAGTTGCCTCTCTTTTTTTCCCCCTAGTGTGTTTTGGTATATCCTTGTAAAATGTTAGTGGAGGTCCCTGTTTTGCAGAAACCTGGGACGGGAGAGGTTAAACTTTTCTCAAGCTTAAGCAAATGTATCTAACCTGTAAATACATTTTTTTTTATGATGAACGTCCTATTTTATTTTAGCTGTTTCATTAATTGGCTGCACAATTAGTTGCTCTAACACAGGGGTGTCAAACTCATTTTAGTTTGGGGGCCACATGCAGCCCAATTTGATCTCAAGGGGGCCGGACCAGTAATGCACCAGCATAATAACCTATAAGTAACGACAACTCCAGACTTTTTCCATTGGTTTTAGTGCAAAGAAGAACAAGTAAAGTAGGAAATTGGTAAATACTTGGAGAAAAATATGTGCAATTTGGACACTGTCCACTGTTTAGTCCCGGCTGTTAACTTCTCTGACTAAAACAGATTTAGGAATAGCAGTTATCTTCATTGAAAAATTGCAGTCTTCTTCAAATTCATGCTGCGACCCAGATTAGACCCTCTGTTGGGCCGCTTTTGGCCCGCGGGCCATATGTTTGTTTTATCGCAATGATTGCAAATTTCTTTTTGTGATCATGAGACTAACGAACCACAGTCTTCTTTACTTATCTACGAAGAACCAGCTGTGCATTCAGGCTCCAGCTTTTCCAAATTCATTCCTATTATGTTTTGGGTAAAGGGGGAAATCACAGACTGAACCAAAAAAAAAAAAAAAATGGAAGACATGTCTCTGGACAGATTTTCTCTAATTAGAATTGGGGCCAAGTCCAAACTGTGAACAACAAGGGAATCCGCACACTTTTGGCCATGGAGTGGGTATCGGAGTGTAAAGGACTGCGCGTCCATTTAAAAAATGCGGCCACTGCATCTGTGGTTACATGATTACACATGATTTATTGTGCTGTAGCTCATAGCAGCATTTGCAAAGTGGTATATAGTAAAGTCAGGCAGGGAGGGAGGGAGGGAGCAAAGAGGAGTAAGAGCTGCTATTTACAAAGACAAAGTGAAAGGATGTGGTCAAGATGAGGGCAAGAGATGGACTCACAGAGAGAGAGATAGAGATAGAGAGGGAGTGAGGGAGGGTTGGAGATACTTGGCACGGACTCATTTCGCTGCAGCCAGAGCACCAGCTGAGAAATATGGCTGCTGTCCTCGGCGTTGGTCACTTCGACTTTGACTCAGAGAGACACACAGACACGCATAACTTAAGCTGCCATTTGAATATTGCACAAGTTTAAAGGCGATCTGCAAAAATGCAAGTCACTGCCTAATCTCATCAGCTAACGTTATGGAAATCTATTCAAGAGGTTGTGACATGTTTGCATAATTAATCAAGTGGTATCTCTGGTACATCGTGCCAGTTAATTGCAGCTTTCACCCCCGTTTTTTTTTTCTTCAATTCGTGAATATTTATTTATTTATTTTTTATTAATGTGATCAGTGTACAGTGTTTTCATCCGGAGCCGTGTTGAGAAGGTTTTGCAGCAGCAGGGCACGGTTTAGTTGCTGAATAATCAATAAAAAAGGACAACACGACCACATTTTTGAACTTCTGTGACGAATATTTTGCATTTCCTGTGCTTCACTATAAAGCTTTAAACAGGGGGACCTTAAACCTATAAAGTCCCCACAGATCTTCAGCAATACTCCACAACCCGTTCAAGAAGCCGTCCACCCAGATTTGACAAGTTTAGCACAAGTACGCCTTTGCCTCAGGCTCCCCTAGAACCTAGGGTCACCACAGGTAACTACACATTAAGGCAGCAATGTATTTCTGATCTGAAATACATTTCTTCGTTAACGTCTCAGCGGACAGACAAGCTCAGAAACTCCTCCTTCCACCCGTCTCTTACAAACCATCTACTCAGACGTCTTCCATCTCTTGTGAATAGCGTTGATTTCATTAAAAGTAACTCAACATTTATTAAATGAGACGCCAACGCGAGCCACTCAGTTGCCATTGTTTGAAGCACAAAAAGAAACTAGCATTAGCATCGGCGGTGTAATTACAGAACGCCGTAGCACAAGTGCACGGGTTTGCCCGCATCGTAATTGTAAATAAACCGCTTGAGGCCACTCGCGTACTGTAGCTACTGTGGAGATCGGTGCGGACGTACAAACCGAGTTCATCCAGATTACTTGCTGCATCATTTACTAAGAATCCCTTGTGTATAGGTAGGGACTTGAATTTAGTGCACATATGGTTGTGTCAACTTCCTTCATCTAAATGTCTTTATAGAAAAGTTTATTTATTCAAACTGACTGTAACAATAAATTACGTTTAATGCCGTTGGTTGAGCGAGTAGCAGCCTGACACTTAGTCGTCCCATTTTAGCCCTTAATACCACACGAGCTTAAAGCGAATCAAGCATTAAAAGCCTCTGTTTGCCCACCGTACATCCGTGGTTGTCACCGCGGCTAATATACCATTTGTGCATTTTTAACTTTTTCCTCCTAATTACTTTCCTGTAAACTTTTGAGAGGCAATTATCATCTTCTCTCCACCTCACACACACACACGCTATTTAAATTCCAGAGGCAAGCTTTGATCACCACTACATTAGCTTTACATTAGAAACAATCATTAGAGGGACATCATCCCCACGACCAATTTGCCTTCGGAAAATAGTGGTGCTTGAGTGTGCTGCAGCCCACAGAGGACCAATGAGCCACACCGAACTTGATTAGGCCTCATAGTAATGTATCATTTCTCCTGGCCGAGGCTTTGTGGGAGAACGACTTGTCTTCATATTAAACGCTCTGTCTGGAAAGGGCTCGAAACTGGAGTGGGCTCGTTTTCAAAAACTCTTTGAGGGGGACGGCGCTGGCTGAGGAGAACGTGTCAAAAAAAATAAATGAGTAATGAGCTCCACGTGTTCAAGTCAAGGCTGTTGAGATACTTCCCAGACAAGCATTTCGGGTTTGATTTTCAAAGAGGCACTTCTGACGATGCGGCTATTTGGTTCGAGACGGAACATCACAGTTTCACAGGTGAAATGCTTTTAGACCCGGGAAATCATATTTCAAAAGGTAGGGATTCTTTTATCGAGCACGTTTTGATGCCTGGCTGCGGAAAAGAAAAACAGCAAGAAATGCTTTGTTATTCGCCAAGAAGCTCTACCCACCGCAGCGCTGAGCTCAAGGATTCAGGATAAAAGGATGTGCCGAATCTCGTGTGCATCGCATGCTCGTACTGTTGTATTAAAACCATCTTTTTTTGCGCAACGACAGCCTATAAATAAAGCACACCTCCAGAAAGTCAATAAAGAGAAAACCTCCTTGAGCGTGAATACTTTATCGTCCCGCGTCGCAGCATGTACAGTAGCCGAGATGGGCTCATTCTCAAAGCATTAAGCCTCTTCATCACCAGGCCCCTCGATAAGCGACCATCAAATCTACCTCGCGACAGCTTTATGAGAGCATAACGGCCGCCATTTTGTGGCTCGGGGTAAGTTCCAGGGAGCAGATGGGAGTGAACTTTAAACTCAGCGGGGAGACAGCAGCGGCGTTCAGCTGACAGTGGAGCTGGCTTGCCTGATGTTTGATTAAGAGGCACGTTGACCTTTCCGAGGCTCCAGGGGGCGCTGAGTTACACTCTCACCTGACAGCCCGCGAGTCAAAGCCTTCTCATTATGGCCCAAATCTATCAGTCTAGTCAGGAGATTTTCTTTTTTTATCTTGTTCACCGGGAATTCTTAAATGCCATGGGTTTGGGGAAGGGAAGTAGAGAGTGAGGAAGATGTCACTGAAAGAGAAGTGTCGGAGGCTAAATGCGGAATATCGGAGGTTGTGTTATGCCTCCTGTTAAGCAAGGAAGACAGAGTGGAGGCTGCACAGGATGCGGTGGAGGCCACTTTGGATGCAGCATTCGTGATTCATATCTTGAGAAATGTTAAGCTCTAAAACACAGATCAGTCGATAACTAGAAGCCAGAACGACTTGCCTTGCTTCTATGATGAACACAAAGGAATCATCTGAGCACTGCCCTGATGCCTTTACCAAAGATTATAATTGATGGCCAGGAAGAAGCTGAGGCGAGTCAATGCAGCGTGATGAATTGGGCCTGTATAGTGGCATTGGGTGTGCACCTCTGCCGTTGATGACAAATCGGCCATGTCAGACTCTAGGTATTTTCCTCACAATCAATACATACTGACAAAAAGGCTGCTGAGTCCAGCTTTAGTTTATAATCAAAGACACGGCGAAACAGGGACACAAACAAAAGTCTGGCACACTTTCAAACCAAAAAATGCACACTGAAGCATCAGTGGTGTGATTAAAAGCGTTCATAAATGTACAGAGAAAATAACTTAATATCTTAAAAGAGATTAAAAACCACCTGGAATTCACAAATTCAAAGCCACCAGATGATAGTGTTTAAATCGTATTGCACTGCCCCCTAGTGGATAAAAATGTGTTAATCGAGCTTTAAAAGATGAGTCAAAAGAATCCACAGGACAAACAACCTCAGTGAGTCTCAGGAACCCCACAAGAGGTGGTTCCTGAGGCTGGACATGGGAAGAAGAAGAAGGAAAATAACTATCTTTTAGAAATTCAAGCAAGGAAACCTTCACAGACATGGGTCTTATCTTCTGGATAACATCACAAGTTGGTGATTTTACCAAAGCAAAGTCCCTAAAAGGGACCAGCCAAGGCACAAAAAGCCTCCCTCGCTCTGTGACATTTGAAGAAAGCCCGAGCCAAAATGAGTAGATGAGGCATTGTTGGCTAAAACTTCACAACATTTCAGTGGCTCCACAGACATAAGAGATGGAATCGATCAAATGCCAGCGACGATAAGCCTGTGATAGTCTGAGAGAGGATTTTCAGTTACTACTTGGTTGGCTTTCGGCTCCCAGACTGCTTGGTGACAGTTACACGAGGCCCTTTCACTAATACTTAATCCGATCAGGCATAACATTATAACCACCTTCCTAAAAGTGCGTAGGTCTCCTTTGTGCCTCTAAAACTGATGTGACTCATCAGAGAATATACACGGGCCTTCTGAGAGTGTCACGTGATGTCTGGCAACAGATGTTGTCAGTGGGGTCCTTCAGGTCCTATGGGGTTGAGGGGAGGGGCCTCTTTGGATCTGTGGGGGTATCTGGTCTGGTCTAGGTGGGTGGTACATGTCTAAGTAACATCCACATGAATCCCAGGTGAATTGTCGCAAGATGGTCAGTGTTATTTACTACACCTGTCAGTGGTTTTAATGTTGTGGTTGATCTGTTACAAGGAAGATTTCCAACAAGCTTCTCTGTCAGTTTCTCACCTACCGTGAGGACGAATCTTGCCCCACAGAGAGAGCACTACATGCACTAATTCACAAGACCGTAGGAGGGCACATAGCTACCTAAATATCGATTCAATTGCCTCAAAGATTTGACCAGTACCGTTGTTTTTCTGGTGAAGTCAGATTCAAAATTTCGGTATTCAGCTCAGCTCTAATGCAGACGCTGTAAATCTTTATTATGGTTCTATAGGACCTGTATTTTAGGTCTGTGTGTGTCTGTACGAGTGTGTATAAAGATGCACTAGGCCCATAATATACTGCCGGTGTGGATACCTGCCAGTGAGCATCTGCCCAATCAGTCGGGACTGGCAAAGGAACCCAGGATGCTACTGTAATCCATTAATTCAGCTTCAGTGAGCTGTCTGTACAGTATGAGGCATTACACTGTTTATGGAGGCAGCAGCAGAAATGCAATACCGTATTTCAACTGTTCCCTACCTGCGTCCTGGTTCTGATCATTGTTTCTTAAAAACAAATTTAATTCGTGAAACGGTTTGTTGTTGAACGAGCTCACAGTCCTTGTAGTTTTATCGTATTTTTTTATTTTTTTACACTGTTCACTGCCCTGAAATATAGTCATTCAAACCATATTAAACAGACTCACAGTAGTTGCTTACTTGTAGAGTTTTGATAACCTCGACGCTGCAAAGTTACAGAGACTGGAAGCAATATAATAGACCTAATAAATAATAAACCTTGAAAGAATTGCATCTGCCTACATCCAGGCGGCATCTCACCTCATCTTGACTCCACGCTCTGCCTCGCTTCATTTCATGACTCCGGCTTCTGCGAGTGTAACTGCAGGCTATCAAATGCAAAAATGTGGTGTCGGCCGGCGCCCATCAAACGCCACATCTTGAAGGTCTTTACGGTTTTCTCGCTCCTAATGAACGGCAGAATCTGAGACATCTTGTTGTGTTTTCTTTGTCTGAAGAAATCGAACTCTCCGCAGCTTCTGCTCAAATATGCATAGCACGACCGAGCCCTCGGTGTTACATCTAATGTGCAGAGAAAATGGGAGTCTGTGAGGCATTCACGAGGCCTCCAATTAATTCGAATGAATCCCTAACATCCATGTTATAATTAATAATGTATCAGTCGCACAAGGCATGGATGCACAAAAGTTAATTTTGCGGTGTTCTCGAGCGTTCTCCCAGCGCTTCGTGAGGTAATATTCTTCTAATGTTTAGGGAATACACAACATTCCCCTCTACAACAGGTGCTTTTTCATTTTCTGTCTGGCTAGCTTTAATGATCTCATTAGACAACCACTCTAACCGGGAAACTGCCTATGGCACCTCTGCCGCACGACAGGGAGCACAACAACAGTGCATAACAGGGAGGCCGGACATCTGTCTGATGTCACAGTGGTAACAGAAGCTGCTTACTTACAAGACGGACACGACTCTGAGAGCATGCTGGAAAAAAAAAAAAAAAAAAAGCCTAATTGAATTCCTCGTGTACGTTCGCGGGCAAAGCACTGCCCGGCGCACGGAGGCTGGAGAGGCAAGCTAAGCACCCTGTTAGACTGAGTTGTACATCATTACCCAGAATTCTAGCCGGCAGTTTCCCCAACTTCCGCTGCCAGGAATCAAATGGCACAGATTTATCAAAGCCTTCCCAACGGCAATGGATGGAGGAAGGAAAATGGTTCTATAGGCGCAACATAAAGCTTCTACAAAAAGACTCCTATAGCGGAAAAGAACACAAAGCTCCTATCAAGAACAAAGCTCATGAACTTGGAAACGCACAGGCAGTCTTTAAAGGGCTGTTTGGACACAACATGTGCTGCTGAGATGGATTATACTCTCTCGGCGTCACAAATTAAAGAGGAAATGACTCAACTTTCAATTTAGCATGAAGGAAAATAAAGGTCATATTATCCACAAAATCACAAAATTAATTAAGAACTGATTTTCTTGCTTCTCAGATGTGTGGATTTGTGCTTTTTCTTTCATTTTATACCACTATAAATGAAATATTTTGGGCTTTGAGGCTCACGTTCAAGACATCTGAAGTTTCCTGACTCCTCTCGCTGTTCCTGTTTCACTGCTTCTGACATTTCAAAGAACAAATGATCAATCAAGACAGATCCATCAATAGTCTAAATAAATGAAGAAATGAAACAGGTGGGCCGCTGAAAACAAAAGCGATAAGAAAAAAAAAAAGGAAAAAGAAAAGCTGAATGTCATTTGAAGGTCAGTGTCGACTTTCCCAGACACACTCCAGCTGGAGGAGTTCAAGATTTGATTTCCACTCCGTTTTGTCATCAGTGTTGTAAACTTGGCCGGTTCCGCTACCTTTGATTCCAGTCAGTCAGAGCCCATGTGACAGAGACGACTACGTGCCCAGTCCGACAGAATGCGGCTAATCTTGGCACAAAGGTTTCCCGCAGTTTTTAATAGGTCTCCAAACTCCTTCGTCACATCGACCGCAGAGCGGTCCAATCTGAAAGTCAGAAACTTGGCGTCGCACCTTATTCTCCCCATCTCCATCTGCCCCTCTGTCTGTCAGCCGGGCCTGACTCGTTTTGTCCCTCTCCGTCGTTCAGCTTAACGCGCCTCGCGTCGAACGCCCTGTTTCGCGACGCCCCGCGCATTTAAAGCGCCGGCGTGTGCGCACGTACAAGATAGCATCGCCGACGTAGTGAGATGCAGTGATTTTAGATAAATTGAGCTGTCGAGGCGTCCACTTGCTCATTCCGCGCACCCCGTCTGCCCGTGAAATGCAATTACACTCAACGCCATGAGTAAGTGGTGGAAACCAGCTTATCATGTCAGGGCCTTAACGAGTGTTACTGAGGGAAATCATTAACGCCGAGCACAAAGACAAAGTTGCTGGGCGAGGGGAGGAAACGGGCGTTCATGAGACAGACCTAAAGACTTGTCTTTTGTACTCACAATCAGGGAAGCCTCCTTCTCATTGCGGGTTCAGGATAATTACAGTGAGAGATAGGGAGACTGCGCCTATGACATAGATCCACTTCTCCACTTGTGTGTCATATAACACTGCCAAATTAGCGTCTAGTTAAAACACACTGCATTTATTATTTTACCTCTCCTCATCCAGGCTGCTGTGAGAACACTTCTCATTAAAATAATCTCACTATATCAGCATGAAAGCACAACTTATATGAACTAAAACCCCCCGATTCTGTGCTGCAGCATCTTTAAAACAATCCACGTCCAAGCTCCACACTCTTAAATTTGGCTGTTTAACCCCATTATGCAGACGCTGCACACGGGGTTATTGCCGTCCACTTTCCAAAGAGAGGCATCTACTTTTCGATTCATTTTCCCCCTCGCAGGCAGTTTGCATTAATTTCCCTGCAGCGTATGAGACTGAACACGCAGCAACCTGTAACCTGCTAGTGATGGTGATCCATCACACTCATTGTTTCTTCACCTTCACTTCTTATTTATTTATTTTTTTGGTGAAGGTTATTTAGGAATGCAGCTGTGAGAAGGAACTGTTTGGAAAAAAACCCTGAACATCATTTTTAATGCGAGGAAACTTTTGCAATATTCTCCCTGTTTTTGTTTTTTTATGTGTGTGTGTGTGTGGTTTACTTTCCAAATCTCTTGGAGCATTTCTGGATGTGCCCGTACTGTACATGCAGCATAAGCAAAGTTTTTGAAATGCAAGCCAGAGCCTTCCACGAATGTCCTGAATGCCTCTCTTCTTTCCCTCCCTCTTCTTGTCAAAGTCATCGCACCTCAGCATCAAACACTGTGTAACGGAAAGTTGACAGTGCGTTCGAAAACGTCAGCCAAAATCCAACTGGCTGATCTCAAAGTGTGTGTCTGTGCCAGGCTTGGTGTCAGCGTATGACTAAACCTTAATCTATAACTCTGCATTGAATCTATGGCGTAGGTAAAAACTAACTTCGTACCCTATGCCGCTGTACGCTGTGCAACCCTGCAGAATATTCACCCTCCTTCTGTCTCTGAGTCGCCTCAGAAATCACACTGCCGACTATAAGATTAACTACAAAGTGATGCCCAGACACCAGACTGATCAGGCATAGCATTATGACCACCTGCATAATATTGTGTAGGTCTCCCTTGTCGACCCAAACACTCATCAGAGAATGGACATGGGCCTTCTGAGGTTGTCCTGTGGTGTCTGACAGCAGAGTGTTGTTAGTGGGGGCCTTTGGGTCCTATGGGTTGAGTGGAGGGGCCTCTGTGGATCATCCCACAAACACTTCATCAGTTAGGAATCTAGTGTATTTGGAGGCCAGGTCAACATCTTCTGCTGTTCTTCATGTCTCTTTGAGGTGATGGTCAATGCCAGTGGTTTTAATGCCGTGGCTGATCGGTGTAGAAATGTGTAGACCACAGTGTAGACCACTTCCTTGGACCTGAAGACCCCCTGCTGACAACAATCTGTTGCCGGACACCACAGGACACCCCGGCCTCTGATTAGTCAAAACTGTTTTGGAAGCACAAGGGAGACCTACAGAATATTAGGAAGGTGGTCATAATGTCGTGGCTGATCGGTGTAGAAATGTGTAGACCACTTCCTATGTCGTAGGCTTTGTGTAGATTGAATGAAGAAGTATATACATGCCAAGCTCAATACAGCAAGTCATGTTGCATACCAACAGTGTGCTTTTAGTGTTTTATTTAATGCCATGTACTTTTAATGAAGGACTGTTTTCTCCTATCCTTAGCCGTAACCCAGCAGCGGCAGTTTAAAATGCATTGGTGCATTCAATCCAGACTATTCTATGAGATGTTACAGTTAACATTGAGGTCCTCTGTTGATGAATCCTAATACATCATGAGGCATTTGTGGTTTAGTAAAACGTCTCGGATGGCAGCTACTGGATGGATTTCCATGATCTAAATACCTTTTTCAACTAGTACCATGGTCAAGCCAAAATGTCAATTTGACCACAACTGTTTATGACCGAATACCTGCAAAGTTAAGTGATTCCAGCGAGCTGCGACTGCTAATATAGCATGCTAATACGCTAAACTATGATGGTAAACACTGTCCTTTCTAACATCAGCGTGTTAGCTTTGAGCTCATATGCTAACATGAGCACCTGACCTTATTGGGTTGCTAATAAGGACTTTCTTATAAAAATACCACTTAAACAGATAAAGAAAAAGAGAAACTTTGAAACCTGGCATAGATTTTTGGCTACGGCAGACTTGCCAATAGCATTTGATCAATCATGGGGTCACATGGTGTACATATGGGGTGTAAATAACCTAAAGACTTTCTGCCATCCTGAGTAACTATCAGACTCAAATCAATTCCATTTCAGCGGCATTGAAAATGTACTTTCACATTAAAATAAAAGCGTGTATAGGCTTCCATTGCAGGTATACATGCCTAAGATGTTCTGCGGTAATAGTGTAACCTTTAAAATACTAATATATATCCACCTTCTCCTTTGTGACTCTGCTGCAAATCATAGAAATCAATAAGAGGGTAATGCTTTCAGCTGGATTCACCTCATCAATGCATTTGATGAAAAGACTGTGCGTCACTCACATTCTTTATCAGCGCTCGCCGAGCAGACTGAGGCTATCTCGGTTTCACCGTGATGAATAGCTACTCAAAAAAAACAGAGGAGAAAGAAATCAACACGGCTACTTGAGCAAGCCCAATTACTCCATACTCATCACAAAAGAGGAACGTCACCGCAATCAGACGTTAACCAGCACGGGTCCTTAATCTCAAGATGCAAACAATGTAGGGATGGAAGGGGTGGGCTGCATGAAATATTCCCCTACTGTATACTCATTATTTAGCTGAAGCACCCGGCGCAGTGTAGGCTGGCTAAGTGGTGATTGATTGCTCAGAGGCCGAGGAGGGGATGCAGCAGACAGAGGCAACACAAACTGTACGCACAAAATGCTTCTGAATATCTCAATGATTTTACGTGGGATGTGAGGCAGCAGAAGCAAGACAAACAAATATCCAATTAACTCCTGGGTGTGATTAAAAGAAACACAGCAACAATACGAGTCACACTCTGGGTTCTGCAACTATGAACAGGATTACATTTTGGACAGATCTCGGGCGTCTTCGGGTGGGTGCATTTTCAAAATACAACATTGTTTCCTCTTTTGTGTTCATTTTGGCAAGGTGTAAGAGAAACTGAAACAAACCGCCAAGCCCGGCGACGCCAAACTAACAAGATGATTTATTGTTAGATGCTCTTACAGGCCGGATGGAACAATTGGGCTGCCGTGCTGCCTTCCAAAGAAGAGTAAATACTCCCCCAAAACAAAAGAGCATTTTACCGCATGGAAAGTTTTATGTATCTGTGGTCAAGGATTTTGCAAAAAAAATAAATAAAAAAAAACTCAATAAGGCGCATTAAACTATTGGAAAACTTTACTTGTATGGAAACAGTTGTTAAGATGGGTCCTGTTTCACAACAAAATACCTGCCAGTATAAGAGATGAATCTATTTTGGTCATCAACTCATGTATACAGATCAGGCATAACATTATGACCACCTTCCTAATGTTGTGTAGGTTTCCCTTGTGCCTCCAAAACAGTTGGGATTCATCAGAGAATGGACATGGGCCTTCTGAGGGTGTCCTGTGTTGGCAGCAGGATGTTGTTAGTGGGGACCTTGGGTCTAATGGGTTGAAGGGGGTTCTTCATGTTTTTTGAGTTGTTCCTAAAGCATTTATGTGTGTGTCTTTGTCAGGCTGCATCCTGCTGGAGATAGCTGCTGCCATCAAGGAGTGTCATTGCTATGGGGTGGAGGTGCCTGGTCTGGTCTAGGTGGAGGCTACGTGTCTAAGTTACATCCACAGGTCCAAACGTTTCCCAGCAGAACATTGTATTGTCACAAGATGGTCAGTGTTATTTACTTCTCCTGACAGTAGTTGTAATGTTGTGGCTGATCAATGTACGCCTCCTGGTTCCAGTCTTCAGCCTATATATCCTATATTATATTATCAACTTAGGGTTTTCAACTGTTGTTCAGAACAAACATTACATTGAAAGACATCTTCACTAGCCTTTAGACGTCGCAACAATATCTGACATTTTAATATTTATTTTACAGACCAAATAAGTTGTTGAGAAAATAATCAGCAGAGCATCAATCTGTGTGCTCAGTTCCTAACACATCAAACACAAGATGCATGAACGTACTACAAAGACTAGACAGCTGTCAGCTCTAGGAGCTATTGATCCACCTCTGTGAACTCCTCAGAGGTCGTATTATATGAGCAAACAGTCCAGGATGCAATCAAAGCAGGATTACCTTTACATTTTTAACTTGTAATGGCGGACTAGGATTTGTAGTGTTTGTAGGTCTTAGACACTTAAAGAAACAGTCATAAGCCATCTCCATCAGTCCAGAAGTTCCTGGACTTTCCTGCTCGTAAAACATTTTTTCTCCCTCCACACCTTTTTTAACAGATTTGTACAGTGATGAGGCTGTGAGCACTGCCAAAACACAGGTGACCTACACCTCAGTGCCGCACCTGAACGCCTCCCATGTGGACACAGATGGAGGATTGACGCTGCTGCTGCTGCTCCTACTCAGCTAATGTGCTGCTCACCCCGTGTAGACACAGTGTCAAATAAGAAGATCAGTCTTGTGTCAGTTAAACACGAAGCTACAGCATGCTTAGCCTGGAGGTGGGTATAGAGGGAAACAGATAATAAATATAAAATACAGCTCTGTAGAGTCAGACGTGAAGCTAAACAAAGTGGGTTGTAGCTTCATGTCTTCCTGTAACTGGCTCGAGTAAATCACAAAAATGTTTTTAGCAAATCTTTCAAATTTTCTTGGTTTGAGAGCTGAATGTGCTGAAGCACCATTCAGAAAAGCCTCTGATTGCTGAGCAGCACGGGTCACAGCAGAGAGCGGGATGGCTGTTTTTGTTCCGCGACGCAACACAGGCTCCAAAGTGAGCTCTCAAAGTTAGAATTTTAACTCCAGGCTGAGTGATCCTTGAATCACTGGTATCGATCGGGCCGCTCCACCGAAGCCAAATTACAGCCATTTTGAGCTTCTTTGCCTTCTCTCCTCGACGTCCAACTCGAAACTACAAAAAACAATGAAAACAAAAAGGCTGTTTTTTAAAGAAGACTCCACGCGGGACAGAATGAAATCTGTCAGACCGTTCTTCTCATAAGATTTCCGCAACTGTGCTGCAAAAGATGATAACCCCAGCCATCTGCCGGCCTCAGCTGACTGCTCGACAAACAAATGTAGCCAAAGGGGAAACACTCAGCATGATGGATTCCAGTGTGCTTAATGAAATGCTGCTGTTGTGCGCTGCGCCGCGCTGCACTACACCGCCGAAAAACTGTGGCCTGAATAAAAGGTCACCATAGATCAAGCCTCTCGGTGCCAGATTGCCGCATTTCTGATGTGACAAGAAAAAAGACGGACCCCAGTCAAGTACGTAAACATGGCAAGCATGAACAGACGGAGGAGAGAAGAGCCGGCGATCATTTCAAAATAAGAGAGCAGCTTTGCTTTGTGGCACATATTTAATATCTGATTTAGTTTGATTTCCTTGAATGATCTGTGTAGAATAATCCTGGTTTTGACTTTTTAAATATAAGATTGTAGCGTTTCAAATAATTATACTGAATATTTTTTTTGCTCCGTTTCTTGGTCTGACAGCTGGTGATGGAGGTTTTTCACTTTTTATTAAGAATTCACAGATTGATCATTAATTATTAATACGTTCAATCGATTATTTGACCGCGCAATCAATCTTTAGCTGCAGCCAAATAGAGTTGTTCCTCCAAATAACTGTGCTGTTCAGAATGCCTCTACTACAATGTCTAACCCCTCATCCCAGACCCTGTTTGATATCTTCAGAAGCCTCAGAATGCAGCAACAACAATGTCAAACAGGCTGTGATTGTAATGCTGACTCACTCACTACAAGACAGCGGGTAACAAGTGCACAGATAGCAGATGTCTGGAAAATCACGGCGCTGGGTGCAGCAGGCGTTGCACAGCAATCAATAAAGCAACGTGCATGCGGAGGTGGTCGAACAGCGTGGTTTGAAAAGGCCGGGCATGAAAACAAGTGAAGTGAGCTATTGACATAACACCTACAAGCTGGCCCGCGGCCATCAGGTTTGTATTGAAAAGGCATTAACTGTGTAGCGGAGCACCAAATCACGCACGGTGGTCCTCTATCAGAATGCACCCATCGGCCTGAAGGCGCACAAGTGGTTGTAAATGCGCTAAACAGCCGTTTGAAGCAGCAGCATTCAGGCGCGCGAACACCTGCTTCCAGAGTGGCGATGGGAAAAATGTAGCAGGGCAGTAAATCAGGCTGATCTTCAATGAAGGTGACAGTCTGTACGCGGAGCTTATCGCCGTTGTCTCCAAGAATAATCTTATCTTTGGGTGTTTAACAGCTACAGCAGTAAACCTTTGTTGGTGGTGTGAGTTTTTGTAGCCTTTCTGTGGACCTTCTGTGAAATTCTGCCGTAACAACAACTACAAATGTATAACACAATTAGCTGGTCTGCATCTATTAGCATTATAAATTAAGGATTAGGATATATGAAGAGTTCTGAAATAATTTAACGTAGTTAAACACATCTGATCTTGATATTTGCCATTAAACATGAAGTGATGAAAGCTGACATGGAGTGCTGCTCAGATTATTAGGACTGTTCACTGTACTGGTTTTATATTGATCTAACTATGTTTTATATTTTTTTAAATAACCCAAACCAACATCACACAACAGACGACAAAGGCCGAGTATGACTGGACAAAAAACTTGCACTTGAACGCACCGCAAAGACAACAGCCAGTGGCCAAATAGCATGTTCTGCGTCTGATTACATAGACTGCAAAAAGAACGGACGTCATGACAGCTCTTCAAAAGTGAAACCAAAGCAAGTAGAGCTCCCCCTGGGGGACAGCTGCAGTATAGGCCATTAGTCCCACCTCCTCCATATTAATGGATTGGACTTGGGCCAAACTAAAACATTAAAGTAATGTTCTTTTTTTAAGTATTGTTTCTGTGATTTTAGGTAGTTAATATAATGCCTGTCGCTGTGTATGTTCAAGTGTCAACTGTCCTATTTAGTTTTTTGAAGCTATAAAAAACAGGATGTGAGATCATGATGATTGACAGTTGCCATTGACAGCCGTTCCTGTGAACGGTCCCATAGGAACATGAGAGTAGGAAAAGAAATCAATAAAATAAGTACAGTGTATAATCCAACATTTCTTTGTAACTGGAGGAGGTAGAGCAGAGCGCAGTATTAACCAAACGCTAACGATTAAGTCTAGAATAAGTACGGGAGGGTCCTCAAAGACTCTGGTTGCAGACTCACAAGATGACCACACCCGTATCCCGGGGATACTAGCATCACTGTGACCAATGGGAGAAAGAACTGTTGTTCATTTTTCTACAGTCTATGGTCTGAACAAGACTGACTTGCTTGCTTTTTCACTCTCGTCCCATCTTTTTCGCTTCTCCTGAACCTGTTTGGAAGCCAATCAAGAGTCACTGCCACAGATTGGACATGCTCAACCGGTTCAAAATCAGCCAATAGCGATCCGACTAGCGTGATTGTTGTGGGACACGCCACTAAAACTAGGGTCACAGATGCTCAACGGCGGCCCGACACTTGTACATAGCCCACCGTCGCTTGGTGTGTGAGCAAGATTCATCTTTAGTTCAACTGTGATGGTTATTTAAAGTCACCCTGTTTACTTGATTAAAAAAGTAGAGGCTTAATTTGAGAATTTCAGTAGAAAATTGAGAAAAGAATAAGTGGAATTCTTAAAATCAAACAGTCTTTGTGCCGTAGATGTGATTTGTAATTCTTTTCATCATCCTGCAAATCTTAAGATTCACCTTCCAGACGTCCATGTTGGAAGCCAAAGCATTAAGGTGTTTAAAAATGTATTGTTTATTGTATTAGTAGAAAAGGACACCTACTACAGCAGTAAACAGATTTGGACTGACAGAAAAGCCAAGGTCAAAGCAGCTTTAAGGTAACTGAAAACCATATTATTATTTAAAGCCTGGCCAGCAGAGAGGTTAATATTGACCTGCAGGAGGAGGATTCCAAGATAATCTATAGTATCTTATAATTTCATTATTTTACCGAGCAGTAGAAATGTAAAACTAAAAACAGAACAGCGTCCTTCTACAGAGTCAGACTGGTATAAACTGATTCTTACATCATGCAGCCAGACACACTAATGAGACAACGGAAGTCCCCGCTGGAGGAGCGCCAGTGTTTACTTAAACTGAGAACTCAAAACAGCTTCAAATACAACCATGACAACAGGACCCCTTCCTGGTTAGCCTTTTGATCGCCTCGCTACTCTTCTGCAGGGATAACTCTCCCATTCTTTTCTTTCTTTCTTTCCAGCCAGGAGAAACAAATTATTAGTTGTTCGGTAACACTGCCGCCTGTGCCCTTGAAGGGGGATGTTCGCCACGTCAGAGAACAATTAGACGCAAAACACGGTGAAAGCCGAAGAGCAAGCGTCTGAGCCGCTTCAGGGCGGCCTCGCACTTCTTGCCAGGAGCTCGTACATTTGCAGACATCAAGCCTCCAGAGCTCCACGCACTGTACTGCAAGCGAGCGGCTTAGATAATGGCCCATGTATCCCATGGTAACATCTTCGCTGTCATTACCCCTTAGGCATCTGGATGCAGACTTGATTAGGTGCAATTTCCTGTGTAGTCACAACACCTTGGGGGTGTTTTGCCGCCCATTTTCAAGTACTACCTGCTTCGCTCGCAGACAAGAATCCCCGATGGGCGGCAACGGCGGCCGACTATCACGCTTGGCGGTCAGAAATCACGCTGTGCAGATTTCTCCCTGTTATTGAGAGGACTTCCCACCGAGGCTCTGCAGTCTGTCTGCGTCCCGTGAGTACGGGCTTATTGTTCAGGAAACAATCACTTGGTATAATAAACCTGTCAAGCCCAAGCCAAAGTACGTTGTCTTGCTCTGTTGTCATGTGACTTTCAAGTTGCTACCTGGCAAATCACACTCTGGAGGCTGAATAATTTCACATTTGACACGGTCAATAAATCAAAGAGTGAATTTAGGCACGCAGTTAATGGAAACAGCAATCAATATCAGAAAATTAAAGGTGCAAGTGTGCAGGGAGTGCAGAGATTTTTATTTTTATTTTTTCTGCAACGGTGAGGCCTGGTTGTATCCTAGACAAAACTCTTATGTACTCCATGAAAAATGCATAAGAATGCTTTCAGACATGAATCTATTATACAGTTTACTGCATTGCATTACTGCAGAATCTCCCAACTTTGGAAAGTATTGCAATTGCTTATGGGAAACGCTCTTTCTTGCAAATAATTTACTTGGTGAAGGGGCCTCGTAGAGACGTTTACTTGATTTCTACCAAATGTGTTGAACTTGTCTTGTAAAACACTTGCAAGGATGTTGTCTTTAATCGTTTAAATACACGTTTATTATCCGACAGCCGTCCAGTTCTCTGCCTATGCTGGAATACTGCAGCTCACCTTGTCGTGTTGCCGTTGAAAGAGGGATTAAAAGACTGAGTGGAGTTTAAAACACCTGGTTTTCAGGCGGGCTATAAGTTAGCCAAGACGTAGGTACGCATTGTTCTTGTTTTTAATTAGTGAGCTGCTGATTGGGTTGATTTTTTTTTTTTGCCTGTTTGCTGTGCAATTACCAACTAAAATAAAGAGCACTTAACATCTCTCTCAGCAAGCGCCTTCCTGATTTGGAAGTTGACCAAAATCCCCATCATAAGCCCTTGTTTACCTTTCATTAGGCAGGGATAAAAGTGATGAACACACTCTGCAGAAAATAAGGCCACGGAGAAGGGGAAAAGACGGTCATCGGCGAAGGAACCATTTGGAAAAGCCTGACTCCACACAGCTGTGTCCCACATCTTCCAAAATGGCCTTGAGTGTTTGCAGAGCCGGGCTTATTCAGCTATGAATAAAGCGATCAAGGGGGTGAATTTAAGAGAAAATAAAAAAAAGACCATCAAACTAAAAGCGGCCCAGTGTAAAGTTGGTCAGATGAGAATCCCAGCGAGCCGTTATGTGTTCGCACAACATCGCAGGAGGTGTTTAATAATGCATTAATGCACAGCGAAGTACAATATTCTCCAAAATCAAAATTTAAAGGATCAAAGCCTTGCAGAGGCATGATAGTGGCCTTAATATGTGAGAGAGCCCCAGAGGACGCTTGGTATTCACTCCCCTCATACATACCTCCACACAGCTGCCTGAAGCTCCCAGCAGAACGACAGACAGGGTAATATATCCTGCACCTCACAGCTTTAGATGCAGTAAAATATTAATGGGACCCTCCTTGGGCAAAAGGTTACCTCTGCCCTCAGAAGCTTGACAAGGCAAAGGCGACAAAAGCCAAAACTCAGCAGTCATTATGAATGGCCTCCATAAAAACAGGAGCGAAACTTTCCAACTCCTTTCCCTGGTGATTCATCTCCTAACTGACCGGATCGGCGCTGCACGCGAGCAAAGGAGGGACACGTGAAATGAAAAATAAATAAATAAATTATTTAAAAAAAAAAAAAAAAAAAAAGGGCGTGCACTGTTAAGAGATAATCTCACATGGTTATAACAGATGGTAAAATGTTTGCATGGGCGCGCGTCGCGGCGCATATGGATACGTGTAGTGTTCTTTGCATTTAAATCAAAGCACGGAAATCACTTCATCGGCGTCACAGCAAATGCACATGAGTCAAAATCCACCTTACCATTACGTTGCCCTGCATCTTTGCAGTCTCAATCAGACTCTTCTCCTTCATGTTTCCTCCCTTCGCCCCGGCTCTTGAGCTGCTTCCGAAAGGCTGGATTTGTGCACTTTTTGGGCAGCTTCTGTCAGCGCTCCGTCCCCGCCAGTCCCCAGCCAGACCCTCACGTAGAGAGCCAGTTCATAAGTGGGTGGGCTTACAACCTAACGGATTGATTAGAAAAAAGGAAAAAAAACAACAACAACAAAAAAAACAAAAAACAAAAACGTATGCTCTCCTCGGTTTACGGCTCTCCGTCCTTTCACGTAGACGCAGACAGGGAGATGAGTTCGTCGCTTTTTTTTCTTCCGCGGCTGGAAGGTACGCAGATGCCCGTTTCTATCTCTTAATATCTGGGAAACAGAAAATCCCCCTCTCCCATATTCGCCACCGGGGAATTGACAGCCGGAGCGTGTTGTTGTCCGAGCTGCCGCAAAGACTGAAAAATGTGATGGACAGCGCGTAAACTGACGGCGGCGGTGAGACGGAGCCTGCGGAACAACTGGCGCCTGTTCAGCTGTAATCAGCTGTAATCGGCTGCTTCATTTACATTCACGTGTGTGGAAAAATAATAAAAGAAAAAAAAAATGTCCCGGCTTTTTTTCCTGTTGACACACTTTCGATTGTATTCATGGAGTACAAACTTCTGAGCTATGAAATGTAAAATCTTAAAAGGTCACACATGAGAGAGAATGATGTCCAGTGAACTTCCTGTCTGCACCTGCTTTACCTACTGTCTTTGGCATTTTATTAAGTCCTTGCTCTTACTCTTAGATGAACCCTTGACCAAACAATTGCCTACAACTGAGCCCCAAAATATCATTAAACTTTAAATCAAGCTTCAGTATGTTGCCTTCCTGTGGCTGCAAACAGATGAATCTGTACTCAGCAGGACAGCTACAGCACGAGAAAATGTTCTTGAAATTTGTTCCTTTTTTTAAAACACATTAATAACTTCTCCAACTTCAGCTTCGTTCGGATTAAACGGATTAATAAAGAGTAAGCTGCAGGTGTCGTTGGAAGTTTTGGAAAGCAATCTTAACGCGCTCCCTAAACTGCGCCGTGAAACTCGGGCTATTATGCTTTGTGTGGTTGTAGCTTGATTAAATTATTAACTATTAATATCTTAATTAAGTTATTTTGAGAACGTGGAACTCTACCTTCCTTCCTTCCTTCCTCGTGCTAAGAAATGGTTCAGTGATACCTTGCTCCTGTCTTTACTTGGAGGAGATGAGATAATCTTTTACTTATCTCACAGTGGGGAAGCAGTTTAGTGTTAGGGGATAACAAATAGAGAATAGAGGTGGTATGAATGTGTGAAGCACGTGAGAGAAAATAAGATTTGTAAGCTTAAGTTACTGCACAGATATGTTGTAATAGTCCGGTGTGTGTCCATCCCCTTCATGAACACAAACACAAATCATATTTATGCCTCAGGTAACCACCTCACCCAGGACAGACTGGCCCGACTGGAAGGGGTTTTTAATCTGGTGAAGCAGCCTAATTGAGGCCTGAGTGTATAAAGAGGAACTAATCTTTAAAAGATCAGCTGTTCCACCTGGAAGGTAAACCGCTTTTTCACTTTGTTTGTGTTTAATTATGTTCAAGGTTTATGAAAACTGGAGTCAGGTGGATATTAAATGGACTGAGAGCCCAAATGCAAAGTTTGTCCCGCACTGCGATCCACCCTGTCAAAGCAATCTGCGCGTCAATTGTGTTTCCAGGAGGGGCAGAGACACGGAAGTAGCAAAACAAGTGTTTGAAAAGACTAAGAAAGCCTGAACGGATGTTTGCAGCAAAGCTCCCAGCATGTTGGTCATCTTCTCCCACTGACTGAATTCAGCGTTGTCATCAAAGTTGTGACACAGCGGAGTCAAAAATCCACAGAGGGCAGAGACACTCTGCACACGTTATGAAAAGCTCATTGGATAGAATAGAGGTCTGCATGCTGTCAGGACAGACACTCTTCCTTCAAATAGTGCAAATCGACTCCTTACGTATGTTGATTTACTGAATGTGGCCCCTTCATAAGTTCAACTGAATGCACCGGCCTATTTGAACCACACTCCATCCTCAGACTGCAGCGATTTTCAGATATCGTCAGCTTGTATACGTCGTACTTCCACGCACAGTGTCCATAAGCAGCTTGTTATACTGAGGCAAACTTTATGGGGTGGGTTATATCCCGGTTCAGAAATATATTTCAAAATAAAATTTAAGGATCCAAAGCCGGGACATTTCTGACATCTCACATTATTTACCATGAGGGAACACATAGCCTAAAATTTCACTGCTTTACTAGCCCTCGTGTTGTTGATTTCTTTGACAAAACTCGAGCGGATGTCCTTTTTATTGCGTCTAAATAGAGTCATTAATAGATACCTGAGACAGTGAATACACTTCCAATATGCTTTATTGATTCCCTTTATTGAAACCGGCACAAAAGACGCATACAAATGGAAACTAATTACGTGGATGTAATTAGTGCGGATCAATATCATCCTGTGCCATTAGTATTTTGTATCTCCAGTCTGGAACGTGAAAGCATTTTCAGCTAATATGCACCTGTATGTTTCTATGTTCTGTCAGCTTTCAAGGGAGACGCTGCCTCAGTTCGCTCCCTCTCTCCCTCTGAGGCTTTATAAATCAATATCCCTCTGAAATCCTGAATTTAGACTCCGAGTGTTAGCGCTGAATAAAATGCGGTGCGCTGATGATTCAGAGTGTCCTAAGCTCACAGCAGCAGTTCGCTAAGAGCAGGTTCCCCCAACTGGGAAGTGCAAACAGCGTGTCTCACGTAAATCTCATTTAAAAGTGCCTGGTATTAATTACTGTGGATAGGGCTGTCAAAACAACCTAATGGGGGCATCAGGCTCCCTCGACACCAGCTGGATTGCTGACAGAGGGATAACACAGAAGTTTCAAAGGCTGGTAGCTGGCTGTGCTGCTTCATTACTGCATTTATTTTATAATTTTTTTTTTCCTCTGCAACTGCTCCGCAAGTTCTGTCAGAGGTGCATTTAAAGGGTAACATCCATGACACGTAATTTAGTAACATCTGTAAATATGAGCTCCATGCTTCATCAGAGTTTATGTATTAAACATGACACATAAACTCCCCTCAAACCCACGAGCCGGCCTGTACCAGACATGCAATATTTAACCCCCCCCCACCCTGCCCATGTTATTAATTCCCTCCACGAGACATAATGGACCACGCTGGAATTCATCACATACAGGTATGCCGGCCAACAATGTTGGCTCTGCAAGAAGCAGGCAGCAGCTGCCTGATGTTAAGACTCACACAGAAAATGGCTGGGCAGGGATGGGTAAGTGCTACTACGCCGTGGAGCTCCACACACACACACACACACACACATACACACACACACACAGAAGGCATTCGACTGTCACAGAGCAGACAGCAGCCAAAGAGCCAAAGCTACCGAGCTGCATGGAAGCTCTGCTGGGGAGAGGAAATCTGCTGGAGTGCTGATGGCTGGTGCCCGGCTCTAGTACCGAGGGCCACAACATTAGACGGTCGGCAGAATGAAACGGCTGCGTCGAGAGCGGGGGGGCATGAAACATCGACCGCCTATAATGTTTTACTGTCACAGCGTAGAGCCGTTTAGCAAAAACTGCAAAAGCGAGAGAACAAACATGGAGATGTGAATGCAAAAAGAAATTAAAAAAAAACATTAAGCAACTGCTTCATCTTTCCAGAGCAATGAAAGTGCATAATTCTGCATAATGCAACAACATTTTTTAAACTCTGCATTTCTAGACATGGCAGCAACAGTATAAGGGAAGGTTTATGGTTAGGCTAAGCTAAGCTAAGCTAAGCTAAACCCAAGAAGAGCTGCCCTGCATTAGCACCAACCACGAGAAATGGAAAACCATTTTTGGTCTTGAACTGTTCAATAGACATTATTCTGCAACTAATGTTTACTTTTTATATATATTCTTTATTTTCCAGAGACGTCCTAAGAGTTGCATGCACATGCAAAAGAAGAATACATATTTTGTTCACTGTGGAAGAGCGGAAGCAAACAAATAAAGCCGTATTCTATTGCAGACGCTTTGTGTTCGAACAATACACAACATTCAACCTTCCAATCTCAGCCCAGATTGTTCCTGGACAAATTGTACCAAAAGTACGAAGGGACGTTGCAGATGCCTTTTCACCCTAGGAAGTGAATTTAGTCGCTTGTTTCGGATGGCAAAAAAAATGATGAAACACCAAATAAATCAGATAAGTAAATGTCCAGGCTCTTGCTTTATCTATGAGAATCACATTAAACAGGAGAGGAGAAGACTGAAACTTAAAACAACCAAACAAGACATTAAAATCTTCCACTAATTATTGGAATATTATTTTACCACCTAAATCAGGACAGACTGGGCTGACCGTAGGAATTTCAGAATGAGACGGGTGGTGTAAACCTTTGATATTCTGTTCAATAGCAAGACACTGAGATGTGGTTTGAACAGATATGTGGAGCAAACATCAGGCAATGTGACCAGGAGGTAGCAAAACAACCGGTTGCTTGAACAATTGTTCAGTGTTGACAATGTTCTATATTTCCAGCAGATTAGATGGTCCAGTCTGTCGGGCTGAACCACTTTCAACAGTCAAAATGATGTTTTGGGGCGTATAAAGACACACGTATTTCATCACATTATTTTAATCAGCACCCATCTGAACAGCTGAAATCAAAATCTCGAATCGGACTTATCGATCTTTAGTCCGGTCGAAGAAATACTGCGCGTGTAGACGTAGCTGCTGACATCACATAATGAGAAAACGGAAATAAAACGAGAGGGTTTAATGGAGCACAGGGCTATCTACTTAATAGACCTATAAATGGGCCTTGATACGTCCATTTATCCATTCAGTTAACCTTTTTGCTCGCCAGCCGCATTTAAGATGAATGATAATGCCTGCACACCATATGGATGTAGGATTTGCATTCTTTTCACAGTGCGTTAGTTCGGCTTTGCTCACAAGACGACGGCAGGCACTTTGTTCAGCCACAGACATATCAAACTGCAAAATCTAGTCCTTGTGACCTTAAGTGGCAGTAAGTCATCGGTTGCGGGTGAAGTGTCTACAGTGTAACTTGCAGCGTTTTCGCGACCGGGTGCCTTCCAAGAGCCGAGCCTCTTTGACGAGCCGAGAAGCCTTTTAGACAAAAGTGATTAAAACTTGCCCAAATCCGGGATTGATTGGCCTGGATCCCCAGTGGAATGAGTCCAGAGAACAAGCTTCATTCTGGTGACGGCAGTCATCCAGCACAATAAACTCCACCGAGACCTTCGCAGGAAAAAAATCGATAGTTTCATTATGAACTTAATTACTTGATACCGTGATATCCTCCACACTGCTGTCACTGTTGTCTTTTGCCACTTTAATGACAGCCTGAGAGATACTCGACTAGCTTCAAAGAGGAATAAAATTACTGTCAGCAATATCGCCCTAAAACTAAATTGAATCCAGGAAATGGAGACGGCCGCTAAATCCATGACACTGACACAACTGACTGTCTTTAACTGATTTGTATCATTTAGAGACAATAGTAAGGAAAGTCCCCGGCTCGGGGTGAGTTTGGAGTTCAAATGTGACTCATTTCAGCTACAGGTTAAGAATGATGAGTGAGCCAGAGATGGCTGTATTTGAAAACCATTACTGAGCAGCAGGAAGCAACGATTGCAGTGCATACACTATCAACTGATTTGCATCTCAAACGCCTTTTTCTCCAAAACGCTGGGTGCACTTCTACGTTGGTGGGGAGCTCCATAGTGTAGATAAGAGGCTGGTGATGACCTTCCTTGCCCCTGACTGTCAGGGCGACAGATTGTTAGTATCCCTAATGAATTCTGTTACAAAAAAAAAGTGCACAGGCATGTAAAGCGCACATCTATCTTGCAGCCTCTACGCGGGAGGCCTATTAGCAGTATCACTGCCACATACAGCGCTAGGAAGATCATGAACTAATGTAGTGTTTGGTTTGAAAAATTCCCAGTATGTTTCCTGGTGCAAGCTTATTATCAGACAAGTACTTTTAGCGTCCCAATTTGAGCTTTTATGCCGACTATGAATCTTGTTTAAAAGTGCTGCAAGAGTCTTTTACATTCAGATCCTTAAGATTTGAGCAGTTCACATCCAAAACGTGACATAAGGTGAATTGCAAACTATAGTATTACCATGCAGGCAGTCCCTCCTCAGTAGCAGTTGGCAGCACAAAATGGAAAAAGTTACAGCAATTACTTTCCAACTTAAGGGGACTTTTACTTCCCTCCACAACATGACGGAGCCAGTAAGCACATCTGAATATTAATGGAACAGTTGCCTTGAACAGCAGGCGTTTGTCAGGAACTTGGATCAGATTCATCACTTTAACCTGCTCGGCTCCGCTCAGGGACGGATGATGAGTTCCCACAGCACAGCAGCTGGCTCCGGCTCCACTACTCACACTCGAACGATTCAAAAAGGATGTGAGCGCCAGGGCGAAGGCACGAGAAAGGAAAATCAATGTCAGCCAGCATAAACACTTTTTATTTCGAATTTTGACAAATGATGTCTTTTGATAATAATAGTAATACACGATGTTACGACCTTTCTACTTTTTATTTGATTTATATAATGCCGAGATTCAAGGGTCCGTGGACTTTACCACCTACTAGCTTTTATCACGTTAAAAGCATTTGCATTTTGACAGCTCAGAATTATTCACTGAAACATTTTATGCAGTCACTACTCTTAATAAATAAGAATAATAAAAAAAAATGGCCCATTACTTTGGCCGTGCCTCATTACTATACTTAAGCTGTCAAGATTTCCATTTAAGTATGGCACAGAAGTTTACAACAGAAACAACAATTTGTAGTTAATACCACAAATCCGTGTATTATTTTTGAAGTATTGGTACTTTAATTTCAGAACTTTTTACCATGAATGCGGATGTAGTAAGAGCTAGCTAGCTAGCTAATTAAGCTATTATTAGCCCTGTGTGTTGGTGGAAAAGAACTAGCAGCTGACTTTCTAATGTTTTAAGGACACGCTGTTAGTGCTGGAATTTCATTATGAACTTCATGGCTACATACAGTACACAATGCTAATGCTAAATGTCCGAGGCTAAAGCTACATGTCGCAGAAAAAAAAGTAAATTAGCATCCTTAAGTTGTAAATAGTGAAATAAATAGACTAAACATACAACATGTCATGTCTCAGCTTTTGTTTTGGTATATATTTTCAGCGTTTAAATTGTAACGTGATTGGGGAAGACTTTGAGGATGCGGGCGAGGTTAGGTGGGGTTGGTAGAATGTAATGATTGGATAGAGCAGCTAACGTTAGCATACATTCTGCACCACAAATTTAGTTTAGTTTTTTTTTTGTTGGTTTGTTTTGTTTTTTTAAACACAACCTGAAAACCCACAAATGAATGTATTCAATTATTTTAATGGTTCCTGGCCTTGGAATACACTTACTCATTCCAGAGAGTAAGCTAGTTAGCCAGATATGCTAAAATTTGCAGACATTTGGCAAACCTTCCAGTATCAATCAAAAGTGTCAGCAAATTATTCAAATGTAACTTTTTTTCTCTCTTATTCCGGTGCACTATCCCGTGGGCACATTAGCCACAGTGAGTGGCTACGAAGGGAAAACACAAGTTTCACACATACTCTGGTGGAATCTAAGCTTCATCAACATTTATATGTTTGTCCCTCCCCACTGTCAACAGACTGTAAAATTATTAGACCTGGTTACTCAGTAATGCTAACAACCATTAAGGCTGACTGATGGCACTGTGGGGTTGGCTGTTCCCTGCATGTGCATGGACGCCTCATTTATCCATCAGGAAAAAAGTGCAGCTCACTGATTTTCACAGCACTTCTTGTTTTTCACCCCTTCTCTGATGTATTCCGTACAGTATACTGGATACAATCTGGACACAAAACCATGTGAAGAATGTATTTTGTTTGTACACCACGTGGCCAATGTGGACAGCACTGTATTATTACAGTACAAAGAATCTGAAAGCTGCCTGCAAAGATTTACACCAGTAGATCTCACACTGCATTTGGGTGATAAGGCCACATAATCAGTATTCTAGTTCCTACCTAAGATGTTGGATGGGTTTGAGGTCAGGTCTCTGTGCAGTGCAGTCCAGGTTTTTCCGCAGTACAACTACTGTCAAACCTCTTCTTCTTTGGCTACATTACACGTGTAAGAGGAGCAGTGTGTGCGTACTTTTGACTCCATTTCTTTCTCGTTTAACCTTTCGCTTTGTGTATCAGTGCACCATCTTGAGCCAGCTGACATGGTGATTTGTCAATATACTGTATTCATCGTGCAGCCATATGCTAAAATCTTACAGTTTCTTCTCTATATCAGTGAGTAATGAAACTTTCTTCCTGTCACCCTCTTTCTGCTTTAAAATGAACTGCATTCATACATTCCACGGGGGAAAGGCTGGCTTTCATTACCAGTCAAAGCCCGTGGATGCCAGATATCGCCTGTGAACGCCCATTTGGGAAGATTAACTACAGGAATATGCTTTAGTGTCTGATAACGGGAGTCGTATCACATCGCCCAAGGTGGTTTCTGGGGCAACAGCGAGGCCATCAATCAGATGGGTGTAATCTTACTCGAAATCGTTGTCAGCATGCAAATTAGTGTCACATTTCACACACCGCCTGTGTGTACATGCCAGAAAAATTGGAAACCGTCTGGTAAATAACACTGTAAAAGTGGATCTTGAGTGCAGAATGTGCGAGTGTGTGTGTGATGGGTATGCTTCTGATGTGTGAGCCAATACATCAAACTGGAACCTGATTAAGCTGGAAAAAAAAAATAAAAAAT
The DNA here is from genome assembly GCA_005024645.1 of Planiliza haematocheilus. Taxonomy (NCBI): domain Eukaryota; kingdom Metazoa; phylum Chordata; class Actinopteri; order Mugiliformes; family Mugilidae; genus Planiliza; species Planiliza haematocheilus. Next base: position 6,330,331 of record SRSE01000613.1, read on the forward strand.
GTACGTATATTACTGAGTGAAGTAAATACATCCGGGGGGGGGGGGGGGGGGCACAGATGGAACGTCTGCATCAACGCGGTCAGTTAAGATGCAACAGCATACTAGTAATAGTACGACACCCTCTGCTCTGTGCAAATATCTGAAAGGTCTTATGAGAGTCAGACTAAGAGTTTCCATTTACTCCGCCTTAAAGTGTTTGCCCTGCGTTGTCAAAGTTTGATATGGATGATTCAGATGAAAATCTGTGAGAACTGGACTTTTGACCTGCAGGTTGCCGCGCAGTCAAGCCCTGTCTAGGGTCGATACGACAGGATTGCAGGACTTTCATTTTCAAACTTTTACTGTAGTCGTGCACATAAATAAAAGCTACAACAGATCATTTTATCTTTCGTATGAATGAGGACAAAACATATTAAAAGACACAAGGCAGACTTTGTTAGGTATTTTCCCATTGCTTGTGTTTTCTCAAATTTCCTCAGACCTTTCCAAAGACATGACACCTATATATATATACCAGCTCAAAAATAAGGAAAAATAAATCAATAAAAATCTCGCAGCTGTTCTTAATGGAAGTTGGAATTTCTTGGGAAACTGTGTAAAAAATGCTCATGCTGCACTAGGGGGCGTGCACTAAGCTGGCATCCAATGAAAGCTGCTCAGGAGCTGACCCATTAGAGCAGGCCAGGCTTTCCAGGACTGTGTCGACCACCCTGGCTTTCTGTTTTGACAAGAAACATAAAAACAATGACGAATGAAATAGCACTTCACTGATCGTTCCACGGGAGCTTTATAAATATGACAGTATTTTTGACAAGTTAATGCATCTAATACAGTACAACTGCAGATTAGAAACACATTAATTGACTAATGTTTAAAAAAAAAGTATAAAATAAAAAGAATCAAAGATCATGTCTTGCATTAGAAATACCTTCTGGCCTAGCCTATAGCGTTAAACTCCAGAGTACTGATGCCACCGTGCACTCATTAAGACAAGAGTTAATGAATCTAAAAGCTTTACCCCTGAAGCACCAGCTTCCTGAGGAATGTCGATGCAACAGACCGCACACTTGTACGCGCTGCTAGTCTACAGCCAAACACAAAACCAGGCTAACCGTAAGGAAGAGGGCTGAGTAGGCTTTTTTTTTTTCTCTCTCTCTCTACACTGCACCTGCATATCTGTCCCACTTTCTGCCGATGTCTACAGCTTGCTGCTCATTTTAGATTGTACCGTCTCTGGAGGCACGAAACCCATTAAGTGAAACTAATACAAACAGGCAACAAGGTGAGGTTCAGCAGTTGTGGAATATCACAAAGTATAGCGCTTTTGTCGCACTTTAATGACGGCTCAAGTTTAGAATTGACTTGAAATGATGCTTGATGGCTTCACTGATCCCCTTATCTCTCAGTCTGCCTGCCATTTTGCCACAAAAGCACTCATTATTATTGGCAGACGGTACACGGCATCGGGCCGCCGCTCTTTATCCATCTGTATTAATGTGCCAGTGTGTCCATAGATGTTTTGGCTACACAGAATGGATCTGTGTTTGCATGCCTCCCGAGGATGATTTACAAAGCATTGATTTGGAAGCTCACACACTGGAGCACAATAAAACTCTTGTTTATGTTCAGGCGGTGAGTGTTCATTGTCAAAGGGAGCAGCATCTTGTTTTAGGGCAATGTAGAGCGCCATTGCAGTTAACACGACAAATCATTTCGTTTTAACTGCCAGGGATGCGGGGACAGATGAGGCCCGCGCGATCGGTTATGCACCGGCTTTTTGCTATAAGTCAATAAAATTGCCTCCACCAGTTATATGAAAATGGGCCGTGGCAGGGCCATGCTATACATTTCAATAAAGGCTGCGGATTGGAAGTGCAGCGAGACAAGGACGGAGCTCGGAAAACAATATGTAAAGTCACGGCCAAGCCAGCAGCGTGCCAAGCAATCAGGCCAAATAGGGCCAAATGACTGTCTCGGTCAGAATGATTATGTGCAGCACATATAAAAGGCTTAAAATCGCTTTTAAAGGTGGTAATGAAAATCCCTGCACTATTAAACTGACAATTTAAAGGTATACAGCGACACTAAATCTGTTTTGAACACATTAGACAGATGGTTTCTATTATACAATAACAAATACACACGAGGAACTCCTTTAATGTTTTAAATTTCATAAAATGACCCACAACCTCAAAAAGAGAAAAAAAAAGCACATTTTAAAACTCGTGGGTTAACCGATCACATTCAAAGCTCGCACCGAGCTAACACACCTCCACCTGAAATCAAACGTAGTGGTTCTAATTAACGGCTTTGACCTGGAGGTTTCCTTGTTGCTCCGGCGTATGTCAGCGCGGCGGAGACACGCATGGGCAACCAGGAACTAACACAAGGTTTTCGAGAGCTTACTGCCAAAAGGCCGAGCTTAGGAGAGGGATAGAAAAAGGATTTCAAAGACCTGGATATTCCCAGGAACACACTCAGGACGATAATGATGAGGAGGAATTATGGAATCGCTGTAATGTGGAAAGGTTCTGCAGCTTTGTAAAGAGCCCTAGTGGCTCCTTAGGAAGACACTGAGGATTATCAGAAACAAAACTTTAATTCAAACTGCAAGAAAAGCTGGATGTAAAATTAAGTGGCTCCATTTCCTCCAGTCAAAACAACTTCTGATCAATAAGAATAAATCAGAACAGGAAATAAAACAGGTTCATCTTCAAACGCCAGACCTGATAATTTACTTATATAGTTGTTTTTGTAAGACAGATTTCCTCCTCACGTTAACTTCAGTTCAATGAGACATCTGACTAAACTCACTGGACACACATGCGCACTAAAGCAGACCCTACAGTAACCTCAAGAAGCCAGCGCGTACATTTCACTTCACTTATTGTGGTCTGGAGAGGCTCAGAGTGTCAGTGTTTAATAAGCTCGAGGCACAGTTATGGCTCCCACTGGGATGATGGGCAGAAGCGCAGCGAATCAGCTGCACACACTGAATTTACTTTCTTCGGTTCCAGCTGTTTAAAATGGGTTAATATCTACAAGACGTTTCGGGGGGTGATTACTGTGAGACGGAAATGTGGGGCAAACATTTCAGATCTGGTCCACTGACACTTAATCAGGCTCTGTGAGCTTGAAGAGCTGTGTGCTACAAGTCGGCGGTCCTAAGTACATCTTCAAATCTACCTCCATAACATTTGTAATGTTGCTTTACAACACCAGCTTCTACGCTAATGACCCACTTTCTTTAAAATACTGTCAAAGCAAACATAATAAGTGTCACTCACATCCTTCCATCGTAGTACTTCAGCATGGTTCATCGCTGCCTTTGGGGACACAAATCTGTATGAGGAAGTCGATGGGACACTTTAAAAAAACTCAGAGAAGTGTCTCACTTTAGAATATTTTCCAGATCGAAGGTATGAATTACCTTCTAAAACGAAGCCGAATGTGAAAAATCTAAAGTACTGTGAGACTCTGTAATCTACGTACGTAGCTTACGCCGGTGTGAGCCGTTTATACTTGTTGCATCAGTCTGGCTCGCTCTGTAACTACGCCTCCCAAACACTAGTGGGCGCTGTGTATTTTTTGCCAGTCGGGTTAATTTTTGTTCCTGCTTCACTCTCAACAATGGCGTCTGAAACTATCTCCAAACCTCCTCTGGTAACCTTTCCTCCATCTTTATTGATCCAAAACAATCGATTCGAAAACTGCGTAAATGGAGAAGCAGCTGGAAAAATAGCGGAAACACGCTACTGCTAAGTGGACCAATGACAGCTCTTGCGTCAGCTCTTACACTGATATTACATAAAAAAAAATAAAAAAAAAATAAAACAAAAAAAGCACTTTCTGGCTTTTACCAACTTATTCATTTAACAAAAATTAGTGGAAGCTACAGGCAATTCTTTATTTTGTGCATAATAATATTTCACTGTGTGATTTTAAAGGTTAAAGTGATTATGTAAGACTTTGATGTAACCGTTAGTGGGTTAGTGTTAGGGAAAGTATCTGGAAAGTCATCATGTTAATGTGCTTTTATAACAGTATGGCTCAGGAACTAGATCAGCGTTTAGACACATAGACTGAATGTTAGGATCGTTTCATTGTTGTTTTGGTGTTGTTGACTATGAAAGTATTTATCCCTTCTCCCTAAAATTGACAAAAAGTCACATTACTGCAGAAGCAATATCACAAAGGCCACACATTGGGCTCTAAGGCCTTAAAAGATTTTCAGGTGCAGAGACATTTGAGTCTCTCTGGCTCTGGGAGAATAAAAAAAAGCTGGACTGAGTCATATATAGAAAAAGAATAGCTCAAAAAGCATTACAACATATGGTTTTCAAGTGGAAGGCAGAAAAGGATATGACCACGCAGCAGAATCCAGAATTGAACGTTTGGGAGCAATAGGAAAAACATAAAGTAAGCACAATATTGTTTGAAACTTGCAAACATTGTTATGAGACCATGGCGGAATAAATTAGACCCTGGCGGCCCACCATACAGTAGTATTAACATTGTATAACTAAAGGCATGGCCTTGAGTGACAGGTCTTGGCATTGCTCCCCTCGCACTAAACCACTTTGGCCTTTTTGGAATCAGATGGGAGGTAAGTGTAGTCAGGCACTGCCAAGATGGCGACTGCCAAAGACGGCACGCTGAGCTTCAAAAAAAACACCATGGCTCACACCACAGAGGGGTTGACCCTTGTTACACACAGTCCATCTGCATGGCAAAGTCATATTTGTTTAACACAAGGAAGAGCGTCACCAGTCTGTAATAATTCACTCGCAAAAGCTGTGTAATGACAAATAAAGCGTTAGGAGAAGTAGAAACCTCGTGTAGCGTGGCGTAAAACACAGTAATTAGTGTTTCGCAAACTACTAATGAGGTACTATAAGAAAAATCTGCTGTTCAAATCGCAAGATGTTTGACAGCTGCTTCCGACACACACACACACACACCGACAAGGGACTGGAAAGCTGAAAGAAATATTTGCAGATGGGTATCCTGGAATAATACACTCGGAGCTTGTTGAGATGTTGAAACAGAGACAGGTGACATTTTTTTGGAAGACAGAAACGTCATTATGTATCGTATTCGTCAAGTTTTCTCTTGAGAGGCAATTTCAAACGTGTTCAATTGGTTCCTGATTAAATTGCATTTAAATTGAATCATTCTGGCAGCGGCGTTAAAAAATTGCAAGCAATTTTGCGAGTCCCTAAATATTTATATTGTAGAAGATTCTGATTTTATTTCATTTTTCCACATCTCTTGCACAATATTAGAGAAAAACCCTCTGCAGCACTGAGGATGCAGGCCCATAAAGACGTATGATATATAACTATTTGTACACATCTCTCAGGATATCTGACCAAGGCCATTCAACACCTAAGTTTGCCCTGAGCGCCGTTGCGTGGGTTTAGGATATATATGTAAGGATAAACAGTGTGGCTGCAGCAGAAAGTGGCCTTTGTTTTTCAGCTGAATTTTCCAGAAAACACATTACGAGCGCGGGATCAAACGCAAAAACAACACAAGAGAACCTTTGTTCTTGTTTTATTCATGACAAACAGAAATCGGTAGAAAAAAAAAAGGGAATAAAATGATGGTTTATTTAGAGTAACTGGGACCCCGCTGTTTTTGCATGATGGGATGAAAAGTCCCGCTGTGTCTCTATTAAACAGTAGAGTGATGCTAGACTATCACTTTGCGAAGCCTATAAAGCGTCATATCCATTTTTCGCCGCGCGGCTTCTCCAAAAACAATCTCCCGTTTAGTGGAAACTCGTCGTAATGCAAGCCACTCCATTTACGTCTCGCCATTAAGAAATCATTCATTTAATGGTCTCAGATGCCTCATTATGCAACAACTCACTTCGCTCTGAGAGAGAGGTGTGCGACGCTTGCATCGAAGCTCGTGAACTCTTTCATCCAGCAGGCGGCAAACTTTAACCTAAAGCCTCCTGCAGCTCTTTTCGCTATTTTACTATAACGCCTCTTCGTTAAGACTCGTTTGCATACATGAGTGCAAAAGTGGTGTCGTAAATTAACGTCTCTGGCAGCATGAGGTGCTTTAAGTTGAGCCTGGTTTGATGGACGTTGAGGCCTCTAGGGGCACATAGCGGATGCCCGTGTGATTTTAGATACGGCTGAAGTGTCCATCTTCCGACCAATGGCTGCTGTTTACTGCTCTGGCACCATTTGTCTAGTTGGGCCTTGTTGACTGCTTGTGATACAACACCAGATGGACTGTCATGACCCCAGCATTTTGCAGAGCCAAGCGCTCACTCAAAGGGCGAGGGAGGTCTCGGTGACTCATGCAATTACACTCCCCGTGGTGTCAATCATCTCCAGGACAAAAAACACACACAGAGCAGCAGCTGAGCCGCTGCAGCCGAGCGACGCCGACACCGCGACGCCCCTGGATGCGCAAACACGCAAGCGTCGCGTTTGCACTCTTTTCCCTCGCCGCCCTGCTCTAATAAAGCTCCCAATTTCGTCAAGGATTTCCTGCGTGCGTGAGCTCAGGCGGGGGAGCGCCGCGGCAGCACCTGGTGATTAAGTGCGCACACCAGTGGGCTGTTACAAACAGAAATGCTACTGCAGCGGAATTAGCAATCTGCGACACGTTTAAGAAAAAAAACACTTCACCTTCTGGTGTTAAAAGTGAGAAAGTCTCATCACTCTGTGTGTTGCATTATTCATTTTACACAGGGAGAGCTCTCAGATGTGGCTCCAAACGTTTTTTTCTTTGTGTGTGCTGAAAACAAGTTCCCATACAAATGCAGAGAGGTGGATTTGTTGGTTGTTGTTTTTTTTCTTCTACACACAGTAGAGGCGGACCTGATCACATCGCTACCAGACGGTAGCTTTTATGTGCTGGAGAGCGGCATGAAAGGATCATCAAAAGCAAAGCCTTGCAAAGGCTCTAATATATATACAGGAACGAGTTCGGTTTGACCAATGGCACGGCTCCGGCCTCCAGACTCAGCAGAATGAGGGGAAAGGAAAAAAAAAAAAAGATTAGTGGTGCTAATGAGCGGGAGAGGGCCTCGAGTACAGGAATTCAAAGTGCAAAGATGATTGAGACAGGCACTCTCCTGCCAGTTTACCAGGCTGGAAAGAGAAGGGGGAGAGAAAAAAAATCAATCATGATTTCCATAGACTCCAGCGAGGGAGTAGGAGTGATAACTGCGCATTACAATGGACCCCAAGTATAATGAGAACGGGGATCAATACTTGGCACGTTCCAGCCGCTGTTTGCCCTGCTGTTGGCCAACAAAGCTGCAGTAATTAAGGAGTCAACCCTCGATCCGTATACCTTTCGCTTTAGCTCTGTAAAAGTCCTGATCTCAGAATAACTGCATGCCACACTTATTCACGTAAGCTCAGCAATTATGTTAGTCTGAAACATCCCATGCATCGAATAAGATGCATGAATAGTCCCTTAAGGAAGACATAAAAGTCCAAAACTTTCAATGGGTCACATATTCATTGCACAAGACAATCAGTTTATTTATTTTTTCTGCGTCTCATCTGACCTGCACGAATTAAACTTTCATATTCTCATTATGAGTCTGTTATCACAAGAACTGGGGGATTTTCTGGGCTTTGCTGATGCAGAGATTGTCGCAAAAAAGCTCTGCAAAATGAGGGAGCTAATTGGGATTTAGTGCACAGAAAGGGCCGCGGGGCTGTCAAGGGCCAAGATAATCAAACTAGCCTGCTGTGACCGGGATGTGTGTGAACTGTAGACACCACAAAAGATTATCTCTGAGCAGTGAGAACCACAAAGGCACCAGAACACCACGCTACACTCATGAAATATGGTTTTACTTCAAGTCGGATTTTGGCAAAAATTGGGAAGCTGGTGGATATTGTTATGGAGAACTCATAAATGCTTCAACCAAAGACGGGGCTTAAACAAGAGTGTAAAAATAAATTATGCAATCAAAAACGCTCCTGGCCAGAAAAAACTCATTTAACATGTTCCAAAATACATTTTATTAGGAACACTTCTTCTTCTTCTTCTTCTTCACTTCCTAATAAAGTGATCAGTGAGTGAATATTCCACCAAGTTAAAACCAAAAGGCTCTCTGCTAGGTCCTGGTACTGCAGTGCAACACTGCCCTCTAGCGACTGTTTTTATATTTCCCATCATGGCATAACTGCAGTACACGACTGTTCCTCATCATTCACAGCATCCACAATATTATTTTCATCCCCTGCTCATAAACTGTGACGTGATGGTTCCCTTCTTTTAAAGTGGCATGCTTTAAACATGTGAAATACACACTTGCATTACCTTACCTAAACTACAGGAGGTTTATAAAAAAAATTTAAAAAAAAGGAAAAAAGTTGCCTTTCTTATATCAAAGGACACACACCCACTTTAAAATATCTGTATTGCATTGTGGTTAAAGAAGCGTATGTGCAGGTTTGAACCTCTGGACTTACAGGAAGATAAATGTGTGTGTGGGTGGAATGAATAAGCAGCAAACGTTCTCCTAAACTGCAGCGTGAGCACAGATCCCATTTCTGAAGTGTAAAAATATACGAATTGTAAAGATAATACACAATCACGGTTGATTAAACCATTAATCGACTACTGCAAAAGAACCCACATTGTTTTGGATAAACCCATAAGAGGGGCTGCATGCGTATGTGTAAAGGTGCAGTGTAAAAGAGAGAACTACAGTTAACATTGCTAAAAGACTACTACAAGGAGCAGCCTTGTCGTCGCCACAAATCTGCCAGATGTTGCTGCACTGCGTGACGGTCCACAGAGGCTGCTCTCCGCATCTCCTGTGATTCTCCCTGAGCCTCGAGAAAGCTGCTGATCTGTGATAAGAAGGACGAGGAATCCTGTCGGTGTTACAGATAACACAATCAAAGTCCTATAAAGCTGTTGTGGAAATATCGCATCGTGATCTACCACTGCCTCCGTTTCGCTTAGAAGAAATACGCCGGCATAGGCCACAGACTTGTGTCATTTTAAATGTTTTAAGTCTCCTTTTAGGTGCAGACCGAACAGCGGAGAATCCCAAAATAATCTAAAGACGCAGCATACTCTCTCCGTTCATTTGAGGTGTTTATAAACCTGTCAAATCTCTTCACGAGCTGATGGCCATGACCGTGTGAGGCTCATCCTGTTGGGAGGCCGGCAGAACACATGCAGACCTAATCAGAGTGTCATTAATCCAGGATGAAATGCCTCAGTGGCCGACTGTCAACACGACTGGAAATAGCAACAACTCCACAGAGAGGCCGACCACTCATCCGAGAGAATTTTTCTGCAGCATCAAAGCTTTAAACAGGAACGAATACTTCAAAAAAAAAGTAAAAAAATAAATAAATAAAATACAAAACAGTTTGAAATTGCAGACCGCCCTGTTGGCGTGCTAAAAGAGCCTACAGGACAGATTATGAAAGTGACACTGTTGTCTGGAGAAAAAAGTGTCTTGAGAGCTGTTTAGTCTAAATCTATTTTCTCTCACAAAGTTGATGGTAAGAGGAGATGAAACACCCCAGAATAAGAAGGAGCATTCAGTGAAAGGACATCATAAATATTGCCTGGACGATAACATAAACCTGCTGAAAAAACAAACACTATGGGTAGAAAGGACAAGATGTATGGATATACATAAACATCAGTATTACGTCTATTAAATGTTAATTTCTGACAGTTCTGTTATAGACATGTTTCCCAACCTTTTGTATGACGAACTCAGAAAGGCTTCATCTACCCTGTCATGTTCCACACTCTCATTTTAGCCTGCATGTTGTTTAACACTTTATATCCTTATTTATCGATAACTTGTGATAACTGTTGCACTTCTCTATTCACAAACTCATCTTATTATCTATCACAATTTTTCTATCACATTTGTCCTGTCTAGCCATTTTGTCCTGCTATTCACTGTATCCATTACATTTTACATTTGATTGGCTAGCCTGCCAATCATACATTACATTTACCAATTTAAACAACTTACCCTTACTATTAGCTAATATCTTTCAGCATATAACTGTTCTCTTTAGCTAAGTGTATATTCAGTATCAGCTGTAATCTCAAAAACATTAGCCTATTAGCTCCTGTTTTAGCTAACTCGTTTAAACATTGCTATATTAATTTTAGCTAGCTCATTTTAGCTAGGATAACTGTTTTAGTCCTTGGCCCACTACGTTTAGATGTGTAGTCCATGCTGTATACATAAACATGTATCCTTTAGCTTTAGCTAACCATTCTGGTTACAGAGCTTTCATTTTTAATTAATTAGCTGGTCCTTTTATCCATAACATTTCATTTATTGTCTGTTATCTAGCACAATTCAAGCATTTGTTGTATCTATTCATTTTTGCATTGCTAATCTATGTTACATTTAGCTATCTGAACCTATTTTAGCTATTTATCCATAACATTAATGAATTATTAGCGGGGCCTGTTGACCATAACATTTGGTCTGAATTTCTCCATTAGCACGTTAGTCCATTAACTAGTACTGTTAACTCACTATTTAGCTAGCTTAGTTTTAGCAAGCTAGTTATTTCCCATTTTTTTAGATGTTTAACTCCGCCACTGATTCTATTCCTATTAGCTTGCCAAGTAAATCACTACAGCTTCTGCATTGGAACCACTTGTGTCATACAGCCATTACTTCTGGGTAAGTTAAGCTATTACCAAGCACTCCTATTTTTATCTCACCTTATTCGTTTCAGCCACGTCCATTTCAGCTTCCATTGCTATTGTCAAATCCCAATTTAATTTTTCTTTTACATAACTGGTGGGGAACTACTAATGGAATAAATAGCTATACAATAATTAACATTATTTTTTTAATGTATCCTATGTATGTAGCCGTCTTTTGATGTTTTGGCAACACTGTTAATAATGCATGAATAAATAAATCAGGCTTTGGCAGGCTCACTGCATGCTTATGATTCAAATGTTTTATTCTGAAATCCCTGGATTGACAGTGTGAAGTGCTACGGCCTGCATCATCACACTGAGAAGGAAAACAAATCCGTCAGTCTCAATTAAACTGTTAACCAACACAATGCAACGCAGTGTGTGCTCATTCACGCCCATCACAACTCATTTGCCGGATGATCCTGAACGCCTCTATGACTAAAATCACATTTCCCGTCAACACACACAGCAGCTTCAAATATTATATCAACATTTGTAAACACGTGGAAGCCTGCTTGGTTTGCTCCGTGTTGTCAGCTGCTGCTGGTTATAAATAAGCTTTCACACTTCATCTCCACTGACACTGTACATGTTGACAGAGCCAGATGTGTTGGGAATGGGAGCAGCCCCCGCACACAGGAGCCCGCTCCTCCTCCTCCTCCTCTGATGGTTTCACTGGATAGGTTCTTTAATGCCTTCACCTCTTCTCTTTCCTCCCACATTCTCCAGCATTGCCTCCATCATCATTCTCAAAACCCCCTCATTCTCCGCTCCCTGTTGACTAAATCAAATGAGCAGCAGCAGCAGCAGCAGCAGCAGCAACAGCCTTGTAAATATGGGTCACAGGCTACGTTAAACAATCTCAGATGTGAGCAGGTGACTGTCAAGTTACTGCAGGAGACATCTTCAATTGCAATTACCAAAATTGCTACCTATTTGCTTAAACCTATTTGATTAAAAAACAACAATAGAGTATATACTAAACAAATTTGACTATTCTTGCTTCCAACTTGCTTGATAACTGTCCACCAACATATTTCACTTTCATTAAACCAAGTATTTCCGGAAATGTATTCTACCCGCAATGATTTTACATCGTTTCCAAAGCGCTCGGATGCGCAATAACCCTACATGCTCTCCCAAACATCCACCGTCACTGTCATGCTTCCTAGTCCTGCGCCATGCATGAGCGCACGAAACTGCGTGTTTACACCAAATTCCAACTTTTTCTAAATGAGTCTGCCTTACCTTCCCTCCCTTGGAACACCTGCGGTACGCGTTTGTGGCCCCTGCCGTTTGATTCATGGCGAAAACTCCTGCAAAACAACAGTGAAATAAAGTAGCGATGGAAGCGCAAAGTTGGTGTATAAAGATTCGACGCGCGGAAAGCTGATGGCTGAATGGTTTACCTGGCGCGCCTGATCGCACTCGCAGTCGCTCCTCGTTATCGGTTTGCGCAAAGAGCTCGTTTGGTATTCAGAGATGCATGGAATGTGTCCAAATATTTCCCCAGATGTAGTCCAGAGAATTTAACGAGGGCTCCTGTTTGTTGTTCCAGGCAGGCGGAGTGTGCGCGGCTGATTTGTCTCGAAGCCAAACGCAAAGAGAAGTTTCCCAGCAAATATAATGGGTTTAAATCCACTTTGCTTTATTTTGTGACATTAATTGCTCCCTATGTGCGCACTTTCGGGGGTGATTTCAAACGCCAACCTGCGCGGACTGACGGAGCCGCGTGTCTCTCTCGAGTGTGTATGTGGTCGCGCGGGGATTGCGCAAGCGCATCTCATCCGACAACTCCACCGCACGGGGTTGAAGAAGGAGCCTGTCAACACTGCTCGCCCACTCCACGGCAGAAGGCAGCAGTGGGGACTGCAGGGTACACAGTAATCACGCATCAGGAGGAACACTACACTGTGCTTATTAAAAACAACAAAAACAGTGATCACATCCCCCACTCCTGCTCTGTAATTTCCACGTTTCCTGATCAAATTCAAAGTAATAAAAGTTACAAGGCAGCGGCTTCATTTGTCTCATTCTCCTCAAAGCACCAACAACGCCAACTCCTAGTGACCTCTGTCAGAGCTGAAATTAAGATGACAGACTGCGGCAACTAAAAGTGACAAATTGTTTGTGACAATTACAATCATGATCTCAACGCTGGGGAAGTGAATTAGTTTAGTTTCAATTATAGCCTAATAAATGAATGTGAGGAGGCCAAGCTTTCGCTCAAGTGTGGCAATTAGCTGGACAGGTTGGTGCCGAGCTGTGACAAAGTTGCTGTCACTCACTTCCACGAGGCTTTGTGGTGTGGAGATGAATTTGCAACGACAATTTACTCCAATGCACTTAACACAGATGGGTGTCAGATTAAGCCAACACAAGTGGAGCGCTAAAAAGCCCTTTAAATATACCCACAGGTTTAGTGCTTTGATTATTTGTATTGAACCATAGAGTATAGAAACATTATTTTTGATGTGTTTTGGCCCAAACCCTGATAAATAATCCTAATAAGTCTTACTGCAATCAATCAACTCACTCACAGGACTCTTGAGTAGATGGTTCCCTTTCACTCAAGCTAATCATTTCAGTTGTCTCCAGCTTGGCTACTCACATGGACTCCAGCTTTTCAGACACTTGTTTTACTACTTCGCTGTTTCCATACCCTGATGTCAACCCCAAACAGAAGAATGTATTTATCCCACAGGAGAGAAATGATCGGATCGTGCGTTAACGTTGTTATAGGAGCTAATATTTTCTTATTGAACCCTTAATCAAAGGTTTACACCACCCCCTTTCAGTCTTACTCTACCTAATTGGGCCAGTCAATTCTGATGTAGGTGTTTACACGAGGCCTTTTTTATTATGATTGGGTTATTATTCAGATTAATACTGGATGCTACGTTCCATGTAAATACAGCTAGTACGGCAAGCAACTAGGAAAACAAGCAATTACCTCAGATCAGATCAACAAAGGGACAAAATGCCACAATTAATTCTCACTGCACTTAAACCAGCCATTATACATTATACGTATACTGTATTATATATTTCGCCCACTGAATAGGAACTCAGTGGGAACAGCTGACTCATAACAGATCTCTCTTAATCAAGGCCTTTTTTGATAGAAATGTCACAAAAGCGTCAATACGTGTCATCACCCATCCCCGTTTTTCATCACTATCATCATTAAATGTACTAAAGTTTTGGTCAATATCGCACATGTGCAGTATGAGATAGTAGCCGAGCTCAAATAATATGACACTGGATACTTGGATGGATTTCATGACGGGCGATAGGGGGAAGCCGGCTCTCGCTATCTCACTCAAGGACGTTTCAGCAGCACTGTCGGCCGTTAATAGACAGACCTTGATCATTTCAGGGTTCTCAGACTATTCTTCTGGTTCCTGCGCATCTCTCCCCTCTTTAAATCTGCCCTGTTGACAGAATCTATCAGCAGACTATCAGTCAATGTGGAAGTCCGGCTGTCAGCGCGTTGACCCTGCTGAATCGCATTGACAGATAAGGACACCTGAGACTCAGGTTCACCTCAGCTCTTGAGCCATGCTGTCACTGCCAGGGTTCACTCTGACCTATAGATCGCCTGCGATGGAGCGCCCAGCAACTTCATCGCCAGCTTTTCCCACAACGTTAAAACGTTAATTCAGAGTAGTGTGGATTAACAGTTCGGTGCTGAGGCTCAACTTGGAGCCACGCTGAAGAGCTGCACTTTCGCTTAACTGTGCATGTATGCTCCATTTGGCACAAGTGCTGACTTACAGTAGTTTGCCTACTTGGTATTCCCACTCACGACAGTGAATGGGAACTTCCACTGCAGCCGTATTGATTGCAGCGCTTATGACGTTTTCCTTTGTGTAGATTTTTGTGGGAAATTAGCTGGTGCTGCTTGAAGCCATTGCATTTAATTAAGGGCCAAGCTGTTCAATGCCCTGCAGTGTATCCGATCGCAGGGGCTTTGAATTGAAAAAGCACCAGGGAGTAGACTGATGCAAATGCAACGTATATAACAAAAGGCTGGTATGGTTTCTAAGGTAGAAAGACGAAACTGTCATGTGCTCGAAAAGTTAATGAAAAACAAGGATACGAAAACTCGAAAACATTTTTCTTCCGACAAGATCAAGGTAGAATAAATAAAGGATTTAGGACTAGTTTGGACTGGACGTCATCATCTGGATTTTAACAGCATCTACTGGCATTTTGGGATCATTTTCCTAAATTCTGTGATTTAATACTCACTCAGCATTCAGAGATGTTTTTAAAGCGTGGATTTTAACAGGCACTCAGTCGGAAGCTAAAGTGCATGATGTTTAAAAAAAGACAAAATGGCAAAATTGTGGGACTACATCACAAACACAGGAAAGTCACAGTACCGGAGGAATTTAGAAAAAGAGAACAAGATTGTATGGCTGGTCAGACTGGAACAATGCTCCTGCAGAAATACAAAGGATGCATGTTAAAGGATGGATTTGTATTCAGCAGTCTTCAGTCAATACTTGGCTAATAGTATGGACATCGACTTCTATTCTTTTTGTTCACGCTGTCGATTAAGATGTAGGTTCAAAGAAAAAGAACTTATTCACAAACCTGTTTCTGCGCAAAAATGCAGCCAAAAGGTTTTTTTAAGACCTCAAATGAAAGAACATATGCAATCAATCAAAAGCGTGTTCAAACCTTGTTTAAAATTTGCCTACTTTTCCTTTGATAGCAGCTTTGTCCACTCTTCGCTCTCTCAGCCAGCTTTGGGAGGTTGCCACCAGCAGCTTCTCCACCAGTCTTGAAGGAGTTCCTACATATTCTGAGCAAATGTTGGTGGATTTGCCGTCCCCCTGCAGTCCAACTCATCCCACATCACTGTAGCTTGGGTTCAGGTTGAGCTCTTACAGCCACTGCAGAACGTGACTCACGTTAAGCTCATACCAGACAGGCTTTTCCCTGACTTGATGCCCATTCCTTGTTTCCTTGTGTTTCGACAGTTCTCTTTCTTAATGTTCTCCATCAGTAGTTGTTTCTTGGCAATAAAAACTTAATTCACAAAATCCCTTCACAACCGTTGATGCAGAGATGCGTAGGCTGCTTGAACTCTGGGAAACACTCACGTGGGCTCATGCAGTTAATTGTTGCTTTTTGCTGCTCTAATGAACTTGTTCTCTGCAGCAGAATAAAACTTGTGGTCTTTTAATGGTGGTTATGAGGGTTTCTTTTATTCAGCAGTTGCTGAATAGCTATCAACAACGCAACAAGCCGACAACGTCAATGAAGGGCAGCTGTGACGTTGCCTCGCGTCACCAGAGTCTGGACCGTAAAGGTGCACTTGAACACAACGCAGAGACTACAGTTAACACCCAGCTGGCGCATAGATGTGTTGATCCTGCATGTAATGAAACACACCAAACAGGCATAACATTATGACCTAATATTGTGTAGGTCTCCCTTGTGCCTAAACTGTGTTTGTGTGTGTCCCTTGGATCCTGCTGGGGATGGCTGCTGCCATCAAGGAGCGCCATTGCCATGGGGAGGGGGTGATCTGGTCTGGTCTAGGTGGGTGGTACATGCATATTTAGCATCCACATGAACGGCAGGTCCAAAAGTTTCCCAGCAGGACATTGTACTGTCACAAGATGGCCAATGTTGTTTACTTCTCCTGTCAGTGATTTTAACGTAGTGGCTGATCAGTGAAACTCCAAATATGCAACAGTGCAGGGCACACAGCATTTTTGGACACAACTCTTGTCCAATTCAATCTGGGAGACTCTACAGCAGCCTCCAGCCTTAAGCAGTTATAGATAATGGATTGACAGACAAATGGATATAAAAACATAACACCAAACTTCCAAGGCCACTGGAGAAGCTGCTCTACTTTTTACATCTAAGCACTGAGGCCAAGTGGTCTCGAAAGCTAAAACCAGAGCAGCCACTAGAGAAAACACACCTCTCTTCAGGGATACACAACACACCCCACATCAATCGAGACCTACATCTACAGCAGCTTTAGTTTACGGGCTTCACCCACATGCATTCTGTACAGTAACTCTGAAAAGGCATTTCAAACACAAGGCTAAACAAAAAAAAAAAAAGCCCTTCAGTCGTAAATATTAACTTTGAGAAAAGTTTGAAATGTCAAGAGGTAAAAGTCTGTGTGGCTTTGATGAAACGGACGGATGGCTTTTGTGCAGGATTCCTCTTCTACTCCGAAGCAGCTGCTAGAGATGATGTTGATTTGCTAACCTTTTGGTATGCAGATCCTCTGAGATTTATGTCTGCGCGCCTCGTTCCCACTGTACATTGTGAATGGTAATGTCGGGTGCTGCTTTCCGTGTTGTTGTAACCAGATAATGGACTTGCGCATAATAATGTTTGGTGAAGATAATCTCATTTCAGAGGCTGCTATTTCTTCCCTCCCGATATCATCCTAATGTTATTAAAGACACCTTTTCTCGCTCTCCAAACTTTGCGCAATAACAGGTTTGCAGAAGCTTCAGACAGGAACAGGTTTGGTTTGAACTGGTGTGTATGTGATGAGCCAGCATTTTAGACCACAGTACTGATATTATCCAATTACGGGGAAGTTTTGTATTGCGTTATTTTATTTCTGCGGCTTAATTTGAGTATTTGGCTGCATGGTCTTTTTATCCACCCAGGATATCGAGTAACAGATCACTAAGAAAACCTCTTATTCAAGTACTCCTTTCATTAATTTAGATCATATTTGAGTTATGTTTGCCTTTTCTTGTTTTACCTCACATTATTTTAGTGCATTTCCCTTTAAGTGCTATCAGTTTTGATTTTGATGTGCCTCATGTCAAAGTATATAAAGACGCAGCGTCTAAAATAAACTGGATTTATCCATTTGGCAGACTGACACATTCATGAAGTCGAGGTGTGCTCAGATTTTTATTTTTTTATTTTTTGTTTTGTTTTTTTCCAGACAGATGAGATGACAGAATGACTGCACATACTGTATGAAGCAGGGACTCCACAGCGGCTGCCAGCAAACGCACACACAGAGGAAAAACACACAGGAAATAATAAAATATATCTTAAAAATAGCATGTGTTTGCTGCATAATGTGCTAAAATCTAAACCAGTCCACCCGTTTTTTAAAAATTCAAACACATCCCTGTAAGTAACTTATAAGTTACTTACAGGGACAGTTGTCTTTAAAACTTAATGAAACTTTAATCAGACCTTTGTTTAGCATTGCATACAGTATATAAAAGTAAACATGTTGATATTGCAACAGAAATTTAATGATATATTTACGTGTGTCTTTACTGCCGCTGAAAATTTAGTCGATGTAGCATGGCATAAATAAACTGAATAAAATCTTGAATGGCAAGTGACACCTGCTGAAATAGGTCTTCTTTACAGTGGCATAATTAACAACAACTGCAAACCTGGCGGAGTCAGTTTAAATAGGTCGACTGAATTAATTACAGATTAACTCCATGAGAAAAAGTTTTTAAGTTATGAGCGTTTGATTTTGACTTTGAGATGAGTGTAGAGGAGGGAAAGGTCATTCCGTAGATTTAGAGATTAAAGCAGCTGCCGAGTGAATCCCTGTCCACATCTACTGCTTGCTAACACACCTCAGGCTGCTCAGACGCCACACTGGATGCCAATTAATCCTGGAACACTTTCTGGATGTTGAGTTTCATATTAGCGGCAACTTCTGGGGCTGACATAAAAATTAAGCCAAAGGTCCGACAACTGCAGTTCTGCAAATGGCCACTAGAGGCTAGCTTAGAAAATGAACACAGCAGCACGTCTATACAGCCAATTTATATAATTTAAGGTGTATATAAGATGTTTTAATTATATGTTTAAAAAAATAAGGACATTGTTACTTTGAGTGACAGGTGGGTACCCTCACAGGTTGCTAGCTGTCTGAATCGGTTTCATCCACCCACCTTAGCTCCCTTTTTAGATTTACGAATTAAGGTTGAGTCAGTCACATCCAAGATGCCGATGGCCAAAGCGCCACACTGAGCTTCAAAACCGCCCTTCAGGAAACCTGTGGTTTGACATTACCCAGGTTTATCCATATTCAGAAAAAGTCTATGGTCTTACTCTCCGATTATTTGAGGTTTTCCCGTAACAAAGACGGTTGACTGAATGGATCCAATTTTAGCAACAATCTCATGAGGAAGTAAAGCACCGACTGCATTCTTGAAATTAAAGTAAATTCAACCTCTCAGACAAACGACGCACCAAGAATATCCTCATTAAGATCCTGCTGTGTTCAGAAAATTGTGTTCGTGTTCTGATGCCTTTCTGTTTTGTATAATCAGCCACTTTGAGAGAGCAACTGTTGTACCAACTATTCTGAGGTGTGTACTGAAATAACAACTGCGCACCGCGGCATGAGCCGTGCTTTATTCATATGCATGTATCTCGTAAACAAGAACAGCACTAATTAACATTTCTAATGGGCGCATACGGTTTGGGTTATCCTATATTCATTGATAGAGGAGAGTCAATCTTATCCTCAGGCGGTGAAACGTCATTTTAAAATCAACCACTTGTATAACCAATGACTCCTGGGGATTGCATAAATGTCTTACCAAGAAATCCTCCATATATGCTGCCTGTATTTCCATAGCCGCATAAAATGTAATCTGCGTCAGTATCAAATTGTCGTAAGTGTATGAAGCTAAACTGGCAGAGAAATAAGTGATTTAAAGCTTAAACCCCCTATACCTTAAAATATGGAAATGAGCTAATCTGATTTTGATTACGCTGCCAGTATGCGAGAGCTCACGGCCCAGTTCTCCCGGTCGGAAGAACTATTTGAGTGTGATTTCCAATAAGGGAAAAGTGGGTTTGTGGCAAATCGGAGTTCAAAATAATGCAGTTTAAGGGTTATTTCTAGTCATCATGTGTGCAGTGCAAGTACACACTGATGGGTGTGTGAAGGGGAACTTTGTTCTCTCCATTTGCAATGTGAGCGTTCAATAAATGATGGTCACATTTAGGTTAACTTAACTATCATTTTGCTAATAGAACATAATTCAGACTCAAGGCAATCTATTCATGAAGTCTGTCTCTAATCTTCTACGCTCAATT
The DNA here is from genome assembly GCA_005024645.1 of Planiliza haematocheilus. Lineage (NCBI taxonomy): Eukaryota > Metazoa > Chordata > Actinopteri > Mugiliformes > Mugilidae > Planiliza > Planiliza haematocheilus. The sequence continues at coordinate 6,350,101 of SRSE01000613.1, forward strand.
TGGGTTATTTTTGCTGCTCCATTCTCTTCATCACTTCATTCTCAAACTCAACTCAATGCCCTTCTCCAATGATCTGTTTGTCTGTCTGCCTTTCAGGCTGCCACTGCTATAACCGTCTTCCTACTCATATCTACCTCATCATGCAGGCAGATTGTTGCTGGAGCATGGTCAGTTCCCAAAGGAGAAACTCCAGACCAACAAAAAAAATGGGGTGGGAAAGTTGGCTGTAACTTTGTTCTGTACGTCCAAAATATCTTTCCTTATTTACGTAGTTGGGGAATTTTTAACTCGATGAAGTTTCACTTTTCACCCTTCAAACTATCTGATCGGCTGACTATCTGGTTGCATGTGTTCATGCAGCGCTAAAGAACAACATAGTCCGAACTTGGAAACATGTGACTGCAGTGTGGATAAAAAAATTCAGACATGAAACTGAATAAAGAGTGGGTTTGCCACATTGCTAGCAGCTTTATGAGCCTTGAAGGCTAATGCTAACAGACTCACACTAAGACACTAACATGTTTATGCTCACTGTCTTAGTTTTCTTCATTACCGCTTAATTGATGCAAGAAAGTTTATTAACTGACAGGACCCAAGGGAAATTGAAAGAAGGATGAAGAGGCGTCAGTGAATGAGGTCGAATGCAGAGATGGATGATGAGCTTAAGGTGCGGAGGGACATCATGGTGAGGGGACTGTCTCCGGAAGCTTTGGCTCCATGTCCCCTCCGTTATTGTAATGAAAGAGAGAACAGGATGCAGGGAAAGAGAACGATAAAGAGGGAGAGAGAACTGAGACGGACAGAGAAAGAGGAGTTAGGTATCGTCTTCTTTCTGAACATAAGTAATAATTCTTCACTCAATATATCTGATTCTGGAGCAGAAAAAGGCCAATCTGCATTCCTCTCACAACTGCGTGCTGCAAACGGGTGACAGAAAATAAAATATGGTTTAATGCAAACATCTAACAAAATTTAAAAACAGAGAAAACTCAATGTAAGACGTGTATATCTCCAGAGCCTGAGGCAGTAGTGTGATCTAATATTATGTATTATGTAGCAGAATGCAGGTAGTTGTGGCCGTAGCAGATTTCGTGGATGCATCCTCAGTTAGTGGCTGCTCAGGAATAAGTCTGTCATCATTGCAGCTGGTTGGAAAACTAACCCTCCATGCAGGTGTTGGTGTGTGTGTGTGTGTGTGTGTGTGCAGTTGACATGGTCATGATGGTTGATCCGACAGAAGCACCACACTAACAGATTTATTTTTCCCTTGGCTAAATGTCAACAGGAGCAGTGAAGATACTGTAGCACGGCACCACAGATTCAAGTCCAAAAAAAAACAACCGCAGCCAGAGATTTAACGAGAACAGCCAGGAAGAGGAGCTGCCGCTGTGCTCAGTCGGTGGCAGTTGGAGCTCAGCCTTTTGAAAAGAGTAATGAGTAATAAATGTTTAATGTAAAGTGTCACATTAACCGACAAACTAACTGTTTCTGTGGCCCATCGGGAATGCAAAATCTGATAAGAAAAAAATACCCGCAGTGACTCTTCACGCTCCATACGTATCATGGCCACTGAAAAATTTATAGAAAAACAAACACCATAAACCACAGAGTCTTCAAATGCTCCTGAGTTTTGACATTTGGGTTACTTTTTCCACTAATTATAGTTTTATAGTCTATCCTGCCGTTGTGGTCGATGATCAAAAAACTTTCTCTGGCAGAGAAGAAAATAATTCAAGGGTCTTGTAGTTCAGGTAAACAGCAGATCTTATTTTACTGTTTGAGCTGCTCCTCTGTAAGTGACCCTGCCAATCTCTGCAGACGAGTCACGGTAAAACAATAACAGAATACGTCTTTTGTTATATTCTTCACTCAAGTGCTATTTCACAAGCATGAAAGTGAAGCAGTTAAACTGTGAAGGTTGTTAACAGGAATGCTAACAACTCATCTCATTTCAGACACGTTCCTGTCATTATCATACCCCACTCACATCCAGGTACAGATTCACCAATATCCCCCCAATATGCCGAGAGTCATAATTTGCTTTTCCACTCCAGGACACACTGATATCGGCGCCATCAATCTGCCTGGGTTCCTGCCGAGGGTTAGTTATTACTTCAGATCAGTCAGCCTTTTCAATTCCATTGATGGAACATCTTGTGAATTGTCAACACACACGGGGACATTATTGGTGTTAACCACCTTCACAGTTGGCTGGCTGACAGAGCGCGATGACATTAGGATGGATGGGCTGCAGTCTTTATCCAAGTAGATCTGAATATTGTTTCGTCAAGTAAGGGGTGGCTTGGGAGCATTAAAGCCTAGAGAACCAATTTTTGGAATCACGTTCTTATTATAAGCTATGGTATCCTACATGAACACACTGTTGACAGGCATAAGTCTCAATAACTAATAATTTCACAACATAATTGCTAGTTTCGTCCTTGCATTTCAGGCAGGTTGATGGTATTATAGATTGACCTCCTGAGAAACTCCCTGCAAGAAAATCTGCAGGCTAATTAGCTAGCTAGCAATTGTGCCGCAATATTATTACAGTATTTATGTGTTATTTGATGTGGTACCTTCGCAAAAGACCAAGCCTCTCGAGGGAACATTTTGTATAAAATTAGCTCACAAATATTATCCAGGTATCCAGATGTTTGATTATCATGAATGTATTTTGACACACTGAGCCAGCTGACATTATAAGTTGTTTCAGCTTATGCCAGAGGCTGGTACTTCGTTATCAACATTAGCTTTGTTGAGTATAGGGCACTGTTGCAATGAATGCTATTACAGTTCATAGATAATTACAGTGACATTTAACAATATGACCGTAAATGTGCTTAGATATGTGATAAATGCTCTTTGGCCCTTATTAGCATATGTACCATATGTATCAACAAGTGTATCCATCCTACATGTTTTTGTTTCTGTCCAGTATCTACATTATCTACATTACTTGGAGTATAAAAATTTGTATTTGTATATAAGCAAACATAAAACCTTTGCTTCCTAAGACGGTTAAAGATGCAGAAAACTGGATCTTAAACCTCTCTTATTACAACTGTATTATGATCCTTTCAATATTTCTTTGTAAATAAATGTCCATGGTATGATTATTCATACCACCAGTAAATTCTACAGCCTTTCCATTACCTGAAGTCTCTAGGCCCAAGCTATAGAATTGTCAAGGTTGGTGGAAAAATTGGGTGTTCACCTTTAAGATGAAGTCGATTTTCCTTTTCAACTTTTGAAAAGCGGCACATGAAACATTAAAGTAGCTGGTTCTTTCAAACTGTCCATCAGCAAGTAGAAATGATGACTCTCACCACTTTTCATATTCTTTCAAACACATTTACCTCTAAAGTTCAGACAGTACAAAGACGAATTCCGTATATGGTGGATGTAAAAAAATCTATACAGCTGGAGGTTGACCGACTTTAAACGATAACGTCAGTCCTCAGTGGTAATTGACAGACAGCCATTGTTAGATATTCTCTTAGCGGGGTAGATAATACACGCTGCACTGTAGTTTAAAACTGAACCTAAGACAGAGGTGGAAGCTTTCACACGTGTATTGATCGACTTGAGTGAGGGAAAAGAATGAAAGCCTCAGACAAGGAGATAAAATTATTTCTAATTTAGTGTGAAGAGGAGCTGAAGATTTCACTTTGCAGCCTGCAAGCTCACACTTATTTAAAGTTGTCCTTTCTCGATCTCTCTTCCTGGAAGTGTGGAAAGTCTTTTCCTGCATTTGGTAGTTATAAAATCTTTCAGTAGTTTCAGGTGACAAGAAAACGAATACATCTTGCAGCTGGATAAAATAATTACTCAACGTGAAATAGCTTTTTCCACAAACAACATTTATAGTGGCAAGTTCTTTTTTTCTTTTTTTTAAAATCCTGCTGAAAAATGTGTTAAATCTGCGTTATGATCTTCATCATTTGCATATAGATGCTGTTACCGTGTCAGTATACTGTATGTGTTTACAAGGAAATTTCACAGAGAACTAATCCAATTTCTTTTGCATAATTTGCATAAAGATTGTGTATGCTTCCTTTCGAGGTTGAACTTATTTCCTAAGAAGTATGCGACAGAAGCTGTGAGAGAGTGACACAACGGTGCATTTAAAAAAGCCTCAGTTTATGCTATACAGATGTAACGTGTTCAGTTCACTTCAGAAAAAATGTAGCTTGAGGAAGAAGCGGTTGTCACAATAACAGCATCTTATGTGTGGTATCAACAAGTAGAAAGTGTGTAATTAGGCAATGTGCGATGATTTATTGTGGTGGTATCTGGTGTGAGTAGTTGCCCTTAAACCTTCTGGGACTCTTCCAACAGCTGCTTGACGGTTTACCATTTCAAGAGCGCAGTTGTAAACAAAGCCTTGACATTAAATAGCAAGGTGCAGAGAGATTTCAAGAGAACTCGAGAAGCAATTCAAATCACCTTTCTCTGTAGGGTGAAACATGTGCTGCAGGTATGACATGTCTGCCATGTGTTTTTCAGTTATTCACCAGAATGTGTCAGAACAAAGAAATACAAGGATGTCTTTATGAGGCCCCGGCGGAGGCAGCGGCGGCAGCAGCACTGCTGATATCTGCTCCTGCGGTTTGACTTGCGCTTGCATTGCACTTTAACTAAGACCCTGATACCAGCTGAGCTGTCAGGCCTCCTCCTTCTCTGCTTCATCAGTAACTTTTCCAGCTGGGAGACTGAAAGAAGAAACTGAAATAAATGAGATTGCTGAATATAACATTAATAAATTAAAGTCACAGAGCTGCTGAATAAGTTATTTCACCATATGGGAAACATTTTGGTGTAAACATGTTTAAACGCACAGAACATACAGAGACGTATAAACTGCTTCTGACAATTACAGACTGCTGGTACCTGCAGGTGAATTGTTATGTCCTTTCACATGGGCACAGTATGTAGGTACCAGCTTGCTGTTTGCTGTAGTCTTTGCATTGTGTTCAAGTGCAACTTTTTAGTCCAGACATAGGCAACGTCACAGACGGCCTTTCTTGCTGCCTGAATCAGCAAACTTTTTACTTGTTAAGATTGTTCTACATATTTGGTTGAGTAAAATAAATACAATAATCTCCACCCAAAGCGTAAGAGGGGTATAAAAGTAGAAGCACTCAATCTGCAAGTAGAAACACATTCACACACCATAAAACATTCCCAACATATAACACAGGTGAGCCCTTGTCACGTTAACCCTCTAGATGTGTGAATATTACAGAGCTAGGTGCTTGGTGTGAAGATCTGCAGGCGGCCTTTGCGCGATGAATATTCATTGCAAGCACCAGCCACACATTTATAAAACCCCATTTCATCATCTGCTATCTGCTGACAGCCATGTCGAAGTGTGGAGGAAGTCCTGATCTCTGTTTTTGTTGGGAGGTAACTGGATTGTGTGAGTGCGCATTATGTTTTGAGGAGGTATGGGCTGTTTGCACGCTCTGAAGATTGGAAAATCAAGAACGGTGGGTGGGGGCTGGGGATGTGTTGGGCTTCCAGGATTTTTCTTTAGCACCTCTTGTGTGAGAAACAAAGATATCAAAGACCATATGGTTAACAAGAACAACTATTGGCAACGTGCTATTTCTTCAGGCAAATTTCACAACCAGACATTACCAGCTACAGTCAAGCTGCTCCTCGTTCCAGCATCCCTCGCTTTGTCCCTAACATATTATACTGAAACGTTGGCTTCTTTCTAAAGGTTATATCCTGACTTAAACTAAATGAATAAATGTAACAACAGCTCATTTATGTTTTCTTCTTCATTTATACATTCCTTAATGACACGTTTCTGTCAGAAGGGTGTCTTGATGCTACTTCAACTACCGTACCAACATGCTAGCAAGAAAAGCTTAGAGCTACTCTAAATTTAATTTTCAGTTTACAACCTTCCTTGCATTTATTTTTCACCATTGTACCATTGTGCATCCTTTCTTTCCATTAAGATGTACTGGAATGGAAAACAGTTTTTAGGAAGCAAGCAAGCAAGCTAAGTTCAGTTTGAAAAGCTAACACGCTGTCCATACAAGATTCATGTTTCTTTTTTAGAAGTCCATAACATTGGCTGTGTTAAGTTATTTTTAACCTTCTTAGATCTTTAGGGCCTGTCTTCATTCTGAGGGCCTCAAATACAACCACTTTATCAAAGCTGCTGCCGCCTCAGAGACACTTGCAAGGTGCCCTTTGGTGTTGGCGCTTTGATGCACCTGGTTTTGCAATTGACTCCAGCCCTCAGAGTGCGAGGCAGCGAAAGGTCTTCTTATAATATCTTATATTTTAACCCTAAACCATGGTGGTTTCCTAAAACAAGTACTTATGTTGCCAAAACTTTACCACTTAACACCCACGCCCAAAAGCACGTGACACTGAGGCGTAATTGCCATGGATAAAACAAACAGGACCAGGACCACTGGCCGGAATGATGGTACTGTGACCACAACCTCTGTTCGCTGTCTGAAATTGGAAAGACTCATACCTTGCAGGTGTTTCGTTATATATTGCAGTGGGAGGATCAGTACTGGAGTCAACTGTAAACCAGGTTTGTCACAACTCTTCAGTCCAGGAACGAAACCTTGCCTCATGTCATTATGTTTACAAAGCTTACCTGTAAAGGAATGTACAAGACCGTTTCTTCGCTCATGTCATTTCTCAAACCCTACCTTCACCATCCTGAGACGTGCCCCCACAGCCAGTCTCACTCCCCGGGTTCCTCAAATCCATCTTCCATTTCCCCAACTGACCTTACATTGCAATCCTTCAACCCCTCGCCGCCCAATGTCCAGTCAACCGATAAACTTCCTTGCATTCATTAAGGCATGTCAAAGGACATCTGGCGTGTCCCTATGAATCACCGCCAGCTTTGACACTGTGACGATATCTGACGCCGTGGGAATGAGAACACGTCAATCTCATTTGATCTGTGGGTGAACTAAGCATGCTAACACTTTATAACTCTTTAGCTCGACCAATAGTGGTTCACACTGTTTGCTCAACAGCTATTTGAAGGATAGACTCGTGTCTCATAAATCTATGCAAACGGCAGATCTTCTTTGAAGCAGTTGTACTAAGTAGCCCTGACTGCAAGATGGAGGTCAGGATTGCCCTGCTCACATTATAAACCCATTGTCAGCAATAAAAAAGAAACATCAGTCCCAAAGATAGTGATGTTCACAGACAGTACTCCATTTCCAATCTCGTTTTTTAGACGTTATTCCTCCTAGGATCCTTGGATCCTGTTGTCACTTCTTCTCCATACTCCAAAAGCGGAGACTGTTAAATAAAATTATAACAGACGATAACTACAATAAGCTACAATAGCTTCCTCAAGTTTGGATTTACTGGAGTCTCAATTAACATATTTAACGATTTACATAGTTAAAAAAAAACAACTGACAATCCACACTTTAACGAGTATCTCTACTAAGAATACCTTGCACAACAATGTAAATGTGTCTAGCTTTGGAAAAAGTTTTTACATCCAGTAATTGAGAGAGTTCTCACTCTTAGATCAGGTGGTTTTGGAAAAAGCTGGATGAGAAATTAAATGTAACCAGCTCCAAAAATCCGTCAGCTTTTAAACCAAAGTAACAACACACGTACCGGCACTAAAAATGTTGCTGCTTCTGTGGCAGCAATAAAAGCCTTTCTCCTGCACTTTGCATTGGTAGAGAAGTAACAGAAAGACTTTTGATGACGGTGACAAAAAAGGGTTGAGACTGGAGTGTGAGAGGAGACAGAAGAGTGTCTGCCTTCTTCCACATTTCTTAGAAAGATAAAAAAAAAAAAAAAAACCTGCTTCGTCTTGGATATCTTTCAGAAAGTAGGCTAAGCACAAATGACTTTCTCTTGGTAAAAATTCACAAAAAAATATGCTCCTGACATCAACCGAAAGGATTTGTTTTATATTAAAGTGACAGAGTTCGTTAAGTAAATTACACTGCAGTGATTTTTTTTTTTTGTTAAGCAAGAGGAGCTTTGCACCCGGTTCTGAAATCCCAGCAGCCTTTTATCAGCGCCTGAAATGGAGTCTTTTGTGAGATAAAGACGGCGCTGCCTCCCCCACATCCCCCACCCATTCAACTGTGGTATCTCCAATCATGGCATTTTAATGGCTCAGCAGTTCTCGTGTATGATATTGATGAGAAATCACGTCACGGTGCCATCTGCACTGTAACGGTGATGGATTGTGCTCACTAAGATCCCTACTAAACGAGGGGTTAAATGAAAACGGCGAAATGAACAGCCGCTGGCTGCTGCAGAGTCGTTACTACGGTGACCACTTTATTGGCAAATCCCAGTGATGAAGCGTGAATTTGCATCCCTGAGCTCACATGCTAATATGAAGACGGTAAGAGAGACAACCCAGTGGAACATTCATGAGGAACAAGGAAAAAAAGTCAAAGATCGACAATCAGATGCATTTGTCTCTACAACGATAAGAGGACATCTCCTGTTGAAGAGCTGCTTGTACATCTAGTCCAGGGAAGTAGCAGATTTTAAAGGGAAAGAGAATGCCTTTCTTCAGCTGCTGTTCTGTCTGTTCATTGAAGTGAAACGATGCCAAATGATTCTATCAATCCCAGAGTTTGTTCTCTCTGCAGATTATGCCTAAGAGCATGGAAGTCGGTTTATTGCCTTTCCATCCACCCACATGGGAACTTCTCATGACCCACTTGGCAGTTTGTCTCATTTAGATTTTTACAGTCTACATTTAACAGCACAGGAAAACCTAGTGAGCCAGCTAAATACTCATAAATTCTTGCAGTTAAATGCCGAAATGTCATTAATTGTAATTAAGACATCAGGGTGACAAAGATTTGAAGCCCAGGGTGATGTCTCTGGCCATCGCCATCTTGGCAGTGCCTGGCTCTTCCTAACTTCCTGCTAATTCTTAATTAAACCTAAGCAAAGAGTTGGAGGTAACAACAAACAGCACTCTCAACCTTGATTATGCATAATTTTTAACCCTCGATATAACTAAAACAGGTTCGTTTTATAGAGTGTTCTTGAACGGTGAAATGAGATTTTGCTGTAAAATTGGACATTTAACACGGACAGCTAAAGTATTTTACAAAAATAGGTATTATCTGTAAACCCCAGACCCCAATACATTGGCAAAATAAAACTTCCGAATGTCTCCAGTGGTCAGTTTCTTATGTTTTAAATGGGTAAGGATCTGAGAGATTCAGTTATTTCAGTACTAATACAACAATACAGACAGAAATGCATGACTACTGAAAACAATAAACTCTGCCAAACAATTCTTGCATGAAGACCAGTAAGACATGATAACCATAATATTTAAAAAAAAAAATTGACAGCATGCACTAATAAAAGCAGGGAAACAGGAGCGCCAAATCATAAAGTGCACAATAGAGACCAACAGCCACATACACTCACTCTCACTCTCATCACACATTCACGTACAATACACAGATAACAATCATCCTCCTCTAATAACCACACTCAAAGCCAGACACATACACACACTCACATAATACTCAACAATGTGTACAGACTTGCTTACTTAGTAACCAGCGCTTTGACAAGCATGAGAATGTATGAGGGTTTGTACATAGAATAAGTTCTATGGGAAGGACATTCCATTGACTCATGGCCACACATGAAAAAGAAGAGCTGCCAAACTGGGTTCTACGTTGAGGAATACTACACTCACCCCTCGTAACAGATCTAGTTAGACGTAGGGAAGGGAAGAACATGTGACAAATTCTCTCGTTTAAAAGACTTTCATGTTTTTCATGTAATTTCAATTTGTTCTGGTTCCCTTCTGGTCTCTTCTACTCAGGGAGAAAAATAAATGATTTTATAAATAGCTAGCGCAGCATTTTCTGAATATATATACCAGAACTGAAATGCACTCAAAAGACAGTATGACTGCACCCAAACACAACAGAATGTTTCAATGTCACTGTGACTGGTTTGTTATGGGAGAACGGTGAGCAGTTTTTGTTTAGGTCTTACATATCTGAAGATTAGTCTGTTGAGGCTGAGATGTTTACATGCAATCATGAGTCACTATCACATAATGTTCTCACCATTATCTCATTACGATCATTTAAGAATAAACTGGCGAATTTTACTAATAACCTGTTTGAAAGTCAAAGTTGAAAACTTATAAGTTGCTAGTTTACTCTGTTAGTTCGGTTTAGTTGATTAGTTTACTCAGGGAGGAGGTCTGGGTGGATGGATGGATCATTAAAACACTCAAACTGTTTCTTTTAAACATGATCTGAACCAGACGTTTATTATTGTTGCTACGATGAAGCGCCTATATTTCAAACTGCAATTTCTCTGAAACCTAACTATTTTGTTTGTTTTCCTGGTCAAAACAGTCAAACCAGCAAGCTGGAGGACTGGTTTAAAAGTAATAGAGCCTCAAGCTACTGTCAGTTACCGTAGGTCTAAATAGTGCAAACCCCTCTTAAATGCCAACAACTCTTGGATGAATGCAACACAAGCTTCACCCTCCAATGGTTTTGACTCAAATATTTTGTGACAAACTGGCAACCGTTTCAAACTAAGCTATCATCAGGTTATATAATTAACACTTTTATCAGATTCATTTGTTTTATGTTGAATGCAATTTTGACATCCGGCATTCATTGCTTCAGTTAGGGTGGATACTCATAAGGAAATGAATAGAAAACAAATCTCCAAACCATCCTCTTTAGTGCAATTTTTATTAAAACATATATATAAGTAACTAATAATATGTTCTTTCCCCACCACTGCAGTTTTTTTTCTTGTGGTTCCTCTGAGCTACAGTAAACAGCCTCTGTGTTCATATGGCCTCAATCACTGTGAAAACATCCTCTATCAAATTCACTTTGATAGGATTAACTTACAGCTGTGGGCAGGAATGTGGGAAAACTCCATTTTACATATTGTACTTCTGTGTGTGAGATGCGTCTGAACTGACATGTGGGAGCTTAAATGAAATGCTCACACAAATACCCCGTACACCTCCTCCTGGACACGTGATCAAAGGCGATACCTTCTTCCCACGGGGGCTGGCGGTATACAAGCGGCAGTTAAAAAACGTGTCCGGGTGTTACGTACAGTATATTGAGCTGCTTGATAACCACTGTCACAGCTGCCAGCTTTGGCGTAAAATGATACAACTGTGTCCTACAAATACTGCTTACAAAAAGTACTCTTTTGATAATACCGTGGCCTTCCCCAGCCATTCTTATCCTCCCCTGCCTTACCATACAGCCCTGTGCATCCCCACCAAAATAAAATTATTTTCCTTTGTGTCCTTGTAATGTATTCACAGCACAGGAAAACACGCAGTGGATCAAGATCAACCAGCCTAAAGAATATCAAATGGAATATATTCATGGGGCTCTGTGGGTTCTCTCTGTGCTGGGCACTGAAAAAATAACAAAAGCATGTTTTATATATAGGATACACACTAACATAGTTTGGAGGCCATCGTTGGTATTTTCTAAAAGCAAAAGAGCAGTACACTTAACCACACAGTCACCTTCTGCACAGACTGAAAGAGGAGACTATTCCATGGTTTCATATAGAAGTGTAAAAATATTTTTGCAAAAGTACAATTTATAGAGTATCTCCTAAAAAAAACTTACTGCCAAATACGCTCCGAAGTAAACACTGAATGTGGTTAAAAGGCAAAAGATTACCTGATGCAAACCAGAGAAAGTCTGTATCCATATATAAATATTAACTACATTTTTCGCAAGTATTAATAAGAACTGAACATGTGCGCAGTTTAGTCGTAACCAAGTAACATGAGTCGACTAATGAGGTGATCAACCAGAGGCTTTACAGAGCCTTAAGGTTATTTTTACTGTAGCTCACTGCTTCAACCTTGATACTTTTGCAACAGCCTTTGGCAACAGCAGACAGCCATAGTTAAGACACTAACAAATGAATATTACAACACATTTAGCAGCTACAGAGTCAGATATTTGGCCCAAGAGCTAAAACAGAGTCAATACAGGGCTTACACTCCTGCGACGGTCAGAAACCCACCTTTGAATTGATGATAATGTTGTTCCATAGCAATGTTTAAAGAATTGCTTTGCTAATGATGACCTTTTTATGGAAGACATTACATTGTTTATACCAAATCCAGGTAGAGACCTAATCAGTTGAAGTGTTGCTCGAGGGCTTCCTGACACTGCCATCATTCTTTTAAAAGTGAACCAGCAAAACAAACGCGATTGGTCGATTCAATACTGCGTCAGTGGAGCGAGCTCTAAAACCCAGCAGAGGTCTGATTATATATGATTTGTTGCACGTCACGCAGCGACAAAGGTCAGGCGTCAGTTTGTGTCTTCGTATCGCCAACCTTCACTGAAAAAGTACCTGTTGCTTCTTCTTCTTCTAGTCTGAAGACACGATCGTGCACGGCCTGGCCTCCTCTTAAGCAGGGTTTGTCTGCCGTTCTTATCTGGAGAAAGACATCTCAGCATCTGTTTGCTGTACCCAAAAGCAAAAAGTAATTTCATGTCACATATCGCAATAATGGTGTCAAATTGCACATGAAGTGTTGTCAGGATAAAACCTGTGACCTTTGTGCCACAAGACTTTTGTCCTATTATCTCACAATGCTGTCGGATTAATTTGGTAACTATACAAGTATAAAAGTGAATGAAAAGCTGCGTTTAATTAGTCCATGTGGGAGACCATTGATCAGAGGCTTATGTGCAGCCGCTGTCAATACAATGGATCGCAGAGGAAACAATGCCAATACACATCTGGATGCCAATTAAGCTTTTGTCTCCACGCCGCTATGCTCTGCTACTCTTGCATATGAAACACAAAGGGAAACCTGTCATCACCAACATTAATTACTTCATTTCTCTCATTTATTCATGTATTTATTTGACGGTTCATCCGCCATCAGTGGTTCTATTCGCGGAGGGATTGAGCTGCCGTCACCTTGCTCTGAAAGGACTGTGCTCGATTTGATTTCTTTGGATTTGGTTTAAATTGGCACAAAAGCACCAGGCTTTACTCTCTGATGATTAACGGCAGGCTCAGTCTAAATATAGGAACCCCAACTTTGGAAGGGTAAAAGTTGCGATTCAAGAAAAGAGCAGCTTTCAGGGAAGAAAAAAAATATATGAAAAAATGGACAAGACTGCCTTTGAACTTTCTGCCTGTGAATTCTTTTCAAGTGTTTCTTTTTTAAAGTCCATTGCTCTCCAGTACTTTTAAGTCTTTGATATCAAGTTTCTTCGACTCTCCTCGATCAGTAGGAGTGGAAGGTTACGTTTACAGTGGGCCACCTTAGCAGCAGAAACAAACTCTAAAGCTTCTTGTTGTCATCTGCAAAAAAATGTAAAAAAATATCAGGTAAGACGTGGACATCGAAAGCCATTAATGCTCTTTTCCACCGTTGATCTTCAGGTTTAATACGGCAGCTTGTTTACTGCGTCACACATAATGTGATTTAAGGGGTATGCTGGGCACGGGTGGCAAAAGTCCCGCCTAATCACGTTGCACAAATGTCAGGAAAATTTGCAAGACATTTCCCCGTGCGACCGAAAGACTGCAGAGAAAAGGCTCAGCGGGGAAAGAACACCAAGCACGCACTGCAGAAAGGTTACGTGTTTTACAGGGAGTGTTGCTTTGCCCAATTTGACATTTCATTCTGATGATGATGATGACTTTAAAGTGAGTGATGCGATAATGTCAAGGGCCCGGCGGATGACAGAGGAGTGGCATTCACCTATCACATGCATACCTAACATGCGCCATATGAACACAGAGAGACAGAAATACAGCTGGCAGATACACACTGTCCTTTGATACGAAAACTCTCTGTGACCTTCTGAATTTGGACTGCACCACCCTGGGTAGATCCCTGGGTGTAAGACAGACAAACAGCCTCTAGGCTTAAAGATCTCCAAAACTAAGCCCCAAGAAGAAGCTGCATTGGACTAAAAGCAGTTTGGCAAGGGAAGTAAATCGCCAAATTCAAATTCGTGTTAAGACAATGAGATTAAATTGTTTTGCCTTTGAAGCAAGCTTTCACGCACCCTCATTAACTTCTGTGCAGATTTTCAGTGTTGCAAACACACAAAAAACTGCAGGGATATCTTCGGGTTTCAGCCGTGGACTAAGTTCAGATATTTTTTAGTGATGGAAGCTTTCTGGCACTGGGCAACTGTTTCCTCAAGAAATTATGTTCATACACAAATCGTTTGCTTTACTGGATAAATTCTAGAGGGCAGGTTATGCCCAGTGACCTTCTCTTTGCATTTTAGTATAGCACACAAGTTATAGAGAGGGGTTAGTGGCTCTTCATCAACACTACATGGGTGTGAATACCACGTCATAACAGCAAAACTCATACTGATAGCGTGCAACGTGACCTTTTAATTATCACGGATGTGCAAGGCTTCTGCTTCTGTGTTTTTTTTAATCCATGTTAAGGATCCTGACATCCTCCACTACTGTGATCGTAAGGTAACAGTCTTTTAATGTTTCTTAATCTTTCTTTTAATGGTTGTAATACATTTAAACCAATCTGAATGAGAATTCCATATTCATTCCATTTTTGTAGACTGAACGGGTTTTGCTAAAGCGCTAAAATAATAAAAAGTATAAATGGCTTTAATAAAAGCTCCAAATTCTGAATTATAATGCTACCCCTGGACTAAAAGCATGCGTCTTTTTATCACCCTGTCTAAAAAAATTACCATAAAAACGCGGATATTGGATTTAATGACAAATAGATTTGGAGGATGACACAGGATGAAATTTAAGTAATTTTAAACCTCCGTGGTCTAAAAAAAAAAAAAAATCAAGAGCAGAAACATCGGACTTTAAAAAGTGGCGGTATTGTAACTTGTTGTTAGTGAACAACACAAACAGCTTGACATGATACGCCGTGTCTGTGCCGTTTTCGCAGAGTGACCAGTGTATGTGGAGGGAGAGATGCTTTCGGGAGCATTAGGAAAAATGACACAAGCACAACGTTGTTTGAAACATGCAAAAATATCATTATAAGACCATGATGGAGTAAATTAGACCTGGACGCCATGGTATTAACATGTATGTGAAACACTTTTACCAATCTGACAACACAAGTGCATAGTTTACAAGAAAGATTAGGACAATATGGAAAACACAACTACAATACAGAAATAAGAAAAAGACATACATTCATTTAGCCATTCTTCATTCCTTTAGTTTTGATTCAGAGTTGTGGTTCCCAGTATTGGACATTGAGACCACCAACAAACTCAAATAAGCTTACAAGACAACTACAACGACACTATGTCAATCTTTTCCTTGTGGAAGTGAAATGTGACTCACATCCACAGTCACTAAATTAATGATTAAATCTGAATCTTTACAGTGCGTTTAAGTGCAGCCAGAGTGGCTGTTATTCCAATGAAACAGCTGATTAGGGATTCAAACTGCCAAACTTCTCATAACAAGCACACTTATGCCGCGTATTTCAAGGCTACGGTCCCCTGTGACGTGAACTAAATGCTTTATAAATGAATAATGCACAAACCCCTCAATGGCAAATGGCTTTCTAAATGGAGCTGGGACACAGCGAAAACAATGAGTTTGTTAGGCAAGTGTACGTCCTCGCATTTTGCCACCCGTGAGGTGAAGGTCGTTACCATTAATAGTCTCAAATAGGCTAACAATTTGCCTCTGTTACCCAGCTATTTGAATTACACTGAGGCGACTCAACCCGTCAGTGTAATTGATGTTACTCACTTACTGCTGTTCAAGGTGAGTAATGGCAATCTTCCCCTGCGTTGCTGTTTCCCTCTACATCCCGTAATAGCCCCTCTGAGAGCCATAATGGCATCTGAGATGGGCAGCCAACTGCTAATACTCTCATCTCTTTGTTACTTATGGAAGCTGGAGTGACATTTCAGGCCTTGCACAGATCTGCTATCTGTCCTGGATCTTTACAGGAATAATACTTACAGCACAGGTTAGATAATGGGGATAATCTTAACATTTCCCCAAGTTGAAAGCATTTATTTTGATTAACTAAAAATCCCTATCTGCTGTCTTTCCAAATCCCTTGCAGATTATGTACTCCTTTCCCCACCTTGGATTATCTACTTGGCAGAGCAGGCATCCAGAGAAAGGACGGATGATCCAAACAGTTCTGCTGTATTTTGTTCAAGGGTCTAACCCAGGCTCAGAGGAACTACCCCCACCAGGAATAACTTCTGTTGGAAGGTAGACGCGTTTGAAGTGTAAATATCCCACAGGTCAAAGACTGCAGCTGAGAAGTCTGATAACGGCATATTTTTATCCAAGCAAAACAACCTTGATTTCTCTCGCACACTTTATTCTTCCCAGACTCCAGACAATGTTAGCGAACTGCCAGAAATGGAAATGGGTAATTTGTCTTATTTTTAACAGCAATATGAAGGTATTTTCAGAGTTTGCCTGGTAAACAAAAGTCAGAATGAAGGTCTTGAAACTTGAAGTGGCCGTCTTATGAATAAGTTATTATAGATACAGACCCAAAGTCAACGCAAAACCTCCGCTTTAATCTGCTCTCAGTGCGTAGGAAATCTTGCTGAATTTGGCAAAAGACAAACTTAACGTTGAAATGTTGACCCATCAGGACTCATTAGCTTTGGTCTTTTACACACCTAAGTGAGTTAGTTCAGCCAAAGATGCCATTATTCCAGGAAACTTGTTGTGAAGTCCATCTGTGGAGACACAACTCATTCAGTATTCATTAGAGGGCCTCCCACTGAGCCTAAACCACACTCATTAGGCAGAGGCTGAGTCAAAGGAAATGTTTGTGGCTAAATACTTAAAGAATAGAGCAATCATTTTCATTCGTTAGCCTTTGACTGTATATTATTAAATGGGACATATTCATTGTTGTTGGAAGTCCTGTGTTTCCACCATTTTGGTTTACTTACATAATTTTTTTTTACAGCCATTGGCATTGGAAATACAGCATACTTGATGGCACCCACAAATTGCATCCTGGGACACTTAGCTGTATCAAGACCACACAAATTACCTGCTTATAAAATCCTCTTTCCTTGATAAATCCTCGGTCAGATGTTGCTTAGAGCTGGAACAGTACTTGGGCAGCGACAGACGAGGTTTCATAAAAGCACAAGTACCGACAAGAACTCATATTGATAAATGCGCCGTGTCACTGGAAGGAAAAGGACATCGCTCTCTGGAAAGTGGCGTGGGCAGTAGCTGCTTATATTATATTTAAAGCTACAGACACTGAAGCAAGGACGCTGCAATGAATGATCTGTCACAAGCATAGCATAGAGGTAGGAGCTAAATGCAGGACACAAACACAAGCAACCAAGGACTGGATGAAATAATAATGTGAAGTTTAATGAGGACTTACAATGAAGGAGACTAAAGGTCCTGCAAAGTGCGGTGGGTTAATCCAACCAAAGTTCCACAAACCAAAAAGGAGACAAAACTTCCATCAACTAACTGTGCTCTCAGAGTTGGAGTCTCTCTGTTTAGAAAACTGATCAGTAGATTTTACGATTCAAAATCGTATCTGTCAATGATTTGAATTGGAAAATATAGTTTTTAAACTCAGCCCTAGTCCAAGCATCTGGCAAGCAGTTTTGGTTTAAAGTTTTAGAAAGAACCTCAGGAGTTTCTCAATATGCTTTCTTGGCTTTTCGAGGACGCATCGGGAGGTAACTTGTGAGAACTTGGTACAGCCATGAATCCCAGAAGGCATTTCACGTGTGTCATCCTCCATCTTCCTGTCCACCAG
The DNA here is from genome assembly GCA_005024645.1 of Planiliza haematocheilus. Taxonomy (NCBI): domain Eukaryota; kingdom Metazoa; phylum Chordata; class Actinopteri; order Mugiliformes; family Mugilidae; genus Planiliza; species Planiliza haematocheilus. The sequence continues at coordinate 6,367,877 of SRSE01000613.1, forward strand.
AGTCGGCCCTTCAGAGTCACTTCTGAACTATCAAGTACAAAAGTCAGTTGATCACGTAAAAGGTATTGATACATTTTGTGTACCCTTCCCTTATGGGGGACGAAAAAATAGTTGGTGAACATTTTACCATCATATTCTTCTTTTTATGACTTAGGTCATTAACTTTGCCCGTATTTCGGAAAATACAATCAATTCAGCGGATCCTCCTAAACTGGTTTGTTATTGCAACTTATAATGGTGTTTCATAATGCATCTAGGAGACACGGTTGATTATACACCCTTGTGCATCATGTATACAATACATCGGGCTCTTTGGATAATTAAATCACTAATTAGTTCTTGCACGTTAATAATAAATGTGCACATCTTTTTGCAGATACATACATTTGTGGCATTTAATGGTGTCCCTGTGACAAAGTTGTTTAATTACTTTTTGGATTTTACTCCATGCATACATTACAAAGCAGCTCCTTGGGTGCTTGGAGGCAAATAAAACTTTCTTATATCCCAGCTTACATTGTCAGTGTGTACCATATTTTTTAAGGCTTTTGAGGATTTTCCTGTTCTCTAACCCCTCTACTAAACACTTTAAGGGAGCCAGCATCCCAAAGAAAATACAGTTACGTGTGACCTACATTAAGAAGAGACTGAGTGCGCTGTGTGTTCCCCCATGTGCTGGTTATGCAGTGGTCTCAGTGTGACATATCTCACCATCTCTCTTCCAAATTACCAAGCGCACCTAAGACGTAAGAGCACTCAGACCTCCAAGAAGCACAATGTATTAAATAATCATAGATTTGGTCTCATCTCGCATTTCAGTTCTCACCAATATCTGGGAAACATAATATTTTATACCTTTCCTCTATACAGGATGAGCAGTCCACATACTGTACTGCTACGAATATAAGCAAAGTCATTTTCATTTCTTTCGGCCTGTGCACAATCCCGAATCATGTCGTTCTGGATCAACGCTGCTATTTAGCCATCAGCGACACATTCCCGCGAGCAGAGTTGATTTCCAGACACTTAACCCAGACTGGACAATTAATTTAGTTGTGAACAATACTGCAATCAATAAAATCTTAGATTAACTTTACGGCAATTGGTTTTAAGTGAGCAGTGGTCTAATTACAACAACAAAAAGAAAAAAAAAGAAGAAAGTAGCAGAAAGTTCAACTGAGCCAATGTTACAATGTTAGAGAGAAGAAAAGAAGGAACTCTCATGGGAACAAAAGAATAACACGGCGACCAGTTCATTTGCGTTTGTTCTTGTAACTTTAACCTTCGTAATTTTCCAGTTTTAGTTTGACGAGTTTAGATTGTAAAACAAGTTTGGACGGTGGTTTAATTGTTGACATCTTCTATCTAATATAGTCAAATCAGCTGATGAAATATATTTAATTATCATCTAACAGCCAAGTCAGTCCCATAGAGTGATGCTTAAAATGCCTATCCATGGCCACAAAATGTATCTGGAGTGGCTTTCCACGATATCATGTAGTAAATCTGACATGTCGTAACTTGATCTGTGAGCCCTAAAGTATAATAAAACTCATACACCCATGTGTCCAGTGCAGTGGCTCCAACTGGAAACGCAAACGACTTAAAACGCTTTGCTGCTGACGTCTCGAGGAGCCCAGGTCTTGATGGATCACGGCTGTTTCGACGGCATACAAAGGACCAACAGGACACAGCTGCTGCCTTCAAATGAGGTCGTGTTTACCGTGTTCATGCAATAAATCCACATAAATGGAACAGCCTTGTGTTATTGGCAACTTTTAAAGTGGATGTTTCATCAAGTTCACAGTTCAGGTTGACTGTTAACATTTTCAGAAGTGGTGGAGGTGGATGTTACCTAGGGCTGAAACGATTCGTCGAGTTACTCGATTAACTCGATTACAAAAAAAAAACTCTTGTCTCGAAGCCTCGTTAAATTCCTATGACGCGCACTATACACGCGGGGATCTGACTTTTCCACACGGACCATTGTTTTGGAAGCACGGAAGCACCTGCCGCAGAGTAAAGATGCCCATAAACGGCAAAAAATGTCTAAAGTTTGGGATCATTACATTCATAAATTGTAATACATTTCACGCAGCTGAATCACGGAAAGAGCGAATGAAAGTGGCCATGTGGCATTGTTTACAAAACTTGACCGCAGCGCACGTTTGCAGGCAGGCGATGTAAGCTCCGCTAGCTAGCGTAAAACACAAAATGGACCGGTTTTTAATAAAGAAGGGACCGAAACGAGCTCAAAACGAAAAGTAGAAATGCACATTTGCAAAGGTGACGTAGTATGTTGTCGTAAAAGTGGCTCGCCTTTTGAGTTTGCACTGCCAATGTGGCTCTTGCGAAAATTGCACCCTCATCTCTCTCACTCTTCTTCACGCACAGCAGGCGTTCACAAACACACAGGTTGCTAGGTTACCATAGGGCTCACCCCAGAAATTATGTATTAGTTGTTAGTAGCCTAATGGTAAATGCTGCAGCTGTAGAAATCTACATAAAACATGTTATACATGTTTTACAGTAAGTTCACTTAACTGTATTGTTATTTAATTGTTGTCACTGGCACTTTTAATGGGTAAATTGCAATAAATGGGCTTAGTTTTGGAGCCAAATGTTTTTTTGAGAAATAAAAGGCAAATGCTTGATCATTTTACAGCCACATAATTTTCGTTATGCATTATTTGTTTTGGTTGTTTAAAAACATAAAAACATATATCCGATTAATCGATCGATAAAGTGCTAGATTCATCGATTACAAAAAAGAATCGATAGCTGCAGCCCTTATGTTACTATACTATGATTTAGTCCTATGCGGTTCACTTTGTAATTTTATAATAAGTCTGAGGAAACCATTGATAGTCCCAACAGCCTCATTCTTCTGTAATGCCTTTGCATTTCCTACATTAAGTTAATCATCCATTACCTTCTCGAACTGTTAGCCTTGATGGCCTCTAGACGCCAGCAGTTGCCCAGCAGCGGTGTTTTCACGTCTTAAGGCTGATGTTGCCACCTAAATGACACCAAGCATTTGGTGTTCACGTCATCATGTGTCATAAGGTCTGGAGTTCCATTTGGAGGAAGATAATAATGTTATGGCTCATATTCAAGAATTGATACTGAGTTCATAGCATTATTATTTTGGAGCGCCAACATTCTTGTTTCCAACGTGAAAGTATGCGATTACCCAGAGAAGAAGCCCAAAGGGTGCTTCACCTTATGTGCCGCTGCTCTGAAATCTCTGACCTTTTCAGAACATTATCTGTTTTCAGGGAACCAATTATATGGCCAAATCAGCGGAAGAGAAGCCCGTTGTGGCCATGACTTTCCGTCCCGAGCTGTGTGACATGTCAGACAGAAATGACAAGAACAAAGACAGAAATGTCAAGCCCAACAGCCCATCTTTCTGAGAAATCTTTACTCAGAAAGATGGTTGGTACACAGATTGTCAGCCCAATCTAAGCAAACATGTCCGATCAAGGAAATGACAAAAAAATGGGTAATCCAAAAAGACGTGAACACTGGAAACCATAACACTAAGCCCAAAGAGTTGACGGTAGTCTTGTCACAGGGAGCAAAGATGAGGAAGACAATGCTGCTAAATACACAGGCAATGGGCAGCAGGTGGACAAAGACAGACTAAAGCAGAAACAAATTAATTAACTGGCCGCAACAGTTCTCACAAGAAAAACTTTTCTTTTGTAGATTAGCCCTACTCCAGATGCATATTGTTATATAAAAAAGTCCACATGGAACCTAGCAACATTTTCCAAAGATAGATCTACATGGACACATTCCCTAAGGATGTGGAGGCTGGGGTTTTAGATGAGGACGTAGCACCACCATATTTCCATGTATTTGTTTTATTGACTTCGGCAATCTTTAACAAATCTAAGGTTTCCTTGTACTTCTGTGCGAACTCATTGAACATACATAACTTAAACAGGTGCACCCACACAGTATGGAAACCGCTGAAAATGTTCAATCATCCTGCAAACTGTATTTGAAGCTAAAGTTTGTACATTGCCTTGGGTTGTTTGAGAGTTCATTGTAGTTGTTAAAAGCAGGAGATGAGTCAGAATGGCAGGAACATAGGCTATATTTCTTGTTCAGATCAAATTTGTCCATTAGAAGAGTCTCTTTGCTCTACAGAAGAATTGGATGCGCCAAGGAAATAAAGGATGCTTTTTGAGTCATTAATGCAGAGCAGAAGTCTTATGCTAAGATCGCTCTCAGCGTGGCAGCAAATGAGCAGATAACAAACTCATTCTTCACAGAACTGCAGTGGTTTGTGTAGTCTTCAGTGCAGCCTGAAGGGAGATGAACTGACATCAAGATAAGAATGTTTGAAAATGCATCTTCTGGTTTACAACAGTTTAGATTTGTCCAAACACACACAGCGGACCTTGAAATTTCAGAAGCTGATCTTGAGCTCAACTTTGAATTAAAAATGATCTTTTAAGGATAGATCAAGTTATGTTAGAGCTCTCGGTACTTAAATACAGTTTCAGACATTACCATAAAACGTTATCAATAAAAGACTCTTACATCTGAGGTAAAAGTAAATATATGCGGTGGAGTCATCATCACTCAAGGCTTGTTCTGGTTAATCTACACCAGGCGTATCCATTTCAGCTTTCAGATTTTTCCATTCCTCAGATTAATATTTCATCCGTTGCTTGGGGCCAGTGTAGATGCTTTCTCCCATAATATTGCACAACAGATTGTAAAACCTCACACAGATGTGTGACAGCTGGTGGCGTCATCCTGTTTAATGTTTCAGCCCTTTTTCAGTCTAATTTAAGAGAGAGAGAGAGTGTAGCTGTCTGTTGTAGGTTATTTTACACAAAATTAATGCCAGATAGACAAAGTGATTATATTGTTTTAATATGACCTAGTATTGTAAGTGGACACCTGGAAACCAACGCGATCTATTCATTATAAAGGCTGTTCTTAAAATGGAGGCTTCTTTAAAGTGATGCATTTTTCCAGTATTCTGAGCAAATTCTCCTCAAGCTTTCATTGATATAGTGACTCATCTTTGCCAATGGAGCTGGCAAAAATAAACCATATCAGCAATAGTTCTACAAATAATATAAACCTTTGGAGAGATTTGAAAAAGCAATGTAGTTACCTACACATGAAAGAAACCAAAGGAGGATCATGCCGAGGTATAAATAACCCAAAGAAGATTCTACCGCTGCGAGACTGCTGCATGTGGATAATTTTTGTCATGGCACTAAACAAAAAATACAGCTGAGGGTAACAAATTTAGGCGTTGTCCACACCTAAATTCCACCTGAACCCACCTGATCCCAGTTAGGGCTACGTCTATCTGGACGATACTTCTACACACAGACAGAAATAATTAGATAAATAAAATGATCTGGTAAGATATGTGTTTACATGCATTAAAACATCAATCACAGTAGAACCTATATGACACAAACAAAATGGTTCTGACCAATGTGGAGTGGAGAATCTGCAAAGGTCATTATTCAAACAACTGGTTGTTATACCTCCATGTTTCTGTCCTTTCTGGAAACTCACATCACCTGATATTTATCCCATGGGGCAAATATGTGCAGAAATAATGTATTTAATACCCCCTGTGGTTAGCTTTACAGTTAAGTCAGTCTACTGCGACAATATTTGCCAGCTGACCATTGTGGTGTGTTCAAGTGCAAAGTTATGGTCCAGTCAAAGGCTACGTGACGCCATGTCACAGTTGGTCTTTGTTGTCGATAGTTATTTGATGTTGGTTTTGTGTCTGTTCTTTAAAAAAACATTTCATGGAAAGTCAGATTAATTTGAAGAAAAGCTGTGGAACCATCCATGTCAGAAGAGTTCAGCTGCTTGGAACCACAAATTTTATAACAGCTCATTTAATAGCTGCTAAGGTGTGTCCGCTTAAGTGGAGTTTATACCTTTGCAGAACATAGACGCCGTAACTTCTGCACCTAGCCTGCACCAGTGTAAGTCATTTATACTTGAGCGCTCGTCAGTCTGGCTCACTCTGCAAAAATGCTGAACGTGTCTTTTTTGCCAGTCAGGTTAATTTTTGTTTCTACTTCCTGCTTCACTTTCAACAATGGCAACTGAAACTTTCGCCTTAATTTCGCCTAAGGCGAGTCATACAAATGTCTGTGAAGGTTCTCAGTCATCCAAGTCATGATATATCCAAAAAGCATTTAAAAAGGCAACTGGACTTGTAAAGTCCAGAGTCATACAAATGTTTGTATCTGTTTGTATCTCCGAACCTCCTCAGTTAACCTTTCCTCTATGTGTTCCATCTTTATTGATCCAAAACAATCAATTCAAAAATTGCAGAGATGGAAAAGCAGCCGGAAATACTAAAGCAGAAACATGCTACTCCCAAGCGGACCAATCACAGCTCTGGTGGTCTGCATCGCTGCAGCATGTAGGTTCTGACACTAGCTCACGTACGGTCTGCGTATCCTCTGGGATGTTGCCGTAGCTACAACGTCAAATTGACGCAAAAGTCTAAACCACCTATGACTGTAAATTCTCACTATAAAAGGTCATACCAACAAAGCTACCAGATGTATCCTGCAACCCATGGGCAGAAACCTCAAGATGAACTCTGGCTGTAACTCACTTGCTGCTGATACTGCCGCTGCAATCATAGCTCAGGGCCTGAGGCAGAAGCTTTTCTATAAAACAAAAGAGGCAACCCATAGAAGCCTAAGATAATTGTGGTTACGGTAATTAAATGGCTTCAGCTTGACGTATCGGAAAATGCTCAGCTTTTATGCCACCAGGCTCTCCTCGTTTACTAATCCATACCACAGGAAATTCAAACGCCGTTTCCTGTCTCACTGCTGCAGCAGAGAATAGAGCATATTGAAGCCGGTAAAGGAGCTATTGCATTACTCACATTATTGTAAACTGAGCATATGTGAAAAAAAATAATAATAATAATAATAACATAAGAGTTCAGCAGGGGAGCGCACAGAGGTTTCAGAGTTCAATTTGATGTGTTTCATTTTCTTTTCGATCTCTGACTGCTGGATCTATTTCAGCTACTAGTGCTTCTCTATAAGGGAGCTGGCCTGATTTCTGCATGATACCCGAGACGGCTGTAAAACCATTACAGGGAAACTCCATGGCTATTTATAATCTATTTTTTCCAATTGGAACACTTAGAAGTTGTGTTCAGAGCTGTCTGCTATACAATATGATTTCAGCTGAAGGTTTTGTGCTACTGACTCGAAAGAAAAAAAAAGAATAAAAAACATGTCCCCAAAATGCCAGAATAAAACTTTGTCATATCACCTGATGTTTATCCCATGTGGGGTAAGCAAGCACCCCTCTGAATCTTGATTAAAAATTCCTTCTGATCAGGCCAGTCAGTCTATTTCAGGTGGTTATTTTTATTCTCATTATTAAAAACAATGTTCGTGTAAACACAATTTTGCAGATTTACACTGAAGACATGTGGAAGTATTGAAATGATTTGCGGGTTTAGATGAGTGCTCCACCATCCAATCACCCATAAACAGCTTCAACAGGTTGAAGGGAAGAAAAAGAAAATACAAACTTTTAACGGTTGCATTACTGTTGATATGAAATGCCTTTGAAATGTTTTAAACTGAAGATGCCGGTACCCCAAAGATTTTCCAGGTCAGAATTCAGACTGTTCATCTAGTGCATTAATCAGCCTCCTGCCGAGCTCAGTGACTGCCAGCAGGATGAAGTATTTATTTGGTTTGAAAAGGAGCTCATGAATAGTTAACTTTAATAAAAGAAAATAAAAAAATAAAAAATAGGGCAGAATCCAAAAGTACTGTTAAGCGTGAACCAGCGTGGCAGGAGTATACAGAGTGCATGAACAATAAGCTCAGAGTTAAGTAGGTTATACTTATATCTGCCATTTCTCTGCCCAAAACTTAAAAATAAAGCACTGACGGCGTACAGTGCGGTTTATTTATTCGTTTCAGTGTCAGGAAAGTTAAGTCATACGCTCATTATTTGTGCCACCAAACAAAACAGAAGTTATGGATTTAGTTTTGTATTATTTGCAGCTAAGCTTCCTTTCCTCATGAATTACACATTAAGCAACTGTCATTCAAAAGACCTTGATAGTTCTTATTAGGAAGCCATTATGTAAATTTTTTGACCTGATTATCATTCAGCTTAAGTGAAATGGCTTTGATTGGTCAAACATTGGTTTGAACCGGGGTCTGTCGTTTAATGCCGCCGAGCCACTTTAGAGGCCAACGCTAGCGTTTTATTTATTTATTTTCTGTCCCGCAGATAATGAGGCTTGTGATTAGCATCTTAACAGGCATTAAGAAGAAATGAGTGATGGCACGAGGCAGATTTGCAAACAGTACACAGAGAATGGAGTATCGAGGAATTAAGCACACTTGGGAAGGGAGCTCTAATCTCATGAAAATTCAATTAGCCCACTTTGGAAATGGATTATGCGCAAGAAATAAAATTAGGCAGATAGGCTTGAAAACAGGAGCCTATCGTGGAAGCAGAATGCAGTTGACACTGACATTTAGTCATGTAGTACTTTTGTGAAATGCTACTCTAACCCTTGTAGAAGTTTAAGGAGGAAACACATCTCCACTGGAAATGTCTTAACTGGACGAGGCATCCACTATTAACTACACGGAAAGGATGGATGGAAAGAACTGACTGATACATAGCGGTATATATGCACTCTAAATAAAATGATCCGATAAGATACAAGGTATGTGTCATGGTATCAACTTTAGAACATCTTCTGTAATCCTGTTTTCTTCCATGGCGTTTCTTGTCTTACTTTACATGCCTTGTTTTGCTTATGATTGGTTTCTCCTTGTTTTCCCTTTCCTCAGTACTCTCATCTGTGCCTTGTTAGCCTCACTGTGTATACACAGTCCTGACCTTCGCCGTGTCCCTTGTCTGTCTTCTGTTCATTCACCCGTTTTTGTTGCTCTGGATTTCCCTGTTCACGTACCCCGATTCGGTCCAGCTCCCCGTGGTTCTTTGTTTTCTGAGTTTTGTCTTCTTTTTGGTTTGTGGACTTTTGGTTTGATTAACCTGCCACATTTTGTGAGACACTTTTGTGCTGCAGATTGTGACAGTGTGTGTTTACATGCCCCCAAAACATCAATGTCTCTGCCCCCTGTGGATCAAATCTGCTGGAAATTGGAAGAAGAAGAAAAAGTGAACACTGAATTTATTCAAAGAAGAACATGACCAAGATGGTCCCATGGTTACAATATTGCAAAAAGAAATCCGTGTTTCTGTCCCCTTCTGGAAACTCATCCTGTCACATCCTCAGAAAGAATGTATTTATTCCAGATCAAGTTTTTTGTTTTTACATGGTTCTCATATTTATGTTTGCACCAACTTGCTTGGAAAATTTCGTCCCATTTGGTCAATGTATTCTGATACATGAGGCATTTTTAATCTGGTTTGACTGTTACTCCGATTATAAGTGAAATACTTGAGGCTGAAAGTGCTTACTACACTGGACATTTGCCTCATGCCGCTATAATTAAAATGCATGATGAATTTATTGCACTCAATTTCTGCTGTGCCAATTTAGTTGGAGTTGCAGGTAAGAACTTTTCGGACAGGTGAAATAGCACCAGCCTTTACTGACTCATTGTTATAGGGCTGTGCTCACTCTGTGTATCTAATTATGCTGGTGCTTTCCCAGACAATACTGGCCAAGCTTTAGCTTCAGCTGTTAAGATTTCATCAAATCAAAAAGCAATTGGTAAAAAGACACTTTCCCAGGTATCTTTTCTATTAGCGGATGGGATACAGTATTGTATTATGGTGACATTTATAAAAGCATGCCTCAGCTGCGAGTCTCAAGCACTTGGATGCTCAGACACTAAGATTTATTACCGGAGATGCTCATCATCGTGAGCTGTCTGCTATGGTTGGGTGGCCCTCCCTCTCCGTAAGGCGTGACAGACACCGAGTTTTATTTATTCATAAAACCCTTACCGGTTTATTGCCCCCTTACATTATTTCATCGCTCTGTTTTAAAGCAGGTCTTATTGAAAGATTGGATTACGTTGCATGTGGCAGCTGTTTCTACTGAACATGGGAAGTTCAGTTTCACTTACTGCACACCTAAAGATTCTCTCCGTTTGCATCCGTTTGGTGGTTTTTACAATATACAATTTTTTAAATAACTTTTATATTTGCTATATAATTATTTTCAAAGCCACTTCTTAAAAAGTTTCTTATTTATGTGCCTGCATCTTCTATTTATTTGTATCTCTGTTCAGGAACACAGTAAACAAAGCTTTTACCTCAGTGCACTTCCAAGTTTAAGAAAGGTTGCGTTAATTAATTTATTTCTATTGGTCATTTTTTGCAAAAGCCATTCTATATAATCACATTACTAAGACTAAGATTGCATATATTATCCCTGTTAAAGTATGATGACATTTGCATTTAATTAGAAGCAGTGCGGCTCTAAACTTGATTTTATTAATTGCTGAATTCTCATTATAGGGTTCAAGAGCTATTGATGAGTCGTTTTGAGTGACATGCATCTAATCTTTCAACCTTTACAAAAGTTCAGAGTTCAGAAAAAGCCTCTAGACTTCACTGGTTTCTTTAATTAACAGCCCGCAACATTTATTAGTGTTTATTAAATGTAAAACTGACTGGAGACCTATTGCACATCTAAGGGTTTATCTATGCAGGAAGTATGACAGCATTAATGGATTTGTGTGGTAGTATTGTGTATGATTTGAGTGTATATTGCAGTCTCTATTTTCAGTTTGATCTTTTTTTCCCCACTTTGTGCTCTTATATTTTAGTAACTGGCACTTTTATCCTGTTATTAACTTAATTTTATCACTTTCTGTCTTGTTTGCCTTTCAGCATTTTTATTATTTCTGTTTTTTTTTCCTCGCTCTTATGTTGTACTTTATTTCTACTACTTTGGAGTTTATATTTATTGACCGATTTTACCGTGCTGTTTTATCCAGCCTCTGGCGTTTCCTCACCTACGATAGCGTTTGCACATAGCTCTTGCTGTTGTTTTAATGAATACTGTTCTTATTTGTAGTGGTTCACAGATTATTAAACGTGTCTGTATGTGTCTGTGTCGGGGGATGGGGTGGGGGTACAGGGGGGATTACCGTACAAAGTACTTTGTGCTGCATTTTGTTTGTATGAAAAGTGCTGATTGATTGACTGATTGAAAGAATCAATAGGATCACTAACGGTTTAATAATTTATCTTGTGGAGCCCATTAACACACTGAAGCGTTACCGTCACTCTCGCTGTAGATAGATTAAGGTGTTCAGCAAATTCACTGGGAACATCAGAACCTCATTTTGTCATGATCCTTCCAAGTGCTGTTAAAAGAAAAGATTAATCCTCTGAGAACCACAGATGCACTGATGCAAATTTATTTAATATATAAAATAATTTTTTTGGCGTATTTAATCCAACAAAAATGAGCCCCACGAAAAAAAAAATCATCTGTCAGTCCCCACGGCAGGGGGCCATTGGCCAGCCATTAAACCAGAATAAAGACTGAGACTCTTTCTGCCCGTCTGCTGTGCCAGTTTCAGAAAGCTTTGTGGAGAAATTTCACCTTCAGGAGCGAATATAATTGATCATCTTCAAACAATGTGATCAGCATGTTGCCAGTGAAACCTCTACTATATATTTATTCATTCAAAGAACTTTAAATTTGACAGTTAATGTCAGTGCAGTCACAAAACAGCAAAGGAAAAACATATTTAAATGTGGACTTTTATTAAACTGGTAACTGAATATTAAAATGGCCTGACCATTATGATGTCATTACTGTAACATGTTCAATCAATTTGACTCGGCTGAGGCTCCATTGATTCTTTGCTAATTAGGTGAAACGGTGAACCCAGAAGTGACCCATCACGCTGGCACTTTATCATGAAAACCTACAGTACATGTAGGTTGGAAACCCACGAGGGCCCGTATTGACCTAAATGGCATTATGTTACAGTGCCTCAGCAATTATTGAACAACAGGACATTGTCATGAATGGACGCATGGATAGATGGACGGATAGATTCAATATGTTCAGAGTGTCCTGCAGGGACAAGAAATAGTTTACTGGATGCTTCCCATCACGACATGCTGATAATTAAGTCACTTGTGGGGCAACCTTTTGAACTGACAGACTGAATAGAACAAAAAAGTCTCCTTGATTGAAAATAAAATGTACTTCAAAGTTAGCAGTTCAGTCTGTGTGATAATAAACGTGGACATTAGAGACAGCAGAGAAAGAAAAAAAATCGGCCAAGTGGTGCTTCAGCAAGCAAAGAAAGGACAGTGACAAACTGAATAGAATTTGGTTTCACTTCAATTTAATAACATATTCTTTGTAATATAGTTGTGTGTTATTCTTGTGTCTCATGTTCGTCTCTTCTTCTATATAGTTGCTGGAGACGCTGTAGTCTACGTGCAGACCATGCATTGCCCCTCCTCTATTAGCAGAGGGTTGGAAGCCAGCTGCTGTTTGTGCCACCAAAACTACGGTAAGTTCTTAAAATTTCACACTCTCTTGTAACTGTTTCACTTAGCTTAAATATTGCCATACACTTTAAAATTGGAAACACGAATGCCAAATGCATGCTCTATATGTCCTTGCAACTATAGTTATTAAGCAAGTTTGTATGGCAGAATGGAAAACGGGAATGCAAATGCTTCGCCACTGTGTTTAGGTAGCCTAGTTGTAGATTACGTATGTAGCTGTTACGAACATTGGCCACAGGATTAAGTAATGCCGACGTTGACAATTCAGTGTCGTGTGTCAGGGAGGAGTAGCCATCGCAGTGATTAGAGCGAAGCTCTGCCTCAAGAAGAGATTTTAAGATGAGAGAAATGTTTCTTATATATTTTCTTACAATTGTATGATGTAAATTGAGGGAGCATAAGCAATATCGGCTCCAAATATCGGCTCAAGAAAATCAGCGGCCCACATCAGCCATCGGCTAAAGCTGATAAAAAAATCGGCATCGGTCGTTCCCTAGTGGGCACTTAAACGCAGTCTCGCCAAACTCATTTATTTTATTCCCCATTGAGTCTGGAGTTATCATCCAGGGTCTGTAGATTGACCTACTAACTTCTGACTCAGATGATGTCATCTATGAGCACCACGCACAACCACTACAGTTGGCTTGTTTACCTGTAATTTGCTACTGCTAGTTTTTGATTCCGAGGTTGTGGACGACGACTTTGTTTATGATGGATGTCCTTACCGTTTTGAGACAGAGTATATGGATTAGGAGTTTGTTGAAAGGAGGATGCAGAGGCCGAGAGGAACAGCTGGCATGAGAACAACAAACCGCTGCACGTCTACGAACAGGCAACAGGTAACTCTGCACTCAACGGGGGAATAGCAATAGCGTATCATAACAAAATATTGGTGAAATGAATGAGTTTCGCGGCAGTTAATGAGTTATTTACAGGCTGCATTTCAGTGCCCCAGTCACTCCCACTATATGGATATACCCAGCACTCCACTAGATCTAAATATTTTCTCCAAATGATACCAAAGTTATATGGGTAAATGAGTAAATGATCGTATTTTATGCCAGAAATAAGGTCCAGGTTATAAAAAAAAAAAACAGTAATTCCCCTTCAAATAAAGTCTAGACAAGGTTGCCATCACTTGCCAAAGAACAAAAAATAAAATCATTAATGCAAGTTTTTATAAAATTTCAAATCAAAATCTCTTCACAAGCCATAATTAGGTTTCAATTTTCTATCATTTCCTTTTATCATTTACAATCCCGTCTTCATATGTTTAGACTCACTTAGCTGCATTACCTCTAAAACCTCCCTCAATTTTCATTGAGCTTTTTCTGCCTACATTGCCTACACCGACGCACATTCCGACTTTGCCGTTTCTGTGGAAACTGTAGTAAATTGCACATGGCAAATCATCGTTATATGCATGTTCTGTTTTAGGACAATCAAATGTAACAATTACTGTTCTCCTGGGATTCAAAGTGTTGCCTAGCAACGACTATAATCACCGCAATCGATGTGAAACTGCAGGTTTTAGCAGTTCGGTCCAATATGTACCTTTTGAACAACTATGGTGTAAATGGCAGAGTGGCAAAGAAGACTATTAGGAAAATGTTATCTGTACAGATGAGACCAAAGTAGAATTACCTGATTTAAATGACAGGTTCTTGTTTGGAGACCAAACTACGCTGTATTCCAGCATCTGAACCTCATCCCACACGTGAAACATGGAGGTCGTAATGTCCTTGTTTGGAACGGTTTTGCTGCATGTGGGCCAGGGCGGCTTGCCATCACTGATGGACCAATGAATTCTTAATTATACTAGCAAAGTCTAACTGTCAGGATATGTTTCTATTAGCGGAGTCTTAAAAGAAAGGGTCATGCAACAACATGACGACCCCAAGCACACAAGTCGTTTCACAAAATAATGGTACAAGGAGAACAAATTTTATGTTTTGGAATAGCCAAGTCCAAGTCCTGACCTTAATCCATTGGAAATGTTGTGGAAGGACCTGAAGAAAACAATGTATATGAGGAAACCAAGCAACATAAGAAATGAAGTGGTTCTCTACTAAAATTCCCTTTAAGCCACTGCAGACGACTCATAAGCAGTTACTGGAAACATTTAGTCGCTGTTATTGCTGCACCAGATACTAAAAATAATTAGTTCATATGCTTTTGCAAATCTCAGATATACACAAAAATAAATAAAAATGCACAAGAATAATATTTCTTGTTTGTTTAATTACTTTCAAGACATGTGAAAATCCGCTGATGTTTTGCATCATTTTTATGCAAGAAATGTAGAAAAATTTAGTATTACTTCTAAGCAGCCAATGTGGCTTGTCTAGTTTAAGTATTCAGATGTGATTTTGGCTCAAAACACAGCACACGCCTGTCTAACTTGTGTTTACTGTCATTTCAGGTGACCATCAAGGACTCTCATCAATCTTTAAATTCAATCATCATGACAAAAACACTGGGGTTATAATTGTATATTTGGATTCATGCATTGTTTTCATATGTAAACAGTATTTTGCACAAATAAACACAATCAAGCAGCTTTCACCTTTACTTTGGGGTCGTAACCTTCTCTAAATTGTGGACAAATGGCAAATTGATGATTTGTGTTTCCCCTGGCAACCCACTCCTCCAGGGACATTTAAAATCCGAAAGGGTCAACCGTACAACCCTTCAACCTATATTACCTCTCTGAGGGCATTTTTATAGATCTGAGAAAGCTGCTTGTTTGTAAGAAAAATGCTATGCTTTCCTACTAAAATACTCCAGAAAGTAGCATCTTATAACACAAAAGAACGCGCTAATAAGGGGGCTCTGACAGATCAGGAAGAGGATACTAAAATATGTATGGTTTGGCCCTTTGGTCTGAGACGTATGGAAAGTCTATGAATAATGAATGTGCTATAGATCCTATAGACGTATACGTTTATGTGGACTTTCTTTTGAAAGCAGCATGGCTGTGAATTTGATACTTTGGATGAAAGCACATTTAGTCTTAGTTATTTATTTTCTTAGAACATGAGTATCTCTTTATTTTGACACAGCTGTGGGCAAATCTTCAATCGCATTAAAAGCTGTCCTGATTTTAAACTAGTCTTCACATATTTGATTATTAAAAGTTATTTAGTTACAAGCTGCTTTAGTATGAAATTGAACTGCTGTGGCATCATGTCTGGGGGGAAATGGATGTTAATGGCTGACTGCAGTTGTGTAAGTCATCATCAATCTTCCTACAGGTCCATCTGACAGCGCAGCCCCCCCACCCCGAAACTCCTCATGCAATATTACAAATTTGCATGCCATTACGCAGCACTAGAAATTGGATAAGTTAAGCTGACAGTCGAAGAGATATCTTTGCCAACAGGACAGCTAAACTCTGAGAGAAATGGCCATTGTTCCATACGAGTCGTTTCTCTCTTTTTCATGAGCAGCGTGAACACTTTGTCTTCCCTCTTGTGATAAAAGATGCCAGTGGAGCATTGTCTCTGGGATTCTTGTTGTCACTCAGTGGATTTTGAGCTTGCTGAGGCGACAAAATGAAGTCGACCGGGATGCTGAGATTACGAGTAAATCACGAAAATGTGTTTTTGTGTGTGGTAGTGAGAGCTTTTGAGGGACGTGTTTTCTTTTTCATTTTCAAACATAAGGCTTTTGTCTCGTGAGGCTTCAAGAACACAGACACAAAACTTTGCTTTTTGGAATGAAGTTTTTAAGTATTTGTAAGGAAATAGTTTGCTAGTATGTTTTTTTTTGTTAGCTCAAACTTAAAACTAGTGTACAGAATAAGGAATGTTAAAGAATATCAAATAAATAAGCGTTAGAAGAGGTCATGCTGTGGTTGCGGGGATGCTGGGGCCTATCCCAGTGAGAATCATCAATTAACCTAATGAGCATGTCGCAGTACTCGGAGAGAACCCACGCAGACACAGGGAGAACATGCAGACTCCACACAGAAAGCCCCCGGTTGGCTGATGGAGTTGAACTCCAAACCTTCTTGCTGTGGGACATCAGTACTAACCTGCATAACACTGTACTGCCCCATTGGTCTACATACTTTCATAATTTTGGGTGCACATTAGCGTCCTTCTCTTCTCATGCATTACTGCATACTTTAACTCAGCAAATTATCGAACCATTGTCATGAAGACTTTTGACCTTTTCTGTTCCTTCGTTCCTTCGAGTTTTGGATTTTACGTGTTTATTTTGAAATGGTCCTTTACCCTGTGCATTTCAGTTAACTGGATTTCCTGTCGTTGTTCAAGTTCCCTCCTCCGTGACTGTTGGCTTCCCTCATTAGTTTAGAGTCTCCTTAAACTGAATTTCATTTTTTTTCTTCCTGTCTTGCTTCCTGGTGTATGTCAATATTGGTGCCGTTATGAGCTATATGATAAAGAGAGAAGTTTTAGTAAGAGGTTTGCCCACTTCACCAAAATTGCTTTGGAGCCCAGTGTTGCTTCTGTAGGATTGGTATAGACTTGGGTCTCAACGGAGACTCCACAATATCAAGCAAGTAACAACATAGAGATCTGACAAATATATTTGGAGAATGAAGGCAAACAGATCATTGACTAAGTAGAGATAGAAGTTATGGAGACAGATCATGCTTATTGAACTCTCGCCGAAATCTTTCTTAACAGCCAATGAACATCAATTTCCTTACACCGAACACACTTGATCACTCCTTACTGAAATAAATACTATGTATAAATATAGATATCGAGGTTTTTAGCATCCAACACTTTATTTCAAACTTAATTTCAAACAATAAGTCTAAAAATAGATACATAGATTTTCAGGATTTGTGTCTTTTAGAATTTTTTTATTATTATTTTGTTTTATCTGGTTCCTTAGACTTTTTCTTTTACGTTCCATACAGAAAAGTTTGTAGTCACTGAAATGTAGGATGATAAAGGAAAGGGTTGGAAATGGTCACGCAAGGTGTTTCTCTTCACTTCCAGCCTTTAGGCTTAGCTAAGTGAAGTGTCTCCTGGGTGTAGATGTGGCGCTGCAAGTTTTAGTAAAAAGGCAAAGTATTCCTTTAAACTGCAAGTATTTAAATTGTTACATGTAATACCTCAAACTGGGGTTCTCTCTCTGGCTAAGCTTATAAAGAAATAGAAAGTAAAATAGAATATAGTAGAGACACTCAGCAAAATAAATTACAAATATGATTGTAATGAGCTCTGAGGCTGACAGACAAAGCCATTTACTGTGGCATGCTTAAAGGATTTAAACACCTTTTCTAAACTTCAGATTATGTTAATGTTACTCTATCTTCGCTGCTTTTATCTCTTGCTGACCTCGTTCACATCTGTCCCACAGACTTCCCCTGCAGCCTTGCTCTAGGACTGATGGTACCTGATGAGTTGAGGGTTAAAATTCAGATCTCCAGCAGGTTTCACATGGGGGTACATACACAATTCATGACACTCTGAGTCATCAGTGGGCTCCTTGCTTATCCTTCGCCATTCATCACCGGTTTATAGAGCACAAAGGAAGAAAGAAAAGGACGGACATGCAGAGAGAGAACGATAAAAACCAACTAGAGATGGATGATGAAGGAAGACCAGGCTGGAAAGGGATAAAAAGAAAGATGCCTGCTGAATATCTAGAAACTTTAAAAAGCAGGCATTTTGAAAGAGTGGGGAAAAAAATCCCAAGAAGCCAGGCGATAAATGCTCTGAGCAGCAGGTGTTTTCTAAACATGTGGATGTCTCTGGGAATTATACCCCTTCTCAACTTACAAGTGTTTTAAGAGATTAACGGTCTTCAACTAACTAGAATTATATAAAAGTTTGGCAACACTTAAAGGAGATATGCATTCAATTAAGTATTTAGCATAGCAGTCTATGCTCTACTTTTCTAAAGTCTATGGCCGAGACACTGTACTAAATAGGAGGTTGTCTGGGTGGATGGTAGGTGAATGAAACCTATAACCATAACTCCAGAGACTCACATTCCATTTTGTGGCTAAAGTTTAAAATCTTAACCAGTAAAAAAAATTAAGATTAATACTGTAGTTATTCCACTCATGCACTGTAAACACTCATGGCAGTGAACCTTTTACAGAAATAAATAAATAAATAAATTAGCTTATTGAGGTTACTTTATTGTCTCCCACAACAGAAGTATATTTTAAACTGATAACATTTCTTCATTATGTATAGAAAATGTAGTTCCGTTGCTAGTGTGTTTACTTTTGTGAAGACAGGTTCTGTTGAGTTTAGCCAAGAGAGTGTATAGGGTGTCTTTGTGGATGTCATCCTGTGTTTGTGTCTATGTCCAAACGCTGTCACGGTTCAAAAACCTGTGCGCTTTTAGGTGTAAGAATACACTTAAATATATCCAGTATTCAGCAAGGTTTTTTATAAATATATTTTTCCTTTGCTAAGTGACTCAGAACTTGTAAATTTCCTTGACCCGAAGATGCTCTTCCTTCAAATTGCTGACCAAGAACTCCTCAAGGAGGTGAATCCATGTAATACAAGAGGCACTCCAAAATACTGGCAATTCAGCATATTTTTGTTGAAAAGTCTTTATAACCTCCAGGACATACTGAAAGAACTCTCTGGGGGAACACTAAATAATGTGGCTCTATGTGCATGCAAATTAAACTGTAGTTAACCTAAAAGATGCTCAAAAATGTTGTCCTCCACTTTAAATGTACTTGCACTTTTCAGAAGTGACAGAAAGTCTGGCTGACATTTTGAGGGGAGGTTGATATGTCCTTTTCTGTCTTATACACACCTTCAAGGTTTTCATTCACTGACAAGAAAAATGTAAAGAACCTTCAGAGTCACAGAGAGGACACAACCACTTGAAGTAAACAACACCGTAAATACAGGACAACTTCATCATAGGAGAATTTGAGTTGCAGGAGTTGTTTACATAGTCTTGCCAGTTCAGAACCAGCTTCTTCAGTCCTCTGAGAAGTAAGCTGAGGGAAGCTATTGATCGGAAGAACAGCCATAGAAGGCGGTGTATGTGCACAATGTCACAAACCTTGTATAAACCGTATTCCCATTATGACTACTTTAATCTTTCAGTAAGAAAACTAGAGAGTTACAGTGAATAACTCTAAGAGAGAGAATGAAGTGAAGGCTGGGTTTCATGAATTGAATACACTATTGGTTCTGAGAACACTTTAGTTTTGCAGGTATTTAGTCATCAGCTATGAGTTTTCTTTAGTATTTCATGTTAATGACAGGTGTATTTCTAGGAGCGATCGCTCTGTTGCCTTTGGTCATTTCAGAAGGTCTTGTTAACACGATTTTTTTTGTATTTGTCAAACAATATTTTATAGCTGACATTTGGTACTATTGTTGGGTTACTTAATAAAGGAGTACCATGAATTTAGATTATCTGCATGTTTTTGTTTTTAATTTAAAAATGTTTATACTGGTCAACTGGTCAGCTGATCTGCTGAGCTTTAGTCTTTGCTATATATATGTTGTTTGATCGAGGCTAGCATATGTGTGTTTGCCCTCCACCCTCCACAGAAAGGACACCTTTGGCGGAGGATTCATAGAACAAAGTTGGACAGACCCTTTGAACATGCTTTTAAATATTTCAGATAGCACTGATCAGATTAGCAATGAGTGCCAATCTGGGTCATATAGATCCCAGGCTGTAACCTCACACCAAATCAAAGCAACATGAGACAGACTTTGAACTTCTCATAGAGCAGCCCAGATGACCTTGGGATCACATTTGAAAAGCTCCACTGTTATTGAACATGCGACAGAGATAGCACAGACAACGACTTTTTGTAGTCTAATCAATACTAGGCCTTTACAGCTTTCTCCAGTCTTCGCTATAGGGCACGTCGTTTCGTTATTGCGGATTAAAAAGGCAGAGCAGACAGCAATGTCTGGCAAATCTCACAAGGGATTTGAGGCTACAAATAAAAAGAGGTGTGTAGTTAGAAAGAAAAGGGTGAGTGCATACTTCCCAGAGCTGGGAATTCAAAGGTTGCAAGTCAGGATTGAAACATTTCTCAAAATAGAAAGATGTTCATCATCAATTGTGATTTTTGAGTATGACGCAATAGTGATTACACAACAACTTATGTGTTTTCCTTGACCAATGCACTTTATGCTGAGCTTAATCAGTCAACCTTAAGATGTTTGTGCAAGCCATGTGTTTTTTTCCATTCTCCAGTTCATGGAGCTAATGCTAGTTTAATAATTATCTCACTAGCAAGTTATAGCTATAAGTTCTAAAATCTGCTAGTGACATTTATCATTCATCAGCTAAACAGCAGCATTTACTACCAGTTATTATTACCAATCTTGATTGCAAAGCCTTCTGCTATCAGTGCTAAATAGGCTATGTGATAGAATTCATAGAACTAATGTTACAGTGAATAAATATCATATTAACTTATCCAAGCATCTTTTTGTTTAATGTTTGAAAGGACAACCTGCTCAAAGTCATATAAAGCTACAATTTCATCAAAAAAGTTTTAATTTTCCAGAGTTGTTTTTATCTGTTTGCGCAGATTTCAAAGTAAAATATAATATATATTAACATTAATATTTTTAGTGATCGAGGAGAGTCTTAATATACAGATAATGAGTTGCTAATGAACCCCTAGACTGCCAAACAGCAAGTATGAAGTGCCATAATCAACCAGTGATGAGATAATTACTTAATCTTAATGAACAGTTCCTTGACCTATTTGACAGTCCTGGCAACACCATCATACATCCTGCATCTAGTTCTTATCCACAGCAGCAGTTCTGTATCATATCAGGAGTTGTGATACGAGTTATCTTGCATAACGGATAAGCCCACTGTCAGAAAGCACACATGTCCCTAACATACTGTGTAGTATCAACTGCATTTCTTGCCCTGGCAAATTAAAATTTAAGCAATTGCATAAAAGCCAAAAAGTAAAAGCTTGCAGAGTGTGCGGGACTAAAGGAAGGGCCAGCACTGAACTTGGCAATCTGCTGACCCTGGTTTTCTCCAATGGACAAGCTGAAACACGAACAGACATTAATGGATAGTCTCATCACCGTAACACTCCCCTCTCTCTCTCTCTGTGTACACTTCTTTTCCCAGTGTTGGCTTAAAAGAGACATTTCCACTCCTGACACAGGAGGAAAGCTTGAGTCTTAGCTTTAATGAGGCCCCTGTGTGGTTTAAGTCAAGGGCCTGTGGGGCTCACCCTACCTCTCGAGCACAAGACCCTTCTGCAAATGGAGCACAAGGACATACAGTACAGTGTACAGTGTTTTGCCAGATACTTACTGAGGTGTAAGAGATGAGCAACATGAAATCAAGCAGCAAAAGAAGAACACAAAGAAATTCCAGGAAAAGTTGTGAGACATGTGAACACTGCCTGGCCAAAAACAAAAGTTGCCACCTGGAAATTGGTACAAGTCTCCAATTGGATAACTGTATGGGTGATTCAAATTCAAAAAACAACAGTAGAACTCAGGGCTATGTTTAATAGTGAAAGTAAGCGCATTTCCACATGTACAATGTAACTAACTCAGTGGATTAGGACTAAACAGCTGTGTAGCCTTACAAAATAACTAGTCAGTAAGGCTAACCAGAAAAAAAGGCTTCAGTTTGCTAGGGAGCATAAAGATTGGACTCTAGAGCAATGGAAGAAGGTCATGTGGCCTGGTAAATCCAGATTTACCCTGTTCCAGAGTGATGGGGGCATCAGGGTTAGAAGAGAGGCAGATGAAGTGATGCACCCATCATGCCTGGTTCCTACTGTACAAGCCTGTGGGGGCAGTGCTATGATCTGCGGTCGCTGCAGTTGCTCAGGTCTAGGTTCAGCAACATCATCTGCCCAAAGAATGAGGTCAGCTGACTACCTAAATATACTGAATGACCAGGTTATTCCAAGATGACAATGCCAGGATTCATCAGGCTCAAATCGTGAAAGAGTGTTTCAGGGAGCATGAGACATAATTTTCACACATGGATTGGACACCACAGAGTCCAGACCTTAACCCTACTGAGAATCTTTGGGATGTGCTGAAGAAGGCTTTGCGCAGTGGTCAGACTCTCCAATCTTCAACACAAGATCTTGATGAAAACTGGTTGAAAATAAATCTTGTGACATTGCAGAAGCTTATCGAAACAATGCCACAGCGAATGTGTGCTGTAATCAAATCAAAGTACAGTCCAATGAAATATATGAATTTGAACTTAATATTCTGTTGTTGTTGTTTTTTTGTCCTTTGTCTATGATCGTGCATAAGAAACGCATACAATGCCCAAAAAATACATATGGGCTGTGTCCGAAACCACTCCCTAAGCACTATATAGTGCACTATATAGTGACCACGCCATTTTGTAGTAGTGTCCGAATGTTTAGTGTATCCCACAATTCACCGCGAAATGTAGTGAACAACCGATGGTCACTAACCGGAGCAAGATATCCCGTCATGCATTGCCAGAGGTTCCCTTGGCGCAGAAAGTAAATTAAATACGGCAGACGGACGGGAGACTGTGTACAAATGTCAGCATTCTATAGTTTATTTTATTAAACAAAAGACTCTAATTTAATAAAAATACAGTAGTAAATGGACAAGTATTATGTGAGATGACGTTAATGTGGTACGTTTTAATTAAGCGACAGCGATGACATAATTACCTAAAGTGTCCGAATTTTTTTTCTGTTGAGCTCACTATATGATGCACTACATTTATTTCCCTATGTAGGGAGTAGGGAGTAGGGAATGAGTGAGTGATTTCTGACACAGCCATGGTGTTGGTTTGTGGACTGAGAACACTGCGTTCACCCAGGAAATATAAAAGACTACAACTGCTATTCTCTGTTGCAGTCTACCACAAATCTTTCCTCACAGGAGGATCGATTCTTTTCATCCTAATAAACATTATTGTCAATGAGTGTCGTAGCCAAGGCATTGATTATAGTATTGTCCTCACAAGTAGTCATCTGTTTTCACTTTCTGAAAATTCATTATAGAATGCTAACCTAACCCTAACCTAAAGCGCCAGATGTTTTTTTTTTAAGCAGAACCATCTGGGAAGTCATCATTTAGAAACAGACACTTGTGTATATGACTGGGCGAACCATCTGTTTATCACTGTCTATCACTTTATATTTTCATCAGTGAACCATATCACATAGAAGAAAAACAAGCCTCTGAGGAGTACGGAAAGGTAGTTCGTAAGCTTTCTGAAAAAGAAGAAACTTTTGCACATAATACCTCACAAGATTTTTGCACTTGACTTACTGCACAAAGTTTCTGTGCATAACAATATTTATTTATAAATGATTGGTTTATTTACCTGAGTGTAAACTGGACTGTAGTGCAGTCTCATGATCTCATAAATTTCATGGGAAAAGAAATACCTCCAAGCAGAATACAGAATTATATCAATCCAGCTCATCGTTACAGTCATCAAAAATGTCATCAGATGTTGGAATGCTTAAAGTTTTACATGTACAGAAAATGTAAGGATATGAAGGACAAAAACTCTTTGTCATCTGCATATAGAGTAATATTTCACATTACAACTACCACAGTTGTTAGAATACAGAGATACCAGCGTTTTCCCTAGAATGATAATACTATGGAAGCTCGCCAGGGTGTAATTTACTCCACCATGGTCTCTTTTGAACAACGCTTTTCCTATTGCACCCGGAAAGCATATCCCTTTCCAAGGCCGCGTAAAATGACAGTGGGGTCAGCGGATGCTGAGGCACATAGTGTGCAGGGGTCGCCAACTCCCTACAGTGTCAATGGCTACAGATCTCCAAAGTTCATTTGGTCTTCAGATTAGTTTAAGAACAGTGTGTAAGAGCTTCATGGAATGGGTTTCCATGTATGAGCAGCTGCAGTGGTGTAAAGCATGCCGTGGACACGTGTTCTGGAGTGACAAATCACACTTCTCCATCTGGCAATCTGATGGACGAATCTGGGTTTGGCAGCTGCCAGGATAACGGTACTTGTCTGACTGCATTGTGCCAAGTGTGAAATTTGGTGGTATAGTGGTACAGGGTTCTTAGTTCCAGTTAAAGGAACTCTGAATGCTTCAGCATACCAAGACATTTTAGACAATTCCATTCCCAAAATACTTTTGGCAATATAGTGTACATTTTTCCATACAATGTCACACCTCAACAGCATTACATTTAGTATTCCCTATATAAACTGCACAAACTGCTGCCATTTGACAACTCCAATATCAAAATCTGAATCAGACTATTTTGTTAATCCTGATCAGGCGTGTTCAGGGTGGTATGTCTGTTATTATGGGAGACTGACTGATAGAAAACACATGCTCTTATTTTACCTGCAGACGTGTCATATACTGTGTAAATAGCTTTTAGGGATAGCATCAAAAAACAGCAGCATCTCATGAACCAAGCTTGTGGCAAAACTGGATACATACAAAGTTTATAAGGGAAAGTTAACAAGAGGTTTTCTGGACCCAGAAATGTGACATGTCTGCACATCACTGACTCTCTGCCACTGCAACATCCTGCTGATGTTGCAAGACCTGCTCTGGGGAACAAAGATCAAGACTGCCTATTGCTCGATGTGTCATATAATGACAGCTTCTATCCAGCAACAGCAAAACTACAGTTATATCAGAGATTTTAATGAAACAAAATGTTTTAATGAAATGAAAGGTTTTAATCAGCTTGGGGCTGTGGAGAAATTGCTTTTAATCAATAGAGTGCCAGCTAATTTTATATTCATTACCGTTTTCGGCAGGTGTGGATTGTATTGGGGCAACACTTGCCTGAAATGATGACCTTTTCTGTGTTCTGAAAGGGTCATTAGTTATAATTATGAATCTGAGTGTTAACGTATTGATTCTCCTCCTAATTAGAAATGTCATAACCTCATAAGAACATAGCTCCCCATTTTCTTTTGCCGTAGATATGAATGACTGGACAGAATAAATCAATGAGTGATTTTCATGAGACTGCTCGCTGTTGTCAGGGGCAACCAACAATATAGGGATTGGAAGGAGAATGAAAGACTTACATCATCCCAAGACAGGAATTTAGCCTGTCACATTATGCTGTCGTCTTTGGAAAATAATGAGCGTATGCATCTTAAAAATTTTTGGTAATTCAAAGCTTTGAGAATATTTTATATATCTGTTGGCACAAAAGGTACAGTTGGTTCAGAAGTAAAGTATGAGGAGAGACATTTTTTAAACCAGTGTCAGAATAAGTCAAGTTCACATAAGGAGATGCAGCCTTATATATGAATAAGAGTCAGGACTTCAACATTAACTCTCCTCCTCTTGCTGTTCCCTCTCCATGCATAAAAAAGTAAGACGTCAGCTGCTAACTGACATGGTAAGCATGTCAAATTGATGGGTTATTTATATCCCAAAAGCAAAGCCCAACAGAAGGGACAGAGTCCACTTTTTAAAAGCCTTGCCCGAAGCTTTCAAGGGACAGATAATGTGACTGGTTTCTATAGGAGAGATTTAAGCAGCATTTTCTTTCTTTATTTATTTTTTGAAGTCTTGTTGTGTGAGGGTTGAACTTGGATTCAAGGTCAGCTTAGCTGCAAAGCTGCTGGCAGTTCTTCATTGCAAAGTCAGTGGAAGTGGTCTTCAGAGACAATGATTCATCCCATACGCATGATTTCAATGTATTTGTTATTACAAATTTTACCCTTTTAAACATGCACTTCCTGATAGATACACTTAGAATTGGTCTCCAATTAACAAACCCTTCAAATTTTGAGTTATCAATTTGGAGATACATCGTACAGTAACTGTTCTGGATTTTGGTCTTCCTTTGCTTTGTTTTT
The DNA here is from genome assembly GCA_005024645.1 of Planiliza haematocheilus. Lineage (NCBI taxonomy): Eukaryota > Metazoa > Chordata > Actinopteri > Mugiliformes > Mugilidae > Planiliza > Planiliza haematocheilus. Next base: position 6,394,186 of record SRSE01000613.1, read on the forward strand.
TTGAGCTTTTTACTCTTATGCTATGAGTTTTTATTCAGTTTGGATTTTCATTTTGTTGTTCCTGTTTTAGGCGACCTTTCTGTGTGGAGTTTGCGAGCTTTCCTTGTGCATTTGTGGGTTTTCTGTAGGTGCAGTCCAAAGACATGCTGGGTTAATTGGTGATTCTAAATGGCCATTTGTGTGGTTGTGAATGGTTGTTTGTCTTTCTAATGTTGACAACCTGTTCAGTGTGTACCCTGACTCTAATGTGAGAATAGTGCCTTCTGGAAAGTACCACAAAGAATTGAAATATCTAATGTCAAAAGTTAGGAAAGACAGATTCTTTTGCATGAGCATTTATATACAGTATGTTGTTGGCTTTGCCTGATCACCTCCGCAGTGCCTTTTCTGCTTAATTTTAATGAATTAAATTCAATGTGATAACATACCTTTCTTGCTACACAAGTGACACACATTTCGCGTACCAGCTTTTTGCAACACTCAGACTATTAAGTCTATTAAGAGTAAATTATTTCAAAATAATAGGTTGATTTGATTTTCCAGCAATATCAGAATGTGTTTCATGTGTTTTATAGAAAGGTTTTAATTTGCCTGAGCCCTTGGGTACAAGATGTTCCCTCACATAAGTGAAAAGTGCAGATAAACACATTATCTTCGAATATTTTTTTAATGTAAAACAGAAGATCATTAGTTTTTACTGAACCTGGACTCACACCACACTTGACAAGTCTGAGCTCTCCTTTTCCCTACGATATTTAGTTTTGGGTTGAAAGAGTCAACTCTGTTCATGTACTATGGCTGATGTGACCGTCCCGAGAAGCAAGTCAAATATTCCTAGGCTTTCATCGTGGAGCTGAGATGTCAGCGCAATGACAGAGTGAGACAGGTAAAGTGGGAATGGAAATGATGCAGGAGAAAGGCCTTGTGACAGATTCACCACTGCATCTGAAAATATTTTGGCTGTTGATTGAAGTTTTTGGATCTAAATACTCAAACTAATATAACATTGTAAAAAATACTCCATTCTAAAAGTCTTTCAGTTTAACCAAGAACAGGTACATTAAATACGAAAACTAAAGATATGTTGTGCAAATAAATGTTTCCATTAGTTTACCGATTAATCAATGAATTGTTGTCTTTGTATACTTACAGGAAATAAAATTAAATTTTAAAAAAAGGACCGTCACAGTTACAGTAGACCCTACAATGCACTGTTGATATTACATGAATAAGGAAAAGGCAGCTGGAATCATTAATTCTTATTTTATTTTGTATGAAAATTATTTAAATGATTAGAATATACAGTAAAGGCAATATACTGCTTCACAATACAACTAAAATCACATTTGTTTTTTCCAAAATATTTTCCAAAGTACAACAGCCTTAAATTTGTAGTTGGTTAAATAAACTTTTGACAGATATTTGTGGCATTAAATGTTTTGTTTTTTGTTTTTATCTCTGATGTACCATATGGCCATGAACATGTAATCATGCAATGCATCTGCTGTATTAATTCTCAAGAGGATGCAGACAAAAGCATTTTGATGATACGGCAAGGACAGCGTTGTGCTTTTATGTATAACATTGATTTTAGAAATTATTTCCCTTCCCCCAAAGATCCTTTTCATCTTTCATAAACCCAATCAATATCAACATGAGTGTTTGAGTTGCTGGACATTTAAATGGATAAACTTTGTCTGCAGGGTTCCAGCCAAAGGAAATCTTTTTTGTCCGTATGGAACCCCACTGGTTCTGTTTACAGAGCAGTATTCAGGCTGTAGTGTGCCAGCAAAGCGCATCCTACTGTGTTCAAATTGTGGTGTCAGTGGACGCTACCATCCCACGGATCTCTAAGGCAGATCAGTGCACAAACATGCAATCAGATCGCCTTTGCACATGCGATTGATGTTGTTTTAATATCTGCATTTCAAATGTCTCTTTATCACCCTGCCAACAGTATATGGCACAGCCTCTCACCAGGAAGGGGGATGTAATTCCCCTCGTCTCCAGCTCAAGTTTAAAATGTGCCTGCTTGTCAGGACATCAGACACTCCTTTAAATAAGACCATTAAATAAAAATCTCTATAATTTAGTTTTAAATAGATTATTACGAATCTGCCATCTGGTAAAACCAGAAAAGAAAGGACTGAGAAGAGCTGATAGGGATTCAACCAAGACAAAATCAGACACATTTTCAGGATTAAGACAAGCAAATGTAGACGCTCAAGCAAAAAAGATTGTATTACAGGCTTTTTACTTTGGTCACTATACAAGCAGCAATAGCAGGCAGTGAGGATTTAAACAAATCTGAAAGCAGGAAGGAGCAGGTTTAAAGCACGGAGATAAGTGCTCGCAAGAAACAAGGCTGAAACCCAGAATGTGATAAGTGGCTTGAATTTAATGATGACGAGTTAATGATGGACAGCTGGTTGGGACATTAGTGAGGAAAGGGGACTAAAGTGGGGACACTAGTGGATGGTCTGGAAAGTAAGAGAAATGGGTTGTTGAATGGAAGGAACGTAAGACGAGTGTTGACTCATCAATCCACCCTGACCTCCTCCCTGTACCCTTACTGTATCTACATCACCTCTGAACACCACCCATAGACAAAATAATAAGATACCATTCATTTCTGTATGATTAAGTAAGGTTGTTAAAATAGCAGTCCGTGGTCATGGTTACGTTAAAAACCTGTGGTTAAAATGATGGAAAGGTTACGGTTGATTGTTAACTGCATTCTAGCCTCCTAGCCTCTTTGGAACCTCAGGATTATTTGTGCTGGAGCACTTCGTGTCATTCTGAATTGCAGGGTGTGTGCATGTACATGTTCGAGTTGATAAACAGGATTTGTAGTTTACTTTGTCCTCCTAAACTTGAACAAGCAGCAGCAAAGACTCAGCTCTGTTTGTGACTGAGGATGCCAGAGCTTTCTGTGATGGTTTAGTATTTACAGATAATTGATCACTTGGCCACTTGCAGTAGTCTAAGTGGTTTGCTTGCAGAAACAGCTTGTGGCCACAGTGCTGAATTACATCTATTGACTCTCTGTTCAGATTCAGCTCATTAAAAGTACAGATTAGCGATAAGAGAGGCTTCTCTGGAAGGGAGTAGTTCACTTCCAAATGAATGCCGGCTTGCCTAAGTTGTATTTTCCATGTGCCAAAGCTTCTGATTTAGAGTCTTATATTCCATATTCATCATATCTCGCATTCTGCTTGATTTGAAAGGCATCCTCTGATTATTGGTGTTGCTTTCTTGCAGTCAGACAGTGCCAATCTACCAGCTGCTCCATTGTAACTGTGTGGCTAATTTGTTGCGGCTTGGCTTGAGTAAATGGAGGTTTTACTGTGACACTTACTGATGCAAACATCGTTTGATCCTTCACTCTCTGACTAAACATGAGACATATCTAAGCAGTTTGTTTCACAGATGTATAAACACTGGAGTTCAGACTATTTATCAGGTAGTACTAACACTTGAACACGTTTAACATGAAGCACATCAGGACAACTGTGGCTCTGTGGTGACAAATTAGAAAAAAAATATTCACTGCTGGAATAGTGGATGCAACTGCCAAAAGCTGTAGTGAGATAAAATATCAACGTTATTGAACAAAACTGTGAAACCACAACGGACAGTTTTGTCCTCAATGAATCAGAGAAAATAAATGTGTGTCCACATCATTGGGACAGAGTGAGATTCAAAAAAAAAATCCTAAACATTACAACTAAACCACAGCCTTATAACAAGGATTCACTGAGCACTATATGTTACTGAACTTGTTCTAAAAGTTCTTAGCTTTAATGGCAACAAATTTAACAGAAATAAAGCACAATGGTGCAACCTTCATTAATATCACAGTCCATACTGGACGGCCTCAGCAAGGTTAAACCATAATGATTTACAATGATGGATGTATTGGTTTTTGTATGCATACATATTTTTACAATACATCCATCACACCTCATTAATAATAAACATTTCAAGCCAATCCATTGATTTATCTCAACACGGACTGTTGCAAAGCTGAAAGCAGGATTGTTTTTCGCTTTGAAGTATTATATTTGATTTGATATTATATTTGTTTGTTTTCCCGCATATTTCATATGGGGCTAAATAATCATGTAGTATCTACGGTAAACACTGATGAAACAGAACTACCAGAAAACCCTGAATGTTTCATGATGTTAAGTCGTGACGCTGTTTCTCCTCAACACGCTTTACCATTTACATCCTCTCTTCACAGCATGTAAGCTGGACAAATAGGTATTGAATAAGACTTCCTGCGTTGTGTTTCATAGTGCAGTATATTGTGTAATTCCATTTTCATTTCCTCCCATTTGTCTCTTTGTTGTTGTTTGTTTTTTTACACTATGTCATCAGGGATGTGAATGCACTGAGAGGTTGCTGCTGTAAAAATAAATCATACAAAAAGACTGATGGTTTCCACCAGCAGTTGCATCTACACAACTTCCAAAATAAACTAGCCTGGCATAGACGGATTTATTTCTTTTCAGAATATGAGTCTAGTAGCACTGAATATAAGAGAGAAATAAATGGCTTCACACCACAAAATATCTGTAGGCGGGAACACTGGTATGGATTCCAGGATAAAAATAAAAGCCAATTTATGCAAATATAAACTGTGCAATACAACAATGTAAAACTTGAAGACAGTAAAAAGCTGGATGGAGGAACTTCTTCTCAAAAGTGAAGCCAAAGCAAGTAGAGCTCCCCCTAATGGCTGGCTGCAGTATAGGTCATTATCTCCACCTCCTCCATGTTAGTGGATGGGACTTATGCCACACAACTGCACTAAAATACACGCAAATAATTATTTTATATATATTTAATATAAATTTGAAAGAGAAAGTGTAAATATTTGGATAAGTTTCATTTTAGTTAGTTATTTTGACATTGTAGAAACAGTATATGACATAATGGCGACTAAAAGATGCCACGCCAACCGCTCCACTAAGTGGTCCCAATGAGGATTGCAAAAAAAATTATTTAAACTGGCGACTACAATGATGCCACGCCACACGCTTCCACTAAGTGGTCCCAATGAGGATGCAAAAAAAAGTTGCTGGGGGTTTAGAGGCCAGAGTGAGTGGGGGAGGGAGGCACACCTGAAGGCTGTGAACTTATTTGCTCTGTCCAGGCTACTAACTGACTGTCTGTCTGTTTCACCAGGAGGCAGCCCAGGCAGAACAAATGAGCTGAATCTAAATGTAGAAGAATATATGTAGAAATATATGTAGAAGGATGTAGAAGTTATCAGGACCCTACAACACTGGGCTTCCAACATCCCCACCAGACACATAGGAAAAGTAAAAGAACAGAACCACATCAAAAAAGCACCCCAACTGGGCCTTCAGGGTAGTTACACATATTTACAAATAATAATAAAAATGCATTATCAGGATACAGTGTTAGAGAGAGGAAGTGAGTGAGACTTAGACCTAGAACTTAGACTTAAAACTTTATTGTGTTTACTCCCTTTGAAATTTGAGTTTTCCACAGCAGCAAGCACACAGGGCAGTGGTTTGCAAATAGTTAGAAAAAGTGATTGAATAATAAAATGGTGAACATTAAGTAATGAACGGTGAACTTCCTTTGAGTGGGATTAAAATAAGCTGTAGTAAAACTCTAGTAGGGAAAAATAAACAGTAAAACAGTAAGTAACAGTGAGTGAGGTGAGTACATTTCATTTGTACTCACCTCACTCATTGCTACTACAATAAAGTTGTCTACCTATCTACCTATCTACCTACTGTTTATTTATCCCTACTAGAGTTTTACTACAGCTTATTTTAATCCCACTCAAAGGAAGTTCACCGTTCATTATTTAATGTTCACCATTGTATTATTCAATCACTTTTTCTATAACTATTTGCAAACCACTGCTCTGTGTGCTTGCTGCTGTGGAAAACTCAAATTTCCCTGAGGGAGTCACCCCAAAGGGATCAATAAAGTTCTAAGTCTAAGGCCCTATCCACATGAAAATGCATTTTTTCGTAAACGCAAATGTTTTTAATCGGTTTAGCCTATCGTCCACACGAATCCCGTAAACGCATAGCCCGAAAACGCATTTTTTTGAAACCGGGTCCCAGGGTGGATAAATTCGAAAACGCACTTCTCACAGATAGATAAGATATGTTTTTTATTAATCCCACGAATGAGAAATTTCCTTGTCGCAGTAGCATGGAGTTTGGAAAATATATGTACAGACAGCAATGACGACTTGACATGGTTAAAATAAGAAAAAAGAGGTACCCAAATACACATTTTGAAAGAATATATACAAAAATAAGATTGTTCTGAAAAATATACAGAGAAAAGATGTGCATAAATATAGAGGCCTTCTGTATATACAGTTAATGTACAGTGGAATAAAAACTCTACAAATAAATAATTACTTAAACAATGAAATGGAGAACTAGTGATTTAGTGCAAAAAAGCAGTGTAATGAGCAGATTTATTTGTTCATGGATACAAAACTATTGACTCATGTTGGTGTTGTTCAGCCTGATGGCAGCTGGAATGAAGGACCTGCGGTAGCGTTCCTTCTTGCATCGTGGATGCAGCAGTCTGCCCCTGAAGGAGCTGCTGAGGTCTGAAACAGTCTGATGCAGTGGGTGAGAGGGGTTGTCCATGATTGATGTCAGCTTGGCTAACATCCTCTCACCCACCTCCTCCATGGAGTCCAGAGGACAGTCCAGGACAGAGCCAGCCCGTCTGACCAGCCTGTTCAGTCTCTTCCTGTCCCTCTCTGAGCTTCCACTGCTCCAGCAGACCACTGCATAAAGGATGGCCGGAGCCACCACAGAGTCATAAAAAGTCCTTAGCAGTGCCCTGCACACCCCAAAGGACCCCAGTCGTCTGAGCAGGTGGAGACGACTTTGGCCCTTCTTGTACAGGGCGTTCGTGTTATGACAGGGCGTTCGTGTTATGGTCAGATCAGTCTGGACGGTTGAATCCGGAGATTTCTGAAAACGGTGACGTCATCGCCACCATGGCCACACCCCTCGAGCAGTCTTCCACCTCGTATATCTCGCGAAACGTCTCATAACAACATCAACAACAATGGCGGACTACATGCTTGCGTTACTACTGGAGAACATATGGAGCCTATCATGGTTACTAGGGCAAAATCTAAAAGCCGATTTGTAAACAGCGCTCAAGCTTCATGCGCATGCACCACCTCTAATGCATTTTTATTATTATTTGTAAATATGTGTAACTATCCTGAAGGCCCAGTTGGGATAACCACAGGTTTTGGGTGCTTTTTTGATGTGGTTCTGTTCTTTTACTTTTCCTATGTGTCTGGTGGGGATGTTGGAAGCCCAGTGTTGTAGGGTCCTGATAACTTCTACATCCTTCTACATATATTTCTACATATATTCTTCTACATTTAGATTCAGCTCATTTGTTCTGCCCAGGCTGCCTCCTGGTGAAACTGTTGAAAGACAGACAGTCAGTTAGTAGCCTGGACATGAGTTCACAGCTCTCAGATGTGCCTCCCTCCCCCACTCACTCTGGCCTCCAAACCCCCAGCAACCCCGCTCCTTTCCGATTCTCCCCCTTAAAACAAGTACAGCATACAAGCCAACATTTCCTTGTAACCTGGATGGAGGTAGCATATTAATTAAATGAAAACGTGAGTGAGTCTGACAGAAGAATGATCGGGTCGTCGATACTGCAACTCCACTCTCGGACCATACTGCGCAGATTGTGGGTCCAAAGTTACACCAGCTTTACCGACAACAATGAATTCACTAAATAACAAAATGTTCATAGAGATGCTGCATATGTCATTTCCAGCTTTGTTCATCCTTTCACTTGTTGAAACAACTTTTTTGTTATCTCCGTATTTCTGTCCGAAAATGCACTTTCAGGCCATTTTTTGGCCAAAGATTTATTGCCGAAACAACACGCAACATGGCAGCAATTTTCTGTCATTGTTTCTTGTGAAAATTTTCGGTGAATCCCGAGTTTATGCACAAGACACCAAACCCAATGGCATACGAACACCTTGCATGGTAACTCTAATGCAACTGATGTTTGAGTGTGTATGAATGGGTGAATGAGAAGCATTCTGCACCAAAGTAGAAAAGTGTAGACCATTTATCATTTACCCCACATGAGGCAAACATGCTCAAAGTGATTTGTTCCAACCAGAGAGAAACAATCAGGTCAATCATTTACATGGTAATTAGGTGCCAATATTTTCCTTCTGAACAGATTATCAAGGGTTTACCACCACGCCTCTTGGTCTGATCTGAAAATTCCTTCTTGTCAGGCCAGTCTGTTGAGACTGAAGTGGTTATACGAGGCATTGTTTTTCTAAATTATTTTTAGAATACTAGTGTCCATGTAGCAGTCAGTCTCAACGACACATATCATAAACTTCTCCAGTTAGAAATGGCTCACAAATATGCATTGTAAAATCGTCCTATCAAAACATATGGACCCCACATAGAAAGATATGTTTCCATTCTGGGCAATAAGTGTGACATACTATATGTGTAAAAGAGTTTTGTTCCGTGAAATAAATGACAGCCACATCTTTTAACCTCTCCACAAATTTCAATGGCTTGTTTTAGCTGGAAGACAATAAGCTCATAAACACAACCTGAAATTCCCCAATATGCCAAAAAGCAAAGATCCTGCTGATTCAGTGATTCCCTTCAATCAACATTTCGATTGAGAGGGTTGCCTCATTGATCTGATGGCTCCCAGAGGAGGCTTTTATATGTGCTGATGCCGAGAAGTGCATGCATTATTAGCCATTCTGTTTGCTTTAGTTTAAACCACCGCTGTTCACGCTGGCTGAGTTACACTTTAGACTGTTTTGTATCAAAAGCTGGTAGAGATGAAACAATGCTGATTAAAGTATCAGCGTGCACTTTATCAAGGCATGCCCTCGGCTTTCTGACATGTTTAGAAAATTGATATCTAATTAAAAATATTTATGGGTGCACACATCGTCACAAACGCGGACCAGAAAACTGCTGGTGCCTGATTTCTTGTGTTTTACTGCCCTCCATGGCCATATAAATTCATTTAGATTGCTCCTCAGCCAGTAATTCAGACACAATTCCTTTATTGTACTGCCTCCACATCTATGATAAAAAGCCTAAGGAGATACACATGAAAACAACTCTTTACTGACAGCACAATGGTACTTTCTGTCAATTGACATCTCTTCAGTCCATCACAATGCAGTAATTAATTCTGTTGATACGTTTTTTTTCCGGTTCAAGCTTAATCTAATCTGAATGAAATGAATGGCCCCCAAAATGTTTACTTTTAAAATAAAATGTTCGTACAAAAAACGATTATGTCAATGCTTGGTTCAGTATCACTCAAATCAAAATAGAAAATCGCATTGGTTGCATAGTCATACAATCAAGCAGACCCACTTTGTTGAAAATAAATTCAACGTCATGGTACTCGGGTGACATGTATGACTAGGATTCTGCTTAGCCGATCTTTGCCGGAGCATAATCAGTTCAGCGGCTTTCTTGCTTTCAACCTTGATTTAGGCCATAAATGTACAAGTTGATTTGAGAAACAGTGTAAAGAAATAGCATGTAAACAAATCAAAACAATCAGGTTTGATTTTTGTAAATCAAAAATTCACAACACACATGGCTGGATCATCACCAAACACCTTCGACTTTGACCCACAGATGAACCTGAAGTGTGATGACCACTAATGGGAATATACCACAATGAACTACTGTACAAACTATTAAGCATGGATCACTTAAATAATAAACACACTCAAAAAAGTTTACATATGAATCAGGCCTCAGTTATTTACTTAATATAAAGCACAGACAAACGTACACTATGAGTCCTAAAGTCAAAATAAACTTACCTTTCAAAAGCTGAAATAGTTCCCTTCTTTTAATTTCCCAAATCTCCTCTTCAAAGGAACTGCAAATAACTTTTTGAGGGCCCACGCTCACTCACATAAGACGCATAAAACAAAACAGAAACGCTGTTGCAGGTCTGATAACGTTATGCCTGAGAGCCATGCCTCAATGCGCAGTCAAATAAAACAATCCGCCAGAATTAAATAAAAGAAAAACCCTTTACCTCGTGGCTGAAGTGTGATGTAGTTGTTACCGGTGTCAAGTTGGCGTTGAAGGACGAGGCTGTTGGCGGTGCAGTCAGATCGCTGGGGTATGGCAGTAGATGCAGCAGCAACAGAAAAGTCACAGAAAAGTCGCAAAAAAGTCCCAGAAAGTCCCAGAAAGTCCGAAACGGCAGTCGACGGCCTCCAGTGAAGGTACTTGCGTTGTAGCAATTTATATCAGTCTCTGATACAGTCAATAGTGTCCGCTTGGTTAGCTACACTGCCACTAACGGGGCATTTACTTGGCTAGCTAGCGAATGCTAAAGCTAAAGCTAATATGACGTACGTAACTTTGTAAACTCACAAACCGTGTGCATACTGAATATCCCATTCCAGAAAGTCGGGCAGACAATCCCTGGATATGACCCCAACACAGTCTGAGATACTTTCACACACCTGCTGGTGAACTCCGTCACCCCGTCACCCCTCGCTGTCAAATTCCCACTTCCTGTCTCGAGCCTGGATCCCATTCCTTCAACCAATAGAAAACCAGTATTACACTGAATCAGTTTTCTTCTACGCGCTTCACAATATAACGCAAGATACATGTGCATTTTATGAAATAACTCGTAAATGTCTTTCATAACAGAACACCACACAACACATAACACACGTTTTTTTATTTATCTAGCCTAATTATCACGTTTTTTGTTTGTTTGTTTGTTTGTTTTTTATCCTGGCTACATAATGATAGTTTGTCCATTTAAAAACGTCCAAAAGAGCAGTCAGTATTAATTAAACGCAAATACGAGCGAGTCTCTGGCTGAAGTTTGGGTGGGTCATCGTTAAACTGGCTCTGCTCTCTGCTTAGTCAGTACTGCGCAGATTTCAATCTCCCAAGATGGTGGCGTCCGTATCCCCTGAGTTTAAGCATCATTTACTGAAATGAGACTCATCGTCATATTATTATTTTTTCTACCGTCTATGGCTCAAACATTTGAGTATGGTCTAGGGAAGCAAGTGAACAACCACAGTAGGACATTTACAATGATGATTATCAGTGTGAATATAAATAATTTTATATGTTATGGCAGATGGCTACAGACTTTATACATCTGCCAAAATGTTAAAATCAACAGATTCAGTGGAAAGGGCAGAATACCAGTCATCTATCATTTCACAAAATGAAAGGAACTAATATCTCGCTGTCTCAGTGTGTAAAATAAGCTGGATGATGTAATTCCAGATATTGCAATCTGAAGACTGCAGGCTGCAATATCCCATAGTTACGGCACGCTTTTCCCACCAGTCTGTTAAACCCACCTGTACGTAACATATGAGTCCTCGTTGACTCTAAAGCTTTGCGAGGAGTCAGTCTTCACATCAGCAGGGTAATCTGTACATCAAACAGTCCTTGAGCTGCAAATGATGTGACCTTCAGCATACAACCAGGTTATCTGGGCTCTTAAACTTTAAATTTGCTTAAATAAATAAAGAGCATTGGGGATTAAAATAATAATAATAATAATAAAACAGTTGTAGGGTTTCTTGCACTAATTTAAGCAAAATGAAAGACTGTTGGAGTGACGTGTAGTGTATGAATGAAGGTGTAAAGCTGCAATCTTTCATTTGATTAAATATTGATGGCCTGCAACACCAGACGACAAGGACACAGCTTCCCATGTCACTGTGAGTTGAGGGGGGCCAGTCCTTTGTAAATTAACTTTATGCATATTTTTCCTGAAACATACCAAGTAAAAATGAAATTGAATTTGGTGCACCAGTGTGATTTTTTTCCCTCTCACTCTTTTCCCACGGTGCCATCAATATTCAGGTCGTAAAAGCGTGTAAGCTACTCCTCCACGGCACAGCTGCGCTAAAAGTTAACCTTCGAATCTAATTAAAATGCCAGACAAGTCCAAAAAATATTCTCCCTCGAATGATGTGTGATTAGTTAGTAAAAATCTGCGAGCTAATTAGTCAAGTGAACCACACGATGCTGCATTTAGTCTGCAGCCACTCTGCTAGTTGGGATATTGAATCTGACATCACACATTAAAAAAAAAAAAAAAAACGACATATGCATGAACGAAAAAATCTAGAGGGAAATTAGTGGATGTCCCAGCTGTATTTTTGATGACGGCTTTCATTTATAGAACTAGAAATAGAAATAGAAGAATAGAAGAATTCCTTTATATAACCCTCATGGGGAAATTCTGTCTCTGGATTTGACTCATCCATTATTTGTTCACTCAGGAGAGTGTACACTCTGAGCAGTGGGCTGCCACTTGGGTAGTGCCTGGGGAAAAGTAGTGTGGTGGTTGTAGCAAGCTTGTAATTTGAATGTTTTGCTGGTTAAAGTTGGAAGTTTTCATTTTATTCAGAAGCCACTACTGAGATTTCCCTAGGCAATAATGAAATGTCAAATCGCTGCAGTAAAGCTGCACGCTTCTTAGAAGGCTGTGATCAGATCAGGAATAAAGGTCTGATAAGAGCTGCTGTGATGGGACTAAAATTGGTGTGGGATTACACTGACATCTGGTGGAAGACATTTGAGCCTGCAGAGCATCAAGACAAATTATCCTCTTTTCATAATGCTTTAGGCAGACGCTACACTGACGTTTTTAATCCTCACTTTACCTGGTTAAAGTCTAATTGAGGTCAAGATCTTGTGTCAAGAGAAACCTGACTAAGACAGCAGCCCAATTTCTTTGCTACAACAATAAATACAAACAAACTGCACAGGCATAGGGAATAGTGTGTGATAAGAACAGGTCATATCCATTTAGTTTCAGAAGATCACTCCTGTTTATCACAAGAAAAAGGAATCTGACATCCTGCAGCTAAAGATGTTAAAAACAATAACAATATCTTTGTTATTTTTTTGTTTCTTCTGACTTTTTTAAAATAAATTTCCTTTGCCACAAATTGCATGGCATTATATGATAAAAGATGACATAAATCATTTTACATTTTACAATAATGCATCATCTGTAACTGTGTTGAGACACAGGACCCAAACGTAGGACAAGGGAGGCAAGGTTTACAAGATGATTTGATGTTGCAGAAGACAATAAACAAGCCACGGAGATCCAAGGAAGAGGCAAAAAGCTGTGCATGAAGAGTCCAGTGCTTGAAACTAGAAAGTCAACAGGGAACTATAAGTATGAAGGCAATTGGCTGCTGGGAGAGAAAAACAAGTGAATGAGTAAACATAGGGTGGCAACAAAAACAGGAAGTAAGACCAGCTGAAAAGGCCCAAGACCGTGATAATTATCAGTGTAGCACATCCAACAAGTAAATATGTAAAGTATTTTGTGTTAAATAGCCATGTAGGAACACGGACGCAACTTGTCAACAGGCAAATACTTGGGGCCCCAAGGTAGTAGTGGTTCCTCCAGAGGGCTGATCAGCTTTAAACTACAGCAGTGGAAAAAGAGAAAGGGGAGCAAGACATTGGGGAGTGTGGCCAAAAAATGGTGTTTCTTAACAATATTAATACTAAATAGCTAACTGAATAGCCTTACCTATAAGGGAGAGACATCTGACTAAAATAACTTCCACAAGCATGTTCACTGTTGTTTGTGATTGTAACTGTAATATTCATAGTGTCAGAGTTTCACCTGTCAATTTATACCAAACTAGAGGAGGAAAATAAGCTAATAATTGTTATTTGGCAATTTCTGCCAAAGGGCCCTAATAGACTCAAAGATCACCTCTGTGTATGAACAAGTCCTGGATAAGTGGATACTGAAAAATGGTAACCTGGTCTGATGAATCTCCATTTCTGCTGAGGCTTCAGATTGAAGGTCAGAATAAATCCATGGAGCTAACCCTCCCTGTGTCAACAGTCCAGACTGCGGCCGCTGCTGTTGGTGTATGGGAATGTTTTTTTTTATTGGACACTTTGTGCCCTTTGGTTCCAATCAATGCTTGGTTTGAAAGTCAGAGCCTGGCTCCACGGCACACAGCAAAAGTCAAACTAGTCTCACAGACATGTCAGCGGACTCCTTGGTCTCCAGATCTGAACCCAATAGAAGGCCTTGATGTGGTTGAACAGGAGGTTTGCAGCATGGATTTAATATATGATGCAATGTTCTTTTAACACGGCGCAGCGTCTTTGGGAAAGTTTCCAGCAACTTGGGGAATACATGAAGAAGAACTGAGGCAGTTTGAGAGCAAATAGAGGATCTACCTGGTTTTGTTACCCAGAGTGGCAAATGCATTATAAAACAGACAGTTCAGAGCATATAGACTGTGTTAAAACATTTATTACAGCTCTTCTATAGGTGCAGATTTTTAAATCATCAAGCCACTGAGCTGTTAAAGAGGACCCTGACCACAGCTAACAACAAAACTTACTGATTATCACTGATTGCTGAACATTCAGGGATGAATAGCATTGACGTGGTTCATGCTCATCACTGTAACATCTGCTCCGCCACATTCACATTATTCACACAGCGTCGCCCTCTCATGTGGCTCGCATCGGAGGTCACGCCGATCTGAGAGCTGAACTCATGCAGAACTTTTAATAGCCAACTGCTGCCAACCTCTGGGGCTGACCTTGACGGGCTGGCGGTCGAGGCGGCGCCGGGTGGGCGTGAGGCGCTCTCCTGAAGGTTATACAACACGACGAGGAGAGGAGTCTGCTGGGACAGTGATTACAGCTTTTACTTTTCACTGAAAGGGTTTGATTAAAGATGTAAAGGTGCCATGTAGATGTGAAAGTCGCAAGACGCAAAAAAAAAAAAAAACCAACTAGACAGGTAATGAGTGGAAGTTTTATTAACCTCTCTTTCACGGTGTGTGTGCTCTTGTACAAGGACATTCAGCAGAATGTGTCCGTAAATAAATCCTCAAACTTGATCGCATTCCAGTTCTGCCACTGACCACGCCTTGGGTTCTTTTTGCATAAAAGCCAAAACTCTAAGATAATCAAATAAAGACTGTGGCCTAGTGAATGAAACAGAACCTCGCATTTATAGAGAACTCCATCCTCAGATACTCCAGCTTGTGACCTGCACCGCATTAAGGTAGAGTATTTGAATTTGGCATGACCACATTTTGCATTGATCCACCTTTCCATCCCATCACAAAGTGCCATGTGAGACATCCAGGATGAGACTTGTGAATTTAACTCTCTATTGAAATATATAAAGAAAAAACACTGAGAACATCTTCATTTATGTTAAAAAAATATACTAAAAGACTTGAAAATAGACTCTATGCTATCTGTGCCTGTTCCAGGTGACTAATAAAATGCTTCATTCACCTTCTCACAACGTTAACATAATATTAAGATCATATTTACAACTACAGCACTAGCTCTGAAACAAGCTACGCAATCTGAGTCACAGCAAGAACAGTGAAGTAATTCATTCAGTCAAACACACCTCAATGTCAATGTTCCTCTTTCATTATTTCTACTGTAGAAATGATATCACCTTGCACTGCTCCTAAATGCTCTTCAGTTGTTCTTCATTTGTCCATCATTATATCTTTAAAGCTTTAATTTTGTGCATTTTTTTTTTCTTTGTTTACTCGAGCTCCAGGAGATCACCAACATCTGACCGTCGACTCTCTCGGAGCAGATAATTACTGTAATCAAACTGAAACGGATGCTTGGCACAGTCGTCAGGCATCGCCTTGTTGATGCAGATTTCTCCTGTGGATCTCGTTGAGGACAACGTCGCTGCTGGCGCCGTCAGATATTCCGCTGTCTGCAAACACGGAGCCTGAGGGGGACAAATACAGAAGCTGTTTGTATTCGCGCCGAACAGAAAGGCTGGCCGGGTATTGCGCAACTTACCGCTGCTATTGGTGCCGTCGCTGCCAATAGAAGGGCTCCGGGACGCGAACTGGAGATCTGTGGTGGATGGTAGACCGAGCGAAGCGTTCTTGTTGTTGTGGGTTGCCGTCCGACTCCATTCTGCAGACATTTGTATTTGATTAAGCTTTCTGTGTGACATAACTTTATCAGCAGGTCAGCTATGTTTTAACTGGACTAACCCTCTCCTTAGCAATGTTTGTTAGGTCAGTGTTGTTAGTGGGGGCCTTTGGGTCCTATGGGATGAGGGGAGGGGTCTCTGTGGATCATCCCACAGATACTTGATCAGTTTGGGATCTAGTGAATTTGGAGGCCAGGTCAACACCTAGTGCTGTTCTTCATGTTTTTTGAGTTGTTTCTAAACCGTTTTTGTGTGTGTGCCTGTGTCAGGCTGCATCCTGCTGGGGATGGCTGCTGCCATCAAGGAGTGTCATTGCTATGGGGTGGAGGTGTCTGGTCTGGTCTAGGTGGGTGCTACATATCTAATGAATGCCAGGTACAAATGTTTATATTGTCGCAAGATGGTCAGTGTTATTTACTTCTGCTGTCAGTGGTTTTAAGGTTATGGCTTCACAACATCATACTGTATATACTGTACATCTAATCTAACAAAAAAAAAACATATTCCATATATGATAAAAATCAGGAAAAGCCCCATGACTGTGATACCAGGGGGCATGTAATGTAAATCACTGCTCCGGTGTTGAAGCCAGCACAGAAATGCCAGTTGCAGTTCCTCAAATGGCCACTTGAGGCTGGTTCCGAAAGTGAGTCAAATCCCCCAAGACAGCAGAAAGTTATGTTACGTATAATTTAGAGATAGTCACTAGCTGTCTGCCTGGGCGTCACCAGCTCCATTCACCCTCGCCTCACACCTCTGTTCACAATTTTTGAATTAGTGGGGCGCTGACAAGATGGTAGCTCTTAAAGAATGGCCATCTTTCGATAAAGTCAGTGATATTAATTCAAAAAAGGACAGGAAATAGCAGGGGGATGAATACAGAATCAATTACCAGTGATCACCCATTGCCAGACAAATTATCAGAAGGACAACAACACATTTTGGTGACCCACCTGAGTTTTCAGCAAGTCGCATCTTTCCACAACAAAGATAAGTTCTCCACTGCCTGCGGACATTTTCCTTCAAAGCACAGTGGAAAACGAAGACAAAGAAACCTACATAGGACACATTAAACAGTAGAAAGAGTAGCATCTAGGTTACACGTATAATGGTTTGGGCAATGTACCTGTCATTCATCATTATCGTTATCAGCATGTGGATATCTAATTTTGCCATCTCACCTTGCAGACTGTTCAGTATGGTGAAAAGGTAGATAAAGGGTAAGTAGAGGGGTCCCCAGGCGAACAGGGCGAACCCCCAGGTGAGGCCGAGCAGGAGGACGAGCCCAGTGGCACTGCGCAGATCGGTCATCATGCCCCTGTTGGGGGACTGGTTGTGAGGGTTCTGCTTTTTGATCCGGGCCAGCTGGACCATGACCGTGATGAAGACCAGCAGGCACAGGATAAAGATCAGGCTGAAGTAGGCCACCACGCCCAGGTAGAAGGCGATGTCGTTGCGCAGCCAGCAGCTACAGGAGAAGTGGAAAGTTTATTCGCTTTGAAAGAACAACAATCTGACTAGATCAGGGGTGTGAAACATGTGGTCCGATGGCCAAATCTGGCCCTCCCATCTGGCCCGTGGGAATAATATGCAAAGTGCAAAAATTACATTGACTTCAAATTTTCAATAAAAGTTCCTGCTGTTCCTAATTTGTCCAGTGTTTTTGTAAGAGTTTAGAAAGAACACATACCCAGAACTAAACAGCAGATGTGTCTACCACGAACTGCTGCTCAAGCAGGTTGCCTGATTGTTGTTCTGTTGCATTGTATGCATAAATGTCGTAATGGCTACGAGAAAGCAAGCCATCCTCATGTGATCATCTAAAAGGAATAAACTCTAGACTAGCTGATCAGCATGATTTCCGGGGAGGCCAGCTCTATACGACAGTTTGTAGCTCTTCCTAGCTTCCCAGCTAATCGTAGCTCTTCTGGTTTCCCTCTTTTAATCATGGATACAGACTACAGTTGGTGGAGTTATTTCCTCTCAAGCAGGTGCAGAACATATGTGTAGAGCGTTGGCTGTAGTCTTGGCAGTGACAAAGGCAACATGTGACAATGTCCCAATCGGCCTTCGTTTACAGTACTTCTTTGATGACAGTTTGGCGAGTCTGCAGCCCTTTAATCGACCAACATGTTTTGGCAATGGATTAGCCTATGAGCCAAAGCGAGTAGGTCTAATAAAATTGTTCCATACACTACAGGTCTTGATGGAGTCTTGACCTCCATGCTCTTTAGAAATAGGTGAAGTCGTGCAAAAACATAGTTTCTACATAACCCAGTAATAGAGTATGTGTCCAGATGTCTGCCAATTATGCTTCCCAACTGGTTTCGTGTGTAGTGTTTCACGTAATGGTAGCAGACATTTTGAAGATGTATGAACCAGTGGTAGCTACACTTTTAGCCTGGCGTAGCTAGATACACCTACCCTAAACTAGGTTATGTTTTACTGGAGAAGAAATCCTTTATATTTACATGTAACTTACAAGTCATTTGAAGTGGCATTTGTGTATCTTCCATATGAAACTTGGCCATAGTTGTTTACGTCCACTGATATCACAACAATCACCACAATAAGAGGAATGCCTAAAAGTAAAATAAAAATCTGTTAATTGTACAAATTATTACAGGCGTTAAGAAACAGAGTATATCTGCAACTCAGCTGAAGGTTCCTACCCCAGCCCATCAGCGAGAACTTCAACATGTATCTGCCTAGGTATGGAGTGAACACCCGGATGATGCTAAGGTACATGTGCAGGGCCTCAAGCCCCGCCCAGGTGAATGTTGACAGTAGGAAGTAGTGCAGGAAGAATGCAGTGCTAATACACAGCCTGACAGATTCAAAGCTCGCCAGCCAGCCGTCCATCAAGAAGACCAGATTGAGGAGGAGGAGGGACAGGCAGAGCTGGACCAGGATCTTGGCTGGAATATCCCGTAGCAGTTTTCTGCAAATTAGAGATGAAACATTTTTATTGAAGCTTTGAAATGCTACAATTTCGGTGGTCTGTGCTTTGGTAAAGATATGAATTCTTACTCAAATAAAAGATAGGTAATCAAAGTGACACCAAGAAACACAGCAGAGATTCCGCAGCCGATGTAGGTGATGAAAGTAAGAATTTGAACCTGCAAAGGGTCGATCACCTGTCTGGGCAAATCCTGTATTGTGGACAATGCACACAAGACATACAAACATGAGGACTTCTGAGGATTTCTTTTTTACAATTTAAAAAAAGAATTAATACACAAATGCACACCAGCAGTACTGCAAAGGCTGTGAGATGGTTGCAGCTGCAGGTTGTTTCTTCAGAAGTGTTGTTGACAACACTGCAGCCTGCACGGCTCCAGCCTCCTCTACCACCTGAAGAACGGAAAAATCCACATGAAGGGAGCATTCCCTCCGAGACCAAATTGAATTTTAACAGACCGTGATTAGCAGTTTTGTACTCACCATTTTGGCTGAAGTCCCAAAATGCACAGGAGGCCACATAGTTTGCCTTCAAATGAACAGCAGTGAGAAAATAAGAAAGGAGAAAATCATCACAGGAGACTTATTTTCCAGCTTTTGATAATTTACAGATAAACTTTTACTTAGAGAAAAATTATCAGATGCTCTTTTTTAAAAATGACTAAAGGTTTTTTGTCATTATAGTTAGTCTTCAATGGTACACTACCAAATCCATTGCATACTAACATGTATAGGGTTGCTGTTTCTGATGGTAAGCGTAATGTTGTCCCTCAAGTTGCTGATTGACAGATTGGCCACACTGGCAGCCAGAACTGGACTGACAAGGGTTTCGTTACTCAATGAAGTATCCTGGAAAAAATACGGACATTTTTATTTAAATATACATTGAACGTACAATGTTAATAAAACTTTATTACTTTTTATTTATTTGTCAGACATCGTCGTAATGTGACAGTAAGACAGGACCTGGAAGAAAACACTGTTTGTGTAGAAAGTGAATTGGACTCTGTTGGCCTGCTGTTTCTGCTCCGGACTCAGACCGGCTGTGAGGGATGAGGGCAGGTAGACCGACCCAAGAGCAGAGACTGAACTCCTGAACTGAGACCTGGTTGGTCCACTGAGCTGGATGGACAAAAAAACAGCAAATAAGAGGAATTCATCTGTTTAAAGTAATATAATACATGGTTGACCTCTAACAAGAGCCTCTGTTATTTTTATTAATTTATTAGTTTTAGCAAAAGTGATCCAAACTCTATTAACCGCTCAATCCTCCTCGACACGGGTGGTGTTTGTGAGTGGGTTTTTGAATTTAACACTGGTGCTATCTGAAACTCTCCATTTGCTACTCAAGGCAACTTGTTTTGCTCGATTTACGAAAAATATTCATTCGTTCCTAAAAAATAAATAAATAAAAAATAAGAGTGAACTTTATAAGTGATGGAGCACAAGGAGCAGAAACACTACTGATATACTTATTGTTAGAGCCATTTAGTGAAAGGCCATTTTGATTTGATTTCTTGATTTATGTGCAATGTGCCTTTAGTGACGTCATATCCGCCCGGCCTGTAATTGGTCAGATTTTTAACGCGTTATGTGTTGCATAATTTGTTTTTTAGTAGAAGCAGAAATCTGGGAGAGCACAATAGTTTTTGACCGTGTTTATTTTGTAATTGTTTTGAAGAAGTTCAGTAAAGTTAATCAGAAAACTTGGGACTGAAGACTTTTTATTTTTTGAAGCACGCGTCAGCTATATGCTCAGACATTTGCTTGAGTGCGCATTTTTTTTTACTTTGATAAAAGACGGAGCTACTCTTACACTTATAATAGGGATTATTAGAGGTGTTATCTGAGAATATGGCTTGTTGCCAGACCGAGATGCAGAATCTGAAGTACTGCAGCTGTCAGAGTTAAATACTTTTCTTATAAAGGTGCCACTAATGCCACTAAAATCCAACACATACTGTTTTCATATTAAAGCCTCCTCCCTAAAGTCAGTCTCTCCAATACAAATGATAGGAATGCGTAGTGGTGATTATGTAAATAGCCATTTCTCATAATTGTCTTTTTGTCTGTTTTTATTGTTAATAATTATTATAACTACATAAAATTAAAAATCATGTGCCTTTGTGCTACCTGGACATTATTTGTGTTATAAATATTAATTGAAGTTGATGAAAAGTTGGTCCCATCCACTGTCTTGACTGCCACAACCAGTGAGGTTGAATAGAGGATCCCTGTGTCACCAGTGACAGCCAGCTTAAGACCCAGGTCATCCACCATACGGATCAGCCTGTGGCCAGGAAAGACAACAGAAACATGATGGGAAAATCCAATTTGCAAGTGCATGTGTTTGTGTTAGAGGCATGTGGGTCGAACCTGTTAGCCGATGAAGACACTGCCGCTGAGTCACCGTCCATAAGGTTGCTGATGACATTGAGGGTCTTTTGCCCTAGGTCCTGAGAGACAGTAGGGCCGTCAAGAAGCTCTTCCAGCTTACCCACCAAGTGCCCCACCTGCAACATCCATCAATTTACAGAAAGTTTGTCAAAATGTTTGTCCAACATTTCAGAAGACTGACCAACAGTTGAGAAGATCAGTGGATTCACCCCAGAGGAGTTGAGCTGAGACGCATCATATGTTTGATTCAATAACACGTTTGCTTGTTCCACCTTCTGTTCTTCACTTTTATTTGTCTCTATGGTGGTTGTGGAAGTAATTTGAGCACCTTGATGAGAAGTCACAGTAAAAGTCATTAGTCTAAATGCAGCTTCAATTAGACTTAAAAATAAATAAATAATTGAAATATGAAATGTACATACTAGTCACTGTGGTTTTTGTAGTTGGGCTGTTGAGCTTGGTGGTTTGGAGAGTTGTTGTCGTAGCCAAGGAAACCTTTGAAGTAGTAATGTTTATATGGGATGGATCACGCGAAGTAGTGGTAGCAGTAGTAGTAGAAGTAGAAGTTTTAGAAGAAGAAGTTGTAGGAGTTTCGGTAGCAGTTCTAGTGGTAACAATGAACCCATTCGTAGCCTGGTTGTTCGGTGGAGTTACTGTAGGTGCAGTGGTGTAGTTATCTTCCACTGTTGGATTTTTTGTGGTTGTTGCTGTGGACACTCGTGTGTTCTGTTGCATTTCCCCAGGTGTTACAGTGGTACTGCTAACTGCTGCAGTTTGATAGTTAGATTCAGTAGTAGGAGTAGTAGCAGTGTAAGGGTCCATTGAAACTGTGGTAGTTGTTGTGTTTCTTGATATTTTGGTATGATTTGGTTCTTGGGAACTGCCACCAGATGTAGTTGTACTGTGACTGTTGCTGGTTATAGCTACTGATGTGTAATTGGGAGATGTTGTAAATGGGCTAATTGTTGTGTAGTTAATGGATGTTTCTCTTCCATTGTAAACTGTTGTGTAATTGCTTCTGGGTGAAGTTGTGCTGTGCAATGATGGAGATGGGATGAATGTGCTAACTGTTGTGTTACTTGTGACTAAACTATTGGTTGGTGTCCTGCTGCTGTTTGTTATTGTTGTGACTATAGTCGTGTTGGACTCTGCTGTGTGTTTGGCAGAAGGTGCAATGGTAGTTATATTGTTTTCTGCTCTGGTATTGACAGAAGGTGTGACTGTAGCTGTGTTGTAATCTGCTGTCTGATTAGGAGATTGCATAACTGTACTTATGTTGTACTTTGTTGTACCATTGGCAGAAGGTCTAAGGGTAGTTACATTGTACTTGGCTGTGTTAATGGGAGAATGTCTCATAGTAGTAATTGTGGAATCAGTTGTGTTACTGACAGAAGGTGTGACTGTAGTTGTGTTGTAATCTGTTGTGTGATCTGTTGTGTGATTAGAAGAATGTGTAACTGTAGTTACGTTGTACTCCATTGTGTTAATTGCAGTAGGTGTGACTGTAGTAATGTTGTATTCTGTTGCGTTAATGGCAGAAAGCATGACTGTAGTTATGTTGGATTTAGTTGTGTTAATGGCCGAAGGTGTGACTATAGTTATGTTGGATTTAGTTGTGTTAATGGCAGAAGGTGTGGTTGTAGATTTGTTGGATTCAGTTGTGTGGTTAGAAGAAAGTGCAACTGTAGTTATGTTGTACTCTGCTGTGTTATTGACAGAAGGTGTGACTGTAGTTGCGTTGTAGTCCATTGTGTTATTGACAGAGGGTGTGGCTGTAGTTGCGTTGTAGTCCATTGTGTTATTGACAGAAGGTGTGACTATCGTTGTGTTGTACTCTGTTGTGTTAATGGTAGAAGGTGTGCCTGTATTTATGTTGGACGTTGTTGTTTCACTGGAGGGAACTGTTACTGTAGTTACACTGTTTATTGTTCTGTCATTTGGAGAAGAAGTAACTATAGTTGCATTGTACACTGTTGTGTTAACAGGAGAATGTGTAAAAGGAGTTATTATATTGGACTTAGTTGTGTTAATGGCAGAAGGGATGACTGTAGTTGTGTTGTTCCCCATCGTGTTACTGACAGAAGGTGTGACTGTAGTTGTTTTGTTCCCCATCGTGTTACTGACAGAAGGTGTGACTGTAGTTGTGTTGTTCTCCATTGTGTTGTTGACAGAAGGCATAACTGTAGTTGTGTTATTCTCCATTGTGTTGTTGACAGAAGGGGCGACTGTAGTTGTGTTGTAGTGCATTGTGTTACTAACAGAAGGTATGACTGTAGTGGTGTTGTTTTTGACAGAAGGTGTGATTGTAGTCATGTTGTTCTCCATTGCGTCGTTAACAGAAGGTGTGACTGCAGTTGTGTTGTTCTCGATTGTGTTGTTGTCAGAAGGGGTGGGTGTAGTTGTGTTGTAGTCCACTGTGTTACTGACAGAAGGTATGACTGTAGTGGTGTTGTTTTTGACAGAAGGTGTGATTGTAGTTGTGTTGTTCTCCATTGTGTTGTTGACAGAAGGCATAACTGTAGTTGTGTTATTCTCCATTGTGTTGTTGACAGAAGGGGCGACTGTAGTTGTGTTGTAGTGCATTGTGTTACTAACAGAAGGTATGACTGTAGTGGTGTTGTTTTTGACAGAAGGTGTGATTGTAGTCATGTTGTTCTCCATTGCGTCGTTAACAGAAGGTGTGACTGCAGTTGTGTTGTTCTCGATTGTGTTGTTGTCAGAAGGGGTGGGTGTAGTTGTGTTGTAGTCCACTGTGTTACTGACAGAAGGTGTGACTGTAGTGGTGTTATTCTCCATTGTGTTGTTGACAGAAGGTGTGACTGTAGTTGTGTTGTTCTCCATTGCAGTGTTGACAGAATCTGTGAGTGTAGTTGTGTTATTCTCCATTGTGTTGTTGAAAGAAGGTGTGACTGAAGTTGTGTTGTTCTCCATTGTGTTGTTGACAGAAGGTGTGACTATAGTTGAGTTGTTCCCCGTCGTGTTGTTGACAGAAGGTGTGACTGTAGTTGTGTTGTTCCCCATCATGTTGTTGACAGAAAGTGTGGCGGTAGTTTTGTGTTTATTTATGTTGGACGTTGTTGTTTCACTGGAGGCAACTGTTACTGTAGTTACACTGTTTATTGTTCTGTCATTTGGAGAAGAAGTAACTATAGTTGCATTGTACACTGTTGTGTTAACAGGAGAATGTGTAAAAGGAGTTATTATATTGGACTTAGTTGTGTTAATGGCAGAAGGGATGACTGTAGTTGTGTTGTAATCTATTGTGTTACTGACAGAATGTGTGACTGTAGTCGTGTTGTTCTCCATTGTGTTACTGACAGGTGTGACTACAGTTGTGTTATTCTCCATTGTGTTATTTACAGAAGATGTGAATGTAGTTGTGTTGTCGTCCATTGTGTTACTAACAGACGGTATGACTGTAGAGGTGTTGTTTTTGACAGAAGATGTGATTGTAGTCATGTTGTTCTCCATTGTGTTGTTGACAGAAGGCATAACTGTAGTTGTGTTATTCTCCATTGTGTTGTTGACAGAAGGGGCGACTGTAGTTGTGTTGTAGTGCATTGTGTTACTAACAGAAGGTATGACTGTAGTGGTGTTGTTTTTGACAGAAGGTGTGATTGTAGTCATGTTGTTCTCCATTGCGTCGTTAACAGAAGGTGTGACTGCAGTTGTGTTGTTCTCGATTGTGTTGTTGTCAGAAGGGGTGGGTGTAGTTGTGTTGTAGTCCACTGTGTTACTGACAGAAGGTGTGACTGTAGTGGTGTTATTCTCCATTGTGTTGTTGACAGAAGGAGTGACTGTAGTTGTGTTGTTCTCCATTGCGGTGTTGACAGAAGGTGTGACTGTAGTCGTGTTGTTCTCCATTGTGTTGCTGACAGAAGATGTGACAATAGTTGTGTTATTCTCCATTGTGTTGTTTACAGAAGGTGTGACTGTAGTTGTGTTATTCTCCATTGTGTTGTTGACAGAAGGTGTGACTGAAGTTGTGTTGTTCTCCATTGTGTTGTTGACAGAAGGTGTGACTATAGTTGAGTTGTTCCCCGTCGTGTTGTTGACAGAAGGTGTGACTGTAGTTGTGTTGTTCCCCGTCATGTTGTTGACAGAAGGTGTGGCGGTAGTTTTGTGTTTATTTATGTTGGACGTTGTTGTTTCACTGGAGGCAACTGTTACTGTAGTTACACTGTTTATTGTTCTGTCATTTGGAGAAGAAGTAACTATAGTTGTATTGTACACTGTTGTGTTAACAGGAGAATGTGTAAAAGGAGTTATTATATTGGACTTAGTTGTGTTAATGGCAGAAGGGATGACTGTAGTTGTGTTGTAATCTATTGTGTTACTGACAGAATGTGTGACTGTAGTCGTGTTGTTCTCCATTGTGTTACTGACAGGTGTGACTACAGTTGTGTGATTCTCCATTATGTTATTTACAGAAGATGTGAATGTAGTTGTATTGTCGTCCATTGTGTTACTAACAGAAGGTATGACTGTAGAGGTGTTGTTTTTGACAGAAGATGTGATTGTAGTCATGTTGTTCTCCATTGCGCCGTTGACAGAAGGTGTGACTGTAGTTGTGTTGTTCTCCATTGTGTTGTTGACAGAAGGCATAACTGTAGTTGTGTTGTTCTCCATTGTGTTGATGACAGAAGGCATAACTGTAGTTGCGTTGTTCTCCATTGTGTTGTTGACAGAAGGGGTGACTGTAGTTGTGTTGTAGTGCATTGTGTTACTAACAGAAGGTATGACTGTAGTGGTGTTGTTTTTGACAGAAGGTGTGATTGTAGTCATGTTGTTCTCCATTGTGTCGTTGACAGAAGGTGTGACTGCAGTTGTGTTGTTCTCGATTGTGTTGTTGTCAGAAGGGGTGGGTGTAGTTGTGTTGTAGTCCACTGTGTTACTGACAGAAGGTGTGACTGTAGTTGTGTTGTTCTCCATTGTGTTGTTTACAGAAGGTGTGACTGTAGTTGTGTTATTCTCCATTGTGTTGTTGACAGAAGGGGTGGGTGTAGTTGTGTTGTAGTCCACTGTGTTACTGACAGAAGGTGTGACTGTAGTGGTGTTATTCTCCATTGTGTTGTTGACAGAAGGTGTGACTGTAGTTGTGTTGTTCTCCGTTGCGGTGTTGACAGAAGGTGTGACTGTAGTCGTGTTATTCTCCATTGTGTTGTTTACAGAAGGTATGACTGTAGTGGTGTTGTTTTTGACAGAAGGTGTGATTGTAGTCATGTTGTTCTCCATTGCGTCGTTGACAGAAGGTGTGACTGCAGTTGTGTTGTTCTCGATTGTGTTGTTGTCAGAAGGGGTGGGTGTAGTTGTGTTGTAGTCCACTGTGTTACTGACAGAAGGTGTGACTGTAGTTGTGTTGTTCTCCATTGTGTTGTTTACAGAAGGTGTGACTGTAGTTGTGTTATTCTCCATTGTGTTGTTGACAGAAGGGGTGGGTGTAGTTGTGTTGTAGTCCACTGTGTTACTGACAGAAGGTGTGACTGTAGTGGTGTTATTCTCCATTGTGTTGTTGACAGAAGGTGTGACTGTAGTTGTGTTGTTCTCCGTTGCGGTGTTGACAGAAGGTGTGACTGTAGTCGTGTTATTCTCCATTGTGTTGTTTACAGAAGGTGTGACTGTAGTTGTGTTATTCTCCATTGTGTTGTTGACAGAAGGTGTGACTGTAGTTGTGTTGTTCTCCATTGCGGTGTTGACAGAATCTGTGACTGTAGTTGTGTTATTCTCCATTGTGTTGTTGTAAGAAGGTGTGACTGAAGTTGTGTTGTTCTCCATTGTGTTGTTGACAGAAGGTGTGACTGTAGTTGTGTTATTCTCCATTGTGTTGTTGACAGAAGGTGTGACTGTAGTTGTGTTGTTCTCCGTCATGTTTTTGACAGAAGGTGTGACGGTAGTTTTGTTGTTCCCCATCGTGTTGCTGACAGAAGGTGTGACTGTAGTTGTGTTGTTCCCCATCGTGTTGTTGACAGAAGGTGTGACTGTAGTTGTGTTGTTCCCCGTCATGTTGTTGACAGAAGGTGTGACTGTAGTTTTGTTGTTCCCCATCGTGTTGCTGACAGAAGGTGTGACTGTAGTTGTGTTGTTCCCCATCGTGTTGTTGACAGAAGGTGTGACTGTAGTTGTGTTGTTCCCCATCGTGTTGTTGACAGAAGGTGTGACTGTAGTTGTGTTGTTCCCCATCGTGTTACTGACAGAAGGTGTGACGGTAGTTTTGTTGTTCCCCATCGTGTTGCTGTCAGAAGGTGTGACTGTAGTTGTGTTGTTCACCATTGTGTTGTTGACAGAAGGTGTGACTGTAGTTGTGTTGTTCCCCATCGTGTTACTGACAGAATGTGTGACTGTAGTTGTGTTGTTCCCCATCGTGTTACTGACAGAATGTGTGACTGTAGTTGTGTTGTTCCCCATCGTGTTACTGACAGAAGGTGTGACTGTAGTTGTGTTGTTCTCCATTGTGTTACTGACAGAAGGTGTGACTGTAGTTGTGTTGTTCCCCGTCATGTTGTTGACAGAAGGTGTGACAGTAGTTTTGTTGTTCCCCATCGTGTTGCTGACAGAAGGTGTGACTGTAGTTGTGTTGTTCCCCATTGTGTTGTTGACAGAAGGTGTGACTGTAGTTGTGTTGTTCCCCATTGTGTTACTGACAGAAGGTGTGACTGTAATTGTGTTGTTCCCCATTGTGTTGTTGACAGAAGGTGTGACTGTAGTTGTGTTGTTCCCCGTCATGTTGTTGACAGAAGGTGTGACTACAGTGACATTGGGAGGAGGTGTAGCTGTTCTGTGGTCAGGAGATGGTGCAAACCCTTCCTCAGTAGTTAAACTGTGACTTGTGGTGATGTACCCTGTTGTGTTAACAGGAGAAGACGAGTCTGTTGTTTTTCTGTTTATAGTTGTGTTGCTGAGAGACACTGTAGCTGTGTTGTCTCTTGTGCCATCAGACAAGACTGTGTGTTGTTCAGTAGATACAATCATATTAAGTGGGCTTGTTTGAAACCCAGGTTGTGCTGTTGAGGACTGTGTAATTGTAGTGTGTGCAGCTGTCATGTCCCCTTGTGCTGTATTTTCAGTCGTTGCTTCAGTTGGTTCAGTGGTTTCAGGTAAAGATGGTGGCGTAGATTTAAGGGCTGTAGTGATGCTGTTGGTCAAAGTGGAAGGCTGTGGTGTGCCTGATTTAGTTGTGGGGGGATCCGGGAGGCTGTTAGCCAGAAGAACAGCGAGAGTCTGATTTGCCTCACTATGAAAGAAGAAATAAAAACAAAATCCATAGTCAATTGAGCTATTAATCTGATACTAGTCTTGCTGTAGTAGGAATCATGTCACTGTAACTAACTCTACACATTTTAAAAACACACCAAGATACAGCATTTTGGGAAAAATCTACATCTTTCATAATTTATTTATTTATTATTTTAGAAGTAATGTTTCCTGGATTTTTGTAAACTTTTTGGTTATGATCCTGTTTTTCACTCTCCTAGATTATATTTTCAAACACAGCCATTTTTAATTTTTTTTTTTGGTTCAGTGTGCGATGTCCTATATATTAAGCACTTATTACCATTTAAACACAAAGGGGTCAGGTTGGCAAACATCTGAGGTCGACAGGTTGCTGGTGACCCAGGTCAGGTTGGACGCCAATAGATCACGTGGGAGTAAACCAGGTAGACCGCACAACACTGAGGAAACACAGAGAACCGTCAGGAGCAGTGATAAATGAAGATATAACGGGTTACATAATAGCATGCTGACTACTAACTCATGCGGGTGACTTTGCCGTCACTTGTCATGAATGCTCTGTTAATGTTCTGTTGAACAAGTTCCTTTAGGGTGTAGACATCGACAGGTGCAGACATCTCCAGGCTCACCATGCAGCTGTACAACCTGGAGACCAGCAGCAAAGAGACGTATTTATTATCAAATAGTTCACTAATGGAGGTGTCCAGGAGTGAAATCCCGCACTTGATCATCAGTTACGATTTATTTAACCGCCACCAAAACAAAAAAGATCAGATCTGTTTTCAACATGCTCAGAACAGCTCTTTCCTGTACGCCCACCTTTCTTTTGTGCCACGGCATTCCACGTGAGCCGCCTGGATAAACAAAACGATTCATGAGGCATGATTAACAACTCACACATTAAAACAATTAGCTAAAATGGCAAAGGCAATCTGTTTATGAGGAAGCGGATTAATGTCAAACTGCTAAGAGATTTACCTTGTAGTTCTTTATAATCTCAAAATACTTGTGGCATCTGGAAACAAATGTGCAAATTATTATCAGCAAAATATCCGGTATTGAGGTGTCACGTGATGTTGTAACCAATTTGATTTAACTCAAAACAGGTAAGAGACTTACTGTGACTCTGGGGAGCAGAGCTGTTTTGTCTTAGGTGTTAATAACTGTCAAATCGGGTCAGAAAGTCAGTACGTAGCATAATACAACAGGAAATCAACTTAAATGGTACTGTGCTGTACATACCAAGTGTTTAAGGCTGTCAATATTGAATCCTTGATTGGTGATACTGACTCTTAAGGCATAAAACTCGCCTAAGGAAAAAAAATAAGTAAGATGAAGAGAAGTCAGTGACAGACTTTGAGACAAATAAATACAGTTTTTATCACAGAGAGCTAGTTGAAAAGATTAATATCACCCTAATGACTGTCTATTAGAGTGTGACACGGGAATCCCATACCATCCCGAGCACACAAAAATACTCTCATCATATCCCGATCACGTGACCATTCCCCCCAAAAAATCCTGTCCCGCAAAATCCAGAGAGAAAGACTCCCAAATCCCGTCCCACTCCCTATGTTGTTGTCTAAAGTTATCAGACTCTGTTGCCCCTGTAGCATGTTTGGTTAATCGCAGTCAAATCACTGAGGTTGGAGTCGTTTGGAAGATATTTAGATCCAGCAGAGCGCTGTGTATATCCATATAATGGAAGAGACTGCGTTATTTAGAGGCTGCGTTTCGGTGCCCCAGTCACTCCCATTATATGGATATAAGAGGCGCTCCAACAGTTTCAATTTGTGCAGAAATTATTTGTATTTGTTAAAACATTTGTTCACAGATTAGAAAAAAAACTGTGTGTAAAACTTAACTTTCCTACACTGTGTCACGCAGCGGTGTTTTTGGTTTGGTATTGTCTCGTCATTTCCGGTTTTATTTTGAAATTCTAACTCTCCTCTCGTTTCAGGTCACTTGCCCTTCCTCTTGTGTCACCGGTCTGATTGTCTTCCTGATCCCTGATTGTTTCCACCTGTTCCCCATTACCCTCGTGTGTGTATATATAGTCTGCGTTTTCCCTTGTCCTGTGCCAGTGTGTCATGTTCGTCACCAGGAGTGTTCGTGTTTCCTGCTCATGTTATTCCTTGCTAGCGATAAGTATTACTGTTTTGAAGAATTTGTTTTTGCCTTGTTTTTCCCCTCTGCGGAGTGGCTTTCAGTTTGACCATCGTTTTGACTCAAAAGACTTTGTAACTTTGTTTAATAAAGACACTTATTTTTTGGAACCTCTGCATCTGAGTCCAGCCCTTTATGTACCGGCTTGTCACACTGTGTGACACTGAAGTCACAAGTACAAATTGAGCGCTTGCTGTTGCCTGTAGTTTCATAATTAGAGTGATCTCTATCTTTCCATTTAACTCTCTGCAAGGAAGCAATACGTGAGTCTTCCAATGTCTGACAACATCCCGTTCTGTTTATTTTTTTTTGTCTTACTTGTAGTGTTACAGAAAACGCTGCAATCACAGAAGCCATGTACTCCACCTGAAGCACAGACAAGCATGGTTAGAGTGGTGGAGAATAGTGATTTAAAGGGAGTCTGTGTGTTTTGGATACTCACTGCTGCAGGACTCTGTGCTCGGCTGTGGAGATGGGTTCAAGTTTGGATCCAAGATGGAGCTACAGAGTAAAGATGGATGAGATACAGAGTATGCACACAGAGACACACACTCAGCGTACACAGGAAGTACTGCTCACCATGTGACATTAGAGTGCTGTTTCCACAGGCAGACATTGTCCAGAGGAGGCGTGCATCTCACGAAGTTGCCAATAGAGGCCCCCACATCCTCACACAGTTTCTGACCTGGAGTTCACAGACACACAAGTTTTAGGGAGAAAACAAATAAATTTAAAACTTTTATTAGATTTATTACAGAGTTTTGGTCGCTAACTAAAGCTAAACTAGCTTTAAACTAAAACAAACACTTCACACATAATAGAGAAAAACTATTAAATGACAATAACCTCGTGGCTTGTGAACCAGCCTTCTCAAATTCACTCTCTTGTTGCATGCCAGCTTAGAGTGGTGATGGATAGCATTTAGCATTTTAAGTGAAAGCAGGTTGGATCATCCAAGACACAATGGTCGACTGTGTTTTTAAAGGAGGAACCAGAC
Organism: Planiliza haematocheilus; assembly: GCA_005024645.1. NCBI lineage: Eukaryota > Metazoa > Chordata > Actinopteri > Mugiliformes > Mugilidae > Planiliza > Planiliza haematocheilus. Next base: position 6,425,975 of record SRSE01000613.1, read on the forward strand.
GAGGGTGGATATTTCTGGCAAACCTCCAGACTTCGTTTTTTTTAGGACGTGGATTGAGGGTTCATGTTTTATAACTGACATGGTTTTGACACTTTGTGTGACGGTTTGCATGCCAGCATTCCTGTTGCTGCTTTGCATATCTGTGCAGACACATGTCTTTCCCAAGTGTGGGTGGAGTTTGCATGTTTGCAGCAAAACACTGCACAATGTTTCGGGTTGTCTAACTGTGTGTGTGACATCAAATGTGTATTCAAATGCTCAACCATAAAAAGAAAAGAAAAAAAGCTTTAATTTAAAAAAGAAAAAAGAAAAGAGAATTCTGTCTTAAACAGCGTAACGTATGTGAAAGGTGCGTGTGCAGTGCAGGTAAACTGACTAATAAGCGCTCACCCACTCTCTCCAAATCGCCAATGATTGTCACTTGCATTCCCTCTCCTGCATTCATTGGTGTGTGCATCGGGTCACGCACTAAGAATGGTCGGCAGAGCAGCACCACATCGCAGGTTGTGTAGCTGCAAACAGAGTGATCCGTTGTGAGGAGGTGCAAACTGACGTATGAGATATGCAGCAAACACATGAAAGCAGCCACTGACACGCTGTTACCTTGTGAAACTTTTGTCCGCGCAAGACACTTTCTCTACCTGCAAAGACAGAGGAGAAAGCACTGCAACCATTTACCAGCCTTACAGGAGATATTTTATTCTGAAAAACGTAAAAGGGTTGTTGACAGATTCTGGAGTGGACTGACCCGAAGTGCTGTGTCACCGTTAGTGGGGCATCTAAACATTTCCTGGACCAGATGAACCATAGGTTTTAAGTCATCGTCAGAGGAGCAATTAAAAACTTTTGACATCTGTGTGAAAGATTGAGAGACAGAGGCAGACAGATGTAATAGCATGTGGGACGTGATGGAGGTTGGACACATCTAGTGTTGTGTCCTTTTAATACCCAATCCTTCAATTTTATGGGACCAGAAAGTATGTTGCCTTTCATGTGATTTATAGTTATAGTCAAGTTATTTTGTTGAGGTGGTTTTTATTTGTATGAAAAAGACAACATCCCAGTGGACATCTATGTCTTGATTTCAGACCTTTATAAGTACTGCTAGGGAGTACTACACAATGTATACTGGCCACGCATTAGATCATAACTTAGTCTAATGGCCCCTCAGGTGCATGTGAATACACCACCTTTTAAAACCTAATTCATATCGGTGAATTAACCTTCTACAGTAGCTCTGTGCATTGGATTTCCATAGTGTTCTACTTCCTGTAGCAAAGCTTAAGCTTTCACAGAAACTGTGAAATGTAAAGATCCAACAATATTCTTTTTGACAGAGGGTGCTCTCTTTATCTCTCTTTAGCTCTCTCGTTATTGACATGTCTATGCATATTCACACTATAGCAGTGGCATCATAATGATCATGGTACTGGAGGCCTAGGTGGAAAATGCCTGTCACTGGTGTACGTACATGCATCACTTTTCACTTTCCTCTTGACCTACTTGATGAATTGGAAAACCCCAGAACTGACAGAGACAGCCGATAATAATCCAGTGAAAAGCTGATCTTGCTTCATTAGCTTTGGTATTGAATGTTAGGAAAACAAGCCAAGAAGGACGGGTTGTAAAAGGTCAATGAGTTAACGCTGTCGGCACATCACTCCTTCACTTGTTACACAGCTGCTGGCAGCCCTAGTCATAATTATATTCGGGTGCATCATGGGGCTAAAATGTGATGCTCCTATAAACTATTCCCGTGCCGGCGTGACTAGTTTGCGGCAAGGTGACATTCAGAGCAATTAAACACATGACTCAGTGAAGGGATGGCGACTGAAAGGTGTGAGAAACCCGACGGCGCGGATGAGGGAAAAGTTTATGCACTCACCGAATGGCGGCTGTCTTCTTTGCTCTTAGTGCCATCTTTGACTTCCACTCTTATGGGCATCCAAAAGTAAACACCTGCAGAAAGAATGAAAGCGTTGAAATACAAAAAGCCAAATGAAACACTGTGATTGGACATGAAGTGTTCTTCTTGCTCTCACTGGAACACATTTGGTAGGTGTCACAGTTTGCCAGTGAGGTTGTGTTTCTTCTTAATGCGAGTAACAAGACGCTAAATACAACGTCTAATTACACACCAGTATGCACTAAATGGGCATGTACACTAACCTGAGGTGGATAATGTTCCAGAGGTGCTGTGGCTGGTAGACTGAGTTGGGACTGAAGGCACAGGGGTCCTGATTGGGTTCTCATTTTCTGAACTGGACGAGGATGTTCGAGACGAGATGCCTGGTATGGCTGCAAATTAAACCAGTGGAACCAGTAGTCACGTCATAAATTGTATGCAAGAGTAATATTTATTAAGGCATAATTTGGCATCACTTTTTGGTTTATTCCCCTTTAGTTATATTATCTATAACTATGCAGTTTTTAGATGGAGCAACTGGATTGCACAGGATCTGAACACAACTTGAAGTTAGAAGACTTTGGAGGACATAGGACAAGGCTATATTTAATTTAAAAATGGAAAAAAAAAATGAATAAAAACAAAATAAAGGCATCCAAATAACATTTGTAAAATGGCTGCTGACGTCCTGCTGACAATAAAAAAACTACAACAAACCAAAACAGAGACACACAATTTATCATTCACTTGACTGACTGGCAAAAAAAATGTTGAACATCCATGCCTAAAAGTTTAGTTATCGTTAACTCTCTGGGCAAGCCACGGACAAAACTATAGGCCCAAGCTAAAGTTATCTGCTATTTCTATTTCATTGACTCTCGCTATAATAGGACATGACACCACTCAATTAATTTACATTATTAGTCTAAAACAAACAATGCACAAAACCACAAAGATTTGACCCCACATGAAATAAATTATGCCAATTTCTATGATTTACTTGTAATCAAGCACATAATTGAATGTGAAAAAAATAAAACCCATCTAACGAAAACAATGAACTATAATTAATACATAATTATATTTTTATCGCTTACTCACTTCAATTAATACTGTATTTTGTGTCCCTGATAATTTAGTGGCTTTTAAATGGCATTGCATCAGACAGGAAAAAAATTCACTGACATGATTCGGGCCTGTTTCATTGGAATAGCGTCACCAGCGCCTGACACGCGTTTCTATAAATAAATGCTCTCGTTCACAAGAAGTGGCTTTATCTATAAAAAAATAAATAAAAAAAATAGGCAACAACCATTTGCATAATATATGCTGATGGCCACGGCTTAGAAGATCGTTTTAGTTTTGAATGCGGCAGAAACTTCCTCAACGTAACAAGCATGCTTACCAGGTGGAGGAAACAACGACCGTCCAAATCCAATTGGAAAAGCTGAAAGTCAATGTGCTCATTAAGATAATCCTAACTCTATTTATTTTATTTTTTTCAGACTTATGTTCTACTGTTTCCTAATACACACATAGAGCCATTTACAAAGACAGACACAACATGCGTGTGAATAGAAAAGTCACCTGTAGAAGTAAGCGCGCTTCTGGGCACACGAGAGCCGCTACGTCTCAACCGTTTGTGGTCTACAAGGCATAAAAACATGCAACATTCAACATCCAACATGCATCCTAGAACATGCACAGCTACACATTTACAGACATGTGTTAGCAATGAAAATACGAAACGTTGAACAGAGACGTTTGATGCACTCTCGATGTTTTAAATGAAGACAAACAAGAAATATCCTGGTGAGATTTGAAGAGTTGGACGACATCCATCTTCAAACCTTTGAAGGAATTTCAATATCCTGGAGCATGGCTAAATGAAAACAATTACCTTTTCAGATTCCATTTGATAACTTGAATAAAAAGAAAAATTTGGTTTTGTTTCAGTTTTAAGAAGTACCTTCCTTCTGCAGCAAGAGGGAGTGTTTAGAGGGAGACGCCCTGGCTACGCAGTCATAACGTCGAAGGCTTGACTTCTAATGAAGATTTTCAGTTCAAATACATCATGTTCTGCTCAGAGTTTGGTAAGACTACATCGCATTCAGACTCATGGATCACATGCTACCCTTTGCCTATACACCCATCAGCCACACCACTATGACCACTGACAGGAAATTGACCATCTTGTGACAATTCAGTGTTCTGCTGAGAAACGTGAACACGCACACAAAAACGATTTAGGAGCTACTCGGTAAACATGAAAATCAGCACAAGGTGTTGACCTGGCCTCCAAATTCACTAGATGCCAAACTGATCAAGTATCTGTTGGATGATCCACAGAGGCCCCTCCCCTCACCTCAGAGGACCCTAAGGTCCACCACTAATAACATTTTATTGCCAGACACCACAGGACACCCTCAGAATGTCCATTCTCTGATGAGTCACAACTGTTTGTATGAAGGTGGTCATAATGTTGTGCTTGATTGATGTAAGTTAAAACTAGTAAATTCAAGTTAGTTAGACAAAACACAGTGCATGCTTAATGAATTCCATACAACATGTTGTAAACATGTTGCATTGTTCAGTTTTTTTTCTTAGCTAAAATGAAAGTCTTCCATATTTAGGTTTTATGAACCCAACAGTAAGGCCTATCATGCATTTAGTTATACATGCAGTAACTAATTAGTTTGCATGAGCTCTAGTCTACAGAATAAGTTAACCCAATATTTTTTCATGTCCGTCTCACCACACGGAAGATTTGGGTCTCTCTCTCTTGCATTGGGACTGGTCACTCCCCAGTACTGGGCGTTCCAACCAATCACTGTGCCGTCCTCGCAGAACTCGTGATGACCCAGGTCGGCCCACATGCGGAACAGGTACAGCTCCACTTTCCCGAGGCTGGCTCCAGGGGGTCGGTCTCTGGGACGACAGCCCAGCCACAGCGAGCCGGAAGGGGGGATGGCCTGTGCGATGACTGTCCTCTCTGCCACCATCATCCCATCAACCTGGGACATTTGCACAGCTTGTTAGTTTCTGTCACTGCTTAGTTGAATCCACCGACTAAGGGTTAACCAAAATTATTCGAAAAGAGAAAATTGGGGTAAAACTTATTATTTTTACTGAGGTTGTTACCTGTACTGAGTGGGTAGTGCTAACATATGAAGTCCAAGTACCTTTGTTAAACTGTACTATAATTTTATATAACGCTCAACAGAGAAGCTTTTTGTAGATAAGCTAACATTTTAACTGTAAATAAGCTAAAATGTTAGCTTATTTACTAAAATGAGCTAAAATGTTAGCTTATTTACTGTCTGTTGACCTCTCTGACTTTGAAATGACCTATTATACCTTATATAAGAAACGCTTTGGATGAATACAATGTTATTATAACTAGGGAAAACTGTGGGCATTAGCTGTGGGCATTAGCTTTGCTAGCTGTGGGCATTAGCTTTGCTAGCTTAATACTGAAAGTGGTTTTAGCATTTATACAGTTATCTACATTTGCCATATTAGTTTAAACTATAGTGTGTTTAAAAAATGAACGTAAATAATAAATAGTTTGGCCCTGTGATAGCCCCGCGGACCTTCGCAGGACAACTGGTAACAGAAGATGAAGGAATAAATAATGAATGAATGAATGAATGAATGAATGAATGAATGAATGAATGAGTAACATTTGCTAAAAACTGGAGAAAACCGTAGGTCGCAGTTGCAATTAGCATTAGCATTATCCAGCTAGCTTAAAATAGCGAAGGTATTTCTTTAACAAAGGTATGTAAATAGTTTTCACTCAGCTATGTTGAAGGTCTGTTGGGCTTAAATGAACATACTTATCTAAATAATGGCTTACAGGTGATTGGTTTGTCTTTCATTCCAAACTTCACCTTGTGATATTCTTTAAACAACACTATTAGATATAGTTTTGCGCTATTGTGAGTTTATTTTAATTAAGTCTCAAACTTTAGTACATATTGTGTAATACTTGAGTATTTTTTTATGCCGCCAACTGAATGTCTGCGTCGCAAACATAAACATACAAAACACATACACATTTAATCTTGCTACGTCCAAACTAATTCTAACAATGCTAATACGCAAATCCTATAATATCACACTCATGTAGAGCCTACTTTCTGCTGTTCTTCTTTTTTTATTTACTCTGAGGACACTTTGCAGTAATACTTCAATAATAACTGAGTATTTCTCTGATTGTCTAGTGTATTTGAAGGATGTGAATTCTTCCACTGGGCATAGAGGGCATTACAAGCATTACCTCCAGGCTGAAAGTGTTTCCCTGTACGTCCCTCCGTAGACAGACCCTGTGCCAGTGTGTTGGGGATAGCTGGATTGGAAATCTGTGTCTGACTCGTAGCAGCCACCCATATATCGCCTCGTGGTCTCCCTCCAGCCCCAACTCAGGCTTGGGTGTGTGAACCGAGCTGTAAGAGAAGGCCACCCAGGCTCCAGGGACGACCATGCGAACGTCCACACACACGGTCATCTGGAAAAGCAGCGGCATGGCGGTCCTGTCCTGCAGGGTCCAGTGGTCTTTACAGCCATTTAATACTGCTTTAGTGTCTCCCAGGAAATAGCCAAGTGCTGCAATGAGTAACAAAAAATAAAATTAAGATGAAGGCCTCTTAGGGTGCAAAATCCTTGCACCTTGCACCTGATTTAATTTAGTTAAATAATTACCAGTGTGTGGAGCTGCAGCCAGAAGCAAAAGCCAGACAACAAGAAGAACGTCATATCTCCAGTGTTGGACAAAGCAAGGGCCACACATCCTCCTGGAAACATGAGATAAACAATTCAAAAGAGACTGATATTTATCTTCTGCTTTTCAGTTCAATTTAGTTCTCATCTGCACTTCTCTGTAATCATAATTTGCAAATATTCAAACTGAATTTCAAGCTTTTTGTGGTGAGAACAAAATCGGAATATGCACGCTCACCAGCATCCTCTTTTTGCATTCATAACACTCTTCCGTGCAATCTGCGTTTCTAGATGTGGATATGATCAGTGTCTCATTGTCTTGGGCCGTGGGATTACACAGAAATCTTCCTTTACAGCTTGTAAACTAAAACGATCTAATATTATCTGCTCCTTTGTCTCCATGAAGTATTGACTGTAGGGCAAGGGTGGACTCGGCAGATTGTGTTACACCTCCCTGCATTCACACCTTCAAAAGATACAGGTTATTGTTGCAGGTCATTGAAGCCTAATGCTGTGAATACACTTTAGTTTACATATGTTAAATATGGATAGTACTTTATCACGCATGTTTAGCAAGAAAATACTACTCTGTTATTCTGCTGGCATACCACAAACGCTGACATTTTACCACCTACGAAAGTTGATATCAAGCATGTAGAGCAGCTTATCTGGAGTCAACTTTCTTACCTCCTGGTTTCTCCTTAGCTCTGGTTTTTGGTCCTGGTAGCTATCTATCTTAACTACTTGCTAATGCTAGCTGTGCTCGGCATGTGTTTTAAAAATGGCTTTAAGACCAAAACTTGACTTTTTAAATAAGATGTACAATATACTAAAAATCAAACAAATAAAAAACGGTGAACTCTAGATTAAATTAAACTCAGTTCAGTTGCATGGGTCAAGACAAGATAGACAAAAGCACTATCGCAAATCATACTGAAGAGAGACAATTAGCAAAACAGTCCCAAAAGTTAACTGTTCAAAAGCTAACAAACCTAGCTCTACTCTAAGGATTTGTGTACTTTCATGTAGTTAAAATTTGGCATTCACCTAATGAGCTAAGTTAACAAAGTGGGCCCACTTACACAGGGAAATAAGCTAGATGGTATTTTGCTGCTAAATGCTAACTTTGCCTATCTTAGAATAACAGATTAGCCTTTCACTCTGGAGGGGTTCATGTTATTTTATATGGTTAAGATTAAGCATTAATCTGTAGTTGAATTCCTTTGGCCTCACTAACAACACAAGGAAATAAGCTGTGGTGATTTAGCTGCTAAATGCTAATACTGCTTGTTACCTAACTAGCCTAGAGGGATAAGTGATTTTAGTATAGTCTGGCATGTATTTAATGTTGACTCACTGAGAGAAAGTTTAAAATACAGCTGTAAAACTAAAATATTGAATTAAAGCAACACATATAATACTTCCTTACTAACACTTCCTACATGTGAGGAGAACTGCAGGCAGGTGTTATCTATGCCTGCAGTCATTACATCCATAATCATAAACAAATCTATTCATTTCGTTTTGATAATATCTATGCTGTCCATACTAAAACTGGAACATTTGTTAACGTTCTCCTCCTTTGCGTATTTGCAAATATGGAAAACGCAGAATTTTAAACAACTTCCACAAAACCCACTGTCTGTAGTCACAGATGCTCCGTACTTACATGCTCTATTTACATTACATAATAGCTATACTAAACATAAAACATTGATTTAGTACATAAAAAGCAGTAAAATTAGGATAAGATAAGATAAATGAGGTGACAATTTTCTGACTTACTCAAGACAAAGTAACAGTCAGTCTGAAATACAAATAGTCAAAATAGATTGGATCCCTAAAACTTCTATAGCCTTCTAATGGGAGATACATTTGTCCATCTCACTATCTGGAACTTTCCAAAACCTACAATCCTAAAATTGAATGAAGTTTATGTGACTCAGATATTTACAACACTTGTGATCTGTACGACAAACTCCCTAGAGAGAAAAGGTGTGAATTATCAAAGAGTTCAAAGCCATATTACCTAAACTGGCCTTAAGTAATATCTTATCATTGCAAAACCAAATTATAGGTTTATTTTTCTTCTCTCAGTGGAAATTGTAGGTTTTATTGTTGGAAAACTGGTTGTGTAACAGACAAATAGTCATGACATTGTTAGTCACAACTTAACAGAGCGTGGTGACTGTTATTTCAAGCAATATTCCAAGTTTTTCTAAAATTACAAACACTTCTAATGGAGAATGTTTCAACCATGGTCTTTTCCTAACACTGAGCAAAATCTGTTTTGAAGTATTGATTTTTAACAGTGCATCTCTGGCGTAGCTCTTGATGCCAGTACACTCACTCAACCATGGGTCGCATCAGAGACAAACAATGTATAGATTTTTAGGTTGGAGGATTTATTGCCAAGGGATTGTGCTTTGTGCTGGTGGGCACATTACGCTTGCCTATGGTATCTAACTGAAATAAAATGGCTTTGTCTTGTAGATTGGCTGATTTTAATGTAATGGCTGATGTTGTTATTCTGTCATGTTTATACAAGGCCACACCAAATAAAATCCAGCTGTTGTATCTCCTCTGTATTCTCTACTGTCAGCACGAATATAATTTAATATTTGTTCAAACATCTCTTATTACTAACTTCAACCTAAACGCTAAATACTGGCATCAAGTAAACACATAAGCATATACCTACACACAAGTGGTACTGTGTCTTGACTGTATTAAATATAGTGGGAGTGTCCCCGATGACACACAACCTTATCAAAGCATGAGGACTTTCAGGGTTTGCCGGATGAAGTACTGCAGCATTAGTGTAAACTGGTCAGCGTATATGTGCAGATTTGCCTTTGGTCGCAAAATCTTGTTTTCTAACTGCACAATTCTTCACTTCACAAGAGTTTTCTTTTGTTCACACTCGTGTGATACAAGTATACGTGATGCTGACTTGTGATTTTACATGAAAAACATTAATTGTCTGCTGTTTGTGAATACAGTATCCATGTGTCCATGTCAGAAAAATAACAGTACTGGTCTCAAGGCTTGAGGCTACTATTGTTGCTCCTAAACCTGTTCACACAGTGTGGCTTCCTTTGAAGTCAAAATGATGCACAGGCATTTCTACATTTGCTCTTTTCATTTAGAAAATTCTTGATAAGTTGTAGGGCTACTTTTGACTTTGTTATGTGTATCTTTCAGGGGAAACATTAAAAAAAAAATTATGAGAAAGGTTTAAATGACTTACCTGATACTTCTCAAAAGCAAGTCTTTCGAGTCTTGTGCGTGAATGCATATATGTGTCCTATGGAGGAGAACATGTCCTCTTCAGTCCGGTCATCACACGTCTCCCCATCATTCCTGCACTCTCATTCATGTGTCTCTCAAAAGTCCAAAAGTTGCCACTGTTCACGTCTCTCAGTGCTGTTGCCCCCTCCCTTTTCTGTCCTCACTTGCTCTCCGCTGTTCCTCCAGTATCCACCTGTTTCTTACACAAGAGCATCGCCTGATACCGTCGGGTGGCTGTGCGTTTGTGTCAGTGTGTGCGCGCCGAGGTGCATTCAGGAAATCAGAAATTCTGTAATGCGAGCATTGCCTGCAGGACATGGCAGAAAAAATAATGACACACCCCCACAGAGGAGCAGGGGGAGGGAAGAGACATGGTGATAAACAAACCTAGCCATCTATGAAAATCTATCTATCTGTATCTGTATCTGTATCTGTATCTGTATCTCTGTCTTCGTTTTAGTTCTGCATGACCGGAGGGTAACAGCTGGCAATACAGGATGCAGGGTCAGACAGTTCCTGGACAGGAGTATTAGCCTCTAACTGGTGTGTGTGTGTGTGCGTGTGTTTGTGTATGTGCATGTGCGTTTTTGTGCATCCAGATTAAAAAAAAGAAGAAGAAGAAGTTTGTGAAATGAGCAACAAATTAAAAAAAGTGAAAATTGTGGAGTGGTGACAAACCGGACAAACATAGTCTCTCATACACACACACGCACACCTTCACAGACTGATGGCTGGGCTGTGAATTTGAGGAATGGTAACTGACGTCAGATGTAAAATGAATCCAAACTAGACAGGAGCAGCCTCGGGGCAACATAGCTCTTTGAATCTCAGTAGGTCTTTACTTGTTTCCAGTATGTGTGTGTGTGTGTGTGTGTGTGTGTTTGAGGAAGCGTCTGCTGCAGTTAATTAAGTACCACCGACCACAAGAGGGCGATAAAGACTACATCTACATTTTTCCACTGTGGATCGGGTGTCAGCCTTTGTTCATTTTTTTTTGTACTGGGTGGTAACAAAGCAGTGTCAGATCAGTGGAGCAGAGCAGAACTGCAGCGTTTCCTGCTCTTCTTCAGTGACGCAGCACTTTTTGGCCGAGTTACTTGTGTTCGTGTGTGAGCGCAGTTCAAGCTCAAGTGAATCGAAATCCCAGCGGCGAGCTCTACTCTTTTCTTCTTCTGCTACATTAAACCCGTCCTGATTCCTTTCCTCTGAAAACACTCGTGCCTATTCCTGTGCCTGTGTGGGGAACATCACCTATGCTGCTCGGTGGTGTTGAGCCACTCCACAGAATGTATGTGGGTTATAATAATGCACGTGTTGATCCTCCCGGTAATTCAAATGCAGCAACAGCTTTGTGTCTTTCTGCTTTTTTTAAATCGTTTCAAATTTCTAATGCTTTCGATAGATGGACACATGCTAACGTCAACATATTAGTGCTCAGTGAACATGTTTAGTCGTCGTGAATACTCAGATTAAAGCTACTGTCTTCATTATGATAACAGCTACACACCAGTAATGTTTTTTTGACTGCATCTTGCACAGTGGCGTACTATCACGTTGAGAAACCTGTCCACTGGGAGACATAAAACTGCTTGACGTTTTTGCTCGGTTTCTCATCTCATAGTGACGTATTCAGGGAACATAGTGATACTGAGCAACAATATGATGATTAATCCGTGTCCTGCCTATTTTCCAAAAAGTAAATGGTGTGGTAATCAAATCACAATGTCACATTTACCCACTCATTGACGCAAGAACACACCAGTTCTGTGCGTGTGTGCAACTTGGGTTTAGTGTGTTGCTCGAGGACACTTTAACATATAGTCCATGTGCTAGGAATCAAACCACTAAACTGCTCTGCCTGCTGACCCATACCCATCCCAATGACCTGGTGAAGCATCAACCAATCATATATATTAGCTTCTTTCTCTCTCTCCTCAAACCTTGTTGCAACGTTAACAAAAAGACTGGAGCTTTGCGGGGGAGGGTGGGCTCCTGTGGGATTGCCACTTGTGGCAGCATGATAAATTCTGTGAGCGTTCAAGCAACACCTAAACGGCACTTCTGCGAAAATGTAGCCACGTGATTTGTAAGACTTTATAAGTAGGCCGTCATAACGGCCTTGTTGGTGCAGGAGGGCGGCGTAGCAGTGTGGCGCTCTGAGTTCAAGCCTCACACAGGGCAATGGTAGGGTGTCGAAGTACTGCAGGGTCACAAGTCCATGGCTGAGGTGTCATGACCAAGCTCTGTACCCCAAAAATTGATGGGTTAAAAGTAGAACAATCATCTGATGGGTTGCAGGTAGATACTTTTCAGCTGTCATCAACATAAGCTGGATTAGTTACTTGCGGATCCTGATAGTCGTCTCAGCACAGACGTCATCCAAGGCAGCAGAGAGTACTGGGTTAGACACTGCAGCAAATTGAGAAACCGAAATGCTTTGTTCAGACAAATTTACTGACCCCTTAAGACTCATACCATTTGCAGCTGCCTTGTGTGACAAAACACTGTTGAATTATTTTGCTTGAGCGTCGACTAAAGCCCATTACTTTGTGTTTTTCCCACAGCTCACACACTGGCCTACTTCACTTGTGAAACGTAACTGCAAAATCCACGGAAGGAGCAGTAAACTACATTTGGACTGACAGCGCAATCAAGTGTGGGGAGTGTTGGTGGTTGCTAACGGACTAACCGAGTCCTGTGTGTTTACACCTCGAATGCTCAGTGTAACGATTAAACGAACGGGCCATTAGTAAGGGAGTTAAAGTTGGTGTATTTTGTAAAAATGAATTTCTTTTTTGATAATTCTTTCCTGCTTCTTCAACAATAAACCACCGCCAAATGTTTTCCAGTTAGAAATAGTTTCAGGTAAAGCTCACATTTTCCTGCAACCATTTCTACAGATCATGCAGCACAGCAGTGCTCTTTGAGATTATATTTAGAGAGAACCATATGCAGTCATGTCACTGCATAAGTGATATGACGCAGCCTTGACAGTTAGTGATCCTCCTGGCTCATGCATGTGCTCCTAGGGGAGCTAGTTGGCGGTGCCCATGGGTGGGAAGCCGGTGTCCTTGTCTTACTGATGGTTGTGGCGCCTGTTCACGGCATGAACAATGCGTTCATTCAGGCAGTTGTCAGAGAGGAGAATGGATTAACAATAGCAAGCACTCCCACACACAGACATTCGGCTACAATGATGAAATCAGGAATAAAAAAGGCAACCAGCTCCGGGTAGAGATTAAAGAGAACAATGGTTTCATTCAAACGGATGTACAAATCAGAAGGAGGGCAAAAATCACTCGTTCAGGTCCTGACATCCTTTTTTTGATGAATGAGCTTCATTATGCCATGTCTGATGAGCTAGACGTGTGAAGCAGTAAATATTTTGGTGTATGAAGTTTCCAGTTTCTCGTGTGTCTCTAAAGTGTTCACTGAGTTTTGAGTCACTGTCAATGACTGCCTGTTAAAGTGTTGCTCAAGCGAACATTGGCGTTGTTGGTGAGATCTTCCGTTAACTTCCATCTTAAGTTAACAGGGAAACCAAGATTGATTGGCTGGCTTGTCACCGCATTTTTGAAGCAGCTCAACTTTGATGCATTGTGCATCATGTTGAATGTGCTTTGACGTTTTATACTGCCAGCTTCCATTAAAATGTGCACCAGTCTGTTTGGGAAAAGCAGACTAATTTCTCAGCTATGAGTGAATTTGAGAACGGTACAGATTGTTACAATCGTGTCTAATCTGGAAGCGTCCCCAGGCCCATGTACTGCTTAGGCATGGCTGGGGTCCAGGAGTAAACCACCCAGGTCAGGTGATCAATATCAGAGACACCACTCAAGGTTAATTTTTGGTTCGTGTGTCTGCGGATAGATGCCGACCAGAATTTAAAACAGCAGACAATCACCTCTACATCTACCCAAAGAGGAGACAGTGAGTTTGACTGAGGTCAGACACAGAAAAACAGCCTTCAGACAAAATGCTCTTTCTGTAAAGGCCAGTAAGATCGGGAACAGTCTTCCACTCTCCATAAGGGAGTGTACCACATTACAAACCTTCAAACCTCACCTCAAGCAGTGGTTGAAAGCAAACCAGTCCTGTAACCACTGACTTTTATTTTCTTAGTAATGTCTTGTGATGTGCTCTTGTTGTGATCTATTGTCACTATAATCTGACACATTTTCTTCTATTACTGTCTAAATAGATGTTCATTAATGTGCCCTGTCCCTATCAAATAAATAAATACATAAAACAATAGTTTATGTAAATGAGCTGTTAAGAGCTTCGGTGAGGACTGATCTGAACGCAGTGTGTAGTAGTAGAGATGAAATACAAGAATCAAGCAAAAAAATTTAAATATTTCAATATACTGACCTTTTCATGTTTTTTTCAGCAGGAATTGTAGCTGAAGCTCAAATGTTAAGTGTCACGCATATTTATTGAATCTGCGTAGCTGCACCATTTCAGTATTACATTTAGGATTACTAAAGCAGTGCGGCTTGACTAAGGATGGTTTCCTGAAAAGGTCGGACTCATCATTATTACTCTAGCCTTTTCTCTCTTTTTTTTTTAACTGTTTGAAAACGTGTGACCAATCCACTTCTGTGTGTACCTTAAACACATTTTACTTTTCCACAGTACCACCACATACCACAAAACCACTGAAACCTAAGACCACATTTCTCCTTATTTTGACTTTATTTGTCCAGCATTAAAGTAGAAATACTCGAGTCATACAGATGATTGCCTCATGTCATTGTAGCTGTATTTGTGCAACTTGATATGGCGAAACAGATAGCATTAGCCAGGTAATGTGATTGGATCATAAGCAAGTTTTGGCAATGTGAAAAGTGGGGCACTTCCTCGTATCCTTGGATAAAGTCACGTCCAGGCTCGTCCCTAATTTCTGACTGGGAATAAAACCTCATTCACATGCCACACAGCACTGGTAACAAGCAGGTAACCATGGATACACTGCATTGGAAACCTGCGTCTCTTTCTCTCTCTCTCTCTCTCTCTCTCCCTTTGTCATCATTAGCCTCTTTTATCCTTTACGTCTTTGAATCTGTTTTCTCTTAACCTTCCACTCTTACTTTTCTTCCTGTCTTTCCTCTGCCATTTTCATCCTGTCTTCAGCATTCTTGTGGGCAGCACGCTCAGCGGCTGCTCGGACTACAATGAGCCAATTCCCAGCCGTCAGTCACTATGGAAACGCAGGAGCTGAGAAAACAACATCATCCCATGCTCAGACAGTGGTGATCTGGTCGACCACTCTGGTGCTGTCGTTCATTTCAACACACTCCACCTCCTGTCTCTGGCCCTCTCCTCCGGGCCTGTGGCCCCGGCTCTTGGAGGGGGGCAGGAAGGTGAGGAGGGTGGGCAGGAAGGCCAGCGTGTGCAGGGCCGAGCAGCCGGCCGTGAGGGTGAGGCAGCGAAACAGTGTGTGCGTGAGGTTGGAGCGTATAGAGCCGACAGGCACAAGGGCGGCGCTGTAGCAGATGAGAGCCTGCAGGGAGGGGACCCCGTGTCTCTCCAGCGCCACTCTCACCCAGCGAGTCCTGCTCTCACCCCGACCTGAGGCAAAGCCGCAGAGGAGGGGTCCGCTACAGTCTGCAGAGTGCCCCAAAGCTGATATTAGACACAACACAGACATACAGTCCAGCTCCACGCCCCATAAAGTCATAAAGCCCAACACTCCAAATTGGACGGAGAGCAGCGTAAGGCCCAGCCACACGGAGACCAGCGGCTCCATGACGGCCAGAGAGGACAGACCCAACAGGAAGAGCACCGCCAGCAGTGAGTGTCTGAGAGGGGAGCTGACCGCTGCAGCGTAGCGGTCCAGGTAGACAAAGGAGGGGTTAAAGATGAGGAAGCGGACGCGCGAGGTCAGTGACAGCCTTCGCAGCGTGTCCAGCAGCACTGACATCTCCTCCCGCTTGTTCTCCGTCGTCTTGGCGACCAGGAAGATGCGTGAAGCCGCCACATCGGGCTCCTCGCCCTGGCCGCGCTCCGCAAATATGATGTCATCCGCAAAGTGGGCAAACTGCGGCTCGCGGAGGAAGGAGTGGCGGAGCGTGCGGGTGAAGTTTTCCCGGGGCTGGCTGGTGGACTGGTTGCGGTCTGACAGGTAGTTCAGGTAGGCCTCCAGCCAGCTGATTCTCTGGAAGCCTTTGGCGTATTCAAGCAGGTCCCGCTGCACCGAGGAGTTCCAGTAGGGGGCGCTCTCATAGATGTAGAACCCGATCACGGGCGAGTATGAGCTGAAGTAACGCTGCTGGGCACGGGTGTACAGCACTGTCGCTGTGTCCATGGCAACCAGTGCACTCGGGTCAGAACCCTGGGTGACCTGTTGATAATAGGAACACAGTTGTAACACTTTAAATGCAACTATCTAGTATAAATCATTACACAGGGGCTAAAAAAATCATATCAATCTTGTTATCTCATATTAGCTGCCATAATAAACTTAATGCAGAGGGAAACAAGCAAATATCTTCAGAAACAAACAGGTAATCTGGTGCAATGTGCCCAGAAATGAAGCAAGATAACACGGTGATGCAGACAGCAACAACTTTGATTGGCCTAAAAGTCACTTTCTCATATCAACCATCAGCGCTGAGGAAATTCACCATCTTTCAGACTCCTACACGCCACCTACTCAGAAACTTCTCTCTTTTCTGGACAGCAGAGACTTTTAGTAAAAGTCACTGCTGTTCAGCATTTACTAGGCCAATTTCCTACATGGCTTGCTCACTATTAGTGATAAAATAACAGTGCAGACAAACCAGCACAGAAGTATAAATGCTTACAACGGTGTAGGCTTTTGCGTGGATCCATTGTAACCAAACTGCAATCAACATGTGCTCACTTGTGACTGCATTGTCGTGGTGCGTGCCTCACCTGAAGAAAGCCCATCAGTCCAAAGGAGATGTAAACCAGATATAGTAGAACCACAAAGGGTTTGACATAAGTGTTGGTGATCCAGTCTCCATAGCAACGTCGCACACACCCCAGCAAGAGGTGCGAGTCCTGAGGATGGGGGTCGGTGCTCACCGCGCTTGGATGTGCATGAGGCTGCGGATGCGCAAGCGCGGAGTTAACCACGTGGCCGTGTCCGTGCACATCGGAACTGTTTGTGGTGTGTGGGTGGGTGTGAGTTAGGTTAGGATTCGGTGTGTGAGCGTGAGCGACCCCGTGCGGCAGGTTGGTTGTTTGGGCCTCATCCTGGTAACGAGTGTACATCAGACACCTGTACCAAGCAGGTTTAGAGTCCAGACGGTCTGGTTTGGGGACGCGCCGGCAGAAGCAGCCGTGCCTGTAACCGGTCTCCAAGTAGCCCGTAAACACCAGACAGGAGCTGTAGAAGGACAACATGTAAACATAGCTGACGGTGACGGCCAGGGCGGCGGTGCGGCAGAACAGCCGGACAGCCTCCATGTTGGTGAGCGGGGAGGCGGCCAGGCCCAGGGTCATCAAGTGGAGCATGGTGGAGCCGGAAAAACGCAGCATGACATCCTCGAAGACGCTCGCCACGCGCTCCTTCACATGCTGGTCCTCCCGGGTTCGCCTCCATGATGAGAGCATCTCGAAGGATCCAAAGAGCCCATGACCTGAGAAAACAAAAAAAAACAAAAAACAAATGAGAATCTGAATTATATCAGACCAGGGACGAAACCACAGAAACACACAGAAAGCAACAACTGGGAGTGAAGAAGCATCAGGAGACCAAGGAATACAAATGTGATGACAAACCTTTGGAGGTGTAAAGTGGCCGAGTACCAACTTGAACTAACATCGACTTTAATGTGACAAAATACGGTCGATTGACACATAACTCAAGCGACATGTTCCGCAGGTAAACAGCGTCCACAACTTTGGATCCTACCTCCAAATTCACCATGTACATAACAGGCGAGGAGAGTTGGATGAACCCGGATGGAGCTCCACCAGAAGAATGACGAGCGAATCGCTTCATGTGTAGATGGGGCTTTACTGTTTTGGTTTGTTAACAAATGACACACTATCAGCCTTGCACCAAACAACAGAGGGACACAAGTAGCTGCTAGCTTGTGGACACAATAGAGGATTTGGTGGAAGCTGGTGCAAACCAAATACAGAGGTAAAAGAAGAGTCAGTTTTACCCTTGTAGCAAAGTCAGGTTGCACACAATAAGTGAGGACACACCGTATTAATGTTGTTTTTACTTCCTGCCCGTAACATAAGACCTAGCTTGTGTCAAATCAACCTGATTTCTCTAGCTTGAATGTTTGGATTGCACCCTAGTAGCCTGAACCTATCCATTTTGATGAATCACAGCGGCATCTAAGGATGTGTAACAACAGATCCTCTTTGCGTAATGTCACACTTCAATCCAATTTGAAGCTGAGATAAACAAAATGATGGATAGAAGTCACTTTAACAACTCTGGTCGAGCATCAGATACTCCCTGCTACAAAAACATTGTATGAGAATGCAACTTAAGGACATGAGGCCTCCTGGCCTCCTAAATACATTTACTATTTTAAGGCACATCAGTAATATTTAAAGTTTTAATCAGTGCCCAGTGCAACAAAGTGCATGCATCCACCCATGCATAAACTCATACTCAGTCTCATGTGCATGTAAATTTTCTTGTAAGTGCAGCAGATGGTTTTTGATGTGTGTTTTTTTTTTCTTCTTCAGCGGTTGCCATGACACCAGTGAGTCACCAGTGACACACATACACCCCTCCTCCTCCTCCTCCTCCTCCTCCATTGACCTCACCATGGCGAAACACCTAACACCTCAGGAGAGGCGAAACGTACCGACACTTGAGGCGCGGGTGCATCAGAGAAAGTCTGCCGATCTGAGGTGTGTATGTGCTTTCATGTATTTATGTGTGCGTGAGAGAGAGAGCGAGAGAGAGAGAGAGTGCGAAAGAGGGCTAGGGATGAGACCCTGAATGACAGAGAGAGGTGGGAAGGTTAATGTAGAGAGAAGACGGGAGCAAAAAAGAGTCTCGAGAAAGCACTTAGCCAACGATTTTGATATGACACAGACACACACATTAAGGCACTAACACATGAAAAAATAAAAAATAAAAAACACTCCAGGATGTTTCCTTTTGTGTGAAACAGCGTCAGAGATGTTTCTTGTTGAGTCTCACCAACTGTCCAAAACCTAAAACTAAATTATAAAACAGGAAAAGACGACATCTCATCAGAGGAGACACTAGTATGGCATCTTTGGAAAGGTTGCAGATTCTAACCATTAATTCTTCAAATCAATATTATACTAGAAATGACTCGTAATGTTGTTATTGCGTTCAGCCGTTTCCTGAAAGTCGGCTCCATGCATCTAAAGAAATGGTTGTCGCTAATGAGTTTAGGAAATGGCCATTCCAGGTGGCTAATGTCTAGGCTCCAACAAGCTCACAGTCGACCCGATGTACGCTGCTCACATGCTCTCCACCTCCCCTTCCTCCACCGCTAAGACAAAGGTGCGGAGTGCAAAGTTAGACATGGCCCACAGAGCCACACTAACCACATTAATGGCTATTATCATCATCAACACAGCACTTTCAAATAACCCAGAATTATCCTTTAACGTCATCACTTCTTTCTATCGCCCTCCTTTATGCACAATCTCACACCTGGTGAGTTAATGGAGCATCGCCTCGTGAATGCGTCTCCAGCTTTTCAACTGAACAAGTCCTGGGTGAGACTGTCTTTTGTCTGGAGAAGATAAAGAGTCTGTCGCCGCTTTTTGAAACATTAAATATAGTGCAATTCTCCCAGTTCCTAATCCGATCTTTCTCTGCAGCTCTGCCACATCGTTTCCTCTCTCACCTCACACTTCCACCCACAATTTTTCTGTCTGCCCACTTGCATTCTGAAAAGATCCTCCTCCCTGCCTGCCAGTCTCGGGTCAAACTACAGTTTAACTTAATTTTCTGCTAAGAGATTCCTTATCTCATTTTGAAGGGATATTTCATAGAACCCATTCCCCCGTCTCTTCCGTTTGTCTGTTCACTCTGCAGTTATTCGACTCCAGCCTCTCCTCCTCCTGTGTCTGTCTCCTCTTAATCCTTCTATTTTTTTTTATCTGCGTTGAACCAAAAAAAGGTATCTGTACCAGTGGTAAGATGTCAATCTTCCACTACGCTTGTGCACACAAAACATGTACTGCTCTACAGCACACCTGGTGGTCAGAAACGTCACAGTGCACCTTTAAGCCCCTTCACAGAGTTAAACCATGTCATACATTCAAACTGGGCCCTTGTGAACCTCAGACATGCATGCTGCCATATTTAATCATCAAAGGACAAATGGTGGATTTAGCTCCATTCATACATATCCAGTTCTGTTAGTGCCTGTTGCACCAAAGGTTTCTTTATTGAAAGACAACCTTGGACTCTATGGACCCTTGGGAGAAATTTGAAACACAGTGAGTCTCTGTGCCCCCATCACCAAACAAAAGTGACATTTAAAAGGCAAAATGCACAAACTGACATCTACAATTCAGTCTATAAACTAGAGATTAAATAACAGCCTGATATCAATGGATAATGAACCTGTTCCAAAAACTCCCAACTGCAACTCTACTACATTTGATGGGACAGAAACGAAGCTGCTTAACAAGTGCTGCTTCCATTTTAATTTCAACAGGACTTCTAAGCCGCCTCCTCATTGAATGTGCTGCGTTCCGTGGCAGTGGGCTGCAGATTGATTAGACTGAGTGTTTAATTAAGTAGTTACTTTAATACAAACCATAATGTTTCCCTAAAATGAAACCAGTATTGTCTGTTCCTCAACCTAACCAATTTTAGAAGAAACTGATCATATCACTTGTGTTGTACAGAAATGATGCATAGCATACAGCACATTGTTTAATTTGGATGGCTTTTGAGAATGAAACTGTGTAAAACCTCTGGATTTATTCCAGCCTCTAGCTGCTGCAGCTCAAAAACATACTCAGACCTTTTAGTTCTGTTTTTTTTGTCACACATCAAATCTGCTGTAAGTGCTGTCATGCACCCCCTCAGTAAGGCGAGTTCATAGCCTAAGAGTATGTCAGTCATTTTGATGATGTCTCTACTTTGAAATGGCCTTTTGCCTGAGGCAGGCCTCAGCAACATCCACCACAACACATACACAAAGCAAATGGTAAAAACAGATATAAAAGCCACTGTGGCTTCCACCTGCCACTGAGTAGAATCAGCTTTCTTTGATTTCTTTTATCCGTTGTTGTTAAGACTGTGCTCAACTTCCGTAACTTCAGGGAACTTCCGAAAACTCAAAAGGCATTTACCTATATCCTACGTATTCGTTCAAGATCAAATATATAAGCTTTAAACCTACCAAGCATGACGAAAGGGATGCCCAGGTATGTGGAGTTGTAGGTGGCCCCGGTCAGGTTGAGTATCCCAGCAGCAGTGAGGCCTGATAGTGTGATTGACAGCAGAGCCAGTAGTCCCAGCCAAGGTTTGGACCTCACACAGTCCCTCATAGAGCAGCAGAAGATGGCCAGCACACCACATACTCCCAAGCTGGCTAACAAGGGGCGACGTGCCAGCACAGAGGAGAACTGGAAGTCTGTCCTCAGAGATGAAGAAGTGGAAGGGTAAAGCCCCAGCTTTGGATGGAGCGCTGCAAACTGTTGCAGCTCAGCACAGAAGGCCTTCTCCCACTGACTGGCCACCCTGTCCATCAGGCCACCTCTGGCTTGGAGGTAGTAGGTGAGCTGCAACGCCCGGGCAGAACGGACGCCTTCGCCCCTAGCTCCTGTCCCCTGAGCTCGCACTGCCCCGCTGGGACCCCAGCCCTGCACACCACCAAGCTGGTGGCCGATGTACGCCTGCCGCCCGTCTGCAAGCTGTGTTATTGGGTACCGCAGGACTGGGATGGTTCGGTTAGAAGTGCGAGCCAACTGGATCTCCTCCATGGCACGGATAATGTCATCAATGATGCAGACGTTTTTGTCGTCGGGGAGACAGAGGTAGGAGAAGGAGTAGTTGAAGCTGTTGAAGCCCGTGGCTGGGACCGTGACCTGCATCTGGTAGATCCGCCTGTGGAGCTGTAAGCAGATAAAACAAGAGAGAATGGGGTGTATTTACTGATGCTCACTGTGGCTAATTCTGCCGGGATGAAGAGGAAAAAGTTTCTCTCTGAAGCATAGAAAAACTCTTGAGTGTGAGCGGCTCATTTGCCAACATTGTGTCCTGTTTGTGTGAATAAGAGGGCGAGATGTGTGGGGGTGTATGTATGTGTTTGTCTTACTCAACTGAGTAACAATACTTGTCTCAGAGTCCTCCTCTGTTTCTATGGCGAGAGGACAACAGTGCCAGCATCCACAGTACTGGTTTCTAAGCAACAGGCCTGATGCCAGTCTCTGCCACCATGAACACAGGCAGAGCTGTCTCCCATCTCAGAGTGCTGCATTAGCTTGAGAGTATTGTTATGCAATGGTTTTGTTTTCAAAGTTACTTCCTTGCGCCCACCTGCCCTAAGAGTTGTTGTAAGATATATTCACTGGTCAAAAACAAAGAAAAACACGCACTCTCCAAAAAACTCTCAGGAACAAACTAAAGAGGTGCACGGCACACTGAGGAAGACGTTGTCGAAACCGGTCTGTGCATGTTAAGCGCCGACGCAGTATGAAATAAAGGACAATAAGAAGGACACGAGTGCTGCTGGCCTTTCTTTTGTTTCTTTAAGATATATTCACTGCAATGCCCTGGCAGAGATACATTCACTTATACCGAAAAAAATCAAATAAATGAATAATGGGAGAAGTCTAAGTCATTTGAATTCATCCTCTGGAGCTTATCCCCAAGGAGCTTACACCTACAGCCAAATTAGAATTACCAATTAACCTAACAAGCATGTCTTTGGATGGTGGGAGGAAGCAGGAGTATCCAGAGAGAACCTACGCAGACACAGGGAGAACCTGCAAACTCCACGCAGAAAGGACTCAGCCTGGATTTGAACCCAGGCCCTTCAGTGCTAACCAGCACACCACTGCTCCACAAAAAAAACACAAAATCTCCACTGCTTGAATCAAACTGAGAGCTTGTACTGATAGGGATCCCAGTCCTACTCCAAATCAAAGAGAAAGAGTTAGAGATAGATTGATCTAGGCTGACTATTTCACAGTTGTAAAAGAGCTGTCAAAAGAGAACCAATATATTTGCCAACAAAGGCTTAAATACTCAGTGCAGTCAATGGGTGTGACTCACAAGTCCTACTCTCTTTGCATGTGGAAATCCTGTCTAGTTCTTTCTCTCACTATCACTGTTACCGCTCTCTCCGCCAACACTCACTGTACCGTAGCTTAGTGCGTGCAACAAGTTCAGGTTCATTCTCAAAGGGAGAGGCTTCTGTAAGTGAAAGTAGGCAGACTGAGAGCAAGCAGTGACACACACACGCCAAAAAAAAAAAGACATACTACAGCGCTCTGTTTTTAGCATCATCCGGTTTCTCTCGGTTGCAGCTCGTTGGCAGTAAATGATGCACAGCCCCGAACAAGCCTACCTCTAACCGTGGCAGCCCTCTGTGGACCAACACTGTATTCCAGGTTTACTGTAAATAAAATGGGTCACAGGAGAAGCAAAGCACGGCAAACACGGTCTGCACAATGTATCTCAGTGCCTCAGCAAGCTCTAATTACAGCCTCATAACATCAAGAAATCGTTTAGCTAATTTCTCCAGGGGTGCCAAACTACTACTCGTAACTCCATCTAGGAATATATCGGCATGGAGACAGAGGCCTCGAGTCACCGGGATGATCTGCTTCATAACCGTAAAGGTTGTCAGGGTAATTTGATGAGGGGCTGTGTTGTTCAGTTTAATGACTATAAATCACTGAGAATGAGGAGGATGAAAGCTTCTGTGTGTTCACTGCACCCGCAGATACTGACCTCTGCCTCGTGTGTGGTTCTGAATGAGGGGTTTGTTTTCAAAGATGGATCTTGCATTATTTTTAGGTGGATGGACAGTGATTTTCAGGCGTAGGAGTTCATTGTTAAATGCTTTAACCCGGCGGCATTGTGTTTTTAGTTGGCATTTGCACTTCAAATTTGGTCGGGTTGTAATGTTTGAACAATTTGTACTGTGTAATTTCATTTTAGCAGTTTGGTCATGGTAATTGCTCATGCTGTTACTTTGAATTAGTTTTCTTTCTTTTACTGGTATATCTGTCGATGAAAAAACAGATCAGTTCATTAGGTACAAAGAAGAAATGAAATCTAACAGTTCTACATTAAATCTCCCTTCATGACTGTTGTAATGTTTATGTTGAAGCAACATAAGAACGGTGGTTATTTCAACTGTATGTTGATTTTGGAGGATGTAGTTGGTGGTACTGTGTGTTTTTGTTATTTATCCTTATTAAGCTGAATAACTGGGTTTTCCAATAATAGAAATGTATGCTGGTGCAACTCAATTCAGTAATACGAACCACACGAACTAAAGTCTCCAAAATGACAAAAGGCAATTGAATCAACATTCTTCTCAGTTATTTTAAATGAATGCTAAAATATATAACCTTTGTAAAGAGAAAATTTAGTTTAGGACTAGCGTACCTAATGAACTGGCAAGTGAGTGTATGTCAGCATGTATGAATAGCCATATATATTTCTGATATGATCCTGGGACTTTCTTCAAATTAGTCGCAAACACTAGCCACAAAAAAGGATAATATAGAGTATTTGAATTTATTAATATTTAAGTTAAGTGGGTGAATATTTTACAGTGTAAACGACTGAATTGTATTGTGCTGTACCCACACATGGTTCTATTATTCACCATCTTATTCAGCAGGCTAAGCTAAATGACAGAAACACTTTTAGGACATCAGCTGAATGATAACTATTTAGTGCAGTAATATATTTGTTTTTACTAGTGCAGAAGTGGCCAGTGCGTATGCATTTAAATATATATTGTCTTATCTTTTTAGTATTTTCTTTAAATTTGTCACAAACATTGTCTCAAAATGAAAAACAAAACCACCAACAGTAAAGAGCATTTGAATATATGATTATTTAAATAAAGTAAGTGAATGTTTTTACAGTGTAAAGAGACAGAGTGTGGACCTGGGATGCAGCTTTAGCTTCATAAATATTCACCCTATTGTTACTTGCTTTAATCTTTATCAATATTAAAACGTATATTGTTTTAAAGTGTAAAACTTGTGCATACCTTTAGTATGGTGTCCAGGTGAACCGGGTCCAGCACGCTCCCCTTCCGGGTTGTGACAATCACGCGCCCGTAGCGACCTGGCGTCTGCAGGTCCGAGTAGAGCGCGTGCTTGGAGCGGTTGACGGGGAACAGGCTGCCCACCAGGTTCCCCTCTATCTTAGCCAGGCTGTGCTTGGGCGCGAGCAGGCTCTCCACGTCCTCCTCCACGCGGTACCGGCTGAAGCTGGCGCCCAGCAGGATGGAGAGGAGCACGGGCGCCGAGGCGAAGAACACCGGGTGGCTGGCGACGAACCGGCCGAGCGCGTGGAAGGAGGTCCTCAGGCCCGCGTGCAACACCTGGCGCAGCATCCTAGCGCGCGGCCGCGGCTCGAGCCTCTCCCACCGACCAGAAAGCCGCGGAGCTCTGCCGAGCATCAGGGGCTGCCGGACGCATCGGTGGGCTCCGTCGCGCTCCGTTTGGAGTGGTGGTGACGACGTCGGGTGTTGACGGGATCTGTGCCCCGCAGCAGCAGGTCACCAGCACTGGAGAAACCAACCCTCCTCCTCCACCGGTCACAGGTGCGTGCTTTTCCCGCGGGTTCTCTCATCCACTGGGGGAACAGAAAACTGCGAAATGATCAAGCATTTCTCTGCTCTGCGGTTAGAAAGCACATCGACAGGCTACTTTACATTTAACGGGCACTTCCCCGCTGCGTCCAGTGCCTTCTGCAAACTGTGCGCAACAGCAAAAAAAAAAAAAAAAAAAAAAAAAATCACAAATAGACTTGTTAAGCTTCTCCTAAAAACTGTCCCAGTAGTTGTGATGGTGCAGGTTGCAGAGAAGACGCACTGTAGTTGCGCTACACTGAAACCAGGCAGTACATACCTACAGAAGAGAGCGGGGGACCGACCCGGCGATGACGGAGATCTTCAAGACGCATTTAGACCAAGACGTATTCCTGCCGGCTGTCCGTGCGCACAGCTCCACCCTGCATCACCAAGTCACCAAACAACCTGATGGGTGGTCGAGGTGAGAGTCGCAGAGATGTGCGAGCTCTGGGAATGCCGGTCAGCCCAAACTGGCTTTCCTCTGCGGCAGAAGGTTTCCTATCGTCTTGTCTTCTCCTCCCCTCATCTCCCCGGTGCTTCTTTGGCGGAGCCCCCCTGCTCATCCTCCACTAATTACCGGCTTTCAAACCGGAGACTTGCCTTTCTCCCTCTTTTTGCACCGCCCTCCTCACCACCCCGCACCAAGCCCCCCTGTTTTTTTTTTTCTTTCTTTCTTTCTGCCCCGCCTCTCGCCGTTCCGTTTCCGCGCCGCTACGATGCAGGGAAACGAACACACTTGTGTGCTGCGAAGATTTCTAGGAATTCAGCTCATTTAAAAAGTGTTTGTAGTGACGTTAATTTTACTACACTGGCGTCATGGTTGATTACAGTCACAGAAAAGTAGTGTTGCTGTGTGAACAGAATACTAATGTCATCTTCAGTGTTTCGATGTTCTCAGGATTGATTCCTTCTCTTTTTTCTGTCTCTTTTCTGCAGGATAAAATATTTTATTTATTTTTTTGTGGCACATGACGGATGCCACCTTTCTAATTTTGTATATATATACTGCTGTGACACACTGTACATGTCCATAGCCTGGTTGCAGATGCACGAAGCGTCTCTTAGTTGCTGTTGTGTAGCCCGTTGCCATGGAAACCAGACAAATTACTGTCTTTTTTTTATTTATTTATTTATTTTATTTTTTGCAAGCCCGATCGTTTCCATGGCAATGATGATGCCACCCATCCCCCCGCCAAAACACACAGATGCACAGCGGTGTACCCACACACACACAAACACACACTCTCCGTCACACACACACCTGCTGACTCCCAATCTGCTGATGGTGTGGAGGTGTCTGATCCGGTGACATTAAAAACAAAAGAGACTCAGGGAGAGCGAGAGGGAGAGAGGGAGACCAGGGGCAGGAGGGGATGTGGAGACGGTAATGAGTGCAGACAGACCAGAGATCGCTCTCCTCTTGTCTGTGGGTCTTTGTATTTAAATCAGTGAAGCCAAATAGGCAACCAGGCGTTGCTCTGCCTGCATGGGACCTCTAATGTGTTCTTTCCTCTCTGCAGATATCATCAACCAAGGCTGTTTGGATTAAAAAACGTTCACTACTCTTCATTTTTGGACTCACTTCCACAGTAACCACATGAAACTCAGAATAAAAAATGCTATAGTTGGAAATATCCACATAATTGTAATCTGTTTGATAAAGGCACTAACGGCACATACATGCATCTTTGTTATGTAATGGTAATTAGCCGATATAATGGATCTACTTAATTAAGATGATGTGGTTAACTTGAGTGGAATCTATAAAAGTCTCTGCAATATTTCCTTCAGGTCTCCATAAAAGGTTTGAGTTCCCAGTAATGAATATATTCACACTTCTTCTTTCGGACACATATGATTTACAGAAGAGTAATACACTATTTAAGGAAATTAAAAATGAAAAAAAAAAATGGTGAGCAGTTACTGAAAATTGTGCAACACAGCACAGACAGAAGATATCAGGACTTGAAGTCACGACCCAGCTCTGCTACGGAAAGATAGGAGCAACATTAAACCAGATGATAGTGAAGGACAGAAGAGAAGAAAATCAAAAAGTGCAAAGGCTGTGCAAGTGAGTGTGGACAAATTCAAGAAATTAGTAAAACAGAACTCCCTACCCAAAACCAAAATACAACAGAGCAACACCCCGTTCCTATACAAGTTAACTACAACTAAGTGTGAGGGTGTTTAAATGTGTGGTCCATCTCTTCGGCCATAAAACAAGTGCTTGCGGTCAGAATGTTTTAAACAGTCACTTTACAAGAGAGCTCAGGTACTGCTTAACAACAACCACAAGCACCGATTGAGAAATGCTATACTAATACCAATACCACGGAGTGATTTTGTTTCAGATAGAGTTACTAGATAGGTATGAAACTGGTGGTGCAGTGGCTTGGTCTGCCCATGATGCATGAGGATGGTCATCTTTCTGGCTTAACGGGTGTGCCGACAGTACATGCTCTTACTGTAAAGATCAATTACTTTTTCCTGGGGGCGTAGCTGCATCTAGTCATAGCTTAAAATAAAAAAAATAAATTTCAAATCCAATTTCATCTTGATTTGACAGATATATATCAATTCATAAAATCCTCTGATCGATTTTTTAAATATACACCATTTCCTGCATGTTCTCGTTAGAAATCTCTTAAGACAGCAGAATAACATAACTCTACATGTGATTAAGAGCCAAAACATGAAAAAAGCTACAACCCTGAGAGCACCATCAGGGCAGAAAGCTGTAAGTTTGATGAATATGCAAGATGTGGGACTACAGGTAAAATACAGTGGTATGAAAAAGTTTGGGCACCCCTGATCATTTTCAGGATTTTCCTTTATAATTCATTGGTTGTTCAGATCAGCAATTTCAGTTAAATATATCATATAGCAGACAAACACAGTGATATTTGAGAAGTGAAATGAAGTTTATAGGCTTAACAGAAAATGTGCAATAATTACTTAAACAAAAGTAGGCAGTTGCATAAATTTGGGCACCACAACAGAAAAATTACATCAATATTTCGTAGATCCTCCTTTTGCAGAAATAACAGCCTCTAAACGCTTCCTATAGCTTCCAATGAGGGTCTGGAGTGTGGTTGAAGGTATTTTTGACCATTCTTCTTTACAAAACATCTCCAGTCCACTTTAAATCACACCACAGATTTTCAATAATGTTCAGGTCTGGGGACTGAGATGGCCATTCCAGAACGTTGTAGTTGTTCCTCTGCATGAATGCCTTTGTAGAGTTTGAGCAGTGTTTGGGGTCGTTGTCTTGTTGAAGTATCCAGCCCCGGCGCAACCTCAACTTTGTCACTGATTCTTGAACATTGTTGGCAAGAATCTGCTGATACTGACTGGAATCCATGCGACCTTCAACTCTTACAAGATTGCCAGTAGCTGCACTGGCCACACAGCCCCACGGCATGATGGAACCGCCACCAAATTTTACTGTGGGTAGCAAGTGTTTGTCTTGGAATGCTGTGTTCTTCTTCCGCCATGCATACTGCCCCTTGTTATGTCCAAATAACTCAATTTTACATTCATCAGTCCACAGGACCTTATTCCAAAAGGAAGCTGGCTTGTCCAAATGTGCTTTAGCATACCTCAAGCGACTCTGTTTGTGGCATGTGCGTAGAAAAGGCTTCCGCCGCATTACTCTCCCATTCAGCATCTCCTTGTGCAAAGTGCGCTGAATAGTTGAACGATGCACAGTGACACCTTCTGCAGCAAGATCATGTTGTAGGTCTTTGGAGCTGGTCTGTGGGTTGAGTTTGACCGTTCTCACCATCCTTCGCCTCTGCTTCTCTGAGATTTTTCTTGGCCTGCCACTCCGGGCCTTAACTAGGACTGTGCCTGTGGTCTTCTATTTCCTCACTATGTTCCTCACAGTGGAAACTGACAGCTTAAATCTCTGAGCCAGCTTTATGTATCCTTCCCCTAAACCATGATGTTGGACTATCTTTGTTTTCAGGTCATTTGAGAGTTGTTTTGAGGCTCCCATGGTGCCACTCCTCAGAGAAGATGCAAAAGGGAGAACAACTTGCTACTGGCCACCTGAAATACCCTTTCTCACGATTGGCTTCACCTGTGTATGTAGGTCAAGGGTCAGTGAGCTTACCAAACAAACTTTGTGTTCCAATAATTAGTGCTAACGGTACTCAAATCAATAAAACAACAAGGGTGCCCAAATTTATGCACCTGTCCACTTTTATTTAAGTAATTATTGGACACTTTCTGTTAATCCTATTAACTTCATTTCACTTCTCAAATATCACTGTGTTTGTCTGCTATATGATATATTTAACTGAAATTGCTGATCCGAACAACCAATGATTTATAAAGGAAAATCCTGAAAATGATCAGGGGTGCCCAAACTTTTTCATACCACTGTATTGTGGAAATGCAACAAATCTCTGGAACAAACTGAATCAAGGCAGGTCTGCTATAAACCAAAACTATGTCCCTGTAGCGTCAGAACGTCTTCATTAAATCTGCCAAAAAAAAAGGAAAGAAGATGAAACAAAAATCACAAAATGGCATACGTCCAATGCACTCAGGCAAAGGCTGCACCGAAACAACAACAGTGAACGAAACGTTTAAAAGCAAATAAAGTTTCCTTGAGACAGCTTCAAGGCAAAACATATTACTGAGAGGGTTACAGAGTTTATGACACTGGATGACCAGACCATTTCTGTAGTAGAGAATCCAAGGTACGAGCTACCCAGTGGACACGACATTGACGTTGGCTGCCACATTTATGGGACGTAATTCAGTTTTATGGTGCACACATGCATGATCTAGGAGAAAACAAGATAAGAAAAGCCTTTATGTATCTCCAGGGGCAGGAAATTTTGTTAATTAAAGATCGTATCAGGACTCTGATTGGCCGATACTCAATGTGATGACTGGTATCAGATCGGCGGGCAAATAAAAATTGATCGGGGCATCCCTGGCTTACACTCCCCCGAGGAGGTTCACGTCCAGACTACGGCAGAGAGTTCACAGCACGTTCACTGTCGTAAATCCGATGGAGAAGGATTAATGTAATTGTGTTGTTTTTCAAAATTTGACCAACTAATCAGCATCATAAACACTGAATGTAGTAAATGGTTAACTGACCTGCTGATAAAACCCACCATCCCACGGCTGGCGTTTCCTCGAAGATGTCCAGCAAAAAACTGTAAAAATAGGGAAAAAACAACATCTGCGAACATGTTCTAATCCTTTATTCAATTAAGCTGCAATTAGCCTTTAATCCCCATTAGACATCCAGCAAGAGACGAGCGGTGAAGGAATGAGTGAGTAAGCGTCTCCCCGGGGAGGAAGGAGCAGAGCAGAAAATGAAAGACTGCAGAGATAGAGGTGCCTCGGGGCAGTTTCTGATAACAAAAGTCCTAATTAGTGTCGCTAAATGATTTATAGAAATCAGAATAGTGCGCGTGAGGGATAGAAAGAGGAAGGTGGAGAGAATGAGCTTTTTTTTTTTTCCTGGCAGGCTATTTTCTGAACCCACGGAGTTGAAAGAGGCAAAATCCTCCAGGGGTTGAAAAGTGCAGCCAACAAATACACACTTTAACACACACAAGATGGACAGATGAGGGGAACGGCAGAGGCAGCAAAGGGGAGAGCACCCCTCAGGACTTTGCCGTCGACACGCTGTCATTTTGTGTCCACATTTCATTTGCTTGCGTGTTTGTCCATCTCCCCCTCCATTATTAAAGAGAGCTATATGGACGCAGAGCAGATATCTATGAATAAGGCTCATCGTCGGGTCCAAACTCCCCGGCCCTCCTCCTCTTCCCCTACCCTCTCATCCCCCAATCCATCTGTTTTGGTGGAGACCATCCATTAATAAAGAGTCTGTCCTTTCATTTCTATTTCCCCTCCATCTGTATTATTTATTTACCCATCTATCCCCAGATACGGTTGTCAGATCGGGACGGAGCGGATCAACCGTCCCTTTAAAAACAAGAAAAAAATTGACTCATTGTGAGAAAAGTCGCCTCCAAAATGAGAGGATACTATCATAGTTTATAAGTAAATCCTTAAAACTGCCACAGTAACATTTAGTGCAGCCTCCAATTTAAATTTGCTGACTGTGTGTGTTACAGCTGCTGAGTCAATTCAAATGCTGCTAACCTGATTAGAGGAGGTTTTACAGTCCTGCCTGGGGAAAGTCATTAAGTAATGATTGCAATAAGTCAAAAGAAAATGCAGCTGAAGAGTTGTGTTTTTTTCTTAAAAATGTTAATAACATAAAACCTTTTTTTTCCTTGAAACATTTGAATGTATATCTGAATTAATGTAGTCAATTAGAGGTTCACGCAGGTTCCGTCCATCATTCAGACATAAAGATTTAACTGCTCTCCTTCAAAACAGTCCAAGTATTATTGATATTTCCTTAATACATGACTTATGTCTAATATTCACCTTTTTTTAAAACCAATTTAAACTGTGTTTGGCGCAGAGATTCACTTAGTTTCTACTGTATGTGAAACAGAGAAGCGAATTAGACTCACTGTTCCCAGTTTTAATCCATTGTGTTTTTAATTAAAGCATGAAAAAATACATTCAGCAGCACTTTATCTTCAACTTTTATGCTATGTTCACACTACACGTGGCACCACAGACGCACCACTGAAACTTAAATTCGTATTTTGGTTATGCTACATGTAGCAAAAAAAGCAACGCGGTTGAAGCATAGAAGTCATACAGTAAAAAACTACAGCTGCCAACCACAGCTACTACGAAACCATTTACCTGATAGGCCTATGGCTCGCCAAATGTCTCTAATTCCTTTTTATTTTTAACGATTTGTTCGTAAATTACGTTCTAAGTAAAGTTACACAAAAAAGAGTTCTTCTCTACCTGACACTTAATATAGTTTGAGTCTCTTTAAGGACTGGGTATGATGGGAAAACATCTGGTGCACACTTTGGTTTTGACTCAAATCAGAATTAAAAGGTAATCGGGGAGAAAAACTCAAAAAAACAGCTAAATGATCCCAAACGAGCCTGAATTCTGTTCGTCTGCCCGACTCTATTTTAAAATAAAAGTCAAAACACCCAATTTGGTGGAATACACTATGCTCAGGCCAGTGAAACAAACACATATGATCACTGAAGCACTGGAAAAAGTTAAGGCCAGCTCAGCTTTGACATGTAACACCAGTCAAGTGTCGGCCATCAGTTTGTAGCTTCAGCCGTGTCCTGGTTGTCCCAAGAACGAGGTTGAAGCACATTTCTCAGCTGCAGCCCCCAAACTCTGGAACAGTTTAAGGCAGGCCCCTTTGAGACACTGCCTGTTTTTAAATCCCATCCCAAAACATATGTTTTATCCTTTGGCATTGAATTCAAGTGGAGAGCTGCTCTTTTTACAGTGACAGAGTGTGTTAGCATGCATTTAGTTTTTTTTTTGCTGTTTTTAAATGTGCTTTATAATTAAATTGACAGCAGTAATGAGATCAACAACACTGTAAAACCAAAACAGTAAAATATTCTGCAGAGCTGAAATGCATTGTGGCATTTTGCCTTGAACATGGAAGTCACAGGGCTTTTTTATATGCCCACGCCTGTTTCAGCATTGTCTGTAGAATCAGGGGGCATTCATGCAAAAAGTCCTGAAAAGAGGCTGGAACAGTGTCAATAAAGATGCCTATAGCTGTGCTGCAGAGCTACACAGGACTGAGAAGGAACTGTATGGCTATTAGACTTGTGATTTGTTTCCCTTTTCCTGAGTTTTAGTCCCTTTTACCATCACCACGGTCTCTCATAAAGGGATTATACCTCTGAACTTGACATCTTTCGACATATTCAGAGAAAAACAACATATAGACAGACACCACTGAAGTGAAACAGCCACCTGAGAATGAATGTCTGCAAGTCATTTGACCCACTGATGGTACAAACACTAGATTAACCTAACAAGCTACTGGAACAGATTTTTTTTATTTTATTTTATTTTTTTATCCTTTTAAAGAAAAATATTTAGCCATTTAACCCCCCCCCCAATTTTGTGAAAAACTTCAAAACGGAAATGTAATCGGCCACATAATGCTGTAGGCTTCAGGTCAAGACAAGCCTCTCAGTTTGAGTGGGCATTTCCATCATCTCTAGTTTCCTCCGTCTATAAATCTTTATCCTCTCTGCTATTTCTGTCCGTCGCAGCATCCTCCTGGTGGTCAGCAGCGTTTATAATTTCTAAATGTCATTTGGACATTAGCGCATGAGGCCAGGCAGGATGCAGTAAGTGGGGGTAAGTGATGGAAGAGGGCGGTCATGAGGAGGGGCACTGGAGGAAAAATACAGTAAAGTCATCCTCAGGGCCTCTTACCGACTCAAAGATTTGATTATACCAGCCAGAAACATAGACGGCTGATGCAGACGGATGCAGCAAAAAAGCTGCTTCTCTGTCACAGTCGGTGGAGAAGTAGCCAGACTGAGGCGGCTGGGTTGCCACAAGCTTGATAAAAGTACTGGGAGATGCCCGATGACTTCAGCGGTGCCTGAGGGAAACCTGATTAACTAAAAGGTCAGAGTATGATCTCTGAGAAGAGCTATTTTCACCTCTCAGAGGGCTCCATTTAGCCTGTGTGCCACCTCAAAAAAGGCCTCGAGCATGTTTTCCCTGCCCTCTACTGGACAGAAACGGCACTGCATGACTGAGTAACCCAGCAAGATAAAGTGTAACCTGCGCATACATGTTCGATTTCTCCAACTGCTGGGATCATTTACCACCGCTGCCATCAACTCCACTTTAGGATAATATAGCAGACACCAAATCTAGATGTTTGTTTTCTGGCATTGGCATCAGACGTTGTTTGAGCCTCTGGCAGCAGAAATAGCTGGAGCTGACATTGTCACAAAGTGACAAGGTCTTTTGTCGCTGGTTTTAACAATTCAGCAGGGTTTATATAATGGGGGAAACGGTTGACTAATGCAGGGTATTATACTGTATGTCCAGATTTTCTTTAAACTCAGATTTGAATGTATCTTTTTCGAACCCAAACATAAATTAGTTGTTTTGGGTTTCACACAACAAACTGTCTCCAGTACTTTTTTTCTCAGTGATTCTCAAGTTAAATCATTGCCCACCTCCGACTTGATTTACACAGTCGATTGGTGTGGTCGTGTTATTCATGGAGCGGACCCAGGTGACAAATCAGCAGTTTAACGACCCTAGATGTCATTTTTACACCGGCCGTTAAAAGAGATTTATCACAATTCAATTAAGTAATGGGGCTAAGTCAGGCAGGCGCTCATTATTAACTGCTCTACCAGCATAGAGCAGGGATGTCTGTGAGGTCTCTGGTCTCCATAAGGGATCAGGTGATACAAATCAAATAATAATAACCCAAATCAAGTCATGTTATTAAAACACAGGGTAGAACACACACACACACACACACACACATAATCATATTTGGATTCTACAAATACTGCTAAGTAATGATATGTAAAAAGTACAACTTAGAATACATTCGAAACACATTTAAACACACAAAACTAAATAAATCTCATTATTTAAACTGTTAAATAAGTATTTTTAGTTGTGTAAGCTATCCATAAAAATATTAGCATGGCTTTCTTTACTCCTCTTTCAAACCATCGGTTTCCTCTGGTTTGAAAGAGGAGTAAAGGAAGCCATCTGTGTCAGACTAACTTCTGTCCACAAGAAGTTTCAACCTCATTCACGCCTTGGTTGCTGACGGACAAGAGTTGTCTGACCTATTAGCAGCCGAGCTAACTTACTCGCTAGCTAACTGAGTCTTATCAAGCTTGCTAGGTTTGTTATTTTAAGTAAGTTTCACTGAAACAAGTGGGGAAACAGGGCGGAACAAAAGTTAAACTAGTTTTGCCAATACCAAAAAACAGTAGCTACTGTACTAACACATGTGGTGATAACTTGCTCTGAAGTGTTAGCTAAGATAATGTTAGCTTGGTTGCTGGTGCCAGTGAAGCTGTAAACATCCTTTGCTTTGTCCACCATCAAGCTGAATTCAACTGAAAAGACACCTAAGTCGTACCACATGAATTACAGTCAATTATTTAATGGTACTATTAAAAAATGTGTAATTTTATCTTAATTATTTGATATTTTATAAACACATTCCACACGGATTAAACTGGACTAAATGTGTTTCACTGTTAAAGTTCAACGTATAACATCATCTGATCATATAAAGTATGGGGTGTGAGGAGGCTATAGCAGAGTGACAGTTCAATAAAAGAAATAAAGAAGAAAACAACACTTCCATCGGTTTCTTATGTAGTACATCAACAATCAAAACTGGTATTGATAATGAATGTGGGAGTGAAACGATGCTGCATGATCCACGATGTTGCTTACACACTGAGCAAAAAAAAAGATGGCTGCACATTATCATCCATCTCACTTACTCCCTCCCTCCATCTCCTAATCAACACCCCCTAACACACACACACACAGACCATAATAGACTGGACACTGGACTGTTTTTCTAATTGCAGTGAATTGATGAGACTGCCGCTGGTGTCGCCACAGATACAAGTCATTAATGTTACCCCCCGCTGGACACCATGCAAACACACAAACACAAGGTTCAGGAGCCTCCCGGATCACAGAATAAGTTGCCATGGTAACTGGCACATATGAATGAGATGTGGTGTGTGCACTTGGATGTGTTTGTAATAGCAGGTCCTGAGGAAAATCAATAAAAGGAGATGCCAGTCTTTTTATGTCTTTTTTCCCCCTCCATCCATCAACACCTTCTATCTACTTCGCTTCCCCTCTGTCACACACACACACACCCAAACTCACCTTATCACTCACGGCAAAGTTGAAGACAATGGGACAGTGTAATGTGTCAGAGTTTTATTAGAACCTGACAGAAAAGAGAAACTATGAACCATAACAACAGAGCACAAATATAATAACAATCATTATAATAACTAGGAAAACTTTTTCATTTCCATATGTTTTGGTAAAAAAACAGCAAAAGGAATAAACAAATGTGTTGAAATAAAATGAAATAAATAAAAGATTAAAAACATATGGACCTACCAGTCATTCATTAGACTAAAACGAGGAAAAATGATAAGATACAGATGAACTGTTAGCATTACATTAACACAAAAATTCTGACAGCCCTTACATGCCAATACTTAAAATTTCAGATGGTAGATTTTAATTCTTAATTATAATGTTATTTTTATTGACTACAAGCTGATAGTTTGGTATTCTATCACAAATCCATTGTTAAGTTTGTTTGAAGTTTAGCTAGCTAATCATCAAGCTTACATGGAAAAAGCATCGTCCAAAAATGGAAAAATTCTTTACTGCTGTAAAATATTTTTTCACACATTTATTTTTCACATTCAGATGTATCAAGTAATGTATCACCAAACTAATAATAGCCTTGTCAGTTAAGCTAGCTAGCTAGCCAAATGTAACTGTTATATCACTAACTTAAGTAGCTAGCTAATTAAAAAGGCTAACAATTGTTCACAGACACATGACTTGATGCTGTAAAACCAATTTTAACTATTTTCCATGTATAAAAAAATAATCTATTCATTTTAATTTTACATTATTAAATGCAATCAAATCATCACGAATCTGCAAACTAACATTAGCCTTGTCAGTTAAGCTAGCTAGTTAAGTTTGTGTGGCAATACCTACACTTGGCTAGCTGTGATCTGTGCTAGATGCTTAGTTGTAAATAGAAATAAATGTAGAGGAAAAGTAGCTAAATACATAAAATGAAACCATTGAGTAATTACTACTAATAAACAGCAGTTCAGTAGATGAATTAGTTTCATTTTCTGTCTAATTTCTTGCATTAGCCAGAAAGCCTTCAGTAACAGAAAGCTGTAATTTGCATTTGACTACACAGTGAAAATAGATACAAAACTGAGACTCAACATAGGGAATTTTGGACTCACACACATAAACAAATGTACGCATACCTTATGTAGCTTTAGTTATATAAAGTCTTCAAATATTTGGTGTACTTTGTGGTACTTGTACTTTCTGAACAGAAAAAAACTAAAAATTTAAGAAATATTTATCTTAATGTTACGCTTAAAAACAAAATAATCTTTGGCTTACAGTGTCCATAATCAAGGTTTTCCTACAAACACTGTATATAGGAGGTCTACCTGATATATCTGCTTCCTACAGTTACATCTAGAATATATTTACAGTAATTCAGTATATTTGTGACTCCTGTAACAAATACACCAGCTTTATCTAGCTATACGTACAGTACATAAAGCTCCGGTTTTTAAAAGAGTCACAAAAACAGCTTGTAAAAATATTTTCACATATCTTTCTATAATCCTTTATCTATGGTCCTGTACAAATGGTTCCGGTCACAATTTATGCACTGCCTGCACCATCTGCAGTAAATATACTGGTTAAAAATGGCTCCGGTTTAAAAAAGTGTTCCACTCTAACCCCAACACATCTATTTGTTGGGATGTTTATGTTTCAGCAAGAACAACCCCTGCTTCATTTCTCCATTGCTCCCAAATAATGTAAACTATGTTGGCTACATCCAGCATAATCACCCTTTTCGTCAGCAGACATCCTGCTAACGCATCTAGTGTGGTAGAAACATGTAAAGCTGACATCAAAGTTTACCACACCCGGCAGGACTTTTCTCCTCGGTTCATAACGGACAACTCTGGACAGTTGTACGCTTTCCGAAACTCCTCGTAGTTACTCATCGCGCCAATAACTCTGCAGGGCAACAGTAAAGGGCAGGTTGGAAGAGTACTTAACGTGAGCGTTACCAAACCCTTGAAATGAGGGGCTTGGAGTGTGTATGTCCTCACCTGTATTTTGGCGGACTATGAGCACCACTTTGGATCTGCTCCCTTGCTGCTTCTGGTCTGTATGAGTTACATCTCACCTGCAGAGTAAAAACAGAGCATTAATACATGTTCTAAAGCGCCATTTCACGATGAAACACCCTTATATTTACAAAAAATGTAAAAGGTAATGCATTAATTTGTACAAATAATATTTGTGTGTGTGTCCTTACATGTGCGTAGCTCATGAAGAACAGTTGGTTGTTGTTCAGTTCAACTCCTGGCAGCAGAGGCTCCTCCACACCACCTCTACTCTGATCCACCCACCGCCTGTACGCCTACACAAAAACAGAAAAATAAAGTATTTTTTTTTGTGATTGTGACAACTGTTAAGTTTTAGAAATAGACCTTAAAAATAAAATACAGATAGCAAATATAAATACAGATATAAAACACAGATCACAACAAATCACAACAGAAACATTTAGGATGCTTCGTCCATCGATGCTGCCCATAGAAAGGCTCTGGGTCGTGCATCTTACCCTGAAGGCTTCTCTTATTCCTCCATTGTCTGCTATGTTTTCAGCCAGAGTCCTCTTACCACGCACCTACAAAACAATAAAACAATCACAAATCATTCATTCACCATACTTGGAAATGTAAGAAAGTGATGTACTGGAAACACACACCATTTTATGTGGTTTTCATTTCCCTTGGGGAGATTTATTTATTTATTTTTAAATCCATTCAACATTTCCTGTATTTAGAATTCAGACTTCGTTTTCTTACATTTAAACCAGCCTCATCCCAGTGGTAGTCATTGTACTGGTCAATCATGCACAGGGTCTTCTCAGTGAAGGCTGTTTCAGATGAGTTGCTCCACCACTTGTCCAGATTGCCGTTTTTGTCATATTTGCGACCTTCTCAGAAAAAGTTAGTTTGTGTTAGAAATGCCCTACTTTGTCAGGAATGTTTAGTTATGAAACTTTATTACCATTATTGTCAAAGCCATGTGTCAACTCATGTCCAACTATAACTCCAATGGCTCCATAACTTAAAGATCTGGAAAACAAAGGGGTAAAGCATCAGAGGTCAGAAATAGAAATTAAAACAGTCAAAGGGCTGAGGAATAAATTAAATGCTTTGCAAAGACTTTTGAGAAAGGGTAAACCTGTTTTAACACATATAACTACGTTGCTGCTATGGAGCGGTTACACTAGCAGTAAGAGAGCGACAAGCTACAACACATCTTCAGCAGAAACCAGCGACACGAAACGCCAAGCTGACGTCGATATGTGGGCTTCAACACGTTCGTCGCCCCTCCAACAGTTGATGGTCTTTCCAAACTCCATCCCCGCTGATGACTGAGCATTGAGTGAGTTGTAGATTTTGTCGCTACTAGTGTGAATGCACCTTTACTCTTCTGTCCATCACTACAGAAAGTATACCTACAGTAAATGATTTGATTGACACGTCAGGGTGTAACCAGAGTGACTCCAGATCAACTTTCTGCCACAAAAAAATTGCATGTATGGAAATCTGTCTGTCTTCCAGGCTACAAAAATAATATAAATTAACGTTTATTAAACTTAGTATAGAAGCTTACACCTAAAGGACTTTAAATATTTTGTAAAGTATACACTCAAACTTCACATCTTTGATAATAATATGATTCTGTACAACCACCCCAACTTTTATTACCCTTGGTCTCTAGGGGGCACTACAAAAGCAACATTTCAATATCTCAAAGATAGCTAGCCTAATGAAATTTGGCATACACAATATGTAACACATTGCGTAAATGACTATCAAGTTGCATGACATTACGTCTACACGAGGTGCTACAGGTGACATGGAAACATTTTATATGACTTTAAGGTCTGTAACTTTTGACGTATTCACCCAATCCTGTGAAACTTAACAACCGTTATTATAATATAGTTGCGTACTATCATGCAAGCTTTGTTCGGGTTGCAGGGGGCGCTACAACGACTATAAGTTCATATCTTACAAACCACCACAGTAAACTACTTGAAGTTTGACAATAATCATCTGTGGATGACTCCTTATAAACCCACCAAGTTTTGTGGAGTACGTTCTATAGGGGGCACTACTGGTGACATGTAAATATTTGTGTCCTATCTCCTACTCAGTTAGCAGACCCAGCTTTCACCGAGTTACACTTGACCTCCTGTCTGGTCTTTTCCTACCTGCTTTAGCCTATGACTCCCTGTAGTGGCTGCTGAGGCATCTGTGGAAGACATACAAGCCCACCAAACTTGTTGCTTCCAACCCGTTTGACTCCTCCGCAGACACTTTGCCTCCTTTCTGGCCATGTCCGACCTGCTTATGCCTCTGCGTCACGGCATGGATCGCTTTATGATCGCTTGCAATCATCTACTTCAGGTTATCATTGTATCGAATACATACAACATATATTAGAATTACAATGAAAACAATTACATAAGTTTCCACCGGTCTCCATGTTTCTATGTATTGTATTTTTATCATTCTGAGGTCTGACAGCTACCTTTTCCCATTTAATCAGCTCCATTCTTACTCTGTGAATTTAAGGCAATTCAGTTGTTTATAATTGAGGTTTTTGGCAACCATTCATAATAACCATAAGCACCATGTTTTTGTTCTATGAAGATGCACTGCTGGGGTTATGAAGATCTCCCAGGATGCATGTTTGTGGCGAGAATGGTATGTTTATATTAATATATTTCATAATGTGATTTGTCAATCCAGACCACAGTGTTTGGATTTTATTGCTGCCCCACAATAGATGAATTGTATTCCATCTTAAACTGTAAAATCTGTTGGGTAGTTTTGAATTTGAATCCTCAACAGACATTTAAACCAGGTTCTTAAAGCCCCAATGGGAGTTAGTTTGTTACATTAGCACATATATGGTGTATTTTTTCTGTTATGCTTGAAACCCAATGTAAGATTTTTATCTCTCGGTGCAGGTCATGGTTTTCTATCAGGAGGCTGACAGCAGACAAATCCTGCAGGCGACAATTTCTTCGGTCAGCTAGTAGAGCTTGTTACACCTTTTTCAATCTCACCTTGGATACTCTCTTCCCCAGAAGAAAGGCTTTTGAAGCTCTCCCGCAGGGAATCCTAAATAAGAAGATCAGAAGAGGTTTACTGTGAGTGTGGGGTTCTGTAGCTCGGGCCGGACAGGATTATTGGCATTCACTGCAGAAGATAAGGTCATTTTCATTTGAGTCTGTTTTCCTATTCCAGTCCTTATGAAGCTAAATTATTTGATATGAAATTGTGTGTTTTTAAGGGGGAAACAAAATGATATTCATTACTTTACTACTTTAATAATTAAATAATTCTCTTTAGTAAAATAATTTAGTATTTATTTTATTTTATTCTCCATTTTAGGAGATATAATTATAATTTTAATTAATTAATTTAATATTTATATTAATAATTATTCCTAAATAAGTACTTAGACAGCTTAGTCTAACTTCAACCTGTCTGGACAGAACTCAAGAAAGACAATTTATCATATAATCTTACTTATTTGATTTGTGGACGAGCTGTAGAAGGCGTTCACGGTCGTAGGGTTTGTAAACCACCTGAAACACAAACACACATTATGGCGCGTCATTGAGGACAGGCTGTAAAAAACACACACACACACAGACACACAAAAAATCTCTCACGTCGAGGTCGCCACTCACTCTGTACGTGGGACTTTCTTTCGGAGCCAGCTGACATCAGACTGGGCGATGAACTTCAGGGTCTGCATCACATTACCGTAGTAATCGTTTTCGTCAAACTGTAGCTGTAATGTGCAGAAACACACGTGGATCTTAGCATCTGCTGCATCTTAAACTGGTGACAATCTTCTGAATGATCTGACAGTGCTTTACAAACCTGCTTTAAATCTTCATTGAGGTAGGTGTCATTCAAAATAAACTCGGGGTAGCCAACCTTAGCCATAACTGCATGAGCCTTGAGAGAGGCACAAAAGGAGATATTTGCATAATCTTAAAGGTGGAGCAGACTTTCATTCAGAATAACAGTGAGCACGAATACATTCCATGAGTTTAAATAGGAATATTAAGGGCACTTCTATTCTCTATAAAACACCTGAAAACTGTGAAGAAAGTGCGTCACAGTTTTCCAGATTCTGAACTAATATCATCAAATGTCTTGTGTTAGCCAATCAAAAACCAAATGCACTAAATTTGCTGGAATGTAAGTCAAGTGTTACAGCATTCTGCTTTAAAGCTGAATCACATCAAAATTTTATATTATAAAAAAGAAAATCAACAGACAATGAAATTAGTATTTTGTTTTAGTCTGTTTAGCTTATTGATTTGTTGACTGATTTATCTCAGGCCTGGGTTTACTTTTCAAATTCCTCTTCACAGACGGTGCACATTTGAATAGATTTGTTTAATAATAATAATTCAATTCAATTCAGTGGAAAACATGAGAACTGAATTAAAGAGAATGAAAGAATTTAAAAACTAACAAAGGAGCCCGTTACCCATTACTAAAAAAGCATCATAACGACTGGATTATATTTGCTGATGTTCCCACAAGTCCTAAAACATGATAGGGGTTGACAGATGATGTCGTCTTGACCCGTACATGTGCCATGGCCAAAATATTCAGTCATCAGATCACCGCGATCACTGTGACCCAACATGGCCCGCGTCTCCTACTGTGTATACTACCACCGGCTTTATCTAATGTGTTTTGTACAGTACAGTGATTATGTTCTCTGAAAACTAATATAAAATTCAGGGTTTTGACACATTAACCACAGTTTAATTAGCTGCAGTCTGCATCAGTTTTGGTTTAGGCTCCAAGAATGGTTGGGATCACTTTAAAGAGACACAGTTGTTAAATTCTTTCACAAGACTTAGATCTGAAAGTGAAAAGTTGCAGGTGCCGTATATCATGTAAAATAATGGTTTCTGCTATATGCGGTATCATTAAAGGCATACCATCTTTCTAGCATATCCAAAAGACAAATTTAGGTTCTACAACAGACTGGTCTCAGTGAATGGAGGAAAACCCAAATTCCATTTGATATACATCACTGAACATGGTACAGTCCGACAATAATTTTCCCCCCTATGTGTCAGAGCTGTGAAATATCAGAAGGCGATCTCCGGCACATGCTTTGGAATTGGCCAAAGGTACAGTATGATTCTTTTGGAGAAGCTGTATCGCTTTAAAGGGAAACTACCGTTTTTTACAACCTGGACCTTTTATCTGGCATAAAATACAATCATTTACTCACCCATATAACTTTGGTGTCATTTGGAGTTGTTCGGAAGATATTTATCCAGTGGAGCGCACTTGCTTATCATGACAAAATATTGGTGAAATTAATGAGTTTTGTGGCAGACAATGCGTTGTTTCGAGGCCACGTTTCAGTGCCCCAGTCACTATACGGCTCTGCAGGATCTAAATATCCTCTGAACGACTCCAAATGACACTAAAGTTATATGGGTGAGTAAACAATCGTATTTTATGCCAGAAATAGGGTCCAGGTTGTAAAACACAGTAGCTCACCTTTAATATAAAATGTCGTATGGCACCACATCGAAACAATTCCTAAAATGGCAATGCTAGTGGACATGAACTGTGTTCCTACTACAAAAAATACTTTACTCTGCTTACATGTACTG
This sequence comes from Planiliza haematocheilus, assembly GCA_005024645.1. Lineage (NCBI taxonomy): Eukaryota > Metazoa > Chordata > Actinopteri > Mugiliformes > Mugilidae > Planiliza > Planiliza haematocheilus. The sequence goes on from SRSE01000613.1 coordinate 6,470,112, forward strand.
TAGAACAGGACCACCAATAAGACAGTGGAGCTTGTATCTTGTATCCAATTCTACTATGTAAGAAAGAAATCTGGGAGCCCTCTGGTGATGCTCTTCCCTCACCGATGGTGGCGCCACGATTTCTCCCTGACGAACAGCGATGTAATGTTTGTCTGTGTACGTATTTGAAATATTGATAACGTAAGGTACGAGAGAGCCGCACATGGGCGGAGGGAGGGCTACATTCTACTCTGCAGTAAAAGGAAATAACTCTTCGTATCAGCAGGTGACAGCAGTCTGTATTTGTTTCGAGAGGACACAGGAAGCGCTACTATTAGCTGGGAGGCTAGGAAGCTAGGAAGAGCTAAAACATAACTAAAAACTGTTGTGAATCATGCTATCATTGTCAAATTATTCATGTGTCTGAATATACAGAATAGATGAAGATCGATGAAGGTTTATGTGCAAACTGAAAACACTTAAGCAGAATTTTCAACAAGCAGCGAGGTTCCCACCAAGACCTGTGCGTGAAGGGTGGAGAAGACAGCTGGTAATGCTAAAGAGCAGCAGGAATCTAAAAACTGCTCAGAGTTTAAATATGGTTTAGCTGTGTTAGTAAACAATTTCCTAGAATGACAAAGTTGGTGTAGAGGTATTGGTGGACATCTGTTCCGGCTGAGCAGCTGTTTACAGCACCTGCGCTAAAGCTAATTGGGGTCAAAGTTTTGTTTTCATTTTTAGATGCGTCAAAAGATGTCAAATCTGATCTGATGTGGGCCTGGAAGCCGTGCAGCTGTTCGTTTATCTCCTTTCATTAAAAGTGATGCTATCATTTTATGTAACTGCCTGTTCCTGTTTAAATGTCTTGTGTTATTCTATTCAGTGATGAATCCACTGTTTACGCAGCTGACTGTGGATTAAGGAGACTCCAATATTTGTCTTTTTTTTTTTTTTTTTACAGTTTTGATGCAGTTCAGATTTCTTAATTTTCTTACCTTTTCCACAGCCCTCTTCTTCGTTGGCCCATCCATCCATTCGTTCTCCTTCTCCAGCATGTCGATGAACGCCCAGCGGATGCCCTCTATCAGCTCCTCCATCTGAGGGGATTAAATGTATGTTTTCGGGTGACATAAACAGGAAGTGCATGGCAGAACGAGACTGTTTACGAAAAGATAAAGTGGCCGGTTCGAAGCCCGGGGGCGCACGCACCATGTGTTTCTTGTCCTCTTGAAAGTGTGTGTTGACAAAGAGGCGCCCGGTAGCGTAAACGAGGGAGTTCTCCACGTAGTTGACGCACTTATCCCAGCGAGGGGTCAAAGAGGTGGTTCCCGTGGTTACCTGGACAGGCATGCAAGAGACACAAGGTATGAATCCATAACTCTTGTTGTGTTTTCTTTGTATTTAAACACACTATAAATGCCAACACTGACTGATAATGACTCTTTGCAATGTCAAACATGAATATTCGCATTGAGATAATGTTAGAATATATAGCATAAAGGAGGGAGCTGAAGAATGCATAGCAGCAATGACTACGTTCGTGGAAGAGTTGTTATTTCAAGGACTGGAGCTCCCTTCCACAACAGCTATAAATATTGAGGGGGTTCACCACCAGGAAATAGCCAGGAGTTAGAGTGGGTCAGGTAAGATGGCGATGGCCAATGACAACACACTGAGCTTCAAAACTGCTCAAGGAAACCTATGGCTGATGCCATGTTGGGTTAGTCCATCTTCATATACAGTCAGTGGTATTTTAGTTATATGCGTTAGTTATATGTATCTGTCCAAAATGATGTTCCAGATGAAAAGCCATAAATTCAGAGAGATGGCATCAATGAATCCAGTGGAAAATGTGGAAAACAAATTTAGTATTACATTAAAGATTTGGTCAATCTGTTGGGCTGGTCTGCTGTTACATTTGGGGGGAAATGGTTTAAAATTGGTTCAGATTAATAAATAAACTCAGAATTTGCGATGTAAAGTAAATAATTTATAATGAGTTATAATTAGACTGAGCTTGCCCTGGTAAACCTGTTCCAGACACGCAGTAAAATATGTTTAAAGCTGGAGTTCTGACGCATCTACAGACCACAAATCTGCGAGATACACCTCAAATTTTACAGAAAAGGGAATCTCTATGGGAAATAATAATAAGTCATTATGGCTCAATTTAAGAAAATTTAAAATCCCACAGAGGTTTTGACTATGAATACGAGGGCATGAATTACATGTTCAGTTAAATGAACCATCTTTTGGTGTGGTCGGTTGTTTCAAAAAGACATATTGGTTTTGTGTGGTAAAAGGCCAACTGTTTGTATATGGTGCATGTATGGAGACACAGAATAAGTATAGAATAATTCATACTGACTGTGTCCAGACGAACATTTTCCAGACAAACACTAAAATTATCTTTCAACGCATAAAGGAGAATATAACAATCCCTCACTACGAGAAGCGACCACATAAGTGCTGTAGGTTTTGGAACAGGGTCCGTGTACCAACCCGTGCGTAGTCGAGGTATCTGTAGAGGAAACGACGGCTCAGAGTGGTGATCCTGGAAAAGACTGTCCTCCACTGGACGTAGTTAGCTACAGTCCTGGGGACAGACAGATGAGTTAATTAAATAAAATCTCATTATGTCGGGACAGAGACAGGAGGCCTCGAGCCCCAGTGTGCGCTCGTCCGTGTCTTCTCTCGTGCGTTTGTCTTGTTGAGGACCAGGCTGAGAGTGGAAGTACCTGGGCTCTGTGGTGTTGAGGAGCTTCATCAGGTCCTTGAAGTACTGTGGAGCTCTGACGATGACGCGCTCAGAGGAGGAGATGGACCGAGGCGGGTCGCCTTTAGACTCCACCACAGCTTTTATAAAACTCAGCCAGTCAAACTGCAGACGGAGGGAGGCAGACACATACTTAGACACTCACTACAACAGTCCTGCACTAAATCTTATCTTCACGAACGTTATGGCTTTCAGCATTTGTTAATATAACTGTGGCTGGAGTCTGCAGTAGTACTGAACTGTTCCTTTTATTTTGGCAAGCCCATTTTAGTCAGTGGGCTAAGCTAAATAACAGAAACACTTTTTTAGTCAATACAGTTTAACGGCACTTAAATCCAAAATAATCGAACAGTTAAATTATTACATTTCTGATGCTGTTTCAACATAAACCTAGCTTTGGACGGAGCCTGGCTCACTGTTTCCAGTCCTTTTATTAAGCTCAGGAATGGTGTCAGTCACACTATTTATGAGCCAATGAAAACAGGAGCTCTGTTTATACTAGATTTTTCAAGACTTCTGTGTGAGATGGATTTCTTGAAAACGAGGCAAGGTCAATGGATTAGATTTAATTCTAGTAACCAGATGTTGTTGTCACGTGTCTTCAGTACCTGTGGTATGGAGCGCTGCAGGCGAGAGATAGTGTAATTGTTGTACATGTTCTCGTTGGTGCGGTTTTCAAAGGGAATCAGGATCTGAAAACACAATGATCGATGTCGTCAGAATGGCTGACTTATGCATAAACGGCGTTATACTGAATGTCGCAGTGGACCACAGCTGTAATTTGGCTCCTGGCCCCAGGGGCCGATTTAAATCATTTCCGAACATTAAGTGATGTGACGTCTTTACATGAGCCAATTTGGTCTCGAAGGCGAGGGCCTTTTCCATCTGGGTCAGTGCTGCTTTCTCCTTGGCTCCCAGCATGACAGCCACGTCCACCATCAGCTGCAGCAAGGCAGCTCGGTACTAGAGAGAGAGAGAGAGGGAGAGAGAGAGAGAGAGAGAGAGAGAGGGGGAAGGAGGGGCAGGAACAAGACAGATATCTTTTATTCTTTTGTAGCTTTAAGATTTCTGACTCTTGTGCTGCTGCATCAGTATTCAGCAATCCATGTAATCATATTTTCTTTTTTTATCATGACCTGTCTCAAACAACAGAACACATCTCGTGAATCTCATTACCAGTGCCACAACAATAAAACCACTGATAGAAGTGAATGGCATTGACCAGCTTGTGACAATTCAATGTTCTGCTGGGAAACTTTTGGATCTGGCATTCCTGTGGATGTTACTTAGACATGTAGCACCCATCTAGACCAAACCAGGCCAGACCAAACAGGCATCCCCATCAGGATCCAGACACAACATACACACAACAACATACACAAAAACTAAAAAACATGAAAAACAGCATAAAGGGTTGCTCTTTGTGGACTTATAGTGTTTGTGTTGTTAGATAATGTAGACCCCTTCTGCACATGTGGGTAAATATGTCCTGCAAAATGGAAAGTGCACCGACAGTAAGACAGTCGAGTTGAGAAAAAACTGTCACAGCATACTAAATGCATTATTCCAGCTAAATGAGGCCACCATTAGTGCTCCAATCAGTATCCGAAGCCTCTTCAAGCAATTATGACTTCTTGCATTATGCATTTGTGAAAATATTACGTCTCGTTCAGACCATTACCGCCAACATTCCCAGGGGACGGCAGTAGCTGCAGAAGGAAGTTTTTAGATAACGGTAGAGAAGAACGAAAGGCGGAAGAGGAACTCACCACCCGAGCTGAGGTAGTGTTGGTGGTGTAGTCTTCCCTGGAGGACAGAGACAAGGACGCCTGATCGAGCTGCATAAAGACAAGGAACACAGGTTACCTTCTCCTTAAAGAGAACACATGGCTGGTTTCCATTAGGGTCCTGGATGCATTTTAGATGACATATCCCACATGACAAAGTTAACAAGAATATTACTTCATGCTGAAGAAGGACAGTAACTGAACTATTAATTTGAAGGTGAACCTCACACCAACAGAAGATCATTACATTAGTTTAGATAATTATTAACAGAATATGCTTTATTTTGTTGTCAAAAAGTTATTTTAATAATGGTAGCATGGCCAGATTACCCTGCCAGGGGGCAAATATACCTAATCACCCCCACCACACAAGACAGTAATGTTATTATGTTTGAACAACTGACAATATGAATCTGGTACCACGCCATTTGGATGTCATAATACTTCTTCACACAACTAGACAATCAGAGCCATTTTGTTGTAAACAAATTTAACTCCATGGCGCTCAGATGACGTGTAATGGAGCAACTCCAGACCAGATTTGTGTGAAATAGGTCTGTCTTACCTGGCTAGGGACTGACATTTTATTATTTTATTAGCAGACAGGTACCAGGTCTCTGGTACCTCAGCTTCTCAAATATCTGCTGTTCTTTTAGGTTCACAAATGGACAGGTGTATGATCAATGACATATTTGTCCTTTGACAGTATTACATGTTTTTCTCTGATAGAATAATTTTCACTCTTTCTGTTGTTCTGTGAAAAGGTTTCAGGAAACACAATTTTATAACATAAAAGAACACTGAATACTAAAACGATTCACATTTACCAGACTTACCTTTTCACAGTAGTGGCCCTTACAACCAACATCATTTAAAGCAAAGCATATTTAAAGAGCCAGTCAGATGTACGCATAGTTTCGGAAATCTCATGTTTGGAATGAGATTTTTTTAAACTACAAATTTGTATACTACTTAAATACTTGTATACTAAAAGAAATGTCGCTTTAAAAATATTAAATGTCAAAAACTTCAACAGCTGCAGTGATATGCGAATAAATAATGTCTGACCTTGATGACGTAGAGTGAGGAGTTCTTGTCGTCGGGGGAGACATAGAGGCGAATCAGGACGCTCTTGCTGTGCTGGTTCCTCAACTCTGCCAGCGTCTTCAGGAGATTCCACTGGCTCTGGGACCACTGATATTCCCCGCCACGTTCGTCGCCAACAACAGGCCAACGAAACTCCGGCTGTTTGAGCGTTTTCAGCATCGGTTTGGCGTCCAACTCCTCCAGTTTAGCTTTGTGGACAATAAAATTCTTATATTAAACTTTATTGATTTGTACCATTTTTGAATGAATCATAAATCTTATTACTTTGCAATGACCTAGAAACGCCATGTGGATCGATAAAAGCTCATCTCACCCTGTTTTATAATATCACTGTGTCTTTGTGAAAGCTCTCGACTCACCTTTGTTAGGATATTTTGTCTGCTTAAGATTTAGTCTTAGGCCTAAGGTTACGACGGCGTTTAGATTTAGGTTAGCATTTGGTTAACAAAAACCTGTGTGTATGCGTCAAGACTTACATTCATTCATACAGGAGCGGAAGAGGATCTTAGCTTTGGTCACTGCCTCCAGTTCATCAGGTTGTGAAGGAGCCTGTAGTAACTCTGACAGAGAAAAACAAGCATTAGTCGTCACGGCTCAAACTATCAGCTGGTCCTGAATATATATGACTGTACATATGCTATTCTGTTTCTGCTTCAGTTGTAAAAATGTCCCAGTTGGATAAGTGAAATAAAAATAGACATAAACTGGATGATTTTATACAAATGTGGTCAAGTGTCCATATGATTAATTTAAAAGGAGTTGAATTAAACCAGAACAAAACAGAATTAAGTTGTACGTTATATTTTAGGCTTCATAATCGGTATTCAAGCTGCAAGCTAGCACCGAAAGTGAGTCACTCCCCATAGACCGTCATAAATAATTAAAATAATTAAAATATCTTATGAAACTTAAGAAATACATGTTTAAAATGTTAGCTTAGCCTCTGTCAAATTTGTCTAAAACAGATGGGTGTCGTCACAAAATGCTAGGTGTGTGACTCAGTGTCACCCTTCAGCTTCAGCTCCACTCACGCTCCACCACTTTTTAATTAGTTGGGAGTAAGGCACAGTCAAGACTGTGCTTCATTAGCCACTATAAAATAAAATAACACACTGGACGGAACTTTTTAAAGCCCAAGAATGTCCATCAAGGCTAATGTGGACAAGCATTCACAGAAACCTGCGGCCGAACACACCTTTGAGTCGGATGTCCACATGCTGCCGCAGCCAGGGGTAGATGCCGTACGAAGACGAATCTTCAGGAATTGGGTTCTCCTTCAACCAGCCTCCGCACGAGAAAGCATAGAAGTCCTGGCAGGGGTCAACGGATCGGTCTAGTTTACTCAGAATTGACCCCGCTGCAGAAACAAGAAAGTACTGTGATTAATGACCTAAAATATTTCATACTATTTAAACCAGATGTGACTTCTCACCTGCTTCGATGCACTCTGGGGTCAGACAGAACTCCTCCTGGCTGGATTTTGAAGAGACTGAGAGGAGGAAAAGAGTTAATGATGAATCTCAAGGACTGAAATGGGCTGCAAACCAGTGTAAACGCAGGCCTGTCTCCAGAACAGAACCAGATTCCACTGTGACTCAGACAGTTGTGTGACTTTGAAAACCGTGTTGTCTTTTTCTCTGCAGGCAACTCTGAAAAAGTACTACGAGATAAATTGGTTTGTCAAATCTTTCACTGGCCTGGAGAAGTTGGTGAGATGTGAGCACAATCTTCCACTTCTTTTTGTTTGATTCCTAATAAAGAGTGCGCCACTTTTGTTATTTTCATTATCAGTTATTCTGTTGGTGATTTATTTTTTCATTAACACAAGGTTTGCAAAAAGTGCAATTCATTATTTTCATTTAGTCAACAGCAAGAATCCAGAAAACAGTCACAGAAAATACGGTGCAACATGGTGCACTCATGAAAAGGCTGCAACATGAGCAATTTTAGGTTCAATTATTAATCCCAGTGAAGTATTAGGTACTTAGGAAGTGAAGTACCTGAGCATAATCACTCATGCACTGCACTTAAACATAATTTGGAGGCATTTCAAGTCCTTTAATTGAGTTCCATCTTCTGCACTGTGTTTCAGAGGAACATTATTTTTAAGATTTTACGCTATAAACATATCTGATTTTAAAACTTATATGACATCTTTATTAATCCACTTCAATATAGACTTAGCGTCACCTCCAACTGGCTGCACAGTTACATCTGTGTCCAAATCTTTATCCTGATGACTATTTTTACTTCAACTTTTTAACAGTAACATAACAAATTATCAAATGTATGGTGAGTGCAGTGAACTTTGTTCTGTTGTTAAAGGGGAACTACTGTTATTTTATTTACAACCTGGACCTCATTTCTGGCACAAAATGAGTTACATTTCTGCAGCAGAGCTTGAACTTGTAATGTTGTACTACATATACCACTTTTAATGAGCTCACAGACACAGGGTACAGATGAGTAAACTGCCAAGAGGAAAGTTACACTGTGCAATGTATGATTCACATGCGATATTTATTCTTTGCTTATCAGGCCAAAAGGAAAACATCGGCACTTTCCAAATCAATTACTTCCTATTACTTCACACACTTCTAATGAGGGCAATGCGAACGCCACAGAGAGTCAGAACAAGCCACACACTGCTCACGCTAATCACGGCATGATTACAGGTTTACTTTTGTCCCAGTAGGTGAGCAAGAACCTGCCTCTCTAACCTCAAGGAGGAAACAGTCGTTATGTGATGTGGCTCTGTGGCAAAACAGAGGCTGTGCAAAAAAGCATGACAAATTTAGAAACCAAATCCTCATTGTGAACGCATGAGTGCAGAGTTACGGAGCCGCACCGCAACGTCTGACCCCTGAGGTCGAGCGCTCTTGTTGCCTTGTTAAAGCTCCTTGTGCGAGTCAGTTCATGTCGCTGCCACTTTTAGAACAAAGAAACGCTCACGACTTCAACCCTACATGACCTACTCAGCCTGGAACAAACTCAGCAAACCCCCCACTCTCCACGACAGAAACCCCGTACGCAGGGGGTTTAAATGCAGATGTCTGAGGCTCCAGTGTCACGGCTAATGCCAACCTCATGTTCATTACTGAGATACCAAACGGGCCGACTGACACAAGCGCACATTTAAGGGCCACGTTCACAAAACTCATTAAAAAAAAAAAAAAAATCAAAGCAACCACTCAGCATTCCTGTGTCTGGTCACTTGCATGACTGGAAACTAGAGGAGGGTTTGCATTAGAGTGGGTGTGTGGGATTGCATACATAGGCACATAACATAATTACACTTCAGTGCCACCACAAAAACGCTGACTTCCCTCAATAACAAAAAAAAACAATACTTACCCCACCCTAGAAAAACACATGCACCCCTCCCAGCTTCATCCTCACCACCACTGAGCTACTGAAACTGGCGACATAAACTCTGGAAGGAATAGTTTGACATTTTGCGCAAGACGTATTTTTTACCTCGACTAAAACGTTCGTCCAGAACCTCCTCCACCTGATACGGCTTATTCTCGCTCACGGTCACTTTTTGTCTCCCTCTTTTAAATTCAACTTCAAAGTGTTTTTTCGACGAAAAGGAAATGTGCCGTACAAGTTTTGAAATACGACGGGGGTGTTTTCGCTCGTGACGTCGTTCGGTTTCATTTTTATAATGCTGTGATAGCTCTCGTTATAACTTTTAAGCAGCTCCTGCAAAACGTCTACGTATCGAGGCGTGTTTCTGGCCGTAAAGTACCTCCACATTCTAGTCTTTAGCGTACGGTTGAACCTTTCAACGACGCAGGCTTTGAGTTCGCTGGCCGTGGCAAAGTGGATAATACCGTGCTTCTTCATCAGAGCTTTAAAAGTCTTGTTAAAGAATTCTTTACCCGCATCCGTCTGTACTTTCTCAGGCACTTTACTCTCCCGTAACACAGAGGCAAAGGCCTTGGTCACTTCAGTTCCCTTTTTGGTCTTCAGCGCTCTAGCATACGCCTTCTTTGAAAAAATATTGATGACCGTTAATAAATAATTATACCCATCGTTGTACTCTGATAAAGCTTGCATATCGCATAAATCCGCTTGAAATTGATTCAGGGGCCGTGGTACAAATACTCTGTTTCTAGGAAAATGTATCCTGGTGGGTTTATGTAGAGTATAAGTATCCTGCTTCGATAAAAATTCTTTCTTTCTCGATCAATTTTTACTTTAACCCCGCTTTCATCCTGTACGGCCCTCTGTACTCCTCCAAAACTACCCGGATGTGAAGGCGTATAATAGAGCTTTTTCATCAGGCGGTCTCCCCTTTTCTCCATCTTTCACCCTCAAACGTTAAAGAATGACAGAGACCTCTTTACTGTTTTTACCTTTATAGTTTATTATTCACAACAGAACAACACAAAACATGACTTAAGGGGCTTTATATTTCAAGATCTCCCAGACTCTGATTAAAACCGGAGCTGCAAATTTGCGCAGTATAATACAGTGCAAGTTTTGCAGCACATAAAAGATATCATAACATTGATGGTCTTGAACGTAGCAGGACAAGGCATCTATGATCATAGTGTAAATCGTTAACAAGTGAAACACATCAAGTTCGGTTGAACCCTCGGTAATATATCCGATCACGCTGCTAAATGTTTCAGTCACAGAGCTTTCACATATTAACGTTAGAGTTTTTTGCACCATCACTTCCCATATAGCTTCTCTAGCCTTAGCTCTTATTAAATCCAGCAGCGTTTCTAATTTGGTCACGTCGGAAGGTCTAGCGTTACCGCTGATGTTACATTTTTTAATATCTTTCACTTTGTTGGCGATGGTCTGGTGTAGAATAGCCGATAGTTCCCATATGACATATCTCACCTTAACAGCCCTAAACAGTGCTCTGAAACAATTACCCATGATACAAAGATAGATAAATGCACATACAGAAAATTACAACGTGTTCTAAGGATAAATGCGTCTAAATAAGAGATATAGCAACAGTTACTTCAACTGTTAGTCGTGTAGAAGAAGGGCGAGGGCTCGTACAAACATTCATGGTTCGTCTGGCTGGGATGATCAACCTGGCAGCCGAAGCAGATCTCACGACGAACCTCGTGCAGAGCGATATTCAGCAGATGGACGATGGCGGCTTTAACGTTTTCTTGGAAAGCGTTAGACAGCAAGCCGTCCGGCAGGTCAGCATCCGAGGGTTGGGAGTGGCAGGCCGCAAAGCTCTCCTCGTGTACGGCCGCTGCGGGAGATGGAGGCGATGTGGACGCTTGGTTCTCCTCCTCCTCTATAATAGGAGATAATGGAGGAGATGAAGGCGGAGTCCAAGGTGAATCAAAGGCGAGAGACATGATGCTTCGAGTCGAGGTTGTGGTCTTCTTGTGGTCTTCTTCAGGTTAGGGGCGAGCAATTTATGCTGCGGGTAAGGAAGTGGGCAGGGAGATGGGAGCGGCCTTGTTTACCTGCGTTTTTCAAAAATCTAAAACAGATGAGAGAGGTTTTTTCTAATCATCGTGACGTCTTTCCAGCAGCGACAGTCGTGGAATAGAGCGGTTATGCGTTCGGATGATTCGTCCATCATCTTCAGCCACTCTGACACCGGCACGCGCAAGGTCCTGAAAAATACTCCGTTTTCAGAGTTGAAGCGCTCCACCACCAGGTGACCGGCCGGGGTTTTCTTTCCATGCATCTCAAAACTTACTCGGTAAAACCACTTGCTGGAGGTGTCGGATTTGGTCTCCCATATTAGCCTGATCACTTTTCTGATTTCTTCACCTTCATGGAGCTTGACCGCTTCCTCCTCGGTCAAATGAGCCTCTCCCTCTTCATTTAGCAGGACAAACGAAGGAATGGTTTCGCCTCTCATGCATCTGGACAGCAAGCCGCTCAAAACTCCCCAGTCATTTGAAGTGATGACGGTTTTTGGGGTGTCAGGGCCAAAGCTTTGTCCCGGATAGAGGTGATACATGCACAGTTCTCCGGTGTGGTAGTTGAAAGAATACCCCCATTTCTCACCCCTCTCCAAAACCCACTCTTCCATGAGCGGTTCCGTCGGAGGCTGCTGAAATCTGCACTTAAACACCATCAGTTTTTTCGGCGCCTTCCACACCGACGCTTCCTGAATGAGACTCACAGGCGTCTCGCTGATGATGGCGGACGCATACGCTCTCTTGCTCATTTTTTATTGTTTAAATCTGACCGAAGCCAAGAAACCACCTCATCGAATGAAACTCTCTTCAGCTCACGCTAGCTTTTTATCGCGCTCAGAACATGGGAGGGATCAGACGATGTCCGCGCATGCTCATAAACACCGTACATCACGCTTGTGTATGTCTGCGCATGCTCATAAACACTCTGTGTTCTGTATGTCTGCGCATGCTCAGAAACCTTAAACATGTCCGGACTTGTATGGAGGTGTGTGTGCGTGCGTGGGGTCCCCGTCTGCGCCTGCGCGTGTGCCTCTGTTTCTCGCCATGTCATCATTACATAAGCCCCCCCCCCCCCCCCCCCCTGACCCTTTCCTCACCCCACCCCTCATCAATCATCATAGAAAGTGACATAAGGTATGTTCCTTTATTTTTTAACATTATTTTTAAGAGTAAATACAATATAAGAACCCAGTTCTGATAAAAAAGTTAAAAATAAGTGAGTTTTAAAAAAGATGAGGGCTTGGTTGCCTTCTGACAGAGCCTGGCCATCTGTTAGCTAGCATTTATGCTAAGCAAAGCTAAGCTAAGTTAATGATTGTACATATAGTTGTTTCCTGCTGTTTTATCAGCCTCCTGGTTCAAGCATGTACGAATACTAAAAGTGGCTACACCCTTTTTATTATATATATGTTGTATTATTGCACGTTTATGCCTTTATTTTGAAAGGTTGTTGTAGAGAGTGACAGGAAGTCATGGGTTCGCTGAAATCTGTGCCTGTGCCACTGCAGTGAGGACTATAGCCTCAATATATGGGGTTCAAGTTTAACAGGGCGAACTACAGGTGAGCAATTACAGTTATTTAATTTAACTAAATGATTACAACACAAAAGAGATCTAACAACCAGTGAGCAGGAAACACAGACTCTAAATAGTGCTCTGTACTGGACACAACGCTCTTTAAGAGACTGTCTCTCTTTGTGTTCACCCACTGGTTTTTATTGCCGTTTTACACCGTTTATTCTTAATTTATATGCCATTTCCTTGTTCAGAGGCACTATAAATACTTCCCCAGCCACATCTAAGACTGTAATTTCATCTCTCAGTGCAGTGTTATGTAGATCATCAGTGTGACAGCAAGACTAGGAACGCAAATGCTCACCCTGCCGTGTCTTCCTCCAAGTTTCTTAAAGTGCCAGTGTTTAATTAATGTGCGCTGCCACCTATGAATAAATGAACAGCCTTCCCTCCACTCTACCACACATTTCCCTGCTGATTGATTTCATGCCGTGCAGAAAATATTGTCAACACACACCGACACCCACACACAAATGCTTTCCCATTTTCCGGTCCAGTTTGGCTCCTACCGTGCATTACAGCATGTGCACGTGGGCGAAACCTTACATGGACCCAAAATAGTTTGACACAAATTACCCGTGAGCCCTCCTCAAAGACCTTTGCTCCCACCACCGTGCTTCTGGGTTATTTACAGTCTGCATGTACTATAATCTGAGGACATACTGCACCATACGTTTGAATTCCTAACAAATTATAATGTAGGATATGGAAAAACTTACCCACTATGAGCGCAAGCAGCAAGGCAGCACAGAGGCACACACACATGGCCAGAGCTATCTTGTAGAGACGACTGCTGAACCTCTCGGGTTTAACCCCGCCGCCACCTAAATGCTCCAGCTCCATGGTTTACTGTATCACACACAGAAATACACTCACCCACACAGGCTAACAAAATCAAGCGGGAAAGAAAATACAGCTAAAATAAAAAAATAAAAAATGTAAAGAAAAAATAATGTTTGGATAAAATTAAATCCAAAAAGTTATAGTAACGTCTCTGAAATTAAAGAAAAGAAAAAAAGTTTCTTCTCAAACTCTTCCACAGCACAAACTTGATTTCAGTGTCTTGCTCTCTCTCTCTGCTGCTATCTGTTTATCTGTAACTACTCTAACTTCACTCCAGCTCTTCAAACTGTTTCTCCCTCCATCCCTCATCCCTCCCCCTCCTCCTCCTGCTGCTCACCCCCAACACTCCTCCCTTCCTCCCTGGACCAGTCCTCCCAGTGAGATGAGCAGAGGTCATTTATTAAAATCACTGGCTTAAAAACATAATAAAAAAAAAACAGAACCTTATCTGTGCGTGGAGCATTGACTGCTGCAGCCCCCTGTTAATGCCATTAGCAGGGAGTGCTGAAACATTTATCTGATCAGACATCCAGTGAACTGTGGTCGAATTAGACTCGGGACGATGATTACTAAAGATTAAACTGATGATGATGATGATGATGATGATGATGATGATGATGATGATGATGATGATGATGCCAAATGTGAAAACACATCAGTGCTTTTGTCACATGCTACTCGAAGGCTCGGAGTCGGTTATGACAGTGACAGCTACTGACTGGCCTTTTAACCTCCCCCCCTCACCACTGTGGTAAGAACCCTTTCTGCACGTGCTCATTAGGGTTTGGGGCGTCGGCCACAAAGTCCTTGTATGGCCTTGACTTCCTGTGTTCCTAAAAACATCCATTCATCAAGCAGCGAGGCAGACCACGATGCTATTGTTCACCGTTGTGACTCACAATCACTTATGTCTGTTTATATCTTATTGTTGTTTGACCCTCGAGGTTTGATTGTCTTTAATTCCTCTTTTAGCCTCCAGTTTTTAAGCACAGTGGCTTTACTGTCTGGTATTAAGAGCTGGTTGTGTTGGACTATTTAAAATAAATCCATTTATTTTTCTGAAATGAAAGTCTTGACTGTCATATCTAAAAGCTAGCTCCAATTTACTAAATCAGTGTGTGAAGTAGGTAGCACTAGCACAAAAAGCTAGCATAACTTAACAACTACTTTGGTTACCCCAATAAATCCACGGCGCTGATGGCATTCTTGGAGTACTGGGTGAATCCAACATCAGTGGCAGCATTTTGTTTTAAAACAGAGAGCAGTGGCATCGAGAAGAGCTAGCTCCGTCCATACACTAGCAATATATATATTGAATAAGTTCACATATTTTATTTAACATAACATCAATTCGGTCTTCCTTAAAAATGATTAAATTCCGACTTTTCCTGGCAGATCTTCTTAGAAAGCAATTTTCACATCAGACTTTGAAGGAAACACTGGATATTATCAGGAAAAGCCACCCAATCCTGGAGCTAACCTAGCTAGCCAGCCGGGAAAACTTACAGGATAGCAACTATGAGCGCTACCTTTGGTTGACAGGCTCCAAGGAGAACTCTAAACTGTTTTTTAAGTTGCAGTGAGTAAAATTAACCATATTTACATATTCTATGTATATTTTTGTCATTTCATTGGGTCGGCTTTGATGTTTCTGCTGGATTTGATGTATGTGGCACTGGTACGCTGTGGCTGCAGTGGGTAAAAATAGACTTTTTGAATTGTTCTAAATGAGTTTCTTTCTTGACCTCCAATCTTGATGGTGTGACGATTGTATTGAGAGGTGTTTTAAATAAGATTGGAAGTCATTAAAAGCCTACGTGGAAAATACACGGCCTGCCACTGATTTTTTTTTTTTTTTTTAACTAAACTGGTTGACGAGAATTTTTGAGCCATTTTAACGTTCGTGGTTCCAAGATGATATATAAGGTTTACAGTATGGTTTTGTTTTTCTTTTTAACTGTATAGACATTCTTGATCCCAGAGGATTAAGCTTTCTAAGTTAAATATACTGACTTGTTTCTAGCATCACCACCTCACAACATCACAACTACTGTATGGATTGTCCTTAAGTTTGTTGCAGGCATTCGTGGTCCCCAGAGAATTTCTTTTGTGAGCCCTTTTCTTTTCTTCCTATCCCATCATCAGGTCAAATGTCAACCTGCACTGCTTATGATATTCCAATCAGCCTTGGTTGTACTTTTCTGCAAATGCTTGCCAACACTGAAGCAGTTAAGGGGTAAACACTCTCTCTGTGCTGTTAAAATACAGGAGGTTGCAGAGTTAAATCAGGGGCCCATTTCTCAATATAACCCAGACAGTCAGAACTTGAGCGCTTTCTGCCCTCTCCCTGCCTCCTCTTCATCATCCTCCCATGTCTGTTTACCCAAACATCCCTCCAGGCTGTCATTAGCACAAGATAAGCAACAGAAACACACATACAGGGACACACAAAAGCAATCTGTTTGCGCAGATTTGGAAGAGGAACAGCAGGCTCTGATGTGCCTTATCTGAACGCTAACGTATACATAAGGAAGACGCCAAGTCCCAAGACTTGAGCTATGCGGTCCGATCCTCCCACACTCTGATCTAATTATTCAAACTTATTCAAAGTCTTTAAAAAGGCAACACCATTTAACCTGCTGACAGAGGTGTCTGCTCATCTTTGGTAAACACACCTCTGTGGTTAAGCCGAAGGCCGTTCGGTATTTACACGTCTGTGGGGAACACCCTGTCAAATTACAAGGTGTCATCTGCCGCTCACACACTCAGGAAACGTAGTAAATGCACGACTCTCGGAAAACATGAACCCAACGCTGCGGTTTGAAGCCATTACTAAAAGTGTAGCCTGTGTGCTTGTGGAAGACAATGTGCCAATGTGCTGGGAATATGTCTGGTATAAAATTAGAAAGGTGCTCTGCTCCGGAGCCTCCCGAGAGAAACGACAGGAAACCTGCTATTTCAACTGATGCAACACTGACAAAGCAAGACAAGCCGTGGCTTTTACTTTGAAAAAGAGTATTTCTATCACTACTAAGATCGTTGCTGGTGATCTTTCCTCTAATAAACCACATGCTGTAAAGGGACTGTAGGCACAATATGAGAATAAACATCAATCAGAGAGAAGTCATCTCAATACAAATCAGTCCTTTATTTCACAATTCTGACAGATCAACTTTTACAACCAGATCGTTGACAGTGAGAGGTCAAGAGAAACTTCAAAATCACAGAAAAGGCAAGGAAGAAGTTGATAAAGAAAATCATTTTCCCGCTGAAATGCCCGAGGAAGAGAAAGACACTTAATTTGACTGAAAACATCTGTAGCATGGCAACCTTTAAAACAAGTCCTTGCGGGCAATTAAATACTTTGTGTGCTTGAACGGGAATTTTAGGTAGTTTGTTTTTCCCCAACAGTGAAAAGGAGTTGAAGATAATGCCATGCATTCACTGATAAAACCAAGCATATGAAGGCTTTTTGTCCAAAGATGGCTTGAATTCATTTGGTCCAATAAACTGGTTGTCCCTCCAACTTAAACACATCCACGTTACTAAATATTAAATCGTGTGCAGTCTTTGTAAACAGTCACATCGGACAGTGCTTTACAGCAAGTGCATTATTTCTTTAGCTGTATGTGCTTTTGTATATATGGCGGCAACAATGTGGAGGAAAGTTGCTTGTGTATCCTGGGGGTTCAGTGAGGGCTTAAAGGCAGAGCAATGTCCTGCCCAACATCTCCCTGCGTGTTCACAGTTTAATGGTCCACACGTCTCCCGAGACGGCGCCGTCTCTGTGCGCACGGGGCTCCTTCCGTGAATCCCGTCTTGCGGCTACCGCGCCGTGACCATCCACAGGCCTAGCGCCACGTTGGCTGCCAGCAGGGCGCTGCCCGCCAGCAGCAGGAAGAAACCTATTAGCTCGCGCTTTTGACGGTCCGTTACCACGGTGACCAGTGTGGCCTCCAGCAGTGCGTTCAGCATCCACTGACCGTCGAGAGCGAAGCACGGCACTGAGTTGACGACTGCTAACGCACCAGAGAGGGACACTACGTATCTGAGAGGTAGGGCAGCTCAGGACAATGAACGCAGAAACACACAGGATCAGTTTATGCATTTTAATTGTCTTTAAAATACATGTTTTAAAGACAATTACATATCTAATTATAAATGTATCTAATGCTTGTTCCAAATCTTTTAAGTACGGACAACATCGTGTAGAATTATTAATTAGGAGAGCACTGTTTTTTCATAATTACTTAACAGTTTATGACAATAAATGATAATGATATATATATATAATTAATTAAATTACTGCTTCCTCTACCCACACAAGCAGCAGCACATGGATGGATATATTATGAAGTTGATAAATGAATTAGTCTACGTTTGCCCACTCGGTGTCAATGAGCTTCCTACCTACTGTAGCTGTGTCTCCTGCAGGACAACCCACCCCCATGTCAATTCTACTAACTGATGTAAAAGTGTCTCCTTTATAATTTCCATTCAGATACACTCACATTTCTGCTAAAAATAGCAGATGTTGATCATGTATCAATTCTTGAGTTTTTTCTGACGGGAAAAGGCTGCAAAAAATTTGAATCTAACTATAACTAAACTATAAAAGTTTTACTTCCCAATTTACTTTCTTCCGGGAAATTATTCTTATTCTTGACGAAGAGCTGGAAGCTGAAAAAAAAAAAACACTGAGCAGAACTAGCGATCGGAAACAAAGCTGCATGCTGCAATCACTTCATCAACAAGCAACAGATGCTGATTTTTCAAAATGTATTAAATAATAAAAACTCGTGGAACCGAGCTGCTGAAAAATCAGAGTGTGCCTTTGAAGCAGCACGGTGTAACATTTGTGAGAATACATAACCTCAATAAGAACGGCAGCTTTGTGCAAAATCAGCCAATGACCTTTCAAACTCATGCTACACGTGTGTTGTGTCTAACACCCTCCTGTAAATGACAGCTGTCCAGCTCGTGTTTTGTTCCGTAACAGATTTCCTCCATTGAAGAGACACAAAGAAAGACAGAGCTGCTGTAATTGACACAACTGAAGGAAATGGTTTTAAACTGAAATCAGGAATGTTTTAAGGTACTCAACGAAGGTTTGCATTTAGCCATTCAGCCGTTTGTGAAGAGCCTCCTGATTGTGGTCATTAGAGGTGAATGGGGGCTTTTATTCAGAAACAACAGACATTCAGAATCAAATAACAGATGGTTGAAATGCTTTATAACCAGTTGAAATGTGAAAACTGTGTGGAAGTTCATCTTTTTAAGAGCACATGCTTTCCCATGGAGTTAGTTTAGACTAATGCACCAGCTGGACGTACAACCTTTAAAATGCGCTTTACGCCGCATGTAGAATAAATAACTGTTGCACCGGCTAGGATGTGTGTTACACTTGAGACTATACGGCACGACCACTCAAATGAATGCGTAAAGTGGAAAGGCATGAGCAGTCAGTTTTTACTGTGCTATAATGAAACTCCTAATATACACACTTCACCATCAGCGGGGCATTAATGCACAAGGGAATAATGAGATGCCGCAGCAATTTTCTCTTTATGGAGGCGGTTCAGGTTGTGTGCGATGCAGACACGAAACTGACTGATGTGGTGGTGCGGTGGGTGAGGACAGACAAAACCACATCTCTGCAGCATCAAAACAACTTCGTCTTTTATATTAATAGCGGTTGGCTTGTTCTAAAACTGCCAAACGAATCACAGAACAACACAAATGACTAAATATGCACGCTGTGTGGAAGACCTTTACTCTAAAAATGAGTCAGAGAGCATTGTGAAAATTGTGCAATGTGGATGTTTGGCAGAGTGGTAGTTGAAGATCGTCACTCAGCTCTATCAACATGATTCACCCCCTACTAAAAAACAAAACTGAATACATGGAGTACACTGCTGTGACTGCAGCGAAACAACAACAAACACTAGGGATGCATCAAAATGAAAATTCTTGGCCGAAACTGAAAACTAAAAATGTTGGATGTTTGGATTTCAGGTGGTAAATTAAACCCGACTTTGCAGATCGCTATCAGTGGGTCTTTATATATTTATAGAATACTTTACATATTGAAACACGTCCACATGGCAGACATGCCTGTGCTGGCTGCCGTTGTTGCTTGCAACATCACAACATCCTGCTTCGGTGATAAAACGAGAACATTTCCAGTCCCTAAGAAACATTTAAAAGAAGAGAAAGATTTCCCCAAGACAGCATCAAGCTTTTTTATTCCAGAGAGGGTTTAAGGCGTTAGATGACCAAAACATATCTCTGGTAGAGGACACAGGTTTTCCTGGAGCCACGGTATAAGCCACTGTCTTGACACTACATTAACTTTGACAGCCCCGTTTATTGGACTTAATGCAGTAACACGGTTCACACCGATCTAGGAGAGTGCTAGCGAGATAAGAAAAGCCTTTATGAATCTCCAGGGAAAGATCGGGACATCCCTACTAGAGTTCAGTCATTTGTCTTGTAAGTTAAGGCAGGTAGCCGTAGCAACAGTGCAGCCATGGCAACTGTGGCCATAGCTGTGTGTAGTTGTAATACGTAGACGGTGCAACAAAAGGTTGGAAGTGGCAGCCTGGTGCGTCCAGCTGGTGCAGCTGGACTTTAAAAAGTGGTATCAGTTTACGAGTGACAGGGACAGCGATCACCTGATTTTGACCGGAGATGAGTTCTGTAAACTCAAAAGGATACTTGCAGAAGGTCTCCAGGAAGACGGGCAGATCCAGGTGGAGGAAGCCAAAGCGGGGCACAAAGTTGGTCAAACTCACTGTAAGAGACGACAACAAGGAGAGACGGATAGATGCAGGTCTCTGGTTTGATCCACTGACTCACTCATAATCATTTACTACCGGAGAGTCAGCGCAACACCTTCTGTAAATAGTTATTAAATGAATATTACACACACACAAGCTCAGGGTGGAGGCATCCTGTTGAAAACTTTATCTAACACATGTCTGCTTCGGCCAGTTACCTCAGCATAGCGCCGGAATGCGCCATAAAATAAAGAAGGGATGAAACATTTGCACGTACCAGCGTACTGCAGGTGCGGCGGATACCCGACGAACAGCATGTGTGTGTTCGGCGGGTGCGTGACGCGGATGAAGCGAGTCTGGTTCTCCAGAGAGGGAGTGACGCAGACGCTGGCGCCTTGGGAGTGAGCGGAGCAGTCAGCGTTGCTGCGGCAGGCTCGCGTCCCCGTCACCATCTTACGCACCGGCATGCAGGCGTACTGCGGCCAGAGAAGAGTTATGCAGAGGGTTTCGTTTTATTGAGGTCAGCAATCTTGTTTATTTTATTCTTTTCTTGCCCTCGTCTGAGCTCTGCTGACCGGTTTGTAAAATACAACTATATAAAAAGTGCCGTAGGAAATGTGGGAGATGCGGCAACAAACCAAGATTGTTTAATTTTTCAAGTAAGTTATGGTTCATAATTAAATGTTGCTCATTTTTCCTTTGTGTGAATAAATCCCACCAACCTAGCATGGCGCATCCAGACTCGACTCTAACACGACATTTGGATTTCACATGTTACTAAAACACTAATTGATGCCTTAATCGCTGTTCGTCATTTAAAATCATTTCCTGCCAATATCTTCTACAACAGCTGCAATAAATTCACCTCCACGGCCCTGACTACTTCACTGCTACTCGGATTGGCTTCTTCCAGGTTTCTATTTGCTAACTTTAGATGGTAGTAACCACTTCAATCAGAACAAACTGACCTGACCAGAGGGATTTTTCAGTCAGATTAAAGGGGAATTACCGTTTTTTACAACCTGGACCTTATTTCTGGCATAAAATACGATCGTTTACTCACCCAGATAACTTTGGTGTCATTTGGAAGATATTTAGATCAGCGTATATCCATATAGTGGGAGTGACTAGGGCACCGAAATGCAGCCTCTAAATAACGCATTATCTGCCGTGAAACTCAACCCATTTCACCAGTAATTTGTTAAGAGACTCTAGTGCTATTCCCCGTTGTAAAAAACTGTAATTCCCGTTTGAGAAGGGTGGTGTAAACCTTTGATAATCTGCTCAGTAGGAACTCTTTCAACTCATGTTTGACCCCCCAGGGTTAAACATGAGGGGATGAGTTTCCATGAGGGACAGAAATATGACAAATATGTGACAAAAATGTTCAATTCTGATTGATGTTATGGGTCGTGTAAATTATTCGGATTAATTTTATTTAGCGTCCATGTGAACTGTTAAGGTGGATTCTCAAAGGAGTTGAAGAAATATTGTTCATCTTAAAAACAACCTACCAGCCAAGTCCCAAAAAAAATGACTGAGAACTTGTAATTCTAATGTGTAAAACATTTCCACGGCACTGAAGCTAAAAACTCTCCCAACCTGGACAAAAACAAATTGAACTGAACTGAATACAGGAAGTAATATAAATACGGCCGACGGTCTAGAAGGGTTGGAAACTCGCTCACACGATGAATCAGCCACAGTCTGTCAGTGAGTGTTTGTCACCTCTCTCTCTCTGCTGTTCCTGCCCTGTGGTTTGAAGTAAGAGAAGCAGAGGTCGGTCAGGCTGTTGTTGCTGCAGCAGTCCATCGTTCCATCCAAACGCTTGTAAGCTACGGGGGAAAGAAAAAAAAGTACGAGAGCTCTGAAAAGACACCGCAATCAAATAGATGGTAGATGTACTCACACTTTAACCTTGTGTACTAAAATGTACATTAATACAGTATAATTCTAATAATATATATTAAATATTATATGGATGAATCATCAAATAGTAATTATTATAATACATTATCATGATAAGAATAATAAGAATAAGAATGTCGTCTTTTTAGGCTGTAAACACAAAATGTTCGATTAAACTATATAATAATAATTAAAAGGAACATACTTAGTTTTGTCAATGTAATAACCAGATTTCACTAAAGTAATTATTGTGAAATTACATTACCATGTGCGAGTTATTATAGACCGCAGAGAAGCAACAGGAGCTCTGACTGGCCAGCAGTGGAGCTCTTACCTCCCACATGAGCCGACAGCCGGCCAATCAGAGCTCCTGTTGCTGCTCTGTGGGTTTGACCTCATTAGCAACGACAACTAAACATTTAAACACAACACTGAATTAATAGCTGCTCTCTGTAAAAGGTATCAGTGCAGTGAATTGTTTGTAATTGCACACAGATGAGTCCCGGTATGAGTCTAATTGTTCCAGAGGACATTGGGACAAATTGGATTTTTACGTACAAAACAATGAGTCAGCAGGCACGTCACCCACCTCGTCCATGAGCCCAGCTGGGCTGCAGGCTGGCGACGGGGACGCAGTATCCAGTCTGCGGGGTGTGAGAGAGGTGAGACAGGCAGCTGGTCCAGTCCTCAACTCCCCTGACGGGGCAGTCCTCCAGCCCCGTCACGATGTCCCCGACTGACAGACCCCTGGGACCGTCAGCTGCAGAGCCCTGAACCAAACACACACACACACACACATGCGGGCCGTTAAACAGGATTCAAACTTGCAAAAAGGTCACGCACGTTTGATGCTTGCAGTCCTGCAAGCTTGCAATAATGGGGACACTGTGGGAGGGAACATGGATAAATTAACTTTCAAAAAGGTGCCAATGAATTCTTGAGCTGTAGTGTCACTTTACTTTCTATATTTATCCGTTTGTCAAATCCCATAAAAAGATCCAAACCCACAAGTCTGCTCGAGGGCTTGAACAACTCTGGATTTTTTAAAGTCAACTGATATGTGGTGAAAGTCAAGTTATCACACATAAAAACACAGCAGAAAGTAATGCTTAGCAACAATTAAATCTCTATTCTTGACCTGAATACATATAGGAGCGTCTCACACAAAAGAAGCTACAGAGGCTTTTCTGCAAGGTAGCTGAAGCTTGAACACAGGCTACAGGCAGCAAATTGTTGATTTGCAGCCTCCTTCTCTCTGTTACTGCAGGTGTTAACCGACTCCCGTTGAGAGGTTTTGAACCATTTCCTTGTCAGCTTTAGTGTTTTGTTTTACTCTAGTCAACTTCCTGCTTAAATTACACAGTAAAGTCGACCTCTAACCCTTAAAAAGCACAATTTTTTTCCATTTGTGGATAAAATATCAAATTCAAATTTAAGAAATGTGATGAATAATCACCCTGGGACCCCTAACAGGATTAAACGGGTATAGAAGATGACTGACTGACTGATAAATAATCACTGGTCTTGGATGTAGACAACTTTTCAAAGTTTCTGAATGGTGCCGACTACCTGTGCAGGTGCATCAAGCCACAACGGCTATGTTACAATATGTCTTTAACCCAGTTAAACCAAATCTGGTCAGAGATTTAACCAGACACTAAATAAAATGTTTTGGACAAAGTGGTTCTGCCTGCCATCAAATCAGCTGGAATTTCGTTTTACACAACTTTATTAACAAAACCAAATCCACTCAACAGAAGGAGACGGCCAAGCTCGAGCCACATTTTAAACATCGCCTTGCACATTGATTTTTTTAACACTTGACAGCACCTCTTGCTGTTCTGCTACCTCCATGCTTTGGTTTCTCCCGGAAACTCATCCCCTAATGTTGACAACACACGGGGCAGACATGATCAGGAAGAATGGATTTATTCCAAACGTGGATCATTGATCTGATCAGGCGTTTACATGGTTATTAGGCCTACAGTGAAGGCCACTATTAAGCAGACTGTAACAGACTGAAACCCGTTTGCAATGAGGTCAATTGGTTAATTAATTAAATAAATACATTAGTTATAAATCTGTGTCACACCAGCCTAACATATACAAAGATATGAATATGACTGATAACTCGGCTACTCAAACTCAAAAACCGACATCATTGTCCAGCAGCTGCTGCAAGGGCATCACTGAGTCACATGGTTACTCTGACTGACACGTTTCCTCATTACCAATAACAATATGGAGCTGTGATTTATTTAGAAATTTCGTTCACACATTAACCCTTCCAAGAACGTTCCAGAGACGTAAACGTGGCCACAGCTGTTTGTCATGGGCAGCAATTTCTGAATACAGTGAAGATATTAGCATTGAAAGAATAAATCAATCTCTGTAAAGCAGATTTATTGACATAGTCTTTATGCTAAGCTAAGCTAACTGGCTTGCTTAAGGACATCAGTACATTAAGTCCTCTGGCAAAAAAAGAGAAGGTCAAACTATTTTCTATTCCTTGAATTATTAATCAGGGAAATAAAGAGCCACTGACCTGCACCACCTCGGTGACCAGCGCCCCGCCTCCGGTGGAATACATAGGAAACAGGAATAGAGGCAACAGGAAGAGGAAGACTAACGCTGCCACGCACAGAACAAAGTTGTGCCAAACGCCTGGAGAAAGAAAACAGAAAGTAACTTTTAAATTTTTAGATTCAACTGAATGCGAAGTTCTCAATTATTTAAGTCTTGCTTAAAACCATATATGCTGTGGTCATTTTTCTTTTATTAAATCAAGCAGATGTCTTCCTCAGTTGCAGTGGTTTATGTTTTCCATTTGTGCTTATGTGTGGAGGTGGAGTGAAACCATAAGAAAGCTCTTTATTCATAAATAGACTCAAAAAAGCTTCTCCTTTAATTATTTTAAGTTCCCCCTCCACACAGGGATTCAAACCCAGGACCTTCTCGCTATGAGGCATCAGTGGTAACCACCTTTCCATTGTGCCACCCTGTACTTGGTTCAATAAAACTCAAATATATTCAGTTTCTTTGCACAGAAACCTTCTTTTCTGGATTTTGGCACACAGATTACTTTAAAACAAAATACTGACTGATATGTAGGTCTGGAGTGTTTATTACAGACCTACACATTAAGCAGAAACTCTAAATAAAAACTCCAAAAAATAAGGCTTAATGTTGGGCTCTTACTCATCTTGTGAATACATCACTATGCAGATGACAAACATCTATTATTTCTCAAATACCTGGAGGAAAAAAGGCTTACACACAAAAACACCATTATTTCAGGGTTGTACGTTTAAGTCTTGATCCTCCGTACAAGCCTCTAAACTGATCTCCACACATTCTGGCTCTGTAGGATCTCGTGGCGAGGCAGTAACCACTGCTCTCTAAAAATAGCTGCCTATACCATCTTAATTATGCAACAAGACTCCAGCCTTCCAAAACCACGGGAGGAAACGTCTCATCGTCAGATGGGGCACAAACATACAGTATTATTCAGATGTGGTGACAGCAGCATAGACACCGGCGCAGCCTCTCTCTCTCTCATGGGGGGGAAATTAAAAGCCGAGAACAAGATATTTTGAGCAAAAATCTTGGGAACGTTTTTAATGTCGGGGGGAAAAAAAAGTGTCGGCACAGCTGGGTACTAATTAAAGTGATGAAGTTTTAATTTGTCCTCTATGAGCAAAATAAAATGTTAAAAACATTGTAATTCTGATGTCAATGTGAGCAGTAAACAATGATTAAAGATGCATCACCTATCTCAGCAGGAATAAATAATAAACATGTTATGTCGGACAAAACCCCTGCGTACAGCGTGAGCTCCGCTGTGACAGAGGGAGGGAGAAATAAATAAACACAGCATGCTGTTATGTCACCACTCCCCTGATGGGAACACCATCTCTCCCTCTCTCTCTCTGGTTTATCATGTGACCTGACTGGACGTCTCAGTTTAGTGTCTGCAGTCAACTTGTGTTCTTGTCAGCTAAGCCCAGAGGAATTTGTCTCTGCACAAGCGAAGACACAGATGGTTTCTGAGCAGCTCGTCACTGCCCTCTAAAGGCCGGGAAAGGAAATACAATAACAGAGCATTCAACAGCTGTATGTGTGCAGGAAGTTCAGCCTCTACAAACAACTTGACAAACATTTCTCACATTTTTAAATAGCAACACCACACGTACTTATCATGTATCATGTCAATTAAACTGCATATCCTTTTCTTTTTCATTGCTTTTAATACTTCAAGTATATTTGCTGACAATACTTTTTATGTTTTTAGCATTAGCATGATACATACGTACACTAGCTGTGTGAAAAAGCTTGATTTGAATAAAAATCTGCACAAATATTAAAAATTAAATTAAATTAAATCATGCAATTATTTTCCTTTACGTGCATTTTTCTAGCAGAACCTGTGCATCATGTTTGTGGGAACAAGTAGCGGCTGTTAGGAAGCTTGATGTGAATAAAATTTTGCACAAATATTACACTCAGAGATAAATTTCGCATTACCACTACCTGTACTTTAAGCAGTTTTATTTGCAATCATTTGTGTGGCCTTAGCATTTTTAACTCCTCGACTGCTTTTTAATCTGCAAACACTCCCACTAATCACATTCACGCATGAGCAGCTTCCAGCTCCGTCAATCAATTCATTAATCTCTCATTTTCCTAATTGCGCGGTGAAATGATTTGATGCAAGGCAGCCGCCCGCTGCCCAGCGCTCCTCGGAGTGACCTCAGCTGGCAAAACAAAACGCTCGCCATAACTGATCATGATTAATAGCTATGATCGCGCTAGATGGGAAAATAATCAGTGGAGGAGCCATCAACAGATCTCTGGATAAAATGTTTTACCGGCGCAGAAGATGCGGAGCTGCTGAGTGGGCGATATGAGGTTGAGGTGTGTGGTGAAGAGGTCCACAAACGCGCCGGGATACACCACGAATACGAACATCCCGAAGCCGTTCACTCGCACTTGCTCCCTGCAGGGGATTGGAAAATATTTCAAATCAGAAACTGTTTACATAAAACCCATGAGAAACAGAATGAGGCAGAGGCAGGATGGAAAATATCTGCTTAAAAAACACCATGACTCATTTTCAAACACTAATGTATCTAAGAAAATATAAAACTAACACTCTACATCCCTCGAGGCTTGCTGGTGCTCTTTTCCCTGCTGGTTGTCAAGGCAACACACTGTATTTTGGTGCATGTGTTATTACCTCAGTGCTGCCACGGCGTGGCCAAGCTCGTGTATAACTCCGCTGAGCAGCAGGGCGATGAAGAAGTAGGCCAGCTGACTGGTTGGCAGATTGACGCCCGGAACCTGAAGACACAGCAGACAGCAAAAATCAAAAACAACAACGTGAATGGGCAAAAAAAATGTGCTTATCTCCAGACTTTCCTGGGTATTTTATATTTAAGCCTTTCGCTTTTTTGTCTCCTTCTTCTCATTATTCATTTCATGTTTTGCTGAAGTCGTGTTTTTTGTGTGGTCTGCTGTTTATTCTCCTCTGGCTCCGTTCACAGCCGCTCCAGGCTGAATCCTCCGATACAAATGACCTGCTAACAGCCTCTCATGAATCACCTCCAGAGGTCCGCCGGGGATGGAGCTCACATTAATGCAGGGCTATTTGACAGCGCTATGAATAAACAGAGCAGAAAAAAGCGCTCCTCATAACTGGAGGCGTTTTTTTCTTCTTTTTTGACTCCCACTTCTCTCATTTGAATTTCATAGGCTTTGTGTCAACATTTTTTTGTTTCTTCCTGTGAAATTTGAAAACAAATCAGTCACTTGTTGAAAAAAAAGCTCCTAAATCGACGTACCACCACCTGCAGCGTCTGCTGACCTCCCATCCGAGGGTTGTCTGTGGTCATCTGAGCAAACGTCTGCTGCAGCGTCTTTATCAGCAGCACCACCGACCCCACCATGGCAGCGATGCCAAACACCAGACCACCGTTGAACCTGGAGAAACACGGGCGTCATTTAGCTGTAATTGATGAATGCTTTAGGAAGCAAAAAACACAAAGTGGGCTTTCACCAAGATGAACTATGTGAAGACTGCCGATGGGAGCAACTAATACAGCTGACTGCTCCACAAATGTGTGCTGCAAGGGAACAACACCCACAACTTGGCTCCTACCACCAAATTTGCATGTTGATAGACAGCTTGGAGCATAGGGGGAACCCAGACGGAGCAGTGGCTTCATTGACGAGATTTTCTTCTTGTTAGGTGTTGGAAATAAGCAAGAGGGTTACAGAGGAAACCAAAGCCTCTAAGTTAGTGTTAATGGATTTGGCAGAAGGATGGGGACTATCGGTCCTTCCACATGTAGGTTCAGTTTATTATATACACTTGGAGTATTGGTTGGTGCCACTTGTGTATGTTTGATGATATCTTTTTGTAGATATGGCAGTTAGTCCTTAGTCCGTCTCAGCTTCCTTGTTTGTCATGTGGTCACTCCCTCAGTCAATTCCCTGTGTTTTTAGTGTTATTTTTGTCAAGTCAGCTATCAACAAAAACACCACACACATTTTCTTTTAATTACAAATCTTTTCATTTTACCTCTGTCTCCATTTTTACGCTGTTTGTATTGGTGCACAATAAAAAAATAAAATATCATTAATATTATTTATAATATTATATTGTGTATATTGTATTTTTATCTTTCCCTGCCCCTGTAACAACTAAA
This sequence comes from Planiliza haematocheilus, assembly GCA_005024645.1. NCBI lineage: Eukaryota > Metazoa > Chordata > Actinopteri > Mugiliformes > Mugilidae > Planiliza > Planiliza haematocheilus. The sequence goes on from SRSE01000613.1 coordinate 6,498,990, forward strand.
TGTCTCTTCGGGGACTCTTGTATTATATATCAGGGACAACTGTTCAGATTTTCTTTACGAATGGTGACATTACAAGTGTAACGTAGTGTTGTATTGCAGGTGGTTTGTAGCCTAAAGGATGCTAGATTAGCAAATGTTTCAAGTCTGCTTTTTGAGAGGTTCCTCTTCTGCCATCAGGGAAATAATTTTATGTGTGAAACATCATATGTCTATATTAATTCTTTACTACTTGTACTTTCACTATTTAGAAATGAGATGGGGCAAAGTTTACACTATTAAACCATGTGGGCTTATTTGAAGCCCCCAGTTTAATATGTCACAATTTTATAGAGAACACAAAATTAACATGAACAATTATACACTGCCTGGTCAAAAAAAAAACAAAAAAAAACGTCACATGCTGTAATAGTGGTTGGACCGCTTTTAGCTTTCATTACAGGGCGCATTTGCTGTGACATTGTTTCGATAAGCTTCTGCAGTGTCACAGGATGAATATCCATCCAGTGTTGCATTCATTTTTCACCAAGATCTTGCATTGATGATGGGAGAGTCTGACCAGTGCACGAAACCTTAAGGTTAAGGTCTGGACTCTGTGGTGGCCAATCCATGTGTGAAAATGACGTCTCATGCTCCCTGAACCACTTTTTCACAACTACACAGCTGTTCAGTCCCAATCCCTTGAGTTCCCGTCACACTGTACATATGGAAATGCTTTTACTTTCACTATCAAACACAGCCCTGAGTTCTATTGATGTTGTTTTTTTCCTGTTTGATTTCACCAAATGTTTTAGTGATCACAACCAATCAGGATTTTTTTCAGACCACATTTCTTCCACATAAAACTGACTGCTGACTAAGAAGTAAAGAAGAGTGACTCGTACCACAGGTAGAGGGCGCGGGGGTTGATGCGGGCACAGTATGCAAACAGTCGGTTGAACATGGTGGTCTGCCATCTCAAGTGGAAAGGAGACAGCATCAGGCCCCGACTGGCGAGCCATGACTCGTAGTTAATCCGGTGTGTTGTGGACGACTGCAGGAGAGAGAGACAAAGAAAGACATAAAAACATCACCAGTTAAACAAAACAGGGTCAAGTATTTTGACTGTGCCTGCAAATGTTAGATTTTCTGCAGACTTTTGTGCAGAAAAGATGCTAATGCTGTTTATGTAGAAAGTGCTTAACGTGGTGCAAATCAATACATGTGATAATAAAAGTACAAAGTTTACAAAAACGTGGAGACGCTGTGTAAAATGTAAAGATAAAACAAAAAACAAATAGAATCCAATGATATATAAACCACATTTAAACAACAGCAAGTGGACTTTTTAACTACAAAAGATTAATATAAACACCAGACACCTTGAAATATTTAGTATAGAAATAATCGTTACTAAGGATCTCTAGTCATGGCCTGTTGATACAACTGTTGATAGATTTCTGCATCTTTTTAATACTACTGTATCAATGTATTCATGTTTGACCTAGTAATAAGACGTGAAATATTCACCCTGAGCAGCGTGTCAGCCAGATAGACAGCACACCAGCCTGCCATCACAAACACCAGCAGGGGCACGGGGATCATGGTGCCGCTATCACAGGACTCTTCTCCGCGTACAAGACGAATAAACCAGCCTCCATCCCTCCCTTTCTCCGTGTGTCTATCCCGCAGCTACTCACATTCAAAGTCACGTTTAAATGGCCACATGATATGTAAAGTATAAAGAGATACAGGGGTTTGTTTTCAGGGATGTCGTGAATGGAAAGAATCGTCAGCACTGTGCGACAAACGTCCGGCTTCTTCTTCTTCTTCTTCTTCTCTTCGCTCGGGACTTCTTCTTCTCCTCTTTCTGTCAGCGCACTGCCGCCACCACGTGTTCAACCACGGAACTTTATGTTTTTCCTGTTTAATATCAGAAATTAATTTATTGCCAAGCATGTTTGTACATACAAGGAATTTGCTTTGGTGTTGTTGCGCATGAAATAAAATAAAACAAAATAAAGAAACTATAGAATATGTTAATAAGATAAGATAAGATAAGATATTCATCCCACGCATGGGAAATTTCCTTGTTGCAGTAGCATGGAATTTGGCAAAAATATATACAGACAGCATGACGACTTTGACATGGTTAAAAGAAAAAAGAGTTACACAATACACATTTTGGGAAAAAAAAATATATATATACAATAATATGATAACATAAGAAATATAAGAGTGTGAAATATTAAGTAAAATATAATTTAAAAAATCTAAATAATAATTGCAAAATAAAAACGAAAATTGACTGATTATTATTATTAGTACAACAACTCATTGATGTTAATTGACACTACCTTACTATCAATCCTAATATATATTCTTATTGATTTTATTTAATTTTCTTTTACTTGTGGTTCTCAAGAGTGTTTTTTTATGTGCAGTCTAAGCTACTGTGACCAAGCAACCCTTGTGGATCAATAAAGTTTATCCAGTAATAATAACAATAATAATAATAATATGGTTTTGAGAACTGCTTGCAGAGAGAAATGTGGTCATTCTTTTAATGGCTGATGAATGGCCATTCAAATCTGACAAGAACATTTTGTTTGTTCTTCACTTTGTATTTAGCTTTATTGTGCTCTTTATCAGGCTTATAACAATATTTAAAATAGCCTTTTCTTAACAATGTTAAGAAATCTGGTCAACCCTCTGGTTTATTTTTGTGGCCATAATTATTTTAAAAACTGGTGTGAGTAGTTAAAACAATGTAAACATACAATTTTAATTTATTATGTTTATCGGGGTGAAAGGAAAGGAAGAAAGAGAGAAAGAAGGAAAGTGCACGCCCAGAGCCCCTAATGGCAGAACTACACTTAAAATTAAAGTGTGTGTTTTAATATTAGATTAAGGCCTTTCAAAAGGTCACTGGAATAAAATACAGCAATAAATGTGGGAGCCCTGAGTCAGGAGCAACAAGGAAACAAGGTCCATGTCTGAGTCATGAAGCCATAAATGTGACCAAGGGAGCATAAACTGCTTGTGGATAAAAGCCAGTGAATTGCTGTACTTCAGGCCCCAGTTGGTCAGTATGAAGTTTATTTTAGTAAGCTGGCGATGCTCGTCAAATCCATGACAAACTCAGAAAGTATGATAATTTAGCCTAATTTCAAACACCATATCTGAGACGTACCAAACTTACACGGACACCCAAGACCTAAAAAGCTTGTTGAAAAAGTTAAAACTGACAAAAATTACCCCTGATGTAGGTCAAGAATAATCCTAAAATAGACTCCTAATATAATATTCAGACATTACTTGTCTTATATCTTACAACTATTTTTTCTCTGCCGTTCGTATTTATGGCATAATATCTGTACTGGAAGATGGGTTTCTCTTATGTTGTGCCTAGTGAAGAATTTCTTTAAAACAAATTTGTGATTTTATGCTGCTATTGCTGGGGCTAAGTAGAATTAAATAGCACCCCTAGCCAAACAGCTAGCATCTTTAGCCCAGCGACCAGCATTTCTAACTCAGTCATTAGAATCTTTTGGCTAGTAACTAGCTTTCCTTGGCCAGACAATAGAATCCATAGGATAATAACTATCAACCATGAGCTAATAAGTAGCATCCCTCAACTAGTGACATTTCTAAGTTTTAGCAATTTGCATTTCTAGGCTATCAACTAGCATCCCTAGCCTAGTGACTACCATATTTAGGTTAGTTACTAGCATTCCTAAGCTAGCCACTAGAACCCCTGTGCTAGTAACTAGCACCGTATGCTAACAGCTAGCTAGTATCAGCTAGTAACTAGAATTCTTAACCTAGTAACTAGTATCTCTTGCCCGGAGACCAGTATTTCTAGGCTATCAACTAGCATCAAGATAAAGTAGCTGGTCCAGGATTTTCAAACTTAATAATTCGAGATGATTGTTCACACCCATGTTCATTGAGAAATGTTGACATATAATTACTACCTTCTGCCGCAAAACATCATGGAACTGTATATAAATACTGTACCACTTCAGTCACATTTCGCATGTGATGGTAACCATACTGAACTGTGATGGCATGCAACTGACTCGCCATGTTATTCTTATGCTGTTACATAATACCAGGCTGGCAATGCCATAAAAAGCTTCTTTATTTGTCTGTCTATGCAACTGTCCAGGAAAAACTATGAATTTGGCCGGGGCCAAGTACAGTTTGCATGTAACTTGACACGCACGGTCATGATGTTCTGCTTCACTGACAGAACACAAATATCCCCCCAAAAAAACAACTAAATAAAAACAAAATGGACCAATGCAAACAGTCTGAGGAGGTCATGAAAGAGTGGCACACATTTACTGAAAAAAATTTTTTTTTTGAAAACAATTAAGGCTTTTAAACCTCTATAAGACCACGACCACAAAAACCCAGCAATGCTTTACTCGTTACTTCACTGCAGCCATTTTAATCAAATGATGTAGACAAAACTTGTAAATGACGTGAAACTAGGGAGTCAGTGATCCTGTTTCGGCTACACCACATTGCCACATACAATAAACACATTCAGGTGTTTATCTCTAATGGGACTAGACTCTCCTCACCAACAGGTGAGACTAGTGTGTGGGTAGCATTTGCATAGTTATAGAAATATATAGCTTCCCTACAGTGTGAGGCTCTTCATTTTACTACCTGTGCACACAGCAGATCAGTTTAACAAGTGCGATGCAATAAATGTAGACAGCTTAATTGAAGGAAGGCTTTGGTAAAAACCTCAAGAGAAAGGTAGGTGAATTATCCAACATATAGAAACATTCAGTCCCATGGTGGCTGAAAACTCATTCTACTTCTCTGATGCTGGGTCGGGTTCCTGTAGGGGAGGAGTTTCGCGTCTCTCTGAGCCAATCGTGGCGAGCAGAAACAGGTCAGGTAGCCGAAGAGGACCTCAGAGAGAGCGCAGGCAGGAGAGAGCAGCCACGCAGGAGGTAAGAGAGCACACACACCTTTAACTCTGAGATCATACTTCCCCTCTGGGCTTGTGGTTGGGCAGCACCGTTTAAATTGCAGATATACCAGCATGACTAGTCCTTGAGTGTGTGTGTGCGTGTTTGTGAAGTGTGTCAGAGCTGAAATAGGCCAGGGCCATTTTGAGATTGAGATGAGTGTTTGATGAAGATGCAGGGGCAGTACATGTCATTAGAAACACATATGAGCAAACAGCTTTGTGGTTTCTGCTTAAATGTTTAATTTTATGAATGGGGTTAGGTCCTGCAATACGTTTAAACATGGGACAATGATTGAATTTGTAAACAAATCATAAGAAGACATTTTTATTTTTTCTGCTTTGGACAGTAAAATTACATTTCTCTTTCCATAGCTGTCATATTTATTTGTCGTTATAAAAAATTATGAATATCATATATTTTGGTGTTGTGCTGACTTTACTTCATCCAATGGAACTCTTAATCATACTGTTTTGTGTGACCGATCATTCTTAAATCTTACATTTTTTAAATCAAGTTTGGTCCTACAGTATATGAACTTCATCTAAGCAGATCGTTTTCAGTTTCATGCTTAAATGTTAAATAGTTTTGGTCTTAGAGTTTAATTTATTCCTCTCACAAAGCCATTTAGCTGCAAAAGTAGTTTAAAACTTTTTAAAAGATGCTCAAATTAAAGTGTTTCAAGTGCTGTTTTGATTCTGTTTTGGTTGGTCTCTGCCTGTGTCCATGCAAGTGTGTGTGTGTGTGTGTGTGTGCAGATAGAAAGCAGGTCCCTTCTGTGTATCACTCGTCTATTTATAGTGAGAACAAATCCCAGATATGAGAGGAATCCTTCCACCACTTACGAGGAACCAAGAGAAAGAGAGAGAGAGAGAAAAAGAAAGGGCGGAGAGACAAGTAAAAGAGAAAGGAAAAGAAAGAGATGGAGGGGAAAGAGACCAAAAGCGTGAGAGGGAGGAGAAGTGGTTAAAACATCAAGCAAAAGACGATACAGTGAGGGTTCAGTGTCATCAGCTGGTAAGTTACCTCAGCTTTATGTTATGTGAGGTTCATGTGCTGTATCTTTATAGGGACCTAGCTTCAGGCGATTGCTGTCCTTCAGCATTTTGTAGCTTTTTATAGAAGAAGCTAAGCTTTCATAGTTTAACATTTAAAGAAGTATTTACTTTCATCCAATTTTTGAGTCCATAAACTATGAAGCTAAAGCTAGGAGACAATTAGCTTAGCTTATTTAACTTTAGCATACAACATGAAATACTCTTATATATACACTATAGAATCACCAAAAGGGAATATAATATGATAAAAACCTAGAGGTGTAGCTTTGCCATATTGAAGGTGTATCTTCTTGTTTGTGGATTTGATGCTAAGCTAAGTTAACTGCTAGCTTGGCATAAGCTAATGTTTGTATTTTATTATTAAATGACAAGCATTTAAATGAAGTCTAATTTGTAGTGAAAGGGCACACATCAATTGATGTAGGGCTTTTCAGAATTTAGCGTACTTGGCTAATGGAGGTGTAGGCCTAATGGCTGCCAGAATCATGCGATGAAAATAAGTAAGTATGTAAAAAGTAACGGTGATTAACGCTTACAAGTTTGATGCTAAGCTAAACATACTGCTAGCTTAAAATAAAACCAACTGCTGTACTTTCGTAAGACTTTTTGGTAAAATTACAGGTCCCAAAATGAAAATGTATCCTGTGTAACATTAGTGGTAGCCAAAAGAAAAATTAAAGTCTGAGCATATCAACAAGCTTCAGGTTCTGCATATGCGTAACACCTTGCTCAACAATACTGGTTAGCTAACTTTAGCATAACTTATCCGCTCTGCCATTAAAAGAGTCCAGTTGGCACATAACATTAAAGGCCCCAAAAAGGTAATACAACATCATGAGTATAACACCTAGAGGGGCCGGTTAGCCTCATTTGAACTGTTTTGCCTACCCCCAGGTTTTATGCTAGGCTGATTGCTTCCCGCTACATATTGAGCAAGAAGAAAGAAGCTAATTTTACAAAATGTCAAACAATTAATTTAAAAAACTGCCAAAAACAAACTGCTTTGTATATTTTCTAATGTTCCAGCTATAGGGAACTAACAAAAAGAAGTTCTATCAACTACGAAATTTTAACAGGCACATTGACACATGGCCACATTCCTTGAAGCACCTCGAGGAAACATTTGTTGCATATCTGGTTTAAGAAAAAGTGAAAGTACAAGGACTAATTTCATTATTACTCTAGTATGAACATACAGTAAAAGTGAAAAGGGCTTTAGTCAGGTTATGCAGTGTTGCATCAGGGGGCAGCTGCTGCTAATCACCAACATAAATATCCTCACGTTGTGTAAGCATGTGTGTGTTGTGTATTTGGGGGTGTCCAGGCTGCAAAGGTTTTATTGTATGTTGTTGCTCAAACAACACCCTGGAAACCAGTGGAGACCTACTCCTCAGGTCCTCCAAGCCCCTCTCAGATAAGATACATGGGCCATGGAAACTTGTGCGATTAGAAACCACTTGGGTCAGTGCTGATCTGGATAATACCTAAAGGGAAAGAAGAAGAAGGAAACAACTGACAGCAAGCTGAGAAAATATGAGGAAGAGTTGAACTGTCAAATATTTTCTTTTGTTGAATGCATCGCTGTTATGGAGGATTCCTACCTACCATGATGTGATTCTCCAAATGCAACTTTTGCTGTCAATGGTTGCGTTGCTGTCAGTAATGACTACAAGCAGAATTGTGGTGCTGGTTGTTCAGCAGCTGAAAAGTATTTCCATAACCTTCCAGAGGATGCAAACGTATGTTAGGAGGGGCTGGCATTTATTTCTAAAGACAGTCTTTATTCACTTCTAATGATGCGTACAAGCTAGCAGTGAGAGAACGACAAGCTATAACACGTAAGCTATAAACTGACGTTTGACACTTGTTATTGCGTGTCAACATAAAATATGTGCAGGCATCAATTCTGTTTTGACACTAAATGCCCATCCCAAAAACTTGGTGTCAATGACGCTAGCAACGCAGACCATGATGTAGCTTTTGTCTCTTGTAGTGTGAACACACACTGTAAGATTGAAACATCCCTCGATATAGTCATAGATTTTACATGCGTATACATGTCTTATGCTGTATCTAACCAGAAAGTATTTTAAGTTCTGTTTTATGCACATATGATGACACAGAAAGGCCATTATAATCAATTTTAATACTAATGTAACCATCCCACTGTTGTGTTGTACTTGTGGTTTATGCCTAAAAACGAAACCTGATGTACTGTCTATTTTTAGTACCTGTCCTTTATAATCCCTATAGCCCAATACACAATGATATTTACTTGCTTAACATGTGGTAAATTAGAGTTATAGCTTTAAAAACACCTGTACCTGAATCAGAATCATCTTTATTTGGGATGTTATTCACAAACTAAAATGAGTGTGTGTATATCCAGTATATAAACAAGACACATAAGCTTTGTTCTACACACAGAGCAACATTAAAAAAAGAAGAAGAAAAATATACGAGCTGCGAAATGTTAACTTACTGTAATGGTGCAGTGCAATGAAACTGGAAACTTAACACAATGAGCCTGAGCAGTTGACCTCCAGCTAATCCCATGCTGCCCGATGTGAATATGTGGTTATAAATAATGCAAATTGCATTTGAATATAAATAAAAATGAGCCCAGATAGCTTTAAAATAAAATCTTTAACAACTTTTTTTATTTTTAATGCAAAACCTCAACCTGAAAAGCACTTACTGTTTCTTGTAACTTACATTAAATAGTAACTGAGTACAAATGTACATCACGTTCTCTAATGTTTCCACTGCTACATGTTAATAATTACAGCAAATATGACTACTTTACTAATCATAAATACTAATCATGTCATGGTACTGGCCATGATGTTAGTATATTTAACGTATATTAAGACGTAAGCTGTAACTTGCATTCTTCTCAGTACAATAGAGTTTATGTGATTTGTTCAGATTTAATATCAGCCTATTTGAGCTGTTGAATGTCACTTGAAGTGCAGTAGAAACCATTTGCTGCTGACCTTGCCCAACAGTAGTCCTTTGCATCAATGCAAAGCTCCAGGTGAAACCGACTCACTTTTATTTTGACAGTCTCTCTGTGTCTCTCTCTCATGAATGATTCAGAGAACAGTTCTCTACCTGCTTTTCTCTGCAAGAGTCGCTAAGCAACTGAAACGGTATCCCGGGCCTTGAAAACCCCAGAGTCCCAGTGCCCCCAACATACACAAACACTTACAAATACACACAAGGACACACACAGCTGAATGCCTGTGATCTGTGCTTCCTTCCTGCAGGTCAGCGGACTCACCGGAGGGGATTATGTCCAAACCTTCGTCCAACGTTAAGGCCCTTCAGGTAAAAGATTTTAACCTGTGTGCTCTAAAACTTTGTGTGTGGCTTCCTACATGCAAAGTGCTTCAACACAACAGAGGACAGGTGTTGCCAGGTATTTTATTTGTGAAGGCAAATACAGAGCTCGGACTGTGCATGTACAGCATAAAGGCTTTGTTAGTTTGTTAGTGCAGAGTTTTAGCCAGGCGAACATATGCAGGGCTGTCTGTTTATGGAGATGGTTTACAGGGGTTTGCTCCATGATCTGTCTTCTCGTTGTGCTCGTTTTCATCTCTAACCATGGGACAGGCATCTGCAGAGAGGATCCTTTTTTTTTTTTTTTTAAATGCCAGTATGATACAGACATGAGGTTCATACTTCAAACGGCAACAAAAAGCCAACCATCAGTTTATGACAAACAACAGCAGCAGCAGCAGCACAACTTCACGTTATAAATATTTGAATCATAAAAACCTGTAAGCATCCATATCAGTAGCTTTGCATGTTTTATATAACAAATCTGGTTTAGCTTCACACATTATCAAGAGCATCCGGTATTATTTAATCACCACTGTCTGAACATCCTCTGTTAGGTACTGGTTCATATCTTGGCTATAAAATCCAAGACACTAGATTTTCCAATGGAGAACTTCACCAAGTCTACTCATATAGGTATTATTGAGTACAGATGTTTGTGTCAACAGGGTCAATTTAAATTGTTCCAGCAGCGGTAGCAGCAGAAGGATGTAGACTAAGGTATGAGGTATAGATAAATAAAAAATAATCTTCAACCTGAACTTTTTCATTGTGGGGAATGTAGGCGCATAACCCCTTACGCTAACCTGAATGTAGCCTAATGTTGTCACTTGGTTTTGACCAAGAAAGAAGAGTCTGACAATATCGTAAGAATGCAGTAATAAATCAGTCACCAACAAAAACAGCTTGTACACAAAATACTCTTATACTCTTTTCACAACTGTAACAACAGTATAATCAAGAAACCAACACAACAAGAACACTTTTTTTTTCTGGATTAATGGAAAGTGGAGGCTGTCTGGTACTTTAGGAAGTAAGTTTAGTCTAAGGGCACATACATCAGTCAACGTGATCCTTTAGCAAACAGTGTTTTCTCCTGGCTAATGTAGGCGTAATGGCTGTCAGTATTGTGGACCAAATCACCCAAGGAACATAACTCTAGAGGCTGTTTGAAAGGCTGTCTATTTGACTTTATCTATACAGTTTAAGCCAGACTATATACACGGTTGTGTTCAAAGCTACAGTCCATCTTGTTTCTTACAAATACCCTGTCAACCAAAAAAGTCTGTGGTTTCCAGTCTTATCTAGGCGCTCCCTTCATGTTCGCGTAAAGTTTTTGTCAGCAGGGCAGCTTAAAAGATTAGCGCACCTTCAAAAACGTTGATAGGATCGATGGAAATGCAGCAGGTTACACTCTGTAGTTCAATCTCAGCCTCCTCCCAGATAGTACCAGCTCACACTACCTTTATATGGCTGCAGAAAGCAGGCCATTAAACTTCCCCAAATAGCTTGTGTGGCAGAATCTGGGTTCAACATTTACTTCTCTCTCAGTTATTCGTCACTGTTTACCCCAAAAGCAGAGTCTAATGGTTTGTGTGTGTTACTAGAGAGAAGATTAAATGTGATAAACTAGGTGTTTAGCGCAGTTTGGATCATGTTACGTATGCTGTTTAGAGAAAGTTAAGGAGACTAGACATATACAGAAACTGTCTTGTAGACGTTTGGTCCAGCCAGGCAGCCACTGTTTCCATTCTTTTGAGTCTTACTGAAAATAATTTTTCAATAATTATCCATTTCTATAGTCTACAACTGGCAGATTTTGACCTTTTTAAACCATTTTGATGAAAATCTGAGAAATAAATTAGAAATATTAGAATATAATCATATTTAAGAGGCCATTATCAGTTATGTCTGGTTAACAATGACTGAGCTTTGAATCTCAGGTGAAATATAACTTTAATCTTTGGTTGCGGTGGTGGAATGTCAGAAGATGATTGCTAATACCACGCTAAGCATAAAGACAACAAACAACCTCAGCCAAAGCGACATTACTGTAAAACAAACCTCAGCAAACATGCTGCGAGTGAGGCCACTTGTCCTCCAGAACTTTCCTTCCAATCTTAAAACATTAATGTCTGTAAAATATATAACTCCTTCATAGAATGACATCTACTGACAGCGCTAACAAACCCCCGCTCAGTTGTACAGCTGTACATTGTGAGCTTGTATACATTACATTACAGTACAAACCAAAAACACATCAAATTCAAGTGACAGGACGTCAGGGCAGGCAGCAGTAGAACATCAAGTTAGCAGGCAGGTCGCTGAGCTATGTGTGTGTCTGTGTGTGTCCCAATTTTCATAAAAACACAAGTCCCTTTTAGGTACATGATGATAACCAGGAAGTGGTGGACATAATCAAAACACAGGGTTTTGAGGAAACAGCAGTAACTATTCATTCGGGTGTTGAAAGGCTCTCATTGGCTGTTCTCTCTGTCCGTCAGGCTAATTTGAATATCCCGATGGGAGCTCTGCGTCCAGGGGCGGGGCTTCCTGTGAAGAGGAGAGAGGAGACAGTAGACACAGAAGAGGTGAGATAATATTTGCTATTAACTCATCTGGACATATGTCCAATCGACGGGTCTTTGCATTTAGGCCTTTTGACAAAATACACTCTCCTTATTGTAACTGGGCCCAAAGTTTGACCCTGCGTCAATATTCAAATTGAGATTGTGGCTGCTCTGAGGTGGCCTGTCAATTTTCTGGGACTGATGTTTGTTTTTAACATGGATCTAATCAATATGTTCTGCAAACACTTACACCATGCATTGCCCTTACAAGTACACTGAATCAGATGCAAATGTTACAGATAAAGCAAACATTCACATGTCTCTGTGGTTTTATGAGTATTTGAGGAGCACATATCTTTAATGTCATATATTGTGCAGATTATATTTCCCAAAAACTATAAATAAATAAGATGAAATGTAATTTCCAAGTGAGCTGAGTGCACTTTTACTGTGCAGTGCCTTGTTTGAGGAATGAAACTGAGTGATGGAATTAGATGGAAAAATAGCAACTTCAATGCATTTTAAGTCTGATTATTACATTTTAAATTCAAAGATTTATGACAAAATACAGATAAAACATTTGGTAGTTACATCTTGATACTGTTATATTTTGTGCTAGGCTAAAAATAATTTCAAATCTTTCTATGTGAAAGAAATACTAAAGTGCTAACTTACTTTAAATGTTGATATTTGTTAAAGGTGCTAATGTTATACGAAACTGATGGAATGAAAACACAAGCCTCCATTTATATTTACTTACTAATTCTGAATTAACTGGTTGCTAACAGAACAGTTATTTCAACAACAAACTAAATTACTGTACACAACAAGCTAATACATTATCTAACTGGGTATAACTGCATGCTAGCTTACTAAACCATGGCTTGATCTTCCACACCTTGCTATGCTAACATGCTAGCTGATGCTACTTTGTTGGTTCTCCATTACGGTCGGTTTTATCAACCATATACTTAAATGTGATGATAATTTTAACTACTTAGATGTTGGACGATCAAATTGAAGTTTTCAGTAACAGGAAACAACCGTAGGAGTTGGTAAAAAAAAATGTCTTAGCTATGCTAGCTATCTTGAGAGGTAGCTTTGACTTGAGGTTGTGTTTTTTTTCCTTTTATTTTTTCTAAACTTGTGCAATATTCTGTGTCATAATAACACTTGATGAGGAAAAACACATAAAAACTTTACTCTTAGTTTTATGACCAAATATATGGGTTTGCAGGGGAGGATAGTGAAACACTAGCAATATTGAGTAAACCCTGCAATTACATTGTGGATGAAAAGCATTAATCCAGTTTCAAGATGCTGTGAGACTATTCATTCCAAAAAGTTATTTTCAGAAATTTGACTTAAATTAAACTGCCTTCAACAACAATGCTAATAGTTTCCACTGTTATTTTTTGTCTTCAGGCTCCTTCTCCAGAGCAGCCCACCGCTGCAGCCCAGACACCAGAGGAGAAGAAAGCATTGCCGGGTGCGGTGAAGCTGCCTGGGCCAGCTGTTAATCTATCAGAGCTGCAAAACGTCAAGAACGAACTACGATGGGTCACCAAGGATTAATGTGTAGGTTTTACTGCCACTGATTCATGTGTAACAGTAATGGATAAGATAATGAAGATGTAAGAGAAGTATTGAATGCTTCTCTTTAGCTGAAATTTAGACGATATTTCATCTATTTGACTTCTGAAATCACTATAGTAGGATCTATTGCATTTCAAAATAAAGAATAGAATTTTGTTTTTAGCTGGTGGTGGTTAAAACAAATTTTAAAAGCTGATGCTTTGTTTGAACCAAAACCTGACCTGGTAATTTGAGCATTGTTTGGAAAAAAACAAATCTTCCACCAGCGCTCTGTGATCACGGCTTATTTGGAAATTTTTGAGTCTTGCACAATGCAAACAGACCCTGTTTAATAAGTCCAAAGAAAAGCATGCAAATCAGACCCAAACTACACAAAGAAAGCACAAAACTGATTTTCCATACAACGTCATCTGTATTTTGTGAAGAATGCAAATTCAGTCCCAGCGCAGGAAAACATCAAACAATATCAACAACTACCAATACAGGTGGACACATAGGGAGAGAGCAACTGCTTTTGATTAGCAATGTCAGTAGTTTACTGGACAGGTTACAAACATGATTCATAAAATTTATGATGTCAAGCTAAAGTTGGATCAGTATACTAATACAGTATATTGATTTGTATTAGGTCCTGAAGCCATAAATACTCAAAATGTGACATCTTGCTCTGAGGATTAAGCTGCATCGATACTTTTATAAAATCGTTCTTACTGACTTCCACTGTGAAACGCCATTATATATATTTTATCATCAATTTAAAATAGAGAAAATATCCATTACTGCTTAATTCACCACAAATGTAGTAGTTTTCAAGACATGGTTGGTTCTTTCTTATAGAAATGAAGAGTTAAGAGATTACTTGCAAATTAGGAAACATCATCCACGTATTAGCAGAATTGTTAATACTCTGCCCCCAGTGGCAACTGCAAATACATAAATAAAACTCAAAGAAATCAACTGCAGTAAAAGGTGTATCTGTAGCATCAAATGACAACAACAAATTTATTCCCATGAATGCACATAAATTCAAATTCTCTTTAAGTCACTAAATGTTAAATCAATTATGAAGCAGCAACCTTTAGGGGTGCAGTTCCACAAATGACCACTTGAGGCTACCTCCACAAGTGAGGTTAAGAGGAGTTCGGCACTGGCAAGACGGTGATGACACGACACCGAGCTTCAAAACCCATCCTCAAAAATCCTTCAGTTCTGTCTATTGATTCATCTCAATATTGTGCACTTATAGAACGTAATTTCTCAAGTTTATTCAATTAAATGTTCAAGCTACTTTCACCTAACTCACATTTTTACGGCAGATGAAGAACTGTAGATAATGTATTGTTATAGGACAGGATATAAACACTGAAGAAATCATTTTGAACCGCTCTAAAATGCAGTTGTAGCCGATACAAAACATGCCTTCAACGCACAGCGTGATCCCGAGTCACAGATCCACGAGAATAACTTGCAATGTCGCAGCTCGCCACAGGGAGTCAGTGTGGGCCAGTCCAAGTCCTTTGTTTGGGTCAAACAGAGTGTGTGTTGATGCCTCAGCGAGTGGGCTGGATGGGCTGAGTCAGACGCTATATTTATACTTTATAGGAGTGTGTGTTTTAGAAAATGAGTGTGAACACTGAGGGGCAGTCTGTGCTGTGACTTTCTCAGCGGGACACAGAAACCACGATATGTCCAAACACAGCGGCTCAGCTCCGCCCTGCCCAAAGCATGTAGGCGTGCAGTGTAGGAGACAAACAGAAGAGAGAAGAGAGATGGAAAGAGACGAGCAGAAGATGGAAGTTGAAGCTTTGGCCGCTTTTCATTGGGCGAATTACTCCAGACAGCTGCAGCAGCGTATTAAATCTGCCTTATTATATATACACCTCATAAAAAATGCGTTAAGAAAATAGC
The DNA here is from genome assembly GCA_005024645.1 of Planiliza haematocheilus. NCBI lineage: Eukaryota > Metazoa > Chordata > Actinopteri > Mugiliformes > Mugilidae > Planiliza > Planiliza haematocheilus. Next base: position 6,514,431 of record SRSE01000613.1, read on the forward strand.
ACTAAAAAACAAACAAAAAGCAGCTCTAGGAAGATCTTATAAATAGAAAAAGTTAACTCTGGGATGCGGTTATTTCAGAAGTGTCCGAAGGGCTCATGGACATGAAGCTATTCAACACACGCAGCTGGGAAAACTGTTTATATTGAGGTCAAGACCTACCTCAGACTGTTAGCACAAATGAAATATTTCAACACAACCCCAGACAAGAAGCATTAGGAATTATGTGGGCAAGGTTGTGGTATCCTAACACATTCAAACTGGAAGCATTTATAAATGAACTTGCATATTATCTCCTTTTTTAGGCTCCTTTCTTTAACCAATGACATGAAGCGCAGAAAATGTCAAGAAAGAGATTAGTACTGACAGAAGGCAGGTCACGGCTTATATTTCTTCCCAGTGTGAGAACATGGACCTGGGCTTCTCCTTGTTGTTCAGACTGTCACAGTCCTGCTGTCTCTCAGGGGTCAGCGACTCAGAGGCAGCTGATAGCAGCCAAAGAAAATCCCTCATCGTGTCTTTATCAGTCTTTTTTTTTTTTTTCCTATCCCTGCAGGATCCTCCAGCCATGCGGAGAGGAAGAAGGCGAATAATCTTCACAGACACAGACTTGCCCACTGCCTCTGAAGAACTACAGCCCCTACACGTTTGGAAGCAGCTCTCTGTGAAGCTAGGCTTTGATAAACTCCTCCAGTCAGTAATCTAACACTGAAATCTATTTGTTTTATCACGGGAGTTGACGCTGTTTTGTCACTTAATTCAAATTTAATTCATAATTTGCCCAGCAAGATGAGATATTCTGACCTCTGCAGATAAGACTACACTTTACTTGGACTTTTAGAAGTGTTTTTTTTTCTTCTTTGTTTGATCTTTGGGGTGTTTTTAGTTTTAGATGGGCATAAATTCAAAGAAATCACCTCGTCCACAGAAGAAAAGATTCCCCTTCAAACTCTGAGACGACCTGACAACGTTTCAGCTATTCAGCACTGATTTATTCTGAAGCTTTCTAAAAACTGGTTCCTTTTCAAATGTTGTCGCCAGTGACTGACGTGGTTCAAGATAAGCTGTACTGCTTTTTTTTTGCGGGGGGTGGATGGAGGATGGTGGCGTGACGGGTTATGAAGGGTTTGTAATTAATTGTTATGTTACCCAGAAAAAAACAAAGCAATAAATCAAGATGGTTCTAAAAATGTCTACGTTTTAACTTTTTATCAATAGCTAGGCCTGACGTGATGATAACGCAGAATGGGGCCTCTTTTAGAGTTAAATATTTCGATTAAATCGTGGCTTTTTGTATTTCCCAGTAACTACTGGTAACACTGCCATGAAATCTAGTACTAGGGTCAATAAATCTCTGCATTCATTGTGCCCAGAGGATTAATTTGCATAGTTCTTCTGATACAAAGTCCTTTTCTTTGAGCAACAAGAGCGACCACAAAACAAACAAACAAAAAATCTAGCCAGTGTTAGAATATATCAGCATCTTTGCCATTAAATCTATAACTGGGGTCAATAAAACTTGTACATTCATTGTCCCCAGAGGATGAACCATTGTGAATTTTCTATTAATAATGCCTTTTCTGTGAGCAACAATACAAGTTTCTAAACTGTTGGTCATTTTTAAAATATATCAGCAGCTCTGCCATTAAATATAGTACTTAGGTCAATAGAGCTCTTACATTCATTGTCCCCGAAGGATGAATTTGCATGGCTCTTCTTATGCCAAGGCCTTTTCTTTGAGTTTTTGCTTAAAATAGGAGAAATGACAACAAAATGATTTTTTTTAGTCATTGTTAAAATATATCAGCAGCTCTGCCATTAAATACTAGGATAAAGAATGAGGGTCAATAAATCTCTTACATTCATTGTCCCCAGAGGTTGAATCCTTATTATTTTTCTGACACTAATGTCTTTTCTTCAAGGAACAACAATATTTTAGTTCTTTGTTATGATATCTCAGTGGCTCTCTCCAAGGCTTTCCACGAAGTCTGGTGCATGGTCCCTAGAGGATGAATCTTATTGGGTTTTTTGATGCTCTGTTATTTTCCTGTTGCAGAACCAACCAGCTGGTTAAAGTTTTATTTATGTCGTGAAATATATAAACAGAAAGAACATCATATCAACTAGGGGTTTTCCCAGAGGATGAACCCTAATGACTTCTGTAATACAACAACTTTTCTTTCATTTGTTTACACGAGGTTAAACATTTGTTTTTTGGTAAAATGTGTCATTGACTGTTTGTCCAGAAGTTTATAGATATTCATGTTCCCTTCAGACTGAACTAAAAAAAAGTGTGCTAAACAATAGCGGTTACCATGCTAAATATTAAATGGCGAGGGTGTTAGCATAGCATGTTTATGGTAGAATTCAGTATTATTCTTGTTTGAAAGTATAATCTTGCTGCTGCAGCTGACACCTGCTAATAGAAACTTGTTAAATAAGACGACAGGATGTGGCAGCAAACTTTTTAAGGTGACATGTCTAAACTAGATTATTTCCAGGCTGAAGCTTCCCCTGATTTTGTGTGGGTGTTGGGAGATTGACAGTAAACAGAGCGTGACATTGATTTAAATTAAAATAAATTAGATAACGTGAAAAAATCCTGTTTATCGTAATGGAAAATAGAGCTCGGAGGACCGTTTTCACTTTGCTCACAGTGCCTGAAGAGCAAATAAATGAGCCTCCATATCAGATGTAATTATTTTTGCATTATGTCTCATGGTCTTGGGTAGAGGTCAGTCAGCAGCAACTCTGTGACCTGAACCTCTAGATCCGTGTGTTTCAGATATGAATGCTTCATTTACAACCCCACATACCCCCCATTACAGCACATATCCATCATCACATCACATGTCCTCGTGCACACAGATAAACACACAGCAGCTGTAGCTAAGTTTAGCCTCCATCGGGTCTTGGAGGAATATTCACTGCTGGTGTTTTAAAAACTGCGCGAGGGAAAGGTTAAAAACACTTTGCCTCTTCAAAAGCAACGTGAGTCAGGTTTTTTTCTCTCTTTGGGAGTAGCCTGTGCTCTGAATTTTGAACTAGTGTAACCCCCCCTTAAAACAAAACACACCCACGCGCACAAATGCAAACTCGTCTGTGAGAGCGAGCCAGCGTCTATTCAGAGGCGATGATCATAACTCACCGCAAGAAACTTGTAAGTCTCCAGTGACGTGGTGTTGTTTGCATACCGCTGTGCATGTGTTTATTGGGCAGACAGCAATCAGACAACCTGTAGCTTGATACTGCTCCTGCATTACTTCTCAGTCCCTACATCCTGTCCTATCAGTGCATAAAAATAATAGCATGACATCCTTCTACATGATTCTGAAACGCTGCCGGTCACAGTGAGGTTAAATTCCTCCCATAAAGGGCACGGCTTGCCCACATCACCGAAAGTTACAAGGCACTTCTGACACTTGATTTCACTTTGACAGCTTGGCAAAGACCCCCCTGAGTTCATAAGGCACACCAAGCTGTGTTTCTATTCCTATCACCATGGCGACGGGGGCACAGATAGGGGTCGTGGCAACGGTGCCCTGGAATCTTGGTCGCAGACTTACAGCAGCTGTATTTACCAATGAGTTCATCGAGCCGGGATAGACACTAAAATCCCTGCCAAGCTCCCTCTCGAGCCGTCCGTGTGTGCGTTCTGTGTGTTTATCCGTGGTTGCTCGCTGGTTGGTGTATGCGTTAGAAGCATGCATTTGGGTGATACTCCCTCCTGGACGCAGAGAAAAGGGCAGCAGGCAGACAAAAAGACAACAAAGCCATGGTATCACAGAAAGAGACATGAGGGCTTTGGGACGGTCCACGTTTAACAACCAGAAGGGGGGTGGGTGGGGATACAGGATTATGTGTGTGCAGTTGTTATCCTCCCTATCATGGTGTCACATGTCTGCGGCTGCAGACAGAGCGGGACAAAAACACAGATGCAGAGAGTCTGACTTAGAAGAAGCACTTCTTTCCTCTTCATTTCCTTCTTCTTGTTTTCCGACAGATGTCTGATTCTCTTTCTGTCTTCTGTGCATCGTGTCGGCAACATCTTTTTTGACTTTTAATGTCTCTCCACCTCTGCCTCCTGACAAAGCGTCCTCTATAACTTGCCACTCTCTCTCTGTGTTTGGCTGCCTTCCTTCCCTACCTTTTGGATGGATAGCTATTCCCTGCTCTACAGTTCCTCCCACAGAACTGGACTTCTCTCGGGCTTCCAGCGCCTGCGCTCTGAGAGGAAGATGTGCGACGTTGTCCTAGAGGCCGGCGGTGTCTCTTTCCCTTGTCATCGTGCCCTTTTAGCCGGCTCTAGTGACTATTTTTGGGCCCTTTTTGGAGACACTACCGCTGAAAGATTAGCGGGTACCATCAGCCTCCCGGCGCTAACACCTGAAGGCTTAGACACCGTCCTGGACTTCCTGTATTCAGGCTGGCTCAGCGTGTCGCCCTTCAAACTTCCTGTTGTACTGGAAGCGGCCAGGTACCTGCAGGTGGAAACGGCTGTGTCCATATGTGAGCGTTTCATGACCGATGGTTTAAACTCTGAGAACTGCTGTGGCTATGCTAATCTGGCCGAGCGCCATGCCCTCCACGGTGCACTTGAGGCTGCCAATCAAACCATCGCCATGGAAATGGGGAGTTTGCTACTGGAAAACAGGGATGATCTCCTTGGGCTGAATAGCCAATCACTGATGGCGGTGCTTGACGCAGACGAGATACCTGGAGTCAAAGAGGTGGAGCTTGTAAAGCTGGCTCTGGATTGGCTGGATGAGAACGGCCCCCTCCCGCTCCTGAAATCAAATCTTCTCCTGAGTCGTCTGCGGTTCGGACTTGTCGCCCCCTCTGACCTATCCAATCTAAGCCACGCCCACAGGGCCATGGCCACACCCTTAATCAGAAGTCAGGTGACTCGAGCCCTGGAGTACCATAGGCTGGGTTCAGCTCAGCCAATCAGACAGAGCAGACAGACGTCACTAAGAGTGTCGTCTAATCGTGTTCTGCTTGTGGGCGGCGGGTCGAACGCCGATTGGCCAGAGCAGCAGGTTCTAGCATTTGATCCTAGGTGCAGGAAGTTCTCGTCTCTGAGCTGTGTTCTCCCGCTGCAACTGAGAAGTCACTGTGTGTGCTCAGTGGGAGGTTTCCTCTTTCTGATCGGAGGAGAAGAAGTGAAAGAGGGAGATGATGATGGAAAGAAGTCTGTCACCGTGGCAACATCCAATCAAGTATGGCGGTACGATCCCCGCTTTGACTGCTGGGAGAAGGCGGAGTCCATGCTAGAGAGACGGGCGCAGTTCAGCTGCTGCGTGGTGGAGGATGTTATTTACGCCATCGGCGGACGACACACACGACCGGACACCAGCATACAAACCTCCGTAGCTTCCGTTGAGTTTTACGACATGGCTGAAGGAGGGTGGAGGAGGGGAGCAACGATGCCCCGCCCCCTTTACGGCCATGCCTCGGCTGTGCTTGGCAACAACATTTACGTGTCAGGGGGTCTTCCAGGCAACCCGTGCAGCATCCATGGCGGCAACCAGGGTGACAACCAGGATGAAAACACTCAGAGCAGCAGAGACGTCCTCTCCTGGGACCTCGAAGGCAGAGTCTGGGAGAAGAGGGCCTCCATGTCCATCGCCAGATTCAGTCATCGCTTGGCAACCGCTCACGGCTACATCTACGCCCTCCTGGGGATGTACGAACCTTTCTGCCACATTGAGCGCTACGATGTGCGGTCAGACCACTGGACGCGCCTCAAACCGCTTCTCGCAGGCTCCTTCGGCTACGGGATGGTGTCCATGCCTTCCGGGAACCTGCTGGTGTTCGGAGGGAGAAGGTGGAGCGACGGACAGGAGGTGATCGTGAAGAGCGTGCTGGAGTACATCACAAAGGAAGATCGCTGGAGAGAGATCTGCCAGCTCCCCAGACCTCTCACTGGGACTGAGTGTACACTGCTGCCTATGCCTGACTAAAATGCACAAAATGTGATAAAAGCATTAACAAGTGACGAGAGCTGGTGCCTGAAGTGAGACAATTCCACTTTGAATAGGTTTTATCTCCTGGCTCCAGCTAATGGACAGACTGGTAGAGATACGGTGCTCTAACCAAGAGGATGAGTGTAGCTCAAATATGCTGTAGTGTAATTTTAATTTAACAGATGCAGTTATTTAAAGTTAATTACAGGGTGAAGAAAAGTAAATATCCCCAAAAAACGAACAAGCACAGGTGAGAGGTGTCACGCTGATTTCTCAGTGACTGAACGTAATGGCACACGTAAAGGAAAAAGGCTTTAAATGTGAGATAGGAAGAGTGATAGAGGATGTTTTAGTAGGGGGAGTAAACGGAGGCTGAGCTCAGCTGCAGAGGAGGGAATAGAGAACAAGTCTAAAGAGAAGATAAGGTGATGGCTGTGAGGGAGGACGTCTGCAAAATAAAAAATAAATAAAAAAAACCAAACTAAGCTGAAGATTTTACAGAGGTTGCAGATAAAAGTTGGTGTGACATTCCTGTTTATTTACTATGAATAATTCAGGTTTCTGCTTCGTTTTCACCACCTTCATCCGTATTCACGGCCAAACAGGAGGAGTGAATTAAAGCAACAGAAAATATTCGCTTTTAGGTAACGGCTTGGTAACCTGGAGCTACACATCAGTATTATTGATGTGCATTTTAAATTAACTGGATGTCTTAGTACATCCTGTAATACATTAAATCCTCTTTAAGTATAATGCTTGGGGATTAAAACTTCAAAACAATTGCAAACACAAATCACGGTGACACGTGGGGATTACTGTCAAAATATTATTGGATTTTAATGTGATTTCTTTGCAGAGATGAACAGTTTAACATTCCAACTGATTATAATATGAACCCTAATTAAAATGGATTCAGTTTCTGTTGAGAACCAAAAAGACATAAATGTTAATCTATCTCTGCTGTGTCCAGTCACTTTATCTCCATTTATAATAAAACAACTTCGTCTGTTAGTTCCCGGCAAACGTTTTTTATAGTGTAATTATAGCAGTGTGACTTGAATCTGCCACATGGGACGTTTACTGCACAAAGATTGCGCTTATTTTACTCATAATAATCAGATTTTCAGTGCAGAACATTTTCTTGGAGTATTTAGAAAGCGTGTTTTTGATTTGTTTACTTTGGTAAGGTTTTCAATGAGAATTTGTCTTTATAAGAGAGTATATTGTGTTATGGCACTTTTACTTAAGAAACATCATGAACGACAACTTCGACCCAAGTAAGATTTTGAGATGAACTACTTATAGATGTTCTTACTAGTACACCTATACTTCTAAATTTTGAACGCGTATCACTGGAACTTCTACTTAAATAGCATTAAGGTTATTTTGAAGTTAAACTTTTATTTATTCCAAGTCAAATTTTAAAGGAGATCTTATATTTAAGTATGATTTTGAGGAGCTTTCATATAAGTACATTTTTCAGGAGAACTTTTACTTTTACTTAAGTAAGATTTTGAAGACAACCTTTTATTTAGGTAAGATTCTAAATCGAAGTTTTGCTTTTACATAAACACAATGTTCAAGGAGGATTTTTACTGATGTGAGATTTGGAAGGCATACATTTAGTTTCACTTAAGTCAAATTTTGAAGGACACATTTTAAGCACGATTTTAAAGAACTTTTACTTTACTAAAAACTAAAGTTCCCCTTTAAGTAAAACTAGGAATAGGATTTTCAACTTTTACTTTTTTGGTTTGAAGGAAAACCTTTACTTAAGTAATATCTTCAAACCGAACTTTAGCTTAAGTGAGGTTTTAACTTTTAATTTTACTTACGCAATATTTTTAAGATGAAAATTTACTTAATACTTTGTAAACCTTCTTCTTTCACATAAGTAGGATTTTGAACTCTTAAGTAGGGTTTTGAAAGGAAAACTTTTACTTAAGTAATGTCTTCAAACCGAACTTTAGCTTAAGTGAGGTTTTAAAGAACTTTCAATTTTACTTACGCAATATTTTACTTAAGTAATACTTTGTAAAGCTTCTTCTTTCACATAAGTAGGATTTTCAACTCTTACGTAGGATTTTGAAGTAAAACTTTTACTTAAGTAACACTTTGAAATAGACCTTTTACTTGTATTTAATATTTTAAGAGAGGTTTTTAAGTTTTACTCTAGTAAGATTTTGAAAGATACCTGGTTTGTATGGGACTATTCTGAAAGTGTGTAATTGATACTTTTGCTTAAAGTAACTGAATATTTCACTGTCTGTCTGGTGGTTTGTCATGGACTCTCTTTTTTTCCCTGCTGATGGGAGCAGTTCAGGAGATGTTGGTGCTGCCCGTCATTTCTCCCCACAAACCAAAACAAACAAGAACAAGAACACCTTTATCCAAATGACCAAAACTTTATTGATCCACTCTCGTCTTCCAACAGAACACATAGAATTATCACGTAAATAAATACTGTTTTGTCTTATCAATAAGTTATAGATTGAACATGAAACAATCTTTACTCAACGACAAGCTGTCCAAAATAACCTGATAGAATTAGAGAAGATCATCCAAGACACTTGGTTTGCACTCTATAAATAGAGATCTACTGTATCTAGAGATTTCAAACACAAAACAGAAAAGGAATACTGGTTTTATCTACAACAAAGACATGCTACTACAACCAACCACGGGCAGCAGCATGGAAACAGCATTCAAACTGAGTGTACTGTGTGCTTTTCAGTGTGTATTTGTACGAGTGATTGCTTTCATAGTTTTGTGCAGCGTCTCTGAGTATTAAGTCTTTTGGCAGCAGCGTACAAATAAACTAATATATATATATATATTTTATTTTATTAGATCTTTATGTCAGTTCCTATGCAAATATTTCCTCATAATCTCTATGTGACATGCAGTTTACCGAGAGTCAAATGGTCTCTGAGGAAAAATCCACCCGGGGAAACTTTAACACTGTCATTTAAAATTCATTGAATCTGTTGATGTCCTTGGAAGGTATTTTTGCCTGAATTACCTTTTGGGCAAAGCCCTTCTTGGGCGACCTGAACGTAATGTCTGAAGTCCAGAAGGTAAGTATCTAAAACTTAAAAAGAGTATTTTTCAAACTGCATTATATGATGGCGAAGGGGTGAGTAATTAAAGATGTTTCAGTAGTATTTCTGCCGAGATTACAGGCTTTATTACGCTTGTGTTACAAGTGTTACATTTATCTGGTAACCTTGTTTTGCACTTTTTAATGTCTACTGTAGATCCACAAAACTTATCTGAATTGGTGATTCTGATAAACATCTCACTCTGCCAAAACTACTTAATATGGTACAAAACTAAATCAGCTCATTTATAAAGCTATCTGGAAAGTGAAAAGTATTTGCAAATAGGGTGTCCTCTGTCTGCAGCATCTTCCTGTGTCTGGTATATTATTCAAAGACTGCAAACGTTATTGCACAAAGTTACTCTGAAAAAAGAGCTAATGCTGTTTTCAGTATCGAACACACATATCAAAGTCCTTCTATGTTACTGCAAAATAAATACATATTTTAAGACAAAACTTGAAATGCTGCCTTGTCATGGCAACAACACTAAAAAAATTCAAATCATCAATTTTGATTTTGATTTTATCAATCAAATAAAATCTGTATTTTCATGAGAATAAGTTCATAAACAATACTTTCCATACATTCAAAGTGTCCCCTCGAGTGAAGCCTATTAGGGTTCTAAGATGTTTCAGTGAACTAAATATTAGTTTGATCAGTTGTGCAGACGCAGAGCAAAGACTTGTAGCGCCCCCTGTTGTGTAGACGCTGCCACTGTCTTTACATGTGAAAACTACTTATTATTCAAAAACTACAATCATCATTATATTCAGTGGTGTCTTCTTGACTGTAGTCCATTTAACATGTTTATGTTCTGTTAAGTAAATTTTAAGTAAAGTTCACCTTCAAAGATTTGAAAGTAAAACTTTCTACCTCAGTAAGATTTTTAAATAGATGTTTTACTTTTACATAAGTCAAATTTTAAATAAAGGCCTTTTACTTTTTTCAATGAGAACTATGTTACTAATATAGTAGTATAAAAGTGTTTCACAGACAATTTTGTTTAAATTAGATTTTAAAAGAATTTTTACTTTTACTTAAGTAAAAATTTCCAGGACAACTTATACGTAAGTTAGACGACTTAACTAAGTTTTCAAGAAGAACTTTAACTTCAGTAAGATTATGAAGAACATTTACTTTTACTTAAATAAGTTTTTTTCAAGGAGAACTTTTAAGAGGAGAACTTTTCCTTAACTTAAGTAAGTTTTCGCAGAGCTTGTATCTAAGTTAGATCTTGAAAGAAACGTGTTACTTTTACTTAAGTTCAATTTTCAATAAGAAGTTTTCGAGAAGTTTTACTTAAGGTTTTGAAGGAGAACTTTTGAAAGAAAACAGCTTCAGATTTTAAGTAAGATTTTCACTGAGCACTTTTGCTCAAGTAAGTCTTTAAAGGATATTCAGTAGTTTTAACATAAGTTAGATTTTCAGGGACAGAATTTACTGAAGATGTTGAAGAAAGACTTATGCTATCGGACTTTTACTAAGGTAAAGTAAAAATTCTGAGGTATTGCCTTGACCATAGTCTATTGACATGTGTGTGTTGTGCACATGAGTAAATATTATGGCAATATTGAATACTGAATATTAAATCCTTGAATCATGGACCAATGTCCAAGAAAAGCAAATTACCAGAACAAACACTTCCCTAAATCTTGTCAGTACTTGTTTTAAACTTGTGAAAGCCTTTCAGGGTGGATTTTTCCTTTAAATGAGTCCTTTTCCAGGACGAGTGTGCATGCTTCAGGTCCAGCCCAGCACAGTACAGAAATTCTACCAAACCATCACAAACAAAAGTCTCTAAAACTCAATAGAAACTGATACTAGTGGGTTTAAAAAAGAGCTTTGCTTATTGTTATTGGCTGCAACACTGTACAGTAAATATCATCATAGACATCAAGTGTAAGGCTTGATAGAATACAATGTGCGTCACTCGGTGGCTAGTGGACTGTCTATGAGATATTGTGCAATCATTGTAAACATGGCACGACAAGCAGGATGAATAAAGATACTAATCCCACTGGATGGAAATGTGTTGGCGCTTCGCATATATGGCGTTTCCATGGAGAGTATTTCAGGTACAGAGCACAAAAGCTAACATGTAATACTTAAGAATCAGTGCAACGTCCGCCCCCGAGCCAGCTGGAGTGGCACAACCAACCAAGTCGTAGACTGATGTGACGTGAGGGTTTCCTCAGAAAGCTGCTGAAAACGAATCCTACTCTGACCTTTCAACACAGTCTGTCACTATCTGCACTGATGCAAAACTCTGATCGACAAATCAGCTGTTCAGCTTGATCCAGAGTCAGCCGATGAGACCGATTTAAGTGTGTATGCGTGTGTGTGTTTTGCGCGTCAGACGTGCGTCTCGATGTAGGAGTGTGTGTGAGAGAGTGACGGGGTGAGAGGTGGGCCCGGGTCTGATTCGGTGGCGGCGGCGGCAGTCGAGCTCGGCTCCTGAGTGAACAGCTCCTGATAGGCTCTCTTCCATTCCTGGAACTCTGCCGACGACAGCTGGGGATTGGCCAGCAGCCTGTCAATCAGCGCGAGCTCCCCCTCCCTGTCCTATGGGGATGCAGAAACAAAGGAGGGGCGAGTCACTTTTTAAATACTGGTTCCCACGACTCTTTAAAACGCAGACACACGGAAAGCAAAGACACACACTTAAGGAGATACACTAAGATTTGGGGAGATTTGACAACAGAGATTCTCCTTTGTTGAGCACTACACTAAAGCTGTCCATTAGTGTCCATTAGTGTCTATTAATTGTTCTGGTAGTCTGTGCATTTAATTTAAATATATTTACTACACCTAGAAGTTCTCTAGCATGTTGATATAATTGGATATTTTGATACATTTTTTTGATATATTTTCTGATTTCATAATAATAATAATACGTAAACTAGTATACTGTTGCATACTATCTACGGTTGCAGGGATGTGTAAGCTTTACCTTCTATCTGTAACTGCTTTACAATGCACAATATTAATTAATATTGTGTGTATTATATAATATAATCATGTACTGTAATCTAAAAATAACAACCAAAGCTGTATGATCAGTGAAGAACAGGGTGTCAAACATAAGGGACCAATCTGGCCTAATCTGAATTTTCAACGCGTGAAAATTACGCTGAAGGCATTGACTGGAGTTTTTCAAAAAACAGCTGTTTTAGTAAAAGTTGCAGATGAAACAACACTGAGGAACAGTAGATGGCAGCAATGTGTTGAGATTGCATTTTTTCTTAATAATTTTTTTTATAAAAGGATAGTTCATTACACGTAAACATTGTCATAACGTACTTGTACGTCTTTGCACTAAGACAAAGGGAAAAATTGGCTGTTGGTTTTGTAGTTGTTGTTTAGTTTTGAGCAAAGTTTGAGAGCAATTTGGGCCTGAATCAAAATGAACTTGTATAGGAATGAAAAAGTTTTACCTCCAATATGTAGTATCAGTAAAACTGCTAAAGTAGTATCAAATGGAAATACAAAGTGCGGGTAAATAATATTAAAAAAAACATCTCAATTATTTTGTCACAAAAACAAGGCTAGGTTTTGAGAAGTCATTGCTTTGAAAGAGAGGACAGTTCATGACTCATTCAACTGATTTGCTTGTGTTTACAGCTGCTTTTAGATGACATGGCCTAACTTCTATCAGTTATATAATTTGGTAATGCTACTTTCCGCATTGACAACTAAAAATCAGATCAGACTGAACCAAATTTCATCCAGACTCATCAAGTTGGTTTGGTCCATTTTTAATAGAAAGATGAAGAGGAAATATGCATACTTAGGTTGTTTCCACAGCAACCACTGCAGATAACACTGATCCTGTCTGAACAGAACCTGCCTGAATACAACCCGATCGTAGGTTTAGCGTCTAGCAGGGTCACTTTGACCTGGACAACTGCACACATATAATTTTACAAAGACAGGTTTCATTCAAACTCCCCCCAAAGCTTGGTATATTATTTTAAGAGACACCAGACAGGGAACAAACATGTAAGCTCCTCCACCCAACCAACCAACCAACCAGACAAAGCCAAAAATAAAATAAGGAAGCTACTGCAGCTACAAGCAACGAAACCCCAGCGCCCTCGCCGCCAGCCATCCCCACCCACGGATGGAAGCAATAAAGATACAAACTCTGGAGACATAAAAAAAAAACAGCCACAGCAAAATTTCATTCACAGGCACCGATCTACCGGGAGCATCACCGCTGCTCGTACAACATGAAGCACAGACGGCTGCTTGACAACCAAAGACTCAAACCCAACCGAGCAAACGGAGACAGATGACAGCACTAAAACTAACGAGACAGACACTAGACAGCATGTATGTGTGTGCTTATGTGTGTATTAAGTGTCAGATAGTGTCATAAATATCTTAAATATATCTAAAATTACTTGATATTGTATCCATAGTGAGTTGCAAATGTGATTAAAGTAAGACTGTAGGCTATAGATAAGGGTTAGAGTTTAAGTACAACCAAGATAAGACAAGAAAAAATAGGATTTTGAAGAACATAATAAAGTTCAATCAAAACTGACTTTTTGCTAAGTTATACTCCTAACAGCCATTATTTGTTTGGTTCCATTAGCATTAGCACCCTCCATTATACGGCGGCACAAATTAGGTTAAATTAAGTTCAGCTAACCAAGCTATGGTTGTGATTATTGTTATTTTGTTTATAGACATGCTACAATGCTAAAAGTTACACGTCTCTGTATAAATGATTTTAAGTGTATTTAGGAAAAAAGTCCATATGAACGGCAGTCTGTTCAACATTATAAGAGGAAATACATTTTCAGTAAGTTCAGTAGTTGGGGCAAATCAGTTGACATTTTCGGGAAATGGTGGAGGTGTACGTTAAATAAATATTTTGCAATTTGTCATCAAGAGCCAAAATTTACAAGGCAATTCCTGATTTTCCTGAGAAGAGCCTGAGATTTTAATTACGCCTTTGCATTTCCTTCATGAATTTAGTCAGCTGAGATCTTGCTAAACTGTTAGCGTTATGGGATCATTGACGCAGAGGGTTGCCTAGCAACAGTATTCTCATGGTTTGCGGATACTTTTAACACTATGGTGAAGATACTGACCCTAACGAAGCAGGAGAGACCTGATAATAGATAAATACATGTAGAAGCTTCATCAGCTACTGCAGCAACATGTCAATGTGGCCACCGTGTTGTCTATTCCCACTTTAATGAATCACAAGGTGCTGGATTTTACACCAGTTTTCCTTCTGTTTAGTTAATGCCTGATATGTTTATCTGATACAGGATTTCTAAACAAAACCCTTTGTATTTGCTGCCCTATAAAATGGTTTTTGTTTGTCATATTGTAAGAAGTATATAAGTCTATATACTATAGTTAGCAAAAAAAAGAAATATGGATGAAGCTAATGGGAGTGTTGTTAGTTCTGCAAATGTGATGACAGAAGAAAGAGAAATATTTTACTGATTGAACTTGAAGTGGAGTGACTAATTAGCCCAATGTGCTAACAATCGTTAGCATTCAAGAGCAGCTATACAACGAGGAAAACTCCAGCTCTGAATTGACTTTTGTCCCTCAAAATAATGTAGTCAGTAAACAACGTGCTGATTTGCTTTGGAAATGATGTGACGTGTTAGCTGGACATGCTAACATTTTAACATGTGGATAAAAGCATAGCTTGACGGATGCTAAGCTCTCACTGGATGGCCGCAGATGGGGGTTTTGTGTCATCTATTATGTACCCCCATAGACTTCCGTGTGTGAATGCGTGTGTGGACCAACCTTCAGTGTGGAGGTCAGTATGCGCAGGCGGTGCAGCCGCTCGTTGAGCTGAGGGTCTGCGGCACGTCGGAGGAACGACTGCCTAAACTCAGACTGACCTTTGGCCTCCGATGCCCGACCAAGAGGACAGACGCCGCCCTGCTCGCATGCACGAAAGAGGTCGCCCAGGGACGCACCTTCACTTCCACCTTCGACACAACAAGAGGGAAACAGGATTTAATTTTCATTTGTCTGAAGATTTGAGGCTCAAGAAAAAGTGACTTGGCTTGAGTTATATCTCTGATCAACCACTGGAGGACAGCAGCATGCCTCAACACGTCTACTACACA
The DNA here is from genome assembly GCA_005024645.1 of Planiliza haematocheilus. Classification (NCBI taxonomy): domain Eukaryota; kingdom Metazoa; phylum Chordata; class Actinopteri; order Mugiliformes; family Mugilidae; genus Planiliza; species Planiliza haematocheilus. The sequence continues at coordinate 6,529,602 of SRSE01000613.1, forward strand.
GTGTAATGGCTTGTATTAATCACAGGAGGATTACTAATGCTGATAAAATCCTCATCTCTCTTTACTGTCTGCCTCAGGGACGTCCATCCTCTCCACTTTGTTTTATTTCCTCCTTCACATCATTATTCATTGCTCAATCTAACAAGCTCGTCCATACATCATTACATAAATCAGTCTTATTTACTATTTTAGTCTGTCACTTTTGTTCTTGCTGTTCTCACCTTGGCAACCAGAGCAGCGTGGTCTCATTAGCCTCATTAGATCGGTGTGTGACTGCAGTGTGTGTGTGCGTCTCGATACTGAGTAAGATTTAAATGTGTCTGCCTGAGAGGGGTTTTATATATCTGGCACATATACTGACGTCAGCTTCTTCACCTTAAAACATTTTCTTTCCAGTCTCTAGTGGCTTTCATTCAGTGTGAGACACATTTTTCCTCTCTGCTGTTCCCCTCAAAGAAATAAATAAATAACAGACTGTTATAGGCTGATTCATACAAATAATCTCCAATATACTAATGCATAGATGGCTACAAGTGGTTCATAATTTAGCTATATATATATATATGAGGCTTTCAACCCCTTAATATTCAAATAATAAAGTAAAAGCTTCTGGAAGCATTTTGTTGGAGTGATTCTTAAGCAAGATTCATTGCTTTGTATCAAATCGACACGGAGGGTTTGTTGTACTTTTATGGCCTGACGTGCATCTTCCCAGAAATGCAACTTAATGTAGCAGAGACACTTACCATTGTTCAGCCTCCAATACGCCATCCACTGAAACATCTTGCCACTTAAAACATTTAATCACTCCAACATGAGCTGCTCAATTCCAAACACCATTAGGATTAATTTACTGTCGCGTCACTTTTACGCTGTAGCTACACCCTAACATGATGTGCACCTCCCCGGAAATGTAACTATGCGCCGCGGCACGGACCACACCGGTTGTGACTGGTATGAGATGCATTTCCTGGTTCTCGTGTCTCGGTGGCCAGACAAGAACAAAGAGTTCTCCCTGGTTCAGCCTCCTACAAACCATCTAGTCAGATGTCTTCAGATGTCTTTTTTCACTCTAACATGAACAGATCCGACACACCAGTGCATGAGTACAACTGCTTACACGACAGAGGTCACAGATGGTGTGTGGGGAGGCATATGTAACCTTGGACTGGATTGTCATGGAAACTCACTGTACACTTGTTATTTCCTAAGTAAACATGATTAGTAGCTGCTCGTTGTTGTAGCTAGCTATCTGTATATTGACTAATTTTTCAACAGCAGCGAACAACTAATCAAAAACAACTCATCAGAAAAGCTAAAAGCTCTAGGGTTAAGTAGTCAGCTACTAAATTTGGTAAATATATTTTGGATTTTTTTTTAGTTTGGGTGATGTCCCATCAGCTAACATGGAGCAGTATGGGGTTTACAGCCTACACAGAAACTACCACCAAAGGGTGAACCAGATAAATGGCTTCACTTGATGGGAAGTACCAAATGGACCACATAATACCTCTCTTAAAATACTACACAATCGATCTTTGAGCCAAAACACGGTCTACTTTGATAAATATAAACACAATCCAACACTAGACAACATATTGCAATAAAGGCAAGAAAAATAAGTACAATAAATTCCTCAAAATTCAAATTAAACAGCGTCATACGATCCCAATTATTGGTTGCTGTGACTAAAGTTTCAGTGCCAAACAAGCCTGCCAGTGAAAAAGATCCAAATGTTTGTCTGAATGTACCTCTCTGCCATCGAGCACAGCTGCAGAGATTAAGGCAGCAGATTTATGCAGCCTCCATCGCATTCAACTGTATCTTTCCAAAACAGAGACAGTTTTCATCCATGAGAGGTTTAACAAGAGTTTGATGACATCTGGACATAAAGAGTTGATATGACATTTATTGTGAAGAGTACAAAACAAGTGTTTAAATGAATATTAATCAACACTGGATTATGTAAGAGTGGATTTTCTGCTTTTTTTTTAAGTAAGATTTGTGATATTTACTTTATCTGTGGTGTTTTCAGTTACATGAGTCATGGTTTTAGATCACTAACTTCATAGCTATTGATTAATATTGACATATTTATCTCTTGTTGCTTGTATTTTTATGCCTTCACATCTCATTTCAATTGAATATGTGGATTTTTAAACTTCCCCTGTGGTAAATTACCCTTGTTTCACTGTTTTAATTTAATTAAGGTAATTTGTTATAAGTTAATTGATGAATATTTACAGGACTTTACCTTAACTTTACATTTATTGCACACGTGAATGCTCTTTTATTGTGTTCACTTTGTTTTGCTAAATAAATAACATGTGGGTGGATTTAGCCTCTCTGTAACCTCTTGCATGTGTTTCCCGCCACACGCATGTTCCCGAGTCAACTCACTGTTGTGTGTGTGCTGTTCTTCTTTGGCGGGCGGCGCCAGCAGCGTGTGTAGGTTGCTGTCTCGTGGCAGCGTGAAGCTGCGGGGTTTCCCTCCCTGGGTTGCCATAGGAATCAGCCTCTGCATCGCTATGGGCAACGGGACATTCCTCTGTGCGGGAAGAGTGTAAACGGCTCCGGCCGTCATCGAGATGCAACCCGGGCCTGGCTCGGCAAAGACGGCGTCCTCTGTAAGAGAGCGATCAGTCCATATCATCAGTTACTGGCTGTGACAACAAATACAACTCACATATTGTGTGCAGTACAGGACAGTTTACTATAGGCTGAATTTGGAAGGAAATGTCTCAATATTTAGACAGATTATTAGATTATTAGACAGGTAATTTCCCATATGTGGGAAAAATAATGTCTTATGTCTTGGCATAATTAGAGAAAAACTCCCCTTCAGCCGAAAAGGAATTGTCCATAGAGAAAACATCAGCAGCATCTTCATAAAACACATCACACACAGACTTCGACGCACCGAGACTGTACATGTACATCAACGACAGCTACTTATTCAGCTATTATCACAGTAAGGGGTGAATGTGAGATTTACAGTATAATGAGGTGGAATTCTCTTCTAATGAATCTGGGTGTCAAAAACAATATCAGTGTTCCTGCAGAAACACGCTGCTGCTGAATTTTCTCAGCACAGACGTGGATATTAAATTAAATCTAACGAGACAGATGCTGCGACAATCTTATTTTTATTTTGTGGAGCAGTAGTAGAAAATCTGTGGCATTTCACCAAAAGCAGCAACAGCATCCACAGTAACTTGAAGAGTATTTTCATTGTTAGCAGCAAAAGTCAAATTTCCTCAGATAATCCATTAAAAAATAATCTCTGTATGAGGCTACAAAGATGGACAGTAAAAAGTGAAGCCAATTTATTGCAGACATGGAGGCTGCCATTATTAACTTGTGACGTTATTTCAGATTCAGAAAACTGTATTTGTCCCTTGGAGACATCTTGGACAATGTAAACAGACTGTATAAGTAAAGTGACTAAACCAGAGTCTCCACAGTAGCAACTGGCTCATGGACACGTGTGATCACGGTACCAGATTCCGTCCAAATGTCCAAAATCTACTTCACAGAGATAAGCAGCCACCTTCTTAACTGTCTTGGGTTGGTGTGGAAACTCGATGTATAGTTATTATTTTAAGGTAAAAATAATTAGAAACTGCTCGTTGTCTAGCTAGCTATCAGTATATCAACTCATTTTTCAACAACATCAAACTACTAATCAAAATCCAACCTATTAGAAGTACGGTAAACTCTAGTAAAGAAGTCATTGACTTAATTAGTTTTTTTAGTTTAGTAGTCCGGATAACGTTTCATCCGCTAACATGGAGGGTTAGGAATTTACAACCTACACAGAACCTGCCACAAAGGGGTGTCTGTTATGGTTTTCTGGTTCTTGTTTTACTTTGTTAAGATTTGTATTCCTGTCTCGTGTCCCTTTGTGGTTGTCTTCCCCATCTTGATTTGTTTCACCCGTGTCTCGTCATCCCCCTGTCCTGTGTGTATATATAGCTTTGTCTTCCCCTTTGTTCTCTGTCAGGTCGTACTTGTCTCATCCCTCGTTTTCATGTCATTATTCTTGTTACCCGTCGTTCATGTCTCGTTTTTTGTCTCGTCACGTGTAGCTCACTTTTTCATGGATCATGAAAGAGCAAGACAAACCTGACTGTGATGTACAACACCTTTGACTTTCATGACTTGTCATTGCCATTTTCACGTCATTAACACAATAGCCATCTATGTATTTAAGCATTTTATGAAAACAAACAGTGACAAGTACATCACTTTCTCTCAAAGTTCTCCTCAAGCGTCTAGTTATTTTGTGCATTACCAAGAGGTCCAGTTTGCAGATAGTGCAGTCCGGCCTCCGTCAGTGGTGTCTCAATCAGGTCCTGCCAAGAGCGTCTCTGAGAGGACGAAGAGCGACCTGGAGAACCTGTTTCACTGCTGCCCCCTGCGGGACTGGAACGGTACTACATGAGCAGACAAATGGGAAAACGTTCATTAAAATTTTGGGGTTTCAGGAATGTTATGTGCAGTTTTCAGATGAAGAGAGTTAATCATTACTGGTTACATTATTTCCTCCCATGGCGCATGCTATACACATACACGTGTACCAACAATTAAAATCATATTTAAGATAAAAAAACAAAAAGGTTAATATAGCAGCTGAACACATGTAGCATCAGTAGCTAGCAAGGTGCCTAAACCTGACCTCCCGGTCTTGTTAGCTTCACTGCTAGCTTTATTTCTAATTTGCTAGCTTCATAGCTAGTAAGATTGTTATTCCCCTGACCCTGTGATTTAATGTTTAACATCCATACACGCACCTCTACAGGATCACATCTGTACTGCACATCGCTGCTGCTGCTGCCACCTGGTTTTCTCCCGCTGTGTGTGGTGCCTCCCCCTAGAGGGCCGGGGTGGTACTGTGGCTCTGCAGCCACCGGTGGGGGCTCGCTGCACAGGAAGTCCTCCTGGGAGGAGCGAGAGCGAGACGTCTCTGTGGAAGACAGTCGAGTGGTTCGACCTTCCAAGTAGGCGCTCATCTGAAAGGGACAGGGAATATGACAGACGTCAAACGATCACCTTGTCTTGTTGAAACATAATAGCACACTTCAAAGAAATGATTTCATCCGGCAACAGAGACAGACTAGTGCCAAGGAGGCAGGGTGATGGCTGAAAGAGTCTGTGGGGGTGTAAGTAAGAGACAGAAAGACAACTCAATTTGTCTGGTGGCCCATATTATCTGAACTAAAAAGGTGTGATTGTTGTTGCAGTTAGTCATTTTTATCTTTCAATAAAAAAATATGCTCCAAGACAAAGACTCATTATGTAGAGCAACAATTTTCCAGGGTCAATTATAGCAACAATTATACCAAATTTACTCCCACCACTCCCTTTAGGCTTAACTGGCAACAACTTTAACTGGATTGTGGAGGAGCACTGAGCCCGATGTTGGCTTCAAATAAAACTTTAAATGAGCGTCAACGCAGTCATGTGCGTGACTCACTGATGGAGGCCGTGGGTAGGTATCGTATGGAGGTGGGGGGCTGTCCTGTTTGGGGCTGGAGGTGGCGTCATCTTCATGTTCACTCTCACTCCAGTAATCTGCAGGAAACCCACACACAAACCATCAAAAAGATAAGATACGCAGCCATTTATATTTTCTCATCCATCTATGTCGGAAAATACATGTAAGGAGCAGAAATAGAGGTGCCGAGTGTTAGGTGGTTACAGACGCCATCCAGCAGCAGCAGCAGCAGCTGCTGCCATCTGCTGAAGTGCCCTTCAGCATGTCACAGTATGAATCCTCACCCTGCTCCTGGCGGATCCTCTCTCGCTCTGCGTAGCCCACGGCAGCCATGTTGAGGCGACTCAGCCACCTAACAAAAGGAGGGAACACCCAGTTTTACGACATTGCATTCAAGTTTACTGTATGTGTGGAGAGAAGCTGTAAATTGTTTGGGGACCACAATGCAGCACAATGCAAAGATTTCAAAAGGAACCAATTTCACTCCAGTTTTTGACCTTATTACATCGTGAAAAGGAGTAGAAGCGGGGCTCTTTGATGCTTCAAGCCAAATTAGAAAATAAAATCAGGGTTCATATGAGCCACGCATGCTGAATATTGTAACAAACTGTCAGAGCAGAGTAACACTACATTATATTATTATTTAAGTTGGAGTCTCTAAGAGTCCAAAATGTGTCATCAGTTAAACTCATTTTTTAGAATCGGCTCTGACATATCAAGCTGGTAAACAATCAAAACAACACTAATTTGAAAAAGAAAATTATTCTTCACTTTAATGGTGGAAAACAGGACCAGTGCCGTTGAGTTAAGGTGAATCACAAAGTGATGTGAGGTCAAAAACAACAAAATTTCTCACCTGTTTGGACAGGTAGGTATTTGCAAAGGTTGAAACTGGAGCCTCTATGGAAATGTCTTGCAAATTATTATTATTATTTTTTTTTATAACAGTCCCACTTCCCAAATAAAAACTTCCTGTTATCATCAACTGAAAGACATATTGTGCTTTCCGCAGGCGAAGCAGGAAGTTGGGATTTTGCGTAAACCTTCATCCGTGTTTAGCACAAGCTGCTTTACCTGTTCATGTCATCCACTCCATCTGCTGCAAAGTAGAAACTCTTCACCTTGGGGTGACAGGCTTTGAAAGCACTAGAGATCCAGAGAGAGGGAGTTATTTTTGCAGGCACAGATTTATACCCTCAAGAGCCTGTGAACCGCAAAAGTAAATACACATAAATATGCAGTAGCTTTTGTCAAACGCTTACTATTTCTTGCGACATTCACTTGCTCTGTCGATCTTAAACTCTGGAAGACTCACAAATCCCTCAGCCTTCTCATCCTGAACAGATGGAAAGAGGAAAGACATTAAAAGATGCTTTTGGGAAGAGCTAAATTAAAATGTTACAGGAATATCACAGTTCTCCTCAGAGTGGCTAATGTCTCTGAAGTTAAAAACACTACAATGCAATTAAAACACTACACAGTCTAAAGCCATCCTCGCTGGTTAGTCACTATGCTGTCAAACTTAACAACAATCCATTAAGTTAAAATCACTGAAGAGTCTGGGATCACCAAATGAACTATGAATAAGAATAATCCTTCTAGTAGATATTTCACTTAAACTATACGTGTTTATATCAGATTTCATAGCCATTCAACCAGAAGTATTAATCTCATTAATGCTCAAATATCATATGAAGACGTAGGTTATTATAAGTAACTAAAATGTTGAGAAAAAACAAATCAGACTGACCAATTGTAATCGAGATTTATTGCTAAATATTACAAATCCCAATCTTGTGACGTTGCTAGAATGATGATTTGACCAGAAGATGTTGATCTATTTCATCCCAAACCACTAAATTTACCCTCTGGAAACCATGGACACCTATTCATTTTGATAACAGCAGCTATTTAAAGTCATTAAAATATTGGGGATAACCAAAATAGATAAGATTGTGTTTACCCAGGCTTTACAGAATGAATATGGATGTTTGTGGCAAATACCATTATGGATGGGCTGGTAGTTATCAAGATTTATCACTAAAAAGTACAAATATTAGCCTAAAAAGAGGGAATCAACAAACTAATAACAATGCATCCTCTGGGACTGTTAAATATCAATTTAAACAGCTTTCAAAATACATCGCTAATAATTACTGGAGCACTGGGGCTAAAATAATATGACTGATCGTCTTGAAACCACGAATGTCTGCAGTCAACTTCACAATCAATTGACCAATAGTTAAAAATTAATCTTGCCTGATATTTCAGTCTGGACCAACCACTAAAATAATCACACCCATAAGACGTTACTTTATGTAAATGTTAGATGAAATCAGGTTGAAATCCTTCAGCTTGATTATTGATGCTGTCATATTTTTAGCATAGCATTCGACTTTGATGGAAATCTCTGCCTTCTTCGTCATCACACAGCAGCAACAGAGCTGTTTCCAAAACTTGCATGGCTTCCATTAAGTTACAGCTTGCAGGCTTTTAACAGATTTCATCACTGCCTCTTAGTTTCAGATTCCTGCTTCCTTAAACGTGTTGTAACACAAACTCTGGGAGTTGCTTATTGTGTCCAAAGATTCAGGCTGGAGACGTACCTCCTCGTTGATGTACCAGTACAGGCAGTTGTCCTTCAGAACAAACCAGTACTTCTTCCACTTCTGAGAAAAGTAACCCTTCGCGTCCCTCTTTCTCCACAGCCAGCCCTCGCAGTCTCCTCTGCCCAGCGCCTTGCAGGAAACACGCCGCCGGCTCAGGGAGGCCAAACTTCGTCCTGGAAAGACACGTAGCAAACGTGAAGGCAGCTGCAGCAGAGTTCATGTACGGAAAGAACGACAAAACTGGATGAAAGCGTGAACTCAAAGAAAGAAAACATGTCATACTAGAGGCAGAGCATCGTAGTAACGCTGATTGTAAGTGCTCACTCAAAGCGGTGGGAATAAACACTCTCACAAAATGCCACATTCAAATGGAGCAATAATTCTTGGCAAAGAGTTCAGTCCCTGGGTTTTGAGCGCTTCATAGAACGCTGCAGCAACTGCAGAAAGGTAAGAGGTGTTTAATAAAAATCACATTTTCCTCCTGGCATAAAAGCCCTGTAACATTTTTCACAGCAGGCTCCTCATTAAAGATTACCGGGGAAACTTGGCTCCCAGTTGAGGTCCCCAAAGAAACTTTTTATTGCGCCGTATGAAAAAATCTTTTTTAACAAGGACGGCAGTTCAATATTCTGTTTACCTCTGAGGCAGTGTGCGTCTAAAAGGAAACAGTGCTGGGAACCAAAAACTAAAGCTTAAACATGAAATGTGAAAAAGGTTTAAGAGATAATTAATAAAAATGATGCTCTAATAAGTTGAAATAGTCATGATTCTGGAGCAGATTAAGGATACGAAACGATATCACCAATTTGCCTTGTTTATTTTTCCTCATATTTCATTACATGTTGGATAAGAGGTGATCATTATTGTCTCATTCATTTTGAAACTTTGGTTTAATTGCTGTAAACAAACAAAACCGTGGACGAGACGCGCAGATGGAGCTAAAGCTTTCTGAGTTTCTCACGGTGGCAGATGGTGAAACGAGTGAAAGGCCTGGAAAATAAAATCACTTCCAACATGTTGATCCTCGTTAGTGTGGTGAAAGAGAAAAAAAAAAGAAGAAGAAGAAGAAGTTTGGAGCGAGAGGCAAAGAGACTGATAGCAGGGAGGAAAACTTATTCATTTACATGAATTCATCGTAACTAATGAGCCGATGTAACAATCACTTTTGATTACATGTTCGGTACTCTTCACTGGTTTTCATTTTTACAGTAGTACAGAGAAATACTGAAAACTACCTCACTCATCACAATCTGTGAAATGAGCGTGACGGTTTAAAATGCAAATACAGAGCTCTCTGCACAGACTGCGTGAAATGCGGAAAAAACACCTCATAAGCAAATCTACAACCACTTTTTTTATATATATTTTCTTTAGCTTGAGCAAAAAGTAAAGTCAGCCTTTTCACAGATGCATGAACATAAATAAATGTTTAATAGATGCCATAATGTAATTAGTAAGTTTAATATTTTGTTAATTCATCGGTTTAATTAAATGCTTAACATTCATTGTGCATTATTTATTTATTATTAAAATATTAAAAATTAAAATACCACATATTTGCCATTTGTTCATGTGTTAACAGTTTTAAGATCAACAGCAAAACGAACAGTCTGAAGATGCTCTGGAAAACATGTTTGACATTTTATAAATCATGTCCTTTTATTGAATGAATGTAGTGTTTGGCTGTTATATTTCCAGTCGATTTGAAACTCCGATTTCAGTGCAGTTTAAGAAATATCCTCCACTAAATCCCAAAACTATTGTGAACATTCACCACATCACTGGCCCCTACATTGTGTGGCACATGTAATCTAAAGTAATGTTTCCTGCAGTTCTGTGATATGTTACTTGGTGAATAGTGTAACTTGGAACTAAATATAAGGGAAAACACTACATTTAGCAAACACACAAATTGTTCTTTCCACTTATGCTAATGGTAACAGAAGCGTTTTAGTTATATAAGAATGCTAACAGCGTGCTACAAATCAACAGTGACCAATGTGGGTCAAAACAGCACCAAGGCCGTAAATTCTGGTTTATTCCAGTCCATTAATGTGGCTGCTGGGGCTTTATGGGTTGCGCTAATGGTGAACTCCGTTGCAGAGATTTGTGGCAACGAAGTGGTGCATAACAAGGTGGAAAGTAAACACAGAAACTAGCAGAAATCATTTTGCTAACTGTACTAGGAAAGCAGCATGGAGCGCATGCTAGTGGTAACAGATAAACTGAACCTAGTTTTTTAACTTTTTAACCCAGTGACTTGTATTTTACGAGCACAAACCTCTTTACAGACACACTAAAAGTTGTATAATTTTGTCTGTTTTCTTATAATTCAGTTTATTTCCCCTGACACTTTTAAGCAGATCATTAGCGAACTGCAGACCTGTAAAATAAAGTGTTAAAAAGATAACTGGTTCACATTAGCTCGAGTGAGTAAGAGCAAGTAGCAGCATCTGCTCAAGCTGAACAGGTGGCTTTCCTGCTTACCTTTATTCTTCTTCCTGTTCTTTGTCTGCAGAGAGGAGGACTGCTGGTATGTCTGAGAGTGGTTGGAAAGAGGAAGAGGAGAAAGAGATGGAGGGAGAGAGAGCAGGCTGTCAGGATGAATCAGTGGCCTTTGTTTGCTGCAATGAATCCTGGGATATAAAAGATGACAGATCTTAGAGAGAGCAGCAGCGATGAGACAGGGAGAGGAGGCCAAAGGCAAACAGACACAAAAATCTCTCATTATCTCTCCCTCACACACATACACAAACATGTGGGGATGGAAGAGTCAACCTTACGGAGGACGTTAGCAACTCTAACACCTCTAAATATAGACCAGAGGCACAGGAGGGTTCGGAGAGGCACAACAGGACGCCCAGGTGATGGAGGAAGTAAGGACAAAATAGAGCGTGGAAGCCTTGGGAAGTCAACTTTAGTAAGTAAAATGTGAAGGATAACAATATTAAACAGAGGCCAACAAACAATATCAAGAAGCCTGTCACTTATGCAACATATGGGTGGGAGGGTGTACAAGCATACAAGCCACATCATAATCATTTAGGCAATTACCCAACTCAAACAGTCAACGTTAATGAAACTCAGCAAATTGTAGCAATGGTAGGCGAGGAAACCTTTGGCGATGTGAAATGGGCGGATAAGTTGAACTGATCTTAACTTTGGGAACAACTGTTACAGCTCATTGACATATAATGCAAGGGGCACGAGGAAACTCGGTCCTTCGACTTTGGTTCCTACCACCAAATTGACCATATAAAAGGGGGTTGCCTAGACAACCCGAGCCTTGAACGTCCACTAAACGTGACCAACTAAACAAGAGGTAGGCAACTGCCTTTTTACACGGATGGGCCTTTGGTGAACTACAACCTAAACCTGAAACCTCAAGTTGAGGCTCGAGTTGAGGCCAGTAATGGCTCATTAAAGTCAGTCAGTCAGTCATTTTCTAAACCCGTTTTGTCCTGTTAGGGGTCACGGGGGCCTATCTCAGCTGTCATCGGGCGAGGCAGGGGTACCTGGACAGGTTGCCAGTCCATCGCAGGGCCAACATTCACACTCACATGCACACCTACGGGCAATTTAGAATCACCAATTAACCTAATGAGCATGTTTTTGGATGGTGGGAGGAAGCCGGAGTACCCGGAGAGAACCCACGCAGACACAGGGAGAACATGCAAACTCCACACAGAAAGGCCAGCCGGCCCATGGATTCGAACCGGTGACCTTCTCGCTGTGAGGCATCAGTGCTAACCACCTCGCCACTGTGCCGCCTGGCTCATTAAAGTACCATTTCTAAACGTTGTCACATATGAGATTACAGCTTCCTTTCCTTTTCTTTTAAGAGTGTAAATTTTGTCACAATTCATTGTTTAGAAATCTGCTATAAGTCCAGTCACCTTTTAGCTTTACAACTGTTTTCCTTCTTCTATCTGTATTTCAGTTTTTCTGCCTCATAACAAGAAACCTCTGGAAAATCTAATCCTAACCATCCTGGAGCAGAGAACCCGGGGTTACTACACTACAACTGATAGCATATTGCAAAAAAACTGATCTGAGAGGTTTAATAGACTCAATCTGTTACTTTCCAATATTTATGAAATAGGTTGTCTCTAAAATATTCCTTTGCAAAAATGCCATACACTGCATTTAACAAAAACACACTAATAATCTGTCTATAAAACAGCCAAAAATGTTCAGTGAGAAAACCTCTTCTATGCTATCTCTGATAAATGTTAGGAATCCCAAAACACATAATAATTATTTTCTCAATCCCAAAGGCGTTGAAGCATCTTCTCTGCCTCACATAAGTCTTATTAAGTGCAAAAAAAGGAAAGTATCCGCTTATTATTTATTTCCCAATCTTATTCCCTTTTCAGTTGATTTCTGGACAAGATAATGATATGCTTGTCAAGTCACACTGAATCTCTAAAGAGATGTATAATATCAGTGTGTTGTTCAGATCTGAGTCGTGACTCTTGGAAGAGGTGTTAATTTAATGCCCTTGAACTTTTCCTCTCCGGCAGCATCTGAAACCTGAAACATTGAACTCTGACCTCTTTCGCCAGGTCATATGGTGCAAACAGACCAGCTCTGATGTCATGATATTACACATGTCAGAGTCTGAAGCTCATCCACTCACAAGCCCACGCTCAGCAGGACAGATGACACGGACCCGCCCACTCCCACTGACACTCCATCTGCCATCGCAGCACCCGTGAGCACTGAAAACACACAATCAAACACACACATGCAAACACTTTTAATTTCCAAAGAGATGCTGTCAAGATATATAAGGTCACCGCCGGCCAAACTAGCTGTCTGGACCGGAGAGCGCCGCGCTCAGACGGACAGGCAGGGCGGACAGATGTCATGGAAGTGACAGGGGGTAATAACGAGTCAGCATTCGCTTAGATCACACTTCACTGCAGCACTTTTTCCATCGGGGGGGAAAGACCTGAATGTTTTTCCTGTCTCTTGAATCTCAGATCTTTGAGTCCTGAATGTTAGATCGGTATCAAAACAAATTTGAAAGAGGGGTCTCATGAGCAGAGTCTATTTTGATCCACAGCATGCAGCGATATAATACAATCTTGAAGACAAAAACTGCAACTTCAACTTGATGCTTGGTCTTTAGTGTTTGACGGTAGGAGCTCATTGTTGGGCCTTTTCTGCTCTGCACTTCCCGGAGATCACCTGCCAATCACAGTTGTTTTCCTCAGACTTTGTGTTAAAGGATTAGTCTGACGGTTTAGCTCGGTTGCCAAGAGTTGGAGGAGTGGATCGATGCCACTTTCATGTCAGCTTGATTAATAAGAAAGGGAGCTAGCTGTTGGTGTGAAAACAGCCGATGGGAAGCCAATCCTGCAGCAGATTCCTACAGCTGCTCTCAGATACTTCAGATTTCCAACTTCTGGTGCTGAAGACCATTGTTGGCTGGTAATCATACATCTGTACAACAATTTGAAACCAATGACCAACTGCCTCGGTAAATGTAACTTGTGTATATATGGAAAGGATATCACAAGAACCGATTCCATGGACCACAACAGCGCTTTTTGTTTAACAACCAGGGACTTAAAGGAAGGAAGCACGTCAAATTAACTTGTGCAGATCAAAGTTAGACATTTACATCTGGACGGAGGATTCAAGATGAGCAACTGACAGTTTACTAGGTTCTTCCCTTTTCTGTTTTTTCAGGTACCATGTTGGGTCCATCCCACTCTGATCGCACACTGACATTAGCAGTGATGGGCTACAAGTTGCAGTTCATCTTCAATGGAAGTCACGGAAAAAAAGCCTCAATCTGATTTCCAAGGGCGGCTGTGAAGCTGGTGCTGGCAATGATGTGTCACTGTGACTGTGAAATGCAGGTAGAAAACCACTATAGAAATATTTACCATTTGCTACTACTTGACTGGCAAGACATACTACATGACTACAAGCTGGCTTCTGCTTTTTTTGATGGTCCAATAACGAGGTGGCGATCAACCAATAAAATATTATATCAGATTAACTGTTCATGTCACCAACAACGAGCACTTGAGCAACACTTCAGTGGTGACTTATGTGAATGCAGCGTCTCTCCAAACACCAATGTCAAGAAGCCCAGACTCGACTGATTAGACAACCCGACCCATTCATCCTCTCCCTCAATCCCATCGTTAATCCCTCACTATCAAACACGAATTTAATTAAACCTGTGAAGTGTGACTGTAGTGTCATGGTCCTTGCTAATGAAGTTATAGAAAAAAATGTCATCCCAGTGTTTACGTGCCGAAATGTGTCCACTAGCATCTGTTGTAGCAATGCTCCACACACAACTTTCATGAAGGCTAACATTAGCTACTCATCACCAAAAGAGCTACTCTCGTCTTTCTTGTAAGTAATTTTATACAATTTTTAATGTGAACTTCTCACTAACCAACCTCCTGTTTCTTTTTGCAAAAGTAAAAAGACACAGGCAGAGCAACTCCAGTTGTTTCTGTGATTCATGTCTTCAAGCTAAGCTAAGCTAAGCTAAGCTAACAAGCTTCTATAAATGTAATTTATTAAAGTGGTACTGATTTCTGCAATAACAAAACAAAACAAACAGAAGGAGAAAATTATTTTGCTCACATGATAGATGGAGGCTGGGTCTCTGGGAGGAGATTCCCTCTGATTCGTCTGCAGGACATAGTGGGAGGGGCTTTGGCTGTGGTGGCTCCGCCTCTTGGCTCGCTTGGCCGTGTCATTGGATCGCTTGCCCGGACGAGCTGTGTGGGAGGAGTAGTCCTCAGCGCCGGCCCGCTCGTCACCGCCGGACAGTCCCACATAACGCATCAGTGAAGCTTCTGTGAATCACATCAGTAAATGAAACATTTACCTGCAGCTCGTTCTCAATTATCAATTCTCTGTTTGTTCTATTTACAGTCTGTCTTCATCAGTGTTGCGTGTGATGAAGGTTTCTGGGTTAATTAGAGACTAAATTTAAAACCATAAAAATAAAACCACACTAAAATGTCACGTCATTTAGATTAATTAAAACTGTGTTGGTAATGTTTGAGGCGAACAATCTGAGCTACAAATTCTGACCTTTAATCAGAGCGTCGTTATTGGTTAATCTGCTTTTGTGAGGAGCTTTCGGGTGTGATCAGATCTGAGCAGGAGCTGTCTGATTTCTTTGCCCTTTAGTCGAAGCACCCCCCTAGTGTGGTAATTCATGTGGTTCAACAGACTTTAGCAGCAAATTGTGCATCACACTTGATGTCCTGAAGAATAAACTAAATATGATGTGACTGTGGCTCCAAAAACGACACCAAAGTCAGAAAATACAGTAGGGACAAATAAGCACAACTTGCCCCAGGGCAGTTTCAGCCAGTTCAGTGACATTTAGCTCAAAGCTGCACGACTACATTTTATGAAATACATCATGTGGAGTTTTTATGTTTTTTACGAGAGGATGCACAGACATCCTGCAGACACTTTCAATCTCTCCCACTAAGCAAGATGCCTAAAATGGCAGCGAAGAAGAAGTAGAAGAGTGTTAGCTATTAAGGGAATATCCAACCTCAGTTCAGTTTTAAGCAACTACTTTCAAAAATGTAAAATGTAAACTTGTTGTGCTACCTTTGTAAAGCCTTTAATAGTATTTCTTGAAAGGTGTTACACAAAATGAGGTGTACTATTATTATTATTATTATTATGTTTTTTGCGTATATTGAAGAAGCTGACTCTGAAGCAACTTCAAGGAACTGCAGTTAGTTATTTGAGGCTGGCTCCAGAAATCCCCCTGGACCTTCATGCTGAAATTCCCGTCTAACCAGGAGAAATAAACAGGTTTATAGGCTGGTATAAAAACAAACGAACAAAAAAGAAATGGTTTAGTCTCAATAGGTAATTTCTCTTGACAATATAATTGTTCATAGAGCATTAATTCTACTTATCCTCTACTTTTTTGTCCAGGAATTGCGGGACATAAATTTTTGTTTCTACTTCCTGCATCACTTTCAACAAAGGGGTCTGAAACTTTCGCCAAAATTTTGCCGAAGACAAGTTATACAAATGTTTGTATCTCTGTACTGCCTCAGTTAAGCTTTCCTCGATGTGTTGCATCTTTATTGATCCAAAACAACCAATTCAAAAATTGCAGAGATGGAGAAGCAAACGGAAATACTAAAGTGGAAATACGCTACTACCAAGCGGACCAATCACAGCTCTTGGGGCCTGTGTTGCTGCGGCATATAGTTAAATTTCTAGGGAGGTGCACGTCAGCTGCGGCATTAGGGTCTGTGTATGCTCTGGGCATTCGCCATAGCTACTGCATCAGATTGTCGCAGAAGCCTAAATCAAGCCAAGATGGCAGCTGCTGCAGACATCACACTGAGCTTCAAAACTGCTCTTCAGGAAAACATTTGACAACCCTATTTACAATTCAGCATTGAGCTGTGGCATTTTACTCTTATATCAAAAAGCTATGACATAACCACATTTTTATTTGTACAGTCTAAATTAGCCTGACAAGCTTAATATTAATTACAGCACTTTGATGGTTGGCCACATGGTTTAGCTGTAGAGAGGCAACAGGAGAAGATCTCATCACTGGAGGAAAACAGCATGTTGCTAGTGAATGCTTATATACTCCGTTTGAATGCTCTGAAATTAAAGTCATTCTCTCCTGGTGCCACACGCAGAGAAAAGTAAATATGTTGCCTGTGAGGAAAAAAAAAATGTATCACCATCATTTATGTTTTCATGTTTGAAGGACTGATGTTTGAGTTCAGTCCCCCGCTGTGAGCTCATCTGTACCACTCTGAGTGTTTGAGAGTCTTCTCCACCACTTTAACTTCCCTCCACCTCACAGCCGGGGAGGAAACTCAGGTTTCTCTACCTCTTTCTCTTTCCGCACAGTTCCCACCCTCCTGTCCTCCCCTGGTTGCTAGGCAGCGGCCAGAGGAAAGTGAGACACCGAGAAGAGCTGCTGTCAGCGTCGCCATAGCAACTGTGTGAGTGATTCAGGTGGAGGTCAGGAAGAATAGTCTTTTTTCTTCCTGTTTTCTGCCTCCTCTCATCCTCCTTTTCTACCTCTTCTATTCTTCCTCCCTTTCATTTTCTCTGCCTTTGTGCCAGCTGTCTACCTTTCTCCCTTTCTCCTCCTCCCCCTTCCCCTCTCATCCCCTCTTATTTCGTCCCTCTGTGATGCTAATCACAGGGAGAATTAGAGAAAGAGATGAAGGCGCATTGATCTGCGCACACGCACTGATCTCTTTATGATTCACAGAGACAGGAACGTTTAAGAGATATCCAACCGGCTCTTCAGGAGGTGCACATATGCACTCCACACGCCGGCACTCACCTCGGCGGTTTTCTCTGTTTAGCTTGGCTGGGTCTTCGTAGTCGCCCACCCAGTTACACTCCACAGGCATGGAGATGGGCCTGAGCCTGCCTACAAGTGCACACACAAAATTACAACACTTAATATTAGCATCGCAGATGGGTCGGTCAGTGCAAACTTATGCTGCGAGTCCAAAAGTTTTCAGTTCTGGCGCAGATGCCAAAGTCTGAATGTTTGTTTATTTTCAATAAAAAGAATGAATGAAGTTGTGACAAGCTTGTACTGTCAGATATTAAAGAATACGATGACTTAAATAACCTCAAACGTACTGGAGGGATTTTACTGTTCGCACTCTCGCATTTGTTTTTTTCAAGTGTCTCAATCCATCACAGTGAGACTGAACTCATTTCTCTCTCTTTTGTCACTTTCTCTCAAACACTCAATCATCATGAGAGCGAACCGTATGTAGGCGTGGTGCAGTACACGGGCTCCTCCTCTTCTCGCCGGCGAGACTCTTGATCCAGGAAGGAGTTCGGTGACTCAGAGCGCTTAGCAGCGCTGACGCCACCATGGTTACGAGATGCCTCATCCCCAGACAAGGCTCCCGTCTCATCTCTATGGAAACAGCAGAGGCAGATTGTTAACCGGCAAACAAATGTACATCGTGTCATCTTTGCTGCCACTTGTGTCACTTTGTACTCTTGTGAATTAAATAGTTAGAAATACAAACTACCTGGGTGTGTATGGCTCAGCAGGTGGAGGCGGGATGTAGAGGTCCTGGAGGGCGGAGCTCTTGGTGGGTGTGCCTGAAGGCGTGGCTGAACCGCTGCCTGGACTTCTAGTTGGCTGCAGAAAGTGGATGCCGTTACGTTTCTATTTTGACGCCCAACTTCTATAAAATAGGCGCCATCTATAACTATACCATAACAATTGGCATCTGCTCTTGGCTCTTTTTCTTTTGTCAAAAACAAGTGATGAGGACGCAACAACAACTCCCAGCCTCCCATCACCAACCAACCATCAGACTAAATTCACTGTAACGGTATATTCTCTACTACAGCTGGGAGTAGTTTGACTGTCAGCAAGCGGACAACTACTTTGATTTCTTCTTTTGGGGTTCTGGCAAATATCAGTAATTTGCGTCAACGTATTCGATGCAAATTGATAGCATCAATGTCAACAAGTTAAACAGATATATGTAAAATAAATCTGCTTCATAGTTTCAGCTTGACAAATTTGTGACGAACCATCCTTGCGTACAGTTTCTTGTAGGTTAGATAGTAGAAGAAGCAACAATCAGACAGAAGGCAAAAGCAAACTGGAAAGAAGGATACTGTGCGCACTGCTGACTGGTTAGGACTGGAGCAGTGGTAGTTCGGAGTCTGATAACCCAAGTACTTTTATTCTTTTACCTCCAGATAAATAAAAAAATGTTCTCCTGTTATTATACCCTCCAGGAACAATGGCCTACAACTACATATATAAGACCCAAGTTGTAATAAAGTGACATTTTTCCTTTGTGTTTCTCCCAATTGTGCAGATAATCAGCGGATAATTAGGGAGATACATTTCGTGGTGGCGGGAGGTCTGGGAATGTGGGTGGCATCAGTTTTCCCTCTCCATTCATTCTAGTGTGTTTCAGCTGGCAAACAAAACCATGCTGAGCCACAGCTCCCTGACCTAATTACACACTTCGGCTGCGGCCGTACGGGAGAGAAGGGGAATGCTGAAGGGAATTATGTGGGCCACTGCAGTGCTTTAATAAAGTCTATAAAAGGTAGCGGCTGGTCCCACCTGCAGAGCCAGGGGTTTCCAGCGCATGTTCTTCAGCAGCGCGGGGGCCGAGCTGAGCGTGCTCTGCGGACGCTTCTTCAGGGTCAGGGACACGACGCCTTTATCGGCCCTCAGTGAACCAACCAGGTTACGCAACTGCCAGCCCACCTGTGCACACGAGATAACAGAGAGTCAAACAATATAAAAGCCTTCTGGGATATATCATCCTCTGGATAAACAAAAACAAAACAATCACACCCTGATTTATACTCTACTAAGAGGAGAAGGCTGAAGTTTGAACGCTGTCCACGTCGTGATTGGATCTCACTCGTTGAGCCTTCTGTGCAAAGCAAGTGGGTGTGTAGGTGGGAAGTCTATCTATAGAGCTTTCGTGTGATGTAACCTGCCCTCAATTTGAAAACAAACGTTTCTCATACTCGTATATCTTTCTACATTTTTACCCACTATTTGCACAAAATCGTGCCTACACTCTTTGTGCGGCGCAAAAAACGCCATGTAAACAAAAACAAACAAAAAGGGATGTGACCTGATTGCATTCAGTGGACAAGGACTGGACTGAGATCTGATCAAAATGCATGAGGAGGTGAAGGATCTGATTGCACTGATTGTGATGCATGCTGCGATCATTTGCACCTTGCAAACGAAGGGCACTGTCAGCAATACAGATGTAAACAGGAGGTCACCCCCCTCACAAACAACACAAAACATAAAAGTCAATCTGGCTTTAAGAGCTATGGGCAAAAAAGATATACAGCTTTGAGAACACTAGAGAATAGCAAACAGTTTCCTGTTTACACATAAACAACAATGAAAAAGTCTCTGCTCTTTAAGCTATGTTTAGTCTCCTCCAATGACAGATGTTGCTTATGCTATCGTGCATGTTATCTTAAATGCTAAACTGTGTATACCAGCTAGCAGCTAGCCCTGTCTGGCATCTGTATAGTGACAATGAGGTACTGTATAATCAGCTACGGTTGTACAGATATGCTGCGTCAGTCTAAAATGCCATGAGCCAAAATAGAGAAACTGAGCTGAAAGACCCTAAAATAAATCATCTTACAAGCCAGTTAGCTCAAAGGGTTTGTTTGCATCCATAAAAACATGCATGCATTTTGACAGTGACACATGAAACAAATTAACGGGTGCATTAAAACAGTTGTGCATTTTATCCGATCTATTATTTGCCATTGCTTTTACACTGAAAAGCAAGGAAAACCTGCAAACAAACACTAGCAGCAACAATATATTTAGAGCATATACAGTAGGAGTAAAGACACAAAAAGAAACTCACCACAGTCTGGTGATTGACCTGAATGACTTCATCTCCTGCATGGATCTTCTTACAGCGGTCAGCCGGAGACTAAAGAAAGCAAACAGACAACTATGAATTGATCTGGGCTTATTGATCGCTGCACATCACTGTTGGAGAAGTTTCACAACAAACAAGCCACGATAAAGCAGGGAGGGAAAGCTTTGCCGAGTCATCCATAGGGAATCTGATATGCGGTTATCGATACAAAAGCAGTCGGATATTCGGCTTTCTGCGCCGCCTGGCTGTGTTGGGAAATCCAGAGATAAAGTGTACTGAGCTTCAGATCAGTATGTGAATGTGTGAAATATGGGATTGTGTTGCTCTCACCCCTTCAGTAGTTCCTGTGATCACATGGAGGCCGTCATAGGTTGATTTGATGTACATTCCCTGATGTGCAGAAAAGAAAACACGTATATTTTGGTGTGTTATCGTTTTTATCTACTGCATAGTCACATAAGATAAAGCTCTCAGGCTGAGGTCTAGAATATATTAGACGGTAGGTGAACAATCAGTCGACATGCTGGGGGAAATGAGCAGGTGTGAAGACCTGAGTAGGTCAGACAAGGACTAAATCATTATGAGCGTATGACAGAAGTCAGGGCGTCAAGTCCAACCAGCAATGACTCTGAGACACAATTTACAGGACTCAAAGGATCTGTTGTTGATCCCAGGTGCAACAGGACACCTTCAGTGGTCTTGAAGAGTTCACGCCTCAGCAGCTCAGAGCCGTTTTGGCAGCAGGTGACAACAAGCAGACGGTACTTAAAGGTGTATTTGGAGCAGGAGTATGAGCTATTTTTAGCATTCAAATATAAAGTCAAGCATCACTAATACATATTATAGAATGTATTTATGGGTGAATACTGTAATTGTGCAAGTTTCATCTTATGTCATAAGCACAGAAATAAACCCACAAATGAACATTTAAATACACACATACAGAGGACAGACTCAGATTAACAGTCGTTACCAGGCCTTCAGACGGCTTGATGTTGGTGAGGTGAACCAGCTCGAGGTGGGCTGACTGGGAAACCAGTGGGTCCGACGACACGCACACGATGTGCTCGCACACCTCCGACAGTGTCTTACACTGTAGAGAAAAAAAAAGAAAACATAATAGCCTGTGGCTTTGTCTAAATTAAGCCATGTTATTGTATATTATTAACTACTGAGTTAAAAACCCATGTGTTCATGTTTCCCATATCAATAAAACGAAGCAAGAAAAGTCCATTTGCACAACTAACCCCAAACTAGTAAGTGGAAATTTTCAGTAAGGTCAAAATGCATTTGGTATTTGATGTTTTCAGAAGTGGGAATGGGCTAACTTTAGCTAGCATAGCATAACGTCTGGAAACTGAGGGAAAAGCCTAGCTCTTTCTGAGGCTCAAAAATATGACAAAAACGGAAATTGGCAAAGTACTAAATCAAATCACGTAATGGAACTGAGCCAACACCAGTTTCATAATTGTCTGAAGTTTGGAGCTGCAGTCCAGAGGTGCTTAGCTTAGCTTGGCATAGTGTGAAGTGTGGAAACCGAGGGAAAGAGCTAGCTTAACTCTTTCTGAAGCCACTTTCTAATGCCAGCAGTGGAAAGTGGAGAGTCTTTATGGACCTTTACCTGAGCTTTACTGCAATGACAAGCAAAACTGTCTACTAAAAAGATCTATTACTCTGTTAGCTTAACTGTATAGTTTTGTTTTGATTTACTGTGTTCAAGGCTTAGCCTATGTGGTATTCTTCACCTTGAAATAAATTGCTGAATTTCTTAATTTATTTATTAATATACTGCAGTTTAGTCTTTTAGAGTTTTCTTTATAATTATATTAAATGTCTGAGTAAAATCTTGATATTCCTTATAGCCTCACCTTCTCATCATTATTTATATCCTTCATAAAGCTACCTGGCTGTTAGCTTGCTAAACTGTTAGCCTCGTGGTTTCTAGACAACAGTTGCCTAGCAGCAGTGTTCTCATGACGTACAGCTGATGTTACCACTTAAATACCAAGCATTTTGTGTAGCCTACATGACTTTCCATGTTTCTCTCTGTCTCCATCCAGGTCCAATGAAAGTGATTATTATTCTTGCTGTGGTACAATCACAGTATTAATAGCGACATTTTAAAAACAACATGCCAGTGATTGTAGATGAGTGCTTCTCATACTTGGATGGTGTTTAATGGGCCTTTTTTTCCCCCCACAGCAGATGTTTTAGATTTGTCAAATGCAGGTGAAACTAATAGCATCGCTAATTGCGGGAACGGAGCCATCATTAATGTTGTTAGCTTCAGACGGGCTTCCCCTGTTATGACAAATTGACATGTCGGCTGTGAAGAGGACCTATGAGTCGGACTCACTTGTTAATAATCAAGAAAGAGGAGTGCTGCGTTGCCAGGAACGCTGTTGAGATTGAGTGAGCGTTTGGAGGGTTTTATGACACATAAAAGTACAAGATGGACTTTTTACAGGTCAGATAAAGCTCATATCCATCCTTCCAGAAGCTCTCTCCCGATATAGCAGGGAGATTTTATTTTTAAATTACAAAAACTACAGTCAGCAATTTTTATTCCAGCTACTTCCCACGGGGGAAATGTTCCCTGAAAATGTTGACAGCATGCTGAATGGAGTCCTGTTGCTTCTGCCAAGAAGAAATGTTTCAGTAAAAATTGGGTTATGATGTAATTTTTCACTGCACCAGCATTAAATTAACCTCCATTATATTTGGATGAAGACAATAATTTTGTAGATATTTGTGAAATAAAAGCCAAAACTATCTTGGTCATTCATTTGAACTGAGTCTGTGGAGGCTATTTGCCAAAATTCAAACGAATCAAATGTCTGCTGATGCACTGTAGGCTAGTAATATACACAGACCATTTTCTTGAGGCTTATTTATCTGTTGCAAGGAAGCCAAGAAACGAACAAAGAGATCACAATGTCTAAAGGAAACCCACACATTTTCAGGGACCTTTTATGCCTGTGTACTAAGGTGTTACTCATGAAACGAACATAAAACCAACAATAAATTATATATACATATGTTACAGTACGCTGCCTTCAAATGGAAATCTTGAGCTTGTGCTTACAACATGCGAACTCGTTTACACAAAATGCTTGGTATATGAGTGATTGCCAGTACACCGCTGCTAGGCGACTGCAAGCATTTTGAAGCCTAGCTAAGTAGCTGGTCAGGTACAGGTAGTTTAATGTAGGAAATGCAAACACATAATGAAAGGATGAGGTTCTTTGTGAAAATCAACATTTTCCTATAAAATGAAAACTCTATATGCCCAAACTAGAGTTTATTATCTTACCATTCACCTCCGCCATTTCTGAGGTCTTTAAACACTGAAACACACTGAACACTGAACACCAAAAGTTGCTTTCGAGGCTGGGAATACCAAATAAGAGGCGGCTTGTTTGGGCTCCTCTTGTGAACATGGTAACATGACCACATCTAAAGGCAGCAATATTTCCGACATCTCGTTTAAAGCTGCTGTCAAGACAAAAATATGTGGTTGCTGAACTAAGCTAGGAGCGTAATGGACCTTTTTTAGTGGCAGATAATTTGACTAGTCAGAGTAGGGAAAGCACAGGTGAATTCAGGATTGGCTCAGTTCCATTAAGACTCTCCACTCTTTATTGTTGGCATTGGAAAGTGGCATCTGAAAGGCAGTTTCCAGGCTTTATGCTATGCCAAGCTAAGCTAATCACCTCTGGACTGCAGTTCTGGTGTTGGAACTGGTGTTGGCTCAGTTATTTAATTTACTTTATAGCCACTTCTCATTGTTGGCATATTTTTAAGTTTCAAAGAGAGGTAGGCTAGCTGGGTCCCTCAAGTTTTCAGACTTTATGCTAAGCTAAGCTAAGGTAAGCTAAGCTAAGTTAATCACCCCTGAAGTGCAGATCCAAACTTTAAACAAACGTGATTCTGCTGTTGATCTCCTTGTGAAAGGGATTCTTTACAAAAAAAATACTGAAAGCACCACTAAACACTTGATCGTGAGCTCCTGTGTTTGTTTTGTATTTGATCAGTGTGTCTGAGAGGCAAGAGAGGATGGTACCCATCAACACAGAGCACAAACAGAGGACAGCTGGCTGAAGAGGCAGGACTCACCACATGAAGGATTTTGTTCTCCGTCTCAAACACCGTACAGTCCTGGGGGAAACCAGAGAAATTGAATGTAGCGCGAGCAGAACATCCTGTCTCACAAACACTCACCATCTCATGCTGCTCACACTGCTACAGTACCTCTGTACACTGTCTGGGCCTCACATTTACTGAACCCCACCACCTGCACGCTCCATACCAGAAACAAACACACCCACACAGACAAACACATTTATCTTTTATTTATACAAACGTCAGTCATACATAAGACAGACTGTAAAGGACATAAATAGCACAGCATCGAATCGAAGGAGTCTGAGGCTGCTGCATCACGCCTACGCACACATTTCATTCTTAGGGGGGTTTAACAACCCACGGCTGGGCCCCTTCAGCCTCACACTTCAAGTGGAGGAGAATAAGAGCTATCAGTCTCCAAAAAAAAAAAAAAAAAAACTCACATACACACACACACAAACAATTCCACACACCTGCTGTACAATGGTGGTGAGCTCCAGGCAGAGCTGAATGACATTATTTCGGGTTACTGAGTAGTCTGCCACTGCAGCAAAGGGAGACCTGGGAGGAACAGATAACACAGCGGTATGTCTTATAATGTCTCTGCTGCATTAGATGATGTGCACAGGAGATGGGCAGGAGCATTGTTATAAAGAGGGGAGAGGGAAACAGCAAAAGAGTTTATATAAATAGAGAGAGATGAATTTAGAGGCATTACAGCTCTTTTTTTCCACCTTTATGAAAATGTGATACATAGTCACTATAAACTACTGAAGCTGCACATGTGACTTAAGAAATAATCCAGCAAAAAAAGACAAGGAGTGCACGTAATGTTTTTTTCTGATTTAATTACCAAACAAAAATGAAAAATGAACATCATCCTTTACCATACAACCTTACGATGTAAGATCTGAAGTTAGCTAGAGTGTCCGACAGGAAAAATATAATTATTATAATTGTCATTATAACAATGTAGCTTTAAAAATCAACATAATCAGTGATAGTTTGTTAAATGTTTGATATGTCAATCAAGAAATCAATGACTAATTTAAAGGAGAACAACTGTTTTTTTACAACCTGGACCTTCTGGCATAAAATACAATAGTCTGTAGGTCAATCTATAGACCCCGGATGATGATAACAGGATTCAACATGGAATAGCGCTGGTGCATCATAACAAAATATTGGTGAAATGAAAGAGTTTCGCAGCAGATGATGGGTTATTTAGAGGCTGCGTTTCAGTGCCCCAGTCACTTCCACTATATGGATACACGCAGATCTAAATATCTCCTGAATACAAATACAAATGACACAGAAGTTATATGGGTGAGTAAACAATCACATTTTATTGTCAAAAACAGTAGTTCTCCTTTAAGCTTTCATGACTGTTGTCGAGACGACGTGTTCAGCTGACATTGAAATGGCATCAGAAAGGTGGTGATTTAACCAGATGATGATTTTGGAGGATGTAGTTTGTGGTGCTGTTAAATCGAATAAATTAGGATATTCAAAATAACAGGAACAGGTGTGGCTTCAACACAATTCAACAGTACTACAAACTACAGCCTGCAAAAGCCAAACACAGTTGGATCAACAGCTATCTCGCTTATCTGAAACTAATGTTGAAGACCATAAGCTTTATCAAGCGGAGGTTCAGTGCAGGACTAGAATAAATTAGTTTTCACTAGTGTACCTAATGAACTGGCAAGTGAGTGATTAATTGCTGAAAGGAATACATTTTAGCGACAAATATGTTGTAGAAGGCTGCAACTAATGATTATGTATTAATTGATTCTCTAGCCGGCTAAATATCAGAAGTAGTGACTCACGTTGTCACGGTTACAGGCTGTCATCTGTCACAGAGTGCTTTGCCAGGCGTCAATAAGGCCGTTCTTACATCCCTGAGGCACTTTGGTTAAGCTTCAGTCTGCGTCTGTTTGTTACCAAATTAAGTGAAACCAAAGGCGATCCTTTCTTGTCGTTGGCAGCCGAGCCGTTCGTATGTGTTGCGGCTCTTTAGTAGTAACCGGTGCAGCTGGAAGGCTTAGTGGTAATTAAATCCTCCAGACGTAGTGTTTTTTAACCAGAATGACGAACACAGAGCAGTGACAGCAGAGAAGCAGCAAATATGCAAAGACAGTGTTTAAAAATGTGCTTCTTCTGAAAATGACTCTGTTGATGGACTCCCTTCCTTGGAGGTGAACAGCCTCTGACAGACTTCCTGACCTACTCTAATTTTCTTGAACACCACATAATATGAGGCCTGGCAGTAAAAATGGCAACACACAAGAAATTTAACTTGCACCAGAGGCACTCTTTTGAAGAGAGCTAAGAATATGCAAGACACAGAGCTAGACGGCAGTCCAGCTGTTGGAAGCTTCTGCAGCAGATGTTTGAGAGGTCATTAATCAACAGACATGAAGGTGATTATGTTGCATGGCCATTAGGATTAATTATTCAGGTCCATATGATTATAGGGGTTGAGTTTTTAGGGACAGATTCAGTAACTCTGTGCAACCAAAATGAATTGTTTTATACAGCGTCACGGTGAAAAATATTCCAGAGCATTATTTATTGAACTTGATTCAGTTGTATAAGAATAGGAGTAAGATAAGAAAAGCCTTTGTGAATTTCAAGGGAAGGAAATTTTGTTTATGTAAGATAGGATCTGGACATGGATCAGCCGATACTCAATATTAAACCATCGGGATCGGATCAGGGGCAAAGAAACTTGATTTGGACATAGCTACAACACCTGCTCACTCCTCATAATGTATCCTCCAATTAATCCAAATGGTTAATATTTGCATACACCTCAGGGTAAGATGTTGATCTTATGGCGGTAACACACCAAGCTGACAGTCAACCATTTGGTAGTGTTGGGCCGTCAGTGAGTGTCCGTGACTCTTAAATGTCCTTTTTTTCCCGCCCAGTTGTCATTAGTTGGACCCCAGTCTGCAGTTTTTCAGCTGATTCACCATGTTGAATTGGTTATATGACAAGTTGGTGAGAGAGATCTATCTGATTGGCTCACTGGACGAAAATTAACAGTTCAAAAGGCACACAGAAGACCTTTCTCACCTTACATCTTTATGTCCTCTGAACATTTAAATAAATTCATATTTTTTTATACAGCAACATGATCATCTTGAATAAATACACGGCTCATAGCAAACTCTTCCTCTTCAAGCTTTTGAATATCAATACAGGCTACTGCCACCTGCTGGTGTGGAGAGTTATTTATTTTCGTAACCCTCGTGCTACCTTTGGGGTCTCTGAAACCCCAAGTGAATGGACAAACAGATAGAGAGCATGCAAAAGAGTAGCACGGGGGATAAAGGCCCAGAACATGATAAAGGCCCAGGATGTTGACTGTAGTCTTTGCGATGTGCATGTTTTTGGTCCAGGCATCATGAGGCGACACTGCAGTCATATTAATTTGACATCTTTAGCGCTTGCTGTGTACCAGCAAAACTCAGACCTGCCTCAGACTCAGAGGAAACTATAAAAACGTACATCACATATAAAATTAGTGGCAAACTTATTTTCCCCATTGTTCAAAATAAAAAACTTAATCAAATGAATTTAGATGAGCACTACGTACTGCGTATAGGTATGTTAATGGATGGGTAAAAAATAGGTTCAGGGGACATGAAGAGACTCAACAGTAATGTTCTTCCTAAAAGGAAAGCGGACACAGCTCCAGTGGATGGATGAAAGAAGCTGCATTAGTGAACCAGGTAAATAGGCCACCCTGTTCTGAGTGCACCAATGTGAGATGACTGACTCGTCATCTCAATCCAGAAATTAACGGGGAAAAAAAAATAAAAAATTGTGTTTTTAGTCTGACTGAACTAAATGAAGTGGAAGGGGTTATCAGACCACTTTTGCTTTATTACGCTATTTTGCTGCAAGCATTGTCAATGCCCAGCGTCTCCCACGCGTTTGAATGCTCAGTCAGGGTTTCCACTGATGTGTCCGCATTCTGCTGTCAAGTTTGTTTTCATAAAAACCTATTTTCCTGTGAGCAGAGGGTCTTTAAAGGCCTTTTTTGTACAAACGCGCTGCTTTTAAATGAAGCCTCACGCATGCTGTAGCATAATAGACTATTCAGGTGTGAACAGGGTGTTAACGATAAGGACTCTGCTGCAGCTAATGGGGTGCTAATGACTGCACATACTCACAAAGGGACCAAACCAGTAGAGCGTTACTCAGATACATATACGGCAAACCTTCATGACATACATACAATGGTGGGACATGAACACAAAGATGCACACTTGCTTCATTGTTCTAAAGACCCAGATTAAAATTCGGCCACAGCCTCTAGTGTATGATTTATCTGTGGTGTGTGTGATTTGGGTCATCGGTATTGAGGCTGCCTACTATATATACATGCAGGACCTAAGGCTACGCAGACTGTTTGCTAACCACCAGGCTCCCGCCCTAAAACAAGAGACTCCCCAACAAGAGTATCAGACGATGCTAAGGCTTTGGTACTGGAACCTGCAAGGTCCAAAATTCATACTCCTCCAAGTCAAAGCCAAATCTAAACAGACTTGACACAGACACTTTAGACAACCACGGGAGAATAAGGACACTCCTCGTTCATCTGACTTCTTGGCATCACAATAATCTGCGATAGTCATATTTACAATGATGTGTATGCTGCATGCAGAAATGGCTAATAGGTAATCACAGCCAAGGTGTAGCTTGGCCAATGGCACGATTTTGGCTTTAAGGTAATAAAATGTAATAAAAACCCACAAGGTCCACAATTAAGTCCAAAACTCCTTCTTAGAGCCTTGATGTAGACATTTAGATTACTGTCCACTACAAAACCACAGAAAAAATATAAAATATACTTAAATCTTTGCTAGCTAGCGCTTACAATGTTAAGCTAGTTCAAGTCTGGAGTCGTTTCCTCAATCCAGAAATTAACAAAAAAAATAAATCATATAGTCCACAAAATCAGGAGCACAAACATCGGATTTTAAATGATGGCATTAACGTAAATCTTTATTAGTGAACAACACAGACAGCTTCAAATGCTACGCGAGTGCCGTACATTGACTGTGCCGTTTTCTCCTTCAGGTTAAAGTAATTACCGAGCAGGCAAGAGACCGGCGTATGTGGAGACGGGTGTGGGGGAGTCGGCTTTGGGGAGTGGAGGGATGGAGAGATGCTTTTGGGAGCAACAGGAAAAACAAAACGCAAGCACATTTTTAAAAAACGTTTCCAATTAAAAATAAATAAGACCCTGGTGGACTGCCATAGTATTAACATAGTATGGGAAATCCTGACTAGTATAAAATTTGGCATAGATTGTATTGGGATAATTTACTTAAAAGAATTACAGAGTAATGTCAAAGTTAAACTATATATTTTTACGTATTTTCAAGCCTGATCAACTGAAGTAAAAAACAAAAATAAACTGTAGTCTCTGTGGGCTTGTTATTAATTCATAGTTAGGTGCTTTCAAATGTGCATGTAAAGAAGAAATGAGGAGTTCAAACAGAAGCGTGACGGCACATTTCCATAAAGTCAGATACTCGGTAGAGGAAAAGTAAACACACAGAGAAACTCCAGTGCATCAGGGACAGGGAAAATTTTGATCTGTACTGTACCAACGCTGTTATATTATACATGAAAAGGTTGGAAAATGTCTTTTCAAGTCATTTCGAGAGATACATTTGCCGGCTGAGCGCTGAACTCCTGCTGCACTTTCCCCCGGTCCCTGGGAGGTCTAATAAGCAGCAATCAGAGACAGATGAAAGCTCAGTTTTAACATGCTTTATGACAATTTGCCTCTGTTGTACATCTTTTAAGAAGCACTGATACTGTTGGTGCCAATTCAAGACAGCCTCGGTGCTACCCTTTCCTACATTGTA
Organism: Planiliza haematocheilus; assembly: GCA_005024645.1. NCBI lineage: Eukaryota > Metazoa > Chordata > Actinopteri > Mugiliformes > Mugilidae > Planiliza > Planiliza haematocheilus. The sequence continues at coordinate 6,560,137 of SRSE01000613.1, forward strand.
AGGACCCTGTAATGAATTCATGCATAAAAAAATTCATCTCATTTTACTCAGTCAATATTTTTACTCCTTAGCTGCAGAAATCAATTTTTAGAAGATAGGATTTCGGTTAAATAAAAGCTCTGGTGGGATCATATGTTGCCCTCACACCGCTGGAAATTGCTCATGATTTTTAAAAATATGCAGAATATAAACATAAAAATGGAGCCTTTACGTCTGCTCTGCTGGCGAGTCTATCCTTTCTCAATGTCGCTTTGCCATTTACAGTTGTATCGCTGTGCGGGGGCGGCTGCGTGTGCGCTTGCATAAGTGTGTGTGTGTGTGTCACTGCTGATGTGGGTGTGTGCGTCTGCAATTGTGCGTTTGAGCGAGAATGCGTAGGTGTTTCTATGGCTGCGTTTCTGTGTGTGTTTGTGGTCTATGCGGCCCGAGGGGTGGTGTGGGTGCCTGGCATTTGAGGACCGATGTCAAAGACTTTTAGTTGTGCATCTGACGCAAGGAGATCGTGTCGTGTCATGAATAAAAGAAGTGAGGGAGAGGAGACAAAAGCGAAAAAACGAAAAGCAGAGAATCTGACTGAAAAAACAAACGAACAAAAAAAAACAACGTATTTCTCAGACGTCAAAAACAAACACCTGCAGGAGACGAGTCTGGTTTTACAGACTGCAGGAGAAAAACAGAGATTTGAAGGATGATTTATGACTCTGCTTGACATATTAGACATCGCATGTTAAGTTTTGATTAACCAACGTTTGCGTGCTCTACCTATAAAACATCCCAGTAAATGGAAAAATGTGAATCAAGGTGAAGTTTTCAGCTTCTGAATGCTCAAACACGTTCACATTTAAAGGAATCCATTATTTTTGTCCTTTTCTTCTTAAAACACGATGGCTTTGTCGATTGATAAACAAGTGAACAGACCAATGAATTCACTGGTTATCTCAATGCTTATGTATCCAGTTTACATTATGATATTACCAACAGTCTCATCGACCAGAGTCACATGTCATACCACTATTGCTTTTAACAATAATAATAATGAAGTTTTGGTATGCACATGTTAAATATCTGAACAAGTTAACGATACAATACTGTTTTTATCTGACCTAGTCATCTGACTACCAACCAAATTTCCTTCTCTGGTCCACAAAAGAATGATGGATATGTTGATTTATTGATTTGTAAAAATGAAAAACAGAACTGAGTTGCGTTAGCTTAGCTTAGCATGAAGGCTGATGAAAGCTAGCCAGACTCTTTTCAAAGGTAACAAAACTCAACACCAATTTGTCAACCTACTAATGTCATTCAACTACCATCCAAATGTCCTCTGAGACACTTAGCAAAGATCAACATGTTGAGAAATTGGAAATTGCAGATTGGAAAAAAGAACTGACATGACCGGTTAGCTTAGCTTAGCTTAAAACAAAAAAAGTCAACAAAAGTCTATTTCCAAAGATAACTGAAGTTAAACAATGCATATGATATGGATATGACACCTTAAATGTCATGTTCACCTAAATGCATCTAACATATTTAGTAGTTACTGTAATTGATACAGGAGTGTTAGGAGAGGTACATGTATGGGAAAAGTCAAACATGTTGAAATGGTGACTGGAACAAGCAACCCGCCCAGTTTCCCAAAGAGTTCATTTAGGTTTTCATTTTTGGAAGCTCATTCACTTTGTTTGAGTTGGAGCCAAAACTAAAGTCTGCTGTTCAAGGTAATTAAACCCAAATATAACTAATATAAAGCAACAACCTGCAGATAATTGACTTTACATTCACATGTTGAAAACATGAATCATCTTGTCTCTAGCATCTCAACTGAGCCGTGAACGCAGCCTTTACAGAGAGTAAATAACAAACTCTCTCCTTTGGATAAACACACAAGATAAATTTGGACAGTTAAGATAAAGTATCACCTGTCCAGCCAGGCCAGCAGGCTCTTGGCGGCAGTGATGAGGTCCACCACAGAGGTCAGCAGATCGTTGGGGAGCCGCCGCGAGCTCCTGCTCTCTGATTGGCTGCTACGGCGTCGGCCGGAAATGAAGTTCTGCAGGTTCTTGGCCGAGGCGCCGAGCTTGTGGGCCAGAGTCCTGACGCTTTCCGTCTCCAGACCTGAGTTCTAGATGTAAACACAGATACAAACTCGGATTGGCTCCTTGAATACAAATTAGCTGCCCTTGTGTTTACCAGTTTGTCCTGACTTATATTGTATGAGAAAAATCACCATTTTGTTTTTTTAGAAAACTAAATTTAATGATATAAAGTATGTGACAGATATTAATGATTCACAATCTTTAAAATGGCTTTTTAAATGAACACCTAATTTAGTGAAATGCTCTATGACTGAGTGCTGACGACGACTGTGATGACATTTTCTTTCCTCAGTATTTCTTTCATTTTTTAGAATAATTATTTGAGTGAGTATGCGACCCCCACTATTGATTCATTCATTAGTAAATGTATCTGAGGCTTGTAGGAATTTTCAGTCAAGTTTATCGACTTGAAATAAATCACGAGGCCACAATAGAAAAATGCCAAAGGACTGTAACACAGAAGTAAGAAAATATAGCTGTTCTTTCTGTTTTGGAATTTAAGGATGAACTACTTCCTGTTTTTTAAGCAGCAATTTGCTCTAAATATACTCTATGCTGAAAAAAAAATGAGTCTTTTAGTTTAAATCCCCAACACTGAAAATTAGACTGTTTGTTTCTACTCAGTGATAGTGACAACCGGGTGTTTTAGAGATTTGATGCAGGACACTAACTCTTTACTTCCTGCGCATTCAAGCAGAGAGGCCTACATTAAAAGCTTCAGGCGACTAATGAGACCCCGGCAGTAAAACTCCAAAACAAAAGCACTAACTCACCAGGGCACAGAGTAAGTCGACGGCCTCCAGAATGAGCTCCTGGTGTCCGATGCGAGAGACTCCCAGCTCCTCAAGCTCGGCGTGGCTAATCCTCAGCAGCCGCTCTCCACACACACCTCCGCGCTCAAACACGCACACGTACTGCTGCAAGCAGTCGTCCAGACCTGGAAAAGTCACACACATTATCAAGGTTACTCACAATAACATAGTAACCGTGACACAAGGTAATAAAGTGTTGTTCTGTTATTCTCTGTGTGTGTGGTGGCTGCTGCATTACTGCTACTTAAGAGATGTTATCAAATGCAAACATGCCCAAACTAATTTGGTAAATATTCGTCCCTCTCAGCATCTACGTGGCATGCAGGTCTGGTGTTAGTTTGAAGGTCTGCACTTAAGCACTGTGACAGTAAGCATGTTAGCGTTCTGATGTTTACATTTAGCGGATAGTTAACATTAGACCTGATTACAGGACCGTCAACACGTTTAAGGTCAACTTGTCACCCACTGTGGAGCAAAATTTAGGTTCAGTCACTTCTTGTCTAAGTGCATTTTGGGATGTGGAAGGTTCAGGAATTGAGCTGTCAACCCTTATTAGCATTTAGCTCAAGGCAGAGGGTGAACATGGTTAATGTCGTAGGATCAGCATGTTAGTATTCTTGTGTTAGCATGTAGCTCCCACGTTGCTTACATCCTATTGGTGCTGCTGCCATTTCTGTAGATGTTTTAGCAAGAGTTATCAAATGTTAGCACGCCAACATGCTACTCTAATATGTTTAACATGGTAAACAACAGACCTGTTACTCACCAGCATTAGCATAGTGACTGTGAATATGTTAGCATGCTAATGTTAGTGCAGGGCAACTGGTAAACATGGCAAACATTTTGCCTTACTGGAACCAACAATTAGCTCACATTGCTGCTGGCTTACCACACACCTTGTGTGAGTGTTAAGCAGTGAAGTATAACAGTTACAAAGCTTTAATTTTGTGGGCAACATTATCAGTCTCTTCAGTAACAGCTTTGTGACAGTGAGCATGTTAGCGTGTTGATGCTAGCATATAGCTCACAGCAGATGGTGCACATAATAAACATTAGATGTTTTAAGCACCAGCATGTTAGCTTTTTTGGTTAGCATTTAGCACATCACTTAAGACTCTGTCTTATTGAAATAAATGAAAAAAATAAGTAAAATATGTGTGTGGGCTAATGTTGCTTACAAAACTGAAAGTGAATATTGATGTTGTTTTGTTTGCACAGAATTCTCATAAAATTAACTCTTTTTTCTTCTCTACTGTTATAATGTGGATATCCTGCTAGTTGAAGTGTTCTCATGTCGACTACTGAGCACTGCTCACAATCATACACCGTACATGCAGCAAATGGCAATTATGGGACTTCACATTAGGTAGCTGGAAATTATGGGCTCGCAGGAGGGGACTCTCATCTTAACACCACCATCACTCTTCGTGACCAGTCAATGGCTCAGATGTTCTTTAGCACATTCATTCTCTGATCAATAAGCACACATATCCCTACTTGAAAATTGTAGGTTTCGGCAGCAACCCAGAGGCGCTAATCAGCTTTCACTCTCATACTTTCACGGGCGGTTTCTCTCTCTTTTAGTCTGCACAAAAAAAATAAAAAATAATGCAAGATAGTTCTATTCTGCTGCTCGTTCCAGTTTGTTTCAGATAATACAACAGCTGCTGTGTCATGTATTTCAGATGTTTAGCCTGTTTGCAGTTTTGTACCTTTTGGCTCTTTCAAAACCACAACACCATAAACAGAAAATGAAGCAGAGGTTGTTTTAAGAGACCCTGCAGCACCACAAAATGCTTTTTGGGACTGCTGTAAATGTGTTATTTTAAGAACAGTTTTACTGTGCAGTGAGAGTAAATGGAGAGAGAACAGAAGAAAACTCTAATTCCCACTCCTGCAGCAAAAAGCTACCAGATGCAGTGTTATGACTTCAGGTTCACTGTTGAAAATACATTTATTTTGGACAATTTGCAATTTAATTTTTAATGACAATTTACTTCCAGATATCCATTTTGTATAATATACTAAGCATCAAGCCTGTACAGTTACACATTTCCTTGATCTCCCAACAGCTTCCCAGAGCCTCAATATGCTTGAAACCAACTAGCACATATGGCACTGTGTAAAATGTTTTTTCATCTTTGACAAATGACCTCATTGAAGTTGGAGCATAAATCCTTTCCCATGGCTTCCTTCTGGCTAATACCAGAATGTCAATATGGAGTGCATTGCTTAATTTTTTTATTCGATAAGGTTAAGGAAAAAAACATGGCTATGGCTAATTAAAAATGCTTTGGCACAGAAAAACCCTTAGTTAATGTTAAGGAAATATTATGTTCAAAAATAGGTCAGTGGGGGGACATGTGAATCAGGAAGTGTGAAATCCTTCACTACGGCATTAATTTCTAGGTATATTATACCGCTTGGATGCATCATCGAATTTATTTCCAAGACGTCCTGTTTGTAGTCGTGGTTGTACAATGCATACAATGGCCTTCTCTAAGACAGCTAAGCCATCCAGAGGACAGTGGAGGAGGTTAGACGTCAAACAAGCATTTTGTTTCAAGCATATTGAAAGCTAGTTTTAAAAGTCTTGAGAACTGAGCTATTGATGGCCTTCTGATTGGTTTGTTGCCCACTAATCAGAGGACGCCTATCTTTTGTCACGTCTCAATTTCCTGTGTTACTGTTGCTAGTTTAGACAAATGATAGCTATATGGGGTCCATTCCCATAGAAAATCATTAAAACCTATAACTACAGAGTCTAGAGGTAGAGGCAAGACAGCCAACATTAGCAACTGTGCTAACAATTCACAATTGGAAAAAATTAGCTAGTATTCAGTTTTTTGTGGTTATTTCCTCTTTTTCCTCACGTCTACAGGATTTCAACTGTTTTTTGGCGACCTAGCAACACTAACATAGGGAGGTCCTCTGGTTGGTGGTCAGCAGACGAGTCTGAAGGCCAATAAAAGATCGCTTGATATCAATGGGTGGTACCATACTGTTGCATTTCATTCATTCATCTTCTGTACCACTTGTGGGATAGGCACTTGTCTGCTGGAGCCTATCCCAGCTGTCATCAGGCGAGAGGAGGGGTACACCTGGACAGGTCTATCACAAGACCTTCTTGCTGTGAGACATCAGTGCTAATCACCTCGCCAATGTGCTGTCCAATTGTATAAGTCAAGTTTTATAATCGTTTCAATTAATTTATATCATTCCAGATTCTCCAAACACAAGAGAACTTCTTTAGGTTCTGGGTGATTGATTGGTCAAAACCAGCAAATTAAAGATATCACCATGAGTTCTAGGATTTTTTTCTTTAATTAAGGGAATAATTATTAATGAAAATACTATATTGGAATCATTCTGAAACGGTAAAATGGTTATTTGTGACGTTAACCTAATACACATCTTTTTCTAGCATAGTGTATTTCCGGTGTATATTACACTTATACTGTTTACCTACTACTGTTTACTGTAGTACTGTTTACTGTAGTTTTATTTTTTTACTACTGGCTGCAGGTACAACAATACATTTCACTGTGCATTGTACTATGTATAACTGTGCATGTGACAAATAAACCTTATCTTATCTTATCTTATCTATCTTATCTTATCTTATCTTATCTAGTATTGTGGGTCTATTCTCTGGTGAAACACTTGGCACTCTCCACACAAAACAAAAAACTTTCACAAAAGAAAAAGAGATTTAACATGAACATTTTAGAGTCAAGTATAAACACATAAATTAGCCACCTGGAATGAACACTGTGCTAATTGTATATCCGGGACTACTTTCTAGCTGACCTAATCACCTTGCCTTAGGGCAGCAAGCATATTAATTCACCCACACAAGTCTGTTTACGCGTGTTTAGCAAATGTTTACTGCAGTGGAAGCAGCAAATGAGATGAACTGATTCAAACTAATAAAATGTTTCATGTAGGGATTTTTGAAAAGCTGCTGGGAGCTCTCACTTGTTGCACCGAAATACGCCATTTTGTGCAACACCTCTATAACAGAAGTGGAGAGTGAAATGACTTCATAATGTGTAATAGGTGAAAGTATGTTTGGTTTGTAGTGTAGTGTACTGAAATGTATAGTGTAGAACCTAATTATACCCAGTTCCATGCTGGAGTCCTTTTAATTATGGTGCGGCACAGTGGAATGGCGGTTAGAACCTGGTACCTCACTGCAAGAAAGTACCATGTTTGTTAGGTTAACTGGTGATTCGAAACTGGCCGTAAATGTGAGTGTGAATGGTTGTTTGTCTCTCTGTGTTAGCCCTGTGATAGACTGGCGACCTGTCCAGGGTGTACCCCGCCTCTTGCCCGATGACAGCTGGGATCCCTTCACAGGACAAGTGTTTACAGAAGATGAATGAATGAATGAATGAACCTAAATACTGTATCCTGGAACAGAACCACTTTGTGCAAACAACATCCACGGGAGAAATGCAAACAATTTTTGCATACCTGCGTCCCAAATAATGTCAAAAAAGAGGCGTTGCAACGTATTAAGGGTCAGTGATATGCATGGGTTAATGCCCTGCTCAGAGTCTCTAAAGGCCCCCGAAACAAACACTGTACCTGAAACTGGAGTCAAGAGGCTGGAACAAAAGGAGTAATGGATGGGCAATCAGGCAGCGATCCAGGTAAGACTTTACTCTCTGTTGGATTGTATAACGTCTGTGTTGTGGGTATGTGTGGGATGGTCTCTCTAGATCTGCTAGCGCGTGAGCGTTTAGGTGGGTGGATGCGTGCATTGTTTTAATGTGCATGTGTGTGTGTATGTCTGGCCAAAGTGTGTTTGCTGAGTCAAAGGAAAACAGATCGAGACAGAGCAGCTCAGCTGTAGCCCCTGGCTCCCAAAACAATGAGTGTATCCAGCTTCTAACCTTTTAACAAACAGCCAGCTGGAAAACACACGCACATACACACACCTTTGAGGAATGAACATTGATTTCCCCCCTACTTCAAGTCCCCGCTTCATAATACACTCATCTATCAAAACCGCACTAACAAAGATGGAGGAAAAGGCAGGATGGAGATGTGTGAGAGAGAGCGGAGGAAGAGAGGGAAAAGGGGAAATAAAGGCAAAGAGAAGAAGAAAAACTCATAAGCCAGCTGCTAAATTGCATGCAAACTATTTCACGCACACACAAATACCTTCTCATCAGCGACGAGCCAACCGAATATGTCGGCTTCTGCACTCTGCTTCCACGTCCTCCTCAGCCACTAAATCTGAAGCCTTAATGATGCGTTAAGTTCCAAAATGTCATATATAGAGTCTGAAATCCATTACCATTTAAAAACTGAATAATTTTACCACAAAAAATGTAAATAAATGCATTTGCAAGGCCTTATAATGAAATAGTCTGTCTATTTTGAAGATAAGGCATCTTCCATTCACCATTATTGCTTTTTGGAAGAAAACTCAACAAACTGATTGCACTATCTGAGACCTCCAAACACTTCCAGTCGATGAGCGATGTCTCTCCTCAGCCTCTCCTGACAAGCATGGAAGAACTCATAAAGAATAAAGACGTCAAACTGCTCATATGTGATTTATGGTTGGTTTAGGTCCCTTAGGCTATTCAAGGAGTTCAAGTTAAATCTTTGGGTATGGGGATATGAGTTAGGGTGGCAGCAGACTTTAACAGTTCTAGTTATGGAATTGGCTTGATAACTTTGAAATATTAAGTTCAAATGTAATAAATATTAAATTCTGTCATTTTAATTTTATGTTTTCCTCTCCTATCTCAGTCTAAAACACGATTGGTCAACTGGGAGATCCAGACAGAAGTGACTCCGATTCTGTCCACAAAATAGAGAGAGAATGAGGATTAGCAAGAGGTTTGGGCCTCCTACCTTTTTACATACAGACACAGAAATACATAAATAAAAATGTAAATAAATGTACAAATATCAGAAAACATACATGTGGAGATAAAGAAATAAACTACTAAATTAAGGTTGATGGAAATGTTATTAAGTTTATTTTGGGAAACAGGCTGCAGAGATTTATACAAGTCTTGTATCTGTAGAGTACATCTGAAGCTGGAACTTATTAGCTTAGCATAAAGACTGCAAATGCTAGCCTGAGCCTGCCTGGAATAAAAATAACCTAATAAAAGACCTGTACAGCAGACAAATTACTTTTAATTTCTTGCCTCTTGTCCCTCTACGGTTAAAAGTGAACAACATAAACAAATTGAAATGCAATTTTAATTTGTTTATTTATGTCACTTTCTATTCCTCATGCATTTTTAGTCTCCATAATCATATATCCTTTTAAACTATAAGTTGATTACATATTGAGGGATATAACAAGTGTGGAGGTTATTTTAATTCTGGGCTGGCCCTGTTTCACATCTTTATGCTAAGATAACTGGCTCCGACTTCAAATGTTCTGTTCAGATACAATGTTTTCAGCCTATTTCATAAAATATAAATTCGTAAAATTTATTTTAAGCTTCTTGAAGACATCTCAAGGGGCCTCTTCAGTTCTAAATCACTAGTTGGTAGTTTTTATAAGGAACATGTAGGTGGCACCAACCTGAAACTCGCATGATTAAGGTCCGTTAACAACCCAATACTCGCCTGCAATTAGAATAATTTGTTCAGATTAATTCAGTGATGTTGGTTTTCTTTACAATAATTTATACGCTAACGACCTTTATTTTTAGATAATACCATAATCTGGATGACTGAGAATGCTTATATTCCCCAAAACACCCCAAAAAACAGTTAATATTAGCTTAAATCACCTACAATGTTAAGGTGCAGCTTAAATATTAATATATTGTCAGTTAGCTACATTACCATCACTTATACAGGATATTCTGACTTAATACAGTACTCGTTCCTTTTTAAGGTTTGGTTTTGGTTCCTTACTTGAACTAAAGAGAAACCTTAATATCAGAGAATAGTGTTTTACAGCAATGAGTATTTTTACAGTGCGGTATTGCTATTTTTACTCAAGTACGGCTTCTGAGCACTTCCAGCTCCCGACAGCGAGACTTGTGTTTTAATGAGTGTTAATAGCAGCTGATTCCTAATAGACGCGGAGCCGATTAAAACAATGTTGGCTCTCGCAGGCAAAGTGTTACTATCGCAGAGAGAGGCAGCGAGAGGCACAGAAGCAGAAGGGGAGAGCTACACTATGTGGCAAAAGTTCACTGATAATCAGCATCGCTTATCACTGGCAGTGAGGAAGAGCGTGAATGCCCTGAATACTGATGAGTCAAATTGTAAGTGGCATCAGCGAGCGCAAACGCCCACATGATATGAAAGTGAAACAGTGCCACACAGTTATTATATAGTGTACGTACGGCATAATGACTGCTACATAGGCTTCATTTTTAACAGCTGTCAAATATGTTTCCTGCCAGCACGTACTACTAAATAAATCCTCTCGACTTTTTTGGCTGATCAAACAAAAAAGATTATCATTACATTACCCTTATAACTTTAATAGTTTAAGTTAGCCCATTACTAACCGTTTAGCGTTTAAGAATTTGAAATTGTATCCAAATAATTTGAAACATTTAGTTTTCGTTTACGCAAAACATTGGTTTTAGCTAACCGGCTGACCACCAGTCATTACTCTCAGATAACTATTTCAACAGTTTAACCACAAATTTTACCTTTTCCACTATCCATGTTTATCGGTTAACTATTTAATGGTTCCCTCGTGACTTTAGCTAGTTTAGCTAATTTCTTCATACCTTTTTGCTAAATATTTAACATTTATCTATTACTTTTTAACCATTTTATTTGATTTTATTTTTAAATTAACTTTAAATAAAATGAATCGCTATATTTGGAAAACCAAAGGCCTATAAATTTACCCAAAACCATTACGCTAATCTTTAACGTTAGTTAGGTATAGCTGACTATATAAACCATTATGCCAGCAAACTATTTGTTAAATCCATTACTTTTAGCTAATATTCATTCTGTTAGCTAACTGTTTTTAACAAATTCACAACTACTTTAACTTTACCATTTCAATTGTTATCCATTTATTTTAGCTGACAGACTATTTAACTAATTATTAAAGCATTTAGCTATTACCTGTAGCTGACAATAAGCCATTTTCCATTAACTATAGGCAATCATTTTAATAGTTTAGCTGTTATTTTTAGCTTTCAAGAGTTTATTTAGCCATAATTACAATTCTAACCTTAAAATTTTAACTTTTAGCATGTAATTTAAACCATTTCACTGTTCTTTTGCTTTTAAATGTTTAATCTTAATCATTACTTTTAGCTAACTATTTTAACTATTACCAGTACTTCTACATACTCATCTAAATCATTTCAAATGTTTATTACTTACCTTTTACATTAACCACAAACACCAATTAACCATTTCTTTTAGCTATTTTAAGTTAAATTACTTGGTATCAGCAATGTTGTAAACATATTTTTTTTACTTTTGTGCAAGAGTTTTTCAAATTAGTTGCTCTAATCCAGGGGTGCCCATTACGTCGATCGCGATCGACCGGTAGATCTTGATGGTAGTGCGGGTCGATCGCGTGCCAATGAAATTTTTTTTTAGATGTTAGTCTAAAACATTTATCTGTTGCAACCATTGACTGTATACTAGGTTGCAACTCAAAAACAAACACCAAGACAAGCGTTCATCTTTTATTTTTACTTTATATTTGCAACACGCCCTCAATTCAGCTGCACACATCCACAGCCACGCCCAACTTCAACGACAACTCAAGAATACGTTCTTAAAGACACAGCGCTATTTTTCTAAAGGTGCAGTGTACCAATTTTTCTTGATAAAAATAAAAACAAAGATGGATAGAGCTTTTAACACTGTAGCAACAATTAATATGACAATTAATGTATCTAGATAGATAGATAGATAGATGCTGCTCTAATCCATACTCCTTCTAATCTAACCCATGTTCAAATACTTGAAGGCAATCGCAGAATCGCTGATCTATTGTACATTTGGGTTTGCTATAAACTGTCACTATAGACTGTCACGTGTGCGTAAATGTCGGCGTGGGTTTATTGTATAATGGTGTCTCTGTGTACAGTCACACACCCGTGCACTCTGTATGCACTATACAGTACATGTCCATGTGTGAGAGTGAGCGAGATCATGCATGTGCTTGTGTTTGACTGGTACAAAAAGTGTGATTCATAGCTGACTCACACACTTAACTCCCACAGAGGCACACTTTTCACAACAGCAGGCAAGCCAAACTCCCACAAACACCCTCCTTCTATCTGTCACACGCACACGTATAATAAAACTGGAGTTTGCACTGACTTCAGGGATGTTCGAGAGTCCTATAAAAGAGCCAGCCCTCCCAATTGGATTATGTGTCATCTGTTCCAAGTGCTGTGAAGCGTCGGTAACAATAAAAGTTAGATGAGCGCTCAGTCTTTCCCTGGGATTTATAAATGCAGGATATTAGAAACCCAACGGCTGTTAGAAGTGAATTTATGACCGGAAAGTTGTCAACCTGAATCTCTGTGTCATCTGGGAAAATTTGGCATTTGGGAAATAAACCAGAAGAAAGCCTATTTCCTACATTAAATTGTGTCTTTGGCTTGAATGTTCTTGTATTTCCCGAGAGTAAATGTTGGTGTTTACTGAGAGTTTTGTTTCCTCTTCAAGACCTCTCCATCACTATTGTGTCAATATAATTAGGCGAGTCATAAATAAAAACAAAACGAAACACAGCTACGCATGCATGCTAAATCAGAGGAGGAGGCAACCAAAACCAGCAAGCAGATAAAAGAAACAAATTAGACATTTCTCTTCACAAGTTTTCTTTGTCCACAATAGGAGTTGAACAACTTCTGACTTTTCAAAGTCGAATAATATGTGGTTGAAGTCGAGTCGACATCGACTAGTCGCTGAAGACGTCACTAAAATACAGAAAGTACGCTTTAAATCTATATTCCTGGAGGGTCTGACACAAATTATATACAGAGGCTTTTCTACAACCACAGCAACATCAACTAATAGAACACAACGGAGCTGAACACACAGATATGCACCGACAACGTTTTATAGCGTGCTGTAAGATAATGCAGCCTGCATCGCGATTTCTCCTAAGTGAACAGCAGCTTTTCTCCGTGTACAGCAGCTAAATGACTAATAATTTTAGACAATGAAATTCCTCAGCTAATTTTTGAAGCCTACCCTCTGTTACCTCAGGTTAAGTTGATAATTGACTGCCGCTGAGAAGATATGCACTTTTCGTCTGCTAGGAGCGTCTCACCTGTCTTCTCGGAGGCGTCCATGTTGTTATTGTCACGTGACCAGTGACTAGTAAGATGTGAAATAAAAAATATTTTATTCACTAGTAATTTTTAAGTAATCTTCCCCCCAGAACATTAATGTGTACAATTTGACTTTTTTTATTTTATTTTATAGTTCAGACACAAAAGGCATACCTGCTGGATACCTAACAAAAGACAGATCACTTTAGCTGCTAAAAATGATGGAGTTGCCAATGGGCTAACTGATACTGCTGATTTGACCGTAGTGATTACACTTTGAATTTGCTTACCACTTCGATTTTTTTTAATATCTGTTAACAAAAGGGAAGCTCAACTAGCTAGCAAATTAGCAAGTTACGAAAACACGTTCAAAACTAAAACTTTTAGTATGGTTCGTAATATCTAGCTTTAATAGCTTTCCGACAATGACAGGAGCTTTTAAATAAATAAAACAAAGTTACAGTTAAAAAGTTAAACAATGCACTTGGAAAAGTAAGCTGTAAGATACTCATTTCTAGCCAGAGATTGATTTTGCAATTTCAGACCGTCATTAGCAATCTAATTAAACTAGCATTAGCTTCATGAGCTAATTGAAAAGGCTGCATCTTAAAAATAGGTTGGTAAAAAGTGAGTTACTCATCTGTAGCTGTAACTGTGACTAGCAAGCTAATCAAGCAACAAGAAAACACTGACTGTATTACAAAATACAAAAATGTATTTAAATGGTTCTTAAATATGTACATGATAGCAATATACATTAGTTTGTGGTTGTGTAACCTGTCAAGGTTTTTATTATTGCACAGATGCTGAAACATTTCTAGCTGGCAACCACTGATTGCATACATTATTTTGCAATTATACTGTTGTGTGGACTGTCAGTGATTCTGTTTTCACAATTTACAATGATACCAACTGCAGATTTACCACTTTTCAGTTTAAGAAAGTGTTTAAACAACACATATTTGATTTAAGATCAAGGTAGAAAAATACTATAAATATTTTGTATTTTGACTGCTTTGCACAAAGTAAGCTTGTTGTTAAAATTCATTTTAAATGATTATTTGAATAAGACTGGCGACCTGTCCAGGGTGTACCCTGCCTCTTGCCCGATGACAGCTGGGATAAGCTCCAGCAGAGCCCCGAGACCCTTAACAGGATTGAGCAGGTACAGAAGATGAATGAATGGATGAATAATTACTTGAACAAAACATTGAGTACTGAAAATCTGAGCTTTACCACTGCTTTACTTTATAAAACCCCTAAATCAGAGATTAATGCAGCTTGTTGTTATTTTCAGTCGATGAAATCTCCATTTTTTCCCCAAGTACCACATATGAAATAATACACGAATGAACTAGTAAACACAATCTGACTTTTCTTATGCAAAGTGAGTCCTCATGTGTCTCACCTTTAGGCCTGTAAGTGCCCACAGACCTAAAATCCTCTGATCCTACAGGCTGTGACTGTCATTCTGGCAGCTTTCTCTTGTGCCAAGTGGTGTCATCAGATGTGCTTGCGCGCTGTCATGCCAATTTCACTGCAGATTTTCAAGTCTAGCAATGAAATTCATGCAAAGGAAATGAGGTGAAATTCTGCCCGTCTCTCTGCCATAACAGATGATAATGTACACAGCAAGGGGTGAAAATTCATAGCATTCCCATCGATGTGCAGCAAGCGCTCACGTTACCATTGAAGTACACCACTCCCATATTGTTTTAGCATCAGTTGTGCCACTTGGCACTACTGCCAAGTCAACAATGCTCAGACCTTTTGGCCCCAAACACTTCTGGCATATGCGATCTGTGCAAGTTATTGTACGCACACACATAGAGTACACACAAATACAGTATATCATGTTTCCCTCTGTCGCCACAGACACACCCAAGAGACCCAGCATGAACTGAATACCACACTAAGGCATGCCACGTGTATGTGTTGGTGCAAATGTCCGAGGACTCGGGTGGAGCCTTCTGTTCAGAGCGGGTGTGTGTGTCTGTCAGCTGTTGTGCACAGACGGTCTGAGACCAAGAACTCACCATACACCCACCTACACACACACATACACACACAGAGGAACATATAAACAACTGCCATATGCACACGGACAGCCGATATCCCGTCCAACGTCGGGGCTCTGAGAAACTGACACAGAGCATCATGTAAATAAATCTTTTTTTCATTTTCAATTTATTGAAGCATGTGAGTCAATAGACTCACTGACCTGCTTTTTATGCATCAAACCGACATGATGAATAGCAATTACTGCTAATATTAGTTGTCGTTAGTCATTTCTCGCGGTGTACGCGCAGGGTGGGCTGTGTTTCTGTGATCTCAACGTGATGAAACATGGAGCGATGATGCATCTTGGCAGGGGAAAAATGCCATGGATTAGTTTAAAACAGGCAGCCAATGAAGGTAAAGAGATCACATGTAAAGGTCATACATGTGTATGGATGGGGGTGTTATCATCTAAGGACAACATTTCTAACTTTATATGGCTTTTACTGTTGTGATCATAGATTATAACATACTGTAAAGGCTGTCACTGTAAAATTAGCCGTTAGTGCTACTATAGACAAGAACTGACTCAAAATGTGTCAGAAATAATCAACAGAAAAGCAGGAATTAACGTATTATGTGTCGTGGCAAGAGACTCGAAGGGGGGTTCAAAGTGAGAGTAACACAGCTGACTGATCAGATCAAATCATACAAGAAACTATGGAAGAAACCTTAAGAAAACAAAAGTGAACGCAGTAAACTTATCTCAGTGTCTACAACTGAAGCAGTACCGTAATTCATTTGAAGGAAACTGTGAACACTGCCACAAACTATTGCCTTTGATTTAGCCATTTTCTTTTGAAATTAAAATCCAATTTATTCATTCTCCTTGTTCCCACAGCAGGCCGTAGAGAGACCAGGAATAACTTTTAGGACGAAAAATTACATTACAGAGTTGACAAGCAGAGATATCACTGAGGCCGTTCTAATAATTCTCAACTGCAGCTTGAATAAATCTGATGCAGCAGAAATGAAGGACAGCAAAGTTACATCCATTTTAATTCTATTGATACCAGACAGCCTCTGTATTGAAGGACCTGAAGATACAGGAAGCTCCTAACAAAGACACATCCAGTGTATGAAGAAATCCAATTATTCAACTATCAGTGAATTATTAGGAAATTATTCTCTTGGGGAATAATGAGTGTGGTGAACCTGTCACGATTGGAGTCCATCATAACGTCTGTGAACCCACAGTGACCTCAGCCTGGAGCAACAGGCGCAAATGGATGACTTTTTACTGCCTCCCTTTATTGTGTGATACTAAAAAAGAGATTTCTGGTGGAGTTGGGCTTTAATAATTTTGTTTTAGAACACACAAAGACAATAACTCTCCGTGAAACCTCACTGTGAACTGTATTAAGTCTGCAACCGTGGCATAACTGGCAGCAACAAAACTCAAGATATATAGCCCAATTTCTAAATGCTTTAAGCACCTGGACAAGCGTGTTTTGAAAACTCCTAAACAACTTTCACATTTTTACTTTTAAACTGAATGTAAATCACTTTCTAAATGGAACTTGTACATAAAGCACTGGCACCGCAGCTAAACGTTGACTGTTAATTTTAGCCAAATGAGCTGAATTAATAATAAATGTGATTAATGGACTGCTGTTTAGTGCAGCAAGTCTCCCCTTGGCAGGTGTTTCTGGGGTGCTGGGTGATACTGATGCTGCATCTTGAGCCAAAATTAGTTACATATAGCATGTTCCTGAATGTGTTTTATAAGAGTTAAATAAAAATATGAACAAAATGGAAATTGGTGCAACAACATCAATCTTAAATCAGATTTTATTGACAGAAACACTTGTCTATCCTTGAGATTTTTGAGCATTTTATGTAATGTTTGAAATGTAGAATACGTCACAGAGTCTGAGGCGCAGTAGGGCGCACAGAGTACTGAATCGGGAAAACAAATTGTAGCTATTTTTTTTGTGTGGTAAAGAGTTTAACATTGTTCACACAGGCCTCTGGGTATAGACCTAATCAGCACCACTGCTGAATTATGCATAGCGGTAATCTCTTCCCTGATCACTCCAAGGTATTGCCGGCACTCTTATAAACAAAACTCAATTACACCTTAAGATAAATGTTCGGGCTTAAGTTTTCCGTGCACATGTTTAATTGAAGTTTTCTTCTTAAAGACTCTGTTCTGGTGGTCCATATTTACTTATCTAACTTTTAAAGACAACATGAAATCAGAAATTTAGGATTGTGGCCACTGTGAAATGATGACTGAGTCGAGTTCAATCCTGCTGTTTAGAGGCCTGGTTGTTGTGGACGTCCATACTATATGGTGCATTGCAGTGACTTTGCATGGGTGTCCATGCCGATACTAACTCTGACCCGAGCTGTGCTGGTATTTGTGACTGCAGACAATCATTGCTGACACCAACTTAAATAGACAAAAAAAAACAATTAACCTCACCTTAGACATGACAAATTACCTCTAGACCTCAAAGAAACAGCCCACTCTCTTGGAAGAATACCAACATGTAAATGGAGCTACCAGGTTTGTTATAAAAGCTTTCTTAGCATTGTAGCAAGCTTTTAAAGATGTAAATGTAATACAAACACGCTGCTTTCAAATGGTGCTGGTTATGTGACTACGACATAGGAAACTAGCGCAGAAAATGCTTTGTGTCGAGGTGGGAACATCAATCATAATTCGTGAAAACTCTGCTGCTAGGCAACTGTTGGCATCTACAAGCCATCAGGCCTAACCATTAGCAAGTTAACTAATGAATGGGTAATGTAATGTGGGAAATGCAAAGGCATAATGATAGGACTGGGCCTTTAGGAATATCAGACAAATTATAAAATTACGAAGAAAGCTTTCAACCATTTCTGAAAGTATCAGCAAACTCTTGTGTACTCATTCCTAATCTTCTTACAAATGCAGGAACACAATCCCATTTAAAAGCAGCAAAACCATTTCCTACATGGACCATTTCCTCATAATGCACAAAAGTGATGCCCAAAAGTCATCACATCCCTCCTTAAACTTCACGTTACTCAGTGTGGTGTCTCCAGCCATCCAGTCTGACGTCAGCGAACTCTAGGCTAATTCAAAAAATGGAAAGAGGTGCGGCATCACTCAAGGGGGACTTAATGATGCAAAACTTTAAGCCTTGATTATCATTTATGCTGTGAGTTGTATAAAAATTCACACCAAACTGTTGTAATTACTGAGTAGAGACCAAAACTATCTGCTGTAAAGCTGGACGTGTTAAAACAGAAAACTGTCTCCCTTTTAGAGTCAGCTTCTGGCGGGCATTTGTGGAGCTGCATGTTTTGGAGCTCCTGGGTTGGCTTCAATTTTCAGCTGCTTAAGACAGACTCAGCTACTTAAAATGACACAAAGCAAGAAAAAAAAGTTTTTTAAATAATTTAAGTCATAAATGGACCAATAACACGGAGGGGGCAAGGTTTATGAACCTAAGCTACAACCAACCACTTCTCGGTAGCTGTCATTGTGTCTGTCTTTATGAACAGTTTAAAATCGCCACAGATACACAAAAAGAACAAACTTAACCACAAAATAGCCACAAAATGTGTCCGCAATGCTAAGCAAACCATAGACTGTACAAAGAATGGCTGCCACTGGCTGAAGCTAAAGCAAGTAGAGCTCCCCTGGTGGCTGGTTGCAGCACAGATCACAAGTCCCACTCCCTTCAATTGTTAGTGGTGCTTGGCCAAACTAAAACACTGAAGTATATGTTAAATACTTCTATCATTTTAGGTAGTTAATATTTGCTGATGGTTTCTTTTTTTTTTTTTTTGTACAATCTATGATGCAAGCTAATGACTAAACCCAGACTACTGTGGACCTGGTCCCCCCATCTATAAAGTTTCTCGACCAGGCCCTGCTCTCATCAGTGAAGTTTGGCTCCTGCTCACATGACATCATCACCCGCTGATCATCAGGTGCCACGGATGATGCACGGACACACAAACACACACACACACACACACCTCCCACGCAACACATCATCTTGTCAGCCTCTGTCTCCCTCGCGCTAGAGATCAGTCACGATCGGAGTGTTTGTATGCGCTTCCGTGCGCGAGACTCGTGAGTCTAAAACATGTGCACACCTGTGCGTTTATGTGTGCGAGCGTGGCTCACCTTTCATCCAGTCCACCACCTGGCTCGTGCTCCATTTGCTCACCGGCTCCATCACCAGCGCCATCGAGGAAACTTTACGCTGACTCCCCGTGGCGCGCAAGCAGTGTCGTTACCCCCGGAGAATAAATAAATAAATAAATAAATAACAAAGCTCTGTCACACCTCTCCCGCCCCCCCAGGACCCTCCCGACCTCCTCCTCCTCTTCCTCTGTCCCCCTCCACCTCCTTCCTTCCTCTTGCAGCCAGGTGTCTCTCTCCCCCCCTTTTCTTCACCCTATATCCCGGTCCAGTCCTGCCTGAGCCCGGTGTCGCGTCCCGTTAACGCAGCGGAGCCCTCGGTGCGGGACAGCCCGGGCGTGTGCGCAGCGGAATCCGGTACATTCCGACTGCCGGAGCCAGTCTGACATGTGTCGCCTCTCTCCGCTCTCTGTCTCCTTTCCCTCCCTCCTTCCCAGTGCGCCAACCCTGGCTGTGTGTGCGTTTGATAGCTGCAGAAGGAAAGGTGTGTAGGTGTGTGCGCACCGACAGCAGCAGTGTAGGATAGATAAGTCACACCGGACTCTACTCCTGGCAGCATCTCTCTCTCTCCCTCTCCCTCTCTCGATATGATTAATACACGCACGCGCACTGTGGGTGGCTGCGCGCACCCATCCCAGTGTGTTTCCCCGTGGGGTGCTAGGAGCATGCAGATATGAGATATTCTCTGAAGATATTTAATCACCACCGTGTTTTATATGTAGCTACACAACCACGGAGCACATACACACTTTATGCTGCTGCTGCTGCTGCTCCAGTGTGGGGAAACTTAATGAAATCTCTCCAAACATCATTACTCTGCCCCCTGAAACCATTTATCTGCCCTGAAACAAACCTTAGACAGATTCACAGATGAGGGTGTTTAACGTGTTCGCCACGTTTTCGCCACATGACGTTTGAGTAGCAGCTAAACCCTGCACTTGGCCAGCACTAGTGCCCTTGAGAAAGTCACAGAGTCAGACTATAGGCAGCCATTATTAAGAAGCTTGTTCCTCCAAACAAAATGCACTTTCATTGTTGGGCATTGTCAGTTAAATGGGAAAGTGTGTTTGATTTGTAAGGAATAGAGATGTAGGTTGATAGAAGGGACGTTACTATGAGACTGTAGAAGAATATGGACTTCATCCTACTGGTTCAAAGTGAAGCCAATATTCCGGACATACTGCCGCCATCTTGTGAGTTTGTCGTCCAGTCGACAAGGAGTATTTTCCAGTATCAGCGTCTGCTTTAAGTCTTTCGGACGTCACTCCTTAATCTGGAGACGTCACCACTGCTCCAAGGTCTACACTGTCACAGCCAGAGTCAACCAACACTTTCCCCTACTGAACCTTGAAAGGACTTTGCCATCAGCCTCCTCTCTGGCTCTCCTGGCCAACCTCCAGTAGCGCCTTGTAGCCTCATGTAGGCTAAATCATGCCGGTGGAGATGTGGCTGTTTATGCTGAAATATGATGCACGTTTATGCTTGTTGAACTAGTGGTACTTATTGCGTCTGCGAAGGAGGTTATGTTTGTTGACTTTCAACTTGTGAAGGTTTTATTTCACTTACAATGACACGTCCAGTCGACTTGTCTTCTCCACAGATCACTTAACAGAGCGGAGTTTTGTTTGTTTTTTTTCAGAGAGAGACAGAGAGCAGTGCAGGGAAGAAGCAGTTATGGCACTGTGGAAAAAATGGCAGCTATCGGCAACTATCGGTGCCAAATTCGGCCAATGCGGCCAAACCGATTAATCGGTCGACCTCTAGTCCTGACTATGACTTTTTGAGGCCACTGGGTCATTACCATGGTTTTGGGTTTTGTTTAGGTTGTGTTCCTGGTAGTTGTACACCCTGCCCTTGTGTATATCCCTTTCCTTGTGTTTAAGAGTTTTCTCCTTTGCTTTGTTACCACTATGCCTTTTTGTTTATATAAGGTATTGTACTGTCTCTCCTCTGTCCTCTGTCAGTTCGTCTGGTTTCCCTACATGTACGGTCGCATGTTTCTAGTTATGTTCACCAACAGGTTTCCCTGCATTTCCCTCGTGGTTCCTGTGTTCTAGTTTCTCCTAGTTCCGTTTGTTTGGGCTTCTTTTGGTTTTTGGATATTCCCGTTTCCTTCTGTTCTACCTTTTTTGTTTTTTGGTTTCTGTTCAGATTTATTTTGCATTTTGTTGGAGTGATGGTTTGGACGTAACCTGCCTTAGCACTGCAGCACCTCTTGTTCCCGTCAACCGTAAGTTTCATTGAATTCACTTTAGTTGTTTGTCTTGCATGGGCTCCTGTGTGTTCTGCATTTAGGTTCCCTGAGAACATTAAGCATGTCAAGTTAAACTACTCTTAACATACTTTAAGAGAACAATGTAAACACACACCACAAACTAAAAGAAAAAAAAAACACGCAGCAACACTTACCAGAGACAATTTCAAGACAAACATTTCCAAATCTGCTTGTTTGTTTTTTTTCTCATTTAGGTGACGTAATCCTCCAAGATCCTCTAATACTGACTCGATCTTAAGATTTACATCACTGTCGACTTTAACAAGCCAATAGCTGCTGCAGTAATAATGAAGGATAGGTGCCCCTTGTGCTGGGAACTGCAGCAGTGAATTTAAATATATTAAACTTAGCCGTGTAGTAATATGAGGCATGCAATGATTAGGACATTATTCAGTTTAATCAAATCGTTCTGTTCCATTAGCATGGAGATACCCGCTCATCTTTCCAGCCTTTCACAAGTGCACACAAAGTTCTGTAATAAATGTGTAGTAAGTACTGGAGGCACAATCAGATCAGGTTTCTTTTTATTTGATTCACTGCTGCGTCATCTCCTTTATAGGTGGATGTATGCACATACAGAAATCCAGGCAGTGGACTGTTGGCGTTGTCTTTCCCAACAGAGACCTCTGCTGGTGACAAGTGCTACTGCGATTGGTTAGGAAAATCAAAAGCATTAAGCATTCATTCATTTTCTGTAACCAGCTGTATCCCAACTGTCATTGGGTGAGAGGCGGGGTACACCCTGGACAGGTCGCCAGTCTATTGCAGGGCTAACACAGAGAGACAGACAACCATTCACACTCAAATGCCTACGGTCAATTTAGAATCACCAATGAACCTAGCGAGCATGTCTTTTGTACCCGGACAGAACCCACGCAGACACAAGGAGAACATGCAAGGTTTTTTAATTTGATGTCCATGATAACAATAAAGAGAGAGCACTGACTGGGAAGAATTCATGAGAGGGTCAATACCAGTCAAATATCAGTCTGATTCAAAAGCTTCATGCAGCTGAGACAACATTCAGATCATCTCCTCATAGATCGTTAATGAACTGAAAGACTTGAAGGAGACACGAGGAAACAGCACTGACTGACGTCTCAACTAGTGCCTTTTCAGAATTGTAGAACTAAAACTCTGAAAGCTACAACTCGACAGAAAAAATGAATTAAGAGTACCTTTTTTAACTCAGAGCTGCTCATTTGTTGTTGCTTTTCTGTGGAGTTCACAGTGATTTCATACAGAAACGTTCACACTGTAACTGGGCCCCGCGAATCCCACAAAGGATCGGTTCATTTACCCGGTTTAGGAACTGCTACTTCATAAAACTGAAGATGAGGAAGTGAAAAGAGGACTGAAGAACATAAATGCTTTCATAAATCGTTTCCTCACACTGAAGGAACATAGCAATTTAATGTCAATAAATGATGCTTTGTTTGTGGGAACTGATGGCTCATCCCATTCTGCATATACAAACTGACCCATATTTTTTTATGTGTCAGTGCAATAAAACTTGCTAGACATTACTGCATATTTACAGACACTGGAAAGCAAAACTGAAATCTGCAGCTGAGTATAATTATTTTCTATGGAAAATATAAAACACATCATCGATTGTGCAAAAGCAAAAATTTTTGAACCTTAAGGAAAATATGTTTTTCCTAACCACTCAGCATCTGAGTCACTGCTGTATGACTTACAATGAAACAATAAGTTCCTCCAGTGACATCAAATAATCAGTTTTGTTTGACAATTGATGATAATCACTTAAAAATATTAGCATGGAATAGTTTTAGCTCATGAATTTTGTTTTTTATACAAAGAATCTTAATTGAAACGAATTGCACAACTGCATGGAAGCGCTCGGCAAGAATTCAAAGAGAGGATACAAAGCACTTCAGAACTTGCTTGAGAGTCACCGCGTTTTTAGGTTTTCTCAGCATCAAAGTAATTCATTGATAGCTGTCAGTGCGTTCAGTGTTACAAAGCAAAAAGGAACTCTTAATGTCCCATTCAGCACAAATAAATGAAGGCAATAAAATGACTCAAACGCCTGGGCCCATGTCAGCACTATACTTCCTGTTTCTTGGAAACGGGTCACATTTAACAACATATTAAACAGAAAGAAACACACACTTTTGGTATATCCCTCCAATATCCCACTTCTATTTTGCATTCATTTAAACGTGTAATACAAAAATGTCATATCAATTTAACAACCTGTGTGAAAATGTAAAAAAAACAAAACAAAACTGCAATTTCAGAACATTTTAGAGCTTGTTTTTCTCCCGTCCCGCGTCCCAGAGATATGAATCCTTCTCTGTGAAAATGTCAACCAGAGGATGTAGCATGTTTCTGAATGACAGAGTTCCCCTTTCGTCAGGGTGGATTCCCAAGAGGTGTCCACCTCCAAGATTTAAATATTCTCAGCAGCACGGTTTCACTTAATTCCCTCCATAACTGAGTAAATATGACTCCTTTCCCCCATAATTCACTGTGAAATGCTGCTATATCTTAACCCAACCCAAGACAGCCTTCACTCACTAAGAAGAAGCTTTTCCAACTCAGTAAGCCAAGCTTCGTGTATTGATCTTCTGACGGTGCGCTCACTTTTATACGACTGATCTAGTTTCCTCAAAGTGTTCTGAGGCTCCATGCACTGCCCTCTTAGAAACCTTCAGTCTAGCCGTGATTTGATGCCGAGAAAGCCCCTCTCGCTTTGGAAAAACAGTCTGACACCTTCACAGTGCATCTGAGTTAACAATATTCTGCTGGAAAATTGAGGCCCAGACTGATTCACGAAGGGTTGATTTGGCTGTCTCGCAAGTCAGTCCAATCCATTTGAGGAATCCAACAACACATCAAGGAAATCTGAGCTTTGATACAAAGGAGTGAGAGTTATTACTGAGCTGAGATATTGCAGAAACGTTAAGGTCAGCCATGACATTATGACCGCAGATAGAATAACACCAGTCTCATTATTGTGGTACGTGCCGGGGTGAACATTTAGCTCTAACAGCTGATGTGTTAGAAATAGGAAAAATGGTAAAGCAGAAGAATTGTCATGACTTTGACCTCAAAGTCTGTAGAGGTCAGTTACCAGTCAAAAGTGGTCAAAGGATGGGTCCAGGATGCACTATGGGAAGTCGGTACGATGATGTAGGCAGCGTAATGCTTCGGCCAATTTTCTGCTTGGAGACCATGGGTCCTGCCATTGGTTTAAGTATTTCTTTGATGTGTAACACCTACCCAACCCTTTCATGGAAACAGTATTCAGTGATGGCAGAGGCCTCTTTCAGCAGGATAATTCTCCATGCCACAAAGCAAAAACAGAATGATTTGGGGAACACAACAAGTTCAAGGTGTTGCCTCCAAATTGCCCAGATCTGTATCCAGTCCATTATCTACGGGATGTGCTGCATGAACAAGTCTAATCCACCCCAGCCAGTTTAAAAAATCAAACATCTTGGTGCCAGATGACGCTGCGCACCAGTAGAGGTTTAATGCATCCCTTGACAAGTGAGAGCTGTTTTGGTAGCTAAAGAAGGACCTACAAAATATTAGGCAGGTGCTCTTAATGTTGTGGCTCAGTGGTGTAATTCTTGTTTCTCAATCTTCAAACTGTTTACATATAACAAATTTCCCTTGGCTGCGCATTAATGTGTCTACAGCCTAACAACAGAAAGCATTCCTACAAGGCAGCAGAAAAGAGGAAGTGCTACCCTCAGCGACTCATTTGCATTACTCAGTTCTGGACATTTCAGGGGAAGTGGGCAAAGCCACAACTCCCACTATGACAATAAAATAAGTAAAAGTGAAGGAAGCAAATTAACATTAATGTCAGAATATCAAATGATTCCAATTCATTTCTAAGAATTGCTTTAGATAATGGGGAACTTGATACTCATGAAAACAAGATACAGGACGCTGCGAGGCTTGAATATAATCGGCATATTTTTTAAGGTAAGATGACAAACAAAAACACCCCTCTCCTCTGTGGGCAGCTTTCACTTCCTCAGTCGATCCATAAAAAGAGGACGGAGAGACGACGAAGGTGTGCTGACTCTTGTGCTGAACTTATTCCAACAAGTGAGGATAGTTTAACTACAGGTTTCTGTTGTGGCGCAGTAAGTATTATTTGTTATAAGGATTCATATTTCATGTATTTCTCCTGTTTTTAGAAACATTGTAGACACCATCTAGTCAGATTTGGTTCCATACTCACATATATATAAAAAATACTATGATCATTTGTAATTTTGTTGCCGATTGTCCTCTTCTATCTGTTTTGCTGCGTCTCTGGGATTATCTTCACCAGTTGATGCGTCCGTTGGAACCGAAATGGGTGCAGAATTGAAACCAAATGGCGGATCAAGATGTTCTCAGCTCAGCACTATTTTCCTCTTGTCGAATGTCATCGCTTTCGCTGTGCCAGTCGAGGGTTTCGCTATGAAGAGTTGCCGAATCAGCTACAACAAAGCCCTGTGTGAGAAGAGTCACCTTAAATCTGTTCCACAAGATATTCCCTCAAATGTGACAGGCTGCAGTTTGTCTGCAAACAAAATTTCAAGAATACAAGCACTGGATTTCAAACACCTACCTGCTGTGAAGCAGCTAGATCTCGATCACAACAACATTTCGCAGATAGATGCTGGCGGTTTTTCCTATCTGTACTCCCTGGAGAAGCTAAATCTGAACTACAACAAACTTGTTCACCTGGGAGAGAATGCTTTTGATGGTCTGAGCCGCCTCGCTGAACTCAGAATTTCCAGAAATCACATCAAAGAAGTGGCACCCACGTCCTTTAAGTCCATGAGGAGCTTAAGGTTTTTGGACATTTCTAACAACAAACTGCACTGCATTACAAAAGTTCACTTAATGTTGCAGCATCTGCCACAGCTACAGGAGCTGTATGCTAGAAGCAATGATTTCAAGACTTTTCAATCATGGGAACTAACAAACACCTCACTAAATCTTCAGTACCTTGATTTGTCCAACAATCCTATCGCAATCTTCAGGATGACTGCCGATGTTCTACCAAATCTCACCTGGTTTAAAATCGGCGAATCTCCCACAAAGCAACTGATGAAATGGGATGTGAGTAATGGGACTTTCCTGAGTCAAGTGTCTACTCTTGATATTAGTGGGCTTCGAATGGCTGTTGATGACATGGAAACTTTACTAGACTCAGTGAACTCGTCGCTAACCACTCTGAGGATAAATGGAATGAAGGGCCACCTCAGCACATTGATCAACATTTCCTGCACCATCCCAACGATGTCCAAGCTCCAACTTCGTAACAACAAACTCCATTTTATTGGTTCATATACATTTAAATTATGCATCAACTTAACCGAATTGGATTTAGCAGAGAATCACATAAAAATTATACATGACGACGCCTTCACATCCCTTCAAAACTTAATGATCTTGACTCTGCGTCACAACCAGCTCCCATCTGTTCCAGCCGCCACAAGGAATATACCAACTCTCAAAGAGCTTGATCTCAGCACCAATAACATTAGCGCACTCACTTGTACAGATTTTGCCAATCAGACAAATCTCAAAGAGCTCAGTCTTTACCAGAATTCAATCCCAGCTCTGAAAG
Source organism: Planiliza haematocheilus (assembly GCA_005024645.1). Taxonomy (NCBI): domain Eukaryota; kingdom Metazoa; phylum Chordata; class Actinopteri; order Mugiliformes; family Mugilidae; genus Planiliza; species Planiliza haematocheilus. The sequence continues at coordinate 6,587,389 of SRSE01000613.1, forward strand.
AGTGTCTCTTCAAGGATTTAATAAAACTGCAAACCCTTAGGCTACAGACCAGCAACATAATCAAATTAAATAATGCTTTCAAACACCACCTGCCAAATCTCAGAAGCCTGCATTTGAATGGAAATAAACTCACCGCTATCAAAAGCAGGGAATTCCAAGGTTTGCGATCCCTCCAGAACTTGTCATTACATCAAAATGAAATAAGTATGTTTTCAAGTGACAGTTTCTTTGGACTGACTAAACTTACCGACATTAGGCTACAACTGAATAAAATTACGAAAGAAACCATCAGCACAGGCGCTTTCAATGCTCTGACTAACTTAAGAAGACTGGATTTGAGGGACAATCACATCAAATACACGGAGAGCACAGTTTTGTCTGAGCCACCATTTTCAAATCTGTCCCTTTTGGAGGAGCTGTCCATCCCCGGACAGCACTATAGGGGTAGGTCTCATCTGCCCCTCAATTTTCTGCAAGGGTTGACCAAGCTTGTGCTTTTTGACTGCAGGAATACTGAACTTACATCTCTGCACGACGACACGTTCAGCTACACGCCGCAGCTGCAATGGCTTAACATCGCCTCAAATGAGTTTGCCCATCTCTCTCCGGATCTGTTTTTACCAATTCCAAACCTTAAAAGCCTTTACATATCCAGAACAAACCTTCGATCTCTAGATTTTTTTAAAGATGCCAATCTGACCAATCTGGAGTTCTTGCAGGCAAGAAAGAATGCATATTCCGTTATAAGCGAAGAAGTAATAAAATCCCTACCAGCTCTGGTTTATGTGGATCTCCAGGGTAACAGTTTCACATGTGACTGCGATAACAGCTGCTTCAAAGACTGGGTGGTAAAAAGCCCACAAACACAAGTCTTTGACGCCTACAACTTTCTGTGTAACTACCCACCTGACTATAAAAACTTGAAGCTGATGGACTTTGACACCCGGCAGTGCATACTGGACATCGACTTCGTCTGCTTTCTGTCCACCACGTGTACAGTCCTCTGCTTCATGATCGTGTCCTTCACCTATCACTTCATGCGGTGGCAGCTGGTCTATGCCTATTACATCTTCTTGGCGTGGCTCTTTGAAAAAAAGCACAAGAACAAGCAGGCTACTAACCAGTATGACGCCTTTATCTCCTATAATACTGGTGATGAGCCCTGGGTTATTGGCGAGCTGTTACCAAAACTGGAAGGAGAACAGGGCTGGAGGCTGTGTCTGCACCACAGAGATTTTGAACCAGGTAAGACCACCTTTACACCTGCCAGAAACAAATAGTTTGAATTCAAAATTTCAGCCACATTATTGGCATGAGACAGTCCATAAGGAATGACTCATACTGATTTTGGTGATCCTCTGACTTTTCCAACAAAACCACAAAATTTGCTTCTTTTTTTTTTTTCTTGGTAAAACGTCTGCGTAACTATTGAGATTCTGTATAAATGTTTCCGGCTAGACTTGGTCTATGGAAATCTGCAGCACACAAATTGGAGCTCACACACCTAAAGGAGAATACTTGGCTCAAGGGGACACTTTGTGCCCTTTCATTACAGACCGAGATTAAGGTAACATTTAGCCCCTTGCATTTCCCACATTCATTTTCCCTGGCACTAACTTGCCAAACTGCCTCAGTTGCTCATCAGAGGTGTTGACTGACTTACAGCGTGGTCGCCAACCTTTCTGTGTGCCTTTAAACCACAAGCTCACAAGTTCAATTTGAAGGCAGCAATGGACCGTAAGGAAATTTTTCACCTCTGATGTTGTTAATACCTCAAGAAGGAGGTGTTCATGCAGAACTTCCTTAAGGCAGCATTTATATCCAACTAGAGAGCTGAAATACAGAAAAATGCAAAATTAGTGTTAATCATTCAGCAGTATTCTAGTATTATGTAGCATTATATTAAGATGCTAATACCTTTATTGTAAAAACACTGTTCAGTCAGACTCACAGGTGTTGCTCTCAGACATTTACCAGGATGCTTTTAGACATCTCTGCACTTTTTACAATCTGTTCACATCTGATTTCAAGGAGATGTCATGTTATTTATATACACACACCGTGAGCCACAGCAGTTTTTCTAATTCTGTACTTTCATCTTTACTCCAGACGATGTCAGCAGAGTACTTTGCTAAAGGAAAATACAGACGCCATGATTTAATTTGCTGACCTTTTCCTTTCCTTCTTACCCAGGTAAACCCATCATAGATAACATCACAGATGCCATCTATGGAAGCAGGAAGACTATCTGTGTGATCAGTCGCAGATATCTAGAGAGTGAGTGGTGCTCTCGAGAGATCCAGGCAGCCAGGTAACATGTTCGCCATCTAGGAAGCTGTCTAGTCTATCCCGCTTTGACTAAATAGTAATTTTTAAGGAAAAATGTTAACCACTTTCCACAATTAAGTTTTCATCCAAAAAGAACGAAAATTAACTGAAAATTTCAGAAAAGTGTGACAAAAAGCTGCAATTTTGCTTAAAATATTTAAAACATAGAAGATTATTGATAAATGTACAGAAAAGCATAAGGGTAATTAAAAAAAAAACTATTTAGTCATTGGGTTAAAGGGAATTTCTTGCTATTTTATCCTCCATCTCTCTCCTTTTTTAAGCACATATTTGTCCCTTGTTCCTTCTTATATAAACCCTTTAAACTTTCTTTGCCTCCATCTTGATTTCCAGTTTCCGCTTGTTCGACGAGCAGAAGGACGTGCTGATCCTGGTGTTTTTGGAGGAAATTCCCAACTCTCTGCTGTCTCCTTACCACCGCATGAGGAAGATGCTGAAGAGGCAAACCTACCTGAGCTGGCCACGAGCCAGAGAGCACCCTGAGGTCTTCTGGAAGAAACTCCAGCAAGCTCTGAAAATGAGAGACAATCTGGGCGAAGACCAGATGCTGCTCAATGTGGTGGATTCAGAGTGATGGAAAATCAATGTGAGAGTATGTGTGCTTCACTGCTTGTGAGAACTGGACCAGCTGCAGTAGGTTAATCAACCATCATGCTAATCAAACTGGAAAACCAAGTTATGAATGAGCATGAATGAAGTCTGTTTATAACTTTGTGAGAGGCTGTCAAAAAGGAACTCACAACAAGCTAAATGATTTTCAGACAGTGTGAAGTGTGTCTGACATACAGTCTACTTTCAATCTCAAATATATTTCCTGGTTACAAAGGAATCAAGTAGTCACAGTATGCACAGTATTTTCCTGGAATCTAGTAAAATGTGAAATTTTCTCACTTTTTAAAACCCAAAGCACTGCGAAGATTTGTGCATGCTCCTAGCTAGTTATTATCTGTTAGCTATCTTCTTTGGAAAGAATAGAATAGAATGTCTTTACTGTCATTGTACAGTTTTTTTCATGAAGTACTTTTCTAATTTTTCATGAACTACTTTTCTAAATAAAAAGAAAAAAAAGAAAAAAAGAAAAAGAAAATATATTGTAATTTTATGATATAATGTTTTTATGATATAGCCGCTCATTAGCTTGCTAACAGTTAGACTGGAGGCTTCTAGGCAGCAACAGTTGCCAAGCAGCAACATTCTTAGACACCAAACCTCTGTTTAATGATGAAGTGATGAAGCACATGTGGTTAGCTAATGATTCACTGTCACTGTTGTCAGTGTGATGTAGTGTAATAGTTTGTAGCATCATACCGCAAAATTACGCTGGAAATGACTATGGCCATTACGGGAACACTCCACCAAGGCCATGCTAACTTTCCACTTCTGCTGTAGAGACTAGGGAAATGACAAGTTGCACACAAGTTGTGTAGTTTTTAATTGGAGGTAAAGAGGGACACAAAATGTAATTAAGCTATTTCTCTCTTATGGAGTCATCATCTATGTTTTAACACCTACTAACAACCCATCTGTAAAGCTTTGTCTGAGCTAACCATAAAGTCTGAATGAACATGTTTTATATAATGCTCTTTTATACATGTATATACACGCATATATTTTTTGTTTTTAATAAACACACTGCTGCTTGAAAATGCTACGCCCAAAATAAATGGGCTACACCAGCAGCTGCAGGGTTTACTTGTATATTTGTGTCTTATAATAAAAGTAACACCTCTTTACTGCCGAGGCCCCTAGTACTGAGATCACCAGGATATTAGGTTAGAGGGGATTGAAAGGGTGGTAGCTAACGTTAAGATGGACAGACATTCATGAATATTTACTTCATGAGTTTGATACGAGTTGCTCGTTATTATTTTTTGGGGTACAATTTCTGTGACAAAAAACATCAAGTATAATCTTATATTTTTGCTTTTGTTTTCATTGCAATAAAATAAAATGGACACACGTGTATTATCAAATATCTGTTTTAATAGTCTTTAAAAAATATCAAATATCAAAGTTCCCACTTTTTGAGAATACGGTATTTCAGACTCCATCTCTCTGAGAGAAAACTATAAATGTCAGAAATTAACAGTTCATTTTCTTTTGTTTTTAAGCACTGTAGCTACAAGTACAGCTTTGTATTAAGAATACTACACTTCTCCTGTTTATAAAACAGAACCAATATACACATTAAAAAAAGAGTAATATAATGACACAAGAGTCCATGTTAGGGTAATATGAAAAATGCACAATATGAAGTATTTTTCTCTCGTGGGTGCAGATGTTAACTCTTTACTTTGATGTGGGGGCCTGAGGAGCGTTCTTCCTCCTCCTTTCACTGCAAAGAAGAATTACACATTGATTAGTTTCAGAGACAGCAACAAAAATAGAAACAACAGCTCAGCTTCAGCTTCTTGTTCATACTTACTCCAAACACTTCACCCTGTTCTGGGTCCAGTCCTGTGTGGGGTCGGCGCACACAAACCTCCCCTTGACATGGAAGCTGTGGAAGAAATGTGATCACGTGAATGAACTTTAACACATTCGAGATGGAGTTTCCCACCCAGGAGGTCTCATTCCAGCATGCCAGCTTGACTATTAATCCCACAGTGTCTCTGCTAAAAATTAACAAACTTGCCCAAACTAGTTCCTCTCATGATCGAGTTCTGCCACATGAATGAACCTCACAATTGATTTGTTTTGACCTCAGTCAAACAATGAATATCTTATACACGCAATCGTTCTTGGTCTTTAATGACAGTAAATTAAATATTTATCCTTTTTTTTGTTCTTTATTTTTTGCTCTAGATGAGCATGTTCAATTTCCACCTGTTTTAGAGAACAAACAAGAACAGGAAAAATGAATTCTCGCAAGTAATATATATATTATGTATGTCACAATATGCATAGTACAATTTTATAGCTCATATATGTTAAATATTTTATGCATAATGCATATACATATATTTTTAGTGCTTTTGATACGTATATATACTCTCGTACTGATACTGATGGTATTGCAATTCCCCACAGAAATAATAAAGTAATCAGCCTTTTGGTTTGTTTGATGTCTTTTTCCTTCATTTAAATGCAGCTAAAAATTTAACCATCAACTCACATGATAGCCTTGATGTCACAGGAAGTGTTTATGGTCTGGATGGTGTAGCCCTTAATTCGTCTGCAAGGCAGCGGACGCTTGGTGTAACTCAGACAGCAGCTGGCTGCAAACACAACAAACACAAAGCACCTGTCAAGAATCTCCTGGGAACTTCAACGTGTTATTTTCATAATACTCATTAGTATGTTGAACCAAATCAGGCTGATCCTTTAAATGCATGAACAATTTTACAGAGTCGACAGATACCTGGGTGAAGGACTTACCTGATTCTGTGCTGCCGATAAAGGCAGCAATGATGATGAGGGAGCACAGAGTGGCCATGAGTAAGACTTTGCAGTTTGCCATGGTCCCTGACTTGGTGCTCTCACTCTGTCGGTCTTCGTCTGTGTGAAGCTGAAGTGGTGGTAAGCACCTGAAGGCATTCAGTGATAGTGTGGCTGACACCGCATGCCACACTCTGTTTAAATAGGGCATGTCTGGGAATTTCCCTTTTGGAGGGTGGGTTGTGCAATGGTGTGTGCTATTGTTAAGATGGAAAAAAAAAAAAAAAAAACAGGATTGGCGCATGGTGCACAAACTCAATAACAGCTTTTATTACCATAGAGGTTGCAGGAAATGAGAAGGCAGGTACAATTTCTGAATTAAATATTAACAAGCAGAGCTGTTGTGCTGGAATTCAGTGGTTGCTGAACATACAAGTCTCGTGGTCTCAAATGAGAAATCATGTCATTCAAGGCAGCCCTGCTCTCACTGTGACAAGTTGGAAAAACACTAGCATTTGACTTCTCTTCATAGATATAAAGTTTTAAGGTCGGTCAGGTATAAGGTTGCTGTGGCTGTGCAGATGTGTGTAGCATTTACAGTTTGACTGTGCTATCCTTTGTCAGTTTAGTCAGTTGATGTTGACTTCCTCTTAAGCCTATAACTGGACAGATCATTGCATCAGTGAAGCTGAAAGGTTTGAAAACACAATGCAGCAAAGTTAGCACTGTAGCTAAGTTAGCGTGGTTAGCAAAAGTGGAGAGTTAACCACTGGAGCCAACCAATATAACTACAACAAGGTTAGCAGCCTCTATTTCATTGAATTGGAGATAAAAATTAACATTTGTTGCAGTTAAATTAGCATTCACAGAAGAATTAAGGTATAGGTTTCATAAAACTGAAAGAGAGAATGAAGGACGATAGGGGCAGAAGTCTAGACATTGGTGGTGAATAGGTAGAGGAAGTCACCAGGTTGCCAATGGAGACCTCTGATGAAGTCTTCTTGGATGACCAGATCAGTTCAGTCAGTTGATGATGGCTGCTGCCTAAACTAAAATCTGGAATATTGAAAACACAACTTAGTGTGCAAAAGTGGAGGGAACCACTGGGGCCAACCAATCTTCCCATAATAACCAACAGATCAAGTGGGGGTGCATGGCGAACATTTAGGCACAAAAAAAAAAAAAAAAAAAAAAAAAAAGAACGATATGGTGAGTAAGAGGATTGCACAATTGACAACCTGGAAGTTCATGGGAAATAATATGTTTTGCAACTGCACCACCATACTTTTAGATTCTATCAAAACTTTGATATCATATATAGGATCTCTGTTGTACCATTGTCTGTAAGTTTCCGAAATACACCACTACTCACATCCACTATGGTAATGTGACTGGCCAATAATGTGGAGGTGTTCTGTTGTTGCACAACTGTTTTCTGGCATGCTGCATGTAGCCATTATCGGCACACAACTATCAGTTTCCCTCTTAATGCATTGCTGCAAGTTTCAGACAAGATAGCAAACAATCTCAGTTTGTATTAAGTTTGTTTATCCTTATCTTTCCAGGATTACCATACATCTTATGAAATCCTACTGCATGTTCATTGCTCATTGTTTTGAATCCAACATCAGTCATTTGGAGTAAAGGAAATCAAAATAAACCCACCATCCACTCTTGGTCCACCACCGAGAGCAGGCGCACAAAGTTAGCTAGTTGATAAATGTTAACCTCTGGGGAGCTAGGTGCTTTCCTGCTGGTTGAGACTACAATTAGTTTAAATGCAAGAAATTGTTCAAGTTTCGGGCCAACACTTTGCTCCTCAGCTGGATTTTGAAACAAGAAAAGTTTTTCCTGCCAAGTTGCTTGTTCTTATAAGTGAGTGGGATGAGTCTTTACAGTACTGTACATTACAGTATACTGTTAATTATCAAATACATTTTGACCATGTGAAGGAGTAAGAAGTGAAGCATGCGGAAAAAAGAAATCAACAAATACATTGTTCTTTTCTTCAGAAGCACATCTTTTAAACTGAAAAATGTGTAAAGATTGGAAAGATAAACCGGCATCAAGTTGGGAAGAAAGTCCCTTGGTTTCCTCATCAACTGTTAATAATCTGTGATTTTCTTTGTTGATGGTTGGCTTTGCCATCACAGGAATGTGTGTGAAGTTGAAGATTGCCTTTTATTTGCCCGAAAGCTTTGCGGTTCGCACCAGGACCAGATCAGATATATAAACACAACCCGTGCCTACTATGATGCATTTGTTTGTTGTGCCTCAGTTATCATGTATCACATCAGGTGGAAACTTGTTTCACGTCCATGGAGCCCGAGGTTTTGGAGGTGTTACTGACTGAATATGATCGCAATATCAAAAAAATAGGGATAAATGGTTGAAGATGTTTGCCCACATGGACAAAAAACTAAATATGTTATAATAAATTATTCAACTCAGTGATGAGTTGAATGTGAAATGTGATCATTTTCAGTTAGAATTGGCGTTCCTCTTTGTATCTCTAAAAATTGAAAAATTCTTGGCAGCAGTGTTGAAATTCCAGTTTGACCACATAGCAAATGTGATCTAAATGTTACATTACGTGAAAACTGTCACAGTGCTTACACTGATGTAAGTCTCATTGTCAATGGACTTAAAATACGTCTCATTTTAATCTGAATTCATAGAAACACTCTTGGTTAAAACTAGATTAAGCAGAATATATTGACTGATATATACATTAAGTTGTCATTTAGGGTGAAAGGCGCTTGAGGGGTTGAGACTGAGGTATGGAGATATTTTAATTTGATAACACTTAATAGTTTGGGCATGTTCGCTGTCAGGTTGGGTAAAAAACAATCAACAGCGACTTGCTCTTCAAACCCATGAATATCTTGATGTGCAAATTCATAGGGAACATAGTGACCTCATAGCTAAACAGCTATTTATAGCATTGCCCGGAGAGGCTAAAAATACCAGCGTTGTTAAATAGTCAAAGTTTAACCAAACGGAATGCACCTTACATGTGAACTTTTGTTTACAATGGTCTAGTGTGGTATTTCCTTGTTGGTGATGCAACTGTTTGAGGTAAGATATAATAGACTACAGTGCTGGGCCTTGCATTCCATCAGTTAACCTTTTGGTTTAGGTTTTGCTGGGATTTAGATAAAGATATTTTTAGAGCTTTACCTCATTTGGTGTTTTGCATTTTTTTGTCATGGGTTGAGGAAATCAATTGGTGTCAGTACATTTTTAGGTCCAAGATTCAAAGTTTCATTCATTCAACGTCGGCACTGACCTTTTCTTTTGCCCAATATAAAGGCCATTGTCACGTTATTAGTATTCTAGGGCAAGGTAGTTTGCACAGTGAGATTTGTGTGTTGCTCCAGCTTCTAATCCCGTTAAAAAAGCAAACAACACATGAAAAAAGCAAATCTTAAAGTTACATTAATCATCTGGCTTGTGTTATCAAATAAATTCCTGCACTGTAAAAAGGATCACTCTTGTAGGGATAAAAAGTCATGACATGCACAGCAACCACTGCCCAGATATTTTAGCTTGGCTTCTCTACCTCTGTATTGTCGACCATCTTTATGTAAAGTGTGTGGTGGGGACCAGTAACATTAAAAAAGGTAATAATAATTCCAAGTACTTGATGTGAAGATATATTTGTTGCTAAAGTTACGATTTATTAGTGTTGAGTCTACAGATTATTTTGCTGCCCCCTAGTGGCCATAAAACAATGAATGCAGCTTTAAACGTTGGGTCACCACAGTGGGTTCAATCACAAACACTGTCAAAGGCTACTGAAATGTTTAAGAAGATTAATGTGGAGAGTCTTAAATTTTAGCATTACATAGCATAAATGCAGAGGTTAGAGTGAAACTTGACAACAAACATGTTTTATGAGTCAAAGACAAGGGGATAACAGATAAAGAGACACTCTGACGTAACCACTGTAATCTAGAGTAAGTAAGGTTATAAAGCTGTAAATCGCACGTGAAGCCAAGCCGACTTGAACTTTGATCTAAATTGTATGCTTGCTAACTTTCAGGGTAATTTAACCCTCTCAGTTCACATGAAAATTTAGAATAGTTGCTGCACAATGAATTACAGTCAGTTTATGTGATACGGTAATTCAAGAACAGAGGAAAAGTAAAGTTTGGCCCTCCCTCTGAATCCCTTGGGTATCCCATACAATACTTGCTGCAGCTTCAACTTCACACCCATTCCCGCTCCCTTTCAACAAGAGCCCTGGCTTCTTGTCTTTGGTAAAATGAGGCTGCTTTCTAACTTTGTGCTCGCTCTTCTTTATTTGGCAATTATGGCTACAAGAAAACACACTTTGGCTCATGCAGGAGGTAAGCTTTTGTTTGCAACCAAGATAAGTCTGAGATCGGTCTGAAGGCATAAATGCTTTTATCGTGTCTTATATCAGCAAAATGCTTTTAATATTCCTTGTTGACTTGCATAAATATCTGTGGCTTTATGTTCACTTTGAGTAGCTGCAGGAAGGTTCATAATGGGGCTACAAAGACTTACACCATATACAGGGCGTCAGTTCAAGGAAAGGAAGTGCTCTTTTTGCATTTGCTTTGGATGTAATTTTAAAGCTGTGTACTGTAAAACAGTCAAAACTGATATCACTTCTTCTCCCATTGATCCAATGACCAGATTTATTCTGCTCTTTTTTCTTTTTGTTTCAGCAACTTCTAGCTTATGGCCAGAAACATTGCCGTTTTAGGTCACTTTCATGAACTTAACTTCTAGCAGCAGCTGATTTTAGCAAACAAGCTAATAATTCCACAATACATTACGTGCCAAACACCAAATAGCTGTCATACAAAGTCAGCAACTAGCGAACAAGTCAAACACGTTAAAGCAGAGTGAATTTCCACACAGTCATCAGACAGCCAGACCCAGGTCTCTAGATGCCCCATTGTCTGTGTGCAATGTGTCAATGTATACCGTGCTATTAGCATTAGCATTATCTCTCCCAACTGGTAACCACAAAAACTGCAGTTTTTCCATTCATTCATCTTCTGTAACCGCCTGTTCCTGTTAAGTGTCACGGGGTCTTCTGGAGCTTATCCCAGCCGTCAACGGGCGAGTGGCGGGGTACATCCTAGAAAGGCTGTGAGTCTATCGCAGGGCTAACACAGAGAGCTAGACAACCATTCACACTCACACCTACGGCCAATTTAGAATCACCAATTAACCTAACAAGCGTGTCTTTGGACGGTGGGAGGAAGCCGGAGTACCCGGAGAGAACCCACGCAGACACAGGGAGAACATGCAAACTCCACGCAGAAAGGACTTGGTTGGTCCATGGATTCGAACTTGGGACCTTCTCGCTGTAAGGCGTCAATGCTAACCACCTTTCCACTGTGCCGCCAACTGCAGTTTTTTTGGGATGGGAAATTTCAATTAAGAAAGCTTTTTTCTATATTGTAAACCTTTAGTGCTTTTTGTCCAACACAAACCGTCTACTATCTTATCGGATGGTGGAAAACTGTGCGTACACAATGTCATTTTTCTTTGAAGTTTATGATAACAAGAGGCTGCCAGAGGTCACACAGTACGTGAAAACCAAACAAAACTTGCTCATGGTGGAATTGACAGTATCTACACTGGAAAAAGTACCACATTTGTGATGCTGTTATCTATTGCAAGGTTGCCTGCCAGAAAACAGTTCATTACAATATCAGATGTCTTTTCAGTCTGTGTGAACGTGTGCTTGCAGGACTTAAGGGCTGCTGCACATCGTACTCCAAAGTATCCATCCTGAGCTACATCCAAAACAGAGGAGGTGTGGTGCAGTGCCGCTGGCAGGAAATCACAGAACGCTGTAACATTAACGCAGTGTAAGAGTACACTTCGTGTTTTGACTTTTTTGTCCCATCTTCATCTCTTTGTGTCATTAATATACTGTATGACTCACTGAACTTTGATTTCCTCCTTTTTTTCCCCCCATTCTTCGGCTTCCTTTCGGAATGACCCATTTCCCAGGTTATTTGTTTCCAACTTCCCGTCATCGCTGCCCATTTTTACAGTCCTTTCTCACAATGTGTGCACTGGCTAACTCACTTCCGAAGCTTTTAATATACTGTACATCAGATACTTCCATATCCTTTTTTCCTGCTCAAAAGCATAAACAACATTTTTACACTTTCTTAAAGTGTACTGAAGTGGAGATGCCGCCAAATATGCATGGATCCAAGCAATCGCAAGACGCGAAAGCTGATTGAAAGTTTGTGGTAAAGTTAATACAAACACACACACATGGCTAGCAGCTCACAATTAAATCTTGGCGTTACAGTTTGGAGGGACTAAATTTTAGCCCTTTCATCTGTGTAATGTGAACTTTTCTCATTGAATGGCCTTAAAAAACACATGGAAGCTCTTATTTTATAGAAGAGTTTAACTCTATTCATAGCACACCCATAAATATGTAATTCTTATCATACATCATTTTTCTTTCTATCCATCAGCAAGGGAAAAGTTCATAAGGGCGTGAGAAACATCAACCGCCTCCACATGACGAAGCCCAAGATCTGAACAAACTGTACCCAAACAGACAACCAACAGGTTTCTCTGGAAAATAAGAGGGTGTAATATAAATTTAAATGAGTTAACATGAATTATTATTGTTATTATTATTTTTTTGTCAAATAACCAGTATAAATGTTTGTTGTAAAATATTTGGTAAATAGTGCTTTGGAAGGTAGCTATAAGTTTCCAAGTTAGCCATTTAGCAAACTAGGTTCTTAAGATGTAAAATATTAGCATATAAAGTAAAAAATATAAAATATGAATTGCTCAGTCAAATATTTGTGTATTATGACACATATTGTTTATGAGTTTCTTTTCACAAGAGACTTTCTTAAGTTTACAGTTTGTACCTCTTGTACCTGTTAACTAGCTTATTATCTAGCTAGTCCAGACTCCAAAAGTTTTAAGCTTCATGCTATATTAACCTAACATAAGCTTAGCTTAACATAAAGGATGGAAATGGACAAATAGGCTGTCCCTGTCCAAGTAACTATTGCTGCTTTTAAATTTACCATGCGAGTTCATTTCATTGACATAGGAAGACGTGTTCACGAAATGTTAGCCTTTAAACCATAGCTGGCGTCTTGAAGCAGTCCAGAACAGTTTAGGAAGCTAACAGCCTACTGTAAGAACTGCAAAGGGATGGGGGAGGATAAGGCAGCTGGGATATATAAACATCTTATTGTGAACTATATACAAGTAAATTACATATCAACTTACCGGCGTTTCTGAGCAGAGTTTGCATGTTCATGTAATTCTCTATCTTTTGTAAAAATGTCCCAGTTCATGTTTTTTATGCAATGTAGTATCTTCAGACTTATGTGCTCAGATAAAGGGAGCTCCATGCTCCGTGTTACCTGTCCAGATCTATAAGAGGGGAGCTATGTCATGTGATCTCGCTCTGTGGCTGTGCTGCCTACCATGTGCCAGTAAAATTCCACAAAGCTATTTTGGATGTTTGTGAGTCTTTCTTGAGTGTGCCGGGGTCACTGTGTTATAAAGCCTATTGTTTATTGTCAAGTAAACAGTATTTCATTATTTCTTGTTATGTTCTGTTACACAATGCAATAAAAATGTTTCCTTGAATGATGATTAAAAAGGTGTTTTCTATTTTCTTACTACTCACGGATGGGGTTCCTGGAGTATTAAACCATACTCCAGTCTGGTTTAATTAGAAATTAAGTCATGAGGTTTTTCCATTCATTTCAAGTTTTTAAAGCTGCATGAAGCTTAATGATCTACCCGACCCTTCAGTTTCATTTTAACTAAACTAAACTACTGATCTGCACAACTCTGATATCTTTTTACCTTTATTGCTCCCTTGGTATGTAGAAACAATCCTGTTGGGTTGGTTTGTTGTGTATTGTGACAGATGGCAGGTGTTAGTGACAAGAAAAGTACCCATTGCCCATTGCTTGGTGTCAGAAAATCTACAGTATTTCCATACAAAAGTCAAGTGGCTTAATAAATGTTGTTTTGTTTCTTTGATAGAAGTTCTGTGTGTTAAAAGGAAGTCGTATAAGCTGTTTCCTTTTTAGTCATTTAGCGTGACGGCCTTGAGACCTACTTCCTCATTTGTTGGTATTTAGGAAGTGGTTCATTAGGAGTGATGGCAGATACCTGGGTTGATGTGATTGCTAAATGACATCTAAAGGTGTTTTTACTCTTTCTCTCTCGCTCTTCTCTCTCTTGCGTCTTAGGCTTGTTCATTATTTAGTTGAGTTTAGAGAAAGCATGTGTTAATAGAAAAAAAACACAAGCAAAAGAAGAAAACATTTTCATCCATTTGATAAAAGGTGCACTCAGAGGTCCCGCTAGCTAGACTTTTTCACTGTCTGTCATTTTGACTTCTACCCGTCACATTTTTTTTTAAAATTCAATAGCATTTAATTTCATTAAATTTTCATTAGCTTAAGCTACTGCTAGCGCTAACAACTCTTAGACGGCGCTGCGCGGTTGAAGTGCTTCGGTGGTATGCAACCTTTTTTTGCACAATGTGCACAAAACTAAAACAATGTGCTAGCAATGATAGATAGATAGATAGATAGATAGATAGATAGATAGATAGATAGATAGATAGATAGATAGATAGATAGATAGATAAATAGATAGATAGATAGATACTTTATTAATCCCAGGGGAAATTCAAATTTAAAAAAAAAAAAAATTGATAGTCCTAGCAATGTGCTTTCATCCGAGTCCTCCATTTTTGGTAGCCGAGCTCTGCCATGTGCATCAGTGTAATTGGTGTACGAGGAAATCGTGCACTGACAAACATTCTGCGATGTTTGGAACGCAAACTGTGATGAGAGACAAGAGCCAATTAATAATGTCACTTGCAACCAAGTGGTCAGGGGTGTGAATTGCAATCTGTCAAAATGACAGGTGGCCTTCAGATTTTTCCATCACAGTTTAAAAAAAAACAAAAAAACGGTCAATGACGGAAAGTATTCGGTTAATGCGACCCCCTGGGTGCACTGCAAATACTCACAACACAACTGAAAACCGAAAGACGCCACCAGCAAACACACACACACACACACAAAAAACACTGCAAAAAGTCACTGTATTGTATTTGCAGTACACTTGTTGTCAAATGGATGAAAATGTTTTCTCAGTTTGCTGTGCGTTGAATACTCTCGGCCACCGCAGCATTGGTTTGGTTGAATGTTGGTCTTCCTCTTTTTTTTGTTCCTTGTGCATGAATGACGTTTATCTCAGTCTAAGTCATTCTACTGTAGCATTCATCTTAAATGATCTTATCTTATCTAGTGTATTATCTTGTGTTAGCAGGGTGGCTAAACGAACATTGTTTGCTTCTCTGGTCTACCTCTTTGGAATCACCTCAAATTTGACCCTGTGGAATGAGATAAAATTTTGCACATCATCTATTTTCACAGTTTCCACCTGATGGATCCTACTTTTTAGTTTTTGGCATTTTGGTGTTATGCTGTATGGTAGCATTTTTATAACATACACTAATTAGCATGTACTCAAATCAGAGTACAGGAAAGCAGCATTTCTTCAGATCTGGATACCAGGTATCACAGTGGCTCCAGATCTGAATTTACAACTAATCAGAGACAGGCTTAGTCCGTTGCTCATGAACAGTTAAATTCAAAAAGCTGTTAAGTGGAAAGATAAGGAAACCAGGAAGAAGGTCATATGCAGGCTGGTAAACCGGTTCAAGGCATGTGTATGGACGGAATGGAAAGAATGCAGAATGGGCTCAAACACGTAGGCAGAAACTGGCACAGAACAGCAGTGAACTGATGTCTGTGTATAGGGAAAAAACAATTAGTGGTCTGACGAATATCTGACCTGACCAAAAGGTGACACCAGATCAGATCGGCCAACAAATTTTAATATTTCCAGGTTTATTGTAGTTGTAAAGCACACAGAACAATACATGGCAGTCGGAATAAAAAACAAATACAGATACACACACAGTAGAAGAGAATAGTTACACCTAATAAATAACATGCGTACAAATACAAAGGTAGCTGTGATCAGCCATCATGATGTGACGTATGCACGCTACAGTATCTTTACAATACTTGAGGCTTTGGGTTGAGGTCGGTATTCAGAGTGACTCGGGACGTTGTCAGAGGAAGGTCTGCAGGAGTTATCACTGATACTTTGCATTACAGAAAGTACAGTCGGTCAAATGTGTAACTGGTTCCTTCTTCACCACTATCCATCATCCATAGACTGCAGCATAAGGCAAAACTCAGCTGTCAAGACGTCTGTAAATACATTCCTGCCGTGTCCGTTAGCACACTTTTTTAACAAGGAGCTGTACATATGTTAAAAAGAAGTCAGCCAAGTCACGGTTTATCTAAAACAAGGACAACTGTTGTACTTAGAACACCTTGGACGGACAGCGACGATAGGCCGTGGATTTATTCGTTTCATCGTTTGTCAGATACATCCCGGATTTCAGATAAATCTGAACAGGAGGCAGACTTTTCTGATGTGTGGTTTAAGACGTTTTGCTGCACACATTTTTAACATTACAAACCTAAATTCTCTACCACAGTCCGTTTACAATCATCTTTCAAGTGTACGACAGTGTTTCACATTGAAAGAATCACCAGGAGAACACTTTTAACTCCTTCGCTGTTTGCTACGACATAAGTCTTCTTTCAAAATGCTCAAGCACAAACACATTGTGGCACACGTAAACACTTAAATGCATAAAGATACACGCAGTAGTGCCTGCACTAAAGAGCTTTGGTCTGGTCAGGTGGGACTCTGCACGGATTCAGTCAGTCCTGTACGTACGAACACAGGGACTACAAGAAGAAAAGGCACCGTGGAGACAAAGAAAGAAAGGTAGAGATGGCCATGCGGGGCTGGTAATGTGAGGATGTGTGCGTGTTTTCTTGAGCTGTAGTCCAACGGTCTCGTCATGCATCATTTTCTGAGCGCTTGTCAGCCGTCAGCCTCTGTCGCTCTCGGTGCCGCTGGATGGCGCGCCAGATCCGGCAAAGGACTCCACCCCTGAGGGGAAGATGGAGAGAGGTTTGGGGTGAAAGAGAAAATTTTTGAAGGAATATACAGTTGATTCTATTTTTACTGTATTATTTTTATTTGTATTCACTCAGGACTGTTTTTATTTATGGTTATTTTTTGACAGCCACTAAGAGTAGCTTGATATGGCTTTACTGCAAGAGGGCACAAAAATGTGTAGGTACCGTAGACGTAGACAGCGGAGGTCATCTTTGGTAACGTCGCTGAGAACGTCAGTCAGTGTGTATTCCTCCATCACGAACTAGAACACAAAACAGGAACGCTGTTAGTTCAGGAATAGAAGAACAAGTGGCTCAAAAGCCTATTGACACTCTACCTTGTCTATTGTGTCTTGGTCTGCCCCCTGCTCTTTCAGCCAGTCAGTGAGCTGCTTGTCCGGCTCATGGTCCGCTGGGACGTGAAAGATGGAGGGAGGCGAAACGTCTGAAACGAGAAGCACCTGGTTTACTTTTACTGTTACAAGAAATGATCTACAGAGAGCTGATAAAGACCTCATGGATTTAGAAAGAAAAGCTTTTTGTGTGTTCCTGGATAACAACTGCACACACACGCAAAGCTGTTACTGTAACAGTACTGGAACAAAGCTGTGAAGTTAAAAGAACAAAACAAAGAGCACACTGAGAAGAGAGGCAGGAAAATCAGGCGCTTGATCAGATAATTTCCCAGTTACTAGTGTGTTTTCTTGCCAGATGTGTTTGTGCAGAAAAAAAGAAAAAGCAGCGAAACTCTCACTGTAGATTGCGACACCTTCTTCAGAGTCTTGTCTGAAGCTGGAGGTAAATTAATGGTTTGATGTAGGGGGAGGGTTGAAACTACTACACTTTGTCAGGCTACAAAACTTTGCACCCATATGAAGTGAGGAATAAGGCCGCATCCGGTTTATATGAGGGAGAAACGCTTATCGGAGCGGACTTAACCTAAGATCGTATGGATTCTGGGCACATACGGGGAGAAGGGAGAAGCACAGACGAATCCATCACAAATTCAGCCAAGTAAATAATCAATCGATCAGTTTACCTGGTGGTCTGTGTCTGACTTTGACCAGCTCCAGGTCATGTGTCCTCTGCTGAAGAGTGGCCTTCAGGACCTGCTGGTACTCCTTCTCCTTTAGCAGCAGCTCCTCCAGCAGCCTGCACCAACAGCAACGTCAGTTATGGCGGTTAATGTAGAGCCCACGGGTGTACAATGTGGACAGACAATATGATGGTATGATGAACGAGAAACCCAAGTGGAGCCACACATACACATTTTTCACTTTTTAGCTTTCGTTGTCTGTCACAGGCAGGCTGTGTTCGGTGTGTCTATCACCCCTCGTGGTTTTAAAATGGGCCTTTTTGTGATCAGGTTACCAAGAGATATGTGGAGGTTGGCTCTCCACCTCTAATGGGATCATTTCAATGCTAATTCTCCTCATTCCTAGCTATTACAGAATGTTCTGAAATTCACCCCTTGGGTTTTGTTTAGTCTTGCCACCATGCCGCCTCTAGTGAAGCATGTGGTGTCATTTGCACCTCTCTCACATACGGCATGAAAATTTTGAAGGAAGTAAACGTGACGCCAGCTGTCTTGTGATAGATCGTATGTGGCCTGCAGTCAACAAAATGTTTCCATGGTGTTCGTTCTTTTGCTGTTGTATATTTTGTCATATTTGTGCAATGGCATGTGGAAAGGTGATGTACAGTTCACTGGAAACTAATTTTGCCCTGTGGGCAATAAAGCAATAATAAACTAACTCTACTTCTACTAAAATATTTTTAGTAGCAATAACTTCTTCTTCTTCTTCTGTAACTGCTTGTCCTGCTAAAGGTTGTGTGGGGGGGTCTGCTGGAGCCTATCCCAGCTGTCATCGCGCGAGAGTTGAGGTTCACCCTGGACAGGTCGCCAGTCTATCACAGGGCTAACACAGAGAGACAGACAACCAGTCACGCTCACATGCATACCTACGGCCAGTTTAGAATCACCCATTAACCTGTGGAGCATGTCTTTGGACAGAGAGAACATGCAAACTCTACACAGAAAGGGCCGGATTCAAACCCGGAAGATTTCTTTTTAAAAATTAACTGATGCCTTGTTATGAAGAGTAGAAAACAAGTTGTCATTATGAGTATATGTTGATAGTTTCTTACTGAACTAATAAATAAGGTGGTAAGGTTTTACAGCATATCAACGCCCTGTGGAATTTAATCATGAACTGCACACATCCCCACTGCTGTGTCATTCATCATGTTTGATTGTTGACAGTCTGGGTGTGTGTCTGAGCTTGAAAGTGTTTTACAGTTTGTTTTTCAGGTGCAAGTGGAATTCGTTGATTGGAACATGGTCCCAACCGCTTTTCCGTGTCTGCTGGAAAGTTCGCCCCACCTAACCCGCAGCACAGGAAAAGCAAAACTGATGACAAAATAATTATTGTTTACACTACCTGTTGGTCTCTTGCTTGAGCCGTCCCAGCTGAGCTCCCAGTTGGTGGTGTGAGCGCTGATGCTCCTGGGAGTGGGTGGAGTTTAACGTGTTGCCTGCAAGGTGGGCGGCATCAGCTGTCGCCACGGGGTCGTCGGCGTGAGGGGCTAAAACGGGACCGAATTCCACTTCCTCTTCATCCACCTCGTCTTCCTTCTCTGCTCCTTCACACTCTGAGGCCGGGCCAAAGTGGGTCTTCAGCTCTGGAGGTCAACATCATGCTTAGACTGTCTTATCTTGAGTTTTAACCGCATGCTATAATGTGTTGTTTTGTCATAGCAGGATTTGTGCATTTAGTTATATAAATTATAATTTAAAGACAAGGCCAGGTTGCAGCTGGCCGATCCGTAGCCCACCTGGTATGAGGATGGTAATAGCAGCCTGCACAGCTCTGCGGATGATGTTATCCATGGCGAACATCCAGTGGGGTTTTATGTGATGATTCCTCAGGACCTTGTTCACCTGAAAACACCAGAGCAGATATTCATCCAATTTACACCCACTATAGTTCGTTTAACAACATAAAAAAGAATATTTTTATTATTGTCTGATAAAACTCAACAGCAATCTGTACCTCAACAATGCCACTTTTGATTTAGGGGTTTATACGAGAAGAGATATTCAACACTTTTTGAGTACCTTTAAATACCTCTCCGTTTTGCAAGTGAAACAAAATCCTTCATAGGACTTCCCATATTCGTACATATATAAGCATTATAGTGTGAATTTCTGCCTGTGTGCATTCTTACAGAGTCCTGGAAGCCAAACAGCACAAGTTGAATCTGGTTGATGGAAGTGGAGTCAAAGTCAAGGTCTAGCTTGAGCTTGGAGATGGTGGCCGCCATGACGCGCCTCTCCGGGGAATGGATGAAGTCTCTGAGGATGCAGATGATCTGCTTGATGTGATCGACAGACAGCTGGAGCTCCTCACTGCCCTACACACATTTACATTTAAAAACACAAATGCATTACAGTTTTTATTAACTACTCTGTCCAAACTGTGACTCACTATTGCAATGTAAAACCTGTTGGTGATGGAGATTCATGTGCCCGAAAGGGTCTTGAGAATTTTTTTATCAAGTATTAAGACGGGGCACTATGATTTTAGAAGATCTTGAGCGCACCCTGCTGGTAGTATGGCAGACAGCAAGGCAAGCTGCTGTTCTTGTACACTGCTGCTTTTTGACTAAACATTTTTCTCCAGTCATGCTGTTATGTCCTTGCTAAGTTAGCTTAGCTTCCAAAAGCAGAAATTAGGTCTCTTAATGTGACTTTTCGTGATCATAAGTACTTGAATAAAGTTAATATCACATGTTAGTATGTTGTAATGATGATAAGATAAGATAAGATAAGATAGGACTTTATTCATCCCCGTGGGGAAATTAGGGCGTTACAGCGGCAGGACTGTAACGCCCTAATGTCTATGTCTGTTTTACCATTATAGTGTTTTTTAAGCCAAATATATAGGAAAACTTTAATTACTGCTGTGTTTTATGCTCCAGTCAATTTGTTCTGTTACGGTTTTTCAAGGAGAGGTAGGACCCAAATGCTAGACAGTATATAATGAGGCAGGAGTTGACAAAAACTGAATTTAATTAAAAAATAAAACAAGACCAAAACAGAAAGCGCTGCTGGGACAGCGGGTATTCCAAAAACAAAAATAAAAACTTTCAAAAAGACAAGAATGTAATATAACAAGGAAACACAGGCAAACTGTGGAAAACACAAGCAAGGACAAAGGGAAAAACCGGACTATATATACACACACACACACACACACACACAAGGGCAGAGGAGACACAGGTGAAAACAATCAGGGCAGGGCAAATAATTACAAAGGTGGGAAATCACAGGACAGGAAGGTGAGGAGAAACAGGTGAAACCAATCAAGACGGGCGAGACAATCACAGAGACAGGAAACCAAGAACTTAACAAAACAAAACAGGAAACTGAAAATCATGAAACATGAACGAAACTCAAAACATGAACACAGGAATTAAAAAAACAAAACAGAAACATGACATGTTCCTTTATTCTTTTAAATAAAGACAAAATTCACAACACAGACACCTTTTCCATTAATTGATTAAGAGAACTAAATGGGGTGCTACTGCTCAGCCTTGCTGCTTTTTATCCTAGCTAACCCTGGTGATATGAAGTAGACAGGTCAAATGTGAAGCAGTGCAACTAAAGCAATGACCAGTTGCAAGGAGCAAGTAATTTACTGCAAGGAAACGCCATCCATACCGATACCATGCTAGCTCTATCTACATGCTAACAATATTTTTGTGTCCCCGCTTGTTTTCACACTGAAACACTTGGGATAGGAAATGCTACAAGAGTGTTACCTTGGCAACCAAAGCACCCACTAGAGACTGGTTTATGTGTAGACATGACTGAAATTATTCATCTAACGAGGATTATCATTTTGTCTCGTAAATAAGTAAGTCCCCACACAGTGACTTTGTGTCCTAGGTCTCCACAATGTAACACACACATGAACACACACACAGGCACACAGACCTGGATGTGGTTTTCCTTGAGGTTTGAGATAACCTTGTCCTGGTCATCATTCAGGACCTTGTACAGAATAGACCGTCTCTCACTGTCCTTCTTCAGCAGGAACAGACCGCTGTCCCTGTCCTCAGGTGAAGGGGGGACACTGCGGTCCTCCGACACTGAACCCTCATCTGGAACACTGCAACACACAAACACACACATAGCAATATAAAACAAGTCATCAAGTAAATGAAATGATTTACAACACTGTGGCGTGCCATTCAGTTTATTTACAGATACAAGCCTCTCCTGGCTACTCTGTGTGCCCAGGAAAGTGCAGAGGCAGCATGAGTCAGCGCACCGAAACGTGCATGTATGTGTGCACACTCGTGTGTCCATGGACAAGTGGTGGTGTGTGTGTGCACAGCCGCCAGGTTTGGCTTGTAAAATTATCAGACCTCATTATTTCAGAATTGTAAAAGGCAGCGGAGCACACTGTGAGCACAAGGCCACCTGCCAACCACACAAGCACACTCATGCACTCATTTCCACATTCATTCACAACTTTTCACACAATCCCGTTATTTTAATACAGGAATATTTAAAACAGTATCTTTACACAGACCTTAGTTTGCATATTTATTCATATTTTAGACACCTGAGCTCAGCCTGCAAAGATAAACTCTCAGTATCTGTTCTCAAACACACCTGAGATAGTTGGAGTTGGTGGGTTTAAGATTCTCTGAGCCAGAGCTTTTCTTCTTCTGGAAGAAAACGTCGTGTTTGGAATCACAGTCTGGACTCACGGATCCGTGTTCACTGCTGCTGCTGCCGGCGGCCTCACACTGCAGCTGGACTGGCAGAGAAATGTTATGGATGTAGTCTGAAAACACAGACATGCAGGAAACACTTGTAAACAGGATAACGAAAACTTTAAATTTATCAGGTGATTTAGTAAACTAGATAGTTTTGTCTTAACCTGATGGTTTAAATGCGATCTTGCTCTTCTTGCCCTTGGTGTTGTGCCTGACAAAGGTGTCCCTGAGCAGGTCCGAGGCGATGGCTCTCTTGTGAGGGTCAGGCTCAAAACAGCGCAGGATGAACGACTTCGCCTCCAGCGACAAAGACTCCGGGATCTCCGGGTGGATCTTAAACATGCCCACCTGCAAAACAAAGTCAAGAGACATTCTGGTAGTAAAGTGTGACAATAATAAAAAATAACATTTAAAGCCATAGTGCATAACGTTGGTCTGCCACATTTTGGCAATTGTAATTACACTGTCAGCACATTCATATGACATATGTCTACAGTCCAACAGTAACTTCTCTTCAACAACGAAAAGGAACACAAATGGTAATCCATGTTTGTCCCTATGGTTAATTATTTTTTTGGTTAGACTACTGTCCTCTGTCTGAAGTGTCTTTATTGTCTGGGACATCAGAAACTTTTCTTGGACACTATCTAGGTTCTATTTTAATGTCCCTAACCGCCAGAGAACATTTATTTTACAACAAAAACATAAGATTTAAAGCTACAGTGCAGAACTTTGACTGCCTCCTTCTGGCAGGCCACAGTAATCACACAAACAGGTCATTACATTTTAAGACATATGTCTACATGTCAACAGTGTCTTCTCTCCATCAAAGAAAAACATGGCAATCTATGTAAGCTTGTTTGTACCCTGTTTTTTTTGTTTGTTTGTTTTGGTTGACTGATGGTTGACCTTTTTTTAAAAGTAAAGTTTCTTTATTATCTGGAACATCAAAAACTTTCCGTGGATACCTTCTGGGTTCTATTTCAATCTTCTTGGCCACCATAGAAAGTTCATTCATAGAGCGCAGTTTAGATTAATGACGCTTGTTTCATCAGCTCCATCGCGCTACTTGTTGCTGTGGACTACTTTGTGTGCACCAACACCATTGCTGTGGTGTTGTCATTGCTGGTTGACATAAAAACCAAGAAACCAGATGTAAAACTGTAAAACTCTGGTATATGGCTAAATACAGGTTAACAGAAGTTCATTTATATTATTCATTTATATTATTAAGTCCTGAACTGTATCTTTAAGACATCACATAGTAAATATATAAATAACTGGACCTCATAAGTTACTAACCTTAAACATGGCTGCCTGTGGTTCCCCTAGCTCATGGAAGGGGGGTTTCCCAGTGGCCATTTCAATGATGGTACATCCCAGTGACCAGATGTCTGCCGGTGCCCCATAGCCTCGAGGACCTTTATCAATAATTTCCGGAGCCATGTACTGCAGTGTACCTGCAAGCAGAAAGACAGATAAAACAGTC
Organism: Planiliza haematocheilus; assembly: GCA_005024645.1. Classification (NCBI taxonomy): domain Eukaryota; kingdom Metazoa; phylum Chordata; class Actinopteri; order Mugiliformes; family Mugilidae; genus Planiliza; species Planiliza haematocheilus. The sequence continues at coordinate 6,611,452 of SRSE01000613.1, forward strand.
CTTTCATTTAACAGATGATATTTTACAATAAATGTCAAGAACAATCAGTGATTGGCAAATAAGACACATTGGTGTATCCAGTTAAGGACATGATACAACAATTATTTTAATCATATTAATCCAAAAAGTGTGCATAAAATAATTATATTTTACTGTATCTCTGACTATTTTATTACAAATCAGAAATTCAGAGCAGATTTAGCTTGTGTGGTCTGCTCTAACTGCTGAGGTTAACAGAGAAAGACAGTGAGAGCTATACAAAGGAAAAGTGAGCGCAGACTGGCGGACAGAGCAGAGGAGAAAAAAATAACACACTCACCTGCTAATGAAAGGTAAACACCTTTCTGCCTCTGCTTGATTAGCTAATCTGATTACACACCTTGCTGACTGCTGGAGCAGGCCAGATGGCCAATGAATGTGTATGTATCTTTGTACGCGCTTGTATGTCTGAGTGTTTCCATAGAGCCTGATAGTGGCTCTTGACATTTTGAGGGTCATTTGTTATTTACCCTCATGGTCTCAGATCGCAGCATTTCTATGACTCCATTTATGCAGCCCTGGCTGAATTACCGTCTGTTCATGTGCGAAAGATTAGGACTTGTATGTGGTCTCTCTTCTCTGTGAGCCAATACTGCAGACATCTATTTCATTTTAGAAATTAAGTTCGGTGAAATCTAGAGACATTTGAAATTTTTGAGTCTGGGCTGTTTTGTTTAAATTCTGTAAAATTCATAAAATATTATTTTTATGGAAAACAACAAAGAAATGTATTCATAAAGAACAATCAAATGAGCAGATACCTGTAAATGTTTCAGTACAGGGATTGACTCCTGCCAGACGTTTTGAGGTACCAAAGTCTGAAATCTTCAAGACGCCACTGTAGGTATTCACCAACACGTTATCACCCTAACAAAAAAATGTCCCGACATGAAAAGAGAGGTTCAGTGTTTACCCAGAAGCTGTTTTTTCATATTTAAAGCAACAATAGGTATCTTCCTATCATTAATGGAGAGCCTCAGGGCTCTACTCTTGGGCCTACAATATTAACACTTCTCAGTCTAGTGTGTATGGAAGTCTTGTTGTACCTTGATGTCTCGATGGACGATCTGGTTCTCGTGCAAGTATCTGAGCCCCTCCAGGATCTGTCTGGTGTAGAAGATGATCGTCGCTTCTTTCAGAGGGCCCCATTTCGAACGCAGCAACGCAGACAGGCTTCCTGGAGAAAGGAGACAAGGAGTGTCCAAAACCTATCATGAAATGGGAAAATGACCAAGCAGTTAGAGAGACCGCCCGGCAGCCGAGAGGTCACAAGCATCGATCTCTGAAATAGACAATGTGTCCATCATGACGTCTTATGTTGTATTTAGTATAGAACATATGTCTACTTTGCGGAAACAATGGAGTTAGGCAGATTATCTGATATATCTTGATAGTGACTCTCAGCTAAGTGTCTTTTAAATTATAGACACCAACAATTAAAAAATGGTGATTTCAGAGTCAACACAAAATAATTGTTTAATACACAGGACTCTGTCTCTGATTGATACAAACACACCTCCAGGCACTTGTTCCATGAAGATCTTGATGTATCCATTCTCAGAAACGGAGCCCAGATACTGAACAATGTTCCTGTGCTTCAGGTACTTGTGCAGAGCGATCTCTTCATGAAGTGGCTGGGAATACCTGAAAATATACACAAATAAAGACAGGTTTATTTGCATTACATTGATTGCACTATTAATGCATGTTTCGTAATGTAAACATAGAGTCTTAAGTTACTCTGCAGCTAAACAAATTACTGCCCATATAATCAAAAAAGCTTCCTGTATTTTTGTTTCACTGCAATAAATGTATAGCATGCAAGCAAACTTTAAAACTGGGAAGCAACTGTGATTTTCTTTTAACTCATACTACATGTTTTAACAAGTTTTCCTGGGAAATGATTGTGTTCCTGCAAAGATCTGCTGGGTCAATCAAGTCGTTGGATGGGCTTTATTTGGTGATAGATAGAAAAGCAACAACGGTGTTACCCTTTATCTGTGTGCTATGAATCAATCTGTTCTGAAAATTAACCTATAACCTAACCTACCTGCTGTCTCTTTCAGGGATCTCTTTGATGGCGATTCGGACCTGGTTGCTGAGGTCCCTCCCAGCATACACCACTCCATAAGTGCCCCGCCCCAGCACCACCCTGTCTCCTGTCTCATTGGTGTCATACTCATACTGTAGCATAAAAATACATTGAGAAAGATCAACTATAAGTAGCTAACGTAAAATAATACACCTTAAATAATCCCCCAGAAACATACACTGACCTCCAGAGTATCTCCATCACCTTCCCCCTCTAGCTCCACAGCATTCCCCGTACCATCAGATATCATCTCCTTCACCTTGGAGCAGAAACTGAAACACACCATCGGATACATTACACGTAATTTCAGTTCACAGCCTGCAGGTCACCATCGCACAAACAATACGAACACAGACAGACAAACAAGCAAACACAAACCTACACAGACACATCTACAGGTGTGTGTCCTCACCGACCGCACTGCTCCTCGGTGGAGAAGTAGATCTGGAAGTCGTCGGAATTATCGTGGACGTAGAGGAAGCAGCAGCGCTCGTCAAACTTACTGATACTGCAGACAAAACACGCTTAGTATGAATTAGGCTGTGAATTTATTTGCTCTTATTTGGGTGTTTCAGCAAAGAACTATTAATATCTACATTTAAACATTATTGTTTGTTTTAATCTCTCGTCAAAAAAGTTAATCCATACCTAATGCCTTTAATAGACATTGCAGTGAAGTTCCACTCATGGATTCCTTTCTGTAATAAAGCAAATGAGGTACAGTCATTTAATTCCTCATTATTTTTCACATTTTGTATTACTGTAGTGTATATTAAACCATCATCCAGTCAATGTCTTGGCGATGCTCTGACCGTTTCAGGTGGAGAAACATGCCAGATAGAGACGTTCTTCTCTTCAGCCTCGTTGTTAATTGACACATACGAGGGCTGGTAAACCTTGGTCGGCTCCAGGATCAACACCTGTCAAAGAAATGTTGTGCAGACATGTTTTGTTGCATGAGTGTTTCAACATCTCGGGCTTGTACGAGCATGAGTGTATGCTTGTACCGGAAACCGCAGTCTGTTGGTGGTGCCCTGCGTGGCCTCTACGATGATGTCCATCCAGAAGTCAAGCCTCTCTCGCTGGGGAGAATGTTCCACCGTCTGCTTCTTGAACCTCTGGATCAGCTGCAAGTTCTGCACCACCGACCGCAGGTACCTGGCAGACATTAAACCAGATCAAACTCAATGAAATCATTAAGTACAATAATTACCCATTTCTGTGTTGGTTATATTTGTGTTTTTGTGTCAGGGTTAATAAAATAAATTGGAAAAAAAGAGTAAATACTTACTTATTACTACAAGATAAAATTATGAATTTTGGCCACTAAGCCACTGTCAGAACCAAATTTCTGTCCTGCAGTGGTTGCTTTAAAAAAAATGCAGAATGGGGTGGTAAAGGGACAGTAGGTAGAGAATGGTGTCCACAAACCAGAGGGTTAGTGTTTTGATCCCAAGTGGACCACATGCTGGAGTCCTTGAGCAAGAGCATGAACCCTGTGCTGTTTGTGTGAATGAATGGGCAGATGTGTCACTGATTCAAAATTAATCAGGCACTATACTTAAGAGATGGGGTAGCTCAAAACTCAAAGCGCACATTTTGTTGGACCACTAATAAGTACTTAACTACAAAATCTGAAAGTCTACATCTATTCAAATACTGTATAAGATATTTCGTGTGGCATTTTCCATTTGCCAGTTGACATTAAGGCAGCCAGATAACAAGACAAACTTTTTCTCATATGAAATAATTAGTTATAATTACAGGGAAAGGTCTCTTTATTTCTTCTCTTTCTGTAAATTCAGTAAATGTCAAAACATAACAGTTAAGATAGTTTTAATGTGAAGTATTTACCAGAGAGGCGGCTTCAGTTTGAACAGCTTCTCAGCAGCCTGTGTAGCTTTAGGGATGTCATTAGCTAGCATGCTAACGGTGAAGAATTGGCCCACGTCCCAGTAGTTATTCATTTTCTCCAATGAACCTTTGCGCCCCAGTAGACTGTTCAGCCTCACACCTACAGAAATTAGATTATTTGAAGACAGAATCTCATTGAAAAAGATTTACTGCTAGCTTGTTTCTGCTTTAGACACATTACAACACATGTAGGACTTCAAGATGCTAACAGCAGTTTTTAAGTCTAACCGAAGCCAGAACATATTATGATTACCAATTTGAATCTTATGAATGAGAACAGGTGCAGTGAAAATCCTGCGGGACTGGAAGGCTAATTACATGCACAAATATTTAGTTTTCAGGCTGGCGCCCTGGCTCGTGAGTCCATTGAAATTAAATTAGAAGGAGTATCAGGTCACCTATTTTTCTCAGCTCAATGGAGTTCTCAAACTGCTGGCCAGCAACAATGAGGAGCACAGCTAGGTTGATACCAGAGTAAAGAGTCGGCTGTAGCTCGAACCCCTTCCTGTACCTGCAGGTGGTAAAGGATACACACACATAAATAAACAGAGAGAAATAATTAGATGAATAAAAGATGAGTTTATTCCTTTGTGTGTGTTCTTTTCACCACTGTATGGCGTTGTCTCTGTTTTTAGTGTCTTTGCAGTCTGAGTCGAGGAAAATGTCCTTGTAGATTCGTCCACAAAGGCAAAACATGTCCGGGGCTGGATGCTCGCAGGACTGCAACACCTGCAGCATTACTCTGAGGGCCTGCTCTCTGTCTCCAGGACTGTTCCTCCTGCACACATAGAAAACATTTTTTTATTGTGAAATGTGGATTGTACAATTTCACTACACAGTGGGAATATTATTAAAAATATTTTAAATAACATGAAAATGTGAGTAGCTATCAAAGGTTACTCACTGTTGGCAAGAGTTTGACATTATCTCTACCATGGTGCAGTTTAACTCCCTCATTATGTTATGTTAAGGCTTAGCTGTAGCTGTATCCTCTTGCTAGCTTAACTTTGGTATGTCTCCTGCTTTTGCCGTGACGTTACTGTTTTCATGGAAAATGTATACTGTATCTGGCACACAATGTAATGGTAAATAAAATGTGCATCATGATATCAGTGAAGTCCATCTAATGTTGTATTTAATAAGTAAAAGTAACGATAAATATAAAGCCCGTGAGTTTGAATGCGGCTGCTTTGCACCTGTTAAGAGCGAAGGCGTAGTGGAACTGGATCATAGGCTGGGTGGCTAGATCACAAGTCGGCAGCATCTCCAGAGTCTGCACTAGCTTCACCATAGCATCGTAATCCTGGTGATCAGATAAACACAAGCGATGGCATGCTAGTTCTAAACTCGATGGCAAACGATGCTGGGGATGTTTTCGTACCTGTATGTCTCTGTAGGAAAAAAGCAGGTTCATCACAATGTCCTGCGTTAAGACCTCTGTGTTGTCTATTCTGAGTTTGATGCGGGAAAGCTCCTTGGCCAGCTCCTCTCCCTGGTACTTCTCCCTGGCCTTCCTGATGTCGTTGAGAAGGGTGTCCTTAAAGGAAGCACTGCATGTAGATGGTGAGATGAAGAAGGACAATTTCAGGGTAGGTTTTTTGTTTTGCAAAAATCTACCTAAAGTGCTGCAATAAAATAGTCACTGACGATGATGTTAATCAAAACAAAGTTGGCCACATAAAATTTAAAAGTATGAAAAAAAAATCTACAATTAATTAAAATTCCAAAAATTAGAGTGGGCTTGATGAATTTGCAAATAATCACATGCCATTCAGAGCTTTTATTAAAGTTCATTAGATTGCTGAAATCGAGTGAGGACTTTAATTCTTAACTTAAAACTTTACTTAATAAATTATGATGTAATGACTCTCAATATCAAAACTCTACCTACATGCAAAAGCAGATAATCTGAAGTGGGGGCTACTGGGCTACTGCCACCTGCTGGTAAGGAGAGTTATTTCCTTGCACACAGGCACAGAATGAATGCGCCAGCCGCCATTGGCTCTTTTTTCTTATGATTATGAGTAGCAGACAAATCAAAAGGTAAATGTTTATGCAGGGTTTGTGTAATAGAGAATTGTGTGATACTTTTACTCGAGTAAATTATCTTAATACTACCCTCACTAGAGTAAAATTGCTTAAAAGGCTCAAAATATGCTCCATTAAAGTAATGTTTTAAAAGATTGACACGTTTATGTTGCCGTCTCACCAGGATGTTACATGGATGTCCTTCAGCAGGCTGGTGAAACGGTCCGTCAGGGGCACGCACAGTGGCCCCAGCAGGTTGTCCCAGCTGGGCTGCATGTACTCGCTAGCCCTGCGCTGGGCGTCACTTTCGCAGCACATGTACTCATGGTTAGGAGTCACTATGTAGGGGATGAAGTAGTAGTTACCGCTGGATGCCTAGAAAGAGAGGAGAAGGCTGATTTAATTATAATTAAAGATAAAACAGACTGCTTGAAGTTGAGGTGATGAGGTGCTTTTAAAAGTCAAGTGTAGCTGAGTGCTGTTATATATCAAAGTAAGCACACATGCTGGAGACTGATGCCAGGTGTAAAAGGATTCCAGGAAGGAGGAATTAAGAGTCACACTAAGCTGATCAAAGACCATCAAAGCCAATCTGCTGAAATCATAAGCTAAATGGCCAATGTGGAAAATAAAATTAAAATGGCAATGTATTCTCTTAACATGCAGCATACAGTTTAAACTGCTGGTCATTCTCTTTCTTTGCATCTTCAGCACATAGTTTTAAGTGATATCTGTCATCTTATGTTGGTAATTTCATATTTTCTGTGTTTATTATTCCCATGTATTTAGTTAGAGTGATCCATCTGTTGCACTAGCAGGTCAGTTTGACCCACTCTGTGTCAAGAGACCATTAAATCCAACACATCATCTTTCCAGTCTCTCATGGGAAAAGGTCTTATCTCTCAGTTCTCACAGAAAAAGACAGATGTCTCCATAATGAGATTGTATTGTTAAGGTGAAAAAATTGCCTCTGCTCTCTTCTACCAGTTACACAGATCCCAGGAAGATGCACTGTATTTTCAGTGACCAAACCGTCACAGCAGCAGTCCCTTTTCAACAAAATCTAAGCTTAGTCATCTTTAGGGCTGACCTATAATAACTGATGTATTTGGTCAGTTATTGCAAGTTGACAACGGGTTACAACTTTTTGGTCCATCCACAAGCGATGTCACAATTTGCCTTTGTAGTCTGTACAACACAAATCTTGTCTGGTAACAGTCCTGACGCCCATTTTAGAGCGTCTGGTTATTGGTAAAATTTATCCAGATTTTCGAATACATTCTTGCTACCAAATCTTCAGCTAACTGTCTCTTTCTGCTGTTTGCTGGTGAGAAGGTGTAGTGCCAGTCTCAGCTTCTGTCTATCTACAAAAATGGCACCATGAGAGTTAACAGTATTTACACTCACATTCACAAAGCTACCAACTCTGCCATGTCTGAAACCTTCAATGGCTTTGTGAGTTGCACATTGTTAGGGGATTAAATGTGTTATTCACACAACATCCCGTGGGGAAGCTGTTGTTATTCAGCCTGACCTTGTTAGTATTACTATATCAGTCCATGAGGAAATCTCCCAGCATGCTTTGGTGCATGCCCGGTACCTACTTTATTCCGCAGCCCAGTCCCCCTGTATTCAGGAGGCAACTGAACCCAAGGAAAACGTAACACTGGAGGACGAGCCACCTACTCCACACACACAAACACACGCATATATACACACAAAAACGGCATACACATTAAACATCAGTTTCTAAGAAAACCAGGAGTCAATTATCTTCAATTCTATTACAGGAACCCGTGTGAGCAAGAAAGGACTGACAGTGTGAAAGCATGTAGGTATGCGGTCCTGCCTGCATTGCTGCACAAGGAGACGTAAAGCACTTGTCACGAATGTTACTCCAGGGATAGTAAGCAAAGAAAATCATTGTCGTACATTCATAAATCACTGTGAAACACACACATACACTTACTGTGTTTTTCTGGGCCACCATGTCCTGCAATAAGATAAAACAGAGTATGTGAGAATGTGTCTCAAGGCTGTGCAGCAGAGCCACGGAGTGTATTCTGGCCACATTACTACTACACACACATGTGCACACACACACAGACACACACACTGGTCCGTAAATAACTTAGTGGATCACTTTGTTCAAAGGAGGTGTGGAGGAATGGCATTCTTGAAATCTGATTACATGCACTGGACTTTCAAAAAGGCACGAGTACCTTTAGTGACTGTGCAGTGTCGGGGTCAGTGTCATGGTACAGGATGACGTTGTTGGCCATGTCGAAGCTCTCTCGAACGCCGAGGTGATAAAACAAGGAGGGCTGCCGGCACACATCGCTCATGTCCACAACAGCAATGTCTGGAACAAGGAAGTGATGGTGGTGACAACATGAAGACATGTCTCATATTTTAAAAGTATAGTTTAGAGAAGTGACACGTGAACAAGGAATCTAAGTCCAAGTTGAAATTCATCTGCCATTGAGACTGACTCTAAACATTGACCTCATTAAATGTAGGACTTAAGTGTTTCTTAGAGGGATTTAAAAAGGGCATTAGTTTTTAATTCACTGAGAATTCCAAGAAACAACACTCACCCACTTTACCTGTGGCAATGATACAATGACGTGAGTTTCTGCAAAGATTACAAGCATGGGCAAGTGGTGCAGACACGCAGAACCACATTTTTCTGCTAAAGCAGCTTTCATCTAGGCCCAGTAATTGTGTACACATAGTCTAGCCAGGTACAGTACTCCCTGAAATAAAATGAAATGCCACTGGAGGTTCACAAGAGGAGTCCACAGTCATGCTAGTGCCTCTACAAGGCTGCCCTGAGCTACATTTTGAGCTAAACACTAATATAAGCATTTATTCTGGTGTTTTCCAGCATTCACCATCATAAGTTAACAAGTTAACAAGAAACATGATTATTCTTGTAGGAACTGGTCTAAATGGTCTGGTATTAATGTGACATTTTGATAATGGCAATAAATGAAAAATCATGTGTTTACCAAAATTATTGCTAATCACCAATATTTTATGGAATGGTAACAGCAGAAGTAAAGCCAGCGTTACCAAAGTCATTACAATCCACCCTCTAGGCTTTACAGAAATTGTTGCCAACCCATGAAGTCAGCGTATAGATATTTCACTGAATAGATAAAGCTCTACTGCTGTGTTGGCACTAGAGGAAATGCCAAGGCATTGCCAAATTAATCTGCATTTATACTCTGTCCTTAGGCAGAAATAAAATATTTTATTGGATAAATGCAAACCATGGCCAATGACTGTAAAAAGAAATTGCCAAATGTCTTCTCTGACGCCTCAAACGTCAGCCTTGTAATGGCACTTTAGGAAAATCTCATCATAGTAATCAAATGTAGGTCAGGAAAAACCTTGCATGTGTACCTGCAAGCTATTAGCATCTTATGGCAAACATTTACTTCCCAAACCAGCTATGGATATTTTGTAGACAACATACAAACATGAATATTTTTATTTTTATATTTTTATTTTTGGTGGAAACACTCAAAAAGCTGAATGGGTTGAATCCTCTGAGGATAATGAATATCTGTTCATTTCATTAAAATCCATCCTGTTTCAACATAATAAACTGTATAACAGTGATGCATGAGATTAGCGATGTAACAACCATTTACCACTGTAACATGTCATGGCAGGAAAACCACAGATGGAATCAAAAACATCCACAACGTCTTAATTGCTCTGTGTCACAGTTTAGGAAACTTTAATGGTGCGCAACAGTATTTATCTCATCTATGTCTGTGACTGGTGATGACCGTGAGAAACCAGTAGAATATTCCTATCAACTGGCTTTTTCTTTTTTTAAACTTGCCACATATTGTTTTTGTCTCCAGATTCTCCAGACCTGCTGGAAATGTCTGTGTAACTAAGATGACTATCTCTCATCTTTGGCAGAAGAGTGGACGGAATCACAGCCTGGTATAAATAGCTGGTAAATAAAGGCTTTCCAGTGGAGCTCTGGTTACTCTGCCCTGATCAGAACAGATCTATAAAAGGTGTCAGCTTTCCACGATGAAGACAGAATGATGAATCACTTAACTGAAAAACTAGCAGGGAAACGGGGATGACTGCTCATTCGAGGAAATGAAGGCGCTGGGGTTACACATGGTCAGGTTATAATGAGTAGTATGTCTGCATGTGGTAATTTCATTATGGGTAACAGTGGTAAATTGAGTTACTAAATAAAGATGTAATTTCAAGAACTGACATTAAACATAGAGCGCTTTAGAGGACAAAGTTCATCCTTAAATCCTTTGGTAATAAATAACTGCTAAATGAGAAGAGTAAATTGAAGTTCAATGATAATAACAATAAAGTGTGAAATCTGAATCTTATATTATTATTATTAATATTTCGTCTTTGAAAGTTAAAGTATTTAAAAAACATGTACCAACCCATGATCCTGTTTCCACCCAACGTTACTTTCTTAAATTAAGCTTTATTTGGGTGTGTCCATTAAATGTTCAAGGTTCTGTACACATTTTTGCCACATTTTTTTCAGAATAAATGCATGTAGAAACTGAAATCTTGTTTTGACAACTTGACAAAAAAGTTATAGTATTTAAAAAAATAATACGCTTCTATATCTTTATGTTCATAATGAGACAGCCCCCCCCCCCCCCCCCGACTTTTGGTTTCTTCTACTTGAAGAGCTCTGTGGTAACCATGGTAACCGTAGAGCGCTTGCTTGAGCCTTGTGGTAGATGTTTCCTAAAAATCTTAGCTAGCCGTGTCGTTGACCGCAGAATAGGGAACAACTAGTCTTTGCTCGAAAACGAATGGACGTTTGTTATTTCGTAATTTACCCAAAGTTTCAAAACTGACAAGTTTAAAGTGACTTTAGTGGAACCGCCAAGTAAGCTAACATTCGTGTTAGCATCTATTTTTAGCAGCTAAGCTAACGTTTTCTGAAGAGGGGACGGGCAAAAGTTAGACAATGTAAGTAAAAGTACGTACATGTTGAGAAGGCAAACTTTGTTTAATAAATGTTTGCCAGCTACCTTGTCCCTAAAAAAAATGTTCACTTTTGTTTACGAAGAAGAACCAAATCATTTAAAGTTAAGGTGTGCCGAACTTGTTGCATTTATGTGGTGGATTTTAACATTTTTTTGTTGAAAGATAATGGATTAGGTCATTTACAGGTTGTATTGTATTGTAGTGTGAGTAATAAGTCACTGACATTGAACTGTAACATACCTGCATCGTAGAAACTGTCCAACACTGATGTTTCTCCAAAGTCCAGTCTCCCGAAGGTGACGGTGGTGAGCAGGGCGCTCTCCGAGTCGCAGGCTCTCTGCAGACACTGCAGCGCTCCGGACTCCGGGCTGCTGGCCATCACCGACTTCAGCCCGTCGTTCAGGACATACACGACTCGCAGGGAGCGCTGCTTTGCCGGTGGACAAGGGCTGGACACGTCGGCCCTCTCCCGGTCCCTGTCCCGCTCCAGTACGCACACCCCTGCGCAGTGCTCTCCTCCCATGTCCGCGACTTGTGCGTTCTGTCCCGGTTCCATAGCGCAAACCCGGAAAGTGTCTCTGCTTTATTTATCCCCTTCGCTGTCCACCTCTCCCCCCTCTTTATTCTGTCTGCTCCTCCGTCTTGTCCTCCTCTCGCTCACGGGTGGCGCACCTGTCGTCGCTGGAGAGGAGCGCGTCTGAGTTTGTCCTCCCGCATCTCCGCCTCATTAACTCACATCATCGGCCGATTATCTCGCACCCATGAACCAGACTAGATCAGACTAGATCCCCGAGAGAGAGGAGGAGGAAATGTGGAGAGAGGGAGGAGAGACAAATTGATCCAAAAGTTATATTTGTTTGGCACTGGTTTAAATTTACAGACTGGGATAGCGCTACTATAGCAGGATAAACTCAGGTCCTGGTCCAAGTACGTATGAAATATTATCACCATGTGTCTGGTTGTCTAAATATATAACTGTGTGTCCTTTTGGTCCCTTCCTCCGCCCAGCTTGCACAGCAGCCAAGTTATTCTCAGCTATGTTTTTAACAACAAAGAAAGTCAACTTCCAGGCTTTCTAGCCTTGAACATATGTAAGTTGTATTGGCTCGTTTTATTCTTGTTTTTCAATACAGTCTCACAAATAGGGTTATTTTGTAGTTTGCCCATCATAGATAATTGAGACTATGTGGTATTATGTATGAGTACCAGGTGTTGAAACTGGACTGCGTGACTGCCAGAGGCTATTTATCACACTCGGTCATAGAGGGACAGAGGCTACAGATCTGCGTACCCAAATTAACCCCTGAGCCTGGTCTTACACTTATCTAATTACATATATATACATATTGTAATAATCTTGACATTTGTGGAGACACATCTCTTTAAATCTGCATTCATTTTTGTTTAGCTAAGAAGCTAAGAAGAATACAGCGACTTTTGACATTTAATCAGAAATATGCTGAAACAAACAACAACGCTCCCAAAGGCGAGACAAAAAACAAACAAAAAAGTTACGTAAACCTGAGTATAGCTTTAACCTTTTTTTCAGTGTGTTCACCTCTTTATTTTATTTCACCGTTTTCAGGTAAGCAGCAGGTAAATGTATTGTTTTGTCACACTTTAATGCTCCAAATCATCTCATGTATCGCCACATCTGTGGTTTTAAGTTACATATCCTGCTTTTGCAGAAATCCTGCAATGGTTTCAGTTGCCGTTAAGACTTCATTAAGACTTCCCTTTTTGTACACTGACCTTCAGTGACCTGAGAGCAAGAGCATAATGATCATACACAATGTTCTGTATAAAAGCACAAAATATCCACACATACAGTACATAATAGCATCTTTATTACACTGAAATATAAAAGTATATATATTTATCACTATCCCGGAGAGAAAGGACCAAGTCAAGAAAACAACTTGTTGCCTCAGTCGTAGCAGTTTTCTCGTTGTCATACGAAAGACAGAAAAGAAAAGAAATAAAAGATTTGGAATCAAAAACAGGAAGGCCACAGTGACGGGTTGCCATAGATTCTGTGCACATATAAGGAAGGGAGGCAAACAGCCGTACATGCTACCATACAACCATACACATGCTCGCACACATTTGAATCTTCCTTCACCTGTGAGGACCTTTCAATGACTACATTCCTCAAACCCTGTTCTTAACATCACCATATTTAGGGAAGTTTCTTCAGCTTTATAAAGTCAGGGAGTAAAAGTGCAAAAACAAAACAAAAAAACCCCCAATACATTTAACTTGATATATGTGTTTGTAAGATGTTAATTTGCCAAATATCATAGAGCAGTTTTCAGTTTTGTTGAGGGAATAATTTGTGATTTGAATGGATACCACTTAGCTTAAGCTAAGCTCAACTTAACAGAGAAAACACCTAGCCTTGCTCAGTTAAAACCCCCAAATAATTTAGAAAGAAATACCTAAACACGTGAGACATCAGAATCCACTAACGAGGCATACAAGGGAAGACATCAGAACTGCCTGAGAATTGTCGTTTTTTTCTTCTATATTAAAGTAATTCACTGATAGTTTCAGTTCTTACAACAACTGTACATGGCAAAATGAAACTGTTAATAGATAATTCGACAAACTCCATTTTCCATACGTGTGTGTGTGTGTGTGTGTACAATTTAAATTATATATTGTGTGTTTATTTATTACCATGGTACGGAGTCAAGCTAACCGTTTCCCTTCATTTCAGTCAAGCTAAGCTAACTGACTGTTGACAAGTCTTTCCCTGATGTCCTACTACTCCTTTAAATAGCACCTACATTATTACTCCCTAATATGTCAGATGTTTTTTTTCTAATTAAGCTGGTAAGGTGAGCTGTCATGTGCTTGCACATTTAACCTTCTCAGATGTGTAATATATGACTGCAGTTAAAAAAATATCCAAGGTTAGGGAATACCAGTATACCCCAATGCTACTGCTACTGAAAATGGTTAATGCTTCAGAATCATCTGCCCGCAGTGTATTTTAGAAATATTGAGCACAGCAAGAGCTTTGTTTATAATTGAAATATGAACCTTTTATAGGGAAACCTGCACCTGTCATCTATACTATTATTACAAACACCTATGCACAATCATCCATTGCGTAAGAATTTGGTATTTTGAACTCTAAATTATGTGAGAATAATACAATATGGTTTTAAGAGAAATACTGAAATACATGTTACTGTGCATGGTTGTTACACCTATAATCCTTTTGAAGAAGTCAGTTTTCCAATAATATAACACATTTCAAACCAAATGTCTAGGAACTTTCCAAGGATCCAAATGTTCCTTCATTTGTTTCCGCTGTGGTCTAAAGCCCTGTGACGACTGGATAAATTAGTCACTGCAACGTCAAAACCCTTGAGACATTTTTAAGGGTCTGGATGTCATTAGCTGCATTAATGCTTAACAAGACCTGGACTTTGTTGTTGGACCCACTGTCTGAGGTCTTGTTCTGTAGCTTTGTGTTGTGTTAAACCGTAACAAACAAAAACTACACAAACTATGTTTCAGCTACATGATTCTCTATAAGAAACCAGTTTCTCAGTCCTGGGAAATTACCTGCTGTTTTTCCCCTAAGTGTCCCTAATATGAAAATGTTTAACTATAGTCCTCACGTGGATGGAAAACACACACACACACACACACACAAACACACACACACACAGATAAGAGGCGAAGGCCGCAGAGTGGACGCAGAACAGCACAGAGGTCATCTGAACTGACCGGGCTACGGAGGTCAAAGTTTCCTTCAAACATAAAGTACCAGTGGGGTCGCCGCGGCAGCCACGGCTCTGTATCATCGTTCTGTAACCGTGGCAACACGCAGCGACGGGCCGTGGTCAGTCAGTACCAGTGGCACAGCAAGCTTTGAAAAGATAGCAGTAAACTGAACAGAAAAGCCTCTTTTAGAAGAAACGTAAAGAAGTAAACACAGGATAAGGCGGCGTTGAAGTGGGGGGAAGGTGGCTGATTCCATGGTGCTGAACAGTTGCTGATCGCAATGATCATTTGGCACAAACATTGTTTTGGCTGAAGTGTCTCGGCCAACAGTGAGAATGTTTCTTTCAAACGATGGCCTTCGATGTGGCGATCAGAGCATGGCGATGAGGATGCTTCATTTCGACAGGCTCTTCTTTATGTGCTCTACTTCCACCTGTCAGGCAAAGTCACACATTTAGTACTGTTAGCTGATTTCACGAACAATTAAAGACATTTATTACCATTATATGCATCAAAAAGCAGCTCCTGCCAAATCTGTTGTCGCAATACCATGGTAAGAATACCATAACATTTATCACTTTGGAAGTTTTGGCTGGAAAGACAACTACTTAAGTATTGAGGAAATGAAAAATGAACTCTATGGTCTGATGCTGTTAATCACGTTTAATCCGGATTAAAGAGCAGTGGGCCTGGGATTGACAATGTGCAGTAATTAAAACACTGACTTGCTTAGCGAAGCAGTCGACTAGTTCCTAGCTCTTTATGGAAAGCATGGTCAGTGCGTTCAGACAATTCTGACTCATTGTGCTTTACAGAAGTATCTTGATTGCTAACTGGCTACCAGACCACATAAGTCGAAAACATCTTAGTGATTGACCTTGCAGAAGTGATTGAAATTGCTTTGCGCGGTGTCTGCAGTAAAAAGAAAAAAAAAAGACCTGACCATGAAAGTCTGTGAGCCAAACACTGTTGTTGAATATAATACAAAAAAATCCATTTCATTCTCCTTTTGGTGTGGCGTTGTCTAATCACACCAATGGAGAAACCGCCCATGATTAACAGTGTTAATTTCTTAAGATGGTACGCCTGTGTATTATTATTTGCACTAATGATGTAATATGTTGAAAACGCGGACATTAGCGTTTACTCTATACATGTATTGTTTACACAGTCATGATTATTCCATCCACTCTCTCCACCCCCCTTCACTCGTTCCTGATCTCACCTGTAAACTAAGACGTATCTTCTTCTCTTCGTCCAGCGCGTTGGACAGCTGTTTCATCTCCTGCCTGAAGTGAACCAACACAAACAGATCAGGCTTGTGCTTACACACAAACTGTAAAACCCCACACAAGGCCCACACTCACCTGTGCTGGTTCTTCAGCAGGTCTATGGAGGCCCTCAGCTCTCTCAGCTGGTTCCTGAGATCCTCAAGCGTTGTAGCGGCCAGCGGCAAGTGTCGGAGCTCGGGGGACGGGCTCAGACCCGAGGAGGAAGACGGGGAGGCGGGACGATGGGCAGAGTTTGGTGGGGCTAGGACCGAGGGCTTGGCAGGCAGCGGTGCTTTACCGTCAAGTACCTGAAGCAAAAAAGAATGTGCTTCAAGAAAAAACATCTACAGTTGTTCTCCCCAGTCATGTTATATTTAATAAATATATTTGTTATTATTATTCATCTGCTTTTATAAAGCAACTAAACCTGTTAATTTTCTAAATCGCATGGCACCCTCAGGTGACACAGTCCTCAGGTCACAAATACAGCTGTAACCTGACTCAGGAATATGAATATGTGAACTTTGGCGCCATCTGTTGGATGAAATAAAAAAGTGTGAATGTGCTCTTACAGAAACATTCCCTTTTCTCAGGGAAACCTCCACAGATCTGGTGGAGATGGGCTCGTGCTCCTCCTTCCCTCTCTCCTTGTCCTTCCTCTCCTCCACTGCAGGGGAGTCCAGGTCTATGATGGACAGAGACGACTGCAAGAGAGAGAAGTGTGTCAGCCATCCAGATTTAAAACTTAAAGCTGATGGCCAACAAAAACAAGACAGTAAGTAAAAGACTAATTATCCTAGTAAGCAGCTAAGAAGGAAATTAAGGCAAAACTGTGCAATAATAGATCAGTACATAAATAATAAATAATACCAGCGTGTGCGCTTTTAGTGGCAGAGAGAGGTTTCACAGCTCGTTTCAAAACATGTATCATATATCCAAGTCATGATGCGCACGCACAACAAACTGCAGTTTGTGGTTCTGACAGAGCAGTAAGTTGAGATCCATTAGAGACGTGTTGGTATTTAATACCACACATACTTTAAGCTTAGAGACATTTTACAGCCATTATCACAGCCGCTGTCTCTAATCGATCTGCATGCTAATGCAAGGTCAGTTTGAGTATTCCCAAACATTTTCTCATCTACTCTTCTGCTTTAGTTTTTTCCTCACCAAGTATTGTAAAGTTACAAAAAGTTATTGCGCCACATGTTCTGTTTTGTTTGCAACCATTTCCCCATCAGATCATGAGAGGCTGCATTCAGTGCTTGTTTGTGTTGTGCTGTGATTTTCAAATCTTGCTGTGCGTGTACGTTTAAAGACAGATGAAAGACTGTGTTTAGCTTCTCAATAGCAGAGGGTGTGGCTGGATTTATGACCTATACTGCACACCGCCACCAGGGGGCGACTCAGGTATTTTGGATTCAGTTCCGGGGAGATTTAAAGACTAAAAAAAAGAAACACTCACAGGTGTGATGATCTGTGAACGAGGCCGTCGGTCCGTGACTCTCGGCCGTGACGCTGTCGGATGATTCAGCTTCTCTGTTGATGAGACGACCACATCCAAGTCGATATCTGTGCAGACACACACCACAAACACACAAACTTAATTCACACACATGCAGACACAAAGAGGAAGCGGCCTGACACCGTAACGCGATCTCATTGGTCGATGCTCCTGTCAGACAAACTCACCGGTGTCATGTGACCTGTCAGGGGCAGAATCTGGTGTCGAAGCCCCGCCCTCAGACTTGGGGCTTTCACTCCTGAGCAGGTAAACCATACAACAACGTTAGGCCCGGTACGCTCAGGGATGTGTCGATGTTTTCTAAGAGTGTGTGTTTGTGCGTGTGTGTGTGTGTACTGACGCTAATGTGGGCGGTCTCTCAGGACGCCGCGGGGGGTGGGAGGAAGAGGAGGAGCTTGACTTTGGGGGGAGGGGTTTCTTGGGAAGGAGAGATGGGAGGGAGGGCTTGGGGATGTCTCCAACCTTCACCTCTTCACCTACACACAAATATACACACACACAAAATCATACAACCAGAAAAGAAACTTACAGACTTGAACACACAAGTGTGACACACACATAAGTGACTCATTAGGAGAGGGGAAGGTAGCGGGAATCGAGCTGCAGCTGCAGAAGTGAACCACATCTGACCTTTAAGGAGGAATAAAAGTGGCAGCAGAGTAAAGAGGTGAGGTTTAAAGATGCTTGAAGGCCTCAGGGGGAAAAAAGTAAAAGCGACAAATGTGGGACACAGAGCACAAAGAGGATTAAAAGGATCAGGCATCAAGGTGCTGGCGCAGTATTTATGAGAGATTTGAACGTCCATTGAAACATGAGCCAAGCACTGAAACCTGCTTCTGAATATTTAATTTCAATGAACGCTGCTTCATGTTCCGTGAAATGAGGATGTGATGAATTTACACTTGCACTAAAGGTTTAAAGGCCCAACCCTCCAGTCTATATTCAGATATTTAATATTGCTCTTAATTTGTGCCTCATAAATAAAGATTATGATTAAAATGGTTAAATGGTTAATGGAGACTGAGCTCGAACTAGCGGCAACCTCAGAAGATAAAACAATTAAATTCTTAGTGCCAAAAACTGCAGTTCCTCAAATGTCCACTTGAGGCTGGCTCAAAAAGTGAGTCAACAGCCTGGAACGAAATAACAAGATGCAGATGATGAACAAATATTTATCTTAATCATAAAAAATGATAAGAGATTTTTTTTTTCATCTGTAGATTAAGTAGTAGTAAACAGTAAACCCTTGGCACACCCTCTCTAACTAGAGAGGATTGATGAAAATCTAAAAAGAGAGGGATTGCTTCGTGCCACTGTCAAATAATGAGGTTACTGTGGAGACAGATAGGGACGTCTGTCTCTCAACAGCAGTAATGTCGCTGCCACATAAACCACAGTCCCCATGGTTTCCTGTTGCAGGCAGACTCCTGTTGATTCGCTTCTTCAATCAAAGCTCTTTTATCCTGCACAACAAAGGACGAAAAATCGTGCTGTTCCGTGTTTCAATGTCTGGCCTTGACAGAGACCTGCCCTTGAGATGTGAAGCAGCAGGATTTAAAAGATTAAGAAATTATTAAGCATGTTAGTTAGAGCTGCTGGCCAATCGAAGCAGGCCCGCGGAGGAGTTTACCTCGATCCTGGTCTCTCTGTGGAAGATGTTCAGGACGCTCAGGAGGAACTTTCTTGACCTCGGGCTTTTTCTCTACAGGTCAGAGTTGACAGGTTTCTGATTTTTGATTTTCGTCCTTCTCTTTCTCTCTCAGACCAAAAACAAAAAAAGAGTAGTGAGCCTGAGTTACCTGCGGTGTGTTTACCCGACGGCGCACTCGGGGGAGGTGGTTTCTTTGGTCTCTGCAAACACAAGAAGAAGTGTCACAAAATTGTGAGACGGTTTCGACACGTCAAATTAAAGGAACAGCTATTGTTATGTGTGTCAAAATCACCTCTTTCTCCACTTCTAGCAGCTTCACAAAGTTATCAGGGAAGACACCTTGCCTTCCTCCGATTTCCCCCATCCACCAGCCCGCATCAGCACATTCCTGAACAAAACAGAAAGAGTTTCTGAGAGTTAAGACTCCGGCGTTTCGCTAAGACGCCTGCAAATGCTGCAAAAATGAGGCGCCCACACGTACACCACACATACCTTGGTGATGATGTTGATGATATCCCCCTCCTTGATCGTCAGCTCGTCTTCATTTTGTGCTTCGTATGGGAAGAGGACTTTACACTGCTCTCGCCCTGACAGCCAATCAAAGCAAAGACAACGTCAGACAAAAACCCAGCAGAGCAAAAGTGCAGCATGAAAGTGAGAAACAGGAGAGTGAAAAGGCTTTGGGCAAAGTTTATACACGTTTGTTTGATAATGTACCACAAAGGTTCCCCTTTTTATATGTTTTTGCAAAAAAAGTCTTTTGAAATTCAGAATTCTCCCCGCACCTAAACGGACCGGTGGGGCATCTTAATGATATACTGTACTAGTCTGAAAGGAAACCTGCGTGAAAGGTACGAAATTATTGTTTATATTGAATTACTTTATGCAGATTTACTTGTTTCATTGTTGGAAACCTATTAATAACCCATATTTTTGTGCACCTCTGTATAAGAGCAGCGGTGCATCTTCTCACCTTTGGCTTTGCTGTCGGGTTCAGTCTTCATACTTTCGGCTGCAGCACTCGCCGCTTTCCCCTCGTTGACCTGAACGACAGACAGACGAAAGAAAACCTTTAGTTTGACATGTCACCACTCTCACAGCAGATAGCAACATATTGTGCTGTTTGTTTTGGCATGCGATTGTTATTTTCTTGCTTTTTATCCGTGCTTAATTTTTAATGTTTGTGTCACTTTGATCACTAAATTTGAACAGACTCAAATAAATAGGTGAAAAGAGAGTAACGACAAAAACATCGACAAAACCACTGGATTTCTGAAGAGCAGTTTTGAATCTCAAAGTGGGCAGGCATGGCAGTCACGGTCTTGGTTGTGGTAGGCTGAATGAAGCCAGGTTGCTGAAATATGACCACTAAATCAATGCTACCATGATAGCTGAGCTAGGCTAAGTGCTTTTTCATGTTGCTAGCATCCAGCTACTGCTCGTTTTTTTTTTTTTTTCTTGCTGTCAGAGGTAAGACAATTTGTCAAATGTGACTCAACGGGGAATAGCACTAGGGTATCATAACAAAATATTGGTGAAATGAACGAGTTTCGCAGCAGATAATGCGTTATTTGGATGCTGTGAGTAAACGATCGTATTTCATGCCAGAAATAAGGTCCAGGTTGTAAAAAACTGTAATTCCCCTTTAAGGCAAACTGGTGGTCGATCAAAGCGATTAACAACATGACAGAAAGAGAATTACTCAAACAAAACTGTGCATAAATGTGCATAAAACACATTTTGCTAATTACTTGGTAGAAAATAAAACGACACTCCGAAGAAAACAATTATATTGAAATAATTTTTCCCCTGTGGACAACTTCATCCTCACCATCTAATTAGAGAGGATGAGATCAGATTCAGCTAAAAGAACAACAAGCTGACTTGCTGACAAAGTGTGTGTGTGTTACAGTGTGTGTGTGTGGTGTGGGTGCTGTAAAAGCAGCCGTTGTGTCCCAGCTGGAGTGCATCCCTCCACGGTGTTTGTGGAACCAGGGTGGCTCTTCCACAGGAAAACACACACAGCACTCGGTCTGTCTGAACACACACAGAGCTCTGTTCGGTCGGGAGAAACCGCACCGCCTCCCCCCTTCTCTCCCCCGCCTCCCTAATGAGACCCATGTGGAGCCACGAGGACTGAGACATCATCACAAGCTTTGTGTGTTCTCTTATCAGAAGCTGCTCGGGCTCAAATGGACGACAGGAATTCATATTTTTAAAAATATCCATACCACACAGGATCTCTTGGTGCAAAATACAACTTTTTACATACAAATATATCCAATCTTCGCTATATAGCAGCATGAGCATGTTATTATTATCTTTCAACACAAATCCAAATGTATGCAAACTGTAACAAACTAGCTGGACAGTCCAACACTTTCAAAGACAATTAAAACATCTAAATCACCATGTGACACATTCCCATCCAAGGGGAAAATATTAAAAACACGTACAATGGTTTGGGAGCACCTGATCTTCAAGCTGCATTTACAGTATCGCACATTGTACTCAATTAAACCTGCGTCACTGTAAACCACACCTCTGAGGTGTAAGCACGAGCAGGAAATCCACACGAGTGAATGTGCTGCCCGATGAAAGTCTGTTAGAGTTCTGCAACAAAAGCCTGACACAAACGTTGCCAAACGGAGAAAAGTGGTGCTTTCAAATGTTGTGGTTTTCTAATTCACAATAGGAAACAAGCTGTGCTGAGCACACAGAGATGTAGTTTGGCTTTGTTTTTTCATTACTGTACAAACATTTCGGTATAAAAAAAGAAAAATATTGTGGTTTTGTGTCAGACTACTTCCTGGAGTCTTGTCATTAGCAAGAGGTTGCCAGGCAACTAGCTGTAGTCCCTTAAATCAATGCTACTGGCAAAAAAACCTTCCCATTTCCCGGCATTCCCTTTATAATAGGCTAGCTTCCTAGTATAGATATGGTATGAGTCTCTTTGTCTGAGCCAACATTGTTGCACTGGATAAAAAGAGGTGAGTAGCTTAGCTTAGCATAGAGACTGTAACCACGGGAAATGGCTAGCCTAGCGCTGTCTGAAGATTTAACATTGTTTGAAGTTTGCATGTTCTCCCCGTGTCTGCATGGGTTCTCTATGGGTACTCCGGCTTCCTCTCACCGTCGAAAGACATGCTTGTTAGGTTAATTGGTGATTCTAAATTGGTCGTAGGTGTGAGTGTGAATGTTTGTCTGTCTCTCTGCGTTAGCCCTGCGATAGACTGGCGACCTGTGTACGCCGCCTTTCACCCGATGTCAGCTGGGAAATGCTCCAGATGTCCTGCAAACCTTCACAGGACAAGCGGTCACAGAAGCTGAATGAATGAATGAAAAGCAACACGTTGTGGTTTTATGTCTGACTATTTCCAGGAGTCCTGCCATGACCAAGAGGTTGCCATGCAACTAGCTTTAGTCCATGAAGTCAATGCTACCGCCAAAAAAGATGCTTAATTAGAAAGATTAGTAATTCTTTGCCAACTAGGTGGAGTTTCATATTACAAGTGCCGACACAAGAATGTTATCATTCTTCTCATCTGAACCAGGAAGTTTGCTTCTCTGGGCTGCAAGATAGCTGAAATGTGGGTGTGTTTCTTATAAAGCTGTACCACTTGGGTATAACATACATGTTGATCAGGTGCAGAACAAAGGAGGCAAGTGGAAGAGAGCCGCACATCAAATAAACAAGACGGTGGTACAGAGTGGGAACAGGCTTGAGTGATTCTCCACCAGTTGCTCGGCAAAAATTATAGTAGCTGTGCTGAAGTTGTAGCTTGTAGTGTGAACGCACAACCATGGGGAATAATCAGACAGAGAGAATGACAGAGAAAGTTTTTGACACCCACCATCCACCCCGACCACCTCATGCTAGTTTTGACACTCTTCACAACTGTAGGTCTTCATTCTTTCAGATAAATGAAACTTCTTACCAAGCAATTGTTATCTCACATCTCATTTTACACTTCATGGAACATGGAACAACAAAGTGAAGCTGAAGATCAGGATGTAAATGTGATACTTATAACACATACATCCTGAACTTCAACGCCTCAAATGCCAAAAGTGGGACATCCTGTATGAGCCCGCTGAACTAAAGTTAGTGAGTCACTAAAGTTAAAGATAAATGGAATTAATTCACACCAGAATTATTTGAACATTTCATACAAACATAAGTCAGTCATTTGTCGAGGTTTAAACATGTATGATACCAGATAAAAGGACTAGAAAGAAAAGAGAGAGGAAATATATCTAAAAGTGGACTCAGTAATATGTTTTCCTGTCCCCCAGAGTTTCTTCCAGGTGTGTAATGAGTCAACATTTTTTCTCTTTTCTTTCAACCGCAAAGTCATCTGATGTCTGGCCTAAGTGATTTTTAGTCACTGGAGGAAACAATGAACACTTCTCCTTTTTGCTTTCGCAAAAGCAGTTGAGCACGTCCATCTAAAGACATGCCATCCACCCTCCAGTTCAGTCCTGAATTCGACGTGGCCAGACGGAGACGCTCTGCTGTCACCTCCTCCAGAGCCTCATTAAGGAGCCGAGAGAGACGTCTCACCATAAAGCAACATAACAGCCTCCTGCTCAGCAGGACAGGCTGACAAACATCCTTCAGACTCTCTACGGGAAGCTTTGATGACCAGTATGTAGGTTTTTAAAAACCTTTTGCCTCGCGGCAACTCCATTATTTTCTTTAGCATTTCAGGTGATATTATTTGGCTACTCAGAAGTTGACATTTGTTTGGTACAATGGGTGTGGATGTCAGGATTTTGTCACAGCGTCTTATTTAGACAACTAACCAAAGAAGAAATATATGTTTTAATAAGACTTTAAGAAGTTTCTTGAGAGTCAGAATTCAAAAGTATTGAGATAAAACACATGACATGCCTTCTGGCCATAGATATGTCCCGTAAAAATTCATATGATCTGATCCTTTAGACGTCCAGTTGGCTAAGAAATATACAAAAAGTATTGTACAGAGCCAGAAATCATACTTTGACCACTTGGCGTATCCTTTACATTGTGATTTAGACAAAAAAAAAAAAACAGCTTCACAACATGATTAACGTCTAAAACCTATATTCATGTTATCAGTTACAAACGATTCAATTCCATATCCTTACAATTTTATTGTCCTATTTGAATAAAAATGCCTAATTGTCTTTATGTATTCCTTGTTTTGAATTGTAAATATTCTTGAAATGCAAATGTAACAGAGCCACCAGCGTGCCACTTGCAACACCTGAACACTCCTGTCAACCCCTGAACTCTAACAACGCCGCTCACTTTCAACTAAGAGCAATGGACGTAAGCTAAAGAAGGAAGAAGCAGATAAAGCTCGACCCTACCGTTATTCCTCTTTTCCTCTTCCAGTTAAACTCAGACGGAGCTTTGCAGCAGGCAGCAGGAGAACATGCGAATATGTGGTCGTCAGTGAAAAGCTGTATAGCCTCCCCTACTCTCCCCCTCTAGCTGTCTCTCTCTCTCTTTCTCTCTCTCTCTCTCTCTCTACCCTACGGAGCTCTCACTTCTGCTTTGCTTGTCAAATCCCTGCAGGATGTCTGTGTGTGTCAGTGTGTGTGTATGAACATAAAACCACTTCCTGTGCTGTAAAAATGAAACAGAGGAAGAGGAGGAGCCAAGACCGGGGCTTCCTTACCCCACTGCTCACAATATAAGGATAACAATATATTTAAAAAAAAAGAAAAAGAAGTTTCAAGAAAGAGAGTTTATAACTCCTGTTGCGGGGACGTAGACATCCTTGTAGGGCAAAATATAGAGCAAATCATTTACTTTAAAGGCAGCGGCTTGGTTTAAGTATAGGGTGCGCCTCCAGGAAATGAATGTCAGGCAGTGTAGTGGGACGGAAGCATGAGTCGGACTGTGTGACTCACCTTGTCCCCGTCTGCGTCCACTTCCATAGAGCGAGGTCTGAGCTTGATGGGCTGGTCTTTGAAGATGTCGCCAAAGCCAAACCCTCGGACCTAAAGACATGAAATGAAAAGGCTTAAGATGAAACAGATCAACAGAAAACCTACAGTGTGTCTCTGGGTATTAGTTCACTATTGGACCTTAGACATGTGAGCTGCAAGTGGGCGCCACCCACGAGGGTTCAGGATAAAAACCTCAACCCCCCACGAGTTGATAAAGGTGACATATCTCCAAGAAGAACTTGTGCTGGCGTTGTAGCAGTCACTTTAACTGAATTGAGAGAAAACGTCTGAGTCGATGGTGTGACGGAGGCAGAAGGACAGCGAGACACTGAGGCGCCATTCAGACGTCGCATTAAGATCTGATCTGCATTAGCCAAGTGTAAACTTCTGTGTTTTTATTCCTGATTTTATCGCATTGCCCTTACAGTTGTGGAATATCACAATTTTCTAGCATCTTAAAAATAGTTATGTTTCCGTCCAAACAGCACGCATGTGACACAAAAGCAAACATCTTGTTTTAAAAATAATAATAATTCATTTTTAAGGATGTCAGTCACATCCACAGTTCCTACGTCTGCATCACAGTCCATCTCTTCTTAGTCTGTCTGGGTGCTTGTTATGTTATGTCCAGACACAGACTGTTGCCAAAACATGACTGAATAAGACTGCATTTGTACCTGAGGAGGCCTTGAGCAAACCTAAAGCATAAGCCACACAAACTCTGTTTGCTAAACCTGACCTCTAAAAGAGTCTCTGGCTTTGGGAGAGAGCTTTCTTGTCTGAAGATGGTCTTGAAACGTTCAAATGTTTCACTGTTAGTATGCAGTCAGGGCGCAGACTTTACACTAGATTCTATTTCTGTCTATATGAAAAGACAGAAATGCATAGCTGCGAAAAAATGGTCTGGAGACACTACGTTGGGAACTTATTACGCTCCAGTAAAGATCTCCTGGGCAAATCAAACCACTTGAGCAAGCTGTATGTGGTGATTGACACAAGAGTAGCAGCGATGTTTCACCGGAGCACTGTGGAGTTCATCTGTTTACAACAAGATAGCTCTCATCTATCTCTAGTTTGGTGGGGAGCTTATTATTTTCTCTGTAACAGCTGCAACACATTCCATAATTATATTCAGTCTGGATATGTGAGGCTAGTTTGCATATTTGATAGAAGTAGGTTGCACAATCTTGTGGCCTCCAGCTATGCTGTGGTAATTTATCGTAATTTTATGTACCATTTAATTGCTTTAATTTCAGATCAATCCAAAGAGTTATAGTATCTAT
Source organism: Planiliza haematocheilus (assembly GCA_005024645.1). NCBI lineage: Eukaryota > Metazoa > Chordata > Actinopteri > Mugiliformes > Mugilidae > Planiliza > Planiliza haematocheilus. The sequence goes on from SRSE01000613.1 coordinate 6,637,934, forward strand.
GTAACATCACATTAGTACGGAAGACGAACTGTGCCATAAAACAATTAACAAGAAAGGTCACAACTGAAATATTTACGGTACAAAGTTAAATTTGTAGTCTATATACAGATTATATTTATACATTTTTCCAGTTTATCAGGTAATTAAAACTGACAAAAGTCACATTAGTGCCTGATTAATTACCTTCTTAGGTTGGATTTCTGACCCTGTTTCTGATCGACTGTCTCCTCCGTCACTTTCACTACCTGGGCTGTCCTTACCTACAAGCACACAACAAAAATAGATTTAGTAAACATTAATCAAAGCCATTTATTAATGTGTTGCCACCATCAGATTGGCTGAGACTCACTGGTGCGGCTGCGGATCTCCTCCTGTGATGTGGGCGTGTCCAAAGAGGGCGTGTCCGACTCCACCAGGATCTCTTTGGTGAAATTGGAGGGAAACATTCCAGCTTTCCCGTTGAGTACTCCCTCCCACCAGCCCTCCTCCACCTGAACACGCACAACAGATGCACAACACTCAGTAAAACAAAACCAAAACTTAGATTTTTTCTTGCTTTTTATAACATAATTTGGTCTCTTAGTAAAATGAATGTATGAATAAGTTAAACCAGAGGACTTTTATGTCATTATTTGTATTTATCAAATCAGGACTGTTTCACTGTGAACTGAAGGTAATTTCTTGATGCTGTAAATGTAATATTAGCGCAAAATAGAAGCATCGAAGTTGGTCGCATCTTGAGAATGTTACGGGAAAAAGCAAACAAGCTACTTGGACGATGCTGATGATGGTCCAACAAGTCCAGTTACTCTTGTTTCAGCTTTGTTTTTTGGATATATCATGACCCAGGTGATTGAGAGTCTCCACAGATGTAATAAATAAATGAATAATAATAATAATTCTTTGGCCAGCTGTTCCTCTCTCTGTCTCCGCTTCCTCCTTTCAACGAGCTCCTCATTTGTTTACTCTGGCTCAAAACAGTAAGGACATGCATCATAAACAAAACCGTCGTCCACAACCTCAGAATTGGTAAAGTGTTCAGCCAAAAAAAATAGCAGTAGCAAATTACAGGTAAACAAGCTGACTGTCGCTGGTCAGAAGTTAGTAGGTCAATCTACTGACCCTGGATGATAGCAAGTAACTCTGAACTCAATGGGGAATAGCACTAGCGTATCATAACAAAACACTGGTGAAAAATTAATGAGTTTCGCGCAGATAATGGGTTATTTGGAGGCTGTGTTTCAGTGCCCCAGTCACTTCCGCTATATGGATATATGCAGCGCTGGATCTAAATACCATCTGAACAACTCCAAATGACACCAAAGTTATATGAGTGATTAAATGATAGTATTTTATGCCAGAAATAAGGTCCAGGTTGTCAGTGAATGGCTAAATTTAAAAAAAAAGTTGTGTTTGTGTTGGGAGTTGAATAATATGTAATGAAAGTCGAGTCGACACTGACTAGTCGCTGGTGAAGTCACTAAAAATACAGTAGAAAGTAATGCTTTGTAGCAATGACATCCATATTCTTGACCTGAGAACAGACAGATCATATGCTACATACTGATGAGATGTGTATAGCCTGTATAAAAACAGGCAGCATCTCAGCACCACCAATAGCATTTAATGGTAGTTCACAGTTTTAAGATGGGATAGTGTAGGTGGGTTAATGTCTCTGAAGCTTTTTCAGTGTATAGCAGCTAAAGATCTTATCTCTGTTACCACAGGGCATTTGGTAAAGTTAACTGACTGCTGTCGAGTGGTTTCCTTGTTGTTCCTCTGCTAGTGAAAGCAGATGCTTTTTCAGATGACTGTGCACTGCAGTTGTACTTTAGTCGCATTTCAGGACTGACATACATACAGTATTTTGCCTGTTGCATGCTCCACTTAGTTTCTCACCTTAATTTCTCACCTTACTTTCTCACTTTAGTTTCTCATACATCCATGGTGTTCATGTTGTTACTGTCACATGATCAGTGACTAGTTGAAGCTTAAAGTATATTTGCACAGCATTGAAGACGTCTGTACCTTAGTTTGTGTTTATTTATTTTTGTTAAAAACTGGGATGTCCATTCAAATGTAGTCAGTCTCACCTCTGCTACGATCTCAATGACGTCTCCGATTTTCAGCTCCAGCTCGTCTTCATGCTGAGGCACGTAGCTGAACGCTGCCTTACACCTCCGTTTACGGATTTGCTCTCCTGTAAAATACACACACACACACACACAGAGTTTATGTGCAAACATACTTTAAGCCTACATGTGACATAATCCATAATCCACAATGCGTAACAGTCAACGAGCAGGTGTTTGTGGACTGTTACGCATTAAAAGCCTTCGTGCCTGAAGCCTGACATGCTGACCTTTCACCTTTCACTCTAATGAGGACTCACGCTGAGCTGACCTTGTAGTTGTTTGTCTTAACACTCATCAGCTTGCTCATTACTCATGCCACATCAGCTGGGGCATGTAGGCATGACCCCGCAGTTCCTCTAATGGCCACAAGGTGTCAACCTTATTCATCTTTAAACCTTGGGTGCAGCCTAGTTAAGTCCATCACTCCTAACGGTAATAAACTGCAATTGGTTTGCACCATTTTCATCTCTTTGTGCTAGATTTGTGTTGTGTTTGTCAATTCTTCTGTTTGCCTCTGTATAAGCGCTTTGCATCTCTTAGCTTTTGTTTTGTTTGCCTTTAATTTTATATCTATTTACTGTCATTTGGCACCCTTTTATGCCCATTTTTTAAGTCTCAGAAGCAGTTTTGTGCCTACTGCTGGTTGGTTTGTGCCTCTTCATGATCTCTTTGCAAGTCTTTGTGGTCGTTTTGCATCTGAGCCGCTGCTGTTGCATCTCTTTATGGTTATTTTATGTCTGTCAGCAGTAAGTCGCCTTATTTGCATCTCTTTATCATCATCTTGTGAGTCCTTTTACACATTTTTTTAGACCCTCTCCCTAATTGGCTTGTGCCTTTTGTGGTGATTTTGTTTTTCTTTATGGTCATTTTGGATCTGCAACACATTTGCGTCTCTTTCCTGTACTTGTAGTCATTTGTCATCTCTTTATGGTCATTTTCTATGTCTAGAAGCTTTGAATCTCTCTGAGGTCAATTGTTTTAAGCTGTTTTTTTGTCTCCTGCTTGTGAGTGCCTGTTCATGATCCTTCTCCATTCCCTTGTGGTAATTTTACACCTCTTTGTAGTAATTTTGTGTGTCTTTGCTGCTGTTCACTGTCATTTTGTGGTTGGTTCCCATCTCTTTGAGGTTGTTTTAAGCAATCCATCCATGATAATAGTAAACCAACACATCTACCGACTCCAACAAGAAAGCACCATGACGAGCGTGGAGATACAGGAGCACACAGCGTATCAACGTCTTCACAACAGATCGACGAGCAATGCTTGACCTAAATCCTTCCTCACACTAATAGGATCAGACTAAAGCTACCTATTAACAACAGCGTATGAATGTCATTATGAGACTGTGTACCTTTCCTGCCTGGTCGTACGCCGGGGTCGGACACGGGGCTGGCCCTGCCATTGGAGAGGTCCGATCTGATCATGCCTGCCTGGCCTCCATCCCTCTTCACCTCTTTCTTTATCTCCTGCAGAGAGAGGCAGAGGAGGTGATTAGTGTTGAAGGAGGAGGAGGAGGCGAAGGTGAGGAAGGATGGTGGGAGAAACAGATTCAGATGAGAAGATGTTTGTTAAAGAAAGATAATTTCAACATAATTAAACCTCCGAGGCTAAATGGCAGCTTTATTATATGTCCCACGTTTCTGTGACAGAAAATAACTGATTGTGTGATACGTTTGGTGGTTACAAAAACATCCACACACCCCTCACACCCACTTCAAATCCAGATAAATGATAATTAATGTTTGTAATGTTTAATGTAAACTTATTTTAAAATAAAACTGGATAACAGTCTGTTACCTTGGCTCATCTTGAACATTCTTCTTTGCAAAAATAAAACAATATATATAACTACATTTCTGCAAACAGGAATGCATGCAAAATCATTAAGTGTTGCAGATAAGGTTAAACATCCGCCCAAACTGTATTTGTCGGTGTCAGCAGCAGTATTCAGTGACACAGGCGACCGTGACAACCAGGAAAAGCTTGTAAAGCTTTCACAAACAGAAACACTCAAAAGAGAAAACTGCCTTCCTTCAAAGCCGCAGCCGTTCCCCTCCATCCCCATGACTTTAGCTCACAAGACATCATGCAAAGCCGATCAGGGAAACCGGAGCGTGGCGGACAAACACACCGAGTGACAGGAGAACCAACGAGGAGACAAACCTCTGTACGTAGAGATCCTGGGAAACGAGACATGACGGTTCACGTCTCCCCTCCACATTCAGCATAACGCTGTTTCATAAGCCTTGGCCTGTGGCAAACGCAGCTCAGTGAAGCAGACGGGCCCGGCTACGCTGACTCACAGAGTTCAACTCCTCGCACACACTCTGGTTGTGAATCGTCTGGTGTGGTGTGAACGCCTTAACGAGCCCACAGATCCAAAAATACCAACGAGAAGGGACAATTCCTCGCCAAAGATCCTCTGAACTTAAAAGACGTTATAGGAGCTACAAAATCTTTGAGAGGTCAGTTCGATTTTTACATAAAAATGTCCCGTCCTCATTAAACTATAAAACAAATAATTGGCGCTTGGCAGAGAACAGATACAGACTCCCCAGAGTTAAGAGGCCAATTAAAATCAGACCTGTGGTTTGTGTGTTCCTCTTCCAAAAGGAAAGAGAAAAAGAAGCTACTATCGTTGCGGTAACATCAGAAGGAACAGGAGGTGCTGTCCTGTTTTTGCTGCTTCTTAATCCATTGTGTACCCTTTTTTTTAAAACATCAAAAGCCGCAAGGATTAAAAAAGTAAACAAGTAAACAAAAAGCAATCCAAAACTGGAGCACTTGTATCTGTACAGACCACTATACCAGTGCCTGAAATTTAAAAGTATAACAGTTTAGTTATTAAAGCATACAGTACGTGTCAAAGATAAGGCCCGGGGGCCAAAACCGGCCCACCAGTGGGTCTAATCTGGGCCGTGGGATGAATTTGTGAAGTGCAAAACTTACACTGAAGACATTAACTGCAATTTTTCCAATAAAAGTAATTGCTCTTCCAAGGGTTCACACATATTTAGTAAGAGTTGTGGACATAACAACTGAGTCATAGAACTAAACAGAAATTCTTCTTAAGAAATGTCCAACTGTTCATTAAATGTTGTTTTCATAATGTTCTTTTTTTAACTAAAACGAAGGGAAACATTTGGAGTTGTCGTTATTTATAGGTAAATATGCTATCGCTTTACTGGTCCGGCCCCCTTGACATCAAACTGGGCTGTATGTGGTGCCTGAACTAAAATCAGTTTGATACCCCTGAAACAGACAATAGTATCAAGGTTAAAGAAATTAGGGGGTCTTTGGAGGTAACTTTGGAGGTAGTAGGCTAAAGAATAACGTCCTATTTCACGATGCTGAGTCTCAAAAGGTCAACCCAGGATCAGCACAGGCCTAGAACGGATTACGATGATTTCAAACAGTAGATTTAGTATAATGTCTGGAAGCAGCACCAACTTCCCCGCCTATGATTTCTTTGTGGTGAAAAAAATGATTTGGCGTGTCTCTGTTGAGAACTGATCATACCCTGGCCAGATCTACTGAGCCAATCAAATCATTTGGGCGGGGCTTCAGCGATGATGGACAAAAGAGCAACAGCAGCCTTGTCAACCACATCATCTAAACGCCGTGGGGCTGAATTTGTTTACAACAAAACAGCTGCTGCTGCAGAAAAAGGGGCTGCTTCGAAAGGTTAACTGAGATTAAGGCATTTGCCAAGAATCAACGTCACATATTTCATTGCTCTGATTGGTCAAAGGACTATCCAATGGCTTCAGGTGTATTTATTTTCCCTGAATGAGTTCAAACACGGTCCATAATGAAAACCAAATGTATTCTTTAGGGAATATTCTGGATGTGTTGGACAGAATATTGGACCAATGAAGCCAGTTATTTTATTTTTTTAACATCAAAAGCAGAGAGGATTAAAAAAAGAGCAGTTGTATCTGTATGGCGCTGTATTTAGTAAAAACTATAGCACATTACTAAACAGATAATAAGGATTAGGATTAAAAACATTACGAGGTGTATGCATATTTTTTTAACTTTGGTGGCAGCTTCCAGATTTTGCTAAACTGAGCTAATGGTATCAGTTTCCCATTTTGCATGCAGACATGAGTCATATCAAGCTCGTCATTGAACTACATGAGACTATTTTGGATGTGTTGGACGGATGATTGGACAAAACAAGCACATTCTGGGAAACTGTGGTGGGATTTTCCTGTTTTTTGGCCAGCTTGGCCGCAAAGCAGAAACTATAGCGATGACTGCGTCTTCTTCCTTAACTCGGACAATTTCTGGTTACTGAGGTCGAGTCGAGCAGATAAACTTACATCTCTTACATCTGCTGTTTGCTAATGCCGAGTTAATGTGGACCAACAGAGACATCGACACTGCAGGCAGGAAAGAGGACGGCCAGTTCTCACTGCAGACAAGCGTTCATTGAGAAACACTCACAGACTCGCTGGTGGAAATAAAACACCTTTGAATCCGAGACTCGGCGGCCCACGCAAAAGCAAACAGCCTACAGATTCACTTTTATTCAGAGCAGTGAAGGACAGCCAGTGTTTGTAGCTGTTTGGTTTCATTAAAAGCAATAAATTCAAGAGTGATAAAAATGTAAAACATGTTGGTTTCGATTGAAGCTGCTAGTTTGAATCACGTTTGCTGTTCTTGGAAGCCTTTGTTCCAAACCAGGACTACATACATGCTCGACTACAATTCCTCCTGCGGGAATGTGGAGGTAACCCAGAGTTAAAGGAAACCCAGCTGAAAGGAGAAGAGGAAGAGAACGTGATTCATCATATCTGAACAGGAAACACCTGCGTTATGTGTTTGTCTGTATAATTACAAAAAAAAGAAAAAAAAAGAAGCCCAACAGCAACCACAGCGTTTACTCTGCACAGCTTCAATGCTAAACGCCACTACGCTTTCACCAGACCTCTGACCTTTCCCTGCACAGATAATGCAAAACAATCCAGCGGAGCAGCCGACAGCCGTTTTGTTGGGCGCGCTGTTCCCGACAACAAACAGACATAAAGCAGAGCAAGATGAGGAATGAGGAACAGCGCCGCAAAATATCATTTCCTCGTTTTTTACGCTTCAGAAAATGTACCAGCCTCCTCACCTTTTACACACTTTATTGTCTTATGGATTTCATTTATTGCCCTGAATCTAAAGTTAATAAAAGATGCTTTCAGAAAGGTTTGGATTAGGGTAGATTAAATGAGTTTTCTCATTTAATCTCAAACCAGTTTTAGTCTACAGCACAATAAATATGAGCAACAACAGAATGCCTTCTGGAGACTACAGAATAAACATAATATCTAATAATATAATACATAATAATACAAACAATAAAATATCCGAGTGTGAGAATTTTGCAAAGAAAAATAATTTATGGATTACTTTTACAATTGATTCATCAATAAATATATATATATTTTGTTAAATCTACCTACAACAAACCATGAATGGCCATTCAGAGTGTCCACCGCCGATTTAATATTGCTAAATCGGTGCCGGTACAGCATCTACAAGTTACTGTGCCAAAACCCCTACAATATTATTGGCATGTAACAAGTGCACAAACTGATATATTCTGTGGTCAAGTCTGGCAGTTTTTGTACCGGCATGCATGTGGTTGTTAGACCGGCCTCTCACTCTCTTGCTTCTGGCTTCCTTTCACTTTCAACTAGTACATTTTAGGAATGATTTAGATCTACTAACTAACCAAATGCCTGATTAAGGTCCCTCTCTTCTGACCACTTGCTGGTTCCTGGTTGTTAAAAGAAGAGGGTGGAAGCAGAGGAGAAGTTTTGCAGTTTTGCAGCCCCCCAAACTCTGAAACCGTGCCTCTGCCGGTTTCTCATCTTATACTAAGCCATGCTATTAGTAGTGTACTCGTCTGAAGCAGGATGTCTGCTTCTCTGGGTTACATGAAGATCACGTACTATAAGCATTGATGAGGTGCAGGACAAAGGAGGCAAGTTGAAGAAACAGCACGGACCAGGCTAAGGCAGAATCAATAGACAGGACTGACATGTGAGGGCAGTATGGCTGGAGGTGCAGGGGAAAGTGACTAACAGAGTGGAAACGGGTGGGCATTGCGGGCAGGAGATTGGGCATATGTAGGGGTAGTCTAGCATCGATGGAGCAAAAACAAGCGTCATAAAACACCAACCTCACCCCCAACATGTGATACGTATCAAAGCTGAGCTAATGGCGCCAACCAATCAAATGCCTTGTGAAATTTTAAACAAATGACGTCACCAACCAGCACTGGAGCAACAAATCCAAGACAACTCGCCGACAACCTAGCTGGATGCTCATTTTTGGTCTTTGAGGTTTAATTCAATCTGAAAGCTGTGTTTAATAATAGTGTCTTTAATTTCTTCCTCTTTGCTGCGGCTCTGGTCAACTTCTGCTTCACCGCCTCCTCCATCCTGTTTTCTCTGTAAATTTTTGGACCGAGAAGATATGGTCTACTTACATTAATAAATGCACCTTTTTAAAGACGACAGGTTTCTAATGTTTCCCATATTAACAAACACACAATTTAATAATGAAACAAATCAAACGTTGCAGCAATAATTTAAATATTTGCTTAAATAATAAAATTAGTCCAGCTTCAGCGGGCTTTTTGCTTTCTCAAAACTCCAAGAACAATGTTTACCTTCACTTCGGGAGCATTTTGTGTCAAATCCGAGCATGTGCCGCTGATTTGCAATATCTGCTTGTCTAATGAACAGAGGTCACATGGCTCCAGCAACTTCCCATAAACAGGATATCCTCTACCTCTGCTGGGACTCTGTAGGGACGCTTATGAGGAATTCACTTTGTTCGAGCAAGTTCTTTCCTCAGAAGGAGAGCACGCTGCGCTAATGAGCGGATTAATCAAGTGGTCGATTCATAAAGACGCATTTTGCCCAAAAATTACAAAAAATAAGTGTGCTTGCAGCGTTTAACCCTCGTGCTACCCTCTTGCATGCTCTCTATCTGTCTGTCCATTCACTTGGGGTCCCAGAGACCCCAAAGGTAGCACGAGGGTTAATTGTGAAGGTGTGTGTGTTTACTGACAGCAACGTGGAGATATTTAAATCCACCGAACAAAACAAGCAGCTTGCGTAAATGGTCAACTTACTCAAGAACTGTTACTCAGTCAAATCAGTGACTCTGAACCAGAAAATTAATTTCTTTTAATTAATTAATGAATTAATGAATTAGTGTTACAGCTCTTTTAAGTTGTGGGAGCCGCGTTGAGATCTCCTTTGACAGACTTTGACATTTACCATAAGTAAACATGTGGTATTTGCCAGAACTGAGTATTTCCTTTTTGTGGTTTTTATATTTTTCTACTCCGCTTGTTTGCTCGAGCAGCTAATCACTGATGACACCTAAAAAAAAAACTAACTAATGCAACATTGGCAACTTGGAGTCTTGTGAAATCTGAAAGAGCCGTTGCATAGATAAATTACTCAACCAGTTGCATTTATAGCATCAAGAATAAAAAGTCTGTTAAGCTTAGTCTAAGCCAGTTATTTGTTCAGGTTGTCGTCAGTCATGACGGCACTGAGGGGGGTGGGGCTGTTTGCATACATTCACTTCCTGTCACATCTTCAACCTGTGTGTCCACTTCCTACACACAAACACACACATTCATCAGGATTGCAAAGCTTAATGCCACTGATTCCCATAACTGAGGTCTTGTGACAGACCGGTCATTACTCACAGCCTCCCTCTGTCTGGCACGCACACACAGACACACAAACACACATGCAGTCTTTGCAGGCTCATTGTCCGGCTCTCTGACGGTGACATTCGGTCAGCACAAATGAGGCCCGGCTGCATAGAAAACAACCTGACAACAGAAAGACTTCTTTAGCATCGTCAAAACCGCATGCTGCTGTTGCCCTTTGGGTTGTTGGACTTTTCTACTTCCCCTGATGAGACGGCAAACAAAAGACTTCCCTCTTCTCACCACCGCAAACGGACAATTTTACTACTTCACACACATCTAATGCATCTTTGCACAATTTCAAACCAACATCTTTGTCTGATTTGCCAATACTTCAACAACCACAAAGAGGTCAGATGAACTATATGTGAGCTGGCAACTATTTTTTCTCACTCAAACTGTACTTATTTCTTTTTTTAATTTGAAAACGAATCAATTAAAACCTCAACGATTCTCAGATCCTCAAGGATAAAATAAACACTTGTTTATTTAGCTCACAGTGCAAACCACAAAGGCACAAAGAGTGTTAAAGGTCTACAGATTCAACTCAGTTATACACCCAAGGGTAGAGTTGCAGAAGAGATTTGAGAAAAACGGGGTTGTGCAGTAGTAGTATGGAGGGGGGTGAGTCCAGGACGCTGGAATTCACTGTTAAGCCTTCTCGAGGAATCGTGGGCCTAACTTAACGAAACATCTGTGAAGGGAGGTGCCCACTTGAAAACCCCAATGACATGCTGCATACTGCTGGTGACTAGGCCAGGTCCTCTGATGCCTTCATGTTGGTTGGCAGCGATATTTCTTTGTTTGTTCAGCGCTGTACAATCATTTGGTTAGATAATATTTCACAAGCTTTGAACTGTCCACTGTCTGCTGCTGAGTGGGCCGTATAAGCCGGCAGCATTTACTTCTCTAAATGTATTTTGCCTGGGATCTTGGCACAAGGGATTGTAACATCTAATCCTGTGTATTAATGAATGAACTGATTTTGACACTGGTAAGGAGATTATGGGACCTTTTTCAGCTTTTCCTTTGAAGACATATTAATAAACTATTATAAATATAGCAGCCTACATTACCAGAATAGCTGTCACGTAACTTAAATTATTATGCAAAACCACATGTAACGCTGCATCTGCACCTGCCTGACCCCGTCTACCTACCCACTAGTACCAGTAACCTCGCTGACGTATGCCATACGAACTGAGGAAACTTAAATGTAAACATTTATGTCTGAGATGACTTATATTATAGCCTAATAATAGCGTGGGAAATCTGCAACCAGTGTCGAAATAAAAAAAACACACCATCTGCGTCTTTCCTGTGGCTAAACATCACACACACCATTAGTGTTGCCTCAATCCTTGTTAACCCATTTGTGTACCAAGACCACTGCAGGGGGACAGCGGGCCGTTACATTTAAATATTTTTTATCACAGTTATTGGAATTAATATTATGTGATCTATTGGAATACAAGTAAGATAAGAAAAATATTTATGAATCCCCAGGAAAGTGAGTTTATTTAAGATTTGATCGGCTGAAACTCAATATTAAAAAGCCGGTTTTTGGATCGGGGAACTTGATCGGGACATCCTTCATTAATTTAAACAACCTTTTAAACTGAAGTCATCATTTAGTTTATTTGTTGTGGTACTGTCCCACCGTAAAATGTTTTAGACGCAAACATCCTATGAGCTAAATAAACAAGTTCAAATTTGAGATGTGCTACCATTTTACATTTCTTGTAATACACTTATTTTAGGTCAAGCACAACTATCTGTAAAACATACTCAGTTTACTGTCAATCATCACTTAATAAAAAGCTGCTTGTACATTAGCTTTAATGATCTAATGGGGAGCTCCATAGACTATTATAAATCTATATTACGGTCTATTTAAAAGTTCTGTGCAGCATTACTACACATGTGACAAAAGTTGCGTAAAGCTATGTGTCACTCTAGTGGCTGCACAAAATCCAGTAAACCGTCTGACTTGAGTCAGTGCCGGTTGTGTGAGTGAGATCACCAGCCAGACATCTGCAGGCTCTCTCCACTTCTGCTTACGGCTAGGTGCTCTAGGCTACATTAGCTGCTGCTAGCGTAACTCTTGACTGGACTAATGGTGGTTCAAGATGCATTGTGGGTAATTTAGGCATCATGTTTTGGATGAAAACAGAAGCAGTCATCCAGGTGATAGTATGTCCAAAAAAGTTGATACTAAGGCAGACTTGTTTCTTGAAGACATTTCATCACTCATCAAGTAGCTCCTTCAGTCTAGTTAGCTTTGTTTCAATTTGAAACATAGACATAGACATTGCCTATATTTATACAGCGCAATTTAAACAGTAACGGATGTCACAAGAGTGCTCTGCTAAATTGGTGTAATACTGCTTCACACAATTAATTATTTGTCGCTCAAATTAGATCGATTAAACATCACCACCATGGAGATCTCTGCACTGGGATCAGGCTCGGTGTCAAAATCACTGACTTATATTTTAAAATTTTCCATTAATCTTATTAAATATTTTCCACTAGCCTATTCTTTTCATTTTATGTCTGTCTCTATGATTATCAAATCATATTTCAGCCATCATGTGTTGCCAGAGTTAAAGAAAGCTGACTAGGCCTTTAAAATTAAAACTACAGGCGACTGAAGCTTCAAATAAATTGTAATAACGCTGTCCCTTTAACCAATCACATTTCAAGTTAATATTCTTAGGCCTTCCCCGCTGCTCTATTTACGCTAGCGTTTCACGTTTATCTCTACAACTAAGTTTGCATACCACTTCAACCCTGCGGTGCCATCAAAGAGCTGTTAGCGCTAGCAGTACTGGTCCAAGCACGGACAAGACATGTCGGCAGCCCAAAGTTTTTTATATTATTTAAAGTCAATACTGTTCTGAAATGCTATTGAATATGTCATTTTTATCAATAATATTATTTAACCCATTTAACAAATTGTGACGGGTAAAAATAGATTATGACAGGATGAATTTGACGTATTAGGCTTTGGTGAACAGCGGTGGCTGCTTGAACTGTTGTGAGTGAGTTTCTTGTTTTAGTAATGGCACTCATCTTGCTATATGAGATATGATGCAACGTCCTGTTTTATTGCCTGTCCTGTTGTTGATGGTTTCAATAGCAGCGGCGTCATGACAATCGTATTAAGAGGTGTTTTGAATAAGGGTGGAGGTCATTGAAGACCGAGGTGGAAAATACACAGCCTGCCACTATTCAGGCTTTATCTGTTATGAAACCAGCACAACCATCATTTTCCAGTGTTTGCTAAGTTTAACTCATTCATTGAAGAAGCTGCATAATAATATGATTAAAATGAATGTAACATTTGATGCTTAACTTCTACATTTTACTTGAGAGGATATGTCTTATGTCTAATAGTGTAATCCAAACCGAAAAGCCTTAACCAAACTTTTTATCTACATTCGATCGGACTGTAATTCTAATTTTAGTTTACCTCATCACACAAAAGACAGCCTCTGAAAGATACAGGAGATATGTTTTCCTGCACCTAAAATAGCAAAGGAAACACATGCAAACACCCCAAACAAACCACAACTGCATGTTTACCCGGCTGCTATTTGTAGAGACTTGTGGATTTGAAAGGAGCGGGGAATGAGGTGTGTGGCATCTGTTATTACTCACCCTGACAAAGTTGTCGGGGAACAGACCTCTGCGTCCGCCCAGCTCGCCCTCCCACCACCCTCCATCGTCCTTCCGTATGTTCACGATGATGTCGCCCACCGTCAGGCTCAACTCATCGTCCTGCTGAGCCTCATAGTCGAACTCCACCACGGCCTCCACTGTGCACAGAGAGCGAGAGAAAGTTGGTGTGTTACAACAAGCGGCGGTAAAAGGTCAACCAGCGAAGAGGAGCCACATTGTTCCATATTTACTCCCTGGTGGCGGTTTTGGATTTTTGATGATTGTGCAAGTTTTATTTACAGACACAACTGGAAATGAAAGAAGACCTCACAAAAACCACAGAATATTACATCAGTATGTAAATCTGTGTTCACTCACTAATTAAAAATATCCTGTTGAGTCTTTGTTCAAAGTCCATATTTAACATTTGAAACCATTAACTATGAATTGCCACACTAATATTTTGTATCCCTCATCTTTTTGTTTTCCAATTATCGCATTTCTTTCGTCGAAAACTCCTTGTTTATCTTGACATATACATTGAACCGTCAGAACCCATAAAATGCACTCACATCTGGCACACTATAATTATGTGGCTTAATGCATTCACTTTTTTGATGCCACAAGCTGAAAACTGTGCAGCTGAGGGTGTTGGTTGGTTTCTTTCTTCGCCTTTTTTTATGTTTTTACATTACAGTTGCAAAACATGAATGACATGCTGGGGGTTAAAGGGGAACTACTGTTTTTACAACCCGGACATTATTTCTAGCATAAAATACAATCATTTACTCATCATTACTACCATAAAACTTTTGTGTCATTTGCACTCGTTCAGGAGATAATTAGATCCGCGTATACCCATAAAGTGGGAGTGACTGGAGCGCCGCAACGCAGCCTCTAAATAACGCATTATCTGCCGCGAAACTTGTTAATTTCGCCAATATTTTGTTAGTTTACACTAATGCTGCTAGTTTTTTGCAACATGGCTGAATGTTTTTCCGATCTGAGGTTGTGGACGAACTGTAGCAGTAGCCAATTACAGGGAAACAAGCTGACCGTCGAAGACATCATCCGGGGTCTGTAGGTCAATCAACAGACACTGGATGATGATAATGGTGATGATGATGGTAACCCGGACTCAATGGGGAATAGCACTAGCGTATCATAACAAAATATTGGTGAAATGAACGAGTTTTGCGGCAGTTAATGAGTTATTTAGAGGCTGCGTCTCAGTGCCCCAGTCACTCCCACTATATGGATATACACCGATCTAATTATCTCCTAAACGAGTGCAAATGACACAAAGATAATGGGTTATATGGGTGATTAAACAATGATGTTTTATGCTAGAAGTAAGATCCGGGTTGTAAAAAACAGTAGTTCCTCTGTAAGGGATAGCTCCAGTTTATTGTTGAAATTTCAACAAGGCTACCGTTGTCTCTACAGATTACGACACACACGAAGGTATATTTTCTTGAGTCTGACAGAATGTGAATACGTGGATTATCCACCTGGAACGGCCATTTTGTTGACTGTACTTGGGCTCTCAATCAAGTGATACCCGTTGACAATCAACTGTTGAGAGTGAGTCTGATTTTCTGAAACCTCAGCAGCTACATGTAATGGTGGGTAAACCCATGGAACATCGAGAGGATAGTTGCAAGTCATTTCAGCTCAGTGGTCGATCATATCTGTTGGAACCAAAGTCATATAAGAAGACGTAGGAGTTCTTAAAAGACAACAAGGAAACTGATGGTGTTCATACACTCACTCATCTACTGCTGATTGAAAAAAACACCTGCTGACAAGAACATGACTTGTTAAAGACAGGCATTTAAATTATCTGTGTTTTACGCCGCTTTGATAAAGACTACCGTCTAGGGGAGGATGTTTCAAACCCCTAAAATCATCTGGAAGAAAAGGGCAAGACTGGACAGACTTTTGAGTTTAATAGAAAAGGATCAGCTACTTTGCTAACGAACCATTTGACTAAATCACCCTGCATTTTCAGCTTGTTTATGTGACTTCCTGGAAACTCAGCATGTGTGATGTAACCAGATGTAAGGGTGGATAAACCTGACATACGGTTACAAGTCATTTTCATCGAGTGTATTTATTGGAATGCATAGGAGCTCAGTCCATTGACATGTCAGACAGAAAGATAGCAGGACGTCCTGAAAGATGATGCCAGACTTGCAAGAACTACAACTAATTTGCTGCTTTAATAAATGTTGCTTTTTAGAAGAGGACATTTCAAAACTCTAAAATCAACTGGACGACCAAGTCTGGATCTCTGCCTCGATCGAGGGATACCAGTTGACTAAATCACCCTGCATTTTCATCTGGATGTGTCAGCTTGTTCACGTGAGGCTGACTTCCTGGAAACTCAGCAGCCAGATGTAATGGTGGATAAAACCATGTATCATCGTGAGGACAGCTGCAAGTCATTGCAGTGATGGTCAGTCATACTGATTGGAAATGGAGTCAAAGAGTAGGATCTAAATAAAGTGAAGGATAGGACACACAAGACTGCAGGATGTCCTGAAAGATAATGTGCCATTTCCACACTTCAGACGTCTACTGCTGTTCGAATATGAACACTTTCATTGAAAAGAACGTGGCCTATTGATGGCAGATTTGAAACAAACTGAAATATTCAACTGGAAGAAAATACTAAGACTGGGCATTTGACAAATGGATGCATGAAAGCTTGAATTATCCACCTGGTATGACCATTGCATTAACTATATTGTGGTTCTCCATCAAGGAATACTTGTTGACTCAATCACTGGTTTAATGGTCGGCCATATTTACTGAAAGCGTAGTCGTAGGTCAAAGAGAGATCTCAAGATGTCCTGAGAAAACTGATGGTGTTCCTGCATTGCTCACTGCTCTGTTGGCACAAAAGAATGGCATCTGTTGATGCCACACTTGTAAACTCAGGCTATGAATGACTTTGCAGCTTTGATAAACGTTGCTGTCCTGGGCATTATGCTTGAACCCTCTGAACTCTATATGAAAAGGCTGGGCGATCTCATTTACTGTGAACTCTGTATAATAAACGCACCAAACCGCAAAGCTATCCACCTACTCATGCATGTAAACAAGTGCAGATGAATACGCTGGTGATTATACAGTAGGTCAAATGCCAAGGTATCCCCAAATGGATTTTCTTAATACAGCTGCCTGTTGCTTGTTCCAGGCGGAAATTTGTTATACTAAAAATAAATGTTTTAAATGATTCATGAAACATCACAGAGCTTAGTAAGATGCCCCCTAATCTGCACAGTTTGTGTGACTTCTTGTTGCCTTGAATCTCAACAACAGAAGTGCAAGGTTACCATGGTTGCTAGAGCCACAATAATTAGTAAAAGGGGAAACAGAACAAAGTTTAATATCCTTTATTCTCTGTTCCTTTGACATTATTGTGAGTTTACCCATGCTGAAATACCTTTGATAAATCTTTGTGTAAATTAAAATAAACATTGATTCACTGGAGGTGGATTAACACATGTAGTGTTAGCATCCATTTAGTTCAAAGACTACAGTAGACATGACTGAAATATGCTATATTAGCATGCATATAGCTAATAATACCGTGGGAAATCTGTAAGCAGTGGCGAACTAACGAAACACACCTTCTGTGACTTCCCTGTGGCTAAACATCACAAACACCAACTCACGCATGCACAAATAACATGTGACTGCACGTGCAGCAGCTAATACGTGCAAAAATGTCCCCAGTGCGTACAGCGTTCTTAACGCCAGCCCCACCTATACATTGCTGCGGCCTGATCCTTGTCTAAACTGTGTGGGCAGTGAATGGGGGCGATGCAGTGTGGGAGTTTTGGGAGTTGGGTAACCATGGGAACAGCAGTATAAAGGGGTAGAGGAGTATGACTCATACACCTTGGCCTCCAAACCCCCAAAAACTCTTTCCGTGCATGTATACAGGATTAAATGCACAGAACAATGACACAAACCAAAACTAAAAACTTCTTGTAAAAGCATTTGTGTTAAAGTGGAAGGCCAGGGCATCGCTGAGAGCTTACATCACGCGGAGGATGGAAGAATTTCACAAGACATCAATATTGAGCAGACAAAGCAGACGACTATAGTCCAAGTTGGCCTGTCGCTCAGATGGGGAGGATATGATTCTGGCTAGAGATGACTACAGAGATTAGTTGCAGACGAGACAGCAGTGTGGCACAAATACCGTTTTCATTGTACGCTCTCGGTCGTGTTGTTTGCAGGGAAGTGGAACACACCCTGAGAGTGGAAGTTTCTTCAGTAAGGAGAAGTGAATTGATATCTTGTGGCATTTATCTCGCAAATCGCATTACAGGGCATCTGAGTGGCAGAACGGGACAGCACACACGCAGTCCACCCGCCCACCCACGTCCGTCAGCAACACATGAACCGCCGAGGAGGACGACAGCTTGTGGCTCCTGAGTGCAAATAAGGGTGCAAGTAAAAAGTAACATAATGCCAAATCTGGAGAGGAGCCCCGTCTTATTTGAAGCTACACAGGAAGAGCCCACTGGATATGACTTTACAAAAACGGTGTGAATACAACACAGTCTGGCATATATCTTCAGTATGTCTCATTTATGCAGCTATACACTGTCACACAGCACATGCTAATGTTTTGTTGTTCATACTATGATTTACGTGTTAACCAGAATGATAGTATCAAAATGTTTGCGACACAAGTTACAGGAAGCCCTTTTGACAGACCCGTTCTTGAGGAAACCACATGGAAAATTCACAAGATAAAGGCATGTATATGGTCTAAATACTTCTTCCACCGGCTAGTATAGCGGAGCAGCTAAACTCCTAGAATCAAAATTACGAATGTTTTGCATTAACTTTGTATTTTGCAAATGAGGCGTGCTGTTACTTAAAAGTGTGGCGTGCATTTATCTTTTTGCCTGTTGGGTGGTCCACGTCTCTTCTTGTCCCATGAAGATTCCAATAATGTCTAGGTGTAGGACAGCGAACGCGGCTACATCCCGCAGATAGAGGAACTGGCCTATTTTAACAAGAATGCACTTGTTTCCAGTTTTTAATCACACACTTTTTCCTGCTTTTAAACTGCAGAAATGTAAGTGTGATGTGTTGTTTCGATTTTATCTGAAGAAACGCGCCAAGAAATAGCCTTAAAACAACATAACACTGCCCCAAGGAAAACAAAACAGTAACACCATCTGTGCTGATTTAATGCAAAATAGTCCTGTAATTAAATTTTGCTTTATTTAATTTTTTTAAACGGACTCAGAAGCCACTTTATAAGGTACGCCTTTGCAATCTAATCAATCTACACAACCACACAACTATTTTGTATATATTTTTGACAAATTCTGTGCTACTGTGACAAGTTAATTTCCCATACGTGGGATCAATAAACATGTCTTATCTTAACTGTTTTGCCATAAAGTCTACATTTATGATGGTTAATTATAAATATAATTGAATTTGGAAAGAATAATAGGTTAATAATGATACTTAAAAACACAGGAATCAAACAGATCAACACAGTCGCTTTAGCCTGGGTAAGTAAGCTGTGTTACTGTTGTCTCTTTTACTACTGTGGTATATTCACGTAATCCTCACCGACTGTAGTTAAATACATCTATTATTGTCAGTCCCGCACGCGTCACCTTTGCTGCTTGTTCACAGCTGAAAAGAGTTCCCAGCAAATCCGTTACTTACTGTTTGAGGTACACGTTACGGAGGATTTGTCGACATCATTACAAAAAGAATACAGGCAGCTACAGACGACCTTTTCCTCTACGACAGAGACACAGAGCAGTTTAACTTCCTTTAACCAGAAACGTACAAGACGTTAATTACATATTTCAATTTGATCAAACTGCAGGAAGGACTGAGATAACCGCAAAATATTTCAAATGCCAGTGATGACGGCTCGTACTAAGATACGACACGTACTACGTGCAGCATCTTAAGCCATCACTGGCATTTGACATATATAGCGGTTATCTCAGTCCTGTGTGAGATTATAACTCTATTGAGATTATCTGCCTCTCTTAGTTCATGACTCTGTAGCTACATTTCAGTAACGATGACAAACAGAAGGTTGTAGAGATAATGCAAATGAAAATGCGTTAGTACAAGGCTCCAAAAGCCTTTAGGGTTGACAGGAAGAATAACTAGCTTAAAGTTGACTTTGTTGGACACTTAGGTCCATATGTTTACATACAAAAACTGCTTGCTAGCATGTGCTAACGAGACAGCTCTGTTGCTACAGCTATGACTAGAGATGTACGTGTTTCTAAGCTCACTGGATGCTAACTTAACAAGCACAAAGAAAAGTTTATTGCTGCTAACCGCTTAACTGCCTGCTTGCTAGCACACATCAGCTGTCTGCTATTAGGTGCTAACAAGTTTGGCTGAAATGCCAAAGGAAATGAAGAATTTAACTTGGACCGTAACGGTGCATTAAAAAGTTTCACAGCTTTTAACTTTTAAAGGACAAACACTTGAGATGAAAAGACACACAATATTTGAAGGTCTGCAGACAAAACAAAACTCCCACTCACATGGACAAAAACCACTCGCTCACACAGGAACTGCGATGGGCCTGCAGTGTCCTCCGAACAGCTGCAGACAGTTTAGATAAGGGGGAAACTGCACATACAGACACTGTGAACAGTGCAAAGCCGTGCTGACATTTCACTGGTTTAGAGTGTTTAGCCGTGGGTGAGTTTCAGCGCTGCTATTGCTGATGATGTCAAGAGCAGCTGTGTGTTTCTGTCTGTAAAACATTCATGCTGGACCGAAGCCCACTGGGAGTCAAAGCCTCCCACTCCAACTGTGGATCAGATCACAGGCCTCAGCAAATTCTCCCACATTAAAAAGAAAATTCCAACCACCCTCTGCTCATCAAGTCTGGCGTCGAAAGAAGCAACTTGTGACCAGATCCACTGTACTGTCGGTTAATAACTTGGTGCATTGGTGTTTGGGGTTATGGAGAAGGTGTCGAGAGCAATGCCGGCAGCGAAAACAAGAAGAAAAGTTTTCAGTTTCAAATGAGAAAAGTGAAACACGTTCTGGTCACATACTGTATACGCAAATATAGAAAGTGGGCTATTTTAACACATGTTCCTGTTGAATGTGAAAGAAGGAACCACGTGAGTGTATGGTTCTGTATGGTACGGTTCAGTTTTGAAGGACAACACCTCTTTCTCTGTAAGCTGCAGAGATGTCAGAAAGCTTACTGTAAGTGTGACGGTTTATTTTTGTTTTCATTACACCTGCAGGAACAAGCCCAAAGAACAGTAGCACAGTTGATGTGTGGAAGAAACTTTTCAGGCTAATCTAATGCAAAACACAGGAATCACAATGAATCAACATAATGACTTTAGCCAGAGTAAATTAACCTGTGTTATCTGTACTAATGGTGCATAATTCATCTAAACTATTTATTAATGATAACACCAACCACCAGCTTTTAGTGCTACGTGCGCATTATTTTACACGGCTAACTGGCGACAGTTTTAAGAATATTCACCCTGTGAACGCTAACTTAGGCTTGTCTTTGGACGTATGGCTTTATTTAAGTTAAGCTGTTAAGGTAGACCCAGTTAAAGGCATTCCCTAGGGCTGGTATTGTACAGTAGTGATGCATTTTCACATTTTTGCAATTGCTTTCTGTACCAGGTGACAATCCCGCATCGACAGCTGTGTATAGCATGTGTAACCCCGAGTTTCCCCTGTGGTTAGAAATGCATGCCTGTTTATATGCATGCAGAGAGATGCACGTACTACGACAATGCCGGCAAGTAACACATCACTCTATTACTGGTCTACAGTTACAAAGTTGAGCAGCCAGTCAACAGATCCACTGCTCCTTTGCAGACAAGTCTTAAATATGGGTAATAGATGAAAAGAATTATTAGAACAGAAAGGAAGTCAAACCTCCTGCTCTGCTTGACATGTACAACACAGTCAACTCATTTGTGCAGTATTTGGCTAATTGATTAGTCGACCAACACAACTGCAGCCGATTAATCGTCATGCATTTCGTTGAGCAGCAGCAGCAGCAGCAGTAGCAGCAGAGCCGTGGGGAATGATGGCCATGTTGAGATCGGCCAGGCCCGTTTCTCCCACGGAGAGTCAAACACTGTGTAGCAGTGCAATGGGCAGACAGACACAGAGTGAATGTAAACGTGTCAACATCTGCAACTCATCAATGTGACCCGCTGCTTCTTTTTTTTTTTTTTTTTTCCTGAAATCGCACTCCTCACGGATGCGCAAGCACGCCCACGCGCGGGGTCTCCAATCATGAATAAAAGGAAATGTGCGATAAAACGCCAAGCCTGCGGTCCCTACAGGCAGCTGTGCTATGTATGAAGCGACGTCAGGGGAGGTGAGGCAGGGACTAGAGGAGAGGAGAGAGGAAGAAGGGGAAGGAGAGAGGCTGAAACCCATGCGCGCATCTGGAGCGGGCGTTGATTCCTCCCCATCCAGATGCGCAGAGGCGCTGGAGGCGATTCTGGGGCATTCTCCAAACTAGAAACTGAATTAAAAAAGCGTCGCGTCTTACCCATTTATGTCTCCCGGTGTGCTGGTAATGCTCCTGCAGCCTGGTAGGGAACGGGGAATGTGGTTGTCTCAGGTATATGAGAGGGGATTTGTGCCGGACCGTGCCCCAGCCTCCTGCTCCTACTACAGATCAGCCACAGCAGAAACGGGAGGAGCGTCAGACGAAACCATATTCCTTCCTCTTTTTTTCTCTTTTTTTGTCTCTCCGGTGACACGACAGAGGAGGCAGAGCGAGCGAGTGGTCAGAAAACGGAAAAGCGCTGATGAACAAATCCCTCTCTCTCTCTCTCTCTCTCTCTCTCTCTCTCTCTCTCTCTCTCTCTCTCTGGTTGCCTTCAAGTGCACCGCGTAAATACTGATAATCGAGCTGTATTTTCAATTTCATAACACGGTCCGCGATACGTGACGCAACGTGTTGCACCATTGGCGATGCGCTCGGAACAGATGGTGGGAAAGGAAAAGGAAATCTCACCACTAAAAAGGAATTGGCAGTCTGGAGTCTGTGGAAGACTGATTCATTCATTTGGGGGGGGTTTAGTGACCACTTGATTAGCTCCTTGTGTGTCTGTAAAACAGCTTATGATGGCATTTATGTGTCCATGTTTCATTTGGTTCTTGACCCCAATGTAGTGACCTATTTTTGTCTTGTTATCTTACTGTATTTTACTGTGTGTGTAACCTCATTTTGTGCCATTACAGGCTAAATTTATCGTCATATTAATATTTTGCGCACAAAACGTACAACTAGTTTTCAAAATTAAACTACTGAATTCAGTCAGAAACGGCTTCCTTATAATCATATTATCAAATATGGTTTATTCGGTTGCCTAATAAGTAAATTTAAAACTTTTATTTAGGATCAATACTGAAATATTGGATGACAGTAGTGTTTGTAAATTATTTGTTAATCATAAAATTAATTAAATTATTCTAATTTATGTATTTAGTCATCTGTAGAATATGTTTCCCCCTAAAAATTCAACATGTTAGCATGGCATTGGTGGGTTTCAGGAAAAATGTCCAAATTTCCTGAAGACTTTGAATGCAGCATTCGTCTCTGCTCAAAGCCTCGCACCTGTGTGCCCCAAATCTCGCGATAAGTAACTCTCAAAAACCACACCAACATATTTGTGTCAAGGAATTCCAGCAGCTCATAGTGATGTTGTTTCAAACTGATTAACTTTTTTTGTATATATTAGGTATTGTGATCCACACGTTTTTAGTTAATGTTACTTATAGAAACTCAAACTGAACTCCACACTCTCACCCTTCCTGCTGATGCAGTGCTGTTGTCCTCTCTAGATCAAACCACATGCAGAGGAGAATGTGCTGGTGGCAGCAGAAAGAGGGCCGTGAAATGATGCAGCGATAGCACACAGAAAGAGATGAGGAATTTAGATTTTTCAGCTGTCACTTGGGTGGAGTGCAGCGACAGGACAAGCTGCTGCACAGACAACAAAGCTGAGCTGATCTGATAAACAGTAACACAATGCAGAAGTGGCATTCAGATGACCGGACATGGGCTATATTTGTGAATGCATCTCAGGTATCCGTGACGCAAGAGTCGCCTGTTTGACCTTGGCTTGAATGTGTGATGATTTTGTGGACAGTCCTGCAAGCAGACATTGGCAGTATATAGGCTATGGCTGTAGTGTTTCACATTGTTTGACAATATTGTTCAATACTGTTACAGAAATAGTTCTCTTGTGTGTGAAACACCCACATTTGACCTCAATAATAAGTACAAACAACAAAAAAACAAACGACATGTGAACGGATGGTGTCAGGTCTTCATCTTCATTATGGATCAAATTAAAAGACCAAAGAAGCCAGCAGGTGCCCATTTCGGAAAAAGAAGAAAAGAAGAGGACAAACGGGCAAAGGATAAAGGTATGCAGATTATTAGGATGTATGCAAAACAAAACTGAATACGTTAAACTACAAAATAGTTTAATGTATTCAGCATTTTTTTTAAATAATTATTCCTGTTAAGTGTCGCGGGGGTCTGCTGGAGCCTATTCAGTTCAATTCAGTTCAGTTGTATTTATATAGAGTCAGTAACAATACAAATCGTCTCAAGACGCTTTACAAGACCCGGCCTGAAACGCGCAGAGCAAGCCTGAAGGCGACGGTGGCAAGGAAAAACTGCCTTTTAACAGGAAGAAGCACCAGAACCAGCTCATATGGAGGGACCCATCTGCCTAAGGCCAGCCGGTACAGACAGAGAAAGAGAACAGCAAGATAAACATACATCTGTCATAGACACACATATCCCAGCTGTCATCGGGCGAGAGGCGGGGGTACACTCTAGACCCTAGACAGGTTGAGAGTCTATCGCGGGGCTAACACAGAAAAACAGACAACCATTCACACGCACACCTACTGCCAATTTCGAAGCAGCAATTAACCTAATGAGCATGTCTTTGGATGGTGGGAGGAAGCCGGAGTACCCGGAGAGAACCTGCGCAGACACAGGGAGAACATGCAAACTCCACACAGAAATTATTATTATGTCGCACCGAAACACGTTCCCATTATTTTAATAACCACATTCAAGTCAGTGTGCTAGGCTGAATGACAGAAACACTTCTAACTCAACTCAGTTTAACAGCACCACAAACCGCATCCTCTAAAATGATCACACGGCTGTTTTACCAATATTCTTAAACTCTTTCAACATCACATGCATCTGTTTTCACACGAGTGGTTATATTTATTATTATTTATTTATTCTGGTGTATAACAGTAGTGCATTATGATTTGAATACTCCGTCCATAAGTGCTGCACAAATAACCCTGATGTGTCAGTTTAACCAACAAGTCAGTTTCAGTTCGTTTCTGTTTGCCACCAAGTTTTAGTGGCAACTATATCACATGTTTGATCCCTTAAATGTATTTACCACCAGAGTTCCTGAGTAACACATTTAACAGTTACCTTCTCAGTCACAGTGTGATGTGAGGATCCCACAGCTTTTCTCTCACTCTGCATAGACGCCATCGCCATCTGTGCTGCAGCTTTAAGAGAGAAAAATTGTTTTACTGTCCACAGATGGAGGTTAATTCTCCCTCAAGAGAAGTAAATTTAACACAAAGCACTAAGGTGACACCATCTGGGACAGTGTTGTTATTGCAGGATGTGCTCAGCCCCAATTAAATCTTGCCACCTACTGGAAACACACACACACATACACAGTGTTAAGTCTCAGCAGCACAGCTATTTCTGGCACTGGTCTGCAGACATGATGGTGGATGCAATGCTGCATTTGAGACAAACGTGATTCATTTTAGGGACTCTATGGGCTGATCTGAATGTATTTGGTTAAACTTTTTAGATGTTTTATTGATTTTTTTGTAGTTCCGCAATCGGTTAAATATTTATTTAAATGTACTTGTTTATCTTGTTATCTTGAATGGTGTGAACTTTAATGTGTTAATTGTTCTGCTCCTATTTATAGCAGTAACCAAAGACTAATCCCACCGCAAAGGACAGTAAATTATATCTAAAATATGATCTTAATTTGATAATGTTATACTTCCTTCATGAGCCAGTGACTGTGGTTGCTATTATATAGCAGCGGTGACTGTGTTTGGAGCAGATCTGATGACAAAAAGGACTGAACAGCCCCCTGCTGAACTGTCTACTGCCACAACAATTTCCATTTTAATAACTGTATCCTACATTAGTTAATTTCCCATGGGAGGCAAATTTAAAATGAAATTTCATTACGACCTTCAATCACCTTCGATCAGTTATTTTTTGTTATTATCCAGGTATGCAAATATTGTGTGTAAAAAATTCCAGGTACGTTTTTTAGGAGACACAGCTGCCAAAAATCAGATCTTTTTTGTGTCCTACTCGTATGAAAAGAATGCACCCATATGATCCCGACAATTGCGACTTATTATTAATTTAGAAATGTCCATTGTGCCTTTCTTTGTTTTTTATGTGGTATTTGTCTGGTTTGGGTTCCATTTTTTTCTGTCTGGTGAGCTCAGATCTGTTTTAGAAAACAAATTCTAAGATCAACGAGACATTAGATGTGTGAAGCTGAGTATGCGTTCACTTACCAGTTCATTAAGTACACTAACTGACTGTTTTGGAGGCTATAACGTTGTACCGACACATATTCCTCTCATTTTGACAACCTAATTTTAGTCTTTAGACGTTAATGTTTCAACATCAACTGAACGTTATCATGCAGTGGGGTTTTATATTGTATTATATTAGAAAGCATGCTAGTGTACCTACTGTCTTGGGGAGGTTGTGTAATATCATATCTGATGAAGAGCTGCTGTAATGCAAAGCATGTATCTCATTTTGCATTTTTGGACTACAAGGAAACAAATGAAGGATGAATCTCTACGTGCCAGCGGTTTATCATACCTTGACGGATTAACTGCCAGAAGGTCAGAGGCATCAACAGCTTGCCAGCTCTCCACCCACTGAAGAAATGTCAAGGTGACATGAATAAAACAAACATTTGCATTCCATTAAAACATCTTAAGTTGAGGTCATCGATTAACAGCAAACCTCAAAACCATCTGAAATTATTTTAGTGTATCAAACTCAGTTTGATACCAGTTTGACAAACTGGTATCAAATGTATTATTTTCTACAGACTTCCTACCTGGTTTTCGCGCCACCTTCACGCATCTGTACGTCAACGTCATGGCGCAGTATACGTAGGGCGGAAGTGTCCTTATTAGTGGAGTACTCGGACAGAAGGAGCATAGAAGTCAGGGCGTCTTTAAGGTGAGTTATCCACCACGTTTTTATTCGTGTATTTCATTAATGCGTTCATTCATTCATTCATTTAAAGCTTGAATACTAACGTAGTTATTTAATTAGCTGCAAAGAGGTTTACGTAAGTTTGTCTTTTGTGAAGTCACGACAGGTTGGATTAACGCTCTGCTAGCTAGCTTACTCTAATGCTGCAACCCAACACATTTAAAAACGATAAAATGAAATCAATGGTATGACTGTCCACCGGTATAATAATATACGTTTTGTTTTAATATTAATAGACTCTTTTGCTTCGTTTAGTGGTTTGCTAGTATGTGCGGGTGTGACGGGAGTATTTCCGCCTATTTTATGTCTAAGGATATATATAATAGCTCTGTAGTAGCACTAATTTGGACTTAGTTTAACCATAAATCTTTTTATTTGCATGTTTTATGACAAAATGATTAGTTAGTTAGTAGTTAATGCTGTGTTTTTGAGGTCCACGTTCATAATTGATGCTTAAATGCATGCAATGTCCACCATGTGTTTTTTAAATTAAGACATTTTACAGGATGAAAAATAATCAGTCTCTCGGGCTAATTAATAATATAAGGCTCAATCAAGTTACTTATTCGTTTTATCATTCAAAAATATTAATATTTGCTTGTACGAATATTTTCACTAGATTACATTTTATAAATCCAGTGATTGTTGGGCTATATTAAGAGAAATGTATTGGATTTATTCATAATGCAAACTGTTTAAACAATTTATTGCAGCCTTCCTTAATGTGCATAACATTAATCAAAACAAAATGTCAATATTTTCTGGTTTTATTGGTTAATTGATACTCCGAAGATAATTTTTAAACCTAATCTATTTTACCTGCTAAATGATTTGATGAAAAACGAATCAAGAGAATAATCAATCATCTTGAAATTAAGGTTATTTTCTAGATTAACTGATTAATTGCGCTGTCAATCAAGAACTCATTAAACAATGGTCTCTTCCTGTCACTTTGTCTTCCCCATTTTAATCAGCTGAGCCAGACAGGGTAATAGAAATGCCTCAGTAACGACATGAGATTAGTTTGGTGAAATAGTGTAAACAAAGCGTGAACATAATATGATTTATTCCCAGGCTGTCATTTATTAGACTGCAGTACTTGCAGACAGTCTAAAAGAGCTAATATGAGCCATGTTGTGATTTACATGTTTGCGTACAGTTGGCAAAAAGGCAAGGAAGTATTCATATCTTATGCAGTCGTACAAAATCTGAGTTGACTCTCTGAGAGGGGTTTTGTTTCCTAGTTTTCAGAAAGCAGGTAAAAATCACAGAAATTTAGATGCTCTGAATTTGTATTATCTTTTAAAGCAGTTTCCACATTTCTCTCAAGTGGAATGCTTAACCATAAGGCTTGGTACGTGTGCTCCTACAAGGAAGCAGACAGAGCTAAATGGAGCAAGACTTACGGGCATTTCAGTCGACGTGTTTTATAATGCAACATGGTTGTGTGGAAACAAAAACTCAAGGTCACGTTCGTCTGCTTTGGAAGTGAGGTCGAAGCAGTTACTGGATGTCATCCGAGACGTTTGAAAGATTAGATGCAGCTTTTAGAGCAACATATTTTTCGACTTTTCTGAGAAATAATCAACATTAGGACTAAACGGGGATTTTTCTGTTGTATTATGACTGTGAATACGTGAGCGTATTGTCGTGGTATGATTGTAGAATAATTATCACCTGCACTAGTCACGCTGTACATTCATGCACACACACCATGAGTCACGCTTGTTTCTCCTCCATTTTTGGAGACTGGCTGACTGTATATAAAATAGGGTTTTTAACTGACTGTTTATTAAGAAAAAACTCCATACACCTTTTAATGGTAATATGAAATGTCTCTTTAATGTCTTCCTGTGCTTTCTAATTTTTGCTCGCCGCCTGATCGCCTCTTTGTGTCCTATCCTATCTTTAGAACAATAAGAATGTCGACGATGGATCGTATCAGGTTGACGTTTAACAGGATGGTGAGTGGCGGTTACTTGCAGTGCGTTTATGGACGTTATTGTATCTGATATCGAAATTAGTGTTGTTTCTCGTAGACCTTCGTAGGCGCTTGCAGCCGACGAGGCAGGAAGACATGGCTCTCATAGATTTCTTATTTCCTCTAGATGAAAAGCGAGCGGTACAGCAGGTTCACTCTGCAGCCGTCGGAGGAGGGAGAAACGCATGCTGAGGTGAGGCTGTCAGATGAGCCCGTGGAGGTCGAGGCTGAGGCGGGGGGCTCTCCAAGCTTCAGGCCGGCGCCTCTACAACAAAACCGACGTACTTTTCTCTACCTGATCCTGGGAACCCTGCTGATCTTTATAATTGGTAAGTTACTCCGCCATCTCTTAAGAATTGTTTATGTGAACATTTAAACGGATTCACCCGTCGCCCACCTCTTTGTAGCCGACAGTTAGTTGCTAGCGGATGTTCAAGGCTCAGGTTGCCTAGCTAACCCCACTGGTACGTTCCCACGACAAATATTTCAAAGTGAAACATGTGGAATGTGAAAGTATTGCTAGTGTATGGGTAGAGCTAGCGCTTCTTGCCTGTTTTGATAGAACATACCATCAACTCCATCCTCGTTCCATCTGTGGTCATGCTGAATTTAGTGTTAGGAATTGGTCATTCCCTCAGAGCTAAGATTGTTTCACCTCGGTATCCCCCCTCCCACTTTCGTCAAAACGCCCACAACTCACTGAATTTCATGAATGCCCCGTCATTTCTTTCCCTGCACTGCTGCTCATTACCCCCCGTGTGTACGCCCCCGTGGTTATAGAGTCACAAAGTCTGGTTAGGGAGGAGGTCAGGGCGGATGGATGAATGAGTCGGTAAAACATGGGATTCTGATACAAGGGACTACTGTTTGACTTTTTGGTTTGAAGGAGGAAACAATGTTTCCTTTGCCAAGGACGGTTCCTTGGCCTTAACAGCATTCCTGTTGCTGTAACCATGACAACCGAGTTCCTTTAACTATGACAAAGTACTTATTGATTAAAGATATTGATCTCAAGTGTCTTTTTTTCAAAGTCTTGTCAGTCGCCACCACTGAAGAATCTACTTGGATGAAATGTAACTCTACAACTCCAGTTGATTTCATTTTCTGCTTTTCCTTGTGGTTGCACTATGACCTGGACGATTGAGAAACCTTCACAGACAGCTGTAGACAACACTGATGGTCTCTTGTTGCCACATTTCTGCTAGTCTTGCGTGTATGCCACTTTTCTTAACTTTTCACAGCTGTTACCTCCCGTTAAAACCGTATAGATAGCCATAAAGGGCAAGGTTGTTTCCGTATTTTTAAGCATTTTATGTGCTCTTCTTTAACATGACCTCAGCACTACATTTCACCAGTACCTGCATCATTTATGCTCACACTGTACAGATGAATTTACAGATTACCATGTGACCCTAAACAATACAAATTTCAGAAAATAAAATGTCCTTGACTTCAGCTTGGGATATTTAATTTCATTCTGTGAGCTATTTCTAGCTTGCACTCTGTCTGAATGCGACCGCAGATATGCATTACTGGAAGACGAGCTATGTGAAACCATTTTACGGAGCAGTTTTTATATCTTTTTAACCAGTTTTGGTGTCTCCATCCAGGCTACATGGTCGGGTATATCAGCCATCGTAAAATTCAGAAGGAGCCGGCGGACTGTGGAACTAGAATGATCACGGTCGATCCGCCAAAGGGGACGCCAACCGAGGCCGCGCCGGCTCCAGACGTTCAGCTAGACTGGAAGGACATCACCCATCTGCTCGCAGAGAAACTCACCAGCAAGACTTTTGAAATGACTCTCAGGTTTGTGTTCACACCCTCAAACCACAGTCGGTCTAAATATTTAAAGACGTGCCTCACTAAACAAACACCATCAAATAATCAAAGCTTCTGCCAAATCTATATAAAGTAAACGATAGCGATAGCGATGGTGACTTCCTGGTTTCAGTCAGAGAGAAGGAACGTTAATATGAATAGCTGGCCTCTCCTTAATCATGCTCATCAGTCAGTCCAGAGTTTATTCATTCTAGATAACAGCAGTGTGAAAATATTTATCTGTTTTGAATGTTGAGATGTAAAATGCCTTTCTCATGGTCTGGTTCACTAAGCTGATCAGCCAATTAAGAGTGATGTCTTTCACTGACAACTCAATTCAGCTTGCCAAATCGTCTGAAAAGCTTTCGACGGGGATCTGACTGGAACCAACTATGTGGGAGAAAGCAAAAGTAGACACGATGACTCAACACCAGCAAACGGCTGATGGCGCTGAGGCAAAGAAGGAGCCCACTCTTTTTTTTTTTTTTAAGGTTTCTTATTTCCCTCAGCCAGTACTGTGCAGCCAAAACCCCCTCTAAAAATATGAGTTGAACAGAAGCCTTTGTGGAAAGAAGGTCTCCAAAACTCCCCTCATCATAATTTTGAAAGAATTTCCCTGTTTCTAACACGTCAGCTAACGCTTTTTAAAAAATAAATACGTTTTGTGTTCTTAACAAAGCTTGTGAGTCACCTGGAGACGTTTACATAGAAACTGTCAAACTGTGTGAAGGAGAATGAAGTCATCTCCAGACTAAACTGAGACACAGTTGGCAGGAAAATTTAAATTTCATTTCTCTGCAGGGACTTTGATCTGCCCAGACGCTCTGCAGGAAGTGCCGAAGATATGAATCTGGCAAACCGTGTCTTTGACGGATTCCAGAAACTGGAGATGAATCCTTGGACTGACATCCACTATGTCCAGCTGCAGATGCCCGACAGGTTAATGCTTCATATTTTCAACTCAGGGTCAAAAAGCAGTTTATGCAGGTTTTATTGCACTCTAAACTAGTATTCATAACTAGTATAATCAGTATATATTGTCCAGCTCTCTCCAGGATGCTGTGACTTTGTTTTGCATTTATGCTCCTGTTTGTATTGCTGCCGTTTCTGTTTCCTAAGAACTATGTTCTTTGCCACTAGTTATGATTCTATGTATAATTACAGATGACAAAAAAAGACATAGTTCCAAGTATAAATAGTAAAAAAACAAAGTAATAAACCAGAGTAAAACATCCTAGTGAATGTTTAACTGATGAGATTTTAGTTGAGCACTTCTTTCAAGGAAGTTATTTTCTTAATAAGTGCTAGATTACATAATGCTTTGTACAGAGCCAGATATGAAGACTCTTGACATGAAGCCAAGAGAACAGAAGCATATTTTAACCGGGTTTTTCCTTTATTCTTGGCAGCCAACGTCCAAACCTGGTTGAATTTGGTTCGGAGGTTTTTAGACCTACCGGGTATCTGGCTTACAGTGCTCAAGGCAAAGTCAAGGTGAGTCCGAGATTAAATGATGTCTTTAAATTTACTTATCGGAATCAACAAGATAAGAGGGTTTCTGAAGAAGAATATCTATCTGATAACAGCGCGCAGAGTCATTTGCAGTAAAAGTAGTTCCTGCTTCTCAGACTATATATATCCTTTGTTTTAAAAAGCTATATGCCTCAGTTAAAAACCCGTCTGACGACTCCTGCTGACGTCTGTGTTCACAGGGCAAGCTTGTGTATGGAAACTATGGCCGCGCGGAGGATCTAGATGCCGTGCAGAAGAAGAGCGTGGTGCTGGAAGGCTGTGTGCTGCTGCTCCGTGCCGGAAAGATCAGCTTTGCAGAGCAGGTATTTGCTGATCTGGTGAGGTGTTGGGTAGCAAGGCCAAACGTAAGAAAGAGATGTGAGAGGAAGGAAGACTGCAGCTCAAATGAATAGATAAAAGGATAGAAAATGTACCATTACAGTAACTTACAGCAAGTTAATTACAAATGTTTTCTTTAATACTGTGCGTGAAGTTGTAATTAAGTTCAGTGACTACACATGTATCTGAAGTGCTTCCTTTATGACGTTCCTGATGTGTTTCTGATGTGTTCTCAGGTGGAAAATGCTGCTATGAAGAACGTCTCAGCTGTTCTGATCTACCCTGACATTCAAGACTTCAAGTATCAAGGAGACACCGTGCTCTATGGACATGTGAGTTTTTAGCACGTTGTAGAACTAAATGAACCAAGTAGCTTGTATTTCATTTTTAACAGATCAGCCCAGAATTATAGCGTGTTTGCTTTATTTTGACCCCTTCAGGTCCATCTGGGTTCAGGCGACCCTTTCACTCCTGGATTCCCCTCCTTCAACCACACCCAGTTCCCCCCAGTTCAGTCTTCAGGTCTCCCCAAAATCCCAGCCCAGACTATCACTGCCAACATGGCCACAGCTCTTCTACGGTAAGACCGCCAAAATACAGACCTAGATTTTAGATTGACAGTTGTTTTGTCTCCACATGGGTTCTAATAAAAAGTCAACTAAAATAATATGCTCTCTGTCTGTCTCCAGGAAAATCGGTGGCCCTGAACCAGATCCAAAAAGCGCGTTTAAAGGCAGCCTCCCGTCTGTGTCCTACAACCTTGGAGGCAGCGAGGACATCAGTGTCGAGGTTAACAACGTCCTGGTCAACAGGGAGATCCATAACGTGTTTGGAGTGATCAAAGGATTCACTGATCCTGGTAGGACTAACATTTTAATATACACTGGTCTTAATTTTATGCTTAAGTCACTAAAGATGTTCATTAATCTTCAGATCAATACGTTGTACTGGGAGCTCAGAGGGACGCCTGGGGAAGCGGTTACGCCCAAGCCACTGTCGGCACGTCCATATTGATGGAGTTGGCCAAGGCTGTCCATGAGATGGTGGAGAAAGGTAGGATATGTCAAATAATAATTACTAGGGATGTGAGGATCGTTCCAGATATAATAGAGAAGGATGAAACATGTCAGGGAAAGAGGGTCATGGCTGTTAACTGATAGGGCTTAGGGCAACTGAAAAGATTGTATGAGTGTGACTAAATATTAAATGATTCTGATTAGAACCGAATCAGACATCTCTAATTTGTATTTTTACTATTCAAGCAGCTGGTCTTAATGTAATGGTGTCAACATTTGGTGTTGATCTTCTGTAGATGGGTTCAGGCCCAGGAGAAGTCTGGTGTTTGCAAGCTGGAGTGCTGGAGATTATGGAAGTGTTGGCGCCACCGAGTGGCTGGAGGTAAGAACTACAAAACTTTAAAAAGATGAATACCTGCTGTCCTCTGAAGTGATTTTAACATATCGGTTCGGTCTGTAGGGTTACATGGCCTCTCTTGACAAAAGGGTCTCTACCTACATAAATCTTGACGGAGCAGTCATTGGTACGTATGATGGTGAAACACATTTACAGGATGTTCGTGATGAAATGGTTGAAATTGTCATTTGACTTGCGTTTATTTCTTGAAGGCACCGGAGGCTTCAGGGCCTCAGCGAGTCCGCTGCTCTACAGCCTCCTTGAGAGTACGATGAAAGAGGTGACGCATCAGTTCGTAGTGATCCAATCTCTTTATTTACAAGCCAGCTGAGTTTATTCTGACTGTATTTTACCTCGTTACTTGCAGGTGAAGAGTCCTTTTGGTTCTGGCACGGTCTACGATGTGATGGGTCGAAACAACTGGGAGGCCAGTGTGTAAGTGGGATATTCATATAAATGGAACTTCTTGTTTGAAATGGAAAAATAACTGCACATGCATGGATTCAGGCAGGGAGAATGACTATAGGACATAATATGAAGTATTTTATTCACATCTATACGTTTAAAAATGTGTGAAAGAAAACTTTTTAATGTTTAAATGTAATCATCCAATTCTATAACTTATCAATGAAATATCTTTTATCTTTTATTTAACTTTTATTTTACATATGTTTTCAGGGTTTAAATTATAATCTGAGTTTTATGCACGTTTCAAAAATAGCTAACTAGCTAGGGCAGAGATAAATGAGTTAAATTTGCATTAAACTGATGCTGACTAGGGACACATGTGGACTTTAATGCAAGGTGTGAACACAAGTACTTATAGCTGGTCACTTATGATGGGATTGCACAGGAGGGATTTTAGTGCAAGGTCTGAAAGAGACAAAAGAAGACAATAGTGTCATCTCTTGTGTCGACATGTAGCGCTGCAAACATGCTGCAAATGGCGTCACAAAATCCTCCTTCTCCAGCCGCTTTTTATGAACGGTAATTTTATCCTGCTTATAGACTGAGGCCAATGACAATAGATGACCCCGCCTATCCCTTCCTGGCTTTCTCCGGCATTCCCTCCATCTCTTTCCACTTCACCTCTTCTAAGGTGAGTCTTCATGACTATTATTAAAAACTTAATCTCCCTAAATGTGGGATGTTTGATGCTTTACTTGGTTTTAAATAACACCGTGAAAATCTAACATTTAAATGTTTTCCCTGGGACTAATTGAGAAACTAATCATCAGGTTAATCACTATTAATCCTCTTATGTTGTAATAAATACAAATGATTCTACCTAAGCTATTGTAACATAAACTGATGACTGTACTTTACTGCCAGATAGCTAATCCACGTAAAAGAAAATGGGGAGCACGCATCTTTATAAGTCTGTTAGATCTAATTAATTCTCAGGCGATTGATTGTAATGTGTGTTTATTGAACCATCTTCATATGTGTTGACTTTAATAGTCTGACTACTACGCTTACTACGGCACCAACCTGGACGACTCGGATCACCTCAATTACCGAACCAACCAGCGCACCAGCGAGGTAGTGGCAGCGGCGGCGCAGTTCGCCGGCCAGATGGCCCTGAGACTCGTCCACAACCACCTGCTAGGCCTGGACGTGAGCCGATACAGTAAGGTCGTCACCAAGGCTGTGGCCCAGGTTTACGGACGCGTCAACCGGCTCTCGCAGGTCGGTCACTCTCTGGTTTGGTTCACTCATTTTAGTCAATAACTTACATAATTTAATCCTGCGCATGATGTATGAATCAGACTATTTTTATTGCTGTCGTTTGATAGTCTGGTCAACTGAAGGGTGTGAGTGCCACCTGGGTGAGCCGTGCGCGAGGCTCCTTCCAGCGTGCCGTCGACGACATCAGCAACGCCATCATCAACACCGACTTGAGTGACAAGGAGGCCTGTCGCATCCTCAACGACAGGATCATGAGGGTATCGCAACCTTAAATGTTTTTAATATTTAGTGAGTTAAAGTCAGAGGGGTTTGTGCACGTTTACTGATCCTCCCTGTTTAACCAGCTGTACAGTACCTGAAGCCACAGTGTGAGACTGAGACAAGCTCTGACCTAATCATTCTTAAAAAGCAACAGCAGCTCATGCTAGCAGACAGAGCTTTTGTTACGAATCCTGTGTTACAGCCCTGACATGATGGTACAAAAAAGTCTGTTTGCACGGTGTTTAAACCCACAAAATTAAGACTACATGCAAATGTTCAGCCACACCTTGGCTGGCAATAAGTCACAGCTGTTGAATTGCTTCTTTCTCACTGGCTGTATTTACGTGAGCATGTTCTCGTAAACAGTATTGCTAATAAGCTTCAAATGTGGCATCTTTTTCATTTTAGGTCGAGCACACCCTCCTCTCTCCGTACGTGTCCCCCGTTGAGACGCCCTTCCGTCACCTCCTGTTCGGCCGAGGCTCCCACACTCTGGCATCCATCGCTGCTACTGATGACATGGAGCAGCTCCACACCCAGCTGGCCCTGGCCACCTGGAACCTGCAGGGATGTGCCAACGCCATGGCGGGAAACATCTGGGACATCGACGACGAAATCTAAGGCGCGGCGAGGCGATGTGAGCGTGGGAGTGTTGTGTGCGCGTGTGTGTGTGTTTAAGGCTTAATTGGTGTAGCTCCATTATTGGCACTTAAAGCACAGGTAGAGATCCTTTAAAAACAATATTCACGTTTGTTGGAGAATCACATTCTTGATGCCACAAAGATCAGAATGAGATAAGAAAAAGAAAAGAAATCCAAAAGCTGTGAATCTGCATAAAATACTTGAAAAAGCTAAAGACTACTGACAGATCCGCCTCTTCTCATCCCGCTCCACCTCCGACACATCGAACCAGCCAAAGCCTTTCGCTGCGGCTTCTTGCCATCAGAACACTGAGAGACCTTATTTATTTATTTATTTATCAGTGGCAGTGCCCACTATAAAGCTCGTCTTTTTATACGACGTTATCGGAAGCAGTGCCTTCCATAATTATGACGGTTATACTGTTGAAACCTACGGCAGCATCTGCTACACACTCCTCAGCTGTTGACGACAAAATGGAGACTTCATTTCGTCCTTTTGCATGCAGATTAACTTAAATCAGTAAAGTCTGGTTTTCTGAAACGACTACTTGACCGATGTCTGGTTTTACTCTTTTGCCAAAAGAAACGTGAAAAGGGAAAAAATAAAGGGTGCATTTCAATAATTTTGTCCAAAACCAGACAAGAAATTAAAAGTAAATCAAATGAATTGGTCTGGATTTTGGGAAATGCATTGTAAACCCAAGTAATGTTATGTTTGACTGAATTTATCCTGCAATTAATGGCTAAATTAAAAAAAGATAAATTAAAAAGATAAAACTAAATATACTAATATAAACTATACTAAAATATCAACTTAACCGATTAGTTAATTTGCCAGAAAGCCATTTATGTTGCACAGTTTTCTCTGGAGCAGTTTATATTACGATAATATTATCGGGAGCAGTGCCTTCCATAATTAAAACCCATTATCGGGAGCAGGGCCTTCCATAATGATTAACAGTGACGGTAGTTTTTGCCTACCATTTTGTTTGTGTGTGTGTGTGTTTTATTTTTTTTGTTGTTGTTTTTTTGTACATGTGTATTTATCGAGGGCAGTGTCTCTCATATTTCACTTTGAAGGGTGGAACAACTTATCGGGGACAGTGTTTCCCAGAGTTTTATACTTGGTATTTATTTGGTTTTGGATTACGTGTGCACAGACCTTCACTGTGTGTTTCTAGGTTTCTTCCGTCTTTGCTTAAATTTCAGATCCGCGATGCTAATAATAACCCAGGATTAAGTTACCGTGATAAATAGGCATCATTCCAGACCGTATGGTAACCCACGGCATAAATGAAAGTCTGGAATAAAGGTCTAGTGTCATGGGATGAGATAACTACTTCTCAGAGACATAACCTTGTCAAGACGTCACACTCGGACATAAAACACTTCAGCTGACTTGCTATCAGCTAGTGTGTCAGGTTTTTCCAGAGGATATAATCATCTCTCATCTCAATCATGAATAGAAAATCATCCTAGAAAGATTTACTGAAAGTTGCATGACAATCATGATGGTTATCTTTACTTTTCCAAGAGCTAATTCGGCTTAACTTTTAAACTGTAAACAAGCAAGCAATACCTTTACATCCAATTAGCTTCCTGATCAGCCACAATATTAAAACCACTTATGGGTGAAGCGAATAAGATTGATTGTCTGGTTGCAATTCACTGTTCTGCTGGAAATCTTTTAGTCCTAGTATCACTCCGTCACGTTGTTTCTGACCAGGAACATCCATCTGATAACTCCCCAACGGCAGCAGCTATCCCCAGCATCTTGCTACATCACCAGAGCTGCTCAAAACTACTTTAAAAAGCAGTAATTATATAAAAAAAAATACCAGCCGGATGAAAATATTAGCCGGATGGTTTTAATCTTGTAGTTGATCGGTGTTTATTAATGAACTGTATTCAGACTGGCTTTAAGTTAAAGGACAGCGAAATAGAGTTTAGTGTTGCTGCTTTTATTTTAGGATTTAAATTAATGACCACCTCCCCGAGCGAATTAAATCCAGCCTGAATCTGGCGTTCAGTTTTCTTTTGGATTTGGATGTTAGTAACTTGAGACCCAAACACACCGAAGGACGTTTAGATGCACTGTATTTGTCATAATTGGCTACAAAGCTGCTCTTTCAGCCTTGTTTCCTCTAAATCGCTCACGTCATTGTTTTAGTATCTTTAGTTTCACACAATCTGTTTTACAGCATGAATTCACTCCTCTTTGCATGTGTCCTCCTTATGACCTGTAACTGACTCATATCATATATATCGAATGTACAAATGAAGTTCTTTGTTTTTTTTAGACATAACCTAAAACATGAGATAAGTAATTTCATTTGATCATTTGTTGCAACATTCTTGTGATTAGGTGTCTTTCCTACAATGGTATCATTAGGCCTCAGAAACCTAATTAGAAGAAACATTACAGAGAAAAACAAGTTAAATAATTGACATTCAGATGTCATTTCGGTTGGAACTTTAATGTTTTTAATGTCCATCTGTTACAAAATGAAGTTTCTCTGAATTCTGAGATGGTTGATCCTGTAGTTAGGAAAAAAAAATGCCTTTCTGCTTCCAAGTTATGGACTTCTGTTTTTGCACTTAATGTGATTTCCATGTTCAGCAGAAAAGTGTAATAAACCCTTTGGCTTATCGCTTTGGTCTTTTATTTTGTCTTGCAGCAAAAGTGAATTTGGAATTGAGCGTTTGCATCCTTCAAATGTTAAAATGCTCCATGAATAGACAAGTAAATGAGAAGATGATTCATCTTTCATGTTTCTGAGCTTCAAGTGGGCTGATTTTCACATTAAAAGCACTTTTGACAACAATTGTATATCATTTAGACAAATTTAATGACGAGTCTGGGTTTATTTATCGAGTGTTCATGCCCATCAGTTTTATTAATGTATAATAACTAAATTATCTGTGCCGTTAATTATAATAACAGTAGTCATAGTTAATAATCGGAAAGTAGTAGTTATTATACTACCTACTATATTATCATTAACAACATATCACAAATGTGTTATATCACATTATCATTATTATATATCCAAGTTACATTTTTTTATAAATATAAAGACATGTTGAGCCTTTACACAACACAGAGTATAGTTTATAAAATGTATAAAATAAAATTTCATCATTCTTTTATTTTGAAGCATCTTCATTCAAATAGGAAGCCATTATTTTGGTAGTTCCGGTTATTTTAGCAGTTGCGTTAACCGGAGCGTCTGACGCACGGACGGTGACGCTCAGAAATCCCGGCACGCGCACTGGAGAGTGTACCGGAATTAACGGAGGGAATATACGGAGATAACGGATGCCTTGAATTTAACATTGTCCTGGTTGGAGACGGCAACTTCCCGCCAGGCTGAAAACGGCTGGAGGAGCGAGGACTGACCGACGGAAAGGAGCCGTTATCCCCTTACAAAGCCCGTCTTTATAGGTCGGTACTCCGGGGGTCGTGTACTGCTCGCTCCGTCTTGAATATGCGACATGTTACACCAAAACAAACACGGTTAATTAATATTTAAAGTAAATAACAAACACAAAGTTAACGTTAAAACAGACCGGTTGACTTAGGGCAGACAGACAGGTGTCCACTTACCTAGGAGGGCTAATCAGCTTTAGTCCGACCGTGAAGATCAGTTAAAATCTTTTCCGCGGTCTTCATCATGGGAACAACATCTCTGTTTCTGTGTGACACATTTATTCTGTTGACCTCCATAATACATAAAACGTTAGTGTTTTTTTTTATCAGAATTAACCGTTTGTTTCTCACAGCTGCAGAAATGAATGAGAGTTAAAGGGCTACTCCACCATACGTTTACATATCAGTTTATTAGTCATTACAGACACTAATTAAGCCGTGTTAACAGTCCTGTAATGTCTCAGCCTGATACACTAGCACGATTGTACAATGTAGTGACAAATAACTCCATCAAATTGCATCATGGGAAATGTAGAAGTCTGCAACTAACCTGCCGTTAGCATTCTGATTGGCTGCTGACCCCCCAGCTGGAGGGCTGCTACCATGGTTACTGTTCTTTTTTTTTTTAAGGAGTTTGGGCTTAGACAAACAAAATGTTAACAGAGTAACAACAAAGCAGAAGGAAAAATGGTTAAAATGTGTACATGTGTCACTTGGTTTTTTAGTCTTTTTCCGAAATTGAATATAAATGTTGAGGAATAGTGCCACTGGATTCGGCTACGTGGATGGTCTTAGAGGCGACTGCTTGGGGCCTCAGGTCAGTAGGGAGCCCCACCAAGGGCTTTTCAATGATAGTAGAAAACAGTAGTCAAACATGACAATTTAAAATTCAAACTAAATCTACAGGTTTACAACACCTTTCTTTGGGAATGGACCCATACATACTGTTGTTTGGATCAGCATTTATTTTTATTGTATGAGAACGTACAACGGGTTTGAGAGTGCTACTGCTAAAACAAGTGCCACATATTTCAATCAATAAATAAAAAAATAAAAAAAAACAGAAGAGAGACCACATACAATCGTAAAATTGCACTACGAATGGTTTACATTTGACAGTCTAATAACCCAAGGGTAAAAACTGTTTTTTAATCTAACTCAACAGCAGTGACATGAGAGGGGGACAGATCTGACAAAGGGTCATCTGTCCAATCAGCCAGTCATGTAGCATCAGTGCAAAATGGTACGGATATTGCAGAATCTGGTGACCCTTGAATGCATCAGTCTGTCTAAGTATTATTGCTGACCATGTGCATCCCATTATGGCGACAGTGTACCATTTTCTAACGGCTACTTCCAGTATGTGATGCAACACTGAGCAGAAATTAAAAGGGATCCTTCCAACATCTGCGCGGCAAAGGAAGCTATATTTTATGTATTTTTATTAAGTTTATGGAAGCTAATTTTGGACTAACTAAAACTTAAAGAAACCTAAATGTTCAAACTCTTTGATGAAAGATATTTTCAATGGAGAGAGGCAGGAAGTAAAGGAGCGAGAGATGGGGATGACATGCAGCAAATGTGAGGACTATAGCCTGAGTTTATGGTGAACCTGCTCAACCACTTGAACTACAGTGCTCACTGGAAATCTTTAAACATTTTAAGAATAAAATTGAGCTTAATGTGGATGTGACTGCTCTGAAACTTTAGATGAAACTCCCTGAAAGTGAAAAAAAACAGATGCATTTGTTTTTAAAGAGCTTAACTTCAACTCTTCCTTGGAGAGGAGGCAGCAGCAGTTCAGCCTGAGCCTCCCCGCGGTGACAATATGGGCACAGCCTGGTGTTCGCTGTCACTGTCTGCTCAGCTGTGATTTCTCCGGTTGCTCCGTTTGTAGTGTTTCCTCGAATTTGGTTGATTTAGCTCTCTTTCTTTTACTGTGTGCAGATGTGGGGTACATCCGTCCATGGCTGTATCCAGGTGACCTCCAGTGACCTCAGTCACTCCTGACTGCCGCTGATTCACCAGAAGACCTCTGCAAAGTGAGCCCAGGTTTTTTTTTGTTTTTTTTACACGTGAAAAACCTTAGCCAATAATCACAAGTTGTTTCTCATATTGAGTTGTGGTGAATAGCTCCTGTCAGTGGTCAGAGGAGCTGTGATTAGCTGGAATATCTAAAGCTCCAACCGATGACATGAGTGAAAGGATGTGCTGCTAACATCTTGGTGCTAGATACCACAGGGCGCCTCCAGAGGTCTGTAAAGTCCACGCCTCAGTGTATCAGAGGTGTTTTTGTGGTATGCACAACGTAATGTCCAATGCATCAGTCTTTTATTTTAGTTTGAATTAACACCAGATGAGAACATCATGACGTGTGCTCCACATGTGTTTTTTATTTTAATTGGTTGTCCTGCAGTCTCTTGTCTATATTAAAACTGCACAGAGAAAGAGAGAAAATAGATTCATTTCCAGAATTTCTGACCTGTGACTGACTTGACTTTTACACATACACCAATCAGCCAAAACATTAGAACCACTTACAGCTTGGCAGAGGTCTAGTGGGGTCCACCCCTCGATGGGTCAGGACTGTTTACACGGCAAAATCTACACATTATTAGGTATAAATGTTTATCTCTGATGGGTGTATACACAATGAAAATTTGGTTTACACTTTAATTCCTGATTCTATTTACCAGACAGTTTCTGCTCTGTTTTTCCATCTGGTCACCAGAAACTCAATCTTTATGGCTTTATCTGCACAGAAAGAAACTTGTTGGCGCCTTTCATCCTTGCTAATTAGAGTTGTCCAATTTGTATTAACACCAGAAGATAAAATCAAGTCATACATTTCAGCAAGAAGGTGTTTTTTCCCAATTAAGTAATGGCAAATGATTTTTTATTTTAGAGACTTGTGGTTCTTGTGCAGCTCCTCTGGAGGGGTTCACTGTTCTCGTTATTTACCTCCATCGTATGTATCATTAACATAGAACAAGATGGAATAAATCCTCGTCCACGCATTCGTCGACGGTCGTGAATGAATCTCGGGTGTCCGATGCTCAAACGAGAGAAAAGTGAATCAGCCGTGTTCAGACCACTTCACCAAGCTAAATTTGGCATTCCTATTTTTAGAGCATCGTCCTCAATAAAACACGTGCAGAGCCGAGATGAAAGCTCTGATTTTGTTCTCATTCAGGCCACAGACACACACACGTACGCACACACACAGACACACTCATGTATGAATATTTAATTCACAGGCGTGTGCTACTGATGAATCATGACATCACTGCTGTAGTTCATGCACCAGTTAGCCTGTCTTTGCTTCGTAGAGATAGATAGATAGATAGATAGATAGATAGATAGATAGATAGATAGATAGATAGATAGATAGATAGATAGATAGATAGATAGATAGATAGACCCCTTAAAAAGAGCAAGTATAAGAGTCTAAAACACAACAATATGCAGATAATCTTCACATTAGAGGATCTGGAGCAGTGAACGTTTCACATTTTTGCCTGATGAATAATAAATGACTTTCATAATTTAGCTGTTAATTACAATCCTGCGCTGATGCTCGAGTAATGTGTGATGAAATGCATTCAGCTGCATGCTGGGACCCATCCCCATATCCTTTCTCTGACCATCCATCCATCTGTCCAACCATTTGTTTCTACATTCTCTCCCCTCCTTCCTCCACGGTCTCCCTCTCATCCTCTCGTTAGAGCTGCTGA
The DNA here is from genome assembly GCA_005024645.1 of Planiliza haematocheilus. Lineage (NCBI taxonomy): Eukaryota > Metazoa > Chordata > Actinopteri > Mugiliformes > Mugilidae > Planiliza > Planiliza haematocheilus. Next base: position 6,681,636 of record SRSE01000613.1, read on the forward strand.
ATTATTTAACATCAGACAGTGGGCTCGGCCGCTGAGCCAGAAGGAGATGGAGAGGAATCGGTGGAGAGAGAAGGGGAGGTATGGAGGTGTCCGATGCTGCAGGAAGTCGTGAGTCAGCAGGGAGAGAACCGAGCAGTGGGAGGGAAGACGGAGAGAGTGTATAGATAGCTTTAGGTGATACGACAGGAGAGAGTAACATCCAGTGCCTCCCGATGCGCTTTTGTTCGTGTGGGTGCATTTGTGCATGGATTGAGCAGAGAAGGTCATGGTGCTGAGGGGAGATTAGCAAACTAGACTCAGAGCCGAAGGAGCACGGCGGCAGAGCTAACGCCTCCTCTGAATAGCACGGAAACAGCAGAGACAAGAACAAAAAGGACGAGAGGAGCCGTTACAGTATGGGGGAGAGCTATATGTACCAGCGACTCCCCTATGCCAGAGGAGAGGGGGAGGGGAGGATGAAGAGGAGAGAGGCAGGAGTGTCGAGGGACAAATGGTAAAGTCTGAAGTTGTGGACAGATGTGTTGCTGCTTCTCTGTCTGTGATTACAGTATGTGTTTATGTCAAGTATGTGTAAGTGTGCATGTGTGATGATTAACTTGTGATTTATTTAAATAACCTGTTTATTCCTTACCACTTACAGTAAGTCGAGCAGTTTGGAGTTGCGTTCAACCAAAAAGTGACTAATTTATTTGATTCATTGATTTATTTAAATCAATTAACAAGATGTGCTGACGCCTAAAATTTAACCTGCAACATGATTGATGATGGTTTTAGGGTTAAAAACAGATTCATACGGAAGACAATAGCAAGCTTCCAGACATCAAAGTGTGATTTGATGTTTTTGCGGTGATATAAAACTGATCAAGTCAAAACATTTTAGTTTTGTAAATATTTAGTAGATTGTCATAATTATTGTTTAATACTGTTTGATACTGATAAAATTGATTAAATTAAATAGCACTACAGGTATTCTGCAATGTATAGTTGAGCTAAATCTACATAGATAAACAGCTAGGTATAGCAGACAATCATCTGCGTATTGTATGAGACAGCCAATAAGTAATGGGCACAGCTTGCACTTTTTTTCTCTTAAGTGGTGTAGAGATATGGACACAAGTTTAGCTGTAATAGAGTAAAATGTGCCTCAAAGGCAACACTATCTGCCACAATTAGCACTTTGGATCTCTGACAAAAAACAAGTTTGTTACAACTAACAGTGTTAACAGTGATCTTTGAATGGGTGTGTGTCGTGCTAGCTAAGATGGCTCTTACTTCAGTGTAATAAATAGAATAGTGATAGAATAGCTTTATGACACGTAGAGATGAAGCGTAGACTTCCCTGAGAGCCTTTTAGTAAAACTAACAGAATGATTCAAAGTCAATTTAATAATTGCATGTCGTTCCAACTTCTCCAATGTTTGTTTCTTTTTCTCTGTTATAAATGTATTTTGGGCAACAGAAGACATCTGAAAATATCAAACTTGATGCTAATTAGCAGTGTTTCTGTCATACAGCCTCAAATTAACACCGCAAGTGTCTTTTAAGCATCAGTGAATGATGCAAAAATGGCGAGTAAAGATGTATCTGATGCTGGTTATCAATAATTAATGACAAAACTGGGTTAAACTGTGTTTGTCTACCGGTGTTTATCAAATGGTGGTGTTTGTGCAGATGCATGTGATGGAAAGACTGGAGCGCTGACAGTAGCCCAGTCTTCTCGGATCAAACGTCACGTCACTTACCTTCCTTCGATTCTCAATGGACTGGAGAGATTGGCAGGGACTCTGAGGTCTGTTCATCAACGCTCTTGGTCGTAGAAATAATTGAACATACGCACAAATTCTGATTATTTGTGATTGCACTGCTTCAGGTCAGAGGAGGCTTTGGGAGGCAGTGAAGAGGAGACGAGCCCTTTACAAACGAAAGTCCTGGATGAGCAAGGTGCGGTGTATTTATGCAGACACTAAATTACAGCCGTCACGAAGCCTAAATCTTTGAATGCTTTGTGAGATGTTTATGATTTAAGAAATTCAGATTTTAAACGCATTTTTGGTTTGACTTAGTTTTACAGGCACATTAAGCTCGCTCTAGATCTCAAGATGTTTATTCTCATACATATAGTAATAAGCCTATGAGCATAAATAAATAAGCTTGTGTCGCCACAAAATAAAAGAAATATAAAACCTACAAAGAACAAAATATACAAAATAAAGTGCAAGCTCTTAAATTAAATGATAAAAGTCTGAAAACCTGAGTTTGAATATGCTCTGTGCGTTGTGCTACAGCATCAGTCAGTGGGACTAATGTGGTAGTGAGGCAGTGTTAAATAAACCATTCAGAGGTCTGATGGCTTGAGGGTAGAAACTGTTTGTGAGTCTCATTGTCCTTGATTTCAAACTGCTGCACCGTCTCCTCGGCAGCAGGAGTGTGAAAAGGTTGTGTCAGGGGTGTGTGCTGACCTAGATGATGATGAGGGCTCGCCTACTCCTGTAAATGTCCTGTAGAGATATCACACACCGGAGAACCTTCCTGTTCTGAGCAGTGCAGTTCCCAAACTGCACAGGTGGTGATGAGACTCTCATCTGTAAATAGTCCTGAGGATTTTGGTTTACATACCAAATTTCCTCAGCCTTCTCAGGAAGTACAGTCAGTTGTGGCTGAGTACTGAGTGGCTGGTGGATTGAGTGCAGTGGGATGGTAGTCTTTCAGGCAGGTTACATGATGACACAGGGGTGTGTCCACTATGCCTTCTGTAACCAGAAACCCACTCAAGCATAGAGCTTGTTCAGTTCATCTGGGAGTTATTTTTTACTGGTTGTGTTTTCCACGCACTTGGTTGTTGGTATAATATCCCTCCAGATTCAGTCTGTACTGTCTTTTGTCTCATCTGATTGATCTCACTTGAGAAAAATGGGCGTATTGAACATCATTAGGAAAGGTCCTGCAGCATTTGGAGGGAATTATGTTCTCAATGCATATGTTCACAGTAGAGTCCTCTCTCAAGGCAGTTTGTGGTTTCAAAATAGTCCTTAAGATTCCTCAGTCCAGACTTTAATAGCTTTACTTATTACTTATTATCACTTTAGGCTAGGTATAAAAACACTGAGATATGGTCTGATTGTCCAAAATGTGTCTGGGTCACATCTATGTAGTTGCTGTAGCCTTGGTCACAAAAGTTTTTTCTCTTCTTCGTATTTATGTCACGTCTTTCTTGTCTGTCTTGTGTCTGAATAATTTAAGTAATTTTGATGAATGAAATCAATCTGTTCATGAGCATATGAAGGAAAATCCATCACGAGCCTCTGCCTCTGGACCAGCAGGTGTTCCCAGTGAAGCGGCCTGACGCAGACCCCCAGCAGCCCCTTCCCCAGGGGGCAGCGTCTGCTGTGGTCCCGGCCACTAGTGAGGCAGGGGCCTCGCTCACCTGCCTGATCAGAGAGTCGGAGCTGCAGCTGCTTGAACGGCTCGGAGATGGCACGTTCGGAGTGGTGCGAAGAGGAGATTGGACCGCACCCAATGGAAGAGTGGTGAGATTGCTGAGTGCTCAAACCTAATGAAACATGAGCTCCGTCAGTTATTTACTACAAAGTCGGTTGTTTGTCCTTTTTTGTCCCTTTCTAGTTGTCAGTGGCAGTAAAGTGTCTGAAGGCCGGCATGTTAGACTCGGACGGTCTGGATGATTTTATCAGAGAGGTGAACGCCATGCACTCACTGAGCCACCAGAACCTGATCCGTCTTTATGGTATCGTTCTCACCCAACCCATGAAGATGGTAAGACACTCAGACATTCTCAGATTTAATATCATACTGGAAAACAGTGCAGTTGTGTTTTCTGGAAATCAGGATTGAAAAAAAGGTCTTAATGTCATGACATACCAAGCTGAAGGTCAGCTGTGTGGGTCTTTGACCTTTTCTTTCAGCTGCCACAGATGATGAGCTCAGAAAGACACTCATACACACTTCATTTCATTAACCAGTTCAAATCTTCAGACCTATAAATGCACTGATCTGTGTATATTTCTGCTGTGTGTTGGACTGTAGGTGACTGAGCTGGCTCCTCTGGGTTCCCTGTTGGATCGTCTCAGAAAGCGCCAGGGTCACATCCTCATCTCCTCGCTGTGCAACTATGCCGTGCAGGTCAGTTTAAGGGGAACTACCGTTTTTTACAACCTGGACAACCTTTTTAGTCGATCAAAAGATCTCTTTAGATCCAGCAGAGCGCCGTGTACATCCATTTAGTGGGAGTGACTGAGGCACCGAAACGCAGCCTCTAAATAACATATTATCTGCCACAAAACTCATTAATTTCACCAATATTTTGTTATGATACACTAGTGCTATTCCCCGTTGAGTCTGGAGTTAACGTGTTATCTTTTCGCACACATACGGCAGTTTGTTGTTCTTTGGCCAGCTGTTTCTCTCTCTTTCCTCTTAAGTATACTCTGGCTCAAAACTGTAAGGACGTCCATTTTTAAACAAAGTCGTCGTCCACAGCCTCAGAGTCAGAATTTTTTTTAGCCATGTTGCAAAAAAAAATAAAAAAAATAAATGTCTTCTGAAGGACAAAAAATGACACCAAAGTTATATGGGTGAGTAAATGATCATATTATATGACAGAAATAAGGTCCAAGTTGTAAAAAATGGTAGTTCCCTTTTAACGACAGTAGTTCCCCTATAACGACCAAAAGGGTAAAAAAAAAAAAAAAACAGGAACTCACAGTTTAAACCGTCAAGTTCCTAATTTTTATTTTTCACTTATTTCAACACGTTTGGTTCAGTGCCCAGACATCTGCAGCTCTCCTTTCTAGATTTTCTGCTCGTTATTGCTGTTTCCTTAATGTCTGTGCTGGAGAAAGTTTAAATCATGCAGCAACCTTTCCTTATCACTAAAGCTAGAGCTAAACTGAATCTAAGCCTGTGTCGCGTGTGTCTGTACAGGTGGCATGTGGGATGGCCTACCTGGAGCAGAAACGTTTCCTCCACAGGGACCTGGCGGCCCGCAACGTTCTTCTTTCCACCAATGAGACAGTGAAGATCGGAGACTTTGGCCTGATGCGGGCGCTACCCACACACACTGATCAATACATCATGGAGGAGGGCAACAAAATCCCCTTCCCGTGGTGAGAAGAGCGCCTCAGTCACATGAAACTATTTCCAATCTGGTTCTATGAGTAAATCACAAAGTTTGACATCTTTGTGTCTTTCATCTTCTTCGTGTCTCTGTCCTCTCATCTGTCCAGGTGTGCTCCAGAGTCTCTGAAGTCTCGTAGTTTCTCTCATGCGTCTGACACCTGGATGTTTGGGGTCACTCTGTGGGAGATGTTCACCCACGGACAGGAGCCGTGGCTGGGCCTAAACGGGAGCCAGGTACTTGTTTTACTTTCTTAACTTCTTGATGAAATCTATTCTTTCATGTAATTTATCAGAAAAACCTGAACAGTTGATCTTAATATGATTAATAAATCTTGCAGATCCTCTACAAGGTAGACGTGGAGGCAGAGCGGCTCTGTAAACCAGAGGACTGTCCTCAGGATATCTACAACGTCATGCTGCAGTGCTGGAGCCCCAAACCTGAGGACAGACCGACCTTTGTCGCTCTCAGAGACTTCCTCCTTGAGGTACAACATTGTCCATCAAAATGATTCATACACCTGTTAGTATAAGACATGGACAGCACCGGGTCATCTATAAGCAATTATTTTTTCTTATTTTAATCCTTTTGTTGACTTACCGCTAAATAATAACAAAAACTTCTACCATAAACTTCCAGTTTTTTATATCACAATCTGCTTCAACTTTCACAGTGTTACAGTATGATTTTAATTGGATCTACAGCTGTATTGTTTATCTGATAAAAGGTTGTTTACACTCATTTAGCCTAAATCTCAGTGAAAATCTACGTTGTTTGGTTTTTACAACCTACAAGTTGTAAATGCTCTCTGGCAAGCAGCGCTGCCGTTCTAGCCATTGACATCTGCTCTTTGGAGTCTTTGTTTAGCTCTGGTCTGAAACACAACAGATGAGGACACAACAATGACTCAGAGGCTCTGAACACCAACCAACAATCAGACGAAGCGCACTGTAACTGTCTAAATATGAGATGCTTGTACATTGCGGTTGTGCTGCAGTTATAGATCTGAAGATGTTACTGTTGTGTTGCTGGAGGTTGACTGTCGACTTTACAATCAGATAGGGTGCGTTCAGGCACAGTCTTCATCTGCAGCTTGTCTTTAAGAGAAAAGAGGAATAAAACCTGTTCATATTTAATGTTTTGTGACCTTTTTAACATTTTTACTGTCTGAACAATAACACTGTTAAATATGTTTGTGTTTTCTGCAGACCATGCCTACAGACATGAGAGCCCTGCAGGACTTTGAGGACGAAGACAAGCTGCAGATCAAAATGAACGACGTCATCACCATCATAGAGGGAAGGTCGGTGTGTTTGTTGGCCAGCAGCTCATGCCTTAAAGGCCCATGTCCTAATTTTGGAAGCCAGCGTTTTAACCAAAGTCATGCCCGTACAAAAATACATCTCTTGGTGGCGCTGGATTCCTTGCATTGTGGAAAATTACTGTAATTATTGTCCTGTTACCGCTTCATTTTATGGTTTATGGCAGCTCATTCTTCTGTGTGTTGTGTGTCTGTGACCGAGACAGTGACAAACTTCATTCCCGTTACCACTGATAACATTCCAGAGACTTGTACTTACAGTTCATATCTGTTTTTAGGGCAGAGCATTACTGGTGGCGAGGTCAGAACAGGCGGACGCTGCGTATCGGTCAGTTTCCTCGTCATGTGGTGACGTCGGTCGCCGGCCTGTCCGCCCACGACATCAGCCGACCGCTGAAACACTCGTTTATCCACACTGGACATGGAGACACTGACCCTCACAGGAGCTGGGGACACGCAGACCGCATAGACAGGTTCATAACCCACATTTAATGTGAATTAATGAAGGGTTTATTTATTTGTTTCTTGTAGATTGTGGGAAAGAATAAGTTTGCAAACCGCTTTCCCCGCAATGATGTCGAATTAAAAACAAAAATGTTTTAACTTTAGGACTTCCCTACATTTCAACTGTTTGATGAAAAACCCAATGACAGATCATTCAAGTTGTTCAGTATTTCATAAAGAAAAGTCTAAAACTTAAAGGACAATGAGAATCACGTGAAGCTCTCATATAATAATCATCTATTTAATTTGTATCCCACGCATGATTACAAAGTGTTTTAACAAAAAGTCATCTCCGTGGACACGATGTAAAATAAAATAATGAAATTAGGAAGGAGAAGACTGTCAGTTTAAAATAGAAATGAACAGAAACAAGCCAGACTCAGTGATGAGAGAAAAGAGGCTTGCCAGTAGGGAGCTGAAACCAGGAAATGCAAAAAGATAACAGACAGGCAGGTTTTCCCAGAGCCCCAGAGCACTGATGGCAAAATCTCAATCTTAGTTAAATGCATGTGAGATAGTTTCACTGTCTTGAAAACTATGCTTGGGTCATGTCTCTGATCAGGAAAAGGATGTGAGAAAACAATAGAAACATCTGTTGTAAAGGGACAATACCAGGATATGTCCTTAAATCTGGAGTTGTTCAGTAGGAATCATGTATGCTCGTCTTTAGCACTGTATTTGCTGCAGCTGTCCACTGGGGGGCAGCAGTGCACCACATCTAGGTCAACAGATGTTGGAATTTAGAGCTTCACTTTGTGCCAGCAAGACAAGACACTTTTACAAGCAATGTGTTTATATGTCAGTAACAAATCATTTTAATTGACTTCAGCATCCATATAAACTGTGATTTACACATCTTTGTGACATTAAAATGAATCCATTCATTACTTCAGTCTGTATTTGGGGAATCCCATGGACCCTCCAGATGTCCTGGGAATGGATCCAGGCATAGCAAGACCGACAAAACTCCCAAACCGTTCCAAGAGTAAGCTACTGTTTCCTTTTATTTAATATTGATAATTTAAAAAATTTGCTTTTGTGGGAGTTGACACTCAAATTGCTTAAATCTGTCCAACAGAGCAACCTCCCCCTCGTCCGCCCCAACCTGCCGTTCTGCTCAAAAGTGAGTTTCTTCATTTTTTTGCAATGTGTGTGATCCTCAGACTGACTTTCAGTTACATGCTGCTGCTCTGTCCTGACTCTGGTGTTTACCTGTGTGTCCAGAGCCTTTATACGACTCAGTGATGGATGATTACGAGGACGAGGATGACACCAGCAATTCGTCTGGGTTGAAGAGGCTGGGAGTGTCCCTGGGTCTGAAACTTAGACCGTGGGAAGGATCTGGCGTGCGCTCGGCTAAAAGCGAGGTGTCACTCATCGACTTCACCGACGACAGCTTTAGCTCGACGACACCCTCCCCGCTCACTGAGACACGACAGGACGAAGACACACTGAAGGTAATTATACGTGGTTCAGCCTCATAACAGACCGACCTGACTGAAAATAGGACATGACCACGACAGTTTATCCTGTTATAGTGTGTTATAGTGTGACGTCCCAGCAAAAGTGCTACCATGTAAGGATTTTTTGTCTTCAGACTTCACAGAAGTGTCTATCTAGTTAACCAATTAGAATTTAATTTAATTGTTTCCCTTTCCAGGCACAAGACACCATACACACCATTAATTTTTGTGTGCGTCATACACTATATTACCAAAAGTATTCGCTCACCTGCCTTTACTCATTCTATGAACTGAAGTGCCATCCCATTCCTAACTCATAGAATTCAATATGATGTCGGTCCACCTTTTGCAGCTATTACAGCTTCAACTCTTCTGGGAAGACTGTCCACAAGGTTGAGGAGAGTGTTTATAGGAATTTTTGACCATTCTTCCAAAAGCGCATTGGTGAGGTCACACAGTGATGTTGGTCGAGAAGGCCTGGCTCTCAGTCTCCGCTCTAATTCATCCCAAAGGTGTTCTATCGGGTTCAGGTCAGGACTCTGTGCAGGCCAGTCAAGTTCATCCACACCAGACTCTGTCATCCACGTCTTTATGGACCTTGCTTTGTGCACTGGTGCACAGTCATGTTGGAAGAGGAAGGGGCCCGCTCCAAACTGTTCCCACAAGGTTGGGAGCATGGAATTGTCCAAAATGTTTTGGTATCCTGAAGCATTCAATGTTCCTTTCACTGGAACTAAGGGGCCAAGCCCAGCTCCTGAAAAACAACCCCATACCATAATTCCTCCTCCACCAAATTTCACAGTTGGCACAATGCAATCTGAAATGTACCGTTCTCCTGGCAACCTCCAAACCCAGACTCGTCCATCAGATTGCCAGATGGAAAAGCGTGATTCATCACTCCAGAGAACGCGTCTCCACTGCTCTAGAGGCCAGTGGCGGCGTGCTTTACACCATTGCATCCGACGCCTTGCATTGCACTTGGTGATGTGTGGCTTGGCTGCAGCTGCTCGGCCATGGAAACCCATTCCATGAAGCTCTCTGCGTACTGTACTTGGGCTAATCTGAAGGTCACATGAAGTTTGTAGCTCTGTAGCAATTGACTGTGCAGAAAGTCGGCGACCTCTTTGCACTATGCGCTTCAGCATCCGCTGACCCCTCTCCGTCACTTTACGTTGCCTACCACTTCGTGGCTGAGTTGCTGTTGTTCCCAAACGCTTCCATTTTGTTATAATAGAGCTGACAGTTGACTGTGGAATATTTAGGAGCGAGGAAATTTCACGACTGGATTTGTTGCACAAGTGGCATCCTATGACAGTTCCACGCTGGAATTCACTGAGCTCCTGAGAGCGGCCCATTCTTTCACAAATGTCTTGTTTCACAGTCTGCATGCCTGAGTGCTTGAATTTATACACCTGGGGCCAGGCCAAGTGATTAGAACACCTGATTCTGATCATTTGAATGGGTGAGCGAATACTTTTGGTAATATAGTGTATCTGTCATGCCAACTGAGGGAATTTCTGTCCACATATTTCCCTAATTTGACACAACAACCTTCGTGCCAGACAGAAATATTGTGCTGTTTGTCGGGAAATGGTTCCAGAGTTAGAGTTTCATAATGATGGTTTGGTAGAGTATGTATGAGACGTGACGGATTCATTAAAAATGAATTCACTCTTTACGCTGTATGGCAACAACAAACATAAATGGTGCATTTTGTACCATTATCCAATACCAGTACCAATAAATTAACTTTATTTTGATTCTTTACCAGCAATAACTTATTGGTATTAAGTTTTGTGACAGTGCATACTTGTCTTCATTTTTGTATTGAATCTAATTTAATTAAAGGTGCCTTAACTACATCAGAAAGCAGAGAGGTGAGTTACTGCTCAGCTCAGCTAGTTCCTGTTAGCAGATGTAGTTTAGCCAGCAAACCGTTTATTTATTTATTCTCTCTTGCTTTTATTTACTTCCTGCCTCATTAAGTTGTATTTAGGGCAAGTATCAAGTCTAAAACTGTATTAAAACAAATCATATATCAGCTTGGTAAAGAAAATGGCTTTTGCATAGGCTAATGCTAGCTGGGGCTACCTCACTGTTTAGATAGATAGATAGATAGATAGATAGATAGATAGATAGATAGATAGATAGATAGATAGATAGATAGATAGATAGATAGATAGATAGATAGATAGATAGATAGATAGATAGATAGACAACTTTATTGATCCCTTTGGGAGGTTCCCGCAGGGAAATTGACAGTAGCAATTGATGCAAATGAGTCAGCTCTCTACTATTTTAATACACAAAATATGTTTGTTTTTTTCTACAAACAGAATCACATAAAACACTGTCATGCCTGCAGCCAGTATTGTCTCTACAAGAAAACATAAAAGCTTGTACACTCAGTAGTAAACTAGCGCATTAGCTTGGTAGTGCTAGCTCGATCACCCAAGCAAGAAAAATGACCCTTGCTGTGCTAGTCGTAGCGGTCGAGAGTCATGTTTTAAATCAACTGCTAAAGGTAATCAGCTACACCAGCATCTGGGAATTTATGGAGGTTTTGTTTAATGATCTATTGAGTTTAAGAGGAGGAATGATATGTTTTCCCAATAGCTGCACACCCACTCCCACCCAATGGAGCATATATAGTTTTACCTGGAGATTAATCTGGAGATCTGAACTTCTGACCTTGTCATTTCACCAACCCCCACAGAAAAAGCGATTCAAAGGTTTTGAAAAGACCTGAAGGACCTTTCGACGTCTATACACTTTGCGATCAGATCAGATTAAGTGTAGAAGCTGTGAAATCTGTGCCGCTACTCACAAACAATGGGTTCTTATATTCTCAAAAGGCCCTTTGGCCTAGAAATGTCATGGATAAACCCATTCCTCTTGGATGCACCCAAGACGAGTTCAGTGTGATGGATGATTAATGCGCATTGATTGATCATACGCGTTCATGCTTTACTGTTCTACTGTGGAGCTGCCTTCAGTCATGTCTTCTATCCTGAAGTATGTTTTATGATTATGTAGAGAGGGGATATAAAAATCACAATTGGGTAATTATACTGTATGGACTGTGATGTTGATGCGTCAATATGTCTGGACAAATAATAGATGTTTATAGGGACATTATCATCCTCATTCCTTCCTCCTCAGGATACTCCCTCCATCTTGGACTGGCCACTTCCTCAGCCAGCTTACGACGAGGTTACTGCAGACCTTGAGGACCAATCGGAGGACCAGGAGGTTCGATCTATCAACAAGGGGTTGTCCGAAGAACCCTCGACCACCCCAAGCAGGAGCGAGTCCCAGTCAGCTGACCTCTTCCAAGAGCTGCAGAGAGAGGTAGAGGCTGTTAGTTGACGCTGGCTTTACTTGTAGTTTATAGCGGATGAACACGTTTCTTCAGACACTTCCTGTAAATGTCACTCCAGATTGATTTTGTTCTGTGTTATATTTCTCTGCGGATGAAGGTGATGGTGAAGCTGCAGGTTCCCATGGCGACAGGCCGCTCCCTCCCTTCCTCGCCTCTCCCCATGCCTCTGGCTCCTTTAGGTCCCCATCGACAGATCTACCTCCCGCCTCCTTCCCCCTCTTCCACCGCTTCCTCCGCCTTTACTTGCTGCTTTGAGGACCGGCCAGTGTTGCCTCCCCGCAGCCCAGTCCCCCCTCTGCGCCCCTCCAAACACAACACCTCCACCCGCAACGCCCACCCGCATGCCCGCTCCAGCTCCATTTCACTGGGCGATGAAGATGACACACCTCCTCAGATCCCACCCAGAGACCACGCTTTTTCTCAGCCAGGCTCCCGATCTTGTTCTCCCCTCCCGCTGGTGCCGCCGCTCTCTTCCTCCCCCATTTCCCTGCCCCCACCTCCTCTCTCCGTCTCCCCACGTCGGGCTTCCGGACTCCTGGGTCCCCTCCTGTCCTCCACTTCGTCCCTGCCACCAGTCTCGTCATATTCCTCACGTCTTTCAGCTTCAAACTATTCATCCAGCTCCTTACTGGAGCCGCTCTCCTTTCGTGAGGGGCGTGGCCTCTCTTCACTGATTGACAGCCCTCAGAGCTCAGCTCCCACCCCGCTGCCAGACAGACCAGCTTACCTGGAGAGGTGAGATTCTGTTATCATCTTATATCTTCTCTTAGAAATGAAAATGATTTAGTTTGAATATATATAACTTTGTACAAAGTTTAAAGTTGAGTTTGAAAATATACTGATTATTATGTATTATGTCTCACCTTAGGTCAACATTAGGCAGCACTATGGCAGCGTTCAAACTTCCTATGAGATTCCTGCGCTTAAAGGAATTAAACACTTTGGCTAACTTGTCTGAATCACTCCTGAAGTATTTGAAACACTAAAAGCTCATGACCTATTAACACAAAAAAATGAAAACGCAACACCTGGAATGAAGGCTTACGATGTGAGAACGTGCCGTTTAACTGATGGTCATGATGGCCTTAAGACACACAGATTGAAATCATTTCCATTATTTAGTTAGTTGTGTTAAAATATGACATCACCGACCTGAAATATGTTTCTTGTGCTTCTTGGCTCTCAAGTCTGCAAGGATATGTTTTTTTTTTTCAAAATCTTCCTGTGATCCACACAGTAAATAATTCATCAAATTATCTTTAGCTCTAAATAAAAAGATGCAAATAAAAGCAGATTCAATAATAAACTAGTAAAAACAACATGGAGTAAAAATGAAACGCAGCAGGCAAAGAGAGAGCAGTCTTTCTTTAGCCATGATGCAAAACACTGGACTTGAATTGTGACCAAAGAAAATTCAGTATTAATATTGTAATCCAGTTGAGCCCTATTCCTGGTCAGCTATCACAACCATCTGTTATTTTCTTCTAACAACTTAAAAAGTTTTTTTTAACTTCTTTTGAGTGTTGCAGTTTAGTCGTGACCTGTGAAGCAGCTTACAAGCTGTTGTGGAGATGTTGGGCCTATCTGCTCATGAATACATGACTACATAAAACTATAGACATGCCACTTTATGGAGGCATTAGTAATGAATGCTTATGGGATTGGAGCTTTTGTTTAAAATAACCGGGGGTTATTTCAATGTGTTATCATTTTGGAGCCTGTAGTAATACTGAACTGTATTGTGTCGTACCACAATACATGTTTCTGTTATTTTGGCAACCCCATTGTATGTCAGTGAGCCAGGGTTAATAACAGAAACACTTTTAATTAAATCCAGTTTAACTGCATCACACACTCCAGAATGAATTACCACTATTCTGATGTGGTTTCAACATAAAATTATTAGATTATAGTAGTAGAGTCTGAGGTGGGATTTAATACAGGACTGTGTACTATTATTATATATTAGAATGTATTAGTTTTCACTCATCTATCATATTTTGGTTTTCTAATCAGATACGGAGCAGCCAACATGGCCACAGTCAAACCCATGATGCATCAGCAGCATCAACAGCAGCATCCTGGTGGAGCCAAACCAAACACCTCCTACAACAACAACAACGAACGAGCTGCTGCTCCCAGCATGCAACAGCAGCAGAGCATCACGCAGGTAATGCTATGTTTGTCTTTTGTTTCTGCTTATTGAATATGCCCAACACCAATGCCCCCACCACTTGGCCTATTTGGTTAAATCCATATAGCAGAAAAAAAGGACCAAGTGTTTCCATTTTCCCCTAATTGTCAAATCTTCTCCGGGGATACGGGCAGTGCCATCTTGTGAGTTTGAACCCAGTCTGACCCACCCCTGCAAAGAAATGTTGGATTATACACTGTACCTATTTCTTTAAAAGCAGTCACTATTAGAGATTTAGACTTTGCACTTGCTAGCTACCAGTTGCCACAGAGAGTATGTTGGATTTTTGTTTTAGTTAGCTAGTTAATATCGTTATCTCAAAAAAACAAAATATTACTTACCATTTTGCAATTACTTATTATTTTGACCCACAGTGGTTGTTAATGACACCTGTCAGTCACACCTGTCTATTTGAATGTCAGAACTGAAATGAAACTGCTCAGCAGAACGGACTCTTGAATGTTTATACATCAGCCTTATATTAACTACCTAAAATGACAGAAACCACCCATGGAAAATATTTATTTGACGTGCACCTTATTGCTTTAGTTCGGCCCAGGTCCCATTCACTAACATGGAGGGGGTGGAGCTTACAACATATGCTGCAGCCAGCCACCAGGGGGAGCTCCTCATGCTTTGGCTTCACCTTTTCCATTTTTCCTACAGTCTGTCTGAGAATTAAGAGGAACTTCAAAGTGCTTTTGACTAATTTGAAATCTGTTCAGTTCATCAGTCAATATTTTGTCATTCCTCCTCTGCTTACAAGAATAATAAGACTATGCTTTTATTTTAACTCTAACCAATCAAGTCTTGTATATTTGCATATTTTCAGATAAAATGTTGATGTTCAAGAGATCAAAAGCAAATCAATGGCCCATCTGAAAAACAGACCAAATTTAGAAATGAATTTATATTTGATCTTCGGTCGTTCAGTCTTGCACCCAGGGCAGTAGTTGTGTGAATGCAGAGCACATGCTGTGGCATTCCTACGTCTTAAGATTATTATCTCCATGTGGCAGATATCATTGTTTCAAATGCAAACAGTCCATATGTTCAGGCATGCTTGTTTACATCTTCACGCTCTGATTCATAGGTCCAAGGAGCAGTGCACGGCGTCACCACGGAGGAGTGTCAAGCTGCTCTGCAGACTCACAGCTGGAGCATCCCTCAAGCCGTAAACCATTTGAAGGTCTGTTTATCCATCTTGATCTACAGAAGTCTCTCAATTAGTTTTAGCGTCACTGTTTTTCCATTTTTTCTCTCTCTCTCAGCAGCTCGCATTTAAAATTTAAACACAGAAGTATAATTAATCTTTAAATGATGAGGCACAGAAACACAAGTAGAGCAGGACTTTTCCCTGAACGTATGATTAGCCTTTGGTGATAATTTCCAGTAAATATCCTACTTAAACTATACAGCAAACAATACAAACAGTTACATGTGTCTATAATTCATGAGAAGAGTAGAGCTGAAGCGAAACAATGCGGTTTTGATCTGCTGCCATTGTAAAATATGCATGTGAGAGTAGAATAATATCAGCTACAACATCCACAAAGCAATAAAAAATACATAAAACACATAACAAATGAGCTTGGAGCATTCCTGGACATGTGCAGAGTGGAGGTAAAAAAGGGCGGTTTACTTGGTGAAACTCATAGGTTCAGTAAGAGGCGATGAGTCGGTGATGATACGGCTGGAACGCACGCGCCACACGTTCTGGTCAACGTTATGCCATGTTGTTGATGCCAGAAATAAATATATATGGACATGTGGATTAACAGTGAAAGGTAAACACAGGAAACTATGAGCAATGAATTGATGAGACCATAGAAAGTTGTATATACGATATACAATAGGAAATCCTTTGGCAGTACACCAAGTTGAGCTAATATCAGCTTTGAAGCAACGGCCAGTGACATTTAATACAAACACAAACATTCAATGAAAGGAATCACTGTTCATGACAAGAGTTACCTAGGCAACAAGAGCCTGTAACACTACAACTGTTTTTTTACAGACATGGCCGATTCACATGGAATTAAGATCTCAGACAACTTCTGTAATGATGTCAAATTACCAGAGGTCCTCAAAGTAAAATTGGTCCATGCGAATAGCGCTCCACTTTCTCCACTGTCTAAGTTGTTAATGGAAAATCAAGGGAATATTCTGAATGGAGGGACGGAGCCCACTATCAAAAATCCCACCCGCTGCGATTCCACGAACAGCCCTCAAAACGTTCAGCTTCCATTTTGTGTCCACAATAAAGTTCCATGTGTTTCAAGTTTCAAAACACTGAACAACTTTGCCTGCCTTCATATATTACTCCTCTCACCATCTGTGTTGTAGGTGGAGCAGCTGTTTCGGTTGGGGCTGCGTTCGAGAGCCGAGTGCGAGGAGCTCCTGCAGCGCTGCCAGTGGAACCTGGAGCAGGCCAGCACGCTCATGCTGGACTCATACGGGACTCATCAAAACAGGTAAATTAGAGCTAACTAGAAGGAGACAGCAGCATGACTTGAGATAAAATATCTTCTCAAGTCATTTTGTCATTTTATGTTCTTAAGTCAGGTGTGGTACAGAGTTTCTCCGCATTTATTTAGTTCATATTTCATAATGCAGTGACTGTAGGTTTGAAATGCTGCATACTGCCATTGACTAGGCCAGGTATCTGATATCTTCTCGCTGCTTGGTAGCTGGCTGGCTGGCTGGCTGCTAGCCTGCTGGTCTTTTTTTTCAGCTGGACTGGGCCTCTAAATGTATTTGCCTGGGATCTCGGCACAAGGGATTGTAACATCTAATCCTGTGTATTAATGAATTTACACATCTAAATGAAACAAAGAGATATGTTTCTAGCCACCAGATAAAATAAGGTCAAATTTCCCGTATGCTTTTACCTGTTTTGGTTTCCGTCAACTTCTGACAAAAGTTACGTAGTTGGAAGTGTTTCTATCAGCTGTTTGATGAAAGCGTTTTGACTGCGAACAGACGTCTGTGCCACAGAAAATTCCAAAACCACTAAAAGCTAAAAGATGCTGAATCTTGCACAGTTGGTGCATTGTTTCCTCTTTTAGAGAAGTTTAAATTTACATCCTAAAAAAATGTCCATCAATCACCGATTTTCTAACAAACCTGGACATATGATCCGATGTATTTCAGGAAGTGACAGTGACAGGCAGGAGGACACATTCCTACGGCTGACGAGCTCATCTGGATCAAGGCGCCAAAACTGAGTCACCTCACTGACTCACTGCTCCATCAACTCATACATTTTAATGAACAGAGGATCATAACACAGTGTATGTGCCTCACTTCCTGTACTGTGAATACCTGCTTCTACCTGTCTGTGCTCGTTATTAGCCAACAGAGCTGCTTTTGAATGAGTCACAGTGTTTACTTGAAGTTGCTATTTATATATATATATATATATATGTATGTTTTTTTTTTTATTCATTACATGAACATGGGGAGTTTATGTTTTAACTGGTAGCTGCTGCAGGAGTGAATGTTGTCAATGAGAGCATGTCCAAGCCTGGGTGTGTCTTTAGCTTACCGCTATGTGCAAACACTGTAAACGCTCAAGCCTTTTTGCTATCGATGAATATAAAATCAGGGAAGTATTAGCTTCTGTGAAAATGTACAGATAATAATGTATATCACACTTTACTGAGTGTGTCGACACATGGTCCAGCTGCTGGTCAGAGGAAGATAAACAGTTCACCTACTCAGTGAATCAGATATTATCTGTGTTTTATTTGTGTCTTACAGATTCCCTGTGGAGTTTTATTCTAAACAAACATCTGCTATTAAGCCGTCTTATCACTTTCTGCCTTTGTTGGTACACTGCAGCTTTTCTTAGTGTACGAGCTGTTGAATAATGACCAACAGAGGAACATCTCCATCACACTATTAGGTCAAAACTCCACATGCCATCTTTAAGCGAGGCTTTATAACAGCAGGAGGGAGTTTTAGTTTTCCAGATGGCTTAAGATACGTATCTCGTCATGAATACAGGGTATTGATTTAAACTCTACAGGTACGGTATTTAAGATAACTTAAGACTTATTTCTTCCTACATGATAATCACAGACATGTGCCGAAGAGCTTCAGTTGATTGAGCAGCCGACATCTGATTAACTACATTGAAAATTATACTGGTCACACCATCTATCACAAGTTGACCAAAATTACAATTTAGACAATAAAATCTGAGACTTCTGCACACATGGTGGCAAATGGATGAATATGTTTAAAACATGTCTGTGCATCTTTCACTCTCGGCTGTAATCTCCTGTGCTGACTCTGTTTTACGTGACTGCGGCATTCTGTTTAATTAGGGCTGCTTATAATTGTAAAATGCAAATATGGCCTTTGCTGTTTTGTAATAAACTCAAATTCTCTTGTCAGAACCACTGGTATCTTCTCTGGTTATTGGATAAGGTGGATGCAGGTAATAGAAAAGCAAAGTATTTCTTGAAGCGCTGATACAATGAAACCATTGTTCTGTGTTATTTAACATTTTCAACAGAAAGTTGGTTACACAGTTCAAGTAAACTCCCTCTTTGTCAGCAGCTCAAACAAACCAAGGGTCCTTCCTCTAATGGAAGTCCTGTCTCCAACTCCTCTGGGAATTCACCAACACCAGTCCACCATGCCTCCATCTCCTTCACTCTATTACGCAGTCACTCACATGCTCGCTGGCTTCCTAAATTGATTGCAGCTGCACTGATTTGTGGTCTGAATGCTGGTTGTGATCCCTGGACAGCACCCGGACACTCACACTGCACCTCTCTGCTACAGCAGTAAGCACTCTGCCACTTTCACTGACAAACACATCATCTTTTGTGCCTCACGCATATAGAAGGACATTTAGAAACTGGTCAGTTGTTACCGCGAGGGGTCACCACGTTCCTGCTTGAAGTTACCAAAACCAACTAGATTTGATGGCTATTACGTTAATGTTTGTCATGTCAAGATTGTAATGTGGTCTCAAGCTAAGGTCTATAACCATTAAATATTGTCCAGGTTTTACTACAAAGAACAAGGTGTTCATATAAAATATACTTCTGTGTTTGTGCAGGACTTGACTTCAGGATTTGAATTCTATGAATTTC